>CM024187.1:13071825-14390158 GCA_013433145.1 Ascaris suum | reverse complement strand
ACATAAACAAACGAATCAGTAGTATGTGTTTTCACTGTTATGCGAAAACACAAAGGATCAGGAAATAAAGCTAGGTGGCAAGGCTTTGTCCTCAGTTGTGGTCATAGAAACCGAGAAGAGGAAGATGATTATTGTCGACTCCGCTACTTTTGAGAAACAAAAGTGTGGTGGATAGTGCGCTCAAGAAGTCGCCACGTTACTCCTTCCCCTATGGGAACGACTTTCTTGCCTTCGGCTTCGCAAATTTTTACAAGTTTTAGTACAGTTTCCCACATCAGAGATGGCTGCTACTCGTTGAACCAATTCACAGGTCGAGCACTTTCTGATTTTGGATCACTGTTAATCTCACTGCGGAGCATTTTGCTGCTATTTTCCTAGACCACCCAAATCCATGACGTCACCACCTATCGAGAGCTTTGTCGACACGAAACGGAAGGGTAACTGCATGTATCTTCAGGGCGCTTCATAAAGCGCATTTATATATGTGTAGTGCTGCTTCTGTATGGATTCCTACGGCGGCTGAAAGAGAAGATTCAGCATGGCTGCAAGTGGTTTTTTAAAGTTGTTTGGTAGAATGACTCATGTTAAAGAGAATGCAGTGCAATTTCAGTTAAAGTTTGGTTGTTTCGGTGAACAAGCCGCAAAGTTGGGAATCGAAGCATACCGCTTGCGGAAAGACGTAGCATGCTGGAATATGATTTAAAAGTCGGTCACTGCTATCCAATAGTGAAAGTAAGATCGAAACATAAACAGACCCTTTGTTGCCGAGTGCATTTCCTGCAGTCGCATGAAAGCGCCGTCAATACAGAAACAAGTAGGAGCGCTTTCATAGTGAGCAGTAGCACGGGCTTGACGATGCCTGCATAAACAACTACAGTTCACTTAGATGAAGCAAGCATTCTAAGAGAACAGTCAGTGTTCATCTAATGCTAATGCATAGCATACCCATGAGGATATATGGCCAAACTCGATTACCTGTCGACGGACGCCACAATGATTCATCCTGTGATTATTTCATAAGAACATTTGTCATTGTTTTTGCATCATTGAACTAATTAGCAGTGTTCACAGGAGCGAAGTATTGGTTGCAAACAAAACTTCTCGCTCATACAAAGTTTCAGATTTCTCACCGTGACTTGGGAAATCCTCGGCAAACTACACTATCTAATGGAAAGCAACATTAACGGTCTTCGTTCTTAGGAATTCAACACCTACTCTCAGTTCGACTAAACTGATTTGGCAGGCAGAAAGCACGACGTCTAAATGAAAAGCGTGGTAGAACGTGGATGACTTTCCATGACGATCGCTGCCGTCAGCTTGGCGAATACAGAGAGTGGATGCACGAGCAAAAATTGGGTCAAGCGCGCCGAACACATTCTGGCGATCTTTCACCGGCATCTGAGGCCTTTCTTTTCTTGAATGGACAACGGCACAATGTAGTCGCGCACACTGCAGCGTAACTCCGTTACGTTTGGCGATATTTTATAAAAGGTGGCTGAAAGAGAGTGGCTTATGTGACATCGTTGACGACGCTTTCTTCTGGACGCATGTTCGGGTACAAGGTATGCGCCATATGACATTAGTATGAACGTAGTAAGACGAGCTAAGAAGCGTTGACAAACGTGAAAGGTCAGATTTCTCCTGAAGTTTTGACGCTTACAGCAGTGAACGTTGTGAAATAGACTGCAGTGCGCTACCGAGAAAAAAAGATTGTCTGAAAAGTCTCGCGTGTCATTTTACACCGAAAATATTCTGGCTACTATCTGTATGCACATAAATGTAAGTGCCCTCCTGTGTTATCAGGTGCAATCCAAAAAGGTAGATATGCGAAAGTTGTCAGTGTATTCTAAAGCCGAGATTCTTGAAGCTAAGCGTGCATCAGTCGAGATGTGTCTGCTGTTGTTTGCATTATTTCTGAAGGAACCGGTTGCGATCAACTCATTCTCACGTTATCTGTGTGAATGTTCGGTCGATCGCGTTTGAAAAACGTTGTCTACGTTATTCTTCTTCAAGAATCCGGTCACCTGATTGTTCGTTGTGGCTGAAGAAGTTTCTATTAACTGAGAGGAGTCGAACGGGAAAGCTCGAACAATGAAAGTTTTTTCAGTGCAGCTTCCAAGTGGGGCGGTTGCATCAACGTTAAAAAAATATTCACACAGTGTCTAATAAAGCGCTTTTCTGTAAACACCGTTTGCGAAAATTTCGAATTTTTGCCGTCTCTTTTCTCTTTTTATACAGTAGAAAATTTGAGAAGTAAATTTCATAGTGGCATTAACACGTGGCACTCTCCTCCAAAAATGGTCAGTTCAAGCGACGATTTGTCGAGAGATGGTGAGTAGGGGTTAGCGTTGTGGATAAATCGGGCGTAACGCTTCCCGGTAAGAGATTGCCACTCACTTCCCTGTAACGATTGTTTCGCAGATCGCTGTCGACTGCGTCATCAGCTCACCGCAGCTATTATTTTCTCAGGAAAAAGTAAAAGGATTTGTACCTGAAGGCAGCGCGCAAATTGTATGCCTCAAAATTTCTTCGAGTGCCGCTCTTGAAGTTTTGCAAAATAAAGTGGAACTTTTGTGCCAACAAAGGATCCTGTTGCCTCCTTCGGTTACCACTTATGTCCCACTAACATAGAAATAGGGATCGGAAATAGCCCGCTTTGATCGCTGGGAAATATGAAGAGGAATGCCTCGTTACAAAAGCAATCTTAACTTCAAAAACTATATTTCGACAGAATTCGCGTTCATTCCGCAGCAACCTCCGCCGTGCAACCCAACTCTGGTGGTGCCATATCTTTTCCTCCTTAATTAAGGTTGTCGAGGGGAACGTTAACCGCAGCTACTTGCAACCCACAGTGGCGACCGATCTCGTAGAAAAGAAGGAAGAAATTGTTCAGGATCTCAAGCTGGTCGAAAGCTATGACAAAAAGACTTTTTTCCATGAAGCTTTTGACTACTTACGGAAGGTTGTTCTCTTATGCCACTAAATTGTACAAAGACGGCATCTCGCTCCTAAAAGTGGTTACCAACATCACTTAGTGTTTTCAAGTATCAAGAAACGGGTATCTCCAGTTGGTTTCATCTGCGCTAGACGCTTCTAGATGAATGCCTCAGTTGTGAAAGTCGATGATCGATGCAGTGCTCATATGGTCTAAGTCCTAAGAATCCTTACAGTGAAAACGCTCGAAGCGCATCCGCAATATCTGCAAATTTTGACTTGATTCGTCCGCTATATTGTAGAAGTGTTTATTGCAAATCCTTATAATATACGATTTGAGTGGACATTCACAATACCTCTCAAAAATGAGCGGGTCGCCTTCCTCACCCATCTCTGCGATGTTTAAGTAGAAAGGTTTGAAGGATGTACGCAGAATATAGCAGGCTTTTTTAGCTCAAGTCATGAGCCGCATTCGCATTGTGTAACGCTGCCTTCTTCCAAGTCTTCGCATTGTATCACCAGTGTCACTTTCAAACGTTTTGGCTCTTTTCTCCTCTCTTTCTTTAAAAAATTTGGCTTCCTTCCACAATTAACCCGCGAAAATTTTTCGTTCGCATTCACCGGACCACCTTCAGAGGCTGCAGATCATCGGAGCCTCGAAAATCACTCATCCTTAAATGCCAACACCACACGCTTTCCCTGCCGTAGAAACTGATCAACTCTCCCCGCCCTAACCTGCACAGCTTTCACATCGTTCGCTCGCTTCTTGTTCATGATTTCCATCTCGTTTTATCCACTTATATTCAAATCGTCTCTCTTGCCGTACTTCTGTCTTTCTGATTCATATCGCAAATCCAAAACTAGGTGTCTGGTAGCAAAGAATGCTATTACACTGTTCATCCTAATTTTCTTGTAGCAGAAGTCAGCTGCGGGTAAAATAAAACGCATTTCTTGCCCAGAGAAGATTTCATAGGTGTTCTAAGCTAAGCGAGAATTCTTTGGGAAAAGGCCTTCTCGGCTTTGCTATGAAATTGGCTGCGGCTGCCACTGACCTGCAGTTATTTGAAAACTCCCACACTCGCAAGTCAGAGGTGGAAATACGGGAGGAGTGAAGTAGAGGCATGGAAGAGAGTTGTCCGTATGTGAGCAACTTCTCTACTTTTGCTGAAAGGATGACTTCTTCTATAGAGGTAACCGCTTCGCTTTGGGAGCACTCGCTTCCATTCTCATAGTGGTTCGCTTCACGCTCCCACCGGCCTCTGCTTTTCAAAAGAAACAAAAAAAAACTAGTATAACAGCTGTCGTGCGGATAACATCAGTTGTGAAGAGAACGTTTCATGCAACTTTCACGATCAAGTGATCGTAGTTACTAAGCGCAAAAAGCGGCTTTCATTTTTTTAATCAAGGGAGGACTTTTGGATGTGCAGCGTGCGACTCCGCCAAAGAGCGGTGACATGTATCGTTCCTCTATGTCGTGTTAGTTGTCTCCAATGCGTATTTTTTGCAACATGACATGCTGTGCCGGTCGTTGTACCCAACTGAACCTGTGCCCCAAATTCTGTAACGAGGGTCACAATAGCAGTGAAGAAGCTCATTATGAACACTGATGGGATATTCGTTTTTTCCTTCTTTTTTGCGTTCACGAATATTGATATATAAATGATCGTTGTTGCGACAGGGTCAGCGATTAATGAGTCCGACGAGGCGGTTTTTGGCCTATTGAGCGCACCAGCTGAATTAGAATCTTTGTGCGCGGTTGCAGATAATTCTGTGAGGTGAGGTAATCTGGTGAGGCTGCGGCGCTCTACTTTGATCCAGCTTGCCGTTTAAGACTGTCTTATTAACGGCTTATGATCTGCAGAAATACCCATTTTGTGCTTATTGTGATGTGCCCCCGTGCCATGAAAAGTGGCGAGCGACTCGCACGACGCTCAGCTGATTTTTCTGAAGGATCACGACGTTGAACTTTTACGTAGGTGATGTTTTGGAGTAGGAGGAATTTTTACCGATCCGAAAGTCTTGCTTTGCCTGGCTGCAGTTTCGATATGCCGATAATAGTCTGATGTAACTTACGGATTGATAAGCTGGTAACGCCGAACTTCAAAACGCCGAGATTTCTAGAGCCAGTAGTCATGCCTGTCAAGCGTTGTGTCTTTGAGTTTCCTACAGGCTTCTGGGAAAACTCTATAGGCAAACAGACAGACAGACCAGAACAGACCAGATCGCAATGCGTTTTCATTAATGTGCATAAAAAGCTTAGACGTATACTTTTAGATCCGTATAGATCATTGTAAGCCTTTGTTAGATCAGCGTTCATTCAAGGTTATTAAGTTGAAATCAAGGTAACTAAGATAGAAGATATAAACAAAGGTAGTAGACCGAAGTTTTGGGAAATCATAAATTCAGCCAAGGATGTGATGATAACCAAAGACGTCACGTTATGACAAATTAATACCGAGCTTTCAAAACTAATGCCATTTTATGATCTAATGAAAAAGTGATGAAATTTTAAAACGAATGGCTACCGGGAGTCACTCTTCTTGGTGAAGAAAGAAAATGAAAACTGGACTGTCGAAGTCAATCGGACTTCTTTGAAGAACGAGCAAACCCCTTTCGCCACACCTCGCACCTGTACTATTCACCAGGGCATTTTTTTCGTACTTGTCGTCGATCCTAGCAAATTCGTGGCTCGAGTCGAACTCATTTGCTGTTTTCGCAACAGTTTTAAGACGTTTAATCAAGAGACGTACGTATCAAAATGCCGCTCATTCCAATACCTTTCAAGTCTTACCTCGATTACTTTCTCAAGCAGATAATTTCTTACTAGGTGTTTGGTGGGTAGGTTTGGCTAGGACCTTGCATATGTGACCAATGTACAACGATCGCGGCCTTGGACGCGCAAGTGTCAAAAGCAAATAAAGGCTCCGATCTGCGCATCGATTTTGCTTTGTTTTTATTCATTACGGTCGATCCATCAGCGGAATTGTTAGAAACTCATGTTGTGCCAGTTTCGGCACCAGTTCTCATCTGCCATCACTTGCTTCTACTTGTTTTAAACCTTCAGGTGTGCGTTCCTTTGTTGAAGAAATAAGTCGAGAGGAGTGGATGCGACCGTTTTATTCGCACAGGCACACGTTGCATTTTTATACTTTAAAGAAGGACCTAACAGTTGCAGTAAATGTGTCGTGGCTTCAAACCACTTCTTGCAGGTATTTTCTTCTCTAGACGCCGCACTGCAGGTACCTCAGAGGTTGGAACTAAACGGTGATCTGAAAACCTGTGCAAGTAAATTCACGTGCAGCGAACCAGTCAGTTCTTGTCGCAATACAGATACGTTAGCCCCTCCTCCATTGCCCTCACGCATTGCACAACTTCCGAGCGGCTACGCTTGCGCTAAAACTGCGCCGCTCAGTTCTTTGCTGAGTTGATGATTGCTGTCTTTTCGCGTAATCCGATGCAAGACATGGGGAGAAGGAACGTCAAGTAAAGGTCGTGCGATGTTGAAATAAGTAGAGGAGTTCGAGAGTGGTGTAACCTCTTCGCCATTGAACAAAATGACGTATTTTCGGCCAAGTTCAATTAGTAAAATAGTTGAAATGATTGTCCTCTGTACGCGAAACAAGTGCCTGCCTTCCATTATACATACATACATGATAATATATATATATATATATATATATAATATATATATATATATATATATATAAATATATATAATATATATATATATATATATATATATATATATATATATATATATATATATATATATATATATATTATATATATATATATATATATATATATATAAGATTAGATTCATAATTGCAAAAAAAGATTGGTTAGTAAGAACAGTGGTAGGTACACCAGCCATAATTGCGCTGTTAGCACATTTTATTGTAAATATGTTCAACGCAAACAGATTAGGCGTTGCCTCATGAATCTCCTGAAGTTACTTAAGTGCAGTCGTTCCCGATAAAATCAGCCAAGGTGATATAGCGCAACTAATTTGACAATTTGACCCCATTCTAATATTTCACCAGCCTGAAATGCTGGATACAGGTCGCATGCTTCAGATTTGGCGTAGTCTGTGTGCTACGTCCGCGATTCGTGCAAGCGGTATGAACCGTAGCTGCAATAACAACACGGAACCTCTCAAGACGATGTGCAGAGGCTGCATGCTGTTATTATAAACACGATTTGGGGTGGTTGCGTGAGCTTTCCTTAAAATAGTGGCGTCGGTATTCTCCATGACAATTACGCTTAAAATATATCGAGTCGCTTCGCTATTTCAGTTGGCCTAATCAGCAGCTATATGTATAATTACTAGTACGTTTGCTTCTGGATTTCTGTTCTGAAGCACCGTATTAGGATGTTTTATTGCAGCAGTGCA
This sequence comes from Ascaris suum, assembly GCA_013433145.1. NCBI lineage: Eukaryota > Metazoa > Nematoda > Chromadorea > Rhabditida > Ascarididae > Ascaris > Ascaris suum. The sequence goes on along the minus strand of CM024187.1, from coordinate 14,382,831 downwards.
AAGGAATTTCTCTACATTAGAAGACATTCAGAGGGACCCAAATTACCTCTCAGCAGTTTTCCATATAAGTTTAAGTTTCAGTTTTCGAGGCAAGCACGGGTTCGTTTGATGCAACTTCAGCCGAAACGCTCTAATATTTTTATTTCTGTTTTCCGAGAGTCAAGGTCTTTAGAATTTTTCGATTAGTGTCTTTATGTGACAAACATTTTTATTTATTAGTAGTGGAGAGCGTAAAAAAGATGTGACTGCTGTTATTGAAGTTTGAAGCTGAATGTCCGAGTTTAACACCGCGCGCACGACGAACTGGGTGCTGAAAGGACGAGTTACATACAGCATAACTCCCTCCTCTTTATTATCATTGCGCTTATAAATTCTTAAACGAACATCTAAACTTCAAGTGAAACTAAGAAAAAAAAGGTCATGAACTGTATCTTACATATCAACAATCCTCTTTGAGAATGGTGGAAAGTCGAGCTCTTAGGCTGTTGTTGAAGCAAACACAGTATTTTTTGGTCGGGTCTAATATTAGCGTGGTCGTTTAGATATCACCCGTCTCTTCCTTCTACATCCTTGCCCTTGTCGAATGAAGCCGCCGTCCCACACAGGTCTTGGACATAAACGTTTGCTCTAACCACCCCATCTCTTTTAACACGCTAAGTTAACGCGTTCCCTCGAGCTCCTACGTTCTCATCCGGATGGTCACTTGACTCAACCGGAACTGAATTCGAACACACAAGCAGCGATGGTATCGTCGTTGGCGTGGGGTCCGACGAACACCTCCCTGCGAGCGTTCCACCCATTTTAAATTCTCTTTTCCGCCTAGCCACTTCCTTTGCTGTTTTTCTCTGCTGCTGCATTTTTTGTTCTCGGGGCGAATAAGCGTTGCCAACCCCCGCACGAATCATATCGCGCAATTCATGTTGGCGCATGTGCCACCCGTCCGTGTGTTGCGATATGTACACGAATGGAGGAGTGTGTGCACAGACAGTGTTCTATACAGTTGTATTCGGTGCTGTATCGATCGATGCTGTGTGTATCGCAGCGTCAGTTTTGTAACGTGCGGCAAGAGCGCATCATCTCCCAGTTGCACGGCACTCTATAAAATTTGCTTGCCACTGACACAAGAGTTGAGTGTGCTCAAGTGGCGTCTCTTCGAAAGGCTGTATGTGTGCTATCAGGGGGCGTCGGCAGGGAACGTCGCGTCGACAGTCTGAGGCGCAACGCAGTGCTGGTTGTAACTGGTCGCGCCGATGGTTGCCACAATGCATTCTGATAAAAACTACTGCGCTGCGATATCAGTGAAGGTCGTTGCAATGGCAAGCACGATGTGCGATGCGGTTTCGTGGGCCGTTCTCTTGTCGCAGCATAGGTTTTCCTTTCGTGCGTGATGTGCTCGTCGATTCGCTGAGTGCTCATATCTTGCCTATGCTTCCTGTGATGGGCTGTCTAAGTGATGCTCAGGTTTCCCACCTCAATTTGCACCGCTCATACCGTGGTGAGTACTGCTGTTTTATCGTGGCACAGTTTTGTAGTATTATTACCATCTTTGCTAGCTGTGGAGCTTCAAAATCGGCTCAGAAACTTGTGCAAAGCTGTAAATTATAACGAAATTTATTAAGGGGTGAATTTACAGCAAGGTTCAAGCGTGCTACCATCGAGCACTATACTGCTTTCCCTTTCATTTTCTGTTAAGCAAAGACGCAGAATTTGTTCTTGGGATTGTCCGCTTCGTTGACTGAAAAGCTGTGCTAGTAGTTGCCGATGGGTTCAGTTAACAGTAGTTGGTCAAAAAAAGGTTTAATAGGCTTGGCCAGTCTAGTCGCTTGAGTAGCTCCGCACGGTTCGCCCATTTCTTGGTAAAGTTGTGAGCGGCTCCGCTACCCAGTTCTCGTTTTTCTTTTTTACACGAAAGCCTGGAGAGTCATTGCCAGTGTTTTGTGTGAACACTACACGGTGTGCGGTTTCGCGCGCTTCATCTTTGGTATTGCGAGATTGAACTTTTATAAGAAATAGGTTAGAGTTGATAGAGAGTGATCGAGGGAGCTGTCCTGGTGACGAACTTTTGCAGCGCTCTTCGAGACGCCCAACGGAAGAGGCAATTATGTCTCGTTGGTTGAGCGAAAGGAGGTGCTCTGACCTTCGCTATTTTATGTAATAGACTTGGGTCAACTAGTTGCGAAGCTGGTGGCTTAAAGGTTTGCCTAAAGGCTGAAAATATTCCCACCAACGCTTTTTTTCGAAGCACACAGAGTCCTTTATTACACGAAGCAATTAGTTTATATTAGGACTGTGCAACGATATGAAGTGCTCTTAGACTGTCACTGTTTATTATCGCTGAAAAGTCAAAAGGCATTCGCAAAGAAAGGGGAATTGCCCATAGACTGCTACGTGTTCGTTCAGCTTGCTGTCATTTCCCTGAGAGCTGTCTTACTTGGTTGCTAAATTGACAACTGGTTGCGTTATACGTATATGGTGCATAGGTCCCTATTTCCATGAAATTTGCACCTTGAGGCATCAAGGAGAGAGTGAGCGCAGCGTGTGATTGCTCAACTCTGCTTCTGTGTCCTCTTGCACAAGCGTGTTTGTATATGTATGAGTTCATAGCAGGACGTGTTTGTGTTTGTTCATAGTAGAAAGCCATCGTTATCGACCTTGATCATGGAGAAAATGCTCTCACTGAACCATAGACAGACCTTCTGGGCTTTCCAAGGAATGTTGCTTGTTTCGCAGCTTTAGGGCGAATGATACATAAGACACAACAAGGAGATAGTGGGAGGCCTAGTTGGAACCGAAGTTTGGCCAAGCTTGAGCGCAGCAAGTTTATGTGATCTCCATAACATTAAAGAAAGAATGAGCGTTTTTGGCGAAACTGGAACAGCGGCAACTGTGGAAGCCGCGGTCGCTAAGTAAGGCAGAATAAGTGCTGCACACCCGATCAGTGCGTCACATAGGGTTGTCTGTTTTAGTGCATAGGCTTTTATTGAAGTACTGTCGCGTATCCAACGCTTTCACAAAGAACGCTGAGATTATGTACTGCAGGAAAAAATATGAAGTAATGCGAATGTGTTTTTGTTATCGAGTAATAGGGAGTGTGGTGGGAAGGGTGGATTCGACAGAATCAAGCACTATGTGTACATAGATTACAGTCAACAGAAAAGGCTCTGAGTGAGTTGTCGACGAACGTAAATAACAGAAAAGAGATCGTTGAGGTTGCTTTCGAAAGTCTAGCGTAAATTAATAACTTCTGTAGCAGAATTATTGATGGCTCCACTATGAAACCTCACTTGATAGTTCGTAAAGGTGACGATGCTTGCGGTAAGAAAAAAGTGTACAATACCAGAATGCATGTGTAGCCACAGCAGCAGTGTTCTTATTTCAGTTTGCATTCAGTTAGGTGCTGAATTCTTTGAATTAGGCAAGATATGGTATCACTGTTTGTGCGCGAGTAGATACGGGAGAGGACTCACGAATGTGAACAGAACATTTCGGTATAACTGTGAGGAGGCACCATCGTTTACAACGTTAAAGAAATTGCAGTGAGGGTGGTGCGGTGTGCCGAAGTAAGACGATGATCGTCATTTCTTGAATGCTGATATACAGCTTCACACCACTTGCATAGAAGCGAGTTTCAAGCTTGCTGCTAAACAATCAGGCAATTTGTCTATGTATAGTAGTAACAGAAATCGAATTGATTTGATGATATGTGATTGTTCGTGAGCAGAGTCGGAGGAATGCTTACATAAAAAGCTTTCAAACGCGCACCGACTCATTGTCGTCTACCGTAACATGTAACTTAGCTAGCTATCTCTAACGTGTAGCTCACCATCACCTACAGATCATATACTTGTGTTTAAACAAAAGTTGAGTTCATGTGCATGGCACTATGCAAGACACACGCGCCACGCAAATCTCGACACAGAGAAACGGGCGTCGCTCACATCGATCCACACGTCATTGCATTCCTGTCGAAAATAGCAGATAAGCAGATCGCTGACATGCTATCGCTCCTCGAGCAGCGGTGCCTGTGTGCGAACGTACGTATGCATTTCTGATCGTCAGACCGTCGTTTCATCGCCCCCTCCGGCATATATACGTGCACTTCCGCATAATTGTTCACCGTAAATGGGGAACCAGCAGATGCTGCGCACAAAGATGAAGGAGTAGGAAAAGAGGATCGAGTTGTAAATACTAAGTTAGCTGGTCCCAGTCACTTGGATTCACTTGGATGTCTCCCTCGCTAGCGTAAAAGCGGGTGTTGTTGGCGCCGTGCTACGGACGCTGTGACGATGACGAGGTATGCTTTGCTTCTTCGCATGCTGACTTTCATGCTGGTTAGCGCTTCCGACTACACACCGCTTGAAAAATAACATTTGTAAGCATAGTTTCTTTCTCTTTGGGAGAAATGACCGTGGAAAGTCATAAATCCTTTGCTTCATCCGTCGCGTCTGTGAGCCATCCATTTTCATTCACAACTTTCGCATTTGCGGAGAAAAGATCTGGCTTGAACAACAATAGAAGCTCCGCCGGGGAAGGTGAAATGTCATCTCGTGGATAAGATCGCGGAGCGCACTGCAAACAGTACGACGCCTTACCGCTAGTGTGATTTCTGTGAAAGTATTTTGCCAATATGAAGCTGAAGATGGCTTACATTTTGAAGATTTTGCTTGTTTATTCCGCAGTTTCATCTTTTGATGGTGTTAAACGTAATAAAAAACCACCTCGCCTGATATTCCAGCAGGTCGTACTAACCACCTATGTTGGTACTTCACAACCATAGGCTATGCTGTGTAACGTGCCAGCTACTTTGCTTCTCTTTACTCTGCGACACATGATGCCGATTGAAGTGTATTTGTACCACATTCACGTAGGAGTTCGGTAATGGCTACACCAAGACGATTGGAATGATGTGCTGGACAGAGGTTAGGTTTTGAAACGGTCGTAACTTCTTATCTGGAAAACGGAAGAATAGCCGTTCTCAGGATCTTCAGCTTGAGCCTTGCCAGACATTCCTGCCTCAGTTTCAGAACTCCATTAACGTTTTCAGATTATTGCGAGACGTCTGGTTGGTCGCGATCTAGCTCCCTCGAACTTGTGCGATCGCAGAGTCAGGTAGTGGCATCTGCATAGTCAGGTGGCATGTGCGAGGAATGGAAACGGCTGTTTTTAGAATGCGCGGTTGCAAGGTGCTGAGTGGCAGAAGTCACTCACAGGTAGGGGACGCACTAGGAAGTTGCCACATATTCTGTTTTATCTAGACGGGGGAGTGCTTGTTGCTGCTGAAGTGTGAAGGCGTACTGCACGCGGCCTAGTGAAGTGACTTTTTGTCTTGCTTGAATGATTTGCATGCTAACGTGCTTTTTCTTGCTTCCTTTCTCTGTCTGTTTCTTCACACCACAGCTCGGTGATGTGTTGCACTTGCCAGCTGATAGAACTGACGAAGTGGTGGGAGGAGAGGGTGATAAAGTGAGCGTTTGTATGCTTGCAACGGTTCACGTGAGAGTTGCAGCCCGACCCGATGCCTGATGCACTCCATCAGAGGGGCGCAACTGTTCTTTGCTGTATGTGCTTTCGAAAACGCAAACTTCAACGTGCCAGCTCTGCTAGTAGACTTAAGATTGTAGATTCACTGCATATCTCTAAAAGGAGGTTTCTTCTCAACATTACCTATAAGTTTTCATTTGTTAGTCCTTATGTAAACCCAGGTAATTTTCCCTTCATTTTCTCGCAGCAGACGCTATCATCCTTGCAAATTAAAAGAAGTAGATAACAACGGTCGCACAACATTCATCTCGCAGTCATCTTTCAGGCGCACCAGTGGATTAAAAGATGATTTCTTCATTTCCAGCCTTGCTTTCTTTGCATCTTCGGTATCTACGACTTCAAGATAGATTGTTGAACAACTTTGCAGTTGTTTATGTATCGGATGTGATATATGGATTGAGTTTGTTGCTTTTGCATGCATTTCAGTCCCTAGAACCTTTCTGTTTGTACCTCTGAAACGAATGGGCGGATGAGTCTGCATTCCACCTCGACGAATCTTCGTGCTGCATCAGGAAGAGGATTCCGAGGCGGATGTGCATGAGATCATGTATCTATAAAATTTCATGAGATCATGTTACATCCGACTTGGCGTCTCACTCTTTCAGCTTCGCATATTTCATTCCGTTGAGTTGAAGAGGCTTCGTCATCTGCGATTGGTGCATGACAGCACAACTGTTTTCGGTACTGTCTGAAGTGTTCGGAAGATTTGTGAGAAATTTGTGGGTCACATTCACCATAATTTGCTTCACCATTTACGAAGCCATCGTTCTACGTCGCGTCATGCGGAATCCAGTTTACAAGAAAGCGGCTTTTGCAGTTCCATGAACGTTCTGATAAAAGTTTTATACAAGAACTCGCAAAAGAAACTTTTGTGGGTTGAGTGTTTGTTGCTTTACTCTGGTCGCGTAAGTGGTTATGGAAAGGAGCTGTTTGAATATTGAGATGTATGAGTGCCAAATATAATGGATGCGAAACATGAGGTATGTTGTCCTTATCCTACTTGGATGGGGCAGTGTCGTTGTTTCAGAGGGCGTCGCAGAGATTGTGCAGGGTTCGGCTTCTGCTTTGGTAGGGTGAGGTAGTCCGAAAAAGTTGGAATTGCTCGGAGGTGTATAACGCATCAGAAAGGCTGTACTAACTCCGTAATGCTGATTTTCTTAAAACAAGCACTATTAAAAGTCTGTGCACACAGGAAATCCATCTTCAAATAGATCCACGGACGAGTTTATGCTTTCCGGATATCAGAATTTTGCTGCCACCTCATCTGACGATTAGGGAGTCAAGAGATCGCCTACCGAAGGGAAGTTTCTCGTTTTATTGATTTCGCTGTTTTTTTCTGTTCCTATCTTTCTCGTTTCGTGCTTTTTTGCAGGCAGTCAGGTGCCCCAATTCAAAAGCATGCTACAAATTACTACTATTGTCCACCGCTCACTCCTTTTTCCTGTCCCTGGAGGTGGCGGGAGTGCTCAAGCTCATTCATGAACAAGTGGAGCATAGTCCAGGTACGACGTAAATCACGAGCTTGTCTAAAATCGGAATGTCATGCCAACTCTCAATCGGTGGTTGAGGGTAAACGCTCGTTTATAATTAGGTTTCCGTTTCAGCCGCTCCAAACTTCCCCGGCGAGGGATTTCAGGTGCACAGATGCCAAAATGAACGTTTTTGGGAACAAATACTTTTGATTCTGCTCTCTTTGCTTACACCAACTCTTACGCTATAACTGTTATGTGGAAATCAGATTTGCTCTTTGGAAAGATCACTTTCGACATCAGAAGGTTCAGAAATATTTGTGAAGGTTTGGTGATGGCTGCTGAAGTTACTTTATTTAGGGGCATCAGTTGTCAAGTTTTATTTTCGAAAAGATCCATCAAGAAGGCTGTAATTAACGAACCGTCGTGCCACTGACGGTGTTCACTGAAACATAAGAACGTTCGGTGTTTTGCGGTAGAGCCTAGTTTCGTTAGTCATTTATAATGCTCGAGCATCTGACACTTATATTGCTGTTAATTTAGGCGCAGTTGGCACCAGATCCTTTCGTGACACTGCGAACAAAGTGATGAAAGACTAGCAGTGCCTACTGGTTGGGATTGATACTGGCTGCAGCGATGCTGGAGTCCTTTTTGTTTGTGATGCGCAGTTGGTAAGTTGGTCATACTTGTACCCATAAATGAGGACGACCTTTGGCATCCCACTCTCTTCCCGCTCTCTCGAGGGTCTCGACCCGTACGGAGCAAGTTCCGGCACAGATGTTCGGGAAGGCCTTTTTATGCAGATCTGTTTTACTAATTGCAAACTAAAAAGTTTCCCGCGGAAAACTCCAACCTCCCTAGCTTGTGAGTCGAAAATTTTGCAGAAAAATAAAAGCAACTTTTATTAGATCAGCGCGAGTCACATTCACCTTTCCATGGGAAAGCTGAGGAATTTCGATGTTTGGCTTTTTTGTATTTCGATGTTTGTATCCGCTGAGGAATTTCGATGAATTGCCTTTTCAGAAAAGTTTCTCACAGCTCCTCAATTATTTTTCAAAAAGGGTGGAAGCTTTTAGCTGCCGAGCGAGTGCTCATTGGCTAGCAAAGAACGCGGAAAGTTTAGAGAGATAAGACGAGAGAAATGAGTCTGAAAATTTCTACCCTAGCCCTTGGGCTTTGTAACGCAAATGTTGCGACGTCTGCTCACTGCTCGCATATTTATCACAACTAGCTTTACTAAACTTTCAGCTACGGGTGGTACTGGCTGCGCTGAGCTTACCTACGCTTGCAAAGTTACTATTCTGAATGCGTTGCATGAAACCCGAAGAGTTGTACTTCGGCGAACTTGTTTGCAGTTCGTTCTTCTTTTATTGTAAAGCCGCACGAGAGCGTGCTTCCGTTTTTTTGAAGTGGGCGGATTTCCAGAAAGTTTTCGCGGCTCCACTCCAGCTGGAACGAAAAGAAGAAGAGGGAAAATTGCCGACGTACGATTACTGCCTGACTCGTAATTGTGGCAGAGGGCACAACGTTGCACTCTGCTAAATGTTGCAAAAATTCGGGAAAATGTTCGGAAGAATCTCGAAGAAAATGCGATGATCACCAGTCTGGAGATTTTCTAAGGCATCTACGAATCTTATAGGAAATTTCGCGTCAAAAGTTTCTGAAGGTTCACAGCTGATTGCGATTGCGGCACCATTTGGCGCAAATTGTTCTACTAGACGAAGTGTTTTGGGAGAGGAGGCATGTAATTTTCAGTTGCTGAAATGGCGTTTGTGAAGTCGACAGGTACGATCTGTTAACGGGTCAAGGTTGCTATGTCATGCATGCGGTGGGTGATAGACCACTTGTGCTGAACGCATTTCTGCAAGATAGTGAACTGATTTGCTTTGATATGCGTTTGGAGTGAAAAAGGCACCACATGGACGGTGAGATTCGCACTCATCCCTCACTCTGCCCGCTAAAGAGGATTTGTCACTCGTGTAGTAGTGGCAGTTCTCAATGCAAGAAGAATTAAGTCATGGTTCGCTTTGCTTTCAACTCGTTTTCACATCATTGATTATCATATGGAGACGATGATTGTTGTGCTTCTTTATTCACCTTGAGAAATAATGGTGTTGGGTACGTTCTTCTGGATTCAGTGTTACATGTTGTTCGCTTTACAGTGTGGAGGGGAGCGATTGCACACAGACCACCGTCGACGTTTTTGCGTTTGCGAGAACCCTAACGAAAACACAGTCGACCTTTTTCCATCGTTTCCCGCAAGGGGAGGGAGAGGAAGGGAAATGCTTCAGCATTAGCAGCGCATGTGCGGGTAACTAATTGAAATGATGCATGCCCAGAGCCTATCCTTGTGGATACGTGTACGGAAATCACCATGAGTACGGAAATCTTCCACTGTCCTAAGGACGAGTTTAATCACCTAGTGGCCTGGAAAGAGATGCAGAGAGGACGACGCCTCCTTAGTTAGTTCCATCGTAGTGGTGAGAAGACGTCGTTGGGAGCACACCCTAACTTATAGGCAGTATTTTTTAAATATCGTGCTGTAAAGTCGGTATACATAACACACAATATGTTGTACTGCGCCTACGGCGTTTTCCGTTCTCTGCGGGTGCTGCTGGCTTCATGAGAATGTTGTCTGGCATTATCCACATAGTTTACAGAGCTCCTTCGGGCATCATCGTCTACCATGTATTTATTCCTTGCATGCAGTTTCCTTTGAAGGATGCCTAAGTGTTGTTGCATGGTTGGCACCCGATGCAGTAATGAACTGCTGGATCATTCAGCGATCGATTATCGGAGTCGTTCTCAAAACGGGTGTGCATGCAGATCATGGTGTAATATAGCTCATGAGATCATGCCACATCTGTCTTGAAAGCCACTCCTTTCTTCCTTCTCGTTTTTCAGTTTATATGTCGTGTTTCAAAGATCTTAGAGGCACAAACTGTACAGGCAAGCATAGTGTTGTGCATCGATCGTCGAGTGGTTGTTGTACGCGAAATTAAGAGCCTCTAGGTATTATCTGATGCATTCTGGTGCAGAATTGACGGTCTGCCTATGCTTATATGCAATGCATTGTTCAGTGACGTCAGTTCTGGTTGCAGTTAAAGCATGTGATGTGATTGTTGAAAGAGGAATTGCCACTGAAGTGGTCACTTCTCTTTGTGCACAAGAGTGCTGTTAGTTCTTGTTGCTGACTCACTACCCGAGGTCCCGTCTTCTGATGCGCGGATATGCGCCTGTAGTTTTACTTCAAATGCGCCGGGGAAGAGTGAAAATAGATGCACCAATTTCGGTCAAGTGATTTCGCCTGCTTCGCTTCGTTGTATCGGTTTGCACTGAATGTTGAACGCGAGTGCGGCTTCAAATAAAGTGTTGAGTTGGTCTGTCTACGGGTTTTTTCGCATCATTTACATTGTGCCGTCGGTGCGTGGAAAGCCTTAAGAAGCAGCCCCAAGAAATACACATGCTGTTCCGTTATTTGCAACATGCTCTGTTGGAGAGTTGCAATCGTTATCAGAGTCTGTGGTTTCCTTCAGGTAGGCTCGCAGAGCGCTACTTGACGATGGGTCGTCGGAGCCGTTGATTTTATGATATATAAGATGAGATTGTTTAAACTGAAAACGAATGTTTCTTTACTGAAAACGGGTGACTTTTATCGGAAACGAGTATTCTTTTATTACAGTCGGCGATGCTGATTTTGTGAACCGTTGTGTTCTCCTTTTCACTTGAAAATAAGCATCTAATTGTTGTACGTAGTTCTCCTCGTTTGCAGATTTTTCTTCCGCAGTTTTCATTTCTTTCGCCTTGAAGATTGTTTTTGCGGCAACTGATCCCAGTAACGAACAAACGACGAAGATTATAACAATCTCAGATTGCAATTTTTCCAGTTTTTCGAACTGAATTGAGATCTAGAGCATAAAAGTTGAAGTAAAATTTACGCCAAGAATTTCAAACTCCGATTTCATTTTCAATTTCCGCGTGAACCCAACAAACCATCAAATCTTATAGGATACCTGCTCGAGTCGAAAGCGCAAATTTGACAATGTTTGAATGTGCGCCACATCTTGCAAACAGGACAGATGAAGCTGCAACACGAGCAACCAACTCAGATTGAAGGTATCGGAGGATTGCGACGAAAACTGCGTCTTCGGGGGGTCGCATCACTTCCACGCCTCGTGCGGATAGCGATTCTTCATTGGTCGTTTCATTCGTGTTTCGATGTTGCTTTTTAGACATTTGAAGGTCGTACTTTCCGAATAGCTCTTTACTTCTTGTTCTTGTAAGTACTATTTTCCTACAGCGACGTATCATATTTTTGGTCCATTTTGGGCTCTTCTGCATTTGTTTTAAGTATTTCGGCCGTTATCCTTCAACCTCTTCCTGTTCGTTCTTGCAGAGATCTCCTGAGAAGGCGTAATTGTTTCGTTTCAAAGAAGTTCAGCAGGTCTCTGAACTTTACTTTGCACTAGGTGAATATCATCTCATCCGACTTTAGGCGTCTTTCCAAAACGAACTTAGGGAGATGGAAAAGTTTTTGCTAGGTAAACGTTGCTTTGCTGTTTACGCGAACACTTGTCTAATCTACATGCTAGTTTTATTGTTCGTCATTCTCTCTCCCCCCTCGCGCTCCACTTACCTGCTCCCTGCCCGTATGCTCCTTACCCTGAAAGTTCTACTCACGGAACTAAATGTGACAGGGCGAACTATCCGAACCCTTCAGGCGATAGGCAACCTCAAAGTTGTTCCGGAGTTTCGTGCACTCGTTTAATTCTTCCTTTTCTCTTTTGAAGTTAAAGTGAATGTGAAAAAAAAACGCTTTGCACCCATATGTTGAAGTTGATCGCAGTTTATGTGCCAGTTTTATGCTTCTTAACCATGCTCTTCCCCCAGAAGGGTGAGTTATAAACACTGCCGCGACCTCGAATGTGACCAAGTGAAACCCACACGCTAGCTTCTATGTTCGTTTCTTTAAATGGAGTGTTTGTTTTTTGCATCTTAGAAGGAGGTCGTTTTGTTTGTTTCGACTCCTGAATGGGTGTTGTTTGAGGCGTCAGGTATTCCATTCCCAAGAGGCTTGTTGAATTGATGCTCATTGTTCATTCGCATTTCCGTTATTTTTTACCCCGCCTGCTTTAGCGCATGTTAGCTGCTATGTCTGTAATGTGCCATTGGCATTGTCAATATTCAGTTTGTTCACCGCCTTCATTAGTGTATTCGCATTCAGCAAAGGAAAAGTTTAGTGTTTTGTCGATTACCGCCCCGCAATCAAACACTTTTTTTGCAGTTTCTTTTATTACACGTCATTTCCCAAACGGTTGTTTGATCTTTCAGCCGTTTACCTTGCAGAGGGATGAATATTTCGTTCCTTGATTGAAGGGATGCATCATAAAATAACGGTGTATGACGCTTCTTTGTGACACGAATGGGCAACTCGAAAATATTATCTCAAGACGCGTGGCTGGTGTCCCACTTCTTTAAGAGCAGCTTTTGGCTGTGTTATATACTCATCATCAAAGGCCGGCGAAGTACCTCTGCCTCCTACCGCCTTACGTGTGATTTTTTCACTTCCGTAATCTCTAACAAGGTATATGATGAATTTCGCCACTGTTGTCGTTCAGAATTATGTCTGAATGCATAGTCAAATTAACGGCTAAAATAGGAGTGGATGCTTTTGGTGTTCGTTAGTGATCTGCCATGCAGAACATGGCAGCCGTCTTCTGGCTAGGCTGTCGTGTTCTTTCTTTGATTCCCACATGTCATTTGCGATATCCTTAACAGAATCAGTGGTGATCGCATCAGTCAGGAGTAAAGCCTTTGAAATGCACGATCGCATCTTCCCAGTGCTCACGTATGATAATGTGTAAGCCATCAACGTCATATCCTTGAGACTTACCCTTACGCTTGTAGGTAAGGCTGGAACATTCCAAACAACAAATAAGCTCTCATACAGCAAGAGATCGTCTAGTTTGTCCGCAAAATATTATTACTGAAACGGAAGAAATGATGGACTAAGATCTTCTGTCATTATTGCTTGAAAAGACAAATCAATATACGCCCACTTTGTTTTTTCCTTATTTTTAAGGGCAACTTGAAACTAAGAGTCAAAATAGACGATGGCGACAAATATGTTCTTTTCAAAAACTGCGAAATTGGATAATGTTTTTTAAAGGAATCAGCGTCTGTGAGCATTTCAATGAGAAGACGTGAACACAACATTTCAAACAGACATGCGAGGGTTCATCACGATATTTGAAAAGGACACGAATGCAGGAGCAACGACAGACGTGAGTTACGAATAGAACCACAGGGGGCCAATTGTGTGCTGATACTTGGGTTGTATGGCCTCTTAAAATTAGCGCAAAAAGAGGATTATTCCTGTTTGTGCTTGCATCCTGGTTGAGGCAAACTTTCAACGAATTGAAGGATTCCAGCGTGACCTGCTTATATATTTAAGATGCATCTGAAGTGTTTGCTCGACGAATTTGTTGAAACGACTTCGTCTCGTCGAAAGCATCCTAGTGCGATTAGTCGCTTCTCAGCACACTGCTTGGTTCTGTGGCCCGCACTGAGCTACACATCTACGGGAACTTCAAACTATATGAAGTATACTGATCAATACAGTGGACCTCTCTTATTTCTTCGTCCTTGTACCTCACGTTCAGTACCACATAGTTTCTTCATTCCTCTTGTGCGCCATACGCGCCATCATCACAAATTTCAGCATTGTCGTTGCGAACGTACAAAACGCTTCCTGATGAATTCCATAGGCGAATTCTCACCATCCACAACAGTCATCTTTTGCGGCCGAAGATGTGGGAGCGCTACGGCAATCCCGCAATATGTTCATGCAGTAAGGTTCTCGATTCTAGAATTCTAATCTAAAGGAAACTAAACACTTCCCCCGACAAGTACGACCGCATTTAGGAATTGAGGTATCGGACTGAGGGCACAAACCGAGTTCCAAGCATTGTGGTGCTGTATACATCAAAACAAGCATCCATTTTAACCCATGAGAAAAACAGCTCAATGCTCACAATGTCAGAAGTACGCAAACATGAAGAACATATAAGTAAAGGCGAGGAGGAAGGAGGGCTTCATACATGCAGATATCCTATGAGACAATGACTGTGAATTCTTGGGGACGGAATACTATTCACCCTGAACTTAAAGTAACATCGGCCTTGCAGAGATATTGGAAACTGCGCAGATGAGATTGAAATTGGGAATTTTTGCATTGGTCCAATCATTTTGTAACTTTCGTCAGGAACCGATGGGTCGTGCGGAGGTCATGTCTTCCAGGTGGAGATTAAACACACTGGAAAACCCTGGCTGAGGTTTTTTACAAAGTTCGGCTGTTTGCCGATGGTGTTGGCGGTCGCTATGTCAAGAAGAAAATCTCGAACATTAACTGAAGAGGCATTTGCTTGAGATGTTTGGGCCGCGTGTTGAAATCTTCGGTTGTTTGCATATTTCCAGGATGTCAGCCAATGTTGCTTAGGAACTGTACGATGCAACGACTAGTGACCGGTGCCCCCGCGATGACAACACTGCTACCACAAAAAACACCAATTACTCGCACGCATAGGTGTTAATACTAATATTTCTTTAGTATTGCTGAATAATGTTACCCATTATAAATAGTGCTCGCCAAAACGGAGCAGACTGTCTTTTCTTTTTGTGGTACCATGTGGTATCACAGTGGTACTTCAACCATCAACACTGACCTGACCGCGATCCTCATTGCGAGTTTCGATTAATACTCGCCATTAGCAACTGAGGTTAGTCGGACGACAAAAAGTGGGGCGGTCGTATTCTAGGGGGCTATTTGCATCGAGTACGGTATGTCCGATTACGTTGGACGACAGGAGTCTTGTGGCGTTACTTCTAAAATTGTGTGCAGTTAAGGCCGATTTTGCTCATCACAAACGCCGCACTCACGTTGTTTGGCACCTTATCAAAACCGCATTAACGTACTTTGCTAGAATTGCGTCGGTTTGCGCAATTTTCTCATCTGTAACAAGCAATTCGCACTGAATGAGAGCGCATTCTGGTCAATCTTTGGCAATTTTCAAGTCACTAACCACTATATACAACATAGAATGAGTCGGTTGATTCGAAAGCACGAACCTTGTAGGGTGGCTCGGCCGAGCTACCAAGCCGCAACTCGGAGTCTGCCAGGATCTCCGGCTACTGTTCGCTTGATCTCTAAGTGACTTGGGCGGTTTGCGCTAGAACAAATGGCATCATCTGTAGGAAATTTACGTCATGTTTCGTAGGTTATGATGTCATCGAGTCAAGGGCATTGATGCTTGTAATGTGTCGTCAGCTGGAATGGTGTGCGAAAGTCGGGCAAAATGCATGCCCAAGCGAATTAGCCACACGGAGGCAGCAGCAGGATGTTCTTAATTGGATCAGAGTTGGCAGGTAGGTGTTTTCGCTGCAATTTTTCAATTGAGCGACTCCTGTAACGAATGTGCAACACCGATAGAACTCAAAATTGCGGAAAGCGAAGATTCGGTCTTGTAAGATTGGAGGTGCTGTGCAGCTAGCACAGCTGATTTTTGCTGAGGTTTCATCTAGCAGGTTGTTGATAACGTACGGGCAGGAATTTATATGGGCGGAATGGGGCAGTGCTGAACTGAGCTCTGAACGATAGCCAGTTGCGACGGTGCGCTCTTGCAGTTGGTCAATTTTCCAAGTTGTTGGAGAGCGTAACTGGAAATTGTGGACTGTTGCGAGATTTTCATATGTTAGCTTTGAGGGATGCAAATTTAGCGCTGATCCCATTATCGTGTCTTAGGGATTTGCTGAAGTCGGGTCGGCAGTGGTAACTTGTAGTATTGCTGATTGTTTCGTGTCTCGCACTTCCTCTTCCAATCGTTTCACTGTTAGCGTTGAAAAGGAATCATTGCCCCGCTCTTTGATGAAAACTGTCGAATCTGGAAGCCACACTCACTGCAGGATGCATAGCACATCACTGTTTTTGACTGATTTTTGTTGTGCTTAGGCATGAAGTTAAGTGAAAGTGTTGACGAGTGTGCTCTTGTGATGAAATGAGTTCTTACGCTCTTGCTTGTCCTCACTTTGTGTGGCAAATTGTTTTGCTCACACTTGTGCCGATCTTGATGTTGATCTTTCCCCGTTTTTATTGTGGCCTTAGGGGCCGTAGCCGAGGGCATAAATAGGCTGCGATCTTGCTTGCTAAACAGTGTATGTGATTCTTATCGACTCGTGGTGTAAAAGAGCTCGTTATTTCGATGAGGTCCTGCACATGGCGGAAACGGCCGCAGAAAGCAAATATAATAACATGAGGGTAATGAAAGTAACTACCCTCTTCCAAGCAAGCCCCTCAGTAAAACCACCCCTAAAGCTATGGCAAGTCGTTTCGATGACAGAACGAACTATTGTTTGCATGTGTGTACTGCTGCACTAGGTTTCCTGAAAGGAGAACCTATCAGTTTTTGCATAAGGTTCGGTCAAATGAAGTAAGGCGCTCTGAAGAGAGCATGTACTGCGCCTTCTAGGGATTTATGAGTATTGAGAGGGGAGAGCTTCGAGAGCTTACACCACGTATCCGAGGAGGGCTTCGCAGTCTTTGTAGACACTCGACGTGATTGGGTATGCAAAAAATGTCCTTTCGTAAGGGAGTCCTCACGAACCGAAACGAATCTAACATGCCTTCACCTGCAATAATTGCTGTATTAATGTTGTGACCGCAGTCCGAATAGACAGGAGCACTCAGCGATTTTAACATTCTAAGGTCCTCTTTTAGCGGAAAGCGGTGATGAGAATCACTGATTGAGGCTTTAAAGCGTAACTCCGCAAGCTGTTACCTCTCAATTCCCTGTAACTTCCTTAAAGGCTTTACACCTATCTTCCTCGCTTGTGCAGTAGGTATACTAGCTAACTTTATGTAAATTGTATGTCGCGTTCTCTGCCATCTTGAATTCCTTCTGCTTGACGATTTAAAACTGCAACCACAGCTGTGACAAACTGTTCAAAGCAGTGTATGGTGAAGTCGTCGGTCCACTCTGTGATCTGAACAAAAGCATGACCCTCACGACCAGCAGGGGCGACAAATTTGCTCGCGTTCTCTCTAAACGTTAAATTAAATCACTGTTACGTTTATTTGTCAGTGCACAGTTCAACTTATATTCTACCGAAGTTGTGCTATTGTTGATTAGGTCGTAACTTGATGTGCGGCCAGTTCGTTGATGTTATGTTAACAGTTTATAGAGCGTGCTTTCCGCATTCGGGAGCTGTATTCGGCATAAGAAAAGCAACGCTTATGGAGCGTCTCTCCAGGGCGTTAGCGGTGCTCTACGCCTCGAAAAGATTATCGGAGATCAGTCCACCAAGCAGGTAAGCATGCAGCATCTTCTAATTAAATACTCCCATACTGCTCCAAATACTAAAAATTCTTTTCTGCAGGAAATTTAAAGGATTTCTGCACAATACTGGCGTATATTTCGTCTAAGACAAAGGAATCATCAAGACTTTGCCTCTGTGAACCATTTGTTGAGGAGTTATGACCGTTCAAAAAACCCGAAATTCGAGAACGCGAACAACTCGTCCAAGCAAAAAAATTCAACCATTCCCCTTGCGTGCCTATATGCAGCATCCTTCCACCGAATGACTCGTTGTCGAATCGAAGAATTTATATCATGTTGAGTTTGCAGTCTATATATTTTCATTTTCTAGCGGATTTTATACTCCAGCTGACTGCGAAGAGAGCTTATAAATGACTGTTCGATCTGTTTGTATGAAACGCGCTCACGTTTACAAAAAGAAACTCCTTTGCAATTATGTAGGAGCCAGTCTCAGTTGAATTCTTTTAACTTCAATGGGCCTTTATTATAACGCCGCGTCTTTAACGTTCTTCCTTCAAGGGCGTTTTAATTGTAGAGAAGAACCAAGGCTTCAGTTTGAGGTAAGCGTTGCTGTATAACCTTGTTGCCTTACAGCCTCAGATGGGTCACTAAATTTAAAAACGTTCATGCGAGGATTGTCTGCTTGGCAGGTAGCAACAATTATCGGCTATTGTTTCAGTGTAAAGAACGACAGCTGTGAGAAGGAGCGGAATGCGTTCTTTGAAATAAAGGAACTCCTAACACATTCCGAAATAAGGTGCGTTATGTTGTTTTGCTATCTCGCTTCATTGTTTAATTCAGCGGTTAGGAGTTACTTTATCGCTCATTTTCCAGCGTGAATTTAATGTGCCGACATAAACCATAGTGGGGTGCAAAGATAAACTCAGTGTGCACTATTGCATTTCCAAATTGCTTGTCTTTTTGTGTCTTGTTGGGAAATTGCCATTGAAACGTCCTTTGCTCAGCCAAGATAAATGCTATCGGTACCATGGAGTCGAAAGAGACTCTAAGAAATGGTTGAACAGGAAGCTCTTGAACAACGCACAAGAGTGAGAGCTTGAACTGCATAAACGTTAGCAAATATGAATGTTAATGGCACAGGGGATTGATATCGAATGGAGGCGGCATTGCAGATGAAAAGGGTTTCTTTTCATATCGCTCCATGGGATCGTTTGAATCTTATTTATGCGATAGACTACCGGAGTGGAGATAAGAGGGGAAAGCCTGCGGAGTTTCCGTTGTCCTGTTGTAAGAGATTTGCTAGCTCATTTCACATGATGTTATTTTATAAAAGCGTCGTTAATTTCAATGCCCGTTGCAGGTGTATACGTGTTTTTAACATTTTGTGGGGAAGATCAACGCTTGTATATCTTATATATCGCGGCAGTAGTGACCATAATGGTAGCAAAGCTCTTGCTCGCAGTAAGAATGTTTCACTCTCGTAGATGAGCATATTTGCTCTCACCATCTTTCAGCTAGGAGATAGTGATTATAAGTCGCAGCTTTGAAGTCACAGCCGAGTGGAGAAATTTTTTATGAAAGACAGAAAAGAAATGAAAGGAATAGTGAAAAAAAGGAATTTTTGTCCTTGGAACATCTGCATCTGCTACCGGCAGATGACCTCACATCCATGTCCAGATGTGAGCGTTATCGTCTAGGTTCACTACTTGCGCTAAAAGGCTTAAAAGATACAAGCTATGCAGCGAGTGATTTTTGGAAGAAACTAAAAATGCGTCGCACTTACTACGGCTTATTCTGCATAGAGAGGAATAACTCCTTTCTCTTCCGGTCCCTTTCCTCCTAAACCCCTCCCCCATTCCTCTCCAGTTTATAAGCCCAACTCCAGCGCCTGTTGATGGTTGAGGATAGGATGTGCTCATCGGAAGGTAAAATTTACACAATCATAATTTGCGCTCTGCCCATTGCATAATAGAAAAAACATTTTTCGATGTTTTTCTCCGCTGAATGAGGTCCATTTGCAAATTTCGGCGTTTTGCACAAAGTTTGGACTGAAATTGTTGTGCACCTTCAACGTTCATTTCAAAACTTCCAACTAGAAGCAGAGTTGTAACCTCAACTTTCGGCTGAAAACGAGCTTGCGGCTTCAACTTCGGAGGAGGCCGATCATTTTCCCAGATTTATCGTGAACTATCACTGAGCGACTTATCATTTCCAACTGTAATTGTTAAGGCGTTTTCGCGGCACGCGGGACTGAATGATGCTAGGTTTGGATTTCAAGAAATTTGTGGAATTTCGGGGCGCTCGTCAAAACAGGGTGTGGGCAACTGCTGTCTTTTAAAATTATTGAATGGAATAAAATCCGTGTTGGGGATGATGCTGGAAACAAATGAGGGGAGTTACTGTTTGGGTGGGTTGTAAGTAGTTATAACGGTATTTATACGGTTCATAGCTAAGTCATAATAACAAAATATGGAGATGTGATTTCAAAAATGAACCGATGGAACTCAGCATCATGACTTTCTTTTGATATGTTACCTCTGCCTGATCTGATCGTCCTGTTCCTCAGCTTTCATACAAAGGCTAATGGTAGGTCTTGCAATACGTCCCAGTCACGATCTGATTCCTCTCCTGGTGTGTGATTTCCGTCTAGAAGATTGCGCAGCTAGTTTCATCTTAAAGAGTTTATGTGACGTCTAAGTATACGTGATATCATTTTTTATTAGGTGTTCTTGTTACTGTTGATATTTACGTTAAGGTTAAGATATGGCTATTTCAAGGAAAGATGCAAGATTCAACGAGCAGTTCACGAAGACGGTGGGGCTGCTCTTCGATTTCATAAATGATCGCAATGCGGATCTGAGACTCATCAGCGAGCAGACACTCGACTCGATTTTAAGGGTAACCCACTTGGCCATCCTTTATTTATTAACTCGTCTTCTGGATCTCTGCTGTTTAGCGTTTGTAATGCATCTTTTACGTCAGTTCATCACATATTCGCTCTGCTGACTGAAAAATGCATCTCTCCTCCGCTTACACTGCAGACCTCGATGTTTTAGCTTGCCAGATTTTATCAGAAGTATTCTCATGTTTTTGGGAAAAATCGCTGTCAAAGCTCTTGGGAAACTTGTTCTTCGGAGCAAGGGTATAGTCAGCAATCTTGGGGAGCAGGAAGAGGAGACTGAACTTCTTAACATAAGACGTTAAGAAGTAATTCTTAAGTGACTTTACCGTCGCGAAAGCTTCCAGGTTCGCTCCATGGGGAAGATTACCGAAGGTTCATGAACAACAATCGCCGAAGTCCTTCAGCAAAGCAAAAGCCAATTTTTATATTCTCAGCCCGGATATATCGAATAAGCGCTTCTAGTTTAGGGATTTCTTAATGAATCATACGGCAGTTAATATAATGCGTTATGTTGCCTGTACAATATTCTGCTTGACAGTTGTCATTTCACTGCGCTCGTTTATGTCGCTGTTGAGAGTTGCAAAGAGAACAAAGCCCAGAAGCCCAAATACTGCTAGGCTGTTGAAGTGCACCCTTTTTCGTGTTCGTAGATGTTGAAGTAAAAAAATGTATGCCACTTTATCTTTGTCGCATTCAGTGGTTCCTCATCTGCTCACGAAGTAGCCTCGCATCGATTTGACTATAAGGAGAGGGCACTTACTTTCAGGTGCGGAAAGGCGCCTTGCTTTCCTTTCCGACCGTTCCATCATGTATACCTTGTTTTTGCCTTCTTTTTTTTTCGCTGCATTCACAGCTGCTTATGCTTTGCTTTTGAACTAACATATGCCTTCCGCCCTTTCTCTCTCCCTCCCGTTCTGTCACTCCTGCCCTGTCGAAACTGGAGGATGATGGGAAATGGTAACTTTATCAGTGAATTATCTCCTCGTTTTCTCTTGAGGAGGGAGCCAGCTCACTGCTTTCAGCAGGATGAAGTAGGTAATTCAACCGAATGTGTTTTTTATCCGTTTCGTCATCATGTGGGAAACCGCAAGAAATAGCTTTCCACAGTCGATGTTCTGAGGATTTTCATCGATTGCAGGATATTACTGCTGTCTTTTATTCCGCCCAAAAATGTGTTTAGTGAATTTTTGCAGAATTTATGTGACCGTTCTTTATAATGCGTTAACGCATATCATTGGTGCAGGTGTTGAAGTAATGAGTAAATGCCAGAAACTAAATTGTTCACTCGCTGTTATTCGAAAGGAAACCGTTGGGCATCTGGTTTTTACAACAGATTTCGATGATTCCTCTTCATCTTCTTCACGCAGCGAGCACTTTCGAAGAATGACGTTTATATGCGTTTTTTAGTGCTGTTAAAGAAAAGAGTTTAATGAGTTGACTGCAGCGCCAATGGATACTTACGACTCTAAATTCTCGTATATGCTTAACCGTGTCGTCATTTTTCTTTTTTTTTGCTTTCGAATAAAATGACGATTGGTTGCTGTCTTTAATGTCAAATCGTCAGTCTCGTTCATCTGTTAAAGCCTTTAATGAAAGTGGAGACCAATTCTTTCTCAAAAACCTTTTGCTTCGCTAAATTTTGATAACCGCAACATGTTTCACTCTCCTCAAGCATGTGAGTCCTCTCTCTTCCCCCTCCCCCCCCCCCCCCCCCCATCCCTTTCCAGAAGAACAGCTCTGATCGAGTGCAGCGGAAAAAATTTGTGCAAGTCATCCTCGTCAGTCCACTGCTGTCGAAAGGTTCGTATACTGAAAGTTGTTTGTTCTAGCATATGGAAGGAATGAAAGTGTTTCGGAATAAGTTTTTTGCTCTCTTAGAATTAAAAACGTTGAATTACATAAAATGCAGTTGAAGGGACTCTTAAAGAGCAGCACTGAGTTTCCCACCTCTTCTCATCTTCGAATGATGCGGATGCCCGTTTGATAAAGCGATTGAGGAGTCTGCCGACTTCAACTTATTTAAATGAGTTTTGCAGCATTTTGTGAGCGAACTGAGCAGTTCACGGGTGGTCGTTGTATTGATGTCTGAAATAAAGCGCAACGGTGCGGCCCGTTCACTCACTGCAGCTGTGTCTCGACTTGCACACGTTGTGAGGCATGTGAAGCCTAGTCGGGCAGGGTTCGTTGCTATTTCACCTTTATTCAACGTTCATGCTGCTTGAATATGGTGCTCGAGATGACTAGCTCATGTCACTCTTCGCGCTTTCAGCGCGACTGCTGTTTTTTTTTTCAGCCTCGGTCCTCGAATTCTAAATGCATTAGGAATGCGGTACCTCTGGCTCACATTTTGATCGCAGAATTTTCTCTAAGCGGTTCTTCACCTCTGATTGCAGACTTTCTTTTCGTTGCTTCGTCGCCTTCAGCAGTATTTCCGATCACAAATGCGTTTGTTGCTGGAAAATACAGTAGTGATAAGAGATACTAGTGCTTAAAAATGAAACAGTTGAGGGTGGGGAGAAAACAGTGAGAGGGGAAAATAATGACAAGGAGAAAGCACGCTTCACAAAACCGATAAAACCTATCAAGGTTTACTTAAAATGTGATAGTCTACCAAAAGTTTCTGGCAAAGATTCGGAGTAATTTTCGTTGCGACAAGAAAAACGCTTCATATGACCTCAGTGTTTTCTCTACTTGGCTGCACAAAATTGCCCTCTTTGCAGTTATATCAGGAAGTTCCTGCTTTTCGTTTGATAAGTAAATAAAGCATTCTTCTATACTTTTGAAGTCCAATATAAATGCATTCTTCTGATTGGAACTAGTTTTTCAACTGAAATGAAAAATGAAGTAAAGTGCAACAACCAGCCAAAATGTTTGATGCGTTTTCAAGACCAATAAGTTCTTGAAAAAAGTTTCCAGCATCACTCGAGTGAAGTCTTCCGTGCAGTTTTATGTGCTTATTTACCCTGTTTCTTACTCCGAGAATGCTGGAAGTTCAATAAGCACTGACGGAATGCAGCTTTGTGGCTGTCTTTGAAGTGAGCCGGGCCAGGTGTTAACGAAAAATTAAAACATGCTTCGAGTGGGTGAACAGCTTCTTTTTCAAAGGTGCTTCAGGTCATAGCTGAGTTGATGGAGAGCTCCGGGTTCACTCATTCCCGGCTGCATCTGAAAGGATTGGAACCCGAGTTGTGTGCATAGTGGAATAGATTAGCATCATGATGGGTATCAACTATCTTCAACCACAGTAGACTCAAAGTCTAAATCATCTGGCACCTGTGATGTCGTATCGGTAGAAGCCGAATTAAACCAGTTCCTTTGGTAAGGAGGTTTGCAGCTCGCTTGTGTGAAATCACCTGTTTTTATCTCTTTGTGAATCTAAGACGTAGTCGGTCATTCCTGTAGAAATGAAACGGTTGGGTGGATTGAAGTTAGTCGCACATTTTTGTAAAACATTGTTTGAGAAAGGGTGTATTACACCCACTTCATGGGTGTATTAGCCGTGTAAAAATTTGTATGTTTTGAACGGCATTAATATCGTGTATAAACGACTTCAGTGATTGCAACCGTGCGGAAAATTTGCAGCGCAATCGGCGTGCATCTGGTGTCCGCACTCGTTTCGATCGCGCGCCGTCCTGAGGAGACCGTTCAGAGTGCCATTGAGAAACATCTGCCGCCTATCTTCGCCGTCTTAGGCCCTGAGCTGTCCTCACAGCGTTGTGATGGTGCTCTCGTAAGTCGTTTCTATTTTTGCGTTTAACTTCTCACCTTCCCATCGAATGACTTTCACGCGGTGTAGAAAGTTGTTTCTGTTTTCGCGGCATCTGAGTTCTGGACTGTCGAGGAATCAAGTCGGCAAAAAACAACTATTCCCAATTTGCTTCGTTTGCTGTGTTTCTACAACAGTGCACAGGGGCCATGCTGTGCTCATGGTTGAGCATATCTACGGTGCTTCTTTCCGTTTATCTGTACAGCAGTTTCAGCTTGCAGATCAGACTACCAGGGCCATGAAATTTAGTGAAAGCAACCTTATATCAGGTTTTTCTCTCAAACCAGGTTCGTTCAGATTATTATCTTCTGTTTCAAGTGTAAGCATTTTACGGCGCCATGAAATGTGCGGTCCGGAATTTTGCTATACAGCTGGTTGGTACTGACAAGAGAAGTGAGGAAATATCTGGGAAAAATTGCCGCCATGCGTACTGTTTTAGATTCACCTGTCAGGTGGATGGGGTGAGATTCACCTTCTGTAACTCACATGATGTTGAGTAGGTAAGGGAAACAGGCTCCAGGGTCGCCCTAGGATTCAGGTGGTATTGGCAGATTTCGTCACTCTAGCTGTCCTCGTTCGAAAGTTGAAACTGCGGTTGTGGCGGGAGGAGAGCGGGAAAAGATTGGAGAAGAGGTTTTCTCCACCATCTTCAAACATGAGCCGGTGCAATTTGAGGCGGTAAGGTACACGAAATATAGACCTTGTCGCAGCCGCAACGAAGGCTAGTGTTCAATGAAATCATGTCACTGCAAAAGGATGGTGTTATTCTCAAACGTGATTGAGATATGAAGTTTCAAAGGCCGCATCCCACTTCTTTAAAGTGCAAAGGTCTCGAGCGGATACTTTAGAGTGCCGAATTTCGTGTATTCGGTAGAATGCCTGAGATGATAAGTGAAACCATTCGCGAAGCTTGGCTGTTTGATTTCCATCTGCCTTTTTTCTTTCTTTCACCGTGACTGGTCTGTAGTCCTTCAGGGAGATGTGGTAAGAGATTTCGTATCTTAGCATCTTGTATCATGCTGAACATCCGTGACTATCTTGTAGTTTCTCTACTAGTGAGACGATTAGCAGCACCGTTTTAAGAATCAGAACAGGATGTTCTCTAGCTCTCTATATGCCTCAGGTTCTTTGCAAGAGGGTCGTTGCTGAGTCTTTTAATATTTTTAAGGCTTTGTACGAGGTGGCACTGGAAAATCTCGAACTCTCGGGCACAGCCAACCGAGCTGCTGCAGTCATTATTTGTCAGCTTTCTTCCTTCCTTCCCAACATCTTTTGCAAAGCGTTCAAACAGTTCTCAAGTGAGTTATTTCTCGTTACTCCAGACCTTCTCGTAGGTTTCTTCATCGAGCTCCT
The DNA here is from genome assembly GCA_013433145.1 of Ascaris suum. Classification (NCBI taxonomy): domain Eukaryota; kingdom Metazoa; phylum Nematoda; class Chromadorea; order Rhabditida; family Ascarididae; genus Ascaris; species Ascaris suum. The sequence continues at coordinate 14,357,469 of CM024187.1, read as the reverse complement.
TTTCATGTATTTGCGTAAATTCATTTTGCCGAAATGATTTATTTTAATGTCTGCTTTATGCATTCGTACGTGTGTATCTGTCCATGTAATAGTTGCGTTCTGCTGATCGCTTTACACTTCATGCTGGCTGGCTTACCGAGAAGCAGAACATTTTGTAGGTGGTTAATGGCAGTGACTGGATTAACAAAATGTGAAAGCAGTATTCATGGGTTCGTTTCTTGTGGTAATTAGAAAGCTCGTTTGTCAAGGAAAGTGTTGTGCCAGCTGCTAGATGTACTTTTTTCTTTCCTTTAGTTTTATCGCTTTTATTCATTTATGTACGCGTCAGAAAGCATGAGATAAAAGAGTGGCACTGAAACGGAACAGTAAAATTGAGGAAGCAGCGGCGCAGAACACATTCAGTAGATTAGCACAGAAATGGGCTGAATCTCCCTCTTTTTCAAATTCATGACATCTTTCCTTGAGAAATTGCGAAACAGGGTTACCGCGAATGTTCGTCAGAGAGTACCGCAAGTTCAGGAGAGTATCTTCCCTTATATTTGCTCAAAAAATCGCCGGAAAACTGTGAGTTTTACAAAGTGTCCAAAAGCAGCGTTTTGTCTTTACAACAGTAACGGTTGCCTTTTAAAATATTAAGGGGGGGGGGTGAATACGAGAGTCATATACCATTTTAACGGGATTGAATGTGATGGCTCTTGCATTTGAGCGGACCATATGGGGGCATTTGCGAGTAACTAACTTCGCTTAATTCGCCGTTGCTTTGAGAAAGTGCGCGTCGCAAGGTTAGTTTGGCTAGGACAGAAACGTCCTAAGTGTAAGTGCGGGATAAGGCCATGTTGCTTCGCATTGATTTCGGGCATTCTAATGCAGTCTGACTAGGTTTTGAATTTTGCGGCTATGCCAACATACACTCATCTGCAAAGTTTCCATCTCAAAACAGTGCGCACTGATGGCAGCGTTGGTGATGCTTTAATAAAAACTGTTTGCCTAGCGTCCAGCACTGAGTTATAAAGTCATTAAGTGTAACATTGGATTGCTAGCACATTTTTTTATTTCAGTGCTTCGTACGTTATGTCTGTATTGTCACTGTTTGTCTCGTTAATATCAAATAGCACTCTACGTTTATTGCCGTTTCCATTATAATCACTTAAACTTCAAGCAGTGAAACGGAGCACTTTGGGTTTTTCGAATACTTGAAATAAAGATATTTGAATATTAATGGCTTTTTCATAATTTAACTCGAACAAATACAAATGTGGTAAAAAAAGAGGATAATTTTTGAAACGATCGAGTATTACAGAACACTCTGTGAACTGATTTAGTCAAAGTCAGGTGGTGTGATATAGTTGCGAAGATTAAATTGTGCTGTTGAGTCGTTGCAGATTTTCATCATTGGATCCTGTTAAAACTTTTCTTCACTACCATCTAAATGCTTATGTCGTTGGAATAAAATCTGGCGTCTTAAATGGGTCACATTCATTTGTAGGTCATATTGGGATCTGCCTTCATTATTCATTCAAATACGTTGAGTGATATCGATACGTTTCATTTAAATCTGTGAAGTTGATCAGATGTCGGTGGAGTTTGTTTTATGATGACTCATCTTATAGAGAACTTGGCGCAGGCCGACGATGATAACGGCAAAGCGAGTCTCGTCGGCACATTGAATTCGTTGCGACTCCTTTGGCCGATCATCATGGGGCGCAGAAGCGAACTTGACATAGACGCCGTGCACAACGTTCGTTTCAATCGTTGTTAAAGTTGTGTTTCTCTGCCCCTCTCATCTGGCTGCATTTTTATTGGCTTGTGACAATATATTTTAGACACGGTTGTTTCAGAATATTTATTCGTATTGAGTGCTGATGAACGAATGAGGTGTTTAGCTAGAATTTGCTGCCTCCTGCTACCTCTCTTCAAATTCGGAGCAGCTAGATTGCGAGCTTGGAAATGTTCTTCGCCGGTGACTATCGAAGCAGTTGCTTGTCACTTCTTTACGTATTTTGTTGTGCAATTAAAAAAAGTTGTGAAGGGATTCTCTCTACTCAAGCACTTTACTGTATAATTTTTCCACTTTTCAGACTCTCATCGAATTTTTTGATTTGTGTTGATGTATTGATATGTTATAGGCTTGCACATGCGGACCCTCGTTTGTGTTACGTATCGGGTATGAGCAATAATTTATCGAGCACTAATTGCAGATATTTCGAGATATGTTGCGTTGTGTTTACTCTTCTCGAAGCGAAGTGGTGGTTGCTTCTTTGGAGCTGCTAGAAAGAGTGCTTGCCTTCATCCCGCAGTTGCAACTGTCAACGTTTTTCCCCCAGCTGGCAACGGCTCCTTATGGGGTATTGCTTGAAGACGATCAGAAGTCTCAGTTGACTACTGCAACTTCTGCTTGTGAGTGCTTTTTTCTGATTGTCCTCCCACTTAGATAGCAGAAGGTGTTTTTGCTAATGGAGTTAAACAGGAAGGTAGAAGGAGGCATATGAAATACTCGTCTCTTTGAATTCAAACAGTTTCGCATTTGTAAATTGTTTGTTTATGAGTTTAAGTGATTACGCTAGAGTGCCTCAACCTGAACATTTCTATCGTTTGTCCGCTTGCATTTGCTCAGAGTTGTTCAGTCTGTTTCATTCGTCTCAGCTTGCAAATTATTGTCCCTTTTGGCTTATCACGCCGAAATTGCATTCGTTTCGCTCCTTCGTCCAAGCTTGATAGTTCCTTACTCGCTTCGTTCGCATTAAATTAAGAGTTGGTTGTGTAGTGTGAAGCCGCGATTTATAGCAGCTTCTTCCATATCTACACTGCGATCCCTGTTTCCGCTAGTATACCTGATCGGAAAGACTTCGTTGATGGTTGCCGAACTTCTTTTAAGCACGTTTTGAGGTTTAATGACCAAAAAGTGCCAATTTTAGAGGCCGCAAATTTCACCTCGAACCAGACTGAGAAAGACTGGGGAAGTGGAACAAAATAAGGACATAATTTTCGACTTGCAGAGAATCTCCTCCGACATTTTCATGTTCGAAAATCCGTCGGCGGAGCGCGGCGGTGATCTGAACACAGCTCAAAATAGGAACGCAATTGTAAGCGAACGTGAACTTGCTGCCAAAACGGCAATTTGAGGACATTTGATCAGACAGAGTGAACAGTTGAGTTCAGATGCAAAAGTCAATGCTATGGGCAGATTCAAAGCCTCTTTGGAAATAAAGGATTACCTCCATTTCTGGTAATGAAAGACAAATTGGTTGCTACGGTTGGGGGAGGGGGTCGGGGTGGGAGACCGTCAAGGTGACGGGATGTCTTTTGATCGTTTCGGGTGCTGTTGTCTTAAAAATAGGCAGAAAGAGTTGTGGGTAGGCATATATGCGTAATGATTTGTTGAAGTTGCCATAAGAGCATTTTTAGGTGCGGCAAGTCAGCTGAGTTCGTTAAGAGCAAGTCCCGTGGATTCGATTTTTGATGCTCCCTCTCCTCTTACTTTCAATGATTGCACGTCTCTAAGCGACCGCCCTCTCGAGCGGAGTCCCGACACGGATAATACCGACTCTGAACCGGTTTGGTATCCACTGATTCTCTTACTCGTCTCTTGTATAGGCTGTTTCACGAATGTGATTCGTTAATGCCTTGTTATAGCTTACCTTGCATTACCACCTTTTTGGAGTAGCGTTGCATAGGAAGCAAAGAAGTTCCGGAAATTAAGGGTGGAGCCTAGCCTACGGTCGCCGGCTTCTTTGTAGCGGAAAAAGCCTTCGTCTTTTTTTTCCTGTAAAACTATGCAGTTTTCGGGATCCTCCGACCTTGTCATGTCCCTACCTTGTCTCGCCGATCTTTCATTTCCCTGAAGCCGTCGTTCGTTACCTTTCAAAAAGTTTTTGAGAAGTTTCCACCGAGACCACCGTCCTTGTACACTGACCTTTTTGAGGCACTCTGACCTTTTCGAAAGTAAATATTCTCGGGATGCTCTGCTTTTATATTATCTGTTCGAAAAAGAAATGCCGCCTATTTATTTTGTGACCATTTTTTGCTAATTGTTTTCATGTTGTTGTCTTAATTGTTGTTGAATTGGAGCTAAGTTACAAGCCTTGCTTAACAGGTTTCATGCCCTGAGCATGATTCCTCGTGTTTACCGAATAATCCCACTGCTTAATTGAAGCTCACTTGCAGTCCAACGTCTCCCACTCCATACTCCCAAATCTATTTTAGGAAATTATACTTTCATGTTCACCGCAGCTTCTTATATGTTTCGTTATTGATACTTTGTTTATTTACCTTTCATGCAAGGCAATTAGGTAGTCGTATCTCTGAGAGCACACATCTAATGAGAAGAGTGAAACAATTTTTGAGATTTTGCGGACCAAAATGAGAGTTTTGCCATTCAAATATATTCGAAACTTCTTTGCAGCCCTTCGAAATTAGGGAAGAAGTTGAATCGTTCGAAAAGGTCTTTTGCATTAGAAACTTAACAGCTCTCCGAGATTGAAGTTATGTATACATTAGATTCTTTTCGGTTTCTTTGCATCAACTCGGAAGCGTCTTCTTCCTCATTTCGAAGGAAATGGAATCAAAAAAGGAGCAGCTGTCTTGTTAGTATGCAGATTTGTAGTCCCCAAAAGGGGGTGTGCAAAATAGGTAAATTTTTCAAATCATCAGGTAATGGTCCATTATGTATAGCATGATTTTTTTACGCTCTACAGTATGTGGTTTCGGACATGGTATGTAGCAGTACAGTAAAGTTTTTGAAGTTGGCTTACAAGTTTGTAAAAGGTGTACAAAAATTAGTAAAAACTTTTCCTGGTTTACTTCACAGAATCACTCAAAATGGGTATCGTTGATCGTATAACTAAATAAATTTGTCATCTTGTTGCTGTGTTAAAAAATTTCCCTTTTTTGGAACAGAAACAAAACTGCCTTTGATTTTTGCTTGTATTGGCTTCGCATCTATGCTGTGCAGTGATCGTGTCTCACATATTTCTTATCATCGTTCAGCGGACGGATTCGTCGTGCGCTGAGAACGAAGAAATATTGGATCCTCTTCGTCATCATGACATATTCGACGAGGTGAACGTTGAACATGGAAGTGCTGAGGCAGCACTCACATCTGATGCGTCGAGTGTGCATAGTGGTGGCACCTCTATTCCGATTCGCCTTCCTGCTCACATATGTATGCGTTTGTGGTTTTCATTTCTACGAGGTTCATCAAATTCACCGTATTTCAAGTTGCTCCGATATTGGAGCTTTGAGTACTTATTCTGTTGTTAATGACAATCTTAAAGTTTTAGAAGCACGATTTACATCAGTAGGTACTACAAAAAGTACCGTTTTAAGACGAATGTAAAGGAATGGAGAGAGGTTTAGAAACAAGATTTAATGACACATTCAATTGTCGTTTTCTTTATAAGCCAGATAACATTTATTGTCAGTTTAACCTCATAACCATTTGACTGCACGGAGCAATTTTTGGGACATTGTTGCCTTCTTTGATTTTGTAGGCAGTTCATCGAATGAAGGACTTTTCCACTTGATTGGAAAGGTATTACGCATTCTTACTTTTGCCTTATGGAAAGTAACTCATGCAAATTTATGATTTTCGCTGTATTCAGTGATGCATAGTTTTCTTTTATTATGACTATCACCACCATAATTGGGACGAGCGTAATCAGCTCACTGAGCTCTTTTATTTGATGTCATGGTGACCGGTGACCGAAAGTGAAGACAAGAATAGTTTCTCGGAAGTTGCGGGCTGCATGAATAAACTTGAGCCTCTTCTAAATATTATCATTTTTGGCCAGGTGTTTGTGTGCTTTGGTTCGACCCTAATGGATGGTTGAACGGGCCTCAGAAGAATTTTAAAATCCGTGTTTTTCGATCCTCTTTTCGTCCAATGAGAGCTTATAAATAATTCTGCGTGCTAGTGAAATTTTAAACGGGAAATGAGGGATTGTGTGGAACAAAACGTTATCTTGCTTGAACTTTTTGCCCCATTAGTGTTTGCCAATTTTTCATGTGAGTTTATGTGGCGTTTTATCGCTGCTTCGGAACCACTCTCGTATTATTTAGAAAGCTTGTAGTCCGTGAGATGCGAATGGTTACTTCGAAGAAGCATTGCCGAGCTTGCGAGAGGAAATGCCATGAAACGACAGGGACCTTAATACAACAAGGAAGATACGTGTCTTTAAAAAAACCGTAAATGATGCGCCGAATGTGTCACCACTTTTGCGTAACTTCCAACTTGAGAATGCGCCGCTGAGCAAGGCATTAAACCCCAATGAGGCCGGATGTCCTATACCTGCAAAGAGGTTGACAAATGCAGGTGGCCAGAAGATCTCAAAATTATGCACTCGTTGGATGTAAGGTGAATTGCACTTTTTCTTTAGTAACACCGGTTTTTTTACACTCTCTGAAATGCGACATGCTTAGTAAATAAGCGGTTGCAATTTGCCAGCTTGTGTCAATTGGTTCATTGCTGCTGGTCTGTTGGCGGCTCTATCCTGATAAAGGAATGCCGGAATATGCCCTTGTGACATTTACATCATTTTAGCGAGTGCATCGTTTGTGACCTACACGTCGGTCTTGCTGGCAAGACGTTTCCTACTAGCGGATCAGTGCCTGCGATTAATTCCGGACCGCGACGCACGCGTGAGCCATAAAATTCTAGCTATGAACTGCTTATCCCTTCTGGCCGCACACCTGCCCGATTTCTTCGATATCCCACTCAGACCTCCTGGTTCGTTTCGTTGCCTTGCATTTCGTTTAATCTACTTCAATATAAATCAGCGCTGAGTCTTGCTGGAAAATAAAGAAACCTTATTGTCACCTTCATGAAAGTTAGGTAACGTTGTTTCATAGGACAAGGAAGTGCACTTTGTGCAGGCGATGAATTCCGTATTGCATAGGCTGCTTGCATCGAAGGTGATACTTTCAACCGGTGGTTTTGTGCAGGGTTTTTTGGATTGGAAAAACGTGTTGTCGAGATCACGATTAGGGGAAGCGGGATCATCGGAGAGTGCTGCGAACAGGGACGAAAAGATTATGCGGTGAAAGTTAAACCATACTGGGTTCCGTTTGAACGTTTTTAGCAACGAAAAAAGTGGAGGATCTCATGGAAAACGGGACAAAGCAAATATGACGATGGCTGAAAAGCGGTAGTTCTTAAAAACGTAGTCTAAACATATATTAGCGCAATCGAGCGCAGTATTGTGATGTGTGAAGAGCGTCGATTGGACATGGCGAAAGTAGCGCGACTGCATCTAGCAGTAAGAATTGGAGGTTTGTGGATTGTGAAATTCGCTAATGAAATTGACGAGAGGGAAGCGTTCGAAAATGATGGTGCTGTACGGGGGAGTGAGGCTGAAGAATGCAGAAGGGGAAAAGAAAAGCGGCCTTCTCCCCCTTCCCTCCCATGGCGTCAACGCAAGAGCAAGCGAGGGAGCTCTTCGCTTCGTTTAACGAGCGAAAGGGATACGATGTAATTTTTGAAACGCATGAGCATTTCGCGGGGCCCAGCTAAGCAGCTCAAAAATTTTCCCTTCATATTTTGAAAAGCTCGGGTGTACGTCATGTCTACCATAACGCCTGTTGCCCAAAAAATGACTTTCAAGATCTGATTACCTAGTTCCTGGGTGTGTGTGGCTATATCTTCCATCCATATTCTTATCACTTACTCTAATCGAGTTCCTGGCTATTCGCATATATCATTTCGAAATATGTTGGACCCAACTGTCTGAAGTTTTCATTGTTGATACCCAAGCAACTTCGATTTTGGTTTCCGGAGGTCGATAACCTCGAATGAAGCATTCTGAGGCGTTTTAAATTTCCCAAGGATCTAAGGGAGAGGGGGAGGGAGGGAAGGTGAAACGTTGAGAGGGGATTGTTTTTTACCTAAGTGCGACGAGAGTTAATATATTCGAATGCTTAAGAGTAAATCGTCGTATCGGTTGTACTGTGAGACGCTGGCTGATTGGGCAACGATTTTATTTTGCCCGTAGCATTTACCCTGAAATATTCAAAAGTGATGTTATCGGGAGAGGTTTTATTTGAGTTTTTATGCTCGTTTGAGGTTTCCGGTTTAGGATCGGCCGGCATGGCATTTTCTGCACTCCATGTCCATTGTACGAAAGTAAAACTGGAAGGGCAGGTACCCGGTTCCAGTCTGAACTACAGACTTCGGAAACTCGCTTACATCGTGTCGCTTTTTGATCTCCTTTCAAAACCTCAGTCCCCCTCTCTACTTGGCTGAAGTTTGAATGGCCGATTCCGGCAAGTGGTTTGCATTTTGCCTCTTCACCCATCACATCAAATCATGTAAAATACACAATGTAAGCAGACACCTCTGATATGAACCTCCGTTCTGAAACTCACTATCGTGAACTTCACGGCGTTGCTGCTCCTGTCGAATAGCCAGGTCAGCGCCAAACTGTACAATTGAGGGTTTTCCAACGAGAAAATGTCAAAAATGACTTTTGCAAAGTTGTGAATTTGGAACATTGCCAGAAGAAATGGAAATATCTCGGTTCGCCGTTGTTATACATTGCATTTCTTAACCACATATGTGAAAATCATGTTAAAAGAAGTTTCTTAATTATTCCGGCTCGTGACAGTAATGCGACGGTCATCCCCTAGTATATAATAGAGTTCTTTTTTTCTGTAATGCCGTTATATATTTTCTTGCGAATAAACGTGATTCAAATTGCTGATATTAAGGCGGTCTTGGAGTACAGTGTCTCAGAGATATTGAGCTATTTTTGTGTCACGAAGACGACCAGCTTAAAGCGGCTACTGTAACAACCATCATCGCAGCCACTCAGGCGTGTTCGCGTGTTCGGAGCAGTCTGCCCAAAGGTGCGGTATACTAATTTTATACCGTTTTATACTTTCTCTGTATCTGTGGGTTGTAGCGCACTAGATGTTCACGTTTCAAAAAGGCGTGGACGCTTCTGTGCGATGGAAAAGGAAATGGGGATCGCGAGAAGGTGGTTGGACACGCGTATTTTCGCTTTGTTCGTCTTATTTGATGAACTCTGCACGGGCGCCCTTACAACAACCGACATTGTGCAGGGAAATTTCTGCTTATTTTCGATTTTAAGTTTGGGGAATTTTTTCTTATTTTAGGTGCAATTTAGAAGATACAAGTCTTAAGGTTTTTCCCTGAGTAGAAACTCTGCAACTCGCACTTTCTAGGGTTTTCAAGATTAACACCTGTATTCGGTAACGACTCTCTGCTGGAATGGAATGAGGTTGTTTTTCATTGCATTGTCTCATTTTTCTTCCCCAATTTTTTATTAATGCAATATTCAAATGCAACAGTAATTATGACGAGGCTGAGGTCTCATATTACTCTGCAAGATGCTGTTTTCTAAGTATGCACTGAAGAAGGTATCTTGATTGTTTAAGCCATTTGAGGAATGGGAGGAGTCATGTTCATTATGGGGGTTCAATTTTTCAAGAATGATTCAGAAGGGTGTTTCTTTTTGACAAGTTGTAGGCTCTAGTAACTAGGCACTTTGTAGCCGGAGAGCCTTTTTATTTACAGTCGCCATCAACTTATGAATACACTTTGTGTTCCAAAAACTCTCTGCGTTGCAGTAAAACCAATTTGCAAAAGTTCATGCTGCCACAGCAGTGCGGAACCTGTTTAGCGATGAGTAATGCCTGAGGTCGTCTTATATGAATGCGCACATCAAAAGGCGTTCTAAAATCAACAATTGCCTCAGTAGAAAACCGCATGATTGCCAAAATAAACTTTAACAAACGATATATATATATATATATATATATATATATATATATATATATATATAATGTGCATGCTGTACATATATATGTGGTTGTATATTTAAATACATATGTAGGTTTGTATATATTAAACAACGCTCAAAGAGGAAAGTAAGTTATCATGTTGCAGAGTCGCATTGCTTATTCAAGAAGTGCGTGCTCGAGTGTATGCGTGCACGCCGTGCGCAGTGTAGTCGGTCGTTGCTGTCTGCGTTGAAGACGGCGGGACGTGTGGTTTACCGAAGTGGCCTTACGGATCAGATATGCGAATTCGCCTGCGAAAATTATCACGACAATTACTTCCTTTTGCGAGTAAGTTGTAATCTAAGTCCATCCCGGCGTCCCGTTCGTTAGAATTGCTTATAGCGTGGAACTCACTTTTCCGCTTTTATGTTTTCAGATTGTTTCATACCATTTGCAGCATATTCCGTAGATATGTGCTGGCAACTTAGAAGCATGTTTTCTCACTTTATCATTCTTCGGTGAGACTCTCACTGTTTCGGTGGTATAGCTGTTATAACCCTTTCGGTTCCTCTACGTTCATACCGTTAGGCTTATGCATTTGAATAAAATAAAGCAGGTGATAAAGCGCATTAGAAATCCTGGCAAATTTTCGTTGTGCTGGTCACGTTAATCAGCTTTGCAAATAATGAAACATCTCCGAAGCGATTGTTTTCCGTTTGTTCCGCCAGCTGGCAGACGTGAATTGTAATCCATCGGCTTGTAAAATGTACGCAGATTTTGTTTATATTTAACTCTTCATAACGCTATCTGAAAATGATGAGTCAACATGGAATAGAGTGGAGTTTGCGAAAACTCAGTTTACTGCATATGCACAAACATATGGTGTTGGACGAATGCAGACATGCGAGGCCGCATAAGTGGACGGGCTTTGCTTGTTTGTATTCCAGTTTACCTGGGTTTCATGTTCGATAAGCATTTGAGTGGACGTTAATGTGCGGTTGCCGAATGCAATTAACTTAGCTATGCAAGGTGATCAGTACTCACGTTTGATTGCTGCATTCTTTTTTTTTTTTAATGTGTTAAATGAGCTTTGTTGCTAAGATTGTGTTGAGGTGGCCGTCGCGGAGTACTTGGCAAGTATCGACTGGTGTGTTGCTGAATCGTCATCTCCATGTCTGCCTGATGAAGTTATTGCTGTGTACTTGCACTTATTGGCCGACGAGGACCCGCGTGTTAGAAAGGCGGCCGCCGATAATCTTCCAATGTTTGTTTTCCTTCAACTCTTTCGCTTTTAAAACTGTTGCTGCAATATTGGCATTCTTCACTTAGCAATGTTTATCTCAGGTCAGTGCAGCTTGAAATTTAGAACATCTGTGAACAGTTGCCCTCTTGGCTTTTCTACATACGCTATTATTGGAATGCTGTATTGGAATTTTCGGCAGATCTTCTTCGCTGTTCTACGCAGGGAGCGTTGAAATCTTTCCGACGAAGTCGACCCATGTCACCGTCCAGTACCTCAGCGTTTTCACATACCTTTTTATTTAACCTGGATTCTGCTGCTTGGGAAACGTCTGCATGTTCTGCTGCCAGTTCACCAATTCGGTTTTTATTTCTCTTTCTCTAATTTATTTACTTGGAACTAAAATGGTCCACCCACTTCCTCAATCCTTTTCACGCGCACTAATATGGAGTTGCTTGTACGTCTGCGCACATGCATGCGTACGTGTGCCTACCGTAAACCTCGCAATACAACTTTTATTGTACCTTTTTGCAAAAAATCGCTTCAGATTGAGGTCAGTGTTGATTTTTGTTTCCGATCGTCTTTTTGGAGTGCAAATTTGCGGGCCCCTTGTTCGAATTCAGCCTCCCTCTCATATACAGCTCTTGTTGCAGGCGGTTAGCGTCCAATGTTAATACGTTTTCTGTTTATTTGAAAAGAAGTGCTCGGCGTTCTAATTTTTGCGGCCCTTTTCGAGAGGATTTTATATGCGAAATGGCTTATGTTTCAAGTGGAGCTTTTATTTTTCAGTGGGACCGATCGGGGATTTGTGTTAAAAACAGTGTTATCCCTTATGTGCTCGTTTCTGCAGTATAGTATGCGAGTGGTTGAAGTGCAGTTCAGAGAGTATAATGCGATATTTCAAAAGAACAACCTCTATTCCATAAGTGTTTTAATTGTGAAGTGAAAGAATGATGTTTTTTTGAGAAGTCGCGATTTCAGCACTGAGAAAAAGTTTACCGACTTTGCCATCGATGATGCGTTTAGCAAATGAAAATTCTTAAGAAAGAGGCATCGCCTCAATGCGATTCTCGGTTAGACGGCTCCGTTTTTCGAACTATACGGCTCCTGGTTATGCTTTATTAAAGAGCCCTTCAATAGTAGGCTGTTGTTGCATTAGCGTTCACCGGTAGAAGTAGATCCGCTGTTCACTTTAAGTGTTGGAACAAAGCTCGAGCTCCGATTTCTTATGAGGTTTCATTGTGTTCATCCATCGTATCATTCAAGAACGGATCAACAATCGTCCATTGTTTTAAGCAAAACTTTTCATGGTAGAAAATCTGCTTGCTTGCGACTTGCGATGAAAGCATTTCTGACCAAAATCCCTTATGTTCGTCCACACTGTTTTATTCCAGATTGGTGATGAATGCGAATTTTTATGAATTTCCCACCATTTTTGCGACTGACGAGCCGTCGAACTTTATATGCTTTTCGTTTCCTAAAGAGCCGTTGGTAAGCAGTTGGATCTTCCATCGTTTGCTTTTATTCTAGATTCGTTAAACAAAGTAGGACTTTAAGCATGGAATGTGATTTTGTGGGAGGAAGGGAGGTGGGAAGGGGAGGGAGGAGGAATTTGCATACCATCTTCTCGGGGTAAGTCTGCATTGAACGGTAGTTATCGGGTTTGTGCAGTTTTGGATTACCGCATAGGAGTGCACATTTCTTGTAAGGTTTCTCGATGAACTCATCTGAGGGCTCAGAAGCTGGGAACTTGGGGCGATACGCCACACCCCTTTTCATTGCAATACGTTAGCAACTGAATTTTTTATATGAAGCAGTTGTGGTTTGTGATTCATCTTGCAAACCTACTGGTTGTGAGTTTGGGAACAGTGTCCAGTTGAGGGAGGAGGTATGTTCTTGTTTGACTGCCGACGGACACCTCCACAGACGTTTTTGCTTTGTTTTCATTGCTTGCGAAGGTTGCAGACAGTTGGCTTGTGTCGAGAGTACAATTTCGGGAGCCAGTCAGTGGATTTTGCCATTTCCACAAATCTCGGTGTTTTGCTGCACAAGCTTTTCGCTATGCTGGTGAATTCAGCGGATGAAAACACTCAGGTTTTGTGTTAGTTTAGTTTTAACTCGTTTTTTGCTTATCAAAATGCGAGATACGGGGTTGCTGCTTGGCCGAATTGATTTGTTGCATTCTGTAGTGAATTGTATTATCGTTTGTGAGGGAGCTAACGCAAAAAATTTGTTTAGCAGTGATGCAAGGAAGGGCATGCAAAACATACTGAGCAGTCTTGTATAAGAGGGGGGGGGGGGGTAGGGGGAGGAGTGAGGAGGGGCAAGCTTTAAGCGAGCTGTTGGGATGGGAAATTCACGAGCCTTTGTTATTAGTGGCGAAATATGTGTGATCACTCTCCTTTGTTCTGTTAGCACTTTCTTAACTTCTTAGCCCATTGCCAATTTCCAACCTACAGCAGTAGTCGGTGTGGGAGTGAACAAGAAAGAGGAGCTTCCGAGACTTCTTGATAGCAGAACGCTGCTACAAATTACTCAGAGAGTGCATGCAGTGGCCGTGAAGACCTCACGTCTCTTACTTCTTGGTTCCTGATCAACGAAATGTTCCACCGTCACTCGCTTGGTTATCTCCTGCTCCTGAAAGCTGCTTCATAATTTCTCATGTTTGAAGAACGACTGCTTTAAATTCAAATAATGATACCGAATTTCGTCAACTCACCAAAAGCCTTCAGACGACTGCGAGGGCATCACATCGATTGGTCGAAAAACTTCAAGAGTATTAGCTCAGTTTATTTGCCATGTCTTAAGAACGGACGCTGTAATGTTGACATTCAAACTTTTGAAGGTTTTTTTTGAGGCATTCAAAAAAGTTTTTCTCTATTTGAGGAAATTTTCATCTGTTTTCGTCCCCCAAAGTGAATTGCTATAGCGAAAAAATTCGATGGGCAATAACTGCAATCACCCTATTCAAACGTTAAGTGTAGGCACTCTGTAACCTTTTCAACGTTTTCGGATCGCTTTGTTTGCCTGAAATGCTGTACTGGGGAAACGTTGTACTGATACGCATCCCCTTGATTGAATTGGATTCCAAGTTGGAGCAACTGGGCGTTCATAAGCCCATTCTAAGAGCAACAGTCAGAAGAAGTGCGCGATTATGAGGTGGCATGACCTAGTAAAGTCCGTTATATTGCAGATGCGTTCCAACAGCTATAACATCATTCTTGCAGAACATAAGCAGACTTCACTTTCATTTTATAATTATTAGTGGCGGTTTGTTTTCTGTTATGTTTTGACATGCCACTGTCCTATCTGAGTTCTGTGTGTAGTAGATTGTTGCAGAGTAGCTGTTGTTTTCATATATGAAGACTATGAGTTCACTGTTTTTCTTGGTAATTGTTTACGCCTTCTGTTCGCGTATGACATGGTATGGTAGGAGTACAGACGTAGATTTTGTACTTGAGAAGGCAGATTCTGCATTTTCAGGCGGGTTTAATTGCGGGTTTGGTAAGTTTGGCTGAGGTGTATCCTCCTTCTTGTTATCTGCGAGCGTGGTCAGTAAGTGCGCACAGCGAATCGACACGTCTCGGCTTACTTGTTTCGTTAATGTCGAAAGGAACGTGTTATTGCTCATCAGTTCCGACGTTTATTCACCTCTTTGAGATGATTTCTTATCTTTTTGCCGGTTCGTTTCTTCCATGGTTTATCGTTTCGGCCTTATTGAATTTCTCAACTTGCATGGTTAAGTCGCACGTCGAAATGAGCGTCGGCTGAAGTAATATAGAAGTGCTTGCACTATCTGAAAGGTCACCAGAACAGCACCTGCGTGATCAGAAACAAATGACTTAGCCTCAGAGTGCATGTATCCGCTTGTCTTTATTTGCTGAATTAATGGAACCTTCAAAAAGCAGCACGTCAAAGGAAAAAGATTATACAGCATTAGCCCATGGTACTCAGTGATGACCAGCAGTTTTGTTTTAAGATGTACAGCGGCTTATATATTTGCCATGCCATTAGTCTAGGTCAAGCTGTTTTGACTTTTTGCCTTGAAGCAGCGACGATTCTTGGTGAAAAAAGCGCTGGATTAATTCGCATGTTGGCAGTCAAATGAGATCACTTTGTGTCATCGGGAAGGGTTTCTTGGAAATTTTTTTGGGGAAGAGTGGGAGCATACTTTTCCTCGGGAGTGTGTTTCCCATTAGTTATCGAGGTTTGAATGGAGTTTCATCTTTGATGCGTCACACGTTTGTGCA
The DNA here is from genome assembly GCA_013433145.1 of Ascaris suum. Lineage (NCBI taxonomy): Eukaryota > Metazoa > Nematoda > Chromadorea > Rhabditida > Ascarididae > Ascaris > Ascaris suum. Next base: position 14,342,244 of record CM024187.1, on the reverse strand, counting down.
CCATAGTGACCAAGTGGCCTGTTTGCTTCAGGATTGAATGAAGCAGTCATCATGACATATATGAGCAACGAGCAAGAAGTTTCGCCAACCTCACTTCCAAGCTGCCAGACACTCACATCATGGACCAGCTGATACTTTTACCACTGAGGTTACTTCTGCTTTTCCATGCAGCTTGCTGTCAGTATTTTCTAACTCCATTCGACTGCTTCATTGATTCAGCAAGAGTCGATGAGATGAAGCACATTCCGAAATCGGAACGTACAAGTAATTTGCCGATTTCGGCTGTTGGTTGTTCTTTGTGAGGTACTTAATGATTTGTTTCGTAAACTCTATCTCATCATAGAACAAGTAGCTTAATTTCTCGTGGGATGCTTCGCGTGAATTTACCCATTGTTTGATCTGTTGTTTTCTTTTTCCTCACTCTGCTGCTTTTCTTCATTAAGTTGTAATATCGATGCGATGTTTAATTGCTGCGTTACTAGGTGATTCCTTTAAGACGTTTTATGGCTTTGATAGGCCTATTAAAATTGTTAGACATACCAATAGATGGATGAAAGTGATCAATGTTGAGGGTTATGAATCTCTATTATACGTTGGTAACTGAGCGTGCCCAGCTGTCGCCAGCATCGTCGAATTTGATGCTGCCGCGGCCAACCTTGTCTCCAGTGCGCAAGGCACTTCCTGTCGGTGGCACTGGTTTAACATCATCCGAGCAGCGCGTTCATTCCATATCGCATTTGGTGGGAACATCTGTGAAGCCGTCGGTGGCATCGAGCTTTCTTCTTTCTTCCACTCTTACGCATATCGCCGACTCCCTCAAAGGCGCTTACATTAATTACTTGGCAAGTTTATTGTTCTTTATTAACTTGTTTTCAAATGGGGTTGCTTTTCTTAGATGATGACGCTTTTCCTCAGTCTTTTGTAGGAGTAAATGGCCAAGGGACTGGAAACTTCGCTCGAAAACGTCTTCCAGCACAAACTGAAATTGAATCTGTTTTCTAGGAAAGCGTATTTTCGTGAAATAATAGAGCTGAAAAGAACTGAGAGCTTTATTCAAAGCAACCTTTTACCCACAACGACCTTGTTTTATTGCTTTAGTGTTCGTTTGAAAATATATTTAAATATTAGTTGTGCGGAAATAGAGCGTTAGACGAAAAAAAGCTGATTTCTCACGCGTGTTCCATATTTCAGTATAATATAAGTTGTTTGAAGCAATTTTTGGCAGCCGCTTTTGATCCAACTAAAATCTCTGTACTCGAGCCAATGCGACGCGGATTTATATTTATTTCTTCATAACCAGCCAACTAAAGCCTTGACTCGCCCGTAAAAACATTGTAGGCGTGGTTCAAAGGTGATTACTTAGCCCAGGATTGTTTTCATTAGATTGCTTCACTCAGCATTTCACATGCTTTTCTTTGTAATGATAGAAATCCTTATAGATTCGGCGGTCACACATAACGAATTTTGGAACCTTGTTTTGCAGAAAAGGGGAGCATTATAGTTTTGCATATGCAGAACTATGTGAAACGTTATTCGAATGAAATCTTTAGAACGTTTGAATATTGCAAAATGAGAAGAAAAAATACTTTTTTGACATTTCGGAACATCAAAGTGCGGTGGTGTGGAATGCAATCGTTGTTTTACTGAGACAAGCAGCGGGTATATGTATATCCGATTACAGCCGATCAGACCATGATTACAGATCTCTTAATTACACGTCCCCAGCAAAAGTCTGAAAGCGTTTATATAGGTTCCACCTCAATATGAGTCTCTCTCACACGTTCCCCTATCCGGCTGGAGCAAACCGCTTTACGATAGCAGTTCTCATTTCTCTGACACTGGACTACCAACTACGCTCCGCTGTCTGTTTTTTTACAGGGTGGTTTTTACGTCCTCCCTTCCCCATCCTTCGTCACCTTAGAAGAAAAAGTTTGGACAAAGACATAGATTTTTCCCAGCTCTGGGTCCTAGTAATTAGGGTTTATGAACGCAATATTTCTGACGTGCGAGCTTCCTTTGCGTTCTCTGCGACCATACGAAAGTCGAGGCAGGAAAATTTGAGGCTGAATACTGCCATGAGCAACAGTAATTTGTAATGATAGCAGTGATAAGAGTAAATATTAGCGATAATAATGAGTTTCACAGTAGTTTCAATCAAATGGCAGCAGCAATAGTGATGGAGATCATGAGCACACGAGTGATTGGCATCTCACTGTCGTAGTCAGCAACATCTTTTGCAGTTATAATAGTTTTAGATTTCATAGTGAGGAATGCAGTTAGTGTAGTACTAAGTTGTGCTTGTGATAATACCAATCAGCAGCAATATGGCACCAATTGCACTAATAGGTATCCCTAGGTGTAGGGGTAGGTGGTGAATGATGGTAGTGCTAAGTTGGCGTAGGTGCACCATTCAGCTACAGTTGCAGTAATACAAAATATTTTTTCATATAACAATAAAAGAAATGAGCCAGCAAAGCACAGAGGATCTCTTCAAAACTCGGTCAGACTTCGTAGCACTATTCGCCACATTGTTGCTTCTTCGCCATTCGCCGTACGTCGAAAAATATGTTCTTATGTATGCTAGAGGATAGCGTTCACCTGCTGCTGAGGAAAGTCCACTCCCTCTCACTTCTATTAAAGGATTTCTCCTCCGAGCCAGTCGAATTCTCAGCGTTAATTCGTCGGAGGGATCTGTATGTCGATAAATTACTTATTGATCAGAAATTAAAGTAACAGCAATACCATGTGGAATACTGTTTAGGGTAGTATTGACGAGGACGTACGTGAACGCTTCACCTCTCTATTAACGGCCTCGCTTAATGCTCTCTCATGCATCCTTGAAATGGCACTCTTTTCAAACGTTTCCACAATTATAGAAGAGGTACGCTTATCATTTTTCTCCATTTTTTTGTGCACTTTTCTGATAATATAGTAGCCGATCGTTTCCTCTTCCTTTGCTCATACATAGAATCCCTCCCGAATTTTCCTTTAGTTGCAAGTTATCCTGAACAGGTTAGACTAGGAAATTCTTCAAGGATTCGTCATTTTTGTTTGGCTGATGGTGCCATTTATCATTTCAAACGTGATTCAGGGTCTTTCCCCTTCCTTCCTTGCTCCTGTTCTAAATGGAGTCCTCACTGAAACGACATCAGTGGGAAGTATGCCCGCTAGACTTTTAGTGACCTTTTGGACATTGGCCTGTGAGAGAAGTGCATTGAAAAATGCTTTTGAAAAAGCAATGTCAATGAGAAATCGAAGCAATTTGTTTAGGTTTAAACTACATCTGTGAGAACTGCGGCGACATGCACGTGCAGTTTTCACGATAGCTCGCGCTCTAGATTCGTTTAAGCAACATGTGCCGATGCAAGAACACATAACAGCAGCGCTTTGTATTTATAATTTCTAAGCAATAGCGCGTCGCAGGCTGCCACAGTTGCCTATCACGGAAATTGCATTCGAGGGTGTGTTGAAAATAGTGTTTCAACTGTCGAAATGATCGTAGCAATATGGAGCTTCTCGTCAGCGATGTGCAAAAAGTCGGTCATGTGAAGAGTATGCTCGATTCGAAGGCTGAGAATGTGATATCTATGGGAATTAGAAAAGAAGAAAGGGGTAGTGACGATTATTTGATGCTTGGCAACATCAGTTGCATTCTGTACTGAGAACGCACTTTGGATAACTGGTACTAAAAAGGGGTGGGGGGATCGGAAAAAACAGCATTAAGTGGAACGACTAGCAAGACCTCAGTGAAGGAATAAGAGTTTACGAGTGTGATGCTCGGAAGAGCGATACGGTTTTAAAGGTCTATGTGGCTGCCCAGCTGTAAGTCATAAGGTAAAGCTGCTTATGAGGCTTTCTTTTTTTATCCAGAAATTTTCAACCAGCTCGTCCTTTAATGTTTTCATACTCAAATTTCTCTTCTTTTTTTCTAAACGGGTTTATGAGTAATAGCAACAGTGGGAAGAGAGGTGAATGGAGTGAATTCAGCGCGAAGTGTTTTAATTATTGCTGTTGAAGTAGTGAGGGGTTTATGAAGGCTCCTCCCCTTCTTTCCCCCCAAAAATTAACTCGACATGCAACTAATTTAAGCCGTAGAAGTGCGGTCTTTTCCTCATGAACACGAGCAGTCCTCTCTTCGGAGAATTATTGGGCGCTTTCGTTGAGTTGAGGATGGATTCCGGTTCGTGGCATACAGCAGCGGATTTGACGTCAAACGAATCGAACTTGTCAGTTTTTGCAAGCTTGTTATATATTGGTTGCAGATTTTGCTTTATTGCCGTGCATGTATAGATATCGCACCAACTGCGACTATTCGTTTGGTAACGCAGCTGTTTAAAATTGTCTTCGGTCGGAACGCTGCCAACTTGTCACTCACTGTGTTGAAGAAAATGCACCTCCATGGTCACGGACCGCCACGAGGTAAGCATCAACTGAACATGCTGAAGTCGAATAGAACTCTTTGGTGAGAAGTTTATCAACAGTTTTTGAGTTCGTTCCCAGTTCTAGTTACCAATATGAGCTTGCTGTGTTTTTCGGTGTTGTTGGCACATAGCACGGTGATTATTGGTGCTAAATAAGGTAGGACAACGAGTGGATGCAGACACGATACGCCTGACGACGGCCAACGGGTCCTCCCAGTTGGACGTGTATGCAATGAAAAAAAAGTAATCCTTATCCACACCACACTGACGTTATCGATTCAGCTTTCATCTCCTATGCGTGGAGTGTGCGGCAGTGACGGTCACATATTTTCGTCCCTCTGTGGTTGGTACCCAGATGGGATCCTTTCGAATGCGTATTCATTGCATTTCTTCCAAGTGGTTTTTCACTGTTGCTTGGCATTGATATGACTGCTGTTTGGAAGACTCGGCAGAGAAATCTTTTCTTCTTTCTGCCTTTATTTACAAGATAGAATGGACGGTAAAACGTTTCTTTATTGATGACAGAATCCGTCACAAATCAGTTTGATGGAAACAAGCGATGCTGAATTCAGCAGTATTTGTTTGCACCCTGCCTACTCAATATTTCAATAAAATTCAGATGTTCTTGAGGCGTATCTTCTTCGAACTGCGAATCTCTTTACCGATTTCGTCGTCAACTCAGGAAGACACGAATTTTTCACTGCTCATCTGTTAAGGTGACGTCTTTAGAGTTTTCTTTTTTTTGTTTGCCGTAGTGTCAAACGATTTCAGTTGATGGTTGTTTGCTGGTGAATAAACTGTGACCAGTGTTGAAGACCGTACGCAATGCTCATGCAATGCATCAAATGCTTAATAAAAAAGAGATGGGCTAGGGAAGCATCAGTTGAGTGCAGTGAGGCACGCACGTCGACGTAACTGTTTGTGTCTCATTTACTCATCGATGAGGTACGAGATGGACAACATGGGATCCTTGGATCCTGGGATTGTTGAATTGATGCTAGTGTACTGGAAATATTATCACACTTAAGTTTTCATCCAAGCAAAAGTATAAAATCAACCGTTCGTTACGCTTCTTTTTATATGTTTTTGCCATCTGCGAAATCCGTCGTGTTGTCACGCCTATGAATGCGGTTGTGCTTAGAGTAGTTTCGGCTCTGACTACAGCTGGAATGTAATAGGTTAACCTGCTTCATTTGGCTTATTCCAGCTGCTTCTTGTTCCACTTCGTTAGGACTTACCACGTTCTACACGAGCTATTGGTTCCTTAAGGCGTTGTAAAGTTTACCAATGAAATTGGTTCAAAAACGCAGAAACGTTTCTTTTGGCGAACGACTCGAAAGCACAGCTGATTGGCGTCGAGTAGGTTGACCAGTTGGATGACAGTGTAATGACACACGTTCTACCTTGAAAGAGAAACAATTACCACTCTGAGAGCGATTGTGTTTAGATGTGTCGGTTGGCTACGCAAAGATACCATATGGAAAGCGCATGCGCCACCGAGTGTTACCATATCGCCGTTCATCGGGCTGTTTGAGCCATTCGTTTCGCTTACCATCCGGTTGTATCAGTCGTCTAGCTCGTATTCTCTTCAGACAGCTGTTTGTTTTTTTCAATCCCCCCTTATGGATAAGTCTTGTTTAAATATTTTATTAATAGTGTTTAACGATCCTTACCTTTTCGTAAATGCTGCCAAGGAGGTATGTCCTCTCATGTCTGGTGAAGGTAGCGAAGCTTGCGTGCTGCGCGCCTGCATATTTTCACAAGATTTATATACAGTTATGTTTTTGCCATTTTATTCCGGAATCGGTTTAGGGAACGTGCTTGCGATATAAAGTTGACCTGTCAATTATTTCCTTTAAAACATTTTTGGCAAGTCATATTTTTATCTATTTTTACAGGACACGCGGATGTCTTGGTGAGGTAAATAGTTATTGCTCCTCCTCAAATTTCAGTTTGCGAACTGCACCTACATACCTGGACAATAAATTATTCCCAGAATTTTGAGCCAGGATCCTTCCTAATAAACGAATTGCAAATGCATATTTCAATAATTTAGATTGAGACCTGACTGGCTTTTTTCCAAACCTGCCAACTCTCCTTACCTTACATAGGTGAATGGGCTCTCGCCCATAATCCCCTCATTATAGTTTTTTAACCTACCGGTGGCAGCAGGGAGTCAAATAGAGTAGTACATGGGGTAAATAAGGTTAACTCAGTTTCCTGCTCACTTTTTGCCGCTTCGTGGATTTCTCACTTTCGTTTTGATTAACTTGAGGCAGTTGCCTATTTCGGCAAGAATATAAATAAGCAAAGAAGTTACCTCTTTTTCCGTTCCTCTGTTAAGCATTTGAAAACTAGGTAGAGTCAGGGTTGCAAGATGTGGGATTGCGAGAGAGTGATTTTTCAATTACTTCGATGTGCTAATACTCGTTTCAGCTTTGAAATGTTCTTGTTCAAAAGAAAACGTAAATGCGGTTGTTCAGAAACGTGTTGTTGACTGTTCTGCCTCTCATAGAATGAAATGTTTATAAGAAAAAGCTTGTGAATATTGCTTAGCTCATGTTGGCCTGAAGCATTTAAACTTGCATCTTAAAACGAGACTGGCATTTTATGGTTAGTTGAAGCTTTTCTTTCACCTTGTCACCAGATCTTGGCTACGAGCGTGACCGCGGAAGTCCTGAATGTGCGCTTTTTCAATTTTAGGTGCTGAATTTGATATGTGAGCTCGTGCTTGGTGGAATCAACTTCTCAATGCTTGATCCAGAAATGCGGTTGTTTAATTTCGTTATTGCCCAGGTGAACGAATTCGGCACACGTAATTGGTTAGTTTTTTTTTTTTTTTTTGCTTCTGCCATTGCTTTATTGACTACTTCACTTAAGAAATACTTCTGAACGGCCCACTTTATTTGAAGTTTTCACGCAAATTTCGGCATCACTGCTCCAACTTGCTTTTTGGTTCTATTGTCACCGAAGTACGCTCTGTATGAGCTGGTATCTGATCCTCGATTGACTTTCTTCCGTTTTGAGATGCCTTCATCTTTTCAATTACACTAAGGGAAGGAGGGGAGACCAGGTGAAAGAGGGCTGTGAAGGCCGTGAAAAGGCTAAAGAATTATCTAATGGCAACTGTGTTTATTGTTGTCACTTGAGATCAGATTAGCGCAGAAGAATTTTTGGATAAGAATATTCGTGTTTATGATTCCTCTCTAACCATTCAAAAGTTATTGGTTTACCGTGATGGTAGCAAGTTTTTCTGCAAGGGGAGAGGAAGAGATTTTCTGTAGGTGCAACGAGGATATGCGGAGTCGTGAGGGTGTTCTGTTGCGATCGATATTTGAGTTTTTCGCTGTTTTGTCTCATGTGGAAAATCGGGGTCAGATGATCATTGAGCCGGTCAAGGTGGTCTTCTTCGCCGAGGCGTTGATGAGGGCGTCCGAGACCAAGCCCCATCTTGCAGCACACGGTGAGTAGACTGTGTTTTCTTGATTTTTGCAGCGTATCATACCCTGCCGATGGGTGGCCCTTTAGTAGGCTAAAAATGTTTCAAGTGCAGGAAAGATGGTTGTTTTTCTGCGCGGATTTCTTCCATTAGAGCCATTTGTCGCATGAGGCATATTGCTTCCAGTCACATGCTATACCTCGAGTACAGAACATTTCCACAGGCTCCATAGCGGCACTCCGTCTCGAATTTTGCAAGCTTTCACTTCATCCTGGCTTTTCCTTTTATTCTGGGGATTATTCGATTTGGAAATTGAAACTCGTGAAAATCTGATGCCTCATACTAATCTTTCCACTTCTTGCACCTACGTCGAAAGTCCTTTCAATAGGCTGACTAAATTCAGCCTTATGAGAGTCGTGCTTCTTTTTATACCAGCCGTAACAACAGGAGGGAAAACCTGCGAAAGCAACGTAATGAAATAATGCAACTGTATCTCACTAGATCAGTCAGCTATGGTGGAAGGCAAGTTTTTTCTTTTTAATGTTAGCGTACTTCGTTAATAAAGTTCTATCGTTTTCAAGAGAGGAGGGATGAAAGAAGGACGGTGATATCTAGAATGCATCTAAATTTGTTTGTCGGATTCGTCGTTTTCTTCGTTCTTTGGTTGCGTAGTTTAAACGCTTATGGACATGAACCAGTGGCGACGTCAAAAGTCTCTTTTCATATTTTCTTGTTGCTCCTCAATTGGTAGCGAAACAAGCGTATAGTCGCAGAGTGGGTTCCCAGCTTGTAAAACAAGCATACTGTTGTGGCGGTTACTGCTTGCATTGAGCGGAAGCTTAGTCTGGCTGAGACAGATTGTGATGAGAACGGATAGAATAATGAATAAAAGCATTTCTCTTCTGACGGCGTCCACATCCAAGTTTCCCAGGTCAGCATCCATTCGGGAACAACGTTGGCGTATGAATGTACTTTTCCTACCGAGCATAAATGGTTGCCTTAGAAGACTTGCAAGAGTAGTGTCATTCCAGCATTGAACTGCCTAGAAATTGTTATGCTGGATTTCATCGGTGTTCGTTTTCGCTTCGATTGCTCGTTGTTGAAAGTGATGGATGGAGTGGAGTCACTTGCCAGGCAGTGTCCCACCGAAACGATTCAACTTTGGGGCTTGCTCATTTATGGTGCAGCTGCATTTGGTGACGAGCAAAAGTGCGTTTGTTATCATTTAACTTGCTTTTGATTTGTGTTTCCGTTGTATAGTCAACAGTGGCTTATTTATTTGCTGTCTTTAATGTCTACCGCAACTTTTATGAGATCGTTGAATGTAAACAATGGAAGATGACATCATTGGTTGCCTTTTTGAGATTCCGAAATGGAATGTGCTAACGGTTTTCGTTAGCCGAAATATTTTCTTTAGGTAGAGTTGTTATAACAACGAGTTTACTAATCGGCCTGTGCTTCAGACGTGATTTTTTCGAGTTGATTTTATTGTGTACCGCTACTGAACGGGTTATCTGGGAAGTGAAACTGAGCACAACTTTTCGAAGTCGATATTTGCATACTGTTAGGGTGTAGCAGGTGCACAACATAAAAGAAGAACAACGCTTCAGTGGTGTTTCTACGAGGGTTCTTGAGTTGTCTGATGGCAAAGGGAAGATTGTAACTTGGCTTGACTCCCGCACTCTCCTAGAGTCGACGGAGAGGAGGCGATTCCTTTCCCGTAAAGAATCGTCTACGCACAGGGAAAATTTGTGAAATAATGAAATGTGTGCACGGATCATCTCAAGCAAGACATCGATGATTGTTTGATTTTCATTCATTACGGTCCGAGGGAGAGGAGTAGTTTCGTCTGTGCACTCTTAACCTGCTAGGGAAAGCGATTAAAAGCACTTTTCCTGACCATCCGTCTTTCAAAAAGCCATGCATCAAGCATTTTCATGGTGGGAGGGAGCTATCCAAGCGATTTCTATATTGAACGCTGCGGTTGTCGCAGAGAGAGCTTTGCAACCATGAGGGTTTTATTAGTGGCCGCAACATATTTAACACGGATTTCTTTCAGCTGGTCAAAAGTTTCTCTTGCGTTCTTCGAAACTTTGCTAAAAATGGACAGTGGTTGGGATTTGAGAACAGCGCAGAGTGCAGCGCTTGCTATGCGGTCTTGCTGCTCTTCCGTATTTCGTCCTATCGATGCTTTCTTCAACAAATTTATATCCATTTTGGAATGCAACGTTAGCCATTTTCTTTGAAGTTTCCTTTTGAGGTTGCCCTTTTTCTTTCTGTATCCTTTGAATTGCTCGGTTTGTTGACTTTTTACTGTGAAATGAAATTGCCGCGCGAGCTGATCAACTTCCAACTTCGCTATGATCCAGTTAGGCAGCATTGAAAATTGTGTACTGCTAGTATTGTGCGTTGACAAAGTTCAGCACTCATTTTTCGAAAGTTTCGTGATTGGTGCGAGTTCTTGATAAAATTTCCGTCTAATGCGGTTATGTTGATTGACATATTTTGGAAGTTCATAGGGAACAGCTCTTATATTGCGACACTTTAGTAGTATGAAAGTGGAACATATATGCACATATGTATGTATATGTATATATATACGTATTTACACATACGTAAGCATTTACACACCTACGTATACATCACGTATATATATATATATATATATATATATATATATATATATATATATATATATATATATATATATATATATATATATATATATAAAATAAAGATTTCATGCAACAAACAAATAAACAACGTTTGGATCAGTGGAAGTAGACGCAGTTATCAGTATGCAATGGCCGTCGATGAGAGAGAATTAAGGAGATTGTGAATCTGGAAAGCTTAAAGTTGTTTTATAGAGAGGTGCGGATGCATAGTTTAACAAATTACTGCAATCAAAACGACTATTATGTAATGTCATCGTGACTTTTATAGAATCACCCACGATGAATTCAAACTCTCACCAAAAACGGTCCATTATGTTGTTCATTGTTGAAGTTGTTCACAGCACGGGAACTTATCTGCTCGTAAAGAGGTTGTATCTTTAAAAAAAAACTATTTCCGGCTGTAATTGTGTTATAACTGAACTTTGTCAGGTAACGAGTGCGGTGCAGCGTATGCTGTTTGTAAGCCCTTACATGTTTATGCTGCTGTGTGTTCTGAATGAATATCAAATATTTCCGAGGATCGAGCAGATATGTGATTCTCCCGCCGACAAGATCGCACGGTTAGTTTCCATAGTTTGTTACTTAGCTATTGCAGAGTTATTTTACCTTAATGTTGTTATATTTACGCGACATGCTCCATTTATATGTATTCATCCATAACTGTGTAATACTTCAGAGGTGCTTTAATCGAAACTTTTTTTTCTTCGTGCAGGTGTCATGTATGCGCAACACTTTCCATTCTTTCAATAGGGGCGCGCTCCCGATAGCCGATTTCCAGTTATCAGACACTCGTCCCGGGGAGAGTGAGGAGGAAAGATTTAAGAATGAAGGGAGCTTTCGTGAATAGAGATCAGGGCGAAATTGAGAAAAATGCTTGCTGATAGTGAACGCCGGCAATTTCTGAAAGCATCGACTCATAGAAATGTTGCGTCTACGCCAGGTTCAGCTTTTCAGAGCACATAAATTTCTCCTCTTGCTTCACTTCGCTACGTTTAAGGGGCTTGTAGTTCGTGTCATTCACCTTACTTTTGAACCCTCCACTGCCTTGTCTTCAAAACATGAGCTAGTTTCATCTAACGTGCTTTAAAAGTTTTGCTTTTCAACTGCGAAAAGTATCATTATGACGTTTATCTCTTCAGGTAAAATTCCTCAGTTTGAAAACCATTTAAGTGGTTCCAAAAATGTTGGTCTTCGAGAAAAGCATGAAGAGGACATCTAATTTTTGGAGTCCGCTCACGGATTTTCCCAAGTTTTTTTCTGGTTTTAGATGCAAGCGTGAGTTTTAGATGTAGTCTGCCCTGGAATATGAATACATACCCTACCCTTCGACCCAAATTAAGAGTTAGCCCAGAAAAATTTTAATCGGTTCCAGTAAAGTTGTCTCGCGCGATTTCGTTCAGGAATTCGTAGAATTCGGGATTCATGAGCTTTCTCGAACTTCCAGCTCCAGACTGCTGGATCACTTGCATTTCGTCCCGAATGAATGCACGCTTGTTCTGACACAGATATAACATGTATTTATTTATTTATGTTGTACTTGTACAGACGTCTCATACATTTTGCAGCGCGAATATAATAAAAAGTTGTTATTGCCGAATGTGTTTATATATTTGATTTTGTAGGTTTACACATGCTAGTCCATGCCGTTTGCGGAAATTAACATTTAGGATTGGCTCAGTGCTTACTGGAGCGCCTCGAAGGTTAAGAATCCCCGAGGTGGGCGATTTAATTGGGGATTGCTGAAAATCGCAATCATCTGATTCCACCTGGAATTCCGGTATTCTGAGATGTCTGCCTTCCGTTGGGAATTCGGAGCATCGAGTGACAGCTCCACAAACAATATTACGTCCATTTCACGTCGCTGCGACTGAATAATGGTCAATGATGGAGGATATTTACCTAGACAGCGTTCTCGTTTTATTCTTGCATGGGGAGGACAGCCTATGGGATTACCATTCGTGGATCTTAAAATTGTTACATAATAAATTAAAGGCTGCTGATGAGCTTGCTGTGGGAGTGCCTTGTTGAACTGAGCCACCTGAGCGTCACTGAATGTGCTTCAGAAGGCAGCGAGACGGAGCTTCTAATCGCCTGGTTCCTGCAGATGTTGTCTTATGCTTTGCGTTCGGGTTCGTTTTGTTCGTCTATAAAGGTTGCTGCGTCCATAATTTGTAAGACAGTATGCTCTTTATTGAGGTCTCACTCCATACCTACGAGCAGAAATGAGGAATTGAGGAAAGAGTTAGGTTAAGGGGTGCGCGGTGTGAATAGAGGGAAGTGGGGGGTTATTCCTTTCCCTGCATTTTAATGGGCTCCTTCCTCACTTTTCCTGCAACAGCAAGTGCCGCATTTAAAATTCAAATGTGAGCTGTAGAGGAAAGCCGCATTTTTAAAGGGTAATCCGATCAAAGTGATCCATCTTATATTATGCTCACTTCATTTTATGATATATGACAAACATTTGGACACAACCGCGCATTTGTTTATTGACCACCGGAATCCAAAAAAAAACCGAGTGCTTTCATTTCGGTTTATTTTATTGTCACGAGTTTGCAATTTTTCACCTCAGCCGAGTGTTATACTTCGAAGATATCGTCATTTAAGCAATCTGTAGTCTTTTTCATGCTGAAGACAGCGTCACTATTACTATTGGCTTCCGAGAAAGTTGCCTCTGTGCTCCCTCGAAGTCTGTGCGTGCACGAACTCCTATAGTCTAATAATCGTTTGGGGAACTCTGCACTTTGGGACTCCAAGTTGCAACATTGCCCAACACTCATCCCATTGATTTCATTTTAAACATGGAATTCGTATTCAAAATAATGAGATTGCTGAGACAATGAGTTATTGGATGCTTGCGGCGGCCATAACATACCGTCCTATGGAATGGGGAAGGGGGGATCCATGTTTGACAGTTGCTTAATTGCATTCGTTGCCCTATGCGACACATGTGGATATGAAATTTGTGAGGTGCCGTTTTTCCTGGACATTTGCGACATCGCGGAGATTTTCTTTTTTCGTATTGTTGTATTTCCCCGTTGGTTTTTGCCACCGTCGCAATAAAATTCACGGACCGCCCTTGTGCTGCTGCAACTGTTTGTGCTTAAAAGCGTGTTGCAGGAAGTGCGAAGGGCGTATGTGCATTATTCAAAGTATATCTCGTTGAGGATGTATCCGAGATTAAAGATCTGTCTGTTTTGCATCCCCGCGCTTATGCACAGCTTCTCGCATTCTACGGCGTGTTGGGCCTTAAAGAGCATGCAATATTTTTCGAAGAATACGACCGGTTAGTGAACAGATTCTATCGTAACGCTAATTGTAGTGCTGAATGAGCTGCTTATATGACAAGAACGTTAGACAGCAGACTGCAAAGTAGAAGTGAGCACATTCTGTAATCTACCTCGCGTCGATGAGCATATCATTTTCCTCCCCGTTTCGGCGGTCGATATCTTCGAAACAGGAATGTTTTCCATTATACTTCTCTCGATTTGTTTGGCGACCACTATGAGGACATTAACAACCTTTGGTTCTGTTCGGTCGAACGAGCACACAGAGCGAGATTTATAGCTGTAAAATTTTTTACTGTTTAAAAGTTTGTTGGAGCTGCGCAGCACTATAGTAGTGGCGTTAGAACACACCTGTATTCACACAATTCAAATGGGCTCGTTGCCCAGGTTTCACGTATTAGTATTCCTGCCTTTTTATCAGACACGTGAGCGCATACAAGCTTGCTTGGTCAGCAAAAGTTAGTGTTTCAGGTGGGGGGAGAGGGGGGGGGAGGGTGCTATAAATCCGGCAACTCCTTGCCGTTAACAGTGTTCATTTTTTTGGTCTTGATGCCGTTTTGAAGGGAAAGCTTTCATCGAGAACTGTGTCTCATTCAGAAATTTTTCGTTTTGAAGCGGACTGCAGCTTCGTTCCCTTGTGGGTCACTGCAGAAAGTCATGGCATTATCGCTTTAGAAATCTCAGAGCCACACAGACCTCGCGCTGAGATTCGGTAGAGGGGAACGGCACTCGTCCGTGATGATCTTGTTCCAGAAATATTTCATTGCGGAAAATGCCTTATTTCCAGCGGCGGCTATTTCTAGCTGCAATATAAACTGTAGTCAAAGCTAATATGGATTGCTTTGTTGATATTTAGTCATACGGCCAAACTGTGTTTGCTGATGCGATCTCGAGCCGTTAATGTCACCCAGGTGAACGATGTCACGGCGATGATTGCTGAGTGCTCGGCAGACGACTTCGCACGAATACTTCACCATTGGTCGCTTGCATCTTCCTTGAAGTGAGTTCTTTCCCATGGTAACTGTTGTTTGGTGGCTGGTAAAACAACAAGGCAATAGTGAGATCGGTGTTAACCATATTACCAGTGAGGGCGCCAGTGGTAATCACCCTTGCATAAAGTGCACAGCATAAATATTGCGACTGAAATACCATACACTCCTGTACCAATTTGGTGAGTTAGGGCACGGCCAGGAAAGTGAAAGGTCGCATACTCAGATCAGTTTTCACTCGCTGCCGAGCAATGAATTTCGCATGCGAACAGCCTCAACAGATTCGGCTGGGTATTGAATGTTGACTGATCTTTTTCTTTACGATTAATGCGCCCATTCTTTGATACTGTGCTCCTTGCAGTTGCAGGGAACTCCAGATTCTAGGTGTCTTGAAAGCTCAAAGGGTTGTGGAGGATCAGTTTGTTAGGGAAGGTGCGTAAGTTATTGTGTATTCTGCTAATTCATGACTGGTTGCCCTGTGGCTGAAAGTGTGACCATCGATGACCAACCGTAAGAGCACGTTGCAAACCGCAAGTCGCCTGGAACTGATTACGGTTTCAAAACCTTCGTTGATAAAGGATCGAAGGCATTCGGTAGTGAAGAAAATTATTGCGAAATGCTGTCATGATGGGGTCGAAGAGTTTTGTACTGCATACGCCTGCAGTGGTTATGTGTATATACACAGTATGTATTTGCCTCTTTGGGGATCAGCGCAGCACTATATTGACAGGGCGCTGTTGTTGTTCTGCCTTTCACACTACATTATTTTTACACTGCACTGCATAAGGCTGTTTTGCCTGCAGTGTAAAGGTTAGCTTCAGATCGTGTAAACAATTTTGAAATATCATTTCAACTGTCATAGGAATCGTTTCCATAGCAGCAGAGATCTGCTTGCAACAAAAAAATCAGGCATAAGCACACCTGAGCTAACCCGCATGCAACTTCAGAACTCCTTGCGACTGATGCATGGATGTCTTGTTGTCCGTTCGCTGTTCTGATGGGATTTGTAACCGCGGTGTTGTGCCTCAACATAGATAATCGTGCAGCTGAAAAGACACGTATTAATCATGTTGCATTGGTCAGCGCTAAAAAGTGTCACTCAAATTGAATTGGTCACTTTTTACAAATCCTGGAGAGTGTATTCCGACGTCATGACGGAAGCGTTTACTGTCATGAGGGGAAAGGTTAAACCAGTTCGTCAAAAGCACTCTCCCTTCCATTAGTGAGCGTTCGCATCGTGTAAATCCCCCCGATGAGTTGCTTTTTTGCACATCAGCTGTTCTCTAATGTGCCTGAAAGAGTTTCAATTTGCACAAGCACAAATAAAGGCGGCTCAAATTGCTGCTTACTTTTGCATCATTCTGCTCCTTAGCTCCTTCATCTCTCTCAACTGTTTTCAGAAAGAGTTCGAAGCCCTACGAGTTCACACATTGACCGACCTAATTCGGGGTTATGTTTTAGATCATTGGACGATGAGGGATGCGCTGCGGTATTAAAATGTTGTGTGGATCGGGCGCGCAGTTTTTCATCGGTTGGTCTTCGCCATTGTTGGTTGCCACGTGTAGTTTTAGATTCAAATTAGATTCCAAGATTCCTCATAATTGTGAAATTTTATTGAGTGTTACTGAAAGCAGCGTTGAGCTGAGCATTTTTCTTGAAAACGCAAACTTCTCTTCATATGTACCGTTCCTCTCATCGGCTTTTCTCTTTTATTCATTTGTTGAATGAGAACAAATTTCCAAAGCTCTCACAATTGAAAGGCTTTCCGGCTGTGCACTACTACGAGTGTCGCTGACAATATTTGACTAGATTTTCCCTAATTTTCTGTCTAGTTTTTCTTGTCGCTATTGTGTGCATGTTCATTCCTCATCATGGTGCTTTCTGTCGCTTTATCTTTTCGCCAAGCATGCAAGTTTTGTGGGGGACGTAGAAGCCATCGACTCATTTTTCACCTTCGTTTTCATTTCTCTTGTGTCATCAGCGGGCGGATTGCCTGTAGAAGTGGCAGTCTACATAAATACTGATTTAAAAAAAAACCATTAACGGCGGCTTCATGCATCAGGGTGTTAAACTATACTAACTTTCGAACGGCGATGTAGAGCTTTTTATAGATACCTGATAGGTATTCATTGGACAGAGCAGTTCTATGTCTCTGGTGGATGTCATTTGAAAACAATGCGCCGATTGTCTGCGAGTATCGTCGTTGACAAGGTCACGAGGTGCAGAAACACTGTTGAAAAGCAGCGTTGCATTAAGACACCTCGGCGATTCTGTCGATTTCCGCTTTCGTTGCGGAACCACACTGATACGAGCAGTGGATGAATAGGTGGCGCATGCGGTAACGAGATGGAAGTTGTTCCCATTTGAGATCGCATAGGGTTTGCTCTTTTATCGCACCTGCACAACACCCGCAGCATCAGGATATGCGTTGTTTTTAAGCACGTTATGTGTTTGTGCGTTTATCAAAATCCTGTCTACGTGGCATTACTTTTTTATTTTTTTCGATTATGGAAAATTTTATTATAATATGTACGCCTTGCTTTTCCGTCGAGTTTGGAGCTCCTTCTCATTTTCTGTTGCTAAAAACTAGCCGTCTCCTTCCATGAACGTAAACAATCGATTCGAGTGACTGCTGCATAGATGAGTGGATCACTGCAGGTAGCGGCAATCTTGAACGTCGTCGAGCTGATCGAAAAATGCGAATTGCATTCTCTAGAAGCGATACGATTTCTAGCGGACGAGTTGGGAGAGTCGTTTGCACTGGACGAACGAATCAGTGCCTTCTTCAGGTCTCTTCTAGAGCACGTATGTCTACTCGTCTATGAAGCAATTCGTTTATAATAGTAGTTGGTCAATTAGAAGTTTCGATGGTAGTCATATGAAACAGGAATTCTAAGGCAGACACGTCATATGTTTCTCTTTCCCACCCCTTTTTCAAGGATTTTGGTGATAGCGAAGCATCTAATTCACGGCAAAAACTATCCAGCAGGTGCTGTGGATATGTGCCGAGGACAGTGGATTGTGAGTAACGGAGGGCAGAGGCACGAAAGTGTGCGGGGAGAAAGAATAGGAGAACCAAGCAAATCTGACTGTTTTCCTACTATTATTTGATTAGATAAGCCCCGAATAAAGTGCCCGCATTGCTTGTTTTCATCACTGGCTTAAAAGCGGCAATTGTGGGGTGACGAAAGGGTCTCAGAATGTCGACATCGCAGCAAAATCCTTCTCAATAAGAATTGCGGCTGCATCTTGTTTTTCGTCCTCGTTTTGTGTCACTTTTATGAATTACCCGTTAAGTGAAGCGTTCACGTCCAAAAATTCAGAGGTGACAGGGAAACATTCTAGCTGCTGAAGTACTTCCGCGGTGTAGGTTCGCTTCAAACGAAATTTTAAGACATATGTGCGAAATAGAAATCGAGGGGCACACGGTCGCGTGTTATGTCCATCGCCTAAATCTATAACCACAGTTTTATTCGAAGAAGTATTGTAACTAACTGAGAAACAAGCCCTCCAAATTTTGCATTGATGCTGTGGAACGCCTCTAAAATATCTCACCTTGATTTCTTTAGGCTGCCTCATTGTTTATAGTTTTCACTTTTATTTTCATGTTTTTGCTTGGCGAAAGTCGTTGCGGTAGTTCATCTGCCTCTCTTCTGGTATATTTCAACTTAATGTCCGTCGTTTCCCATTCGAACAAATTCTACTTGTCGGATACCCAAACTTCTTCTCGCCTGGAATTCTGAAAATCACTGTTTACTCTTTGCCCCTTGGTTTTAATTCCGAATTTTTTGAAATTTCATCAGAAACGAAAATATTTGTAGGACATACTTTGTCCAATGAATCAAACAGATATTGGTAGCAGTGCTCTCCCCCTTCTCCACTCCTCCCCCTCCCTTTCTTCTCCCTTTCAGCGAACCATCTGGAGGCTTTGGTTTCACGATAATGGTGCCATATTGCTCTTGTTTCAAGGCGGCTCAAAAAATTGCAAAATCCCAACGCGGCGGTGTTTATGGAACGGCATTGGGAGGTAAGACAAAATGACGTTCTGCTCCCGGAGTCGAAGGGCACGCTTCCTTAGAATGTCACGAATTGCATTACTGCAGTAGTTGTTACGATAGAGAATTTGCTCGATTTTATCGCTTGCAGGAGGATGACCTTTTCATTACCCTGTTTCGTGGTGCTTTGCCAAAAAAGACGTATCATGTTCTCTAGTGCATTTCCACACTTGCGAAATTGCAGCGGGACATAACGGAACCGGAAAAGCGCCTTATAAGGAATATCTACGCCGAAAAAGCTAACATGCTGCAAGGGTGAGTACTTTTATGTATTCTGCATTGCAGCACAGAGCACGTTACAATCCCACTGTGTGCACGGTCGTCTCTCCATCTTTCCTTCCTGACGGCTGCCGTGAAAGCTGATCTCTGCAACAAAAGCTTGTCCGTTGCGTGTCAAGATTCACTTAGGGGAAGAATTTCTTGCAAGACGGCATATGTACAGCAGTGGCGCTCGCAGAAGGTTATTGAGGTGAGGGATGCGTGCGGTTGGATAAGGTCGACAGAAACGATTGTAACACGAGGCCTTGCAGGAAGTCGATGCGTTGCTGCAACAGCTTGCCATATGCGAAGGAAGTATTAGAGTACTTATTCGATGAGTCACGAATTCTTGAAAGGTTTTAGATGATTTTTCCGGAAATGTTGGCGAAAATTTTTCTGTTTTTCTTCAATATTCAAGATTCCGCTGCGTGGCGTCGGGAGGAGCTTGAAGTGCTGTTTCGATCGTTCTCTCTAATCGCCCAAGGGCACATCCAGAATTTTTTTGCCTCGAGAGGACTGATGTCTCATCGAAACGATGGTCGCATGCCGTTTTTATCATTTTTCTTTCATCTTCTCTTCTCTCCTTTCTGCACTTGTTTTCTAAATCCTCAAAGAAATATCGACTCTCTTTTCACTTTGGCCGTTCTCATGCTACTGAAATCTGCGTGGATACTTTAGCATTTTTATTTGTGCTAAGAAAATGATCGTGAACAGCATTCTCGTTTTCTGTCGGAAAAGTTAACTCTTCCACCCACCACCAGTTTCATTTGGAACTTACTTACAGCATAACTTCAAAATGCAGCTTTGCCAGTCGAACTTCTCTAATACGAGGTAAAAGTATACTTTTTGATGGTTTTCTCGCAGAGTTTAGGATATTCATACGGTTTTATATGATCGTTATTAAAGGGAATTGCCGAGAGATGTGCGCGAAGGTCGCTTCAGTGAGGTCGACGAAGCGTTCTATTGTTTGAACGCTGTCGACCCAATCAATTTTGGATCGGAGGCGCTAACTGATTTGCTTATCTCTTCAATTTGCTCTTCAGGTTTTGGCTTTTTTCTTTCTTTACTAACTCTAGTTTATTCTTACAGCAGCAACCATCCTTCATATGAAAGCATTTTGAAAAACTAGTGGACAGCTCTGTCCATACCATTAGGTGGTTTGTTATGCTCAGTATAACTGTACGGCCAGAACGAATATAGCTCTCTACCTCGTTTTATCGACGCAGTGATTGCACCTTTTGATTCGTGCTCCGAGTGGCAGCTTTATTGCATTTTTCTCATCTTAGTCTTCGTCGTAAGTGAAGAGCTGAATTCAGATATTGTTGATATAGTTTTTGTTGCGATCCGACTCTGCTGCAAGCACAGTTCAGTCGGACGCAGTGCTAGTATGCCTCGCACCATGAACAGTTCCCAGAAATGGGCAAGATCCCTTTGAATTTTAGAGAATATTATTCGAGCAGAATGCATCTCGAAGACGTTTTCGAATTTTGATGCAGATGCAGGAGAACGGATTTTGAGGGCTGCGGTGAGTGCATATTCCCGTTTTTATTTCGCCTCTTTTGCTTTTCTCTTCTTTTTTGAAAATTTTCCGCTCTGTTATTCTATAGTAAAGGTGCCATATCTTTTAGAAGATCGCGTTATTTTGACGCCGTGTATACACATACGCACATGAATTTACTGATCCTAGGGAATCTGTCCGGGGATTCCGACAAATCTCTATGAGCTTTGTGTCCGTATGATCTTTTGAGGTTGTACTGTTACTTTCCATTATTCTTTTGTACTTCCTAGAAGCGCAGTGAAATTTGTGATCCATTTTCATTTCGTAGCCCGTAGGATGGAGCTTGGAAGGAAAAATTTGGTTGGGGACTTGTGCTACCGATCAGTTCTATAGAAAAACATGTTTCGAACGTTTGGCCGTTGTTTTCGAACACACCGGCAACCGGCTGTCTTGATGGACTACGAGTAGAAGCGTATCTTGTCACCTCTGTGTATTCATTTTTGAGAGAAATGTGAAAGCTTTTTTGTGTTAAATTCCCATTCGTTGTTTGTTGTGGTCTTGTATGTTCTGTAAGAGACGAGTGGTTTTGTAGTATAAAATGGGGCGGTTCGACATCATTTCATGTTGTGCGGAGGAGCTCGAGAATATGAAGCTTACTGCGATGAATTGTGGTGAGTGTATTGTAATTTTTGTCTATTATTTCTTTCATTACCCCTTACCTTTTATGGCTTGCGACAATCCTAATGGAGGAAGCTTTTTCTGAGATGTAGTCGAGTGTTCATTTACAACCATGTCTGACGCATTCGATATTATATAAGGCAATTCACTTCATTGCAAATGGATTTTCATTGATGTTTTCTCATATATGTTTTTGTTGAGAGGATTCAACAAAGTATGTTGTGGCTGTTGCACTTGACCTGCAGTTGCCTGTTCATTTTATAGGCATTTCTCTAGACGGTCATAAGGCATTGCCAAAGTACCATAAAGCACGTCTTTCATTAGGTGTTCCTTGATCGGGAGTGCATTATTAGAAGTTGCAGTTACGTGGCTGCTGCAAAATTGTGAGGGAACAGGAGAGGTGGATAAAATTTTGCCAGTCTCCAGAAAAGCGCATCAATAAAAGTGTGATTAGTGAATTGGTAGCATAAGGTGTTTATCACCAGCAGTCACTTGCAGGTGATTTATATAGTGGCTATTCGGTGGTTTGCTTACAAAAAGCTCAAAACCTGTTCTCGGTGTGGGTCAGTTTGGCTTTCGATCCTACATTGCAGTCGCCTCTGCAGTTTCTCGCTCAGAGCATTATTGCAAAGGTTTGCAAATTTTGCTTCTTTCATTCGTTCATCCGTTTTTTCTCTTTGTGACCCTTGCTTTCTATCAGTTATGTGTCTTCGTTGCTATCAGATCGGACAGACGAACTGAGTGCCTTTAAGCGTTGGACGGTCCAACATTTAGGATTGATTGTTTATGCTTCTGTTGGTAAACTTCGTCTTGGAATCATTGCATCCTTTGAGTGCATTTAGCGCCCCAGTGGGATGTTGTGCGAGAAGGCAGCCAGCTGGGCATCGAACGTGGACGTCTTCCAACACTGGATGAAGCGATATGCAGATTATCTTTTCGTGGAGCCATCAGTATGTCGTTAATCTGCCTTTTTATATTCTCAGCTTTGTTTCTGGCCAGGCTCCAGAATCCTGTTATCTTAACTGACTTGCTTAGTGAAGATGCAACTTCAGTAATTGCGACCTGCATATTTCCTCATATCAGAAACTGCTATGTCTCAATTCAACTTACGGTAACATCCGATGCTCCCGTTTATCGAAGTTGCTGGTCGGACACAAGCTTACCAGATAGCTCGACGCGAATCTTGCACATACGCGCATCTTGAACGGTTAACTGTAAACTGCCGTGAAGTTTTTAATGAAGGGTATTGTGGAGTGGAAGAATGGGAAATTTCTTCTTTGCTGCGGGTGCAGAGATTTGGAAGTTGTTTAGGGCGTTCGATGGGGAAATGAAAGCCAACTCTACCCTACAGCCACTCATGGAGGAAATGCACGGCCGGTCATTTCACCAAGTTTAAGGGGGGAGGAAGGAGAGAGATCGGGTTCCCGCACAAGGCAAAATAATAAAGCAAGCGTCGACATTTCGTAATCCTGGAGCGCGAATGAAAGGGAGAGATGAGAAAACCATCTGTCGCGACTGCGCGAAATTTAAACTGAAAATTTTGCGAGAAAGTGGGAGGAATTGCTCGAGCGAGAAAACAGTAAGGTAAAGACAAAATCTGCGAAGTGCAAGGCAGCATAAACAGTCATGAAGCCCCGAAAAGGTACAAAAGTAGGAGACAAAGTTTGCTGAACGGCCGGCCAGAGATGCCCGGAGATGGAGGAATGTGGTAGTGATGAAATCTGGAAAGTGTCAAAAATACGTGTGAGCAGCAACTTGAAAAGCAACTTGTTGCTAGCCTTTGGAATTTCAGTAATTTGCTAGTTCCAGTCAGGGGTCTGTACACAAGTAAACCTCGGAAAGTTTCACGTGAAGCGGCAGAGCATCATTGACTAAGCACTCAGGTCTATATTTAGTCCATGTCATTCAGTAGTAATTGTGAGCTATCCTTGTTTTTCTTTCAGTGAATATCCGATGTCCACTACTTTCCTTTCTTCCCACGCCAAAGTAATTCATCAGGAAGGAACTCTTAACTGTATTGTTGAGCATCTGTGAGCGCACATCTCAATCATAGATAAAGCAGGCGAATTCAGCATGCACAGCTCTTTCACATGGTACATGATTCGCTCGAACCACTTAGGTACATCTATGTTTAAACCGGGTGTCCTGGGTTCTTGAACTTTCTTTTTTAGCTACTTTGGTGGTCTCGAATCCGCGCTGCTGTTCATACCCAAAATAATGGTGAGCTTGAATGGAATATTGAAAAGTCGCTGTTTTCCCGTCTGTGCATTTTAAAATTTGTTACTAATGATATCGAACGAAACGTCAGGAATCTGCGGGACTGATCGGCAGACTAGGAAATATGACTTCGCCTGAACTGTTATAGTTCCATTAGAGTGCGTTATCTAAGAAGTTCAGCATAGTTCCATTAGAGCTGCGAAGTTATAGTTCCATTAGAGTGCGCATTATCTAAAAAGTTCAGCATGGCGATGTCTGGAGGAAACGAAACAATGAAGTACGATGCATTTTTTATTCATTTTGCGAGGAGAATCGAGCCTTAGTGCATTTTTAACTCCGACATGAGGCCGTCTTTAAAAGTGCCCAAAAGGTCCGCGCATTTTACCGGGAGACATTTTCGAACACGGAAAAGGTGTCGAATATGGTGTTTTGCAAGAGCGAATCATGAAAAGATGGGTATGGGCTGTTCCTTTGATATGTTCCGATCGGCAGCAGGTTTAAAAAAATAAGCGTTTGTGAGCATGCACATGTTGGAATCGATTCTCTTAGGAAAGGTCACCGTTTTCTTGTTTTGGCGGCAGTCATGTATTTGTACCCTCAAAAGCCGGCCCGTGCTTATGCTTTTTAAAGTGTTGAATCGCCCAGCAAATAACAAACTTATTCTGTCTTGTCGGATGTTTTGTCATTTCCTTTTCAATCTTTTGAGTGCCGGTAGCACATATAGAACGTTAGTAGCAGGTGCGGGGGAAACGTAGTGTATTTTCGATGTGTTGATCGCGTGGATCTTTCTTTCGTAGCTTCTTATTACTTTTCGGGTCACATTTTTACCGATTGCCTTTGTTTGTTGCCTGAAATGAGTGCTGATTGGAATATTACTGCAGACTTGTTCGTAAGTGTTGGGTACACGAAATTTCATAATATATCTGTGTGAATTATTTTGTTGATATATAGCCGATTGAGGTTTTTCATTAGAGAGGTGGCGTTCAGGTGGCCAGCTTTTCAGTGTTGCTCTGAGGTGGATGACTGTTGTATTGATGCGATAACGTTTGGCATAAGCCAACAATCATTCATTGCCGCCATCGAGGCAGCACAAAACTCGCGCACGATTGTCGAAGAGCAACTCGCACTCGCTGTAAATCTCAGCAGGTATCACTTGTTTACTTCCATTACTTCCTCTTTTTTTGTTGGCATCTAGATCCTCCATCCTCAGAAAATTTTTTTCACTCTCCTTAGGATCAGTCAAAGCGGCCAAGATTTTTTACATCAAGGAATGATGATGTGTGATATGAGGATGAGAAACATGAGGTGCAGCAAAGAAACGCAAGAGTGCTTCTATCATCAGCTTATTTGTTCTTCGCCAGCATCCCGACAGCCGCCTTTATACGCACTGGAGGAGATTAGTGATCGCCGTGTCGACTGGTGAGGAGCTTTATTTAGTTTCTTCAAAAAAACTAACTCCTACACCAAATTTCCACGGCGTAGTTTTTTCAGTTATTTATTTTTCTTAAACGTTGAACTACCCTGTGGTGAAACCTGCCTATGCGAGACTGACTCATTCCACTGATTTCCAGTTTTTTATTTTTTGCCCTTCGTCCATTGAAAAATTGCTCTTGCCATGCACATCTTATCTTTATGGCCGGCTCACTTCTACTTTTCTGCATATGCATGACGGAGCGCCTTACATGTGACGAAAATGTGGCTGTCTCACGTCTCGTCGCACATGGTGCATTTTGCGTTTTTTCTTCGTCCTAATGTCTCTATGGCACTCTTTACCGTTAATCATTCACGATCATATATACAGAAACTAAGAAAGCAAAACGCGATGGTCTAATCGTATAAGTATAAAGACAAGTTTTCGGTGTGGTGCGATACGCAGCCGAGCCGAAGGCCGTAATAGTGGAAACGGCCGAAGAAAAATTTATTTCTTCGGTGAAACACGCTGTCTCATAAAAACCTACTGAACTGGATGGGGAGTTAACGCAGTTTTGCACGATGTGGTAAATAAGTTAACCGTTAATTTATTGACTATTACGACATGGTTTACTGCACGGACTCCTTTTCGGGCTCTCCGACTCCTCCCGGGGTCCTAGACGCATCACTGACGAACGCGAACAGATTTTTTTTACGAGACGCGCCACGACTCCAGAATATAGTCGAACTCACGACCACGGACAAGCGAATAATAGAGTGACCATTGGCATTCCTTCTGTACCGTACTCATAGCGTTAAAGTGACACTTATAAGAGCATTTCACGGCGTGAGTTGATCTGCGGTCGCAGTGGTTGTATCCCGGGGGGTCCCGGAAGCATGCAGATATAAAACAGAATCGATGAGCAGTGAAAAGAGTAGGACGTTTCATTATGGTAATACTTTATCGTGATTAAAACATTATGAGTAACAAAACCAGTCAAAGCGCGCTCAAAACAACATATCAGTTGGAGTAACGTTTCGTTCCACTTCCGCGCTGTCGATCAGGTTTTGCCGGATCTGCTCTGTGGGTCGCGCGTACTGACCGCCGGCGTTGCCTCCGCTACCTGTCATAATATCCACTTCGCGCCACTGCTGAGGATTGTTAATTGTGTCGGAACATCCCGGCTGGTTCTTCATGTCGAAACGTTGCGAATTTCTGGGTGCGTCGAGGCGGACGTCGTATGCGTAGTTGATGGCACGTTGTAGCTTACCTGCTTCCAACATGTTAAGCCCACCACGACCGTTACATAGCTTCGTCCTGGCCTCAATTGGCAAATCGCCTACCGCAGCTGTGGTATTTAGGTGATTTGGCCCATTATCCCAGCCGGGTAGAAGGAAATTCTTGCCTTGTGGCTCTTCTCTTAGTGGGAGATACTCATCTTGCGGTGCTCAATAATGTATTGGAGCTCCGCTAGAGTTGCGACAGCAGTGGCCCTGATGCCTGCTTGATTGTTTTTCATATTGTGCAGAAGGCGCATGTCCGCCTGCACCCCTAAGTACGGCCGTAAAACTCCCCATTTTTACTAGGTCCTCTTAATTTGCCTTGAACTAGCTTCTGTGCACGTGACGGTATAAGCGCTGCCTCTGCTGCTGCTACCACAGTCTTTTTCTTGCGCTTGCATTGCTTGCATCATCTGTTCTTCCCGCTCTTGACATGCATCTAGCTCATTTATACCCAGCACAGTGTCCTCTTCTTCCGCGAAGGGTGCTGGCACTAACATCTACACTACTTCCTTGCGCCATCCCCAGCCAACTTCGATGGCCAGCTTACCTTCGATTTTCATCTTATTTCCCAGTGTTTCTTTCACAATCCTTGAGCGCTGCTCGTCCTGTTTCTCTACTTCCTCAGTTAAGAATTCAGCACCTTTCCCTGCAGCAATTTTTCTCAGTGCGGGTACTGATATAGATGAATCATGGCTCCACTGTCCAACCGTGCCATTAGGGGGACCCCATCACATAGCAGTTCTACTGCTTGTTATTGCCAGCTATGTCATTGTGCTGCGGGGCGGCTTCTATGCCTGTCACTCTTAATTCAGTTGCGTCACTAGTCTCTGTTTTAGCTGTGGAGTAGCTGATTTAGCAACAAATAATCTATGCACCGCTGCTGACGGGAATACGTGGGCTGTGTGGCCTCTTCCTTTGCACGCATGACACGCACTTAGGGACTACTCATTCCTTCTTCGTCCACTAGCTATTCTTACAGGGCTATCACATCTATCTGATGTCTTGGATGCGTTCTGGGGCCATCGGGAAGATCATGTGTTCGTTTGTTTGCGCGCTAATTCGCTTTGCCTACCATATTTGTTTAACTTAGGCAAGTAGTCATATGTCTGCGTTCTCAGGCCATGCCCTTCACTCGCTTGCACTAACTGTGTCCGCCACAAGCCACCAGTTATGGGTCCTCTTCGCTCATCTAGATTCCCATCAGAGTATTCCCGCTTGCAGCGATTTTCATCATTTTCGTTTCAGTTTGGCCTGGTATCATATCTGCTTCGTAAATACTACGCGATACTCTTTCCCATTCTACCGTGGCTTGCCATAACGCATTGTACAAGGCTCAGCTGGGTGCAACTTCCACTGCACAATGCACCCTTGCTGTCAATTCTTCTGGCTCAAAGGGTAACGCTTGCGTTGCAGCGCTACAGTTGCATTCATCCACAGCTGAAATGTATGTGTGTGACGTGGATGAACATGCTGCCGCCACCTTTTTATCCACTTCGGCGAAGAGTTCCACAAGTGATTCTCCCCTTTTCCACTTGGGAAACTGCAACTCAATTTGCTGCGCAGACGAGTGATTTTGGAGCTATCTGTGATTAGAAGTCTTAATGCATGTATCACTTCATTGCAGCTACCACACTTGCGTATGTGCAAAGGAATTCCCAGAAATGCATCTCGAGTAAGCCCTGCTAGCAGTGCCTTTAACCACATGATTTTGGCCCGTTCTCTCGTGCTCGAACCGCCAGAGGAATTTTTCAATAAAGTCATCAAGCTTTGCTGCTTATTCTGCTTTTCCTGTAAACCTTCCCAGCGGTGAAAGTGGTGCTTGCATGCGTCCAATGCATTGCAGCACTAGTTCTACGAGTCATGCGGAACTCCTTATTTTCCTCCTCTCGCGCCTTCTCCTAGTTGCACACCATCAGCGAAATGTATAGGTGACTGACCTGCTATTGGCCGCCACGGATAAGTGCATTAGCTAGGGTGATGAGGATGCGAGTTTAAAGTTGATGCTGATCTCTGCCATTCTTTTTGCCAAGTGTGGTAGCATGCTTTTTCAGCTGTAGCAGTTTTTCCTCTGTTGGCGTATGGGAATTCGAGGGAGCGGGTATTGCAGTGGGATTGTGGCGCAGTGGATGAGTCCATCAGCCTAAGTGTGAGGATTTGGGCTCAAGTTGGTGCTGTTTCGCTGCCATTTGAGTCTTTTTCGAGTTCCGAAACTTCCCCACGCTTTCCACTGTTTTCATTCCCTTACAGATTTATAAAGGCGATAGCCAGATTGTTGGGTGCATGCTTTTAAAAGCATTTTTTTTATTTGCTTTGCTTTCAGGCTCATTGATTTGCTACGTATGAAGCCTTCGTGTCGTTTGGGTCACCAGACAACAAGCTCTACCGAAAAGTTCAAGTGGAAGGTGTTCATCCACGATCGAACGGGAAGAAAAGATTTCGACTTAGGTATGTTTTTTTCGTTTATATTCTTTGGAAGCTTTGTCACATTTTTCGATCTAGACTAGTTCTTAAAGCGGAAATCTGCATTTCGCATTGACTTCGCCAATATCGTCATTCTTTTGTTCAAATCTATTTCATTTTTTCGTTCGCTGAACGGTTGTACTTCATATATCCGTTTTGGTTCTGTTTTTTTTTGACTTATAATGGCCTTATAACTTGTGTAGACTCAAATCGAAGGCTCTTACATGTTTCAATGCATTGTTTCAATCTCTTCCTTTAAAGTGCTTGAGGTTAAATTTTGGTCTTTTCAATTTTGACATTGCTCATATTTTAGCTTTCTTTACGGATGCGATACAAACGGCATTCGAGGTAGTGCTTAAAATGCAAGAAGTGTTCCGAAAGAGGCTGTTGAAAAGCCGCCTCAATGAACCTCTCGAGAGGTTGGCAAAAGGTCAGTCCTCAGTCACGCCATCTTCTCTTATTGCTTCACTGTGTTGTTGCCGCGGTTTTTAAGCATTTACATTCGTTCATTTGTACCCAAGAATATGAGATTTTGGCACTGGGAGAGGTTGACGCCGAGAGCTTTGCACTGTGGCACATGAATACATTGACCGGCTCCCGCAGTTTGCATGACACTGGTGCCGTGGGGCATAAGCACACTTATTTCACAAACTCAGACTGAACTGTTTTGAAAATTGCGCGATATCGATTCAAAGTTAATTTACAGTTAAGTTTTTTTCATGTTTCATCATGCATTGGCATTATATTCTGCATTTGTTAAAAAACGAAGTGTTGTCGATCAGGGGATATCGCGTATGCTTGAAATGCTGCGAATAAGCTGCCTCCTTAGGAAAAAACACTGCTAAGAAGGCTCTCCATTTGGTAGGCATACTAGATGTGCGTAACATCCCTCCAATCACTGGAGGGTATCTAAGCATTCCATCGCCCTGTAATCTTAAGCACTACTTGTAACTTCAATGTACTGTATTTTACGGCGTCCAAGTAAGCCGTCTGTGTGCCAAGTTGGTCGCACCAAACTGTATTAGCTCTTCGTACTGCCTCGATTGGTGATTATTTTATATATGGTGCTGCAAGGTCTTACGGAAATCTAAAAAAGTGAAGGCGATATAAAGAGTTGAAGAGAGCGGAAAACATCAGCAGGTTTCTGCCGGTAAACAGGAAAAAAGTGAAATAGCTCTAAACAAAAAACAAGAAAAAACGCGAAAAAAAGCAGTTTGCACAGTGGACATGTGGTTAAGGAGAGAGCGGCAAGAATGAGGATTGGCTAGTTGAGATGAATTCTTATAGGCTTTCGAATAAAAGATAGTTGCAGCTTGCTCTTAAGTGATCCTGTTGCGCCTAAAGTGCAAAAGGGCTTAACTCTGTTATTTCTTTCATTCATATTGGAAGTTGGTGTCGCTCATTTTGAATTTATCCCCTGAGTTGTTTTATCCCAACTTTAAACATTATGTTTCTTTTCAGCTGTAACGAGGCTGTCCTTCCTCAACGACATTTCGTGCATCCCTCGATTGGCACTGTTGTAAGTTTGCGTTGATTTATTGGCCTTGCTTTCTCGAAATCGTTTACCCCATGGTCATATTCGTGAATGATTTAGTTAGTAATTGTCCAACACATTGAACGCATTGCTTTTCTTCTTTACAGATGGTTGTATTTTCAGTTGTGGAGAGGAGTGAAGGGAATTAATGGAGGGTTGGATGTTTGTGATGGTTGACCAACTACAAACATTCGATGATATTTTCCTTATATTTTGTATTGGTGCTAGATATCTCAAGTGCACTGGCAAGGCTGGTAATAACTCCATTCGTCGCGACTTTATCTATCCAGATATTTCAGCTGAAATTCCACTGTACCGACTCGGGAAAACTTACAGATTTTAGCACCCGGGGCTGTTCTAGGCTCGGATTACAAGAATTACGTCATTGCCGCTGACTGTGCTGTTCCATCACTTCGCAGGTTTTTCCTATCTAGAACTCGTGGATTCAAGTCTCGATGAGAGCGGCAACTTCTCATAGTGTCATGTTAACCTCAAGGAACTAAACGAATTTGTTGAACGGGAATCACCCTCTGTTGCCGATCCCGCTTGCTGTAAAAAGATCTGTTAGGTGTTGATTCTGTAATGGTAGTGGGCAAGCATCCCAGGTTTTGAATTGTTACCAGAAAGGTAACAAACCCTTAATTTTTGCGTGACGATATGCAGTCGTCGTAGAATATGTGTTGTTAGGAGAGTTTGAAGGTGCTTTCATCCATAGGATCAAGCAATACCCATTTATTGCAGTGGAGCGGTGACCATAAAACTTGAACTTACTTTCCAAAAGTCTTTCGCTGACAGTATCGAACAGACTTTCCAAAAATCTTTCGCTGACAGTATCGAACAGCTGTCCCACTTTGCAACCTTGCCAAAAAGTTGACTAGTTTTAACTGGTTGGTAGTCGTGGGACGTGATCTTATGAAGCGAAATAGGAGGAGGATTTTTTAACGGGATCAGGACCAAACAAGAGCCTCGTTTTTGAAACCCTCAAAACGTTTTTGAAACCAAAACCATCTGAAGTGTTTTTGGAAGTTTAGCGTTATCCTCGGTTGATGAAAAAGAAATGAAATCAAAGAGGTTAAGGTCTGTGCTGGCATACATAACGAGGGTATGAAAAAGTGTTCTTTCATTTCTAATCATTGATCAGCTAAAAGATTTCTAGCCAGATTCACGGCACTGTCACTGAAATCACTTTTCATTTTTTTCTTGCGTATGATTTGCAACATTTGGGAGGTTTTTCAGATCCGCAGATAGTAAAACAGCTTAACTTGTTTGTGAATTATTGGATTTTAATAGAGAGAGGGTATGTTGAGGATGTTTTTGTGGAAAATTCGATTAAGTGATTTACTGTAACTTATCCAAATCGAAAACTTCATCGAAACGATGCAAATTTGCTAGATAAGTCATCAAAAACTTGTGTCTTAATCGCATCATCAGCGTTGAGGTGCCACTTTTCTTGACCAACTCAAGGGCGTTGCTGCAGATTTTGAACTCGCTTCACTCCAGCACATTTGTTTTTGCAGATTTTGTGTGAAAGACCACAAAAAGGACTCTTTTCGTTGTTTTCATACGATACTTGAATTCATTTCCTTTCCTTTTTTTCGAAAGTTGGAGCCTGCGGAATATTTACGCAGGAGATCGGATGTGTCATTTACTCTTTCGGAGTTTCTTCCTTCTGAATTGATTGGGGGATTCTGCAAATGCTCGCATAAGGCAGTTTTTCACCATCTGGGATGATATTCAAAGTGTACGCCTGGCTCTTTTTTCTTATCAACTCCCTCAAAGGAATCTGCCAAGGCACTTGTTTCCTAAGGTGTCTCAGTGTATTTACATGTTGATATTCCAGCTGCTTAGGTGGTTCTGTTGACCCGTGGGTAATATGCGTACGCCTATTGGCACAACCGCTATTGTCAGAGCGTGCGCTTCCAGTAGACGTGTCGCCTTCGTCTTGAATGTAACAATTTTCCGAGAGCGTCCTGAAAGTGTGCAGCCAGATGGAAAGTTTTTTACTGATCTTCACGAAGACAGCCAAAAAAGTGAACTGGCAGTCGGCTGTGATCTCTAATTTGCGAACTTTTTGGCTATATTCATTTCTCTCAGCTCGAAAATCTCATAATGTTGAGGGCTGGCCACAATCTTCGTTGAGCGTTTCATAAGGAAGTGATTAGGGGAACGCACAAAACCCTTTGGCGGTGATATCCAGCTATGAGGCGGAAAGAGTATTTTATTTAGGTGCGAATGGCGCGTCGAGTTAGAGGTGCATCATACATCAATTTCTGTGCCCACAGTGAACATTCATTATTTGACCAATGTGGACGTGCTAAAGGAGTTCACATGGCGCATCTCTTGGGCGGGTTGGAATCGTCGCGCTAACTTCGACAATTTTTCGATGTCGCTATTCGGCGTGCTCTCTTCGACTCCTACTGGTTCTGAATTGTGCAACTCGAGTCTTGTAAGTTGGTTTCCTTCTCTTTTCACGGATGAATGATCAGAAAAGTCATGTAGTGGCTGATAATCGAAGGAAACCGGAGCCTCTTTCCTGAGTTGATAAGTTGGTGGAGCGCAACACATGTAAGTCAAATTTGAACATGTCTAGGAGTCGTCTTTGATTACCCATCACTTTGATATTTCCTCTTGAAATGCGCGTGGGGTCCACGACAACAGTTGAATGATGCCGTTTTTTACTGTTGTTTATTTAACTGCCAGGCTCCTGTCGTATATGGAGTTACTGCCCTGAGAGAGCAAACGAAAACCAAAAGTACGTTGCTGGAGCGCATACAAGACGCAACCTTTCGTTTGCATAGTGAGAGCCCTGATTCATCAGACCACCGTTTCGCGCATTAACTCTTTCTTTAAAATCTTGACTAACTGTATCCCTCAGAAGCTATCGTGTAGAAAACTGAGAAGTTTAAAAAACGTTTTCGCGGCTATGAGGTGATGTTATTTTCGGCATAATTTTATGGTTTGAAGAATCTCCCGGAGCAAATAATGGCGAGCGCAGCAGCAGTCGATGGGTTGACCAATCTGCTTCTGGAAAGCCTTTTATATGCTGAGCACGGCAATGTGGTCACAAGCCGCTTCATAGCAAAGCATCGGGATACGCCTTCAGAATTTCTGTCTTCGGCGTGAGTCTTTGGTTATTTTCCTTATTGGGCAGTTCAGCCTATGTTTAGGGGCAGAGTTGTCTGTCACACAAAGAACTAAGCTTTGTGTTAACAAGTTTAAAGTTGCCAGCTACTCAGGGCAGTGAGATTGCTTTTAAAAAAAAATCTTTTTTTGATATTTGAAAGCGAAGAAATTCAGGTACGGGCAGCGGATGTGTATGCTGAAGGCGATACTTCTGGGCGACCCTGATCCAGAGAGCATTTATCGACGAAACCTGGAGCTTCTCGGCGATGTCGGGAAGACATACAGACTAGGTCAGCTCTCCGTGCACGCCGTGTGGAATATGACTGGTGTTCTTGATCAGGAGAGGAATCTCTACAAAGGCATATCGGGGCAGGCAGACGATTCTCCGAAAAGAGTGAGTTAAATAGCGAAGATGTTGCAACTTAGTATGCTTTTGAACGAAATGTTTCTGCTTGGTGAGCGACATTCGTAGATATTATTTTGCTTCAGCTTTTCATTTCATTGCTCACTTTGAGTATATGAACCAAATATCGTTAGGCAGAGCTATTGCAGGTGGTTGACTTGTTTAATGTGTTCATCACCGTATAAGTTTACTCTCTAGTGCTCACGAGCAGTCTTGTTTTAAGGGTTCTCTGGTCATATGGCTTGCGCAGTACTCGTTCAAAGAAATAATCGAGGGTCACCAATGCTGATTATCGCATTTTTGTCACTGAGTGTTGTTAAAACGCATTACTTTATGACTTTTCAGACTTTAAACAGGATCACGTTCACTTTACAATGAAAACTTTATTTAACTAAAGCTGCGAAGAGAGCTTACTTCACTGTAATCCAGAAGCTTCGGTAAAAGCGTCAAGGTAGGGGGATCGGTGCTGAAATTGTGAGAACATGATTGTTGTTTGCTATATTCAGGCGAATGCTAGGAACTAGTTGTTTCAGTGACGTGCATACCGCAGGTCCATTGATAACCACTATGTGGCAAATGGTCGTAGGTGGTCAAGCTTCCTGTGGGCGAAAGCTTTCTAGGGAGAGAGACTGCGAACCTTTACAGAAATAAGTATGCATTGTTTTAGGCGATGGCATCTTCGGATAGCAGCTATCTTTTGGAGAGTGGGCATGATTCGACGAATGAGTCTTGCTTGCGAATGCTTTTCGATACATATTCGCACTGGTTCCGCGTGGGTATTGACGCCCTCCCTTTGCCGCTGTTATGTGCGACGGTGAAGTCGGTGTGTAATTGTGTTGATTTTAAATCACATGTAGTTTTTTAGGTTCATCTTTGCCAGGTTGGCAGAAATGAAACTGCACGTTGCTGCTCGAAAATGCGTAATACTTCATTTGATATTTTTTCGTGCTAAGAAGTAGACGAATGGTAGGAAGAAACTTCATTTTTGGATGTCTTCATACGAACAAAGTAATTGTGCCGTTTTAAATAATCATGACAGCAATTCGTTTATTGAGTGATGTTTTGCGTCAGCAAGTTTTCTTGATTTTGGAAAATGTTTTTTAGAAAGTGCTTGAGGTTTCAGAGTTTTGATGTTTTCACCTCCTCACTTTACAGCACTTTTTCGTGGTTAATAAATTTTTAAATATTTGCCGCTGTGGGGGAATGTGGATGCAACATCGATTGCTCCGTTCTTGTCTTTCTTTGTGATCGCAGCGACTCCTTTGTATGTTTTTAATGCAGTAGCTGTTCTAATAAGGCAGTTCATATTTCCTGCAGATGGCTCTTCTCTCCGATCTTTTCACGGATCTCGACCAATACAAATTTGTCTTCGGTCACATGAAAACTCTCTTTAACGCGCGATCTCATTTGGAGAATTTCGATCTTGGCAGTGTAATTTATTCACTTATGAAGTGTGTCGCCGTCCTGGGCATCGTAAGTCAATATTGCGTTTTCTTTCGAAACACATTTTTCGCTTTACATATATTAGATGCGTGTGCTTTAATTAAAACGAGCGGTTTCATCGCAGAAAAGATCCTGTTTTCGAAAGAAGGTTCGTAGAGAAATAAACGCAGAGGTGAGTACGTGAAGCGCTGCGGCATGTATCAGTGAAGATTTATGATAATGTATTTTTTGGCACATTCACGGCAACGTCATTCGAAATTCTCTGCGTCAAGGGTGATTGAGCCGAGACTGTATATATGAAAGAGGGTCTTTTATTGCATCAGCAGCTGATTCTCGTCTGTTGCATACAAACACTGCTACGCCTATCAATTTTTAAGTTGTTTACTACATCTTGTATAGCGGTCTGTGGCAGAACACATGAGGGAAGCATTCCTCTTTTACAGCAACGTGTGCAATCAGGTTCACTGTGCGTGCTGCATGGCGTTATTGATCTCGTGAATTTTTTCCTCCTTGAAACTGTTTTACTTAACTTTGCAGAGCTTTTCATTTCGTCCGACTTCCTTTGAAGACAAGTTGCGAGGTGTACTAAAAGGCAAATTAGAGTGCATTTTATGCGGAGCAGGTGAGCGCGTACCAAAATAGTGTCCAGAAAAATCTTTAAGGAAAGCATGCCGATGTAGTGCAGTGAGACACAGTCCTCAATTTCTTTTTTCGAATCGCATTTTCGACAGTTTTGTTATGGAGATTAGCTTCTTGACGGACAGTTTAGTGTCGAAGAGCTGAGTGTGGCTCAACGAAAGGAGAAGAAAAGATCCGCGTCCCTTAAGAGACAGCTTTACATCATGGAAAATCGTTAACTGTTAAAGGAATAACTTTTACGCAATTTTATGAAGATTGTGTATTTCCTTTCACATCAGATCCGTAGCGAAACCTTCACTTTCTCCCGATTGAAACTCTCTTCCGTCATTTTTTCTCGTGAACAGGCGGCAGCGACAGTCTTCAAGCTTTCAGCGCTTCCCAAGGGACGAAGTTTAAGCAGCAAGCAATCGCCCACGGTTGCCGTGATTCCGCAAACAAAAACCAATCCGCGAGCATTGATTCACTGTTTCATAGGTCCTTAAGCTTTCATAAGCTTTCCTCATAACGTGCAGTAGTCTCGTAATGCGGCACTACTTGTATACGGGTATACGCATTCGACCGATGTGTCATGAAGTCCCTATAAACCAAGTGGTGATATCGATGGCACGCAACCACCTGAAGAGAAGACAGCATATTTTGTTGGCACTGTCCTGAAGCTCCTCTGTATGAAAACTGACTCCATCCCCAATAGGTCCCAGGAAGCTAAGCAGATTTATATCCTAGACTTGATTGAGAGGAGTCTCAATAAACGCACAGTTAGCAGGCATCCACTTTCAAAAAGGTGTATGCTGGTGAAGTAGTTATGCTTGCGTGTGAATGTTTATTGCATTAAGCGACCACTGCATGACAGCTGCCTTGATTAAGCAGGGTGGACAATGAAACCAATTGGTCTCAGCAACAGCACAAGCTCTATTCTCTGTAACAATCACTAACAACTTCTAAAAATAGTAACTTACTGTTAAAGTTATCTAACTTTGTCCGCAATTCATTTCGTTTCTAAAATTATACGACAGCGCGTCCTATGTTCAAGTGATGTTTAGATAACATGTAATCAATAATGCATTCTGGCAATCGGCACACACCTCGAAAACCTCCAATTTGGGATTTTATGCGATCCAAGCACATATATGGCCAACCAAGCGATAGGGTCTGAAGGCAGTTCTGTCTTCCAGGTCTCGTTTCCGGCCATGCGAAGGGATTGATAGTGTGAATTTTCGGAGGCTTCAAAACGCGATGGATATCAGTCGTGTAAATTCCGTTCAGATCTTCATAGTATATCCGGAGATCGAAGTATGCGAATAAGTGGACAAGAAAGCTTGTAATTTTACAGAGTAAAAAGTATACAAATAAGGAATTCGTTATGAATGAGCCTCAGTTATAGTACTGCGGAATGTCCTTGCTCACGACCTTCGATGCGTAAGAAAAGCAGAAGGTGAAACAGCCGCAGGGTGTCGATGCCATTAGAAGGTTGTTAAAGTTAGAGGTGAAAGTCACAAGCCTACTGCCGAATGCATGCTGTTGCGATCTTAACATTTGCCATTGTTGGCATGACACAGGTAGTGCCACTTGCAGTGTCATAATACTTTTATTGATTTGAGCGATTTATGGCGGAACCCGACGATCAGAGAGAAGAGATTCTTAAATGTTTGACGCTGTTAAGGAGGTGTGCGCGTCGAAAGCAGACGCGCAAAAGGCGCTCTTCTCATGGGTGGAATGTGGTCTGACGTCAAGTCTTTCGGAGATACGTGTACGGACTCTGCAGGGGATTCTGTTCCTGCTTCAAGCGCTCAGCCATGACGACCTCAAGCAAATCCTGGTCTTTGTACATTCGTTTATCACTAATGAGCTGCAACTGCGTCGCCCAGGTGTTGATACCGCCAGCATCAACGTGTTCGTTTAGTTTTTTCTTTTTTTGGAATAATTGCCTTTAAATGATTGGTATCAGTCGGTGCATATTATTTGCTAGCAATATCGTTGACTCTTTCTTTAATTATCCATCTGGAACTTGTTATTTTTTGCAAGAAACTGTGAGCGAAAGTTTTTTTCATCAGCAGTCAAAATGAGCGTCTCAAAAATTACGTAATAGTGTCGCAAGCTCTATAACCCTAATCTCAGAAAAATTTTCGCGTTTTTGGTTTCAAAAAGGCCTTTATTTAGTCATGAACATTCATTGTAGTGAGTAAAAGGTATAATCGTACTGAACCGTTATCGATTTTAATGTGTTTCTCCAGATTTCTATATATGTCTGTGTGATGTATGTTTAGTTGTCGGGCAGCCTCGATTTGCGATTTAGAAAGGTTTTCAACTGCGAAATTTGATGGACTGAATAATTAGTCTAGGGCAAGGTGGATACGAGAGCACGGTGGTCTTGGTACATGCCAGGTCCATCGAAAATACCCAAACATTTTTTAGGCTTCAGGTGACAAAATACCGGCGAGGTTACTGGAAAAGTCGTCTTTGATCCCATTTTTCAGGTGCGTTTTGTGTAAAAGCAGCACGGACCAGGAAGCATATGACTTTCATGTAAAACAGTTTTTTCAACTGTTTTACAGGAAACAGCCGTATCTAAGGTGCAACAGCAGTGTTACAGAGATATAGACTTGTAAAGTGGGGCGTTGCTTTCAATTAAAAAAGCACGACACGGACAGCGACCTACGCTGTATTCTGTATTAGAATTTTTGTTTTTGTTTTTATAATGGCCCCCAGGAAATGAGGCGCACAAAGGGAACTGTTAAACTTCTGGCCTGAATGGCGTCTTATATGCTGTTTCGCTGAGTCCAGTTTGCTTCAGACGTTCTCAAGAAATAGCGAAATAATCCAGTCAGCTAATATCATCCCATAAAAGGTAAGCGCTGAGGAGTGGAAAGCAGGCAGTTGCGAATTTCCGCATCTAAACGATGCGAAAAAAACGTGTTAAAATTGTTTGTCAGAATGTGTAAAGGTTATTGCATAAAGACTGACAACGTTAAAGCTTTTTTTAATAAAAAATCTCGTAAAAGGTTAGCACTACCTTTTGTCATTTCCCACCACTTTGCAATGCCCTCCGCTACAGAAAGTACCAGCGTTCTTGAGAAACGTCACGATGTTTTCCGTACTCCTTCTGGAACCATGTGCTGTTTAGTAAAGAGCAAATGTTGCATGTCGTCGTTTAAATCTTAGCACAGAATGGAGAATTCCGTTAAATTAACAGTCTGCAGTCACATTTGCGACTTTGGTCTTAATAAACATCAGACTACTGGAAGTTGCAAACTTAATGTCGGTATTATGTTACTGTGACGGGAAAAGAGAAGTGCATTTCAGCGCACTGTTGTTTCGCAGTTTACTCTTGCTTATATGAGAGGAGCAACATTTCTTGCACCTGTAGTCTTCCTACCTGAGCATACCCAGAGTTCATTTAATCTTCTTTTGAGCCCTATCCAGCTCACGTTCTGTTCTAATTGGTGGTTCAAAAAAGTTTGCCACATCTGTTTCGAGTTCCAGATCGGAATAAGGCCTCAGAGAAATCTGTCATGTTCATGGAGAGTGAGGAGTAAGGAAATTAACAGGTTGTGCAAAATACGCAATGGCATTGAAGGATTCATTGCTTTGTGAAATCGTTGTTTCGTTGAATTCTTTGCACAGTTCGAACCATTCCAAGACCGGAAATATCAGAGTACAGTTCCCGTGTCAGAACACACAGTTCGAACTATCCAAGACCGGTCGCCCAAAATTCGGTGGCCTGGTGAGGAGTCCAATTGAGTTGATTCTGTTCAGCATTGCACAGAAAAAAGCATCTCAAAAAATTTTCTTGCACCATCAGCGTTCAGAATGTGTTAGAGTGAAATTGTTCGCCGTTATTGAAATATGATGAAAATGGAAACAACAACGTGTTGCCAACCACTGTAGATAAATGTGTCGCAGTTTTTGTGGGCAAGCAGGCTTCCTGATCGTTGCATT
The DNA here is from genome assembly GCA_013433145.1 of Ascaris suum. NCBI lineage: Eukaryota > Metazoa > Nematoda > Chromadorea > Rhabditida > Ascarididae > Ascaris > Ascaris suum. The sequence continues at coordinate 14,302,498 of CM024187.1, read as the reverse complement.
CGGTAATAAAGAAGAAGCGTTTGACTTGTTCGCTGATTAGTTTGACACTGATCCGATTTCTTATGGGCACAGCCCGTTCCTCTAACCATCTTTGAATTTATTCATCTGTCTGCTACTGATCTGCAAAAAGGAATTTGTCTCAGTTTCAATTTGGTTGACCAAATTCTGTTTGAATTATTGATGCCTAAAGGATGCCGTGAAATGTGTAAGTCGGCTTTGTTTTATGCGGCCAAAAACTAAGGGTTTGGATCATTACGTTGAAACTCATTATTGGGCTTCTCTCATCGCTGTCAGTCGCGCTCGTATTTCATCATTCGATGTCCATTTTTTGCACAAAAGTTCCACAGATTTTACTGCTAGTGAGTCAACTTCCTTGCAGTCAGCGATTTCAGAGAACTGGAATCCGCAGAATACGAAACAATGTTATGGACGGTTGGATTTTACTTTTGCGATAATCCGTTGTTCTCGACTGAAGTATTCAAAACGACGTTTTTTGATGTAAGCCTTTCTTTGGACTTGTTTCGTTTATCAGAAAATTGAAAGATTTCGTTTGCCAATTAAGTTGATAACGTGAAAGTTTGTAGGTTTTTAGTTGCCATAAAAATTTTTAAGATTTTGCTTGTTTTTAAGAACAACCGGAAAGCTGATTAGAAAATCCTCCATTTAAATATACGATAGAATCTTGTAAAATATTTTCCCCCGCAGTTCAGAAAGTATTGATGAATATTGGTGGGAAAGTTCAGCCCAATGTTTTATAGAGTTTGATTACACGATTTTTGATTTCAGCATATGCCACTAAGAAGCTTTGCACTTGACGCGAATATATGAGGATGGTTTTCAGCTTGTGTGTGAAAGTTTCACGTCGATGCTGACACCGATGTGGCTGATGGATTTGTTGACATCAGGCATCGAAAGACTTGTCGTTAGTTCACGTATTTATATCCTCTCATTCAATCGCATTGCCATCCGTAAGTTTATTCTATTGGTTTTCTTTTCCATTTACAGAACGCATTGGAACCGTGTGCCTCATCAAAGTAGGGCTGTAAGGTAAATATTTTTAGCGCTTTGCGCGATATTTTTGAGCTGTATCCTTGTGTACTCCTTTTTGTTTTTTATTTGAGCGCTGTCTAAAGCAATGTGACACAAAATCTCGAGTAACCGCATAGGTGGGGGAGCCATTTGGAACTTTCGTTGAGGTATTGTTTTAAGAGTTCTATTGTCATATACCATGTTTGAGCCGAAATGAGGAGGTCATAGTTCTTGGCTATAGATGCATTTGCACTTCAGAGGTGTTAGGCAATTACTTCACTATGCCGAACAAGTTCATCTTCTCGCTTCGCATTGTGATCGCATGTCTCTATCACGGAATGCAAGAGGGTACTGTGTTGCGTGTGGGACTAGAAGCGTACGATCCGCGTTTGCACCTCATGGAGCAGCATCCAACCGTCTTTAAAATGTTTGCTTTGGCTCTTTTTAAAATCTTTTCTAACGTGTGGGCGGATTGATTGCTCTAAATTCTGTTCACCTCATTTGCCAATGCATTAGGTGGAGATGGTGCGATGTCATAGCTGAGTGTGATCTCCTAGTCGTGCATCAACTGCACTTAGCTTGATTTGTCATAGTGATTGCCTTTGAGACCATGAAGGTTGGCGTTGGCTTTTGCGAAGGAAAACTTGAAGTAATGCTGCGCTACCTTAAATATAACGTGCACTTCGAAATGTTAGGTGGCATAAAATTCATAGTTCATTTATTCTTTGCGGTTTTTTCTCTGGCTTGTCCCATTAAACATCAGAGTGTTCGAAGTGCTTAAGTTTGTATTATTAATCGTTTGTGCCGTGAGTTTTTTAAAATTTTCGTTCCCATTCGAGAAGGATGTAGCGGGAAAATTGCGTTCTGTGTTATCGAATGAAAGTGGGCTATCTAACACACACACGTTGCTTAATGAAACTTCATCGAACGGGGAGAGTGGAAAATTTTAACGATAAGACACATAAAGTGAGGAGGCATCGAACAGATGTTTTGCAACGCTTATCATGAATGATTCCGGGAAGTACAATAGTGGAATCTATCTCATCTCACAAGGGTTCTGAGAGTGGCCGTTATACCTTATCCCCTCCCATTTCTCTCCGTTTGCCTCCTTCTCCCTCAGATCATTGGGTGTCGGTCTCGGTACTTGTGAGACCAATATCATGTGGTGCTTAATTAGTGATGTTCACCCGCCTTACTGCAATTAACATTATACAGAGATATTCAAGGCTGATTAGAAGAAAGACCACGTTTGACTAAGAAAGGTTTCGAAAGCACTATTTAAGTTTTAGATAAATTTCTTTGAAGTATTTCTCGTGTACGAGATGATTGGCATATGATGCCGGTCATCACCTAGAAGTACCTTTTAAACGACTCTACCAAGAGCAGTTTTAAGAATGCCCTGAGGTTGATGAATCAGGCCGTCGTTTACTGAATTATTCGCCGTTGCCTAAAAAGTCGAAGTCAGCCATTCGGAACAGATGAACTTTTCATGCCGATGACGTTGCCGTCTGTCTTCATAATGCAATTCAAATTTGCAGTGCTTACAATGGTCGGTCAGGAGGAATGAGAGTGAAATATAGTAGGTTTTCTACGTGTTCGATTTGCAGCTTGGCGGAAGGCGCGGAGGAGGATGTTGATCGACTGCTACGTGTGCTTCCATATTTGCTCATCGATTCTTTGAATCAAAGCGAAATTATCAACAGTATTTTGAAGGAACTTATTCATCGATATCCAGATCGACCTCATCCGAGACCGGTCGCCATTTTCAGCATAATACATCATGTAAGCTTCTTAGCCATTGAAGCATTGAAAGTCTAGAGGGAGGTCTGTTTTTCACTGCTCTCCGAAGAATCGTCACCAACCTGCCTTGTTTTTTTCTGTGCCGCCACGAAATAGGCCTTATGGCCATCCAGGGATTCTACTTGTTTGCTGTTCGTTCTGCTTTCGTCCTCAATTTGCATGTTTGTAAAATTTCATTGACAGGAGTTGTTACCCCCGTTTCTTGCATCCTGCTAAGCTATAAAAAGTTAGCCTTACTGTCGATAGGTTTGTGGATGAGCGGTGGAATACTTTTTATCTGATTGAATACGTGAGAGGTGGACGAAACGATGGTATTTATTGTTTTTTCCTATGATCCTCGGACGTTTTGAGTCTTTCTTGTATCCATTCTCAAGCTGTTGCTTTTCCTAAGGTGTTCCCTTGAAATGCATGTTCAACAGGGTCACTCGGAAAAAAGGTAATCACTTTTCAAAGGATTGCGCTCATTGACTGCGATAGCTTATGTTTCAGATACTGTATGCTTCTTTCTTCCCACGAGGAAAGGATTTTTATTCATATGAAAACTTCTGTTTCTCTATGAAAGATTCAATGTGATCTAGTTCATATCTCGTAGAAAGCTTCAAAGCACCACCTCACAGACAGCCTCAGGGCAAAACATTAGCATAATATTGCAACAAGTACCGGAAGTCAACAAATTCTCTTCGCCACTTCTTTCAGAGAAAAGTCCAGACTCTTTTCTTAACATACTGCGTTACGTTGAAAAGTTTTCAGTATGTAAGAGACAACCAGTTCAGCATAAAAACATTACTTTTGCATCAAACGTCTCTTCTGCGCAATAGTCAGTGCGCGCCATCATTACTGCCGAAACTAACCCATTTCGTCGTCGTCGTACAACAGTGCATCGGATAGACAATCGTCGCTTTGACTACGCAGAGGTTCTATCCACCCTGCAGCGTATATAGGCCCTTAGCAGCTGACGAATCGGGTGGGCAGCAGTTACTTCGCTTGGTAGTGGCGGTATTCGGCATCGGCTCCATAGCGATGCTTAGAAGACAGCGTTTTTTTTTTTTTTCGATCCTAAGAGGGCAGTACGGAAAAGTTTGAGGACCAAAGCTTTAACTCTTATCTACTCATTAGTATACGTTGGCTCGTCGAGGAGCATCAGTATGTTTATTTTTATGGTCTTCTTTGGTAAGTTGTAAGCCTACGTTCAAATGTTTTCATTTGGCAAAGTTTACTAGTAGATATTTGATCGCCTAAGCGATGAACAGCAACAAATATGTCACAGGAGAAGAGGCAATGAGTTTTTGTTCCGTTACTTTAAAATTTAAGCGTTCTTGCACTGTTCAAAATCGATATAGGAGTGCATCGAGGTGAAAGCCTGTGACGAGCGTAGCACGATGGCATTTTTAGATTTTCGAACTTTCCACATGGGAGAGTGAAGTAGTCGCTGAAGCTCTTCAGAACCACTTGCCAGATAGGGCGAATTAACGAAGAACCCCGATTACTACTTCATAGCCGTTAAATTGCCCATTACTCATGCATTTTGTAGCTCTAAGCGCCTTTTGCTTTTTTTTGCAGATATCCTCTTGGAATGAAGAATTGACAGTTCCTCTTTCGAGGACACCAACGGTATCCATTGAAAATAAAATTTTAGATTTGCTCGGTGATCCTATTCTTGCGGAAACATCAACGTAAGATATGTGCTGCTGTGTTCTGGCTGCTGTTTTCTTTGAGTGGCCACAATAGCACAATCATTTAGTCATGACGTATTGTTCATGTGAAGACTAAGAGAGAACGCTCTTTCATGCACTACCTATACAGTTTTGCAAATATAAATGCTTAAAAGATTACCACCTCAAAAAGGTTTGATTCACGTCTTCCTGGTCTCTTACCTTTTACAAATACACTGTAGCGCTGTTGTCACTGAGATGATATTATTGTGTTCCTGCCTACTGCTGACACTTGTGCCAAGGCGTTTCCCACCACAGTTAATACCTGCGCAACGTTATTTGGCTACATTTGCTGTGCCAGAGGCGTCATGTGAATGTTTCAGTGGTTTTCGATTTTGCACAGTCGGGAAACAGAATCTGTAGTGCTCGACTGGACGCTAAACGGCATCGATTCGTTTAAGTACGTCACCGATGCAGCTGTATTTCGGTTCTACGTGAGCGCTTTTCTCTGCTCATCGGCGGCGAATCCAAACATTGCCAATTTGTAGGTTTTCAGAAGTTCGTGCTGGTCTAAGTTTAGTTCGCTGATAAAATGGTTTCTGTAAAGGACTTTGTTGGTTGGGGCTTATTTTTCTCTGAGAGAGGCTAGTTTTCTTTTGCCATCTCTCATTCAGAGATTCGTTTAAGAGTCGTTCAAGTTGCGGTAAATAAATTGCGCAATTTTGGCAAATGTTCACTTTTTTGTGCGACTTTCTAAGATGTTGACATGCCGCAGCGGCATCTGGATGCAGTTGAGCTCCAGAGTGATTTGTCCTCAGAAGCCATTTACTGTTTTACCTTGGCTAGCGTTAAGTTTATGGTTACCTCGACATTCAGAGGCCATCTGGCAAAATGCAGCGCTTTATATGCTTCTATTTTCTCGCAACCATTTTCTAGTATTTCCCAAACCCATATTTCTGTCAAAGAGAAAATCTTAAGTGCTTGTGTATTTATGGAGGATTGCTGTTGCTTTTTGTAAGAAAGTCAGTTGAAAGCGAAAATTTGCGCTGTTAACCAGCAACGGTGCTTATGGTTCCCCAAAAACATTTTGAAAAGATTTTAATCAAATTGTGTAGTGATCATCTAAGGAAAGGAACTTAGCAGATTAGAGCACTGAGTGCATTTAATCGCTGTAATTCTAGGTTCCACGTGATTGTCGGTAGACGGCCAGAAGCAACTTGGTTGGACAATTATTGGTTCAACTTCACAGTGCGTTCACTTCTATTAAGGGTGAGTTACTTGTGAACTCATTTCATTGCAGTATATTTAACTGTTTATGTCACCAAGACACCCACGGCTAGCGTGGTCTTACTGCTTAAGCGCTGTTTTGATGAAGTACTCCTCAAATGTTTTGATGGACTGCGTTATTGTTTTGAACAGAAGCATGGCTTCATCGACTGCGCTTTTTACGTTTGCTGATCCTAATTCGAACAATGAGTGCGCCTCAAATAATTTATTGCACTCAGCCGATGTTTCTATTTGTTGTAGTGAAGCGCTGAAGGCATAAACGAATTGTGTTGTTTTGCAGCTGGATAACGAAGCAAGCACTAAACTGCGAACCTCGATGCAGAAATATATAAAGAACGGCCTAGAATATGTGGACCCGGAGCGAGTACGCAACTATCCAACAATATGATGCAATTGCCTACGAAAGTTCGGTGCTGCTGTCTTGCACAGTTAGCTGTACTTGCTTCGATTGCAGTCGACTTCATTAGGAAGAAAATGTCAGGAAATCTCCTACGACTACACCTGCGTGGTGTGGGTGGGCCATGTTGGGAACCGTTGTTTTTGCCGAATGTTGGTTCAATCAGTCAGTATGACTGGCCGAAGGTACAAAAAGCACATAGAGTGCCAGCCTTTTTTAGGAATTTTCGTTTGTGTGTGCTGTTGCATTTCATAGCAGAGTATAGTCATGTGTGGCCATAGTTTCATCTGGCGAACCAGAAAAGTAAAAGTTGAGGCAGTAAATTTTAATTGCCATAGTTTGTCATCAAAATATGGTTATTTAATGACGCAGCGAAATTGGCGTTCGACTTCGTTCCACAGTCAGCTGAGTGAAGCTCGGAAGCGAATTTTTTACTCACTCATTCTCTACATTATTGAGCAACACATTGTCACGCCTTTTAAAATATTTATTTGATGGCGAGATAATAGTTTAGCTGATACTTATATGGTGTCAGTCTTAGCGAATGCTTGTTCGTTAGTTTTGTAGGTGGATTCCTAATTACTTTTACACTGATTTCCATTTCCATCTTGACTGCTCAATGAATTTGTTCTTTTGTGTCGGATGCTTGTGTCACCTCCTGTTTCATTTATATGTTCATTGTTACCTTAAACTGCCTCAAAGTTGTATCGCGTCCTGTTGTATTATCATCGTCATTGAGGCCCACATTTGATTCTCTGAACAGGTTTCTTGAATATGAGGGCTAAAATTTGTTGTTCAGTTATATAGAAATTATCGCTGCAGGTTGTAAAAACTGGCTTTCATGTTCTTCTTAGAAGTTCATTTCCTTGCTCGTTAGCGTTTTGCCTAGCATTGCATCATATTTTAGCCTTTGTATCTTCTTTATAATCGGCATGTACTGACGAAGACTGTGTATTTAAATTGTCGGATGTATATATCTGACCAGTTTTTGTCGACTTTAAATACTGCGTTCTGCTCGAATATTTTCCTTTTTTCTGTAAACGACTTTCTAAATCGCTGGTCGATTTTGTTCTCTTCCGCGCTTTGGAATAATTTCAACTTGCTTGTGTTAAAGGGCGAGATTCTAAAGAATACGTGCATGCAGTCTCACTTTATTGGTTTCTTTCCGTAACAAGAGATGTTCCTTGCTTGGTTATTCTGTTTTAATCAGTTGCTTGGTCATAATTGTATTGTACTAGTTTCACATTGAGGCACTCGAATTCCATCTGTTTTGATATATTTTTGATCAGATGTTTTTTACGCAGATTTCGCATAGAAGTATTTACGACGATGTGGGTAACACAATGACTACTTTATAGACCACGTTTTGAGGTCATAAGTGGCCTGTATTCGTGAATCAGCCCTCATAGATTTGGCCATTGACATAAAAAGAAACCCACCATGTAACTGCTGGTCTTAAAGCTACAAAATCACTAAAACAATATCTTCGAGCGGTCACTCCTAAAGCCCTATGTTTGAGTGGATTTGGAAGGTGGAACTCATTAGAGATCTATGAGTGAAGGTTAGGTCATGCACGTTGCTTTGCGTTGTTAAGTTCACTTCATGCATGTATACGTGTGGTTCATTGTTATGTGCTGCAAACATATAAAAATTCTGTTTGCCGTGAGCATATGGGATTGACGTCCAGTTGCTGATGATATCATTATGCATGTAATGTTTTTTCTTTTTTTTAGACGAAAACGACCCACATTCTCCCACTTTTTGTACATCAAGAACCATGTAACTACGAATGCAGCTGTTCGGAAAGTGAGGTAAAGGCTGCGGTTTTTCCATCTGTGAGGGGGTGGGGAGAAGGGAGTGTTGCCCTTCTTGGGATCATTAAGGGTTAGCCACAATTTCCGCGGTTTTCAGCTAGCGATCTGCAGTCGAACAGCAAGCAAGCAGCGACTGTAACTGGAAATTCAGGTAGTTGTAAAGATATCGTAACACATAGAATTCGTTCTTAAACAGCATGCGGGATTAATTTAGAAGGTGAAAGAGCCCTGAACGTTTTGGAGATGGATGCATATATTGATGAACAAATATATGATGAGGAAACGTCGTGGGCAGGCTGTCATTCGATTGCGATTTTAGTGTTGCATCCTTTGGATATCCGCAAGTCAAAATCATGCAATCAGCTAAAAAAGCAATGACATTTCCTTGAGTGCGAGGCAGCGAACCTTGCAGAAGGATGGTTTGTAAAGTACCAAAGCAAGTCGACCTGACCGAACGTTTTCGGTATGATTTGGTATGGGATTGGTTACATTTGTTTTGGTAACGTCATTAGTATCGAGCAGTGTTGTGGCGTTACTGAGGGGTGGAAGGAAGCAGCAGCAGTGCCAGCAAATGCAAAAAAGTGTCGAGGAAGGATGTTCCCAGTTACCAAATCAAACACGCACGAACGTGTGATTAGTCGCAACTGCTCAGGGAAACTGAACTCTTATGGTTCAAGGATTTCCTCTACTGATATAAGAGATTCTCCGAAGAAGTCCACGTAAAGTACTGTACTTTATCTCCTTAGCCAAACGACGCAGCTGTAGTCCTCCTCACTATCAGCACTGTAGTGTACTTTTTCCGAAGAAAGTGTGGCTCGGTGGTGGTAAAATACTGAATCGCAATCCTAGAAACGCAAGTACCTACATGATGCTCTCTCACTCCGGAAATTCTACTGAGTTGTATCATCAAAGTGTCATGTCGCTTTTTATATCAATATGGCTATCCTATAAAGCAGGTTTCTTGATGACTTCGCAATATTCAGAAAAGAATATGTAGGCTCCGCCTTGAGCGAGAAGTTGAGTTGATCTTAAAAGTTTACAACGTTGTATGGCCAAAATGAGACTCAGGTTTGCCTATGTATGGATAATAACAGCTGTGAAGCGTAACCTGGGCAATAATAAGTTACGAAAAGAATCACTGCAGTTTTACTTGACGTTGATTTGAAGATATGCCCAATAATAGTTTTTTAAAAGACGAAATTTTCAATTAAAGTCCTATAAAAAACCGACCAAACGAGTCGCTTTCACTTGGAGCTTTTATATATGACGTCATTCCATCTCTTCTGACCACAGTTATCAAATTTTTTGAGAGATAGCAATAAGTAATGTGCTGGTGGAAGAGGCAATTCATTTTCTCACTGGGGACAGGTGAAATTTTTACAGCGAAGGTAAATCGGCTCCCTTCCGCATATTCGACGGAGCCTTCTCCCTATCTCATTTATCAACCGTAATGCTCACGCAAACATGCATAAAGTTGTCGTAATGCGCTTTTGCAAAAGATTATCAAGGCTCTTATGAGCAGCGTGATAACTATCGTAGTTGAAAACAGGGTGGACAAGAAACAGAACCTCGTCGTTGGGATTGGGGAAAAGTCAACATTCATGTAACACTACGCAGGAAGTTCTCTCATCGTACACACACTTTAGTGTACTACTGATTGCTCTTAAAGAATTAATTCTAGTAGCCGAAATTCCGCATCGAAGAACATTCTATAGTGTTTCCAACGTGGTCAGTCTTCTGTGCCACACTTCGTCTTCGGAAAATGTCGGTACACTCTATAATGTACTTAATTAGAAAGGGTGAGTGTTTTGATAGAGTGAGAGGATTGCTGTATCATCGCTTTGATGCTGACAAAGGTAATCTTTTCAGGTGTAGTAACGCACTGGACACTGTGGATAAATATTATGCGAAAATGACGAGAAAACTGCTAATGAAATGCTTGAAGCTGTGTTTGATATTACAGTCGAGCACCCGCGACAGAAATTTCCGTACATTCTAAAAACACGTTTGCAGCGGTTTAATTCGACGCTCAAATCAAAGGAAGAGCAACTGCAGCACTCGATTTTCTGCTGTGACGTCGATGAGCAGTCAATTCATTGCTGTGCTACTCAAATATCAAATGAAAAAAACCAAGCGAAGGACTTGTATTGAGTAAGTTTCTTGCAAAATGAAATGTAATTGTTGTGTGCTTATATGAAGCTTATTGGTTCCTGAATAAACTACTAGCGATAAAGAGGAAATTAAATTGTTTTTTTTTTCGAAAAGCGCCTAGAATCAAATCACATTTCGAATTCAATAATCCATAATTATTGAAGTCGAAGCATTGCAAAAGAAACTTTCCCACGTTCTGCTATTTCCAACTGCACAGGTGGTGACATGGAGTAGCTCCCTTATATGGACAACCTCACCCATCCCTTTCTCCATCCAGTCTCCGCAGGAGGTACTCCTTTCTCCTCCCCGAATTACAGGGGCACCTCTTACCATTCTGCGAATGGTCCAGTTCACAGTCAGAGAGAACTTTAAATTTATAAATAAGGGCCAGTAAACGGCACATGAAAGACTCGAAAAAATAAGGAACAAGCAAAACTTTGCCGGAGTGGCGCACGACGACATAAATATTCTGGCAGAAAAAAACAGGCACTGCCGAACACGCTCTGAAAACTGTGTGCAGTCGTTAAGGCGATGTGGTCTCACCGGATTTTTGCGGTCAGAAAAAAAAACAAGGGAAAGAGTAATAATTGGAGATTTCGCAAAAACGCCTTGAACTGCAGAAAGAAGATAGAAAAAAAGGGGATAGACCTCCCAAATACCGCATTTTTTCTTTCTTTTTCTCACTCTCGCTCTCTCTTGAGAATACTGATGGCTGCGCGTGTCGAATGGCATCAGAAAAAAAGTTGATGATAAGTAATCCTCTTCGCGAAACGCATAGATAGTGGTAACGCATAAGATAAACTTTCCGCCACTTCTGGGATTGATTATTTTTGGGTGCTGTCAGTACATCGTTCTTTGCTCGCTCATGTGCTATGTGATTTTGGTGCAACCACAAGAGATCCACTTCTAGTGAAATAGGCATCTCCATCCGTGTTGAATTTTCCTCAGTGTCCTGCAACTAGCAATATTTGTACTGTTCACAAGAATGTTCTACACTGGTTGCTAGACTGTGGTTTCTAGCAGTGGCCGCTCGTTCTGTTGAAAGGAGTAACAGCCAGCCGGTTAGCAGTGAATTCTGTGCATCCCAATTAATAAATCTCAACTGTGGTCGAAAACTCGGATTTCTCGGACAGCGGTCCGACGATTCTTCAACAACGTACCGATAAGCATCGAAACATTTCTAGCGTTTGTACACCTCAAAGCTGACGAATTGAACGCACAATCGCTATGAACACGCGCATCCAACGAGCGTCAGCACGCTGGCAGTTGCGAACGTGTGTAGCGGGAGTGATGATGTTTGATGCATAAGCTTGTAGTTCGCGGCTGGCAACATGCCTCCATTGATTCTTGCTGACTAGAGAGTATTGGTCTAGATGAGGGAATGAGACGTTGATAGCATTCACGAGGGGAGTTCACACCGACGCGAAAAGCAGACACAAGGAACAGCCGAGAAACGTTTCCGATCGGCGTCTCTCGATACTCGAGCAACACACACGCGCTGAGACACGTTCGTATTTATCAACAAGTTCGCCGTGTTCGCTTTGCGATGGCTCAACGTAAGTTTGCTGCATCTGTTTGATCAGAATTTCTAAGTTTCAATCGACACAACCTGTGACGGAGACGTAGGGCCGCAACCAAGATTTGTAGTCCCTTCTTTACAGTTGTATAATTAAAGCATTCTTGAAGTTTCCCAGCTTTCAAATCACTCGTTGCTCTCATTTTGCCGTTGTCATCTCTACAATCTTCATTGCTATTCTCGAGCACTTCAGCCTTTGTACAAAGTTATTAAAAAACTGTCGATAAGTGGTTATTGTTAACCATAAATGCGGCGCTTATTTTATGCCGAGGTAGGTACTGGCAGAGGTGCTGTTTATTGAAATATGGGATGGATGTAATGTGAATTCTGTGTGCGAATGCCACCTTAATTTCCTTAGGTGACTAAAAACGAATGGCGATGTTACGTTTGTGCCGCTTATTTATCATCTCAGAGGTGTTTTCTGTGCATTTTAAATCATCTTAGCTTTAAGGAATGCGAATCCCCGCCGATTCCAAGCGTGATGCGCGAAGGCAGATCCACACGATCCCCCTTTTCCCAACTGGCTTTCGGAAGGGAGTCGAAGCTGCTGTCAAGGTGACGAATAAGTCACGCTTCATAGGAAAAGATATTTTGGAGCGCAGTAGCCATCTCCCCTCACTCAGACGCGTGCTGCTTGTGTTCGATACGAACAACTTTTCCAGGTCTTTGGTAGCATGGGGATCCGAGCAAAATTTTGGAAAGTTAGCGAGTTTTATGCGAAAAGGTTTGATAACGAGCAAAAGCGAAAATGACTGTTCCCTGCTTATCGTCTCCATTCTTTCCACTGCCATTCCTGCAATCACATTGAAATTCATAATCATACCTTGTGCAAACAGTAAGATGTGCATAGCTCTATCTATCTTCACCGTGTATGTAGAGCGCGGTCTCGTTGTGCGTCAGTAAGTGCTTTCCAAGAGATTTTTGCTCGAGGGATGGCAGAAAAATAGAAGGGCCAAATACCGTTTCACTATAATTTTACCCGTCGTATTTTTGCTGTTCGACTTGACGATGACCGGCCGTTTACGCACATGTTTTTTCCTAGCCAACTTTCCGATCTCTGGAAACGCGTCCTTGTATAGAATTGGGTGGTTTCACAATTAACAGAATGGTTTCACTCACTGTTTTGCTATCATAATAAATGTAAGCCGATTGCATTTCATCAACGCCAAAGAGCGATGAAGATTTCTGCGCTGAGCGGTGACAATCCGGAAGAAAACTTCCGTTATTTTTTCGGAACACCTCAGAGCGTTCGGTGCGATGACTTTTCATCGTATTATCTGCACCGTGTTTTTTTAGCGATTGCTAGAGACCTTTGAAGCGTCTTACGCGAATCTTTTCGCCAAGCAAAAACTGCGTGGTTTATTTTTTTGGTTCTCAGCTAGCCAGTTCGCTTCTCGATCACATCCTAAATCCTTTCAGCAGTCGTGTTTCTACTTTTGGAATCCTAGTTAACTGGCGTAAAGCTAGGGAGGAAGCAGTGCTAGCGGAGGGTTTGAGGGCGATGGGAAAGGACGTTCCCACCATACCTTCTCAGTGGTCTCTTCCCCCACAGTTCTTCATCATATGCGCACTTACAACTTCGCTTTTGCGTGACAGCCCGCGTAGTTTTATGTATGCCAAGAATTGAACTGTGAAATTTGCTTTGGGCCTGTGTTCAGTGAAATATCTTTGAGTGATGACTTTCGTTCGTCTGTCTTTTTAGTCGTGTGACCACCGAGAACCTGTTCAATGCGACGAGGGGAAGAAATTAACCTATCCTGGAAAGAAGGGCCAAAGTTGCCAGCCATTCTTCGGTTGAAACCCTCCCGAGAGATTTCATCTCCCATTTCTCGCAGGAAGTTCTTCTTCTCCTGCTGCATCCTTGACTCAGGCTCAGTTTCTCCCGGAGTCCGTAAGAATCACTTTTCATACTTTTGGCGCCGCTAAGGACACCATGTGAACTCATCTGTTGATCTGTCCGCATATTTCAGATTAAAGTTTACGTTACCAGACCGAATAATATCCACGGTATAAGCACCCAGGCCTTTGGGTACTTCAAATGTCGGTTGTGACAGGGTTGGTGCACTTTGAAGCTTTCATTTTATCCAGCAGTCTCTGTTTTGATTCTTATGTGCTCATCTCATATGTTTCAATAAATCGGATGAAATTTGCGCGCGGAGGTCCATATCCAAAACGGGTCACAGCTCGAAAAATCTGCTTCCTAGGTGTTTTGCCATGGCATGCGTGCAGCCGTGGCAAGCGGGCGATGGAGAAGGAGGATGACTGGAAAAGTCCCAGTTATATTCAGGTCATCGCCATGTTCATAAGGTGGTGCTGGAGTCGGACACTAGGATGCCGAAACTGCGGTTCTCGAAAAATCTAAAAGGATTTTAAAATTTCGATCCCTTCTAAGGTTTTGCTTTTTGCCCATCGACCTATCGATGTGATTGATGCATTTACATCTTCACGAAACTAGATTGCTATCAGATCATTAATCGCTTTCGAGGGTTGACCCGTTAAAAAGGTTTGGTAGAAAGGGGATTTTTGGTCTAGCCAAAAGACTTGGCCTATTTATCTTTGCGTACAGGCATGGCTTTTTCTTTATCTTCAGCAGCTCCGCAAAGCACACAGTATGTCACGCTCTCTAATTTCCCCACCTCCTCCAGCCTGCCATATCTTCCGGCCATCTGTTAGCCGGTCGAAAGGCGAAACTGTTTGCCATTGCATCTTTAATCTTATTGGGGGATTACTTTACTTACCTCTGCTTTTTGCAGTAGTGTTGTTTTGTTTACTCTCGTTGTCGAGCTGTCTCATCACCGCAGTCGTATATACGGCTTCCGCCACTCTTCTCTCTCGGAAGTCAGCATCTCAGCTGCTTTCCTCCGTTTTGCGCTGTATTACGCAATGTTGATAGGCCTTTTCCTCCTGAACATGTTTACTTGACCATCTGCTGAGAAGTCCCTTCTTTATAGTGTTCTTCCAGCTTTGCCTTAAACCTTCTTCTGTCTTGTACGGAGGACTTTCTGTTATCCTTCCATTAAACCTCCTCAGTTGTTAATGTTTTGAATAGCTTCCTCCATCCTCCACATGTCGTTATACTCCGAAATGATGCAGAATCTTTAGTGCTTTTTCGATCCTACTTTCTGCTCCCAAGGACGCTTCCTTGTACTTCTACTCCACATCTTCAAACCTTCTCCATTTCGTAAGGCTTCGCCTACACGGGACCCACAGTAGGTCATGGGCCATTGAAATCTGATATACTTTTAACTTATATCGTTTCGTATTCTCGTTACATGCAGACGCCGCCAAACCATCTTAGTTGTGTGTATGTCAAGTTCGCGATCCTGTAAGCAACATTTATATACCCGTCTGTTGCCGTTATTAAGTATCCAGGTAGTGGAACTGGTTTAATTATGCAGTGCCTCTCCGGATGTGGCTGCCAATGTAAGTAACCAAGACGGCTTTGCAGCAAAGGCTCTGTGAAACCTGAATTTAGTGGTACATGCATTCAAGAAGGGGGGTATTCAGCGTTATCGTGTTCCCAGCAAGACAAGGCGGTATGTTTAGCAGGCATGTGCGGACATCCATTAGGTGATAAATTGCTCAGCAACGTGCAGTTGTGTGATCTAGATGCGCCGATATTTTCATGCACCACTGTTCAAGCAGTTGCTTACGCCCGACTTGATGAGGCCACACCACATAGAAAATTTTCCCGAAGCTCATTTTTCAAATTCAGTGAGAAATAGAAATAGTGCCCTTTGGAAAAAGCAGGTCTGGATTTGGGTTGAGTGGTGCAGCTTCCGGAAATTGCGTTTCCATTCGGCAATTATTGAACTCGCGGCTCCTTTTGAATGCGTTGCTGCGAGAAGAGGGGATTGTATAAAGACCCAGCTGATGTATATGGACGCACTTTTATAATGCGGTCATCTTATCAAATTTCCCCGGGCGGGTATTTTCGTAGTCAGGTCACACTGTTGGATGGGCGCTTTTGTGATTGGTTCATCTCGCTACATGTACACAGGCAGGTACTTTTCTAGTTAGGCCACATAATTGGATACCTCTAGGCGATTCTTCGTCAAGACATATCTATCAAAAATGAGGACCGCATTTTGGCGAGACTGTGGTAAGACTTTTCTGAACATCCTGTATTACAGGGGAAGGATGAACCTTCACCTTGCCTAACCTGAAAAACCGATGGAAGCCTATTTAAGGATTTTAAGGCAAGTAGAAGTTTTTTCCCATCCAAAAATTTGTTGAACCTTTTCTAATGGTCTTGCAGCGGAGGAGTTTGTATTTCTCGTAATCGCAGTAGTTACAGTAATAAACTGACGTAAGCAAAGAAAGCCCTCTTCAATTATGCATCTGTTAGATATATGGAGGCAGTTTCGGTGCTGAAGGCATTAGTTCTCGTTTCCTCTTTCATCAGCTCATTGACAGTTTCCGTCGAAATGTATAGGAATGCCATTCAGCTGTCTTTGCAGGTCGAAAGGTTCCTGAAGGGGAATTGTGCGCTGTTTGTTCGGATCTTGCTACTGGTTATCACTATGGAGTTGCTAGCTGCAACGGATGGTAAGAACTCACTGTTGGTTTTTGGACAGCACCGCCTTAGTTTTACGTGCAGATTAACGGAATGTTGGTAAGGTATTCGGCGTGTTCACTTTCTCCTATTACAGCAGAATTTCATAACAGCGTCAAAAAACTTTTGCAAGCAATGGAATTTGGTTTTGTCGACCATCCGGTAAATGAATACGCTCTCGAAAATGCTTGTTTTTAAATCGGGAAACCTTTGGCTTGATTGTCCCTTGCACATTGCACATACGAACGCATTCGAGGTGCCACGTCGCCTTGACGTTGAAAATTCTGTTGTTGATTGTCTTTGAAAATATATTGAAATGTAGTGCGATTTCCACATGGTCAGAAGCGAAGACCTGGTTTCGGTAACGAACCAAGCCTATGAAGGACCCAGGAAGCACTGGGAAGAAACGAGAATAGCTGAGGGACGCCATTTTTTCTTATTTCGCACCATTTTTTCAGCTTGCTTCGCCTGCCTTACGTAAACAACTTCCAACTCACCTCACTCATCTTGCCTAAAACTGTTGCGGCTGCATTCACCCCCCTCCAAAATTTTCGTTTCACTTCGATTGCCTTAACATGCAGAGTGGTTATGCTTCATGAATTGCGCTGATTGCACTTACCAAAGATTGCTTCAAAAATCGTGTTAGAGGTCACATTTCCTTTCAGCACTCTGTCACGGGAATGCATGTTGACCGATTTGCATACTATGGGATTTGTGGCTCCATAGGTATGAGAAGAACTTCATAGATATGCAGAGTGCTAAATTATATTACGCTTGCATTAAAGACTGTAGGTTATAGTTCACTGTGCCGCACTGTTTTGTAACTTGCCACTTTTAAAGTTTTTTTGTAGTTTGCAGCATTAAAAGTTTAGTGCCAGAGGATTCTAGTGACCACAACTTTTCGCATTCAGCGCTTCGTAGTGCGCATTAAAGATGCATTTGGGCTGACGTCTTAGTTCTCGAAGTGAATGCTCCCGGAATGTGGTGTGTGTTCGTTGTTTCTGCTCCGCTCGTTCGTCTGTTGTTGCACTTAAAATGGTGCTGGATATGTTGACTGACAAAAATGAAAACACTTATTTTCACTGTGGAACAACATGGCCTAATGTTCAGCAAGAAGTGATGTTGTGGCTTTCTCGCTGTTAAGCAGAGAGAGATATTTGTAGAAAAACTCAAGCAGTAAAAAGAAGCGTATAATACATGGATTCATCATTGAGCAAAACAGACAAGGATGTAGGTTTCTACAAGGCTGAAAGCAGTGAGGGACAAGGATAAGTAAATATTCACACATACCTTAATTAATTTCTGAGACTTTCTGACGGTGAAGAGGTGATAGATTGTTCAGTGTTGAGAAGCTTTCATTTATACGAATAATAGGTCCCTAGTTAGCTGTTTCCACAGAACACTGAAACAGTTCAAATGAAGCTCGTATAACATCATACGTACGCGTATATGTATACTTGCTTGTACATGTATACTGCTGAATGAACAGGGACACAGTAATGAAATGGCGCAAAACAATGGTTCCTTATCAAGCATGCAACCGGGGAAAAGAAACTAGCCGGCAAAAGATTTTTAGGATGAAATGAGCAGTTTAGCTTTTCGAGCATCGTCAAGTGAAGGTATGAGGTACGAGCGTTGAACTGTTTACACAGGATCCACGACTAGGAATGTTTTATCATGAATGAAAGATCAGAATACGCAAGGCATCTTTAGATAAAGGGGAGAAACCTCTCACTATTTCAATAAATGCAGGCGGGTGCATGCACAGAGCCTAGTAATAAAGCATGAAGAAGCATTGTCCAGAAATCTGTTGAATGGCTACTGGACGACTGAAGCTGTTTTGTGGGAAGAAAACTATGCTTGCACTCTTTTGACTGCAGGGAAATCTTAAATCCACTTAGTTGTTGAGATGCGACCTTTCATTCTGAATGCATTCTTACCTGCGCATTGCGAAGACAACTAGTATGGATTCCTGCTGTGTAAAGATTCATCCTTTGATATGCGAAGGCAGTAGAACTCAGTGTCACGCGGACCTTTTGGCCACACAAAAGCGTAATTCAAGGAAGTTGCGATAACTGGTTAGCTGCCACAGAAGTGCGGGTTTTAGGCGTTTGAGTGCAGTTGCATTATCCACCACAAGAAAAGGTTTTCAGTTCAAATCCAACAATTCAAGGTAGTGGAACCATCAGTCTTAAGCAGTCTGAAGCAGTGGTGAAAATTGTAATAAGGGAATTGTCAATAAGATTATGTGATTCCCTTATTGACACATAATCTTCCACAGCAAGTTGTGACAAGTGAAACGAGTCATGTTGGCGTTATTAAAATTTGGTACCAAGTTGCCTTGGCACGGGCAAAAAGGTAGATTCAAAAAGTCGAAATGCAGTAACCTCCCATAGAGGTAACAACTGCTGAATAAAGCAGCATACGTGCTATGGAACGCACTTAAACACGTGTGCACAGACAATTTACGCCACATGTCATGAGCTCCCACGCGGAATGCCAGAACACCTGCCCTTCCCCATTTTAATCTGTGCTACGTTTTCGTTAGATTGAAACATTTTTGCACCCTATGAATTTTCATGTCACGTGCCATTGTGGTGATGTCAACTTTTCATTTCCCGCAGAAAAATTCTTAATGTGCGCCTGTGTCTAGACCTATAGCGCGTGCCATAGTGAAATGCACGTAAAACTCAAAATTGCCCTTCATTGAAGCCACTGCAATGCATTCTTTTAGCAAAACGTTTTTCCGGCGTACGATCGTTTCGGACCACACGTTCATATGCCAATATCAAGGCAACTGCGATGTCAATAAAAGTAAGTGCGTCGTTTTCACTGCCTCATTTATTTCTTCGAAGCGAACTAGCAACGCTTAAATCATTTCCGTATATTTAACACAACCTTTAAATAAACATGGATATGAATCCGTTCCTCATTTTCCTATAACTATTTTTTAAATGCAGCTTTGAACTTTTATAAGGAACTATTGTGGCGATGTTATGTCTGTGAATGTGTGTGCAGGTGTATTTGTATGTCGGATAATTTCAGCTTTCGAAACACAAAAGTTGCATGGAGCATCGATGCAACTTTTGTGTTGGCGATCCCTTTCATTTTATCTATTCCGTGATTATATCGCCTTTTTGAGAGGCGATTCTTAATCCTCTATGTCTGTAGCTGTATTTCTAAAATAAATACTTCGTGCAATATATGCGCGATCTGTTGCAGCCACGTTGCGAATGCGTGACCAGACGTTCCTAAGTGGAACATTATTGTCGATCGTTTCTGCAGTTCAGAACATTTGGTTTTATTGCAAGGTAGAACTTGTTGAGTGGCTGAATGCTGTTATATGTCAACCACTAGCGGAACAAAAGAATTCCATTCGAGCAAAATATACAACAGTATGGCTTAGACTTCTGCGCGGAGGAAGGGAGTTAGGGGAGTAGTTTCATTCTGTGGAAAGAGAGGTCGTGATTCCAGTCTAAATTACGTGGGATGAGATAGTGGTGACAATTTCCTAAGCATGCGAGCATACCACATATTTCACGTGCGTTTGTGGATTTTTAAAGTTTTCAAATGTAGTAAAAGTATTTCATCACCGCTTAGACATGACTGGTTGTTTTTTCTGCACGAGCTGAGGATATGAGCGTTTAAAGAACTTATGCCAGCAGAAAATCTAGCGTGCAGGTCTAATCTGTTGTGCGAAATCCAGAGTAGGTTACGGCCAATATGCCAGCTTCCTACCCGTTGGCCCTTCTGTCCCTCCACAAACAGGGAAAAATAGCGCACGAGATATTGGGAGCTGCTCGATGAAATCCACAGCGAGCTTATTTCATGTCTTTACGGCCCACTGGTTCGCCATTAGTTAAAAATTTCCGAACAGGTTAAGCGTAGTTCGCGAGTAACTAGCTTTCAGCTGCGATCTATACAACAGAGTGACCGCCTGTTCTAGCCTTAGTTAGAATTCATTTTCTCTATGAGGTTAGGCGTGTTAAAGTTTATAGATCAGCTTTGGTTTGTACTTGCTCAAGTTTGACTCAAAACAGATTTTTTTCTTTCCGGATGCATACAACTGGTCAGTTTCGTTAGAAAACATTATTGAGCATTGTTTTTGTTTTGTTTTGTTTTTTTTTTAATATTTGAGCCGCAGATTGCCGAACTAAGCTGAAAGCGTTTGTTACGTAAGTCTATGTCTTTCAACTTAACCCAAACCCACTATGTTGCGTGCCATTCCGAGTCATCCCTCCCAATTTAATTTGCTCTAAGGAGACTCTCTTGATGTGCACTTTTAGAAGCTTAAACCGATGAAATGCCTCATATCCCTAACTCATATGGGCCATTTAGCTACGCCTTTTTGAAGGGTAGGCCGGACCGGCTATAGCAGTGTCTTGACTTGTGGGTTTTGATGCACGTTTAAATACGATGATTCTTCAAGGTAGTGGTCATTTGTAGAGAAATTGGGCGTAGGAGGCATTGCAGATGATATATCCAGTGCTTCTACAGTAGATCCGTCAGGTTTTCAAAGTTATATTTGGTAGTTTTTGGTTGAAACAATCGGACAGGTAATGGAGTTGCATACATGTTTCTGAAAACATTTGCGAACAGTAAATCAAAGCACGTTTATTGCATTCTGCACAACACTAGAAGTGACTCTCAAGTGAGTATTGAGGCCATCCTTTGCTCTGGGTTATAACTTGCAAATTTTGTAACCACAGTCTTGTAATTCTCGGATAGGTACATGCAGATGAACATGCATGAGAGGAAACTTCGCTACAATATGCCTTAGGTTGTCATATTCAAAAAGTCTTTGTAAACTATGAGAGGCATTAATATCCTCTTTTGAATCAAAAGCTTCAGATGGAAATAGGCTTAGCACTAAAGCTTAGTTTTCACTACCAACTTTCGAATGAAAGACGTGGTATGAATTTACCGAAAATCGCTTATTTTTCACTTTCTTAACGTTTTGAATGTTCGAATGGATCCGAAGGCAGTCGTTTACCGTCGTTCATTTCTCCACCTGAAAGCCGATTATTTTCATTAGGGATCTTCTACGGATTTTCCTTTTTAGACATCCGATGCGCCTGCCGTCATTGCAGATTCAACAAATGCGTCGCAGTGGGGATGGACGCAAAGGGTTCGTTTTTTTTAAATCTTATATTTTATTCTTTTGGCCGCAGTATTTTTAAACTGATTGAGAGAGAGGGCATCAGGCCGTATCTGTTGCGCGCCCCTCCCCCTCTTCTTCTCCAACAGTTTCCACCATCAGCCACATCTAGCTTTTTTGATATTGGACTGAGCGAACTAGACGGGGGGGGGGGGAGGAAGAGGAGGGACTTGTGTGCTAATCTGTATTTTTCGGCACTAAAGATGGAGGCAGAAGAGCTGGCGTATGCTTCAGAACTACCCATCGCAGTTCAAAAGCCACTAGGGAAAAGAGCCAGCACAGTGTAAGCACTTAGTACGCTTTTTGTTGCTTATGGCTTAGAGGCGGCTGCTAGGGAGCAGTAAAAAACGGCGCACAGTAAATGCGCGCTTGACTAAGCGCCACTTCTCAGAGGAGCCATCAGCCGGTAGCTTCACTGTTCGACCTAGACTGTAAGTGTTCCACCGCTTTCACCTTACGACGCTGAGCTCTATGTTGATTTCAAAAGTAGCAGTGCATTAGGCAGTTTTGTTGAATGCACTTTTATCGCTTAATTGTGGGGAGTTCTAATCGAAATTGCAGACCCATTGAAAAAACAAAATTATCCAACGTGGAAAAGTAGTATTCATCTTTAGAGTGTTATTTCTAATAGTTCTTTGCTTGAAAGACCCTGTATGCTGCATTTGTTGCAGTTAGTCAGTTTTGAACGCATCATGAATATGACCGATTGTCGATGGATCACTTTCTATTATGAAATGATGTAATTTGATTATTGACTTGTTTTGGTATGTTTTAATTAATGTTTTCATGTGCAGAGCTTTTACGGTAGTGGATTACGATAATGAATTACGGTAATCGGATTTCAAGTTTTGCGCATTGTGTCGAGTTTTTTCTTTTCTGTTTATAATATTCATTGCAATTAAGCGATTCAAAACGACCGTGATCGCATCGGACCAACCAAGAAACTGAAGTTGAGCAGTCAGAGTTCCGAAGACGATAGTGGAGTGCAAGTACGCTCTTCCGAAGAGAAGGTATTTGCGTTTTTCTGTTGCTCTTTCTCGCGCATAATTCGCGTTGCATCTTTTGCCTGTTATTTTCGCTGAATGTGCTGTTCACTTGATTTGATGTACAGGGCCCCTGCACTATCTACGTCAAGTGTGTTGTGCCGTAACATGGAGTGAGGTTGCTGCTCGAGAAGCGGTTGTTTGTCTTCTCATGATTGGTGACACTCCGTCGACAAAAACAAACACTCTTTCAACATTGCTGTCTATCAGCGGTCACCGTCTACCATGTTTTTAAATCTTTTTTTGCAAGGTTTTACCTTGGCTCCCCTCTACTCGTAAAAGTGATACGTGCACTTTGCTCTGTCCGAAAGCCGAATGCATTCTAGTCTACTAAAGCATTGTCCTCAAAAGCTTCGCTTTTATCGTACTGTTCAATAGCATGGAAATAGTTATAATGTACTTCTGAACGCTACTCAAAGGTATTCTATTTTCGCACGCTATTTTCTGGACATATGAAATAGCAGTGTGTTGATTATTGCTCTAGGTGAGTTTATAGTTAATTGTATTAGCGCAGGCCAGTAACTAAAGGAAGGGAGTTTTCGGGGGTTTGCCATCTCCGTTAATGAAGGTATAGGCGGTAACTTAAGCATCCGCTTCACACATGCGTAATTTAAAAGAGTGATGGTGATTGTTTATATTCGTTTCGCGTGCCTTTTGTTGATTTGCTTTCCTTGCTACATCAACTGAAATTTATACTTACAGCGCTTACTTAATTATTTTTGCCTCACTTCGTTCCCTATCGCCAGTACTTCGACCTGAATGTCTATTCTTCTAATGAATAGACAGTTTCATTTGTTTTTGTGTTCAATCAAAAGAATAAAATGTGTGCGGAACATTCTTTTTCGTAATAGAAAGAAGCATGCAGGTAACAGTTATAATTCCATGTGTTATTTGGTTTTTTTTTTCGCTAGTATGGGCTTTTTTCGTTCAGCATGGTTGTGCCTGCCGATGAATTCAATGGGATCTTGTTGAACTTGAAAATTCAGCAGCCGTTAAATTGAACCATTGGCTGTCGTCGCTCATCATTTAATCCTCCTTACAGCAGTAAGACTCATCTGCAGTGAAATGTCTCTTGTACCGGAATAGCTTTATTACTCCGTCGTTCTCATTGCGTACCTCTCGATTATTTCATTACGTTCATTACGTTCATCGCGTGCATTCACTCTCACGATGTAGCATTTTTCTGTCGAAGTAAACTGTTTCGATTAAAAAGTGGAACGATTTCCTAAAAGAGTGAGGGGGAATACTTGGCAGCAGTTTGGTCGTTTTGTTTTGTTGGCGCATATTCGAGCAGCAGTGAAGCATGCAGAAAAAGAATGCATGCATCACTAAGCAACGCATCAAAATCAATGTTTTTTTGCAAAATTTTCCGCACTGGGAGAAAACAATATGTGCTTTTTCGTTTAATATCGGCAAAGAATGTTGCCACAAAATGCAGCCATCACCCTCAAAAAATTTCACTTTCCGACTTCCTCCATAGGTGCTTCATGAAATTCCGACCAACCTCGTTCCCCTGTCTTAGGTCATTGTCGAACCGCATCTTTCTCTTTCCCTTCAAAAACCTTGAATCATTCCAATCAGACCTTATCAGAATGCTTTGTTCTGAGTTTGAGCATTCTTATTAGTCATATCCAGCTGCTTAAACTCGCTTTTCAGAAAGTTGCGACTTGCGCTGTTCGCTTACATTAAACATCTATTATTCGCCCTAAAAAAATAATGCAAACTCGTCTGCTTTGGCTTAGAAAATCTGGGGCTCGTTGTGTTGATGTTACCTTTGAAATTTTCTCACTACCTTCGTTTGACCAAGCTTTCGGTCAACTTCGTTCACCTTAAAAAAATTTATCATTTCTTTCGACTTAAGTGAAAACTATCAGCGCGCTTGAATTATCTTTAGGAAATTCACCTCATTATGCATATCTTCCTTAAAGCGTTCTTCTTTCGCTTCCGAGTCTTCCTTTGAACATTTTCTACCCTTCTAATTCATCCGTGAAAAAATCCGTCTCGCTTCGTTTGCCGTCAAATTGTTTTTGCTGCTCTTGTTCATCTCTCCTTACGAATCTTCCTGCAAACTTCACTAACCGAAAATTGTTTCTCGCAGCTGAACGATTATTTACATTTCGGTGTAAAATCTCTCGCATTACTGAAACAAGTCTCTTCAATAGTGAAAAAACTTTGGCGACAAACGAAGAGACCTGAAACGTTTTCGAATGGGAGCGCAAACTTGTTCCGGAATTTAAAAGAAAAAATTCACTTTCTCAGTTTTTTCGCTTCCTCAATTTTTTCATTCTTTCAATTTTTTCAGAAAAACGTGCTCATGTGAAGGCATCTATATACACGTTTAAAAAGGATGCATATATATATATATATATATATATATATATATATATATATATATATATATATATATATATATATATATATATATATCTGCTTAGGGAAGGAGAGGGATTGCGTATGTGCCTGTGTGCCTCACATGACCAAGCATCATAAAGCCGATTTCACGCTCATAATTCTTCCTACTTTATGATACATCATAGATACAGTGGGCAATTTGGAACACCCAGCGATATTTGTTGAGGGATTGCATGTGTGAATTTGCCTCTTTTCAGCTCATTGAGCAGCTCCACACAATCGAGAAACTGTGTCTGCGACTTCGCCAATGTGCTCTACCAGAGATTTCAGGCCTGAAAGATGCTGTAGTGGGGCCTTCACTCGTCAACGAAGTCAACAACTTAGAGATCGACGTCAGTTAGCATATTCATTTTGTACCTTCAACCTTTTCGCTGTATTTCTTAAAAGTTTTTCGACGAGGCGTTTCTTCCAAACTTAACTATTTAGATGCCTGTATTCTCTTGAAGAGAGTGCACTGTCAATTTTATGTAGGCCATTTACGTAATGTTTAAGCATGGTCTTTTGTTACGTTGGAAAGTAAAATGGAATCGCTTGGTAGGAGTGTTTGGTGTGAGCAATCTGTGTCTCTCGAATCATGTCGCTTACGATGCTGGACATCCAAGTGGTCCGAACATTGAGTAGGTTGCCTGGAGAGCAGACAGTGATCGATTCAAGTGTTCATATTGATTGGTTGAGTGCAAGGTTTACTGATTTATGTTGCTTTGCATCCTTATAGAAGAACGTCGAATCTTTTTCGAGCATTTGAACTTTTTTCAGCCATACACCATCAAAGGTGATCTGTACGTGGCGAAGATGAGGGATATTCAAATGTGGAATAAAAGAGAAATGCGAGTCGCGCTCGAATGGGCAAAGACTTTCGATCTATTTCAGCAATTGAGCAAAGATGATCGGGTTCGCTGTTCGTAATTTTATCGAAACACACCTTTACAAGTTCCCAACTTTTCTTAGCACTTTCTCGAATTTCTTTTTTTCCTTCGGTAGCGCAGAGATATTGAATTTGCAGTTTACGTAGCTTCGTATTCCTGTGTGTCTGCATGGACGCGGCGACTTTATTTCTGGCCTATTGCGACACAGTTAGCAATGGCTTGGGTTTCTTCTGGACCGAAATACCCTCCACGTTGTGATATTGCTCTCCCTTTGAACTCTGAGCTTCACTCGTGTAGGGAGAATGCGAAGTTTTAATTTTGCGACATTTTGAAGATTAGCGATAGATTTCTTGGAGTATTTGCGGCAAATACAGTGCTCTCGAAAGATGCAGCATGCTTTTTTGCGTCCAGAGAACAGATCTGTATTGGTTTACTTCAAAACGGTCGCAGCAGTTCACTCGCAAGCGTACTAATGAGGAAAAACTTCTTGTCTTGTGTTCTTCTGAGTTCTGTTTTCATTTTTTGCTTTCAAAGGATTCCTTAGAAACTGAAACTGAGAATGCGTTTAGCATGTTCTTATTTAGCTTATACTGTTTTAAGTATACCGTTTTCATTCACCTAATAATGTCTTTATCCACCTGATATTGCTTTCACTTGGCTGTTACGGCTGCGCAAATCTTGCTTTATTATAACAAGCAGCAGTTCGCTTCCTTTATGTTTTCGAGTTTATCGAACTAAAGGATTCTCTACTTTTGCATTTACTTTTATCTTAACGCTTAGGTTGACTCTGCTTGTAGAACGTTTAGGAAGTTCTTTTGGGCACAAATCACCTGATGACATGTGGAAGTTTTGATCAAGCATCCAGAATTAAAGATGAATAGTTTTGATGCTAGCCGGACGCCACGGCTTCATTCTGATGACTCTTTTGTTGGACGAAAACAGAGAAGGGGAGAGAATGGAAATTTCGCATGTTTCAGGCAATGGGCCACAGGATTGGTTATGATTGTCACCCTCAGTTATGAGCCTTTCGATTTCAGCAGCAAAGAATTAAAGTTAATTGATGCGTTTCTGTGTTCTTTTCCAGGTTTTTAAATGAAATTTGTTGGCATTGAACTTTTGCAGGTGGCACTCATCAAAAATTTCGGTTTCACGTTCAACTTGCTTAATCGAAACTATTATTCAATTGATCAGGATAACGATAAAATTGTTTTGCCTAACGGTGCCTATATTCGCCGTCAAGTCCAAGATGAAGTCAAGCTACCAGGATGCCGGTTAGAGTTTTAAGATTTCATTTTAAAAGCTGATCATTATCGATTCTCTTTAAGAAAGTCTGAGAATAGCTGTGTTCGCCCGCTTCACTGTCCAGTCAATGTGTTTCAGATTTCTTTTGTTATTATTTCAGATCGGCAAATTTCTCTTACATATGAGCGTTCGCGTCAACATGGTGCACACATTCGCTGTTTAAATTAGTTTTTTTCGGGGAAAGCAACTCCCTCACCCACTCCTTCCGCTTCATAATGAGCAAAACTGAAAGCAATTGTTAGCAGGTTTTTGTAAGATATTCACCATGGCACCAGTTCGGCGTAATGGCAGTGCTGTTGCAGCGATTGAAGTTCGTCTATAAAGTATCTGTTCTGGTTGCAATTGTGATTTTGTGGTGAGCATTTTCAGAACAATATACCATCGTCAAATGGACGAAATCATGATTCCGTTCAGGCAGCTTCAAGTCACTGTGCCAGAATTCGCGTTATTCAAAGCAAGCGTTTTCTTCAATCCCGGTAAATGATTTAAAATTTCTCAAGTTGTAGACTTCCGCTTATGTTTGCATTAATGACTTTGGCAGTCTTCGACAGCAATTGCCTTCTTTTCAATCTTTGTGCATCTTTGATTGCGTCACGGAACTCATTTTCTTGCTCTTCTCAGCGGCGATGCAGATTTATTATTCTTCAAGATCTCTTTCATATAACGACTCTTGTTTTATCTCCTCAGTCATTTAGTGCTACCGGATTTTCCACTATGAATGTTTTTTTAGTATATATCATGTCTTAAATTTCGTGACAATATTTAACCGCTTATTTGTTCATAAGATTCGCTCTTTTCTTCAATATACGGAGGTCTACAAAGCCTTCACCTTTGAATAAAGTATAGGTTTTTACATTGAGCTTTCTTCCAGGAAGGAATCTGAGCAATTCTTTTGAGTTTTCAATATGTTTTATTGCAAGTGGAAGCCCAGTTGAAGGCACCGTTTCAGGGTGTACATGCCCCCAGTATCCCCATATGTTCAAAGGCGATAAGCGATTCTTGACAAAGATGGATGTCATAATTCCATTCTTTCTTTTGCTTCACTCTTTTGTTAACCCTTTTTTCGACTCGGATGAAAATCGTGATGTCGGCGATGTAGCGATGAAGAACATTATGAAGCAAATCGGGCGCCGTTCGAGATTTAGGCGGAAGTGAGCCTCTGGGAGTTGACCCACTACGAAAACAGTCCATTTCGAGTTTGAAACTCTCCATCACTGTTCACTATTTTTTAGAAGTGCCTTCCCACTGTGGGCACGTCTCCATGAGGTGCATCATATTTCATTCAGCAGGCGATTCTCAGCCATTTGTTTATTTTTAAGAGCTTCACTTTGAATTGACAGCGGGTATCGTTACTGTAAAACTTACGTGATCCCTAGTTACGTTGAGAGGAAATATTAAGTGCTTGTGCTACCTCTAAAATTTCACTTCCCGAGCTAAAATGTTGTCTCTGTCGCTTTATAGGATGGGACCCTCATCTATGGGGCAGGTGGCTCAATTTTGAAGGTAACGCAAACTTATGGACTGCTTCGCAGACAGGCACGCTTAGCTCAACAAATCCCACGATTTTTTTAAAAATATCACAAGCAAATACCTCGACAGGAAATTTCTTGCAAGGCACATCCACCAAGTCGAAATTACACTTTATTGGGACGATACTTTAAAAGGGTCGAGCCTTGCGGCAGATGCTTTATGACTGTGGGAGGGGGATACTATTTGACGCCGTCATGTGATTTGGATTTATGTGTGGCTTGGTTCGCCGCCAGTTCTCACAGATTGCGTTTAACGGGCATCAAATTGCTAAAGCTAAGCTTTTCTAAGAAGATTACGGAAGAAAATTATGAAGTAAACCAAATTGTGAAAATTTTATTTGGAGTACGCAGCGGAGGCGGACCTCACAAGACCTCAAATTGTTGGAGGATCCCACCGTTAGATGGACATTATCACGGGTTACCGAAAATCGTGATTTGGAGGATCATATCGTTGAGGCTGCTTCTTGACACGTCGGTACGCTGTAGAATTGCATTAATCACCGTCGTGTTTCACAAATGCGTTCTTCGATCATCTTCTATCAGAAATATGAATTACTTCTACTGGCAGTATGATATATTGCGTCCTATATTTACCGGTCAAAGACACTTTCAGCCATTATTCTGTTGCTATCCCTAGCCCACCGTATAAGGCACCTCTTCGTTTGCTTGTTATATTGGAATAGTTTTGTTGATGTAGAATTTCCTTTCAGGTCTGAACTAGAAATCCCTTCTCAGTCACAGTATCTTTGTCTTCTTTTATTGGACTTATAAATCAATAATTGAATAAGGTCTTAAATCTCTTATTCAGGCAATTTTAATCTTTCCTTTGTTTAGATGCGATAAATCTATCCCCAGCGGCCAAGGCACAGATCTATGCCGAGCGCTCAAAATATCTCTCGGCCCTTTTTTCTCTTATAACGTCTAAAAACGGGATCACAGCAGGCGCGCAGAAGTACGGCAGTCTTTTAATGATGGCATCTTCTGTTCAGGTGAGCGTTTTATCAATTTTGATAAATTTCCTATCAATTTAATGAACACTTTCGCCCCTTCTAGCAGATTCAGGCAGAGTTATCTTTCGTTGAGAGAGGGTTCCTTATAATGACAGTTTGTTCTAGCTATGTCGGGAGCACTATAACAACTACAAAATGAGATATTGCCATCTTTTACTAATTTCCGGTTCACTAATCGATTTCTGAAGCGTTGAGGATAAAAACTGACAGTGTTTCGCTTCTAAATTTAGCGTTTTTTTTCTTCCATGAAATGTGCTTTAAAGTCCACCTTAAGTGAGCCATGCATGGCCAGTCTTTCACGTCATCAAACCGGGGAGGGAATCCTCACATTCATTCCAATGATCCACTCAAGGATCCGAAATGTTGGAGAAAGTGGGAAAAAAAAGTTGAAAAAAGATAGCCACGCTGCGAAGAGCTGGCTAGAGGTCTCGCATCGCAATCAGAAAATGCATGTGGGTTTGCAGCGAAATATTGGTAGACCTGTAGTCGTAGGCCATAAGGAGTAGCAGTGCAGTTATGGACTGCTAGTGGGAAAACCAGCCACTTCGGATCTTAATCAGGTTCTCGTAAATTGTGCTGCGGATCGCCGGAACAGTAGAGCAACTGTTCGCGGTTAGATCCGTACAGGTTGAATATAGCCTACTCGAAGCAGACAAAAAATAGTGGGGCAATCATCGTAGGTGAAATTCACGGAACTGACGAGCTTGGAAAGCTCCATACAGCTTGGGCGCAGCTTTTTAAATCGAGTCCTAAACATCATGCCTGTCCATCTCATCTGAACACTGTTCTCGCAGACGCTGCCCATTATATTATTGCAGAATAGTAGAGTGTGAGTAGCAGGAAATTTCGGCGCAGTGTTCGCGGGATAAGCTGCGGAGACTGTGCTCCTTTATTCTAAGTAAGACCTGTGCTGATTGCATGAGTCTCTTCTGTAACAGCTGCATTACTATTCTGAGTGAGACGTACACGTGAAATGCTTTGTTTCTCTCTGCTCGCATTATCTAACAGGGTTTTCTGTTCACTCGTGAAAGAAGGACAGTTTGTTCTAGTTACATGGGAATTTTTCTTTTATACACTTTAAAGTGTAAATGTTCTGGTTGAGTTAGGATTTTCTGCGTAAAATTTCTTTGCGACCGCAAATCTACTCGATAGCCAAGGTTCTGGAAAGGATGGTTAATTGAAGCGATGAAGAAATTTACTTTTTTAAATTTTTTTCGTTGTATTCTTTGTGTGTGACGGGCACTGAACCGCTCAAATATGCTGTTGTTTTTTCCAGTCTGCATTTAGTTCGAAGATTACAGTGTTCCGAAATTTTCGGATGGAGGTCTTCTTTAGCCAACAAATTTCAAAAAGTAAGTCCGCGTAAGTGGAGGAATGGTGCTTATATATGAAGTGAACATTACGGGACTGCTTTTTCGCGCAGCTTCAGTCCATTAATAAGCTCCTGATGAACGAATCGCCATGTGCTGCACCGAGTTTTCTCTCATTTCTTTCATCGCCTTCCGCACCTCGTTGCGAACTTCAGAATTTTGTGGAACGTTTATTAGGTTTGAAATCTTTATAAGAAAATAACGTTTGTTGAGAAGAATGGGGGAGGCATGGAGGGAGATGGGGGTGCACTAGCTTCGATCTCCTTGATTCTTGTTCCCAGCACACGAGTGAAGTGGAAGGAATCATCCTGTTCCAAGCGCTTTGCGAAGTATTTGCTCTTACCGCACTTAGCGCTATTCGTTACCAATCTCCAGTCTTGCTTGTACAAGGAGCAGAACAGAAATTTGCGGACCTCTGCTGACATCACTTGACTAAAAAATTTCACGTTTTTGTGAAAGCTGAAGCGTGTTCTAAATATTATGTCGTAATTGCTGAAAAGGCGAAGAGATAAGAATCAGTAGCGGTGACTCCGCAACCAGTTGACGTTCAGTCAAAAATGATAGCTCTTATTACCGAAATGTGGCTTAATTCGATTTTAAACTCAATGCCGTTTTATTTTTCAGAACATTATAGCGCAGAACGAAGAGAATATGCAGGTAATGGACTTCTTTGAGGAAAACTGGAAGATGGACAATTTTGTGAAAGAGGTCTGCTTGAAAGACCCTTAGAAAGGAGTGGTTCTTTCACGGGCATTCCTTGAAGTGCATATATATATGTATATATATATCGGTGTTTCGCAGCCTTTGGGAGGGACTTCCATTTCGTCGATTCGGATGGCATTTTCCCTTTTTGGTTCACATTGTGGGAGTCTCATACCTTCTTGTAATGTCCGACAGACTTGAGTTTTAGACCTTTTTGTTACTTGAGGCTTGAGTCCAGTTTGGTATCCTTCCATGACTTGAAACATCGAACTCGTCTGAATCTGTATATATTATAAATCGAGTCATGAATAAA
This sequence comes from Ascaris suum, assembly GCA_013433145.1. NCBI lineage: Eukaryota > Metazoa > Nematoda > Chromadorea > Rhabditida > Ascarididae > Ascaris > Ascaris suum. Next base: position 14,270,532 of record CM024187.1, on the reverse strand, counting down.
ATTTATGTCATCTCACATCGTCCTATTTTGACCAGATGTCGTTCTGTTTCCTTTCCTTATGTAGTTATTTGTCTTTTGTCTATCGCTTTTTTTCATTTCAAATTCATTATAGAAAAACGCGTACTGTGTTTCTCTTATTTTTATTTTTTATCCTCGATTACTCAGTACAGTTCTGTTGATTAATATACTCCTCAACGCTTTTCACACACGTCATTGAAAATGAATTTCGTCTTAAGAGTATTGCTTAGTCCTATTCCGAAATGTTGTTGTTTCAAATCCTTCAATTCTAGTAGATGGGTTCTCTTGTGTGAACTTTTTATTTCGTTGATTGTGATCGAGTGTTTGTTTGTAGTCTTTAAATAGTGTTAGAAGTTTGCTCGCTGCTGTAAAAATTCTTGAAGAGCATAGAGAAGCAGCCGCGCTTGAAAGCGGAAAGCTTCAATATATCCTAAGGTATACATTGCTATTGCACGTTGTATGCGCTACGGCTGATTTTTATTTGTTTTCAGTCACGCCGCTTGATGGAATTTCTTTTGTGAGGTGTTCTTGAAGGGATAAATAAGGAGGATTAGCGAGAAAAAGCTTGCAAGAAAAAAGCAGATTGCTCAAGTAATGTGAATTGAAGCGTTTCTGTTCATCTTTTGACTTCGAAACACAAGTGTTTCCCTGTTGGACAGGAAGCATTACATGATGAATTTGATACCGTGTAGATGAACCTCAAGGATGATTCTCGTGTACTGCCTTCTTGTGTTGCCAAGTTGTTTTCTAGCATGGTTGCAAAATTGTTAGTCGCAGTATCAGTGGCTGTGCACATTATCAGTTTTCGTGCTCTGAAGTGCGACACACATATCTATTATACATACAGTTATGTTTTTAAATGTTTATTCTTTATTGCTATGTAGTGTAGTTCTTCCTGTGTTTTCTGAAGAGATTTTATTGGCGTCCACGGTTCTTGTTTGTTACGTCCGTGACGACAACCTGAACGGAGCATAGTAGAACTATATATGCACAATATCTTATCCCACCCATGTCTGTGTATCATATGTAACAAAAGGAAGATAGCACTATGCAAAATGCATATTCATTGGGATGACTGCTGTCGTAATTTGGAGATGACGACCTGTGGGATATTGATTTGTTGTGGTGATCATTATTAGGTTGGGGAGGGATATTGTTTGATGGCATTGTCTTAGGCGTTGGAGGAGGAGGCATATCACATATGAGAGCACACCAGTCTCTCAAAGGCTAATTCTAAAGTTTTTTCGTTTGATGTGGGAAGCGATGCTAGGTCATTGTGTTTTTATGATAAAGCCATCTGTTTGCCATTCTTTGTGAATTGCCGCTCTTGATTCATCTTCTGTAAACTTGTTGGTGTTCAGTAATGCTGCTCGTGGACTGTAGTCTGAAGGTAATAGGTAATACACAATCAGGGTGAAATACGTAATAGTGCTGAATTGACAAGCGTGAGTGTAGTAGTTCGCCTGCTGAACGGTCAAGTTGTTCGCTGTTTAGCTGCACTGGCTTGGCAGGAAGGGACGTCACCTTTCTTGCTCATTTGGATCGTAATTCGGTCGCGAATTTAATATAACTTTGTTATGGAGTATGACAATGCCACATTCGGTTGCGCATATTTAAAAGAAGGCATTGCAAAGGAACTCGTCACTTCACTGTTACGCACAGACTGGCTTCGTGCAGGAGCTTTGCTGTCTTCGTAGTTTATGGGAAAACCATTCACTATGTTTTGTCCATGTTACTGCTGACATTACTGAAGCCTACAGGAAATAAGAACTGATGTTTCAATGACAAGGCTGTACGAGTATACTCCGGTGAGAAAGTTGTCATTATTTGATTGTATCTTCCAGGTTGTTTATGGAAATAGTTTTATTGTTGCGCTCGGTGTAAATATATGCGTTACAGAGCGGATTGCGATCAAAGTCGAGACTTTTTATGACTTTCATTTCAATTGCTATAAGTACAGCTGCTATAAAAGAAGAACAGTTGGACTGCATGTTGCTCCAAAGTTAAAATGTTGCACAGGTGAAAACTCCCCACCAATTTCTTAAGACGTGCTTTGTAGCTGCCGAAATTCAAGTCCCAGACTTTGTCCAGCACATCAAGTTGGGCATTGCAGTAATCAAATGTCGCAATTTTTTGTCCTTGTCTGCTGCATTCTTGCACGAACCGCGGGTTTTTTTAGAAATTGTGAAGAATGACCTGAACAGTGAGGTGTGGACGGCGAAGTAGTCTTTTATGTGTAATCAAGCGCGGAATAGAATTGATCAACCACTATTGTATCATTCGACATAGCTTCTGGCCTGTCGCATGCATTCTTAGGTGCCGATCCCTCCTAGTGTGAAGTTTTTGAGCTATCCGAAAATAAGTTGGGGTGCGATGCTATCGACTGAGTTCGCATATTGAAAGCAGCTGAGGCATCTGCTGCTTCTGTTGCTACTCTTTCGCTCAGCAGTTCGCATGAAGCAGCTACGTTGCGTCGTTGAAAACGCAACGAGCAATAACGCAGCAGAATCCTACCTTAGTCCTTCACTTCTCCGTAGTGCACGAGACGGGATGTGACAAGCTTAGAATTAAGGTCGTCACCAACTTTCACGAGGCTCCACACAAGACGTCTTAAGAAGAACGAACCATGGGTGAGGGGAGGGCTGTTTGTCGGCCACCACCCTTCACTGCCTTACTGCAGTGGTCTGATCATGGCATCTGTTTAAGGAACGTGTAAACGGAAAGGTGATAACGACGGAATTGAGTACAAGTACAGAAGAAGAGAACGATACAGCCGTCCAAACTGCGCGAGAGAATGTATGCAAGGATGAGTGAATGAACGCAAGTCTTAGCCTTTTCGAAAGCTGTTTATGTAGCCCTCAAAACGTCATAGGTATTTTCACATACATCACCATCGAAGACAATAACTTCTTTTGCGACGCCTGGTCGTCACCGGAAACTCGAACGATTCATTGATGGAGACGAATATCTTGATTTAGCGGCGCCTAATCGGCAGCGGATGTCCGAGAGATTCATCATCGAAGACGGTCTCTTTGCTTTCGCGACAGAATGTTTAAACTCCTAGCAGCCTCCATGACTGCGGATTTTAGAGCTTGGAGATGTTGACTGTATTATATGTATAAAGTTAGACTTTGCCGAGGCGAAGGGGAGGAGGATGGGGATTGCTTTCACCGAGGGATGTGACTGAGGACTTCTTAAGTTGTTACGAAATTTTACGTCTTGGGTTTTCGACTATCCAGGTGCCTCCTTGTGGTACCCCGACGCGATACTTTCCTTGCGTTAGTTCCCAGCTTGCAGAGATTCCCATTTTGTGTCTCATTAGGTAACTTAGTAAGTTGGAGGTGCTTCCATTCATCCGAAATGTGCCTTCCATTGGCTGAAGGAGTACATATGGCTATGATATTGCAAGCATTCTTGGTAACAAGTTGAACGATTTCTTTCATTCGCGAGATTCATTTCATCTGTGATTTCCATTGAATGAATTTGTTGGAAGATTTTTGCAAAAAGCAAGCTGAAAACATGGCATTCTTGGTCTATGCATATGAAACTGTAAGCAAACGCAAAGTTCATACACAAATTCGACAACAGGGTAGTTGCGATAAAGGCCTGCGTTTGACGCGTTTTCGTGTCGCCGTTGTCTTCGTACATGACAACCATATGTGCAAGTTTCCAGTCATCAATGTTTTTCTGATCCACTTCGAAAGAAAGCACAGTTCTGGCGCGATCTGGTTTTTTCTCGACTTCAGGGCCTTATTTAAAATCCAAATGTCTACGTCAAATATCGACGTTGAGACCATCCAGTTCCAGCCCATCTTGTTTTTGCCCTTTTTTTTTGATTATCTCCATCATATCCGGTTATTCTTTTTAGCAATAAACCGTTGCCCCTCTAATAAACCTAAACGTTACGTTCGTTTCAGTGTATCTTGTTGAAATGCACTGTTCACGGGCATTTTAATGTCCCCACGATTCTATGAAGAATTTTTTTCAGCTCACGAAGACCCGCTTTTTTAAATATCCATCACAGAGATGACGGAACTCACGGGACTCCCACGCGTTCAAGAGGAGAGGGCTTGGTTTCAGAAACTTCTCTGGAGCATGAGGGCCTCATAGTCCAAAATCAATGAATCATCTTTATGCGGGGACCTTCGTGAGGAGGGCTTCCACAGGTGCTGTCACGGGGTTAACGGTGAACTCCGAACACTATTGAGCTCTGCATATTTCTGAGCTGTCAAGCCGTCAGAATGGCCAAGCAGAGATATATAGTTGTTTATTTGTTGACAACAAAGAACGCACAGAAAAAAGAACGAGAAACATAGGCGGAACACTGAATTTATGTACAGCTAAAATGACATGCAAACAATAAGTGATTCAGAGTACTTAACAATTTTTGAAACGACCAGTAAACGAATGGCACTGAAGGCTACAACAAGTTGCAGTCAGATCTGTTTCACCGTAACAACAATTGCTTCTCGTCCAAGCACTAAAAGTTTCAGTCCATCTCTGGACTACCAGCACACAAATTTCACTGAAGGCACCACTGAAGTTTTCGTGCCCTTTGAAACGGTGGCCAGTTAAAAGAGTTCATAGTACAGTGCTACAATGGCCGTAGATTCAAGAAAGGTCGCGTGGAAATTCTTTCACCAAACATGAGTTGCGGTTTGTGAGTGAGCAGTGCAAGTAGTGTCCTCATCTCGTCAACAACATGCTAATGCATTTGGCTGCCGCATTTTACTTCACATCTTTAACTTTTCCGCTCCTAACGTTTATCAGTCGCCGTAGGACCACGTTAACTCCGAAACATTAAGAACTGGAGAAGTATTACCGTTGTCGTTTCTACTGCTATACAGCTGAAGAGGAAATACAACGGTGATTCTGTAAGCGAACAAAAAGGCCTTATAACTGCTGCAGCACGATGGGATACTTGCATTGAAACACTTTGAAACAGCTTAGGAAGTAATCTTAACCGGCGTTTGCATTTCTCAGCCACCGCTCTTTCATGAAACTTACATCCATTTTTGATGGTCTTCCGCAGTTGAATGTAAAAGTACCTTCACTGGTCACTTATACCCAACAGAGATCAGAACGAAGCGAAATGCACATACGCATTAAACAAACATGCACATGGCAAAAGAACTACGACATCGGAGGAGCGAACGAAATTCCCAGGCCTTTTCTACTCTCCAGCTTACGAGATTAAGTACTGCCAAATATCCTGTCCTACGCACCCTGCTCCAAAAAAAAAAAGAAAAACAAAACGAAGAGCCCATAAAAAATCAGACTCCTACAGCTGAAAATGTCAGTGGGGACTTTCAGCTTCTGAAGCTATGATGGAGTATGAGATACTTATGATCGATGGAGGGTTATGGATCAAGAAAGCGGAAAACATAAGCACAAGATTGGATTTGAGCTCGGGAACAAGAGACAACGTGTTTCACGGAGAGCCTGTGCTGGTATCTGATCCACCTTCGAGCGTGTTTGACACATAAGCACTCTCAACCGCATTCCATCATGTGGAGAGCGTGACCTTGACCTGCAATTTTCATACACGTCTGACACTTGGCTTCGCAAAGACAACACTGTTTCTTCGAAATCCTTGCAGCGTTGTTCTAGGATGTTTCCTCCTCAGAAGATGAGATGAGTTTAACCTATTTCTCGACGTGCTTTCACTTTTCAGCACAAGAATGTTAACACATGCCGTTATCCCTCATTCACCTACTGATGATGCGTTTGTGCGTCATCGATGATTATTACAGCGGCTGCTAGGAGAGATCAACTACGGCATAGCTGGATAGCGATTTTTTCTTGCTTTGTATTGCAAGACATGATGTTTAAAAGCTAGATGGCCTATTCCATCTTTCCATCACTTTCAGAGTCTAGTCAGTTTAATTAAACAGTAAATCAAATGAATTTCAGTAAGTAGTGGTAAATAAAATGAAAAACATATTCATGATACACCACGGCAAGGAAATTGCAACATTCCGTGTGCGCCATTGTCTATCCTTTTATTTGGCTCATGAATGAACCCCTTTCCCTTCTCTGCCTGAAAAATGATGTGCACGAGCCATAGTCAGATTTGCAAAGGACTCGCAATCCGCAAGAAAAATAGTGCAGCGATGGGGAAAAGAAAAAAGAAAACAGGAAAAATACGTGGAAAAATTCAAAAAAAGTTCAGCGCCCTCACACGCAGGAAAAGAAGGTGCACAGCCTTACTGTATACGAAAAATGAAGCGCACTTTTTCCAGTCAATGAAAAGAAGACACGCTGCCCTCACAGCTGCATAACTGAGTCCACAGTCCAATTAAACACAGGAAAAGCGCAGCTGTTATAAAACCGTAGGGTATAATCTACAGTTTTTGAGAAGTTGCGAGTAGAAGTGGACACGTTGAGTCGAAAGATGGACTTCTTGGGTTGCAGGGTTCTGGGACCATAAATTATGAACCTTTCAAAAATGTGCCTCTCAGCACTTCTATTCCAAAAAGGAGAAGGGACTCACCTGTGGTTTGAGTTGTCACGCATTTATCTTTTCGATGACTGTAGCAAAGGAAGAATTGGTTTATTTCGCTTTTGGACAAAAGAATGCTTCTTCTAAATCTACTACTTCACAGGATCAGTTTCGGACCGGGGAGAAGTTAGAGAGGAAACCCTGATGAGGAATGGGGAACAATGAGTATTCACTGCAGTCATATTAATAAATTGGATGAAAAAAGATGAACAACACTCGGTTCTTCGCTCCGTCTCCCTCGCCACTGAATATAAGGAGTAAAAATACATGGGATTCAATTTACCTTTGTTTACAGTATTAGCAACTCATCATCCCCTTCCCGAATTCCCCGCATGCCTTGCCATTCACTGGACCAGGAAGGTCGATTGGTAATGCCTCCTTTTGCGCTCTTCTTCGACTGTTCTGCTCCACTGTTTATGTGTTCATATGACCGGACGGTGACCTCGATCCGTTAAATTCCTCCCTTGCGTATGTACATTTGAACCGTCATACATAATATAACAAAGCATTTGGTTTGCCTGAGGCTAGAGAAACCCCATCTGACGTGAACTTTTCACAGGACCAGCATGGACCAATCCTTCTGTGGTCGAAATATAAACATATGGGTATGAATCATCTGCAGCACTGCAGCACCAACTAAAATAGGAGCACAAGGTCTATACAGCGGATTGACCATTCCTCAATCTCGTTCTCTCCTCCTCCTTCAGAAGAAGAGGCAACTTGTCAATCCTCGCATAAATGTAAGCCAAATGGAGTATGGCGGTAGAAAAATTTAATAACAATCCCCACGCACGCATTACTGGCGTCATCGTACTTCCTATACTTTCCTCCTTTCCTCCTGTTCTCTCACAAAGATTAGATTTTTTCTAAAGCCAAAAATCAAATTTAATGAGTGTTACCTGCCACTAGATACGCTGGATATGGAAGTCCTTCTTTCGCTGACCGAGAGAACGTGATGAAGGCATTTGAACTTGTTAGTCGCTCTCTTGAGTGCCTCCAGCGATTGTGAACTATCCGGTTCCATTGTTTTCACCAAACACAGTACCTAAACAGCAAGCTCGTCTTACGCGCTTACCCTGCGGACTGTGAAAGCAGTGGTGGGCACCGATGTGGCCTTTCTTGTCGTGCTACCCCGACGCCATTTCAGTAGCCTTTATAGAAATTTTCACGTACTTATCGCTAGTCCGGCATCCCTCTTGGAACTGCAGCCACTGAGACTTTAACAACTAAACGTTGCAGAGATGACCCCCAGCAATTGAGTCATTTTTAAAGGGACCTTGGATCTTTGTCAACAAGCGTCCGCAACTTCCCAAGAGTGGAGGAAGAAAGCGAGGGAATAAATAAATGGAACGAAGCTTGTCCCGTCCGCCCACCGTCGAGTATCGTCGTGGTGGGCAGGAGAAGACGCCATCAAAATATTAAAAACATTACGGTGTCGCATATGGGAGGCACAACAGCAGACCTTCCTACTGCCAGGATATACATAAATTGACATTCAAATTTTCGTCATGTATACAAATAGAATCATTTAAGGACTGACTACAAGATTTCTATTTACCTTGCTCCTTTGAATTTTGTTCTTCCATGTCAGCACACCCAGTGTCATCATAGCCAGGTCGTTGTGTGGTAGCCCGTTTTCTGTCATTACGTCGCTAGGCACATCGAGTGTCTCGAACCACTCCACATTTGTCTGCGCATCAAATTTCGCCAAGAACAGCTGATAACCACTTGTCGTTGTAGGTGCGGCCGAAAGCACGAAGTCGTAATACGCAATGCCCATCTGACTTGATTCGAACACCAAGTCTGAGGGATTCAACGAAAAAAGACCCGCATCTTCAGCCAAATCAACGATCGACTGGCCGGAAGCAGAAAGCGATCGACGCCGAGTCGGCGAACGCTCTCCGACTAACGACAGCTGCGCCACGGTGGCTGGCGCGCAAAATATCGAGTGCGTGTCGTGGAAAAGCGAATAGATCGTTGAAGTGATGTTCGTGGGAGTTCAGCCGTCGCCAGACTGAAGCCGCAAGGGCGTATTAAATAGCGCCTCCAGTTGTTAAAAGGAAGACTTTCCAACTCCTGACAGAAATTCACAGACAGCAAACGATTTCCACGATGGAATTCCAAACTGCAGTGTTACTATGCCGAATTCAGATAGATAACGTCTGGAACTTGTCGACAACTAGAGCCACAGCGCTCGAATAACCTCTCTCCGAAATGAGCTTGTATTTCACAATATCCTTTTTTCCACTGGGTGTGCAACGTTTTACCTATAATAGAAACGCATTTGATGATTGCATCTAAGTGAAGTTTCGAATGATCTTTCTATTTCAGCAGTTTGTAGTCCTGATGGAAAATGGACGATGAGTCAAAGATTGTGTAGAAGCAAATTTTGTATCAACACTAGCACATAAGACCACAACTAAAATCGTCACTTCTCGCGGACAGCTCTTTTTTCTTAACGGAGACACATTGATTCCACTCCACTCTTGTGAAGCGCAGCAGTCCTCTCTATAAAAAACGCTGTACAATTTTCAGTTAGATTTGAGAATAAACATTAGTTCAGGAACGATCTTTACTAGCATGTGGAAATTTATCAGTGGGAGCGACAGAATGGAAGATTAGGGTACGGAAAGAAAATGCGATAAAATTCTTTTTTTAGGTGAGCAATAAAGGATGTGTTCAACGGAAAAGCAAGCACTTATGAGGCAAAAAGTGGGCACGTGGAATGCTCACAATGTGCGCTTGATAAAGATAGACACGCACACGTCACTCATTGCTGACGTCTTTACAAGGAAATACTTTATAAACATTCTTTCGAAACAAACGAAAATACAGCCGTCTGATAGCGACATGTGAATACTAGTGAAGAATGACTGAATCATTTACAGCTAACTCAAAACAACAGCAAAGACGACAGTGTTCTTATGTTCTGCTTGAGGTATGCTACTCTTAAGTGACATTGATTCTCGGAGCTACTTTCAATTAAGAAAATCACAGCCGTCGCTAGCATTATTCTACGTGGACACGATTCAACAACGAACATCTATCAGTTTCTTGGACGCACTAGATATATGCGAAAAGAGACGCATTCCTCACTGCCAAAGATATATGTTAGAGAAGATTTATCAGGAAACGAACGCAAGTACCAATCGACGAGATCTACTAAGAATAAATTACATCTGCACCATGAGCATATACTACTGTTGTTCGAACAACGACTTTTAGTTGGTAAACAAGGACCGGTGAAGGCAGCAGGGTGATGAGAGTTGAGGGAATAGATTACGCGAAATTTTCAGAAAAAGGTCGGAAAAGGCAAGAGCCGCTGAGCAAATTAAAGAAAGCGCATAGGACTTTAAAACACCATAGTAAATTGGGATTTGGATATATTAGCGCACAATCTGGTCATAAAATACTCCCAATACAGGGGAAAAACTGACTTTTCCTCATGACGACAATAAAAGCGATAGACTATGAAAAAAGTTTACTCACGAAACAGTGCTCCATGAAGTCTTATAAAGTTTGAAGGAAACTGCTGTCTAACCTTAGCAGTGCAGATTGAAAGTTAGGAATAGCATCGGAATATGAAAAGGGAGATGGAGGAACTCACTGCGGAAATGAATTGTACGCCACTCAACTTCGAAGTAACCAGCAATTTTGTCAGCAATCATCATCAGGCAACTTCGAAAGAGCAAACGACTCTATGAGAACTCATGGGCCCACTCTCCGTTCATTCTCCTCGTCCTTTGCAAAAGTCTCCATTCGTGCTCTGTTACACACTTGTTGAATTATAGTTGACACAAAATTTAGTCAACGCACTCCTCTTCAACCACAGCCTGCTTATGGCACTATGTATGCTACTGAATAAAGGCTATAGTCATAACCAAATTATGACTAGTATATAATTATTTAAATAATTACCTATTTTTGCCAATTCAACTTTCTTCTTAAATTCCACTCGATTCAGTCCCAGAGTGGCGTGAAACAAAACCATAACGTGAAGCGTTTACACAAATGTCTGGCCGATTTCATGGCTGAGACGGGAAACGCAAATATGTGGACCATGAAAATGGCGCAATGTGATAACAGATGCATAAATTACAAGGCGAGGTGACACAAGTATGGGTGCTGCACCACAACGTACCGTTGCAAATCTTTTGCCACTGCACAATGTAAACTAACTGCTAGCATGAAAAGACATCGTCAGATAGGGGAGCTCTGGAATGAGTTAGAGAAGTTGGATTTGCATGTTCAGCTTGCAACTTATTAATTAGTGTAGGCCTTTAAGTGGTGGTGAGGAAGCTGAAGAAGGAGTAAAGTGAATTCTCCTCTCTGCGATGAAAGAAGCGGGGGATCTCATTCTGCGGTTGTTGGAAAAGCAAGAGTTTGATGTTACGCCTTCCACCAGTCGCCAACTTCTTGGACACTTCAAATGGACAGTATTTTAGCTTACTGCATAGTTTGCACAGAATGTTCTCAAGAAGGAATTTTAGATTTTAATTTTATCGAAGAGTTTAACTGGAATAGAAAATGGAAATTAGTATTTGTTTTTTTTTAAGAAACGTTCTGATTTTCAAGTTGTTGGTCAGCATTGTTTTTACTTCAGAGACTTTCCCGTTGTCTGAAAGTGTCTTCTTTGCCCAATACAGGCAATATCTCGTTATTCTTTCAGACTGTCCTTTTTAGATCTTCAGCAACTGTCTTTCGCTCAGTGATGCCGGTCTGTTTTGCCTGCCCAATCCTAAATGCCTGCTTCGTTGGCCCACTTGTTCGCTTGCTATAGTCACAGTCGCAGCTCCGTATCGCAGGAGGAATAGTCTAAAATTGACAGGAGCACCAAAACCCCAGCCAAATGTTCTCTCATCGGTCACTACTTAAGTAGTTTGGGGAATTTTCGAAGTAAAACGAGTATCAGATGTCTTAATGGAAGGCTTCGCTTGCGTATTGATACTGCGACATATATGGGGATGATTCATCATACTGCCGTATAAGCCGAAATTCAGAGGAAGGAACTCTCTTAGAGGAGTTTTATCGCCACTCTCTCCTGCCCTCGCTTTCAGTGTTTTCTCGCTGCAATCGTCCAGATTCTTCCGGACTTTTCGCCTCTCATGGCAAATAAACTTTGACTTCGATCATGGGATAGGAAATATAATATTTTCTTAAATATTAATAAATAAGAAGCATTAAACATTTTTGCACATTCAGAAAGTGGTAATAAGATTTTCATCTCAGAAGCCATAAGCGCTGAAACGGAAGCGTGAGCTGTTGACAACTCAGTTAAATAGCCAGCTGAGCACCGCACAGCGTGCTCTCTAAGAATGCAAATAATTCATAAAGCAAAATGACGCACATATGTTGACGTCACCAAAGTACGGCAGTGTGCAGAAACACGTCACTTTTCCAACAGCACGAGTTAAAAGAATCATTTTTTTCGATGCTGTAATTAAACTGAAGCGGATTTGGATTTCCCAACTAAAAAAAGTCTGATGTAGTCGTCTGGGCAGCGTGCGTAGAAGTTTCTTTTCCTAGTGTGGATTTGTGGCTCTTTCATTTTCCACTGAAAGCTTCAAGAAGCGTACCCTTCTGAAGGTAAACTTTAGATATACATTTGTCAAAAACTAATTCTCACTCGCATCAATGATATTCGCTTATTCTCTGACTTGCACTGCTCTGAAGAAAACAATGCTGCGCATTAGAAAGTTCATCAGAATAAAGGGACAAAAGTATGCTGATAGTTACCCCCATACAACTACATTACTGCTTTTAACGAACGTTGCTTAAGAAGTAGAATAGGAGAATATCGTTAAAAATTGCGAATTCACGAAGCAGATGCCACTATAGGTTTATAAAATAGCAGAGAATGCTGGATGGCCATCACATCATTTAACCGCCATCAACGCAATGATAGTGTCGACTGAGGAGGAAACAACGCTTTTTTTTGCAACTACGCAATCTCTACGTGTTTTGGCGATGGAGAGCAAATGAACATCGGGTTGCACACAACTGCATTAAATGTACGTCATTGAAAAAATAAACGGAAAATGAATACTAAACGTTACACCGTTTAAGATAACGCCTATAACACATCCATCTCACCTGTGCCGAAAGTTCGCTCCGAATAAATACTAGGCCAAACCATTCCTCATCAACGCCTACACCTAACCCTTCCATGCCCCATAAATAATACTTGTTTTGATATAGGTAAGCAGACAAGTAACCCTTAATACTCCCTACCGACACTTATCAGAAACCGCAGGAAAAAAACACAGCATATAAGCTCCATGGCTGGCTGAAGGACGACCGCTCATAGTACTCTGCAAAAACGACATATATAAAGAGGACAAAATGTGTTGGGAATTCGACCGAGATGAACAAAAACATCTTAACATACCCATAAATAAAACTGAAAGTTTCACCAAGAAAGGCAAACCCGAAGTGGGTTAGTTCTCCCATTAACATAGAAGGTTTTATCAGCTATTCCTCCTCTTTCTCTCACCTGAATTATTTTTGCATCCATATTAGAACACGTAAGATACACAATTAGTGGAAATGAGGAAAACGTGCCATAAAAACATAACCTTTCTCAGATTGCATCTTTATCCCAGCGCTGATGTTCCTAAAATTTTGATATGCTCACTATCTGGCTCAGGAAGAATATTACGGTTAACAAGCCATGGCACATATCTCAGCAGCATGGCAATGAATGAATGCCCCAAAGCCACGATTTTCCTGAGAACACATACATATAAATCGAGAAACTGTCGAGCAAAAATGCCGATATAACTTTGTGAAAGAATCATTGTAAGGTTTGCAGTGAATAACGTACTCTATCGTACAATGATGCAATCGACAGTATAGCATAATTTTAAAATAATTGCTGAAGCTGAAGCAACACGATTTAACTTCATTGCTTCTCTGTGGAGTGGTGTTGGAAAAACCGCGGAAACTTTTTGACCAAATAGTTTGCACAAAACGCTTTTTTTGGGCAGATAATTTGTAAAGTGACGCAGCACATCGTCAAGGCACCTAAAGACTGCAGACCTCATACACAGGCAGCAGAAAATATAAACAAAGAGTTGACGTGCGTACATGCATGTAGGGATCGTTTCGTTGATTTTGATTTCCATTGTGACATATAACGTCGATCCGTTACTAAGAAGTTTGGGCTAACTGGGGAAACTGGAAAAGTTTAGGCCATTCTTTAGAGAAGCCACCATAATATGAACTGAATTATCGTGAAAAAGAAAAGGGGCTATGACGAGCCATCTCCCCATTATCGAGCAGCATTATAAGGTTCCCTTAGAAAGCGTAGGATGCGTGTCTGTATGAAACGTATTTCGTTAAATAAGTTATTCTAAGCTCCAATTTCTCGTGATGGTCAATGAAAGGCGTGTCTTCAAGAAGATGGTTTTGTATTTTTCATTGCTTCATCGTTATCATCGAACGATATTTAGTTAGATGCCCCAACATTCGCGGTAGAGCATCAGATTAAACACATTTATGCTGCGTTTTGCCGCAGGAGATTTCATCGTTTTGAACATGTACTTGGAAAGTTTCTGATTCCAGGCCTGTCGAAGAGGATTACATTCGAGATGAGGACTGTATTCAAAACGGGACTTTATTTTTTAAGGAGCTCACACAGAATCCTCTTGCCAGAGAATTGTAGCGACCTTCTATTCAAAGGAACGTACATGCTAGTAAACAAAGCATATCGTTCTTAATGAAGTTGGCAACGCCAAATGAGACGTAACTGAGTCATGAGCACGTAAGGAGTTGCAGTTTAAGGACAGAGTTGCAAAAGATCAAAGTGAGCAGCATCGAATGCAAACGCCATCGCGACTATCACCGATCAACCGTGTGTTCGCAGCGGTTTGTTTAGAATCGCTTGTTTGAGAAACTACCAGCAGCTTTTTAGCGTTCTTTGAATCCGACAAGAGGATCGCGCCAAAGGTTGTGCAACATGACCACTGAACAAGCTAAAAGTAGCAAGACGTTATTCTGCAATGAGCTTCTTAGAAGCGCATAAAGGACCTTTTACCGTTATTCCTCCGCTCCATATAGCTTATATTCACTTGAACACTTTTCACGACTCAGCACAGTTTCATTCCTCAGGGCTAGAAAGCATAGGAAAAAAATTTTTTTCGTTTCATCCATTTATGCCGACTGACTTTACATGTGGGTGCATGCGCTTTGAGGAATGCGCCATCCGCATCGAGGAATACTTTAGCTCGAGGCTAGACAAGGAGGAGAAACATAGGCATAAGGCTTTTCACAAAATGACATCAAGGCGTAGGGTCGTTGAACATAGTGCATGATGTCGTACACAAAGGGACGGTCACCTGCGACCGTCGCCCTTCAGCTATCTAATGAACACATGAAAAATCACACTACTTCGCTTAACTCTGTACGAAAGCCAATAAAAGTGCGAGCAACCTGCCGCTGCACAGAGCAGTTAAGGTCAATGTTTCCGCCTGACTCAGAGCAGAAATTTAGCCATTAAAGGAATCACTGCGTTGGCATTTCTATTCGGTCCATCTATGGTCTCATTCCTTCACATACTTTAACAATATCTGCCTAAGAAGTCTAAACATATACGACAAAGTCGCTACAGTTTCTTGTCTGCTCTGATGGTGACAAGCGTAGCTGCAAAAATAACTAGAATTTGGGAATTCCGCCGCCGGAGTGCTGAATCCTTAGAAGTCCTAGCACAAACATTTCTAGAAAAACACTGATGTGCTTATAACAGTGTAAAAATAGAACGAAAATGATGAAAGCGGGAGAGCGTCAACATAACTGTTTCAACGTTATCACTTAACAATGAGGTGGCGTCACTGATTTTGGTGCGCCATAATACCTCTGCAGTCATTTCCCTTCTTTCATAACAAACGAAAGTTTGACTAGAAGTCAGTGAAGATGGAATCCGATGTATAATACAAATATTTAAGATGTTGCTTCAGGTTTTCTAACCACCTTATGTTTTGCAAACCTTGGTATTCATAAATTTTATCGTTATTTTTAGCTCTGGGTGAATTGAGTTCCTGCTGTAAAACGTGTGTAAATGAATAAATTAAGAAAAAGACAAAGGTGGGCAGAAGGAGATAGGTGGAAAGGAAGAAAGGAAGGTTGTGAGAGGCAGAATTTTGATGCGCATTTAAGCGTCCAATATTCACAGGGATGAACCGCAACGAAAACATGCATGAGAATTCAGCCTAGGATGCAGATTGTTCTATTAAACGCACGGATAGCGTTTATGCTTATCGCGAGTTCGAATTATCAGGGAGGAACAGTGAGACGCATGTTTGTGTCGTTACAATCTGCTAAGGCACCTAAAACCGGTCAAAAAAGGATGCTTGCATGCCATGGTTAAAATTAACATCATTTCTGGCAGTTGTTATGAAATGTAGTGGATGCAAGTTGATGAGACGCAAATCAGTGCTCGTTCAATCCTCTTTCAGCATAATCTTTGGCAGTTGAATTCATATATATTGGTTTTCTAATGCAACCACGCAGGAAAAAGTTTCTCACTTGCATTTCCGAGGCAGAAATATCGACCATGATAAATGCCATTGCTGTAAAATTTGCAACAGCGTATAGAGAACGTATCGGGGATAATTGTTGACTTTTGTTGGGTCTATTAGAACTCTTCATAACTTTCAAAAAATTTATAATATTTCAAAAAACTCAACACTTTAAGAAGTGTCTCTTGAATTCCACCATTTGTGTGTATTTCAAATAACCTTTCAATGTTCTCGCTTACTTGAAAAGCTGGCGGAAGCTGGAGCGAAGCGAAGAGGGGAGTTAAGACGTCACAGATGTCACTGGATGTGCCCTATCAAAAAACTTCTTGCTGATACGTAAACCTGACGTCAAAATGCACCTACCGCAACAGTTTAAAGCGAGCGATATATTTTAAAAAGCTGAAGTTGTCCTCAAAAGTCGCCCGACATCAGCGTTGGAAAAAATGTTAATACTGGACTGGAGCATAATTTCCGCTCATCTTAAGCAAGAAAGTTCTGATCTCGATTAGAACCTGATGGGATGGAAAGTTGTTACAACATGGTTGAATGCGCCGTCGTTTCTCGCAATCACTTACGGAACGCAGTAAGCGGACACAGTAGCTGGTACAATAGATATCATCTGTGCTGTCTATAAACAGGACGGTGTTGCAAAACTGACCAAAAATCATTTTCTTGTTTCGAGACAGGGAATTGCTAATTGAATGACTCTGCTCGCTAATGAATTATTTTACAGTGTTAAGTGATTAACGAAACACCGGCAACTTCATTGCGAGCATGAGTCGCGCTTTTGGACTTTAAACTACCGAACTATCGCTGCTCATTTCGAATCTAAGGCTAGTACCTCGCCATCTCTTCGCCCCTACCTTAGCGCTTAATGAAAGGAAACAATATCGTTGTAGCAACTCAGCACACCACGTCCTTGAACCTCAAATAGGACCATGCTCTTCCCGCAATACAATTCTCAAGGCAGGCAGCACAAATGGCAAGCCCAGGCTGTATAGTGCTGCCTTTTTCATAACTCGATGAAGAAAATATGTCAGAAATGCCGCGCTTTATAGCTCTTCGCATCCAGCTAAGGTAGAAATGACGCAATACATTGTTAGAGACATCAGTGCATTAGGCAACACAACAACAGCCATCTAGAATCCATGAAATCCAGTCAATAGCAGCTTCCATTGAGCTCAATTCACATGAGCGGCATCCTCGTTGGAAATACATCCAGTTTACTCCTTTTCACTTAAAGCGAATATCCTGCCTCCTTACTCGTGGAAGTGGTGGTTTCGGTGAAAAACGACTCGTTAGTTCTTTTTTAGCCTATACTTTTTTCGAATACTTCTGCAGTAGCTCACATTTAAACGATACAGCAAGTGCTAAGAAAACTTGAAAAAAAAAAGAAACGAAAAACAATTTAATTCCTTCTATGTGGGTGCTAGGAATCGTCGGCACACGTTGAAAGCGAAAACGCCATTGAAACCAGAGGATACAAGCTGGTGAAATTCCAGGATCTATCTGCCATGAGGATAAACAAGGGAATGCGCAGAGTGGGCGACTCGAGCAGGAATACACATAAGTGCAATGGATCTTATTGTTTGTCGCGTGGAATGCAATGCGACACGCTCCTCTCAGATACCACCCACGCACATCCGTCGCTCTCCTGACTCGCATGCTTCGACGTGATCATTTTCGCCCATCACGTCATCATTTCACTCACCACTCACTCGCTCGTGCAGTAGCTGCAACTCGATATGGAAACGTCAGTTGGGCGTGTATGACGTAGTACGCCGCGCACTCGTAGCTGAGCTCATTGAAGCCTGCATGTGAGACCTCACGTTTGCTGTTGTTTTACTGCAAAGAATGCTTTTCGTTATCGCCATTCTTTAGGCATTAAAGTGATCCCTTTTAAAGTACGGCACATCTCCCTAGCAAGAAAATAAAACATGAACGGCCTTCATCATGAAATACTATTTATTCAAACCCAACAGTGCTTGAAGGAGTTCCCATCTCAAATTTTGACGTTTAGATTGGATTCAGAGATCGTTTTCAAAGGCATTACACTTCGGCAAAAAATTTTGTTTCATTAGTGAAGGACCGAAATTCGCAAGCGACGTTTCGCACATGAGCCTGTGTGCATCACGCAATCTGACAGCTCGACATTTCCATCTTCAGCGATAATAGTGAAGTTAAACAACTTGCAAAATTTTGGATCCTATTTTAATACGGTAAAATTGCCTTGAGTGAGTAACCAGAAGACGACCTCGTAGAAGCAAACATGTGTGGGTAAGGGGCAGGAGGAAGGTGCAGTTGGTAACATCTGTGCTCCAGCTGCCCATTTCAAGCTCCAACCGTTCGTGTGCGAAGCATTTGAAAAGTAACAGCTGATTAGTGACTCAGCTATACTTCTTTCTGCTCACTACTCATTCTGTGAAAGCCATATCGTCAGTGCGTCGCTGTGGTAACACAAAACAATGCGCAACCGGTGAATGACATGCCATTGTCGAAATGCCACGACATGACAACATTCAAAGCGAAATGAAACCCCAGCTTTGTTGAAAGTCCGCTTGCTTCTGAGGTGCTTTTAACCTTGCACCATTCTAATGAGACAAGTATTATCTTACCTTTGGCAGAAAAATTTTCACTGCATCCCAGGTTGTGTTTCTATTCAGTCTTCTAGGCTGCTTATTTACATTTGTGGCTAGAATTGAGCTCTCTGGAATGGAGTTTTTTTAAGCATTGAAAAAAATATTCAACGAAGTTTAAACATACGAGAGGTCGGGAGAGAGGGAAAATGGAAGGGTTTACGTGGGTGTCTGAAAGTGATGACACACGTGAGCACGACACGTGTGGCATCATTAATGCTCATTGTAACAAACAATAGGTACTCCGAGTTTCAAAGAACCAGTTCTGCTGACGCAATGACCACACGACTTGTTTCGCAAATCTGGAACAATCGCCCAATAAATATTGTATGTAGCCACCAGCAACTATAAATCTTAAACAAATCGATAAAAACTCGCCAAAAAAGCCTTCTGCATTGTGTTGCAATGACAAAAATGTGCATGGGCGGCTAAAAGTCATAGTCATTGGTGGGTAAATCCTCCCTTCCCCCCCCCCCTCTCCCCACTGCTCTCACCTGGAGGACAGCAACGGTTAAAAAAGAAAATTTTGGAGTGGCCAAGAAATAATATCAGGAGCAGAAAACATAAACTATCCGGAAATGTTAAATTTTGATACATTTATCAGCCAGATTAGACAGCCACTAAAACCATCATTCATGGGTTATTATAACAAACCATTTCTACCATTTTCACCGCTCAAATTTTTACTCCATTATTTAAAATTTGATCCTCGGCTGTTTGTCCATTAGTTTCAGCTAAAACACTGAGTTGCCAAATAAAATGTGCTAGGTCGCAAAACTTTGACAAGGAAATAAGTGTCTGTGTGGTTTGAACATGTACCGAAATGACTGAAGCACTTTTGTTTACCCTTAAAAGTTTTTCTCGTTTAACAAGTGTTTCTTGAAGAACCGGTTAGTGAGAGGCAGTTAAAGTCCTTTAACGTACAACTCTTCTTTAGACGTCCTGATGACCATTCAAGTCATTGATTCCAGTGAAGCAAAAGGTTGGTTATTCTTCGATTGTTGGTAAAGGCTGGGCTAAACTTTTTAAGAGGTGTTTCTGCAGGACAAAATCAAACTTCTTTGCCTATCTGACTGCCAGCGGATAAAGAAGACGATCGTTTAACAAACGGGAACAACACGCACTTAAATTTCGAACTGTAAATGAAATTGCACACAGTAACAAGTTCAAATCACACCAATTTTTAAATCAACAGCACACATCATCACTGTTAATCACAGAAATAGCACGCTTTCTTAATTTCTAGCCAAATTTTTGCGCCTCGCCATTTGCCAAAATTTGCATCTTGTTTATTAATTGACCAGTGTTGTTACATTGTAATACTGTAATCGCTATTACACTATTATCGAATATGAAATTATGAATTATCGCATGTATGTTGTAAAATGACAAACTTTTTTTAATTTGCATATCGGACCGTTTCAGAAAATCACCAACCGTTTCTCGTAACTCTTTGAAATAATTTTCGATTTTTTCTTCGCAAAAACCTCTCGCTGTTCGGCATCCTTTTATCACTGCATCGTTGTTTAACTACATCTACAGCACAAAAGAATTCGAGGTCATTTCCATACTTGGCCGGAAGAGGAGGTGTCGGCCGAAAGAGAAGCGGTCATCCGTACTCAGAGATTAGAGTGTACTGCACAGATGACATAGGGTTCCATCGTAGTGCACGCACAACAAATACGCTATTGTGGTGGCAAAAATTTGAAATTTTTGGGGCCAAAAATTTCATATATAATAATAAGACTTTCTTGCCTTAAATGAAATCTGAAATATACGAAGTGAGCCTCAAATATGAAAAAATACAACACGTATCAAAGAATCAAGATTTAAATCCAGTTGAACGAATATATCACATATCAGGCAAAATTAAGCAATAATACAATGTTGGAACAATAGTGAAAGTGATGGGTTAGTGATTCTAGATGAAGCAAATAATAAGTAATCATTGACAATTTCGAGTAATTGCTAGTTGATATGACGAAATATTTTCCAGTCAAATTTTCTTTCCGATTAGAGAGACAATCAGGAAGAAGAAGAGATTATGCGTTTTTCAAAAATGCGAAAAACCGAAAAAAGAACAGTAATTTAAAGCTCACGGAATGCGGTGTTATATATAAATATATAAAATGTTTTCCCACACCTGACGCCAAAAAATGACAATTGTTTCTTTTTGACTATAAGCGCCACTTTAATCGAATAAAATCATTTTGAGGCTTACTATTTTGTATTTTAATTTCAGAAACTTCGGACTGTTTTTATCGAAAATTTAGAGAATTAGAACGTTGCAGAAAAGAGAGAAAATTTCAGCAAAGCAATCGATCAAACTTAATTGCTGGAAAGTGCTCACTTGCTCCAATTTTTGACGGTTAGTCTTTATTAAAGGTTAAGTTTGGCACTGCTCAAACTAATAGCATAATTTTTGAAGCAGACAATCGAATGCGAATAAAGCGTTTGAATTGGTTTCTTCAACGGAATTTTACAAAGAGCCATTTACAAAATGAGTTCAACTCATATTGACATCACATATGTTTAGTCATTTTAATAACCGATTTGTGCCGACTGAAGAACGCATTCAACATCCTTCACCTATAAATTTCATCCGCCATATGACGTATTTGAAGAGTGAAAACAAATGTTGTATAGAGGATGACGTATTTTTGCTCTATGAAAGAAGCATGGCGAATTTCGGCGGCTAATGCTATGCATGATGAGCAAATTTTATAACTAAATCTCCTGGATGTGGAAAATCAAACGAGGTTACTTGGGAGAGACAAGGTGTGGGTATTTGAAATTTCAGAATAAAATTTGCGAATTTTTTCGGTCATTGTGCAATCCCATTTGATGCCGAAGAGTGTTAAACAAACAGCACCTGAAAAAAGTACTTCAGAAATAGTTTTTTTTTTTTTTTAAATTAATATATCAGTATAATTACGACTATATAATTGAATAATCAATCTTGATATTATTATATTGATTTTAGTTTTCTAATAATCTTTAAGCATCTACGACTTACAGCTAGTGCAAAGAAATGCAGACGTATGAGCACATTTTCCGAGTCGACGAATCGGTTAGCGCTCTGAATTAGAATAAAGCTGGGAGGTTTACAATAAAGAAACATCCTCTCATGCAGCCAATAATTTTGCGTATATTTCCTTTGAGTGGTAAATCATCGCATTTCGATCAATATAGGACGCAATTTGCGCATTTTATTATTACAAAAGTTGAAAAGAAGCAAAATTTTTCCACCCGTCCATTGCAATTACTTCAGCTTTAAATACTTACAGCACAGAATGATAATGACGAGCTTAACAAAGAAAAAGCAGCATAATTAAAATATTAAAATAAATACGTGGGTGTCAACTTAAATATTAAAATCGCCAGGGAGGTTTCTATCGGCGTTCTACAAACGATGCTTCGGTGATGTGGAATTCCAATACAAAAAGCACTCAAAAATGTGCATTCCGAGATCATTTTTTCAAAGTTCCTGATTCTTCTAAGTTTTTGTTTTTCGTTTGCGACTCGCCTCCTCAAACCTCCAGAATTCGCTTTTTATAATTCCTCGAACTGGGAGGAGGAGTGAGAGAAATCTACACACCTCTGATTTCAATTTTAACTTTGCCCAACCTTAAGTCTTCTCAATCACCAAAATATAAAAGTGTTCCTTACGAATATTATTTATTTTAAGAGACCGTTCTTGGGTCGTTTTATTCGCAGGTGTCACCATTCTCTGTAAAATTTCATTGGTCATTCACAATGTTCCCATGGATACCTATAACGATTACAGTGGTTGAAAAGTATGGAAACTAACTATGCACACCATTTGTGGATATACCCTCCACATTCCAGTGAGCATAAATTTTTGAATGCATTCACTTTGTGACACGATAAATGAAGGAGACCATTAACCGGGATTTTCAATACGCCTTAATTCTGGAACCAATAATCGAGGACAAGAAGTATATGCATGCCGCATTCAATGAAACGAAAGCAGTAGCGAAAGTAGATTAAAAATTTTGTTAGTTCCCTGAGCCCGCTCAAAAGTGAAAAAGCACGCAAATGAGATATCACAGAGTCAGCAAAACTCTGGCATTTTCGACTCGCGAGGGTAGCCAGGAACTTTCTAGAACAAATGGGTGATGAAAATTGTATTCCATGCCAATGAGGCGAATGGGAAATTTTTGTGGGCGCGCGAAGCAAGTGGAAAATTTAGATGGAAAGGCAAGCAAACAGGGTATAAAATTTTGCGTCACAGACCGGGCGAGTCTCATCGAGATCCGAGCAGTCAGCGCTGCTCTTGTTTAGAACAAATAATAGTGCCCAACTATTGTTTGTTTTGAAACGCTCCACTGAAGTGCGCGAGACTGCTTCCGGTGAAATGTCCACTTCGACTGCAAGCAGAGGCTCGGTGGAGTGCATAGGGTGCGAGTGATTTAATGTGGGAGGCACCGCCAATGTACTGCATACAATGGTTCCGTTATTGTTCTAAGTGAGACTAGCACCTGCGGAGCCCTGAGTAGTCGCCGCACTGACTGCGCTGAATTCCTCTACAACATCGATCTTTTTCTTTTACGAATTCCAGTTAGTTCATAGAGGCGCGGTGCTTCGATGGCTTTTGGCGCCATCTATATTTTTAATCGTCTATGGCTTTTAAAAGTGCCCTCCTCAATTTTTCATCGACGTCGACGATGATCTTCGGGAAAGTTGCACGACCCTTGCACCTCTCATTCCCCCACCCTTGTCCTAAATGAATAAGCCTACGTGTGTCACTTATAAATTACCATGTAGATAAATGGCTCATTATGTTAATGAGCACAGCAAATCATACCACCGCCATAACCAGGACAGGTGAAGGGAGGAATTCCTCATTTCTTCTTTTGAAGCTGCGAGTTAAATGTTGAGCTACGTCCACCCGTCACATACAAAATTTATTCTTTGAGTCTTTAAGTCCCGCTCATTGGCTCGCTTGATTTGTTGGTGCTGAAAAATTCAAAAATACATTTAGTTCTCCCGTACGACGCTCTACTTTTGATATAGTACTCCCTGAGTTTTGTCATTCTTCTCCACCAGAATGTAACCGCATTTCAGTTCTAATTCCGCCTGAGGTTAGGTGATTCCTAGTACTCGTGAGTGTACTTGTTTTCTCAAATATTATTCAGCCGTATTCTTATTTTTGTAGTGTCCGCAGACTGAATATCTGCAAGTACAGATCTGCGTGCACTTTATTTGTGAGAATTTGCTGAAAGAACGTCAAAAAAATTGAATTTCGGAGTCTGCTGGGATTATTCATGATTATCTGAAATGAATTCGCTACAAATGCTAAGCTAATATGTGCGGATACTTCGATTACGCGATATAAGCAAACAATTAAGTAAGCATACGTGCTGTTGACGCACATATCTCCTTTAATTGAAGTACGTCGCCACTATTACTTTAGTTTCGTAATGCAAAGCGGTCAGGCGTAGGCGCATTGCTTACGTAATGAGAGACTATGTGCGGATTAACTATTTGCTATTGAAACTGAGTGGATCGACGAATAAGCTAGTCCCTCAACGAATAGATGGCAGCCGAATGTAGAGAACCCCACATATACAAAGCGAATGTCATATAGGCCTATAAACAACCAAGCTAATTCGCGCTATACGGTTGTCACTTTTTCTTAGAACAGCAATCGAAACTGTCTTTTTAAAGAAAACTTTAAAGAGTTGTTAAAACATAGAATGCGTGCCTTTCGCGGAGAAAGAGGCAATATGAGATGCAACGCATACCGCAGATAACGTTTCCAGTCAGCTAACTCCATGTCGCTGCGTAGCAACACGGCTTCTACTAAATATTTCTGAAAACACACCAGATAAAAATAAAACAGATTTGAATATTTCCACAACGTAAATATTTCGCACAACTTAAACTTATATTAGGGTCCCAAAGAATAGCAGAGAAGAATTTAAGAAATGATTGTATGAAAAACCACTTCCATCGACTGCGGCAATTTCAGACGAGTACTGGTAGGTTTAAAGAGGAAATGCTCAGCTAATGGTGTCGGAAAATTTACTCAAGGAAAAGAAGCGCGCATTAGACATGGCAGTATGGCGTGGTTTTTAACAACTTCGCCAATTAGAGCACTCGGCTGCGCAATCAAACTAACACAGCTCCAATAGCACGCTCCTTTGAAAAAGCAACCATCAACGAATAGGTAGCCAAAAATTGATTTTTTTTTCATTCGCATACGGCTAACTCTTTCCCAAAAAAACTTATCGCAAAAATTTTTTTGCCCGACTTATTGGGTTAAAAGATTTGCATGTGCAAATTTGTCATCATGTTTAGCTCCAATAGCTTGCAGAGGAGATAGTCAAACGAAATGAAACTGGATGAGAGATCATAGACCGTAACCCACAGAGGTGCACTGCTGCAGCCTTTCTAGCTCGCGAATTGAAACTTTCGGAAAGGCATGTATGCATAATGATGAAATCTTCATAATCCACTTCTGCAAAGTTTGCAAGCAGCGCCATAAAACATCCTATTATTTGAAAGCTGTTTACAGAGGACACGAGAAAGTTTCGCTCCTCCGCTGGGAATACGAATGAGGAGAGTGTGAAGTGCAATGTTTGACTCAAGCAAAGTTCCATCCACCAACTCAATAATGCAATCATCAGCTAGCAAGGAGTTGTACATTTCGCATCAAAGTCTATCCCTATCTTTAGAACGTTCTCCCACTCAATACAACAAACTACTCCTCACGGTCTTCATGTATAATAAATGCACTAAACATTTCAAGCGCATACAAACATTAGCATCACCTTTATTAGTCGTTTTAAAAACTAAAAACGACGATCAATAGACCCTCTCCCACTTCCCTTTCGATGGAGCTCTTTAAAACGGAGATGTTGCGGCAACCTCTTCCACCTTTCCATTCAAAAAGTTGCGAGACATATGTCCAGTAATCGGAAGTTCATGATGTTCTGTTGAAGGTGCAGTGCAGCGGTCATTAAACTTCACGAAACCGAGCATCAATGAAGGGGATAGAAATTGCTAATTAAAAATATAAAAATATAATGTTTTGGCCTACGCCCTTTCCAGCTCCTTCTCTGGATTTTGGTAGACTTGGCATTTAACATCTATCTGAGCACATCCGGAATTCTGCTCACTTCCATAATTTTATGCTTCCTTTCCTTCAACAGCAGAGTATTGCCTAAAATACACGCACAATAGCACAAAAGCACCATGAATTCTTCACCTCCAAATGATTTTCTCTGCAGCTCCACAACCCCATCTTTTGGTACATCTAACAACGAAAAGCAGGAAAAACGTGATCGAAACTCGTCCTGACTAGTAAGTCGTGGCTCGGAAAACGGGAGAAGTAATACCGCGCTCCAAAAATTGAGTGATGCGAAGCTTGCATCTATGCTTTTTGAGATAAAGCGAGGGAAAAGGGACCGCAGTTCCGGCCCTTCCAATAAATTTCGAAACACGATTGCTTCACTAATTTTTTGGGCAACGATCTCTTACTTCTGATCATTAAGACCGAGTAGGGTCGAGATTTCGCGCTCGTCCGTAATAAGCTTAATGCGGACGTCTTGTCTATGCTCTGGCTTATAATTAAAAGATCCCCTTCAGAGGTATGTCCTGTCAATCTTCTCTTCTTCATTCTCTTACAGTTGCGAAACAGCTGTACGGGTTTCGCAGACACTGAAGGTAAAAAGGAATAAGAGCCCAGCTTTTCCTTTCTTCCGATGAATCACTTCATCATCGAAATTGCATCTGTTATGCAAATCAAGCCCGTCTCACTATTTTCCAACATACATGAACTCTGCACACAACCTAAACAACCCAATTCCCGCAAACAGTTGCAGAATCTAACAATCATGCAATATATATTTTAGAAGAAAAAGAAATAAGAGATCTGAAGCGTTTTCCACTATGCAACGTTCCATATTCCTGGAAGGATTTCATGGATGAAAGCAGTGTGCGCGCATAAAGAAGGACGACAAGAAACAAGTGAATAATTGCAGTTCTCATTGCTCACATTCACATCGCTCACGAAAAAAGGAAACGATGGCCGACATTTTTGCGAGCCATTGGGTGGTGGAGTTTTGTGACGTTAATCCGCCCCCACGAAGAAGAGACAGCGCTTTGCACTCTTTTAGTGATGCCATTAGGTGAAAACCACCCGACGTGTTATATGCGCATGCGAAGACTTCGTGCGGATTCGATCACATTTCAAGGCCAAAAAAAAACGGTGCCTTGGTCTTCAGAGCAAATAAATTAAGCGACCACTATTCCTCAACGTTTCTGTTGACTACTACCATTCCATAGCTTCAGAGACACTAGAAACAAAGTGAGGGAAGAATAAGGAATGAAAAAAGCACGAGTCATTCAGTTCCTTCTCTAGGACAAAAGTATCTTTTAGCCTTTGCGCATGTCGTTCTGTACGATGAAATTATTCCATATGTGCTACTACCATTTGATCAGGTCAGTTCTACTTGACTGTCTGAACGTTTGCAAACAGCAGCTACGGTCTACGCGTATGGCATATCACCTCGTAAATGCATAGGAATCTTTTATCCTAATCGTCGCTTTCGTTCTGTTCCACTTTACGTGAGCCATCGGGTCCGAGAGGCTACAATAGAAAATTTGCTGTGAGTAAAGAATCAGGTAACGGCAGCGGATCGAAGACCTTGGTGCCTAGAATTTTACTGGCTCTTTTTTT
Organism: Ascaris suum; assembly: GCA_013433145.1. NCBI lineage: Eukaryota > Metazoa > Nematoda > Chromadorea > Rhabditida > Ascarididae > Ascaris > Ascaris suum. The sequence goes on along the minus strand of CM024187.1, from coordinate 14,243,154 downwards.
TGCGAATAACCAGGTCTTTTGCATGAACGTTGTCTCAATATCTGCACAGCCTAAGAAAGATGATAAGATTTTCTAAATATGTGAATAAACGTAAAGAGCACGAGCCAGGGTGTTGGATGCAGTCGAACTGGCACCAAAGGCACTCGGTCGAAATCGGATTTCGCCTGCAACCAAAAAAAAGTAAGGAAGGAAATGGAATCCCTGCCGATAAAAGCCGACCAAAATTTCGATTTTCGACCTTTGCTCCTTTGCTCTGTTACCATCACTACCGAAGGCTCCAACTCCCGGCTACATGTTCTCTATACGCCTGCTTAGAAGACAGAATTCGCTCCTTCCACAATGGAACGCAAACTGGGGGAAAGGCCAGCAACCACAAGACGTCCAATGTGGCGTATTAAGATATTCCCTCTCTGGTGCAAACTAAACTTACCCTAACAATGCCGATATTCCTTTCGTTCATCTCCATTAAATTATCTTTGTTCCAAACTTAGCCACACATTTTATAATGGTTTTTTTATTCCACCGCCAACTGAAGCTGAATGAAGTGGGTTCCATAGCGTTGCAATTATCTGGTGCTTGGGATAGATGCACAGCGAAAGAAGTAGTGACTATAAACGAAGTTCATATCTGCGATGCCGAAGATTTTTCTTAAACTGCACCATAACATTAGTGCCATCGAAAATAAAGGTTAACAGATGGGAAATTATAGAGCTATAAAATTAGTAAAAAGTGCTTTTTTGCAGTTAACCGTACGCTCATCAATAACTCGTTGGAGTTGAATTTGAGGTTTTAAGATACTTTACTCATTGTGGCAACTTTTTCTTAAACCCCTTCAAAAAACTTGTGTGCGAGAAAAAAACAGCATAGAAGCGTCACATGCGGGATTGAGCCGGAGTTTGTGCTGACTGTACATGAAACATAGGAATTCCAAAAATCAATCAACTGCATTATATTAGTTTCCGTTCTTGCTTCAGCAGTTCTAGCCTCTGCTGTTAGCAGGTTAATGGGATCACTGGAGCTGAGGAGCAGTAGTGACGAACCACGAAATGATAAAATCATTGGTTGCTGAGTTGATTTTTTGTGCGAAAGATCACTTTCGTACGTTCATGCTTAAAATTAGAGTATTTATTTGCTACTCTTCCTTCACTGAGGCGCAATAAAGAGCTATCCAGCGTCAATCATGGCTTTCCTTTAGCGTTCCAACGAGTCGGTGAGCTGACATCGTCAATATGTTGCTTTCAACAAGACGCTGTGTTTCATTTTTGAGCAAAAAAAAACTTGTTTTCGAACACAGCTCTCATTTCACAGAAGAAGTATTTCTGTTTTAAAAAAAGAAAAAGGAATGGATGGAATAAATTCGATTAAGTTTACCTTTTGTTGAAAAGAAATAAAATAAAGAGCGCGAATTGTACTAGCAATGGAATGCCGAAATAATAGTTTCCCTGCAAAAAATAATCTGCGACTTGCGAAAAACCTGCGCCAAGTAATTTCCTGATAATCTCATAAATAATGTTTCATAGTAATTGAGCTCGCATATTTGTTCGGTACAAGCAACGAGGACAAAAATACATTCATAATCAAAAAAAAAAGAATATCTGCAATTTTTCAGTGAGCTGAAAATGAGTTGCAGAAGTGGGGTAAATAACAGAGGCAGTTTAATGAGATCGCTCTCAAAAGCTTTTTTTTGAGTTTTGTTGAGCTTTGAGCACATAATATGCAGTTCTCCTCCCACCCGTCCTCCCCCTTCTCGCCTCTCTCTCCTCCTCTCCCTCCCTCTTCCTCTTCCTCGTCCCCCTCGTCCTTCTCTCTCTTTGGATACAGAAACTTGGAGCATTTGGCTGCTTTGTCAAAAGTGATTTAGTTGGGCAAGATTGCGCATCTAATGCTTACCGGATAAACTCTCTGCCCTTGCAACTCCCAATAGCCTTTAAACTGCGCACGCACACGAAACTGAAACACTCGAAGCTTATCTGCTTTCGCCCTTTTTTTCTAATCTGTAAAGAACAAAGGCAACAGTACAGCCGATTCAAGAGCATCGTTCGAAGGAGTGTATATAAGATCCATCTGGCAAACGAATTTACCATTTATACATAAAAGTATTGTGCACCTTCGATATATGCCCTCGAGGCAGACGACGAATGATGAAAAAGGCGAAGGCTTAGTTGACGCCCCATGAAAGATGGCGAAGCGAGCATTTCAGATAACACTCTGAAAGATCGTTAATGAAAGGTGCAACAAGCATTCCTTAATACCCATAACTTAGGTCATTTTGTAATACTTCATTCCATAATATATCATGAAATAAGCTGAAAAATTCACCTAAAGATATGCAACAAAATAATGCTTGAAAACTTCTATTTAAAGCAAGGATTAACATAGCCTCGGGACTGACCTAACAAATACATAATAGTGTGCCCAAGAAACCGAACTTTGCAATTAAGCTGCCCTATAATTTCAAGCTGTTTTAATGGGCGTGATTTTTTCCTTTTTTCAGTTTGCTTCCAGCGCTCGATTCTTCCTTCGACCAGTTAGATTGCAGAGTAGTAACGCTATCTCAGTATTTGTGCTGTTCGAATCTCAAAGTACCACTAAGAGACTCGAGAATCTCGGTATACTTCGGCTTTTTCAGACTTTGTGCGGAGTCGCAAGTCGTTCAGCATAGAATGTCTATCGTTCTGCTTGCACTATCCGCTTACCGTTCGTCTACCTATGAGCATCAGCATTCGTTCCGCATGTGCTTATGGTTAAGAGCCATAATCACTCAGAAAATCTTTATAACGTGATTTCTATAAAAGGAATCAAAATTCGATTTGTCGCCACTGAGCAAACTAAGTACGCCCAAACCCTCTCCATGTTTCATAGTTGTATGTGGCGCATTATATTCCATCCACGAATATCGACGACGGACATAGCACATCCAATCATCACACTACAGCATGGAAGTGGCGAAGCTTGTAAAAGGCGGAGCTCACGTCACTTGATTGCATTCTATTTTGTTCGAATCTCGTTTACGGCAAAGTTCCCATTACAAGTTACCTAGGAAACGGATGCATTTGGTTTAGGATTGTTTCTTCGGTGAATGACGCACAATTATTCATAAACAAAAGTGTCTAAATATGCTGCGACTGCAGTATCTTTGAACGCTCTCGAACAGACTCGAATTTCACTGCTCAGCCCATGCAGCGGTATGCAAAAGAAGAGTGTGGAAATCATTCACGACCTTCATTCTACTGCTAGTCTTAATGCTCCAGAAATGGTTCCATTTTCTCAGTGAATTATTTTAAGTCGATAAAAATAATGGAAATTTGCCTATGTTGAACAGACTGCCATAAAACAGCGCTTTATTGCTCCGAGATGTTAGTTTTTAATGGTGTAGTCGAATTTTACCTAAAACCAGATTAGTTGCATAAAGAGGGTTGGGTTGTGACTTATTCGATGATGCAGCAAAAATGCAGTAGCAGCTGTTACCGTTGGTTAGTCACGAAAATCACAGTATAAAACACAGTTTTCATGTTTAAAACCGTGGTCGGGAACAGTTTACGAAAATTTGGATGAGACAAAAAAGACGGGTACGGTTAAAGAGACGGTGTGGCGCTTAACTGAGTCTAAATTAAGGCGCTGCTGTGTCTTTAAGCAACTGAGCATGCTTCCATCGAATTCAGAAATTGAAAACGCTGTAAATATTACTGTTTACATATCAGAACTATCGAGATAAAAGTTGAAGTTTTTCCCGTTACTGGCTCTCTTTTATTGTGTTCAGTCCTCTGTAATTGCTACGGCATACAATCATGTCCACACCCAAGCATTTTTAGTGTACTGCGTGTGCACTCCAGGATAGCTAAAACTGGATTAGATTAGATACCTGCTTCCTTAATTTACTCATTGATAGCAGCACAAACAATGTGTTTTCAAATCGCGCTTGTTCAAACTTTGTCTTGGAGTAGACGAAACAATTTTTAATCAAAACAATTTTTGCTAATATCAGTATCGCCCTCACAGTATCATTTTACTTTGAACAGGCTAAAATGGCTTCAAACGTTCCTGTGAAAAAACTGCAATTGTTTTAAAACTAAACTAAAAATATGGAAAGCGCAAAAGGTTGGCTCACACAATATGCTCATATTCTATTTCGACCTCTCAGATCGATCGTTCATATAAACTTTTTAAAACAACAACAGAAGAGCGCAACATACGAGATCCTTCACGACTGTTGAACCATTCCCAATTCAAAAAAACTGGTTGCTTGCTACTCACGTTGAAAACGATCCGCGAAACGAAACTGTATCCAACATATCATTATAAGGTTCATTCAATATGTTCTGCCACGAATTTCATCGTTTTATCTTTTAAGTTAACGGATGCAGAGAACCAGTATTAGCAACATTCAAAAGTTGAAAAATCTGCAAAGAAGTGCATGAAATAAAAGATGTGAGCGGGTAAACAGAAGTAGGGAAATGTCGTGGTGATCAAATAAAAGTAACAATTAAGCCACATGCACTTATGATGCAGATTTGATGGATCCGTTGCCATCTAAATAGAACAGACTGTACTTGTGCAGGAAAGTCCCATCATTCTGCCATGAAGTTGATGAGCGATAAACAATGTCCAGCGTATTTCAAAATCTTTTACTCGATGAAAGAATATAAATAAGAACTATTTCAAAATCTTTTATTCAAAATGAAAGATATAAACAAGAACTTAGGCAAATTCAGTTGCAGGATAAGTAGTGCAAATTCTTTTATATCGGCCGTAAGCATTTCTTTTTTTGAATTCAAACTTTACCTAAATTTTGGGGTGAAGTATTCGGCAGCCTTCCCACACCATTAGTCTAGCATCACTGATCCTCATACATTCTCTAATTTTTCACCTTGCTTAACAGCATACTTACAGCAAAAAAGCGATGATAACTTATCTAAAGCTCATCTATGAGGTGGCTCAATCGCAATCACGTCATCGCTCAACAAATCTAGAGCCTCTCCCGCTACTTCAGGAGACTATTAACCAAGCAGGCATTTGTGCTAAATGATACTCAGACCGACTCCTTTCTTTCGTTCGTATACCACCAATTGATCACATGAACGGCATGCAAAAAAATATTAAATATCTCATGACTGTGCGAGATATGCGCTAAGCATCGGTAAAATTCGGATTTCAACAATTCTGTGGAAAGATGTTTAAATTTCGAAGGAGAAAAATCACTGAACTTCAAGGTCAGCGAAGTTTTTTTAAGTTTTTAAAAAAATCACTGGAGTTTTTTCGAAAGATATAACAAAATGTGGTGCTAAGCAATACTAGATGCCATCTAGCTGGCTGTTCTTGCAACGGCTTTCGCCACTTTTCTAAAAGCCAGGCAAATGTAAACACATTGTAACACATTGTAATGAGCGTTACAATGTGTTTACATGTTTTTTGTCTCAAATGTTCATATATTTGTCTCAAACCTTTGATTTTTAGGAAAAACACGTTCTGAAGAAAATCAGTAGCAAATAAGACATTTTATTGTTTACGATCTGGCACGATTCGTAATTTTTCCTTCTTTTTGTTCTAGCGTAGTTTCAAGAGAAGACAGAGATGCATTAGGGAAGTGCCCATAATTCGTTGAAGTTCTTTCTAACAATACCTATAACTGAGAAATAATTTGTGGCTTATTCTGGACGAATCTGTGATCTTCCTGTTGGGTTTTGTTGACTACTAGCGTGCTCGTTCAATTATCTTTGCATCGTCAACAGGCCACTCTTACTCGACAAAAGACCATTGTAATTGGTCGGCGTTGATTGAGTCTTCATAAAAGGAGATTTTTAATCGAGAGCAAACCTATAAACCTCAACGGAAGCAGCATGAGCAACGGATATTAATATATAATGGCGGTGGGTTTCTAAGCGAGATCAAAGGTTGTAGTATCTATATTTCAGAGCTAAAAAAGTAGAAATGCGCAGCTCATTAAAAACAAGAATGCATGATAATTTGTGAGCTATTGAAGGACACAGTTTGTAACTTAACAGGACTCCACTTTTCCGAAGCTATATGCCCAGAAAGGATTCAAGGAAATGAAATAAATTTTAGAAATAGCTCAGATTTGGAAAAAAGAACTTTTTTAAAAGTTCAGTTCAATTCGAATCAAGGTAACGTTTCTGAATCAAAAGCTTTGAGCGGTTCTGAGGTTAACAATTCATGAGAACCTTTGGAAAAAACTGGGCAAAATTGCGATGGACATAGGTGAGTCATGGTCTTATTTGCAGCTTCTTCTTCCCTTACGCGAACAAGGATCGCAATCATGCGCCTTTCACACAATCCTTCACTGCATTACAAAATATCACTGTCACTTGCACGCATTTTGCAAAACGTTTCATAGCACTGTGTTAAAATTTGCCCAAATTCACATTCTACTTGAACTCAACACATGTGATGGGATACCGTGTAATGCTTCTTGACCTGATAGTCTCACTCGTCCCCATTAGAACAGAGATATCATAGAGCTTGCATATCGTGTAATTTGTGAGTATTAAACAAAAAGACAGTATTTTCAGCGTATCTGTCAGGTAAACTTTACTAAACAACAGCAGCAACTAACGGCGATCGCTCGTAACCAAAAACATCACAATTTCTAGATTAAGCAACCTCATTCATTACATACAACAGACAAAAATACGTGGAAAGAAGTGCTCAAGGCAGCAAACAATAAAAGGCTTATCAACATAAAATTGAAAATTTCACCTGGAAAATGGACTTCATAGCATTAAAATTAGTCGTCGTTACAGCGACCGTTCATTGAACCCATGTACGAATATGAATACGAGCTGCCGATTACCTATACGTAGTGCATCGAGTAATACGCTAGGTCGGTCACGCAAGACCCGCAACTGCTATATGGCGATTAGCAGACTCACGGCAAAAATCCAATTTTTTAGTTATCAAGTGTTACGAGATTCTAACGAAGCAGCAGCTAATGAGTTGCTCCACGCATAGAACAGTATGTGGCTGCACTGGATCACGTCATCTGACGCAAAAGTTATTTGCATGACGCGCGATGGAGTCTCTTCCCATAAAAAGGACTTTTTTTCCGCATGACATGCCGCTAACACAACTCGTCAGTTGATCGGCTGCGTTATTTGCTCCTCTTCAGCTGAAACTCATCAAACGCGTTATGACTTTTTTAAAACTAAACTCGTCAAATGAGTTTAGAGTCATCGTTCGTCACACATCATAATCATCATGCACGAAAGCACAAACAACAGACGCAATGACGACGGATTGGCATTTCCGTTAAGGCACTCTATTTGTTATGAAATCAACTTTTGACTATTTTGCGACAATAGTCCTTTATGTGCTACTCAGTTAATATCAAAGCCGGATGGAGGACAAGGCGCAGCATCCAAGCGACAAATAATGAATTAGCAACCGTCAATTTCTTTGAAGGCAATGAGTGAAAACTTGAGAAACGAGTCAATTTTATTGTCGCTACGAAAGCGCCAACATACATGAAATTAAAGAAAATCTTATAACTATCCATTAAATTTGGATCTCATCTCGTAGATCTACAGACCTCAACTGTAACTACTTACCTACGACTAGTAGAAAAGCAACAAGGAAATACTCAGAGCACTTAGTTTGTTCCTGCTTTCTAGATCATCAAAAGGACTCGCTATTGCAATAATAAGCGGTAGGCCACATTCATGATTTGCTCTTTCGCACTAATTTAGATCAGTCAATGCACAGCCATATTAGCGATATTGTAAGAAAACAGTGATGCCATCACATTAAAAACTATTTTACTTTTCGTACCGTACTTTTGGATGTACCAAGTACAGCGCAGTACTCTACAGTGTAAGTAGAGTACAGCCTGATTTTTAAAGGGTGATACAAGTGCAGTGCTCCACCACACTGGGAGAATGTGTGTGCAAATAGATTGTATGAGAAATGTATCTCAGTTTATTCTAAGTTCGGAAGTAATACAGCTATTGCGCCTCTTTGATTTCAGATTTCACAGTTCAATTCTAATGCATCCTCATCCATTGTCATTTGAAATACAAGAAGTATTTATTTTAAATGCGGAACCAAATTTTGCATTTCAGATCTTCGATAACATCAGCAGACGGGCTGGATCATTTTACGTTGGTTTTTTTTTTCAGTAATCTCTCTGCTTTAAGTCATTCGTCCTCTTTTCCCTCCTTTTAATTTTATTCTGTGCCCCTTATTGGGAGGAAACAGACATTCAAAATTCGTAAACAAATTCGAATTATTTATTTTCTTTGCAACTCGAATCGTTCAGCACTGACCAGCGATAATTTTCTCACATTGCGCATATTTCCTTGTAATGAGTAGCTTCAGTTCAAAAGAAATATATTTGATTGCTCGTTTCATTTTATGCTTCAATTGTGCTTGAACGGCGGTCGCTTAATGAGTAACTTCTAAAAAACACTTTTAAAACTGCACATACGTGAAAAACGAATGGCAATGGTTGTGTCTGATGAACTACGACAAATGGCGCTTATGTCTTCTTTTATTTAAGAAACGCATCTCGTTCTTTCCAGGTTCGCAGGACTGATATCATCAGATTCCTTCGAAACGAGTGGCCCTCAAGCTGCGCATTCTATAGCAACCTATATGGGTGTTTTACCAACTGATTTAAGGAGGCTACAAGAGTCCCATAGGTGACGGAAGTGAAGCACGACAAATGCCGCCAGACATCTGAAATGTACTCAGTTGGCGAAAGCACTCAGCTGTCGGAAAAGTGCAATAAGCAACCTGTATAAGCAACAACGCCTGAACAGTCATGGGAAAGCTGAGTAAGACAGCTTAGAAAGCTGCTAATACGTCCAGGAAAGAAGCGGTGAAAAAAGATATCTGAGAGGCTGCTAATGTTGCCGAAAGGCGTCCCAAGGTTTATTCATTAGCCAGGAGTTGTGCAATTATTTAACTTTGCTGAATCCGTCATTCGTTTTATAAATCCCTGAAAAGGCTTTTGCTGTCTTCTAGGAAGGCCACTGAAAGAGATCAAGAAAATCGTGGCAGAAATGAGAACATTTGGGAGGAGAGTGCATCAAGCACTCGTTTATTGTGACGATGATTCATTAGATTGGCGATATATCTCTCAAAAATGCATTATTGGGTTTGAAGAAATTATCTGGACATCACGATGCACATACTGTCGAGGTTACCTGAAAATCTTGAACAGCGCCGGCAACAATGAATCGTTAGTTTACAGAGTTCACAGTCCACAGAAAGGAAAGACACGAGGAGGGGAGGGGGAAGGAGTGAAACCGTGCCCTCCGGCATACAAAAAGGAAATCGCAGACAATCACAGAGAGTAGCAGGAAAAGGTAGCCAAAACAGGCTCTCTGTATACCATTGCGTCGGCAGAAAATGCTGGCTGGAGCGCTGTTGTCCATTTCTATAGTTCCGGCAGAAGTATCCCTTTTATTTTATTCTAACAGAGAAAAGCAAAATCCTTTTATGACAGCACTGAAAGAAGTAAGCAATCATGTGCTTATTGATTATATCAACAAAAGTTGAATGAAACAATCAACTCCTCACTTTTTTGTGGAGGTTTATTCGAGATTTTAATTCTGACAGGGGCAGCTAACTCCCCTCCTCCCCCCCCCTCTCCCCAACATAGAGTTCTCGAGAATAAACATTACAACCCACTTCCATAAAATTACTCGTTATCTGAATAGAGTAAAGAGCAGTAAAGTTATACTTTATACGATGCGTCTGAAGCCGCTTATTCTTAAATCCACGCATCGGCACTGATAACCAGTTTGAAATGTCGTAAGCTTCACGGTCGTGGAGGGGGATTTCGAGAGGATGGTCGAATGCAAGTTTGGTGTTACACTGAACTGGCAAAAGATGAGGCCAGATTACGAGGCTCCCAAGTAGAACAAGCATTATTAGCACATCGTTTAAAAATACCTTGGCTCAAACAACGTTGAAGATATATCTAAACATTACGGATTGCACACCATACTTGCGGCCCGATTCCAGTAACCAACATCATTCTCTGAAATGAATTAAGAGAATTTCATCTTGAAATAACTATTAGAGTAGAAGGAAAATGGCGACTTCAGGAGTGGCAAATTGAATTTTTTGAAAATGTTTCGCTAAAGAGTAACGAAATTTCCATTAATGACAGTCAGCAGTACAGCCTAAGCGCATTACTATATCCTTTTTAATACACTTGAAGAATCACTGCTTATGCGTAAAAGACGATCTTTTCACAGATTTAGCTGCAAGATGCCGACATTCAACAAACAATTCCTCAGAAATTGCTCGATTTATGTTACCGCACGTGGCTTATAAAATGTTTCCGAAATAGAATGAAATGGCCTGTAACATAGTGGAACGTTAAGCTTAACCTGAGCACTGTGAAATTTGAGCACTTCCACATATATAGGGTTTGCTACTAACAAACCCTCCTGGACATCCATTCATCACTTTAATTACGCATATTTCGTAGCTAATCAAATAACGAAAGATCATCCACGGAATCTGTTATTCTTTATTATTTATTGATCCTATATATTTCATGGGCTTTTATTCACTTACGAATGTAGCGACTGACTGGCTGAATCGCTGGAACGCTTCGGGCGTAAATGGTGGTGTTGACGCTGTGTCTTAGGATATTCCACAACGAATAGTTTTTTTGGTGTTTTCAACCAGCACCACAAAATTCGACAATGTTGTAAAAAAAAAGGAGCGGAGGTGCAGAAATGATGGGAAGCTGCGCAATGTTCACAAGCCAATAGACAGAAAATTTTGTGCTCTGTTCGGAACGGGGGGGGGGGTGAAGGGAAGGTAGAGGTCGGTTGCATAGGGGAAGGTGAACCAGGAATGTTTGCTAGAAGACGTTTATTGCAAAGTTGTAGGCGAAGGGAGGCGGGAGTGGTGGAAATATTAAAGAGGTACCAGGGACGGCCAATTTCGCATGAAGCTCAGTAAGGCCAAGCCTGATTTTGAAACCACAGCATGCCGGCGAAGTAGGCCTTTTCCAATTAAAATGCACGTTTGCTTTATTGTGAAGAGCGATGATTCGAAGCCTCAAGCAAAATAATTTTTAATTTATTTTAAATATACCTCAATATTTTTCTGCTGAGAAACTTTTATTATCAAGTAGCTTTGGTTTGACCTGATTAAAAAAAATTTTATAAGATGAGAAATGTTTCACCTTAAGGAAAGTTCATAAATTAAAAATTTCAGACGTGATTATATAAATTCTCTGCGTCAGTCTGTTCATGCGTGTCGTTTGATGGCTACATTTGATATTATTGCTTAATATTTCAAAAAAATTAAGGGTGCGCTGGATTTGTGCCATAGTGCCATTGTCAACATCAGACTTTTTCTGAGTCCAAGGCCACATCTCCCTCGTAATAAGAAAAGGAGATCTAAATGCTTCTGACCTCTTAGAGGTGGAGAGGAGACTCCTCGGAATTTCCCTTCACCACTTCATTGCCCCTATTTCGCGAAGGCAACTGCAAAACAGCGCTTCGTATTGGACTAGGCCCCTGAACTAAAAAAGCGCCTAGGCAGCAAATGGACGTTGCAAATAGGGGCAATGAAGTGGTGAAGGGAAATTCCGAGGAGTCTCCTCTCCACCTCTAAGAGGTCAGAAGCATTTAGATCTCCTTTTCTTATTACGAGGGAGATGTGGCCTTGGACTCAGAAAAAGTCTGATGTTGACAATGGCACTATGGCACAAATCCAGCGCACACTTAATTTTTTTGAAATGTTAAGCAATAATATCAAATGTAGCCATCAAATTGAGCGCAAAATGTTGGGAACAAAATATAGGCTCCTCAAAAACCTTTGCGATCATATGACGTCTCACTCCTCGGCGCATCTCAGAAATTTTGGTCACAAAAACGGCTTGTTTTAAATAATATTTGTATGATAATATTTTTATGCGAGAAGAAAATTGCTCTAGTTTATGGATAACACGACTGCTGCAATTATGCTATTCGAATGCCCACGACATATGCCGCCATATTTGTGTCGATTAGCATAGTTGGTACCTCCGTGGGTGGTCTCGATCACTATTTTCAACAAGGATACGCAAACAAAAACGCATCCACATACGAGTAGTGCATGTCGACGGATAATATACACCACAAGAGTGGGAACCAGTCTTGTATAAACGTAAACGTGGGTCCTTGCCAAAACAGCTTTGCAGCTTATGAAAGAGATAGACGAGACTGTTTGGTAAGGTTGCTTTTGGCTAAATATTGTAACCATCTGCGTAAGAAATTTATGCCAGTCGCCACACCTACTAAAAATTAAACGTTATGTCTATACTAGATGCGCATGTTTTTAGGTTCAGCATGTTCATGTGGCAATCTAAGACAGCTGTTGCTTGATATTTGATTTACGTCGTGGTCGTTACAGCAAGATAATACCCTTTCAAGACCTTATTTCATTGCATAAGTTTATAATTCCTTCTGACCTCGTTTCCTCATACATTGCAGCGTCTCCGCCATGACGGATAATCTCGAAAATGACCACTCAAAGTGTAAAACAGTTATAGTCTCTCATTTAACATTTACAGAGCAGAGATGAGCAGAAAGGGCAATAATCAACAAAGAAAAAAATTTTCTCCCGCTTGCTTTCTTAATCGAAAAGCTCGAAATTTATACTAGACACTAATGTAATTTTTTCAGGACGTCATGAAATGTAGTTGGACACATATGGCCGCAACTTGCAATTGTGTCCGGAAATTTCATGTTTTAATTAGACATCATGACCGCACTTTCAAAGCCCCTCTGACCGCCTCTCAACTGCTGATGTTTTCGTCCGACGGTACGTTTAGCGTTGCTAGGTAACCAATGCACATTATCCAAATGCTTTATAGCATGCCTGCCAAGCTGCAGTATTCGGGGCATGGTTTTTGGATTCGTTCATCTCATCGTTCTTTCCTTCGTCAGTTGTTGCATGAATCTTTCCTTCGTGTAATGATAAGTGAATGAATCTGTAAAGAGGGCTTAAAAGAATAGAAACTTCCCTAAAGTTTTGAAACACTCTGTCGAAGAACACTGAGGACTTATTTGCATTCTTCTACCAAGCGAACATGTTGTATGCGAAGAGAATTACAAGGAATTCTATATGAAGTGAAATCGTAGCAGTGAGCAACAACATACCTAAAAGCTCTGTTAATGTTGTGCGTTCTCTTCGTTCTATGCGATATCTCTTCACACCAGGAGAGTCGAAAAGCCGTCTTTGAATCGCGCAAATCCTATCAGAAGAGACAAGTGAACTTTTAACTAATTTCCATTTATGGTGGAAGTGCATGTTTTACTGTGCTCGGTAAATAATTACTGTGATTGTTGTTCCTTTCATTTTGCCATTTCAACACCTGTATCGACGCGCTATTTTCTATGCTAATTTAAGCGCACTTTTGAGAGAGCGTCAGAGTGCTTCGCCTTATTGTTTGGTAACTTAAAGGAAATCACTAAACTGAGGAATATGTACTATCAAGGAAAGGCGTTCACGTTTTAGTTATTAGGGCTGAGTTCCACAAAATGGCCTTCAGAAGCGGGATCCTTGCACGATTGCGAGATGAGTTCACGCCGATAACACATCTTCGTGCGTCCAAATTTCTTACGGCGAGAAAGTTATTGGAGATGGTGAGTGAACAATCCTTAGGCGTTGAAAGATTGAGATGGTATACCAAATATGAAAATTCATTCGCCCATTATATATCTCCTAGTTCGAATGTGTCGCGTCACACTTTCCTTCCGCGTCAGTTATAGAACCATGGAAACCGCAATGCGGCGAAAGAATACTATTAAACATATTACTTTAGACCGGCAAAACTGGGAGGACTGAAACCTCCAAATTTAACTGGCCACATGTAGGCAAAGAAAATCGAAGATATGACTCTATTCCATACAGCTATTCACATCAAAAATAATGTCCGGTTCAATGACTTCACTGGTGATGCAACTTATGATCTAAGCAACTACCGAGCTGGTTTTAGAGCCCTTTGATGCGACACCTACTGACGTCTCAAATTAGCTTTCGTACTCATTTTTCATGCCTCAATAACATGCGTCCGCAGAAAGTACCGTAAGCAAGAAAGAGCATGTAGACGTTCGAAACACAAAGCTACGGAAATGAATGTTCCATTTGAAGTGAGCCAGAAGGAAAGATGGCGGAGGAAGCACTGGCAAAATGTGGTCTGCACTTGGATTCGTTCAATAAAATTCGTCTTCTTCAAACGGGTAGGTAGTATTCTCATTATTTCCGTAAACGCTATATAAGTGAATGGGAAATTGTCAGTATGAACTACACAATTCGATAGTGTCGCTTGCATTTTTATTACTTTATTAGTCTTTTATTCTTTTGTTGATCTTTTTTGCATTAGCGTGCACTTTCTTTTTATGCGATTGCGAGATCGCAGACTTTGCATATATGGTTCCAGAACAGAATATGGATTTTAAGGAGAATATAACATTTTTGGATCAGGTTGACAATAACTTTGCATTAAAATGGTGACGCATAGATCGCGCAGATTCTTGCTATTAAAACGGCCTAATTAAGGCAATGATGATGCGTGTGGCCAATGAAGTTCTTATACCCTTTCGAGCTGCGCGTAATACCTCAACTACTACAGATAAGATCTGCGTGACCAGTTTAGATTGTGCTTAGTAAGATAACCTTCACAGGTTTCACAGGCTGCAGTAACATCGCAACGACGCGTGGATCTACGTAAGAGTCGTAGAACAGTAATGAGCTATTATTCTGAACAGAACTGCTGACTTTAGCAAAAATAATTGCATTACTATCCGAGGCAAGCTCTTGCTCGAAAGTTTCGACATATCTCGCTTCTTAGGCTTAACACAGAAATGTTGTCCGTTTTGTATGTCACAACTAGAAATTTCCTGACCCATCTCGTTCGCTGTATCTTTAGAAAATAAGGCCTTAATCAAGGAGACCAGATTTTCTGAAAGATTTGTTTTGTTCGAACGTTTTAAGAAGTTTCGGTCCATTTGATCTGTTAAAAAAACTTGTGTCAAAAAAGTTGCTTGACTCCCAGCCACCCTGAAGAATTGTTCGATGGTTGCTTCCATTTAGGAACAAGTTCATAATTTCTATGCAGCTGCCGTCAAAAGCTGTTTCGAAAAATAGTTCAGTGATATGGTTTTCAAAAAGGCAGTTCTATGATAGTAGCAGCAACAAATTCAGCTGCAAACGAATTCATCTAGACTGCTGTTAATGACATCTAGTTGTACTTCGGATGGTAAATAACAACTCTCTGTTGATGGATCGTTTCATTAAAACGCTAGTTGCCAGCTTTTTTGGTCACCGGTTGAAAAACAAACCCACACAAGAATTTAAATGGTCAGAATTACGTTCCAAATATAGCCAAACTTGGAGAGAAGAGAAGTGAAGTTGTCCTGATTGCTTTGCAAAGAATGTGTACAAAGCCGAGTTATAGATCTTTCCGAATCTGGTTACGAGCTTACCGACGAAGTGAAAGAGTTCCGCAGCAAGGTGAACGCGTTTCAGTCAAATACCGACGGCATCATGGAAATACTCCATGAGGTTTCATTTAAAATATAATCGATTCTGCATCCAACATCATTATACTACCTTCTAGCTTTTTGGACAGCATTGGCAATATGCTGCTGGTGACGGTGTGATAGCCTATTTACCGTTCCTTCACAGCTTCGCAGATGACAGCCACAGAAACGTGTTAGTATAAGTGCTATCATTCAGTCCTGCGTTTAGACATGTTATGTACGAGTGCGACTATTTTTTAGGGATTGCCACCAGCAAATGTGAGGACAGAAAGCATCGACATGTTTCAATCTCAGAACTGCATGATTTTCAGAACACTTCATAAATCCAACAAAGACACTCCTCCTTCTCCTCTCCCAATTATGCAGACTTACAGCTTCGTCTTCACATTCACTGAGGACAGATTCACAAGACTACTGCAAATGTGGAAAAACCGCGGATAAACACTCTAAGCCTCCAAACTCTAACACTTAATACTATTAGATCAAATTCTAGACGACGAAAGTTAAACTGTGTGCTGTACTGCAGCGATTTATTTTATAGGTCAATTACCCACTATCAACTATGTGGACTAACACTCGAAGAAAGAGAGAGAAACAATACAGCACACGTACAATCAAAATACAAAATTTAGGTTGTTGCAGTATTATTAAAGTTCCAAACACGGTTACGTATAATAAAGGCATAGAAAATCGGTGAGCGACTACAGTAGGACGAAGGCTTCTTGAAATTAGAGATCTTGCTGCATCAGGAACTGTTAAGAGTATTTCACACCCCAGTGCAAAGCATGTTTTAATGCGTATGTTTTCTAAATGAAAAAATTAAACTTTACCTGATGTTTTAATGTCTGGGAAACAAAGTTGAAAAAATACTTCTTTTTTAAAAGCTAACTGTCCTATAAAATCCTATAAAACATACGTGCGGTGTCCGCTACTCCGTCCAAAGACCTGTAGAATGCTTGGCACACAAAGAGTGTGGCGTTTTTGTAAAGTTTGACATCTAACGGTAAAATTATTTATTTACGGATGACGAAATTCTAAAATACCATGACAGAAAACTTACCAATAATCAGATCCACAAATATGGAGCAGTTGCGACCCCAGCTGATGACAGCACAGGGGAGATCGTCCATAGAAAACTTCTAGACGGTTATAATTCTTAATCCACGCGTCATGCACGGAAGTAAACCCAACTTGGAATAATTGCCCCAAACCCAATTAAATGAGGCCATTTTGCAAAACCATGAAATTCTGCTTTATCTAACACATAAGGATAGGCTGATTCCTCCATAATTCTGCAATCTAGATCAATTTGCAGTTTTTCGCATATGGTATCAAAGTAGGCACCAGACAGTGAGAATTTCGATGAAAGAAGCAGAGAGAAGGAGCAATTTCGATAGGCAGAAAATATCACCAATTACCCATGGCAGCAAAAACTGAGACTTCAACTGTCCAGTGGAAACCAGTTTATCACCTCGTCATTTACTAAATTTTTTCTTCGACCTTTCCTTTCACCCCTTCTCTTCCACATAATTTTCCTCAAGCTAGCATTAGCCTCAACCCGAGCTCAAACTTTATCCTGTCCGAATCATCCCGGCTGGGAGATGGTTAATCTCATCTGTGGTCCAGTATCATTTTTATGCCGTTGCTTGCGATATTCTGTAGGTGTTAGAAATTCTTAGGGATAAGATGTTGTACACCATAACGCTCGCAAGTTTTTAGTTCGCGAAAATGGTCGACAGTGAGAAACTTCGTGCTATGTCTTCCCGAAATGCTTTGAAAATGGCTGACAAACAAAAAATCGCAGACGCACAACAACTGCAGGTGAATTATTTGCTATGTCACGCTTTCTTGACGTGTAGAAATGTCATTTGCAAGCGGCATACGTATGTCTCTTTGCAATGCTTTCATGTGCAACTTTGAATGCTTGCCCATCAGATGTCATTCGCTTATGCAATTCCCACTAAAATTGAACAAAATTCTAGCTAGATTCGTTCCCAGAGCTACGCAGAAATGGAAATGCGGATGAGTTTGCTCTACCCGTATAAAAAATACAAGATACTTTGAACTGCAGTAATTTGGAAACTGCTCTCACGCAATAAGATTTGTTTTTGGAGACACATGTCTGACCCGAAAGAAGGAGATTACTCCTGCGAATGTGTTTTGAAAAGCTATTCATATTTAGCACTCGAAAATAGCCCCATTTCTTTAAGAACCTATAAGTTACACCAACCTATAGCCTATACTACAACATAAGCATTCTTTAAGGGGGATGACGTGAAAGGGATTTCTGGATGAAGCAGCAAACTGCTAAAGAAATTAACCATTCTTGGTAGATAGTGAAAATCCTGGAATACACGCGCACTATACAACTTGCACGTTTGAAAATATCTCGCGTAGAGCGGTTGTATCCTTTTCTGAGATAAGGTTGTGCTAATGTTGCTTTGCGGCCTCTGAGACCCAATACACCGCCCTCTTCCCTCCCCCCCCCCCCCCCCCCTCCTTCCGGTGTTTCTAACTCCTATAGCCTCGCTTCTACTTCGGAGCTTCCCAGCTCGTTTTACTCTAACCTCTTAACTCGGGAACCTCAAGTGTTACTTACTAACTCCACTTAACCGCCTCAGCCAATACTATTTCTAAGGCTTGTATAACTAGCAGGCTACTACTTATTAGCACTACAATCGTCAGCGTTGTCACCACTTCTCAGAGCGATGTTGCTTGACTAATGCTGTGTTTTGTGGTGTGGAACCTTTCAGAATTTACAAACATTTCTAAGCACATACGAGATATAAATTTCATAGACTTTTGTTTACAATAAATGCATAATGCATCAGTCACTTACGGTCATACAATTCAAATAAGCTATAAAAGGTGCAGCGAAATAAATCGCTGAGAGACAACGACCAACCAAGTGAATTTTCGAGAATCTCCCTTTCAAAAGAAACGGAAGAATGAACAAATTTGTGTAGCAAGAAGACGTAAGAAGGCCATTATAAAGAAGTTCATTTTCAACGAATGCAACGCCTTGTGACTCACGCTGCAAAACAAGAGCACAACAGCTGAGCAGAAGAGCATTGTTATCCAAGTGAGGATATACCTGTTGTATCTCTAACAGCGATAACGTCGAGAGGAGACCGAGGTAGACGCGAGGAGACAAGAGAGCTGCCGGTCTGCTAGCCGCGGGTGGAGAAGACTGACTCGACCGGCTGAGGTCCGCCTTATATAGGCTTCTGGCAGATCAAAAGCACATAAGTCGATCAATGACATGGCGCAATGCGAACAATGACATGGCGCGAAAAATAACGCTATAAAAGCAAAATGGTCACTGTTACATCACAAATAGATTGGCTCTTTATCGCCACATCCAACGATACCAAAACTATTCAGCAAAACAGATAAGAAAAAGGAAAAAGCACATTTAGATGAAATTTTTTTCAAGAGGAAATATCGTTTTCGATTCTTTTCGAGATAAATGCGCCCGTTGCAGATTTTGATACGTGAACGTCGCATCGAGTTGGAGCGTTTACGCGTCGAGTACGAAGCTGCGCAAAAGGAAGAAAATGAACAGAAGGAATATTTGCAGAAATTTCTCTCCCCGACGTGAAGCAAATCTCTCAGTGATCACTCCCTTCACGGAAATGATTTTGTCACTTCCTTCGCAAGAAAATGAGGTTTGGCGCCTCTACTCTTCCTCTTCCCAGCAACACTGACGATTTCTTTTAGCTTTCTGTACGCCCTCCTCGGTACTCTTGCCTCTGAGTGGAGCCGAAGTTACATACCAACACTTCTTTTCCATAACCACATTTAACGTAATAAACGAAATGCAAACAAGGCGCTAATGAAAACTGAAAATTTCGACGCTGTCCAACATGAAGCAAAACATAGCTTGCAAAACTCGAACGTTGCATTACCGTGCCCTTTTAAAACTATAAGTACGCATACATTACACTACAAACTGCTCTGATTCATCTAAAACGTGTTACGCACATACATTCCACGTTATTCGACGTTCACTCGAGTGGAACCCATGCCTGCGTCTCGCTTTCCTTTTGTGCATTCCTCCACCTTCTCCTTAGCAAGTCGTTCTCACATTGTTCATTTACGGAGATACTCACAGCCACATCAATCCATGAATCACAGCCATGTAAATAGATTCACTTTAAATGCCAAACATCAAAAATTGGAAACGACACATCTTCCGTTCGCAATGTTTCCGTAGCTGAGAACTTCTTGATTAGTGGTTATGCAGACATCCGTTTTGAGATTGAAACTTTCCGCTGGAAAACCTTATGGATGAATGGAAAAAATTTTGCTAGGTGTAACTGGTTATGCTGCCATGCTGCCTCTACACAATTGGGATGAATGTCTCGAAAACTCGCCGGGAGAAACGAGATATACACCCGCTTTCTAATCTTTCTGTATGATGTTACTGAGGTGTGCGTCCACACTGGTCGACTTCCACACTGTCTCCGGCGCCATGCGGCGCAACACATTTCTTATGGCTTCATCGCAGTTAGCCGGGTAGTCTAGCGGCATTTCATCAATGTTCTCGATAGTGGTCACGTCGCACAAAAGTTTTTTTTTTTTTTGTCATGCTGTACTTACTATCCCACTTCTATCCCAAAAGTGGCGTCGTACATGCTTATACCTTTCAAAAAACGAGCCTACTGCACCTATAGTGAACTTGTAACTTCAGATTTGGTGCAGTAGTACAGCAAGTATATTGGGCCAAAAGATGCGGTGCTCACTTTGTATTCATACTGCATTTTCCGCCCTCTTAAGTTTTTTGTGACGTAAATGAAAACAGAGCAGAGATTGTTTATTAATAGCTTTATTAATAACTGGAAAGTAGAATTTGATCACTGACTGAAACGATCTAAAGTCATAGAAACAAGCTCCAAAATAAATCACCGTTCATCAAAAAAAGATAGATGCAACTGTCGACGGATGATTGGCTAAGGTAGACCGTTCAATCGTATTTCGCACTTTTCGAAACTCCTGCGATCTTCTCTCATATTTTCCAAAAAACTAGACGAAACCAAGAACCGCGTTTAAGCGGCTAGCGGTTGAAAGAAGCTTGATTCTGCAAGCAACACAAGGTGAGTGTATAAAAATAACAATATATCGAAGTTCGAGACCAGGACGGTCAAAATACCAGTTTCTTGTGATCCTTAATAGGAGCAGTCGAGCAAATCATCGTATATACATGAAATATAACATTTCGGGAATGCATCGCAAATAAGAAAGCGAATTAGAAACATAGAGATCGAATAAAGCACCAGGCACACTTTTGCTTTTTCGTTTCCTTTCCTTTGCAGTAGTACACATATCAACCGCTTAAGCAAGTGCATATGGTAATAACATTCCTTCTTTAAAGGAATAGGAGGTGGGGTGGAGTCCTCCTCCGTTTCGGCACATGATATTCTATGCAGTGATCCGTTCGCATCTTTGTCAGTTTTTGGAAATGCTCTATAAGCCAATAGCCAACGCTAAACCGATGAAATGTTTGCTGTTCAGGGGTGACACAGACGTTAGCAATGGCCACGAAATCTACTATGTTGGTATGCATTTTGAGGGTCACTCATTTTCAATAAATGCGACGGCTAATGGCAATACGAAGATGAAAACAGGAAAGTGCATTGAAGAGATGAAAACTGGGCACAAATTCGGTTTGCAGCACTTTCATTTGTCCTTCATACATTCAAAGTTATAAGATGTTTGATATTCTAGAGGTCCCCCATTAAATGCTGCCTCTCAAAGAGGTATTTTACTGCATTTGTACCCTTCTCTGAAAAAAGGACTGTATTGTACTCATATTCTACTCAAAAATTTAAACTTGGCACGATATTGTACTACACCTCGTATAAGCAGAAATGTGGTACTAAAAGTGTGATACTTGCCGTTACGATGATACCATTGATCCGAAGCACTACCAAGTTCGCTGCATAAAACTTGCGAGAAATCGAGAAAGACGGACTTCTGATGTATGGCAGAAACGCTAAAGTGTTCAGCAGTAAGTTATAAGCGCACTACACAGTGCCCCTCCTGAAACTGACCGCGGTGATTACTCATGTATTGATAACAGGCTAGTATAAAAATGCTTGCAGACTACTTTTCAAATGTTTTATAGAAGACAGTGGTGTGCTGCAGTACCTCCCTATACTCTTTTTTTGCAGCAAGCATTTGGGTTTTGGTGGTTTTAGTGTCGGCTCAGTTTTCAGCTGCATTCATAGGCTCAGCAGCAAGATTTCTCTCACACCGGATGGTATCCTCTCACTGTTTCAAAGACGCAGATGGAGGCAGCTATTCCGCTCCACTCTCATTTTCTAGCGGTGCTCCATAAGGTAGTGTCTTTGGTCCTATTCTATATGCACGAATGGAGACATTATGCATGAGGAAAAGGCCCCACTACAATGTGAAAGGCGTTTCGAAAGAGCAAGGGTTCATGGATTTCACAGCTAGAATAAGTCGGGACACAACTTACGGACAGTGGGTGAAAGCTTGAGATGAGTTGGAGACCAATTTGTGGAGAATGGATGAAAGCTCCTCTTTCGTTCATTACGCAGAACGTGGGGTCTCCAGGCCCGACATATCCTATTGGCTATTCTACCTCGCCTCCTCACTTATTTACTTCGCTGTCCCTTTCTTCCTATATTGTGAAGGTGGGGAATTTTTATTAGCATGACCTCATCTAATGAGAACGTTGAGTTTCGTCTTATAGGAACTCCATATTCTCTTTTTATCTTTTCCCGGAATTTTCACGACCGCCTCAAACCGCGATAAGGGTGCTCAAATAAGGTTTTCGCCAACTGGCCGAAATTATGGCAATGTTGCGAAATATTCCCTGCGAAAAATTTTCTCGGATGGTTCGTGCCAACTTCCGGCACGAACGTTTTCTCAGGTTAAGAGGTGAGTTTCTTTCTGCTATAAATAGTGCTCGTGATATTGGGGTTACAATCGACCCTGAACTCCAGTGCAGTCTACAATGTTCCACTGCTGCCAAGAAGTCATCGAATATTGCAAGCTGCATCTCCCACTTAACAGTACCTAAAAACCTTCATCACCTACTGTCGACTCATTTTCGAAAACCACACCCCTGTACGGTCTGTTTACTTGTCTTCTGACATCAAGTTGTTAGAAAATATCAGGAACGGGCCAAATCACATCATCAAGCTAGAAATCTGTAGTCTGAAATCTCATGGAATGAAGCATTCTCGAGTTTGGCTTGATTCTCAGTCATGAAATTGTGCTCGGCTTCTCCGATATCTCGCTGCCAAACACATTTCAATTTGCCTTTCCCCGCGGTCGATGCGCGCATTACTCCCAACTACCCAAAAAATGTTGCAACTGAAGCAACGTTCTGCATAGTTTCCTGTCGTTGTATGAGTCTGGAATCTGCTTTCTGTCGACATCGTTAACGCAACCACTTCTTCGGCTTCTAAGCTGTTGCTGAGCTGAATCGATCTACACGCTACTGATGTTCTTAGTTGCTAAATTCTATTCGCCCAACTTGTAGCTTGGCGAACGTTTTGCTCTTCCTTACTGTTCACATTCACGTACTTTTGTATGTTCCCCATTTCAGGATGTTACAGTGAATAAATAAAAGAATGAGAATGACCACAAAACTTCAAAGACGTCTGTCCAATGATATGGGAACAATTTCATTATAGGCGGTGTGATACAGCTTCGGTAAACCAAGAAAACTGAGACGAAGCATACCCCACTTCGAATGAAGATGGAAACTGTGCGAGCTATGTATGGGGAAAATGCGAAGGAAAAATAACTGTGCGAGCAGGCCGGCGCTGCACGATAATCACGAAATGAATTTTCCGACACATGACTATGACCAACTGGACAGTCTGAATCCCAATGCAAGCGAGAAAAAAAATTTCATGCATTTTTCACTTGTTGGAGCGTCTTTATCCATAAAAGAAAGCAAGAAGATTGCGCGTAATAGCCAAGTTCATCGATTCTGCAACCAAGAGTTTATTTCCACTTTTCCAACCAACACCATTTACGTGCCTCTTCTACAACGGATTAAAACGTATATCAACAGCTGCTGCTTAACACCTTTGAGGCTATGCCATTAATAAAAACAGCAGATACTTCATCGAAAAAGTAAAATACCTCAGAATACAATACCTAATATCTCATCTTCCAATATCATTCAGTAAATAGCAAAACGGGGAAAAACTGATTGATTAAGGCGTATCACAAGGATATTGAAAACACAAGCAGTAACATGTCACGAATGGTTTCTAGGACGCGTTCGTTGTGGAACAGCTGAGTTTGGGTGCTTATTCAAGGACTGCTTCTCATTATGTCTTTGATGCTAAATACAATCGCCTCATTACGACGTTCTCGAAGGAGAGCTGCCGCCACAGTTAGAGAAGAGAGGGATGTTGAAGAAGCACCCTTTCCTACCGTTGCGATTAAATAAACAAATAAAACAAACAACAACATTAATAAAGCTTAAAAAAGTATCAATACTGAAGAATTATATAGAAAAACGTTGAAATAAACGAATAAAAAAAGTTGAGTGATTAATGAGGATGAAATAATATCATTGACTGAAACAACTTTGAGCACTGACAACAAATGAGGAAAGCACACACGAGAAAAAACCACAAAGTCTCTTGTCGCAGGCTATTCAAATCGAAGTGCTTGTAAAAGCACTTCAGAGACCAATTCATCATAAAAGTCCGGCTGCCGATACTACTAGACCACTAGCTTGGAGATCAGATACGTGGAAACGCCCAATGACGAAACGCTCTACACAAATGTCAATACGCGAATCATTTCTGGCAGTCTTCAGTATCCAACTAGGACTGAAGTTGACTGCGGCAAAAGAAAAAGTACAGACAAAACAGCGAGAGCAAAAATTGACAAACAAATTCAAGCATGTTGGGCAATTTCCTAGAGCACAAAACACAAAAGCATACTTCCCCACAGAACAGCTGAATGTGCAGAAAAATCATTCACGCAGGTTATTTTTAAACACAACTACACCGTCCAAGTCAACACAGATGCTTCAACGAGTTCAAAATCCCAAAGTTATCAGTTCCTGCACCTCTGTGATCGAAATTCTCTCACTCACAAGGTTTGATCAGCCTAACGATGCAAATACAACAATCGCGTTGTCAACAAAAAGCTAAAAATTCACAAACACATGCTGTTTATGCATCACTGTGTTTTGCAACCCGTAATGGTGGAGCCAGGTGACCTAAAAATTTTTGGGACTTTGGTCACACTATCGTTTCATTTCCTGAAGGCATCAGCGATGTGAGCTCAGCACTCAAAAAAATGATTTTTGGACCCGACAACTACTGTGACTCTTCTTGCCTTCACTCGGTGTGCGCTGGTCTCTGCAGCCAAGCAAGCAATGCCTTACTCAGAGCAAGTTTTGCAATTGGATTCATAAAGGAGGGGTTAGTGTTAACGAAGCTCATTATATAGTTCCAGTGGCTAACGACTGTAAGGATAATTCACTCCTCAAATTCCACCCCACTTGGTGCGGTAGACGTGGGATGCAAAGGATATGCTATTGGCTAAAATTCAATCAAAGACCTCCAAATATCTGGAAAGTTCAAAAAGTTATGACACCATGCAGTGGGAAGTGGCCTAGGTACATTTCGTTTGACTTGATGCAGTTGCAGCCGAAATAGAGGGAAAAAACATTACCATCACAAGGTACTTCTTGCAATGCAAGAAAACCCGTTCTGATCTAACTGTCGCAAAATTCTGTATCCGCTCTTTGCATATCACTTAAACCATTTTACTGTCCCCCATGATGGCCCAGCACATCTTAACAACGCCACTCCTTCCATGCCACTGAAAATCAGTTGACGCGTTTCTACCAATTTTGGCCATTCGGCTTAATTGGCAGTCACTGTTAATTGAAGTGGTCGCTCGCGGGCAGTATGCAAAAACTATGAGATGTGACAATCGCTGCATTCATGGAAACCTCTATCAGATTGTAACAACGACAGCTGAAAATAGCTTCACTCGACTTCACAACTAACGAAGAGATGTGCTCAGCATAACACGTTAATAATATCCAACAAAGGCCGAAATCAATCTTTAAAAAATTAACGTCCCAGCGGCCAACTGGTAAGCATGAAACGAATGCGTGTAAATTCCTTAACCTGCGGGCTAATCAATGACTGAGTCAAAGCAAACGCATACACAAAGAAACAAACGTGGAGCAAGCCATTAACATTTTGCGTTCTTGCGCTTCATCTATCACAGTAAATAACTGTTACTGGTCGTGGCACCTTTGCGCTATGCAGAGGATACCTGATCAGAGAAAAAAGAGTGAGTGCAATTATCTGGCAAAAACAAAATGGTGATATTACCACTACATTAAGCAGGCGAATGAAAAATGGCAAAAATATAAGAATAAAAACTATGGCAGCCTTTTTGATGCGACATTTGTTCGACGTAGAAATGTGCTCAGCGCTGCAATACTGTACCTCACAGCATCAACTGCTCGCACTCTTAACTGTTGAACTATACGCAACAATTGAATTGCATATTTAACGGGAAAATCTCAAATGGAGTGTTTGAAAGGGTGAAGAACGATCAGAAACGCGACATGGCACATAAATTACTGCGATGAATTTGTTATTCCTCATCGTGACGCTCAAGTGCATAAAGATAGTTGCCTGCATTAATCCCACTCCACGTGCGACTGCAAACGGAGGAGGGGGAAGATTCAAAGTGGGAATGTAGAGTGCTAACCAGCAAGTCTCCGTCTTTAAAAACCCTGCTAGAATATCACCTATGCAGCATGCGTGAAGGAGGAAGAAATTGGATGTGCTAACAGAATTCAAAACTACTTTAGATAGTCGTCGTAGACAATCTCCTCGAGTACCGACTTGCTGTGCATATCGAGTGGCGCAATGTCGAAGAATATCATTAGGTGATCACCTCGACGTTGTGTATGTAAAGCCGATAGTACGCTCTCGTTGCCGAAAATTTTGTTGACGCTTCGCCCACCAAAACGACTCTGGAAGCATTTACCATTTGCATGTACCCATCAAACATTTCAATTGTGCCCGAATGTACGTACATCCTCGGAATCACTAACCGTTAACTTCCCGAATACGGTCCCCTTCCACTAGCTAGTGAATTAACACCCATAAACAAACTGAAAATATGAAAGAAGCATTTCTATATATGCGTCCTTTTCTTAAAACTCTGGCTTGAAATATGGTCGCTTTTGAAAATCATAAATTCTATAAACGTGAAAATTCTATGAGGAAAACGAAGCAAGCTGCAAGAGAGGAAAACGTAGAAAACCATAAGAGCTTCCTTATGGACGGACCAAAAATCATGAATTGGCAGTTCTTTACGTGAGATCCCAGCTTGGAAGGGCGGAAAGGCCATGACGGTAAACAAAATTCCTACCGACCATATCCTGAGACAAGACTGCAAGAACAAGAATTGATTCGAACAATCATATAATATTTGACAACTTTGGTAATTTAAAAATTCAAAAATCCTATGGACATCACACTATGATACGGCGTTGAAATAGCGCTGTGGATATTTATTTTTGCTCAAACTTTAAGCTATTGAATAAGTGTAACTGACTCGTCAATTCCTTCCACTTCATATAATACTGACCAAACTCACAAAGAAATAACTTTGCACAAATTTCTGCCACGTTATTTTTTGATAAACGATGGCGCGACTTTCAATATAAACACCTTTAGGTGGGATTTTGTGGGCAAAGTTTCACGCTAAGTGATAATAAATCTTGTGTGCCATCTGAACTGCTTCAAATGTTGCAATATCCACTCGTCAGCAACCGCGAAGCGCGTAATTTCTAAAAAGCGGCTCAAATAGCCATCGCTTATCTAGATAGCCATGCGCAACAAGTTCCCTTCCTCCATTCCCCAGCCTGTTCTGCATTCCTGTAAATGAACTGGGACGTGTACTAAACCAGGATTCTCGGTACTACAATACTGCACAATAGCCACTATTCGCACTCTCTAAATTGCAAATATGTGCTCTTAAAACTTACATAAACGTAAAAATGTTCAGGCCGTTGAACAGCGATCGGCGTCGGCCGTTCCAGTGAGTTCATGCTGAACGGCTCCGAGTTCTCGGCATCATCCGCATGGATTAAAGACTGCATTTCCTCACAACATATTTGGTATATAAACTCACCCAAATGATCCACTGAAAGTATTACTCCAGATCACATGACAAACTGAACAATCACATAACAAAAAGCATGCAATTATGAACGATTTTTCCAATCAACGCTATTCAACGCTTTTTCGATTGCTGCATTTCGTTGCACTATTAACACACAATGCACGGTACCAATCGGCCAACAAATTGTTCACAGATCAAAACTTCTCATGAGAGAGTTCAGCGGGTTAACGAGATGAGGGGACAATCGATTCACATAAATTCCAGGCAATCTATAAGCTGCCCTTTCCTCCTTTACTTTGTAACAAACTTCTGCGCAGCTATCCAATGCACAAATTTTGTGTGGATATATCTTGCCGGCTGCAGGTTAAAAATTGGTTGCCTGTTGAAAACTTCAGGACGCCTCTATTTAAAATCACCTTCGTAAGAAAAAAGGTTTCTTTTGAAACACTTCAGTGTATATTTCTCGTGGAAAAAATCTTTCTTCACCACTTGAAAATACCTTTGCAATGTGAAGGGATTTACATTAAACGCGCTTAGGTCAAAAGAGTACTGCTATTTTCAACTGCAGAACACATGGTTTTCAGTCGACAATGACAACCGAGAATATTTATAGGCAAAATGAGATCTAGAAAAGTAGCGCAATTATTCTCGGCAGGATATGTGCAGACATTTTTTCGCAATTTTGAAACTATTTCTTTTTACTGACCTGCACGACCTTGAGCGTTTTATAATGTCTTCTGCTTCCTTAGCGTTCTTTTTAATTTCCATCAGAATCGGTGAATGAATATCCGAAAAGTCTACGTAGAGACCTCTCTCCCTCGCAACTACAGGATAAGGAAGATTGCCCGTATATGCTTGTAGTTACTCCCCAAAACCTATTCTCGAAAGCCAAAATAGCAACGAAAGATGAAGAAGCTGACTAGTGGTATCCTCTCTAGTGCGTACGTATCGCCGGTTTAGAAGTGCAGCAGCAACACCTGGCCGTTTGAACAGCGACTTGGCAGGTAGCAGTTCGGCTTCAATTTCAATAAATTCATCATCAGCTCTGCGCTCCGTAATATCCAAGTCTTCATCGACCTTCAATGGAATAACTTAACGCCTCATATCCGATCAATCTTCAATAAAGGTGATGTCAAGTTTTCCCATTTCACACTCTTAAGTTCTCTTATACCTAATTATGCAATATTTCCGCTGGCTGCTTCGCTTTTGATAAGACAACGATATGCCAAAAAACATGCAAAGTGTAAAAAAATGGCTCTACTAGGGTCGAAAAAATGATTTAAAACATCGAGCTTGAAACAAGAGAGAAAAAGGGCATAAAAAACCAGAAATTTGGGAAAAGCGAAACGCATCTTTGAGTATGTGCATGCAAAAGCCGATGTCACACTCTGTGTAGGAGAAGATGGTGTGGTAGAGAACGGGGCAGGGAAGGAGGCAACTGTAGCGAAAGAAGCAGACACAATGTGTATGATGATGTTATGTCTCAAAAAAAAAACACGTAATAAGATACAAATTTTCATCATATGTTCCCGCAGATGAGCATAACCTTCCCTACCGACGGCGCAAGGCACATCTACGATTCGTTTGCTAAGGAATGAAGTGTGCCAGAATAAAGTTTCTCACCGAAACGGCCACACTCATGATCTTAATTGAAAACGAGCAAAAAAGAAAAGGAAAATTTTGATGGGCAGTTAAATCAAACAAATAGGTAGCAGTTACCGGTTAAATAGCTCATATATCACATGAGTCTAAATTCAAATGGAAATCGTTTTTCCCACTGGTTCGAGAATCGACATCACTATGAAACTACTACCGTGGTTCAAATTGCGGTGCCTGTCCAAAGCAATCAAATAAACTTTGAATCCGCATTCGTGCTCTCCAACACAGGACCTAAGCTTGTGCACTACAAGAGCATAATGAAGGTACCCTTCTCTCGAGTTGCTCAACCATGCTCTCATCAGGGGTCAGCGGCGAAGACGGATTCTCCTCCAACCACTTGTGCATCCTATCTTTAAGGGTGCATGCACTCAGGGGTGGCACGATTGGTCTCGGATCTTCAGTGACCGGCGCACTGTAAGTTGTTCCAGAGGCGCCTATTGAACTGCCGCCATTGGGCGTGCCGCTAAGCGAGGCTGCATTCGGCATCGAGTTCGCTGCCACCGAGTTTGGTCTAGTTGGCACTGATGTCGAAGAGGTGCTCGTCGTTGATGAGCTTCCTGTCGAATCCGATGAATTGGTGCTCGAACTGTCAGAAGAAGAATCTGAAATGATTTCTTAACAAAGTGAATTGCATCATCAAGAATTCAACAACATGATATCATAAAGATTGTCACTTTAAATAGGTGAACGGCCCGGGCTTTCGACTGCATGTAGAGAGGGGCCGTACTCGGCAAAAATTTCTCTGCAGTGCCAGACAAGAAAGTTTTACTTTACATTTCAGAATACCACTACAAAAGTTAAAGGAAAAAACAAAAAGAGATAAAGCATTCACAATTGAAAAGTCCACTGTTAAAAAAGTATAAAAACAGATGTGTTAAAGTTCTGATCAAACATGCTCATGGCCCATAAGTGGAATCGTAGGTTCGACGTATCGGGTGAGATTCACACAAAATTAGCTTTTGGTAGGATGCGAATTCAGAAGCAGGGTGAAAATTGAAGAATGTTATAAAACGCTAAATTTGGATATGGAGCTATTTCTTAGAAACGGGAACAAAATAAGACCAGTTACCGACTAAGTAACTTATAAATTTTGCTAAATCTGCACAGTAGAACTCAAGAATGAAGCATGTGAACAGATCCATGAATATGGCAGAAAGAAGGACACTTAACAAACACTGTCCAACTGGAGGTGAAAACACAAGAAAAGCCACCTTCAGTAATGCAGCAATCTGAGTTGCAGACCTCTCCAGCTGACCAACAAAATATACTTTGATTAATTACAGCTCAGAAATGTCGTCTTCAAGTGATTCTGACGCTTAAATCAGGAACGCATTCCAGAAAAATTGAGTTAGTGAACTGCCAAAGCCAATCGAAAGTATGCTTCTGTCAAAGTTGACCAGATGTAAAACGTGACAGTGACGGAGATGACCAAGGCTGTTTTGCAGTGCTACAACTCACAAGAAATCAAAACGGCAATCTAAGAATCTTGAACCCGACCAACGGACAAACCACCGTACTTCAACCGTGAACGCTTCTTATTCGTCTTCTAGCACTACGACATAATACCAAGGGAAAAGCAGGAGTTATAACACTCCTAAGGAATATTCGAAGGAAGTCGATTATGATAAGACTTATTAGACATTACCATCAACTTTGCAGAATGTGTTAAACAGGAACTATAAGTACTAACCAATACTATCATCGGAGACTTCAGTGCTTGAGATAGCTGCGCTGTGCGAAATACCATTCGTATTCGCAACTGGAATTAAATATACTCATCAGCGAGAATAGTGATACACCTAGCTCCGTCCACTTCACTCACGAAGGTAAGTGGTGTCACTCATCTCAATAAGAACACTGTGCATCAACAACATACTGTCTATCTCATCACCTCTCTCCTCGTACCTTTAGGCAATAAATGCCTGAAAGTGACACTCGAAGTGAGCAATCGATAGCGAAATACTACTGAAAATTAAAACTGGCCAGAAAGCATCTCGAACAGCAAAGCAGAACGCGGACTTTTTTGCAGGCACCCAATGACGTAGCGAACTGAAAATCCGCAAGAGTAGATTAGAAAACTATTGCAAACATGTTTTCATCCCTGTCTGTTCAAAATCAAATGATATCCGCCATCCACCACACGCCTCATAATACTGAGCTTCACGACCGTGAAAGTCATGAGGGGCTGGAACTTTTGACAGTGCTCTAAAAATGAGATGTCGATCATTCCTCAAAAGACCCTCCTCACTTACCTCAAAAGACCAAGTTCCATGACCAACGTTACCTTACAATAAATTTTGTTTTGAAATGCTGGTAACGTTTTGAAGTGTCATGATGCTACAGTGTTTATGGCGACGTCTCACGGCCGATACTACACTTCAGCGAAAACAAAGATAAGGGTTCTTGACAAAGTTCTATGGGAGAAAAAGCTCCGTCTGTCACCAAAACTGATGTTTCTACTTCGGAGTCATCTGCTGCAGGACCGATTTCCGGAGACCAGGCTCAAAGATTGGGTGGGTTTTTAGCCGCGAAATTTATTTAATTTACCGCATCCAAAATATTTCTGAAATATGGTCTGTGGCGAAATTCTGAGTCGAGCTCCAATGACAAGAGAAACTTAAAACAGACGTAATTCAACCGAGTCCGAAATAAAGGACCGGTTTCTAGCAACCAGTTCCAAAACGAGTCTATGCATGTGCTATAAATTTCACTCGAATTAATACGATAGATGAGAAGGCTAAAATATATGAACATGCAGGGCATTCACAACCCACTTTCTGCAGAACAAAAAAAAAATGCAGGCGAGGGTCAGTACTCTAAAAAAGAAAGAATTCAGCAAAAAGAACAAAGAATAGTCGATAAGGAATAGAACGCAAATATGTACAACAACCGAGCAAGAAAACTTACAGGAATTGTCGCTCTCAAGACCAGTCGACGTTCCAGGTAAGATCCCCACCGATATTTCATCCGACCTATAAAACGCTACGATCAACGCTGCGTAACTTACAACATCAGTACATCTGTTAAAAAAACAAAAGCAAAAAACGAAGTAAATCTGAGTCGTTACTGCAAAACTATCAACCATCATCACTATTCCAGAAGTCAAGAACACTGTTGATTTCAGTCTACGAAGAGTCGACCTTAAGGCATATGAAACCAGCAGAGTGTCACTATTCTTAAAAGCAGACAACGCCAAAAGAACCTCTCATTGACTTGATCCACATCCATGTCGCCCTCACCGCTACCCTCCGGAGAATTGCTCTCGGGTGAATTGTTATTCGATCGATCCTGATTTTCGGCTCTCGGGCGACGCTTCCTTCCTCAAAATTCACCCAAATAGAAACATTCAGCGTAATCGACTTTAATATGCTCCAAAAAAGGCATCTGCAGAAAAATGTACGCATGCTGAAAACCATTGTCCAATATTTTGTCCAGTGATTTAGAGGGCACAGAAGACAGCATGAAAATTCAGATGCTTGAGTTGTTTTATTATGCTCTACCCTTTGAAAGAATAAGTTAAGAAAAGTTACGTTCATAGTCGTACGATCCTTGCACCCTTTGCCTCCTATTTGCTGCCTGTGCCTTCATCCCCGCCTCGATGCTCTTTTGCAATGCCTCCACGTTGCTCTGTTGATGGAAAATGTCCATCGCTTTCTGCTGCATTTGCTCGTAAATCTGCCGGTCTGGCCAAATCTACGCAAACACCAATATTAGTTACGTATAAAAAGTCGCTAAATCAAATTAATTTCACATCCGATGACAGCGCACAACTAAACCAACCGAAAGTCAGTTTGAAAGCGATGATCGACTGGACCGATGGTGAAAGGATAAAAGCCCTACAAAAAATATAACTGAACCAGCCGTCGTTAATGGACTAAACATCCCACCAGCACTAGATGCTGCCGAAAAAGAGATAAAGATTTGTCAAGTTCAGATGTATGCAATCAGCTTCGCTCACGAATTGAACAAGAATCAGAACTGCTCTATGTGCCAACCAAATTTACGAACAACCTGATCTCTGGTTTTCCGTGAGCCTTCTAACAACCGATTTTATATTCAAACAGATCACGATAAACATGAGTACCTTGTTAATCAAAGCATCGAAGTTGGGATCAGGTCTAAGCGAGCGCTTTGAAACGAGCTTCTTACGGCAAGTGGGACACTCCTTGTTCCCTCGCAGTAGTGCCGTTGTTATACACTCGCTGCAGAAACGATGGAGACATTCCTGCAGTTCATCTGCCGATAACCACAAAAACGACACATTGCTGATTCCAAGATGTCATCAAGCAACGACAGACAGCGATGCATGCCAAATCACAGCACATTCAATTACATTTCCGATCAGCAACACTCACATGCTCGAAACCTAACTGACAAATTATCTCAAAGATTTCGATTTTGTCTCGCATGGCCACAACTGCATGAGCCACACGAACAAAGATCGCCTTGAGGATGCGATCGAATTGTAGAAAACCAAATGTGAACTAGCTTGTCTGCCTCTGAAGAACACATCCATCAAGGAACGCGTGGACACCAATCCGCATCTCATGACTTCCTTGTAAACTGTATTTTAAACTCACACCTTGGCTATCACTTCAATCGCCAATGTAAACGTCGTCCAAAAGTTTTGAAAGGGGCACCGATTTTTGACGGAAGAAAGGATGACAAGAAAAACAAAAGAAATTCAATACCTCAGCGAGGCCATAAAAGAGGGAGATAACAGAAGGGGTCATATACGCCAAAACTAAAGAGTAAATGCATCTTTCCATCTCCTCTCTCACCAACAACGCTTAAGAGTTGAGAGAAAACGCCAAGTACAGCGAAATACCACAGCTAATTCAAATACTCCATTATGATAAAGCGATTTTCCCTCAGCTCATTCAAGGCAGTTGAAAATGTTCACGTTTCAGCGTGCGCTGTAAAAAGACACCACAGGCAAAAATATTCTGAACCTGAAACACACCTCTTAAAAGATTTTAAAAAAGCGTAAACAAAATAAACCAGCGGTGTGGGAATTAAGCCAAGGCACCGCTCGTTAAATGTAAAGAGAAGTAAACTTTAACCTTGGTGGTCATCGTGGTGGTCAGCAGATCGAGACATATCGGACAGCACAGTTCCGCAGACAGCAGGCGTGTGCTTATTCGAATTTCAGATGAGTCGGTGATGGCCTTATGAGGCCGTCGCTGCTAGAAAGCGAACGTTGCTTTTATGGTCGACTTACTAGGATGTACATTGGCAACGTTCACACACTGTGTTCATAAACAGAAATATAATTTTTAATCAAGGAACAGTGCAGGCATTACTCGTTCCAACCTCTTTCTGTAGTACTTTAAACTGGAATTTAAATGTGGAACATTTTTATCAAATCATTTGGATCTCTGGAAATAAAGGGAGAAAGGGAGGTGGCCCCATTATTAATCAAGAGATTTGGCTCGCAACAATACCCTTACAGAACTGCTAATAGCAAGTCGCTTTAAAGACTATGGCCACCTAAGGTATTCAATAAAAACTCTGAGAAAGCAACCCTCTATTTCTAACGGGTTGTACAGGATAAAATTTCAGTTTTTTTTGTTGTTAAGGCTGGAAGGCCTCACCTCCCACTCATCGGGATTTTCGATGTCTGCCGTACAAATATCGAGTATAAGAAAGGACATTTCTTCGGTACGGAACGAACTCAACACGTTTCCGGCTGTTTTGATGAGGTAAGAAACACAGCCCGCGCAGCCGCTAAACAGAAATACACATACGGAAGAGAAACTAAATTAAAAACCTCTGGCCTTCCAGAACCGTGGGAACAATAGGAAGGAATTAGCAAACAATAAAGCGAGCTGAAGCAAGAAATGTCAGAAGCAGGCTCTGGGCGCGAAAAGAATGAGGAAACGTTGGATGTGGAGTAATGGTTCCTACGGAATATGGAAACGCCGGATGTTGAGTAATGGTTCCTACGGAATATGGAAACGCCGGACCGAATTGCATGAACGTTAAGTCACACATATACCGTACGTTTAATATGTATGGAAAACATAGAAAAGGTTGGAAAGAAATAAAGCTAACTGCGAAAATATTGATAAAAAGGAAAAACAGTCGAGAAAGAGTTCAGCAAAAAATAGAGAAAAAGTGGAAAACACTGCGAAACTGGGAAAAGATACGGAATGTCAGAAAATAGTGGGAAAGAACTGAAGAGGATTGCAACAAAAGTGGTGAAAAGCTTAAAACGGCACGCAAGGCTGCAAAATGGAGAATACAGAAAGAATAAGAAAAAGTAAAACAGACTTGAAAATGGTTGTAAATTCATAGAAAAGACTGGAAGAGTAGGGTAGATGCGAAAAATGCCACCGAAGACTGAAAAAAAAAAATTAGCGAATTTGTGGTGCTAAAGAAAGATATAAAGATCCCAGAAAAATGAGCCAGGTTCCAATTTTACCGACGCTTTATACCTTCCGGTCAGACCTTTTGATGCTGTTTTGACATCTTCCGACTTTGCTCTACTTGTTTTTTTTTTTTTTTTTTTTTTTTTAAACGTCGCTAGTTAAACATTTGCAAGACTTCTTCCCAGCACCTTCGAATCTTGATCGACTTATTCGAATTTCTACCCATTCCCCGCCTTCCACAGCATCCATATCCTTTTTCACTCCTTTCGTAAAATTTCCAGGGCTTTTTTACGCCGTTGCACTTCTTTCCAATCCTTTCTATACCTTTCGCGTCCTTTCTCAATCTCATTGCATCATTGCACACTTTCTTTGCCATTTTCCTGACGCTTATACTTGTGATTCAGCAAGGACAAGCTGCTTTACACAACTCTTTCATAAGGACTTTCTTGCTCCGCCTCATGTTGGGCATATTGAAGCCCTAGAAGCAGCTTTTCACTAGCACAGATGGTCAAAATAAGAGCAATAACGCATTTATCTTCACGCGTCGCCTTTTTTCCGACCTGAACAGATGCAAAACGCGACTCAATCAGTGTTAAATACGACATGAGCACTTTGTTTCTTTCGTATTGACAAAACTTCACTGTTAGTATTGTTATTAGAAAATGCACGAAAATTCTCAGGAATACTGAAATGCCTCAACACAATTTGACGGACCAGCTTGAACGCTGAAACAGCGGGTTTTCCAACGTGCACATCGCACAGACTTAACCTTGTAAGCATAACTACTGCACAGATAGTAATGACACACCTGATACAGCGCCGTTTCAGTGCGGCAAATTTGCGAAGGGAAATAATAAAGGGGCCGACGCACTTAGCCACAAGCGCAGGCGCACGAGGGAGATGGAGAGAGGCCGCGCGCGTCCACGGAGAGCGGCGCGGTAGTGGTCACTCGGCAATAAAAGTGTCGCAGTAAATATGAAAATATACCGTAAGGAAACAAAATTCGAAAGACGAGTTCCAACACATTTTAAAGAGCATTGAATGCTCTGTCCGAATCATTAATAAGCTGAGACAAAAACAAGAACTTTTCTATAAGATCAATTTCTTATGCGACGTGCAATTGACAAAAGTTGCACGGTCACCGATATATCAGGACCTATAAGTGTGTAAAGGAACAAGATTTGGAAGAGTGGCTAGGCACACCTTAAAAAGCATTGAATGCTCTATCAGAATCATTAATAAGCTGAGACAAAAACAAGAACTTTCTATAAGATCAATTTCTTATGCGATGCGCAATTGCCATAAATTTCAATGTCGCGTTATGCATTATCTTATGCGTTATTCTCGTGCATTCGTGATACTGTGTTCTTATTGGTGAATTGAATTCATGAATCGACCCTCGACGGTATAATGAAATGACCCAATCGTTCTTAACATGCATTAAACTCGCTGTGGCTCTGCACGAATGGATCTTTCATGCGGTTTTTATATGCACCGGTTATGAATTCTTCAGTTCGACAGTTTCAGGTTTCCATCATTTCATTTCTTTTCCGTATAGGCATACCGATAACGGGCATTGTAAGTTCGCTTGATGGTAAAAAAGCCAATAGACGCTTTCAGCGTCTAGTTCATTGCACTGACATAGTTTGATTGCATGCAGCACTTGCTCTCCGACATAGACAATTCAGGATTGTGAAGGAAAAAGCAGCTCGAAGGCGACATGCTCCCAATTCGAAGAATTGCGATTTACATGACATGCGACCACACATGGTTACAAAGCAGGAAACCTTCAATGTAAGCAGTCATTTGAAGTGCGCAACTCTAGCCAAAGAAGCCAATTTGTTAGAACATATGGAGGAGATCATAAAAAAGATGGGGCTATCAAGAGCACTCGTTTCGAGCCATTAATCTAGAATGGCTGAATAACGTTTAGAAGAAGTACTTGGCTCACGTGCAAGTTACCTCTCCACCGACTCGTGTTCATTTCAAGTCGATCAAGAAACCAGGAGAATAAGCGACGGCGCAGTCAGAGGTGATGGCAATTGCTTTTACACCCAGCATCATGGTAAGCAGTTTCTCGCATCCGAAGCGTTCCAAGGGCACAGCCTGTCGAAACAAAATTTGCGCCTTCAACAATGCAAAATATTAATTTAGTCGACTAAAGCGGATCGGAAGCTTGTTAACGGCATAAGCCGCGCGCAGTGCTCAACCTTCAGAAAGTTAATGGGCAGCGTATTTTTGCACAATGCCGTTAGGACGTTAAGGACTGCTCCAAGCATGCTTATTTTGCACAAGAAAGGCTCCTAGCAATGGAATGTGGCGTTAGCACTAGATAGCGACCGATTCATTTCGGCCTTTCAGAGCACTCGCGTGCTGCATCAAAGGAACGGGACATCATCACCCAGACATCGGATCGATTCTCATCACCTTCACATATCGCAGAAGACTGAGCTTTGGATAATTATTGTTTTGACGATTACGAAACAATTCGCTGCTTCAGAGGAATCCCTAAACAATGCTTTAAAATGAGAGTTCAGATCATAAATGAGTGCGAATAGATTTCAGAGATGTTCGTATCCACGGCCACGTATAACAGTGTGGGCGAAGTGGTGTAATGGAAACGGGACACAGCGGCGAACGCTGTGGATACTCTGCGTTGGGGAGCCGACGTTGACTCAGTGGCTGCAGCGCTATGTTTCGACTTAGACATCTATATGTGCACTGCGACGGATGGATTTGGCAAGGCTACTTTACTTTTAATACTTAAAACAGCCGTGATTTCGTCGATTTCATCGTTCCCCCCATCGATGCAGCTGGCAACTCTTCCATCTATAGCGATCCTGAGCCCTCCGCATCCAAGTAACTACATATACGCGCCTCAGCGGGTCTTCCCCCCTTGTTGCGGCCTGCCGCGTGATCGTTTTACGTCTCTTGGTTACCGCTAGAAGATTTACTTAGTCGTTTAACCTTCTATAGTCGTTTAACCTGGCTACGTGACCAGCCCACCTTAGTTTTCATTTGTACATTTCTTCAACGATATCCTTCAATGCGGATCCAGAACGCAACTCTTCGTTTGTGTGTGTGTGTTGCAGTTTGTTGATACTTTCCATTCGCCTTTCCACTGCTCGCTGGATTGCTGCTAGTTTGTTTTCTTCAATGAGTGTGGTATTTCATGCTTCGTACCCTCACAGAAGAACGGGGATGGCGTCGAAGTGAAGAGCTCTCCCTTTACGGACATTTTTATCATTGTGTCGTAATAGATATCGTTGAGCTTGGTGAATATTAGTCAATGCGCTCTTTTTCATCTGCTTAATTCCTGACCCAAATCGTCGCTCATTAGCAAGTCTATCCTAAGTGTACAAACTGTTCCACAAGTAGGATATTTTCACTATCGAGCTTCATGGGAAACTAACGACAGAACGCATTCTTCATCCACTTCGTTTTGCATTTGCAAATGCTAAGCCCAATTTTCTTGGCATTCTTGTTGAGCTCGTTCAGTGAATACTGCAAGTTTTTTGGATCATCGGCAATGAGTACCACTTCGTCCGCAAAGAGAAGCATTTGGATTTATTTGCTGAATACATTGAAACCATCTGTAGTCTCCATCTTTCTCAAGAGAGTTGATGAGGATTTCGGGGAACAGATGCTTCCTTGTTTTGCGCCTGTTCCGGCTGACAAGGATACTTCGAAGGAATAGCTACATCTGGCTCGATAGGCAATATTCCTTGCATCCTTTTCCTCGCCATCTCGTCAAACATAAACAGCACATCTCTTGGTTTCTTCCATAAGAAGCTATCCATTGAAGTAGCACCAAACTCGCGATGTTTCAAGACAGAGAGAGGATCAATCACTTGTTAAGTGCTCGTAGTTGAAGCAACACAAGACTTGCGCTACTTATATAACGTCTTTTCGCCATGACCCCTATCATATCTGAGTTTTCAGATATTTGCTTCACATCTCTAGAAGAGACCCACGATCTTGTTGAGAAACGACAACTGTTGCCACTTCGAGTCATTGATGGGGTTTCGGTGATTCGTCGAGCGATTGCTTTCTAAAATCTCTCGCATTTGTCAGCAGTGTCAACATACGTCAATCTCTGTAACGCATGTACTTCGACTTTGCAAATTATATCAATTGCGCGTCATATAAGAAATTGATCTTATAGAAAAGTTCTTGTTTTTGTCCCAGGTTATTAATGATTCTGATAGAGATCCAATGCTCTTTAAAATGTGTTGAAACCCGTTTTTCGAAACCTGACTCCTTAGGATGTTTTTTTTTCACATTTATGCGAAGCTTTCATTCCTGAGTGACCAGGACCGCATCGCTCGCTGAAGACACGCGCGGTCTCTCTCCGTCTCTCGTGCGCCTGCGCTTGTGGCTAGGTGTGCCAAGGCCGAGTTGAAATGTGGAAAGTTTAAAACCATTTTCATTTAGTACATAACACGATGCTGTTAAAAATGCATTGACTTTGCGCCCTTTCAAGAAACAATAACTGGGTGGAGGAGCGGAAATTCTGCAAGTTTGGGTTGCTTTTTCCCGGAGTCGTCATCAATACTTTTAAATTGCATTTACTATTACTAAAAACTTACCACTGCCTCCTGGCATTCCTTGGACAAATTTTTAGGGTTTTATAAAAGAGAAGAAAAAAATGTATAAATAGATTCTTATTCCTAGAATTTCTCTAACAGAAAAACAAATGAAGGTGTACCTTAAGTTGTTTTAAATTGTACGTGTTTAAATAAAAATCGAGTAAAACGCAACGGAATTTATATAAAAGTTTTTGAAATGGAAGAGTAAATAAGCGAGTAGACGTATAGGTAGTTAGATAAGTTACACACAAATGGGTGAGTGTAAACATAGTAATGGAGAGTCAAATTTGTAAATAACATCAAAAGAGGCGAAGAGGGAAATGGTGCTTTAGGAGAACAGGATTAAGGAGAGAATTTAAGGCCTATCGTGAGCAT
This sequence comes from Ascaris suum, assembly GCA_013433145.1. Taxonomy (NCBI): domain Eukaryota; kingdom Metazoa; phylum Nematoda; class Chromadorea; order Rhabditida; family Ascarididae; genus Ascaris; species Ascaris suum. Next base: position 14,202,489 of record CM024187.1, on the reverse strand, counting down.
AAACGCAGAAGGACTAGACAACCGTGAGGAGATTAGATGTTAAGAATGCAAAAAGTGAGATGCGAACAGATTACCTAAAAGAACAAAAGGCTACCCGTTTCGGCCCTTATCCGTTGACGTATGCACTTGGGTTATGCGCGGACCATCTCAGAACAATACTCATAACCCTGTTAGTATGAGAAGCTATAGAGACAAATTAATTGCGGGTGGAGAGAGAGAGATGTAGAAAAGAAAAGGAGCGGAAAAATGGAAAAAGAAATCTACAGGTACCACAGTCCGCAAGGCCCACTAGTAGAAAATCTGTAAAGGTGCAGGTCATTCCCCCCCCCCCCCCCCCCCCCCCCCACTTCAACAATCACGAGAAGATAATAATGGAAGAAGGTGGAGGATGACTCGCCTATGTGTGATTCGAGGCTTCAAAATATTTCAACAATGGATCAAAACAGATGTCTGTGGTCCATCAATAAGGATGTATATTTCATATTACAGAGTTCCCTTCCCTCTAGCAGGGCATGAATTAATAACGTTCATTGCGGACTAACCGCATCATATTCGGTTAATTCGAGCGTCTTTCCTCCAGCTGCAGTATCAGGAGCGCTGTTGCCGTTATTCATACAGTCAGGCTTAATTCCTCTCAGTCACCAACACGCGTCCACTTTATAAAATCAGCACCGATGAGCCATTTCTAGTGCCATAATGAGATAAACAATCAATACTGAAAACAGAATACAATTAAAAGAGCAAGAAGCAAGATAACGACTAAGAATGTTTTTATTTCGCGGATTTGACGGCTGAAACATCCCAAAGTGTGGAACTCTTGATGAGGACGTTGTAAGAGAGCAGATGGAAGGACATTACCATTAATTTAATCTATTTAAGGAAATCATTTCGAATGAATACAATACCGCTAAAAAGAGCAAATTACTTTTCCCTGAAATAAAAATTGTCGTATCGATTAATTCAAAATTGTGAGTGAAGAAAAGACGCTGAAGAATCGACAAGTGTTCGTGGGCTGACTACGCACAATGTGTTGAATTGAAGAAACCCCACTGCTTTCCTAACTTCTTTTGTCTAAGGCCAAGTTATAACTGTAAATATAGTCACCATTTTGCTCCAACTAAAAGTAGTCAAATTTGTTCTCAAACAAAGTGGCGTGAGTTTAATTCAAATGTGGTCGCAACAGAGGCCTGGTCTAGATGTAACCCATGACTGAGATGGTTAAACGCGGTTTCGGTTGGATTAAAGCTGGTCGCTTAACTGCAAACGCGTTTAAGCTCAAAATCTATCCAGGCCAATTAAATTGTTTCATGGAACTTCGAAGTGCCTGAGATACTTTCGATGTTTCATATGTAAGGGAAAGGAGCTTTTTGGAAAACTACCTGATGAGGAATACATGGGAAAATGAAAAGTTCTACGTACCACAAGGGAAGGGACGTACATACGCGCTTTTTATGTACAGCTAGGATCTTTGAATGGGGACAACGAGACGATGAATCAAAGGGGGCTGGGAAGCAAAAACGATTACAATTTTGAAGGAAACAACAGCAACAGAACGCATTTCTTTCAGTAGAGGAGGGATGATTCAAGAAAAATTCTTCAAAACTTTAGGACTCTTCCAAAATTGGATGAAAGGCTGGAAAAGGAATGGAATGATTTCCACCCTCTTTACTTGGCTACGTCAACGAATATAACCATACACGTCACAGCATTAGAACAACGAGGAGGGCGCAGAGTGAGGAAGGGATCAGAAATGAAAGGAGAAGGGTGGGCGAGGAGGAGTGATACGACGAAAGAGCATGTTGCCCTCTCAGCCGCACTTCTCGTCATTAGGGAGAGCAAAAGTTCGCAACGTTGTAATTTTTTCACGAAAGAGAAACAAAACTTGAATGAAAATGCCTCGATAACCACAAAATTTTGATCGCTCTTTAGAGCCGCACCAAAGCACTCGACTTCAAAAGTTCTTTATATCGAAAGTGACCAGCACTTCGCAGACTTGCAACATCACTGCGAAATGTCATAACTCTCTACAGCCAAAACCACCAATGAAATTACCTTCTCCCTTCCGTACTCAATACATGATGCGCAACCAATATCGACTCATTTGCAAATTATCCGTAACTTCATTTCTGTAGCTGTAAATCGAACGACCATCGCATATTTCGGCGGCTGGTTTTCCGTCTGAAACCGCACCAATTTCGAATATGGGAGCTGCCATATTTCAGTGCTATCGGTTAGCCTGACTCACCCCCTCTGGAGAACACAAGGCCCAATTATTAGGTGTGTGATTTTTACCTTCCCTAGTTATTTCAACCTATCCCTTTAAAGAAAAGTTTGCAGCGGTTATCGCTGCCTCTCACCTGTGAGTTGTGAAAGGTGGTGAGAAGGTTGCGTTTATGCGTTGCTTCGCAACGCCCAACACGTGCAGTGCTGCTGTGATGTCGCCGAAATTTTCTGTGCAAAATGTCGACGTGAGCGTTTTGCGTTGTGCGCGTGCCCTTTGGAAGTTCAACTTTTTTTGGGTTATGCATTTGTGCATTTTCGGTTTGCAAACGGCGTAATACTTTCTTGTGTTTTGTTGAGAATAAACTCTAGCTGCCTTGGTCACACCTGTTATGCATTCAACTGCAACCTTTGCCCGTCTACCTTTTGATGTGAATGAAATGTCATTCGACGACAGCACTCCTTTCGAAACAACATTTTGGGAACAGAAGCCCTTCTTAGGTGAACTAGTCTTTGTCAGTGAGTAGTGTTCACGCTTAAGCCACATCAGATCTACTCGTTGCGGTAGTGGAATGGGATAGGGACAGGTACTGCCGTCGCGATTCTAGTAATGGGGCGGGTGTTTCATCCAGAACTAGAAATACAGCGCTGAGTAGCGCGCAACATTTATTGTACGGGCCTCAAGAAGTTTCCTCGAAGTTCACGTCCATAATTCGAAATGCTACTTTGTCTTTGTAGTCTTTACGCAGTGGTCATTTATGAAATCAGAGAATTCTCTGTGAGGCTCTTCAATCCGCCTCCATTTCTCTTACATATTTCACAGATAACAGCGAAATGTCCACTGTGACGACGTCGTGTGTGGGTGCACGTAAGTGTTTTCTGCCCGTTTGGCTATCCAACAGGTTCCACTCACAATTTGCAGAGGCTAAGCTGTCGAGGCAAATGTGTTCCACAGCCCGTTGGCCATAAGATGTTCAATCCGCTGCAGGACAGCCGTTTCAGAACCGCACTTCAATGTTCTTTTGTGCTTATTTTTTATTAAGGGCAGCGGTTGAATCTTTATGAATAGGCGTTATTCCACTATTCTGGTGGAAACATTTCCGAACGCTTTGAAATTTTCATTCAAAGGTTTTCTTTCAGCATATGTTGAGTAGATAGCATGATTATATAACCACATATGGGCTGTCATTGATATAAATTGCATTTGGGATTGTAATTGTTAGGCACATTGGCATAAATCAACTTTGTCCTCCAATAGGTCAACTTTGGCAGAGGTTGTACCAATTTTATCGCGTTATCCTACTCCCAACATACAATATACAAACACAGGATAAACATGCCGATGTACATCTTGCGGAAGTCCTATTGAATCCTCCAAAGAATGTTGTTTGAATTTGGGTTGTCGGGGACGGGATTTATTTCTACAAGTTCGTACATTGCAGTGGCATGATTAAGAGACGAAAGCCTTTAAAGATTGTGCTGTGAATTACCTTTTTATTGATGTTTCTGCTAAAGTTGTGTTGCTTGTGGTTATTGTTTCGTCGAGGTATTTGTCGCCTTCAATTGTTGCTTCGAACGTTTCTCTTCGTAGACGAGCAAGAGTGGAAGCAAATTTGTGTGTCCACTCTAGATGGGTCAGGCGTTTACGCTGGCCCGAAGGAATGCAGCGACGGAATCACCCGCCTCCGCTGGTGAATATGACGACGACGAGTGCGAAATGCCCCGTTTCTCTAGTCGTACAGGTTCGTTTAATGTTTTCTTAATTGAAGAAAGCCATTATGAAGGTAGTTCCGTCCTCTTGCTTGCATTTTTTTTATTTTAAATAAAATGAACTGAAATATACCAACAAAAAATCTTTGATCTTGGAAGTTTATTTCGGAAAGTTTGTTCGTCTGAAAGGACTCTCATTAACGAATTGAGTAAAATTGTCAGAATAGATATTCAAACTTGTAATGTGCATTCCAAGAATGAGCCGGTTACCTGTCAACCACTCAGCTGTATAAACTTTGGGACTTAAATTATGGTCAACGATTCAGTACCGGTCTGCAGCACTGTTCCTGCGTTTGATCGGGATCGTGAAAAATCGAGTGGAGCTCACAGAGTAAACCCCCACACTCATCTATACTTCCATTCCAGAAAACAGCTCCATGCAAAACTGCGGTCACTCCATGATTCCTCAATTTCTTCTACAGGCTTCATTACTGACTACAATGTACATCTTATATTTGACCGAGCAGCGACGTTCCAGGTCGAATAAACATTGAAAAAGAGTTATGACCGTGAAGAAGGCGGTTATGAAAACCTCCTGAGGGACGGAGGCAGTTTTACCGCTCCACAAGAGAGAACTCTTGCACATTAATGTAAGGCCTTCTGCGGTCTGCAGGATAATATATTGGATGCACGTACAGCCGTGGTTAGGGGATGGTCATCGCCCGATAATCTGACGGATGAGTCAATCCTCTAACGGAAAAGTTGTTGTAGACACATTGTACATTGTGCACTGAGTTTAATACTCTCTGAAGTGTTATTTAGGGGAGACTCGCATTGCTTGGACTCTCTCGCAGTTATTGCTGCTGTTTCATTTCTCTCATCTCAGTTCATTTCATTAAAAGCTTATATTTACAGTATTTTTATTATCTTCCAGCCCTTCCCATGCGAGCTTTACTTCGCTACGCATAACCACGTATACAGTGAGGACTTTTCTTGAAAGAGATCCTTAGTGACAGCATCAACTTGGCGCGGAGTTTCTGCAGCTGACTGAGCTTGACCGTTTAAAACGAAAGACCACAATAAGGGGGCAACCTCTGATCTGTCAGGTAACTCATTTTTGATGACTAATTTTTAAAGTGAAGATGTTTAGGCGCATTTTTCGGCTCACATTTCTTGATGGGCGGCGAACGTTACGAAGTCGCCAAACCGGAAGCGTTTTTATTCGGTGACAATAGTGATTTGGATCTGCTTGGCACAAAGCCAGCTCAGGTTTTTGTTTATTTCGTTAATGTTGAATCTTAGCATAAATTTTAGCTTAAAATTGTTAATGTTTAGCATAAATTGTTTCGTTTAGCTCGTTTCTTGAATTTTAGCATTCATTCATAAATTTTCTCAGATGCCAATAATGTTCAATTTTTCACCTTTACACCCAAAGGCAATGAGTGAAAGTAGCGCACTGACGAGTGTGGTCTTCACTGGCATCCGATTGGAAGGGAATGTACGTGGTGAGATGAAAATGCTGCTTTCGCTGTGATTTTAGGCAGTCAGTTGGTTACTAATTATAGTATTTCAGTTCCCATACTCCAGACAAGCGGTCACAGACCCAGTGAGAACGCTTAACGCACTTATAAACGTACGCCGAGACTCCGTCAAACTTATCAAGTCAGTGGTATTGGAGATTGTTTCATCGTGACACCAGTCAGTAATTTGTATATGAACTTGACGCTGATCATTAACGCTATAAACATACACTAGTCATGTATATATCTGACACTGGTCATTCTGACGTCTGATTTGCTGCTGTTGCAGCTCCCTCCTCATCTATATAATGACTATCACCCTGGTCGATATGAGCTTGTGGAACAACCAGAAGCCGTTCGGAGAGTGGCATGCTTGAGTGAGGTTAATTCGTGCTGACCGTTAAACCTTTAAGCGATTGCACTGCGCTGCGATCGGTTTCCACTCTTTATCTTGCCTTACTTCGGTTGGTGTAGGTTGTCGTATGATTTGCTTTAATCAAGTAAACACTGAATTGCGTTCTTGTTTGTTTTCAGCTGTTCGGAATTCGTTTATTTTTATCAAATTAAAAAACCCGTCGATTATTCTCTTCATTGACGGACCGTCCTCTGAGGCCCATTTTAACCTGTGATTTCAAACTCGAAACTTCAATTTTTGCTATTGCGAGGTGTGACCGTGTCAAAATTGATTGCGGTCGTGGATTGCGTTGACAAGTTTTAAGGATGAAGAACGAAGCCGAAAATGAGGAACAAGCAAAGGATCTTTTTTATCTGGAGTTTTTCTTCGACTGTGATAGTGCTTGCTACGTTCAAATTCACTTCTGCGCCAAGGAAATCTTCTGTGATGGGCGTGTACAGTAAGTGAACCGTCTTTTCTTCCCTTTTTTAAGCGTCTGCTTTATTTGACTCGAATTCAGGCAACAGCAGTTCGGTGGTATGCTTATCGGTCGATTTCTTTCATTGGCCAATTCTTGGGGTGGTCAAATGTGTTTGATGATGACTGGAAGGATGGGTCGTTCTGTAGAACAAGCTGAAAGTAATGGAACTGACATCAGTATGAAGAATAAGGATTTCAGGTTTGTATCGAAATACCCGAATATGAGGTCGTCAGAACAATATTTCTTCGACGTTGGTGCCGAGCAGCGTTTCGATAAATTTATTTTTGATCCCAGCTTGTACGATATTGCCAGTGTATGTATTGTTTGTTTTTTCACTCTATTTACCTCCATCAATCTAGCACTGTATACCTTTGCGTCACTAATGATGTACTGTTTTTCACATATGAAGCGTCATTGTGCGAATTCTTTTCCCATTCTATCTTCAGATGCACTATGAGAGTGGTGCCTATTTCCCGGTGGTAATTGAGCTATGTACAGTGGATTGTGGTGTCGAACAGGTGCAGACGACGATGGCAAGTATAGATCGCGCTAGTGATCAGTCAGCTGCCCTCGTGCTGAAACCGCTAAAGCAGAAATTGGTGATCATTTAAGAGTTCTAAATGAAACAATAAACAAGCATAAGGCCGTGCCACCGTCTGTGTGTTAGAAAATACTTAACGACCCGAAGTCTAGAACACAGATAATTTACGCTTCCTTGTCCACTAATTAGACGACTGCAAATGTTACGCTTCTTAGAAAGTCAACAGCAAAAAGCACCGGAGAAAGCTGAAATTTTTCCGACAACCACAGATCGAAGTGAAATTTATGGAGCTGTAAGGAAAACTTTTACGATTGGCACCTTTGCAGTTAAACCAGATGATCATCGCAGTTTTGTGGAGTCACCGAAGTAGCAGCATTTCTAATGAGCAAAATCCATGACTTTCATTTTCACGATGTATAAAATGATTCTTTGGAGATTCTAACTTCTAAATAGCAGAAAGTTTGAAAGAAGTTGTGCGCCGAAAAATCTTCCAGAAACTGGCATTGGAATATCCTCATTTTTGATTTAGAAGTCAACAGTGCAGAGTGGTTAACATTGACCACATCTGTATAGTTCGATGGACCATTTCCTGTCGACGGTTATGTCTGAGGTTACCTAATATTCGTCGTAGTTTACAACCTGTAGTTAAGCTACTGGTAATTCCGACGTTTGTTTTAGTCGAATGCCGTGTATGCATACGCTGTGAACACCCGAGCATCCGAGAGGTATGTAGCCTGCCTGATAGAATGATATCTGTTGCTGTTCGTGTGAGCTGAGGAGAACTGTCGCAGTTGCAACCGTGGGCCGCATGCCATCTCTCCGAGTCCGTGTGCGGAACATCACTTCTTAATTTGCTGCTATATGAGCTGCACTGAGAAAAAGTGACGTCCACATTCCTTACCTGTGTATATCTGAAAGGTTCACTTGAATTGTCGGATTTGCCTTTTGCTGCCACTTTTAGCGACATAAACTGCGCTTTGCCTTTTGCCCATTCATCTCAGAAAAGTTTCCCTTCAAGGGGACGAATGATGAAACGTCATTTGTCAGCAGCGTACAGATGAGCTGTCCACCCGGTTATACATGCCGTAACCTCGCAGCCTATTATTAAGAAGTCAAGAATATTGCATAATCCATAGCTATATCTGAAAGGAAAAACTATAGGTTGCGGATGGGGTCGTTTATCTTCTACAAGAGATATACGGTATCGAGAATAAGGACCACGACTTAAGCGATGAAAATGGTTCCGAATGTATCATTTGTATGTCTGATATCCGAGACACAGTTATACTGCCGTGCAGACATTTGTGCATTTGTAACGGTTGTGCAGAAACTCTCCGATATAAGGTAGGTGTTCGTTACGGCAATACTTTTCGTAGGTGGACCCAATTTGCAGCCAGTTTTGTGTTTGACGGCCTTTTTTAAAGATAACATTGCTTCTACCTCCTGACTTCTCTTTCCACCTCTCTTTAATTCGAGGCAAGATTTTGAAGCCTCAAGCTTTGATGCATCACTCTTCGCAGCGCTTCGCCAAGAGGATGAGTCCCTTTTGGTCTTAAAAACTTTGTTGCAGATGCAGGTAAGAGATGAAATGAAATGTTTTGATTGCTTCCTTGTTCAGATTCTCATTTAACTCATGCCCTTGCATTGCGCTTCCTTTGTCTTCCTCCCACTCTCCAATCCTCCGGTCAGATTTCCAGCATGGTTATGCGGGGTTGCATCGCAAACGGGTTTTCGGCTTTTGATTACGAATTCCAGTGCACAAAACGCTTTTAGCAGGTAACAAGCATTTTCGACTTTAGGTACATAAGAGTGAATGCCGATTTTAAAGATAGTAAAGCGAGAGTTGCAAGAGAAGCACGTTACCAACCTTACTGTCTGCCGTTCCTTACAGCAGCGATCGTTCCATATAAAGCCCTTAATTTTAACCTAGACAGCCTTATAGCTAAACAATTGTCCTATATGTCGTTCTCCGTTTCGTGCTCTTCTGCAACTGAAAACGATGCGAGTAGTGAGCACAGTATCAATCACGGACCAGTCGTCTTCAACACAGCAGACACGCTCGCAGACCCGGTAATCTTTTTCCCTTCTCACTGCTCTTAATCGTGTGAAACTGTCGAACTTAAAATGTTCATTTCTTTTCATAGGCTTAAAATGAAGCTGTTTGTAGCTGAAAGGGTCAGCATATCAACAAGTTGTCAGTACACTTGTAGTGACCCCATCTTTCGTGAAGACGGCAGGTTCTGTTTAAGGAACAAATAGGGTAAATGTGTTCACAAGCGGTCGCAGCCGCAGCAAATGATAAGCTCGTTTACCTTACCTCCACTTGGTAGCTCATTCTACAAATATCGCCGGCGCAGATTCGCAGGTAGCTTTTTATGAACGCATACCAGCCTTGTTTGTTGCAGGTATGAGACGATGACGTTAGTGGAAGCACTAAACGGTCCAGTCAGTCATATTCAGTCGTGCGTGTTGCAAACTGGTTCACCAGCAGCCTGCGAGCTGGATGCGTACGATTTGACGCCATCTTTCACTTCAAATTCTAATCGACGTGCCTCACCCACTGCTATTAATATTCAGCAGGTTCTTTTGCCTTATTCTTGTTTATATAATCAAGTTGTTGTGATTTCTTGGGACGACCAAACCTTTCTGCTGTTAGGTGTTAAATAAGCGCATGTATTGGCTTGTTTTTTTGCTTGTTCTTGTACCTGCCTCGTCGTCAGCAAAAGCAGCAGGTGATCGCAACATTACCGACCATCTAAATGTAGTTTCGGCGAATAGTTTCACGGGACCTGCTACTTCAGCAAGGAATCTGCTAGAGGTGCGTTGGTTGCAGAGCTCTGCAGAACTATGACGATATGTAATAATATGTCCAGCACTCCGTCACTGATGCGCACGGACTGCCTATTTGTGCATTCATGGGAATGATTGATGATTTGAGGTGTTAACGCTAAACGCCCCAATGCGTGACGATGCCGACGACAGTACTGTCTATATCGAGATGAAAACCGCGGATGAGTTTACTAATCGCGTTATATCCGATCAACTGGTACGTTGCTGGATCATTTGTTGCAGCAGTGTTGTTGCTTCCGGGACTTCGACCAGGATCTTGATCAAGGAGGGGAGGGGCATTCTAGCACTGAAGATATGAAGAAAAGAAGCAGAGTTCTCAGGCTTCATGTCCCCCCCCCCCTCCCCCCGAAAAGGTGCCTTGCCTCATATACGTGCGCATTTAATTCATATATTTTGACACGCATGATTATGATTATTTGCAAGTGCGAATAAATTCACACACAGATTTTTATATACCCTGTACGTATAGCAGTGCATAAATCCATTAAAATGTATTAGTTATTTCTAGGGAATTCGTATGGTTTAATCAACGGTGGATTCCTCGAAAACTTACGGGAGTGGCATAGGAAAAGGAGGGAGGAGAGAGGGGGCAACCTGTACCCTTCTCGTCTTGAGTTGCCGTTTTATTGCAAAAGACAATCCTTCGCCAGTTGACTCTAGGCGATCGTTTTCTATCAACATCAATAGAGATGGAAAATAAAGCGCCGTGTAGCTAAATGGCAACGCGCTAATGTCGCTAGCCAGATACCGAATGTCTTTTACCAATGCATGGATTTATGTGGGGAATATGTCTTGAGCAGTACAACCAGATGCATCACCAATGTGTTGATTTGATAACAGTATAACACCTCCATGTTGACGCGTCATTTGGTACACCTTCCGATTTTACGCCCAAATGGCTTTGCTTGACTTAACTCATCTTGTTGTCGTACTTGTGTTTTATCTAAAACTCATTAAGTTATTGTCGTGCTTGCACACTACTTTTTCTTTTCCTCAGTATCAGCAGATTTTTCGACTCGACTTTCAGGCCCACGAACAAAAATTGCCAGTGCAGGAGAACCACCTTCTACCTCATAAGGTACAGCCACCTTTCTGATTTATTAAAAGAAATCATCCGAAAAAAGAAATTCTTGTTAGTTCGTAGCCTCGTGGTCTTACTCCTAAGACTGTTTCCGGAGCTACTGTTGTAGTACATTGACAAATTTTGCTCATGGGCCTGAAAATTGAGAACTTGAGTGGTAAATTAGGGAGAGGAGAGCTGCGCAGGCAGTTTTTTCTCAAGAATGAGATCAAAGCCATGAATAGCCGAATAGCCTCCAAACGTTTTTCTTTCTTAATCAGTGCAACGAGAATACTGCTTATTCTTTGAAATAACAAAAATCTGGCACTCATAGGTCGTACGCACAGGTACCAATTTTAAATGAATGGTTTAAAGGCAGGAGAAAGAAATGGATCGCTGGAGTGTTCTTCGTGTGGATCCGCACTATGTGCTGCAGTAGAAGAGTCACCAGCTGAGTATGAACAAACACGCGATGAATATTTTCACTCTCGACCCGAGGACGCATACAGCGGGACTTGTTTACGAGACAACTGCAGTGACGATAGTGACGAGCAAGTTCGAATGCCACACTCACCCCAAGCAGCCCGTACCGAACGGAACAACTCCCCGTCGGCAAGTGAACAGCAATACGCATATGCATGAAAGTGATGCAGATTTGTGACGTTTTCTATAGCGTATCGTGGAACTCAGCCTTTTGATTAAGGGACCCACTCAAGTTGGCATAAAAAGGATCACTTTTTAGTTGTGAAGAACTGGCGACTTCGTGGTGAGCAATCCTCTTTGAAGTGATTCAACGTCCTCTATGTGCGTAGTGGCCGAAAAAACTTGCGAACGTACCAGCCCGTCAAACTTTACGCATTTCTCGATGAAGTAGTTTGTTAGGGAGGTGAGGACGCCGGTGACCGAGATCTCCCATCTATTTCTGAGTGGATGGGAGCAAACAAGAGGATTCTTGCTTATTCCGATAAGCACTGCGTGAACAGCCGTGGGCGGACGCATGCGGGAAATGGTGGATCCATCATGAACGCATATATCAGCAGAGGACTACCTAGCCTCCGATTGGCCGCTGTTCTAAAATTCGAAGGGTAGGGTAAAGGAGGGGCTCATGCTCCAATGCAATAAACTATTCTTCGTCTTTCGCCTGGGAGGGACAAGCGTGGAGTTAAGGGAGGAATATGCTGCGATGTTATATTACTTGGCCGTCGATGTGTATTCTTGCCACTGCCCAGTTGTCAACCTTCACTTATTTTCGCTGGCCTGTGCCTGTGATGACGAAATGTCAGCTATATTAAATGCATTTATTTTATGACCGCTCTGCGCAGCACAAAGGGGGAGTGTTCTATAGCAAGTTGCTACTTTTGCGCAAAAAAACAGGGTGAAACTTAGTATTCCTTTATTACAATCTGTTCCTCAGAATTTTCACGCAGTATAAAATACTTACTAATCATCTGTTGTACGTCCACAGATATCGTCACCTTCAACCTGTGTTCAGTTTTTTGCGTAATTATGACGAGAGCGCTATCTGAATTTTATGGTTTCCGAACGCTGGTCGCAGACGCGGAAATGAGTTATGGCAAATTCGACATCTCTAGAGCTGAAGCTACATCCCTTCTCATTTTTTTAAAATAGCAGCACTCGTGCAGTATGATTAGAAAGTAAATTTAAAAAATTCTTCCTCACACGCACAGATTAACAAAACAATGGAGCCCGGAAACAAAGCGCAGTGTTTTGATAGGGAATAATCTAAATCGCAGGCTTACAGAAGTATGTTAAGCTGGTCTGCACGCAGCCTTTTCTAGCAGCGCAGGAGTTATTCGTAGTCTGCCGAATGATTCTTCCATTGAGAAACTATCTGAGGATGGCTGCCTGCAAAAGCGTCGAACTACAACAGCTGCACGTTGGATGTGCCATCTCCTGTTCAGCACACTTGGCTGATTACCAATGAGAACATGGATCAGTTATTGCAAAACGAAGAGATATCTGAGCTGCAGTCATCGGACGCTATCCCATTCAAATTGTGAGTTGACTATCGCTCAGAAACATCTTGGCCTATAGCATGTGCATCCACTGAAAGGAACGTCAACTGGTTGGGACGTAACACCTTGCCGACCGTTCTGATACATTCGAGCAGGGAGCGTAGGTGCTCCGCGTGTCGCATCATTGACGAGCTTCCGACCAACAGAAACTGTCGGCGCGCACGTGTCACTGCCACGTTTAAACGACGTGCGTCGCTCAGAAATCCTATTCGACCTGAATTCGTAAATTCCGTTAGCAGGTTTCATGACAAATGCGGAGCCATCTCTTTTCACACAGGGTGAGATGTACATGTGATAGCCCAGTTTCTTCTTTAACAAAAACATATGCCTCATTCCCACTTCTTTCTTTATAAACAAGCAGTAGTTCAATCAAGAAACGTCCATTGAATCAGCAGTATTGTTTGTAAAGAAGAGATAGAACAAGCAAGCATTAGCAATGCTACTTCACATAATGACTTATTGAATTCAATGAAATTAAGGACAACTAAGATGATGCTCATGACTACATGGATCGACACAGTAAAGAAACATCTCACCTTCATAGTTATTCCTGACGAGTGACATCACGATAACTTCACGCTGTTGTCCCTGGAAACCATCTACCGTATTCACAATTTCCTCGCCGAGAGTTTTTCGAAGAAGCTCCACCTACAAGCACCAATGCCCCATTACTGTAAGATTATCGCACTCTCATACAAAAATGTGCGACTATGTCACCCAACCCGCTTTCATCCAGTTGGTGTCTGCCCATTCATAGGAAATTTTTTATACGTGTGGTCCGCGCAGACCACCTGTCTGTCCCACACAAAGTGATCTTCGTGCAAGTTTCCTAGAATGCAGATGGACATTCCACAAGAAACGCCGGCACACTTACTGCTGCCCATCAATGTCACCATCTATTCTGCATTTAGAATACTGAAATGGATCTATAGAATGTATACGGAGATGGCTACGCATAACACAATATTTCATGAATGCTGAAAATATTATGATCAGAGGGCGCGCCTACCGACACTCCCATCTCTCCCGTGATGCTGATGAAAACACACCGACGAAGACTGATCCAAGACGGTGCTAATCGTTGCCATCAGCAAAATGGAAACAATGACTGAAACGGCCGCTGAACGACAATTTAAATTCAAAAAGTGAGATCTTCAATTGAGTGTTTCTCCCACAGGCGGAAAATTTCGTCCTCGAACCGAACGTAGTTGAAGGCGACAGGCGCCATTAGCACAACTACCGGTTGTTTTTAAATGCAATGTAAGACAGGGAGAGGAGAACGTTGCGCCGTAAAGGACTGGCATGCTCTCTTCGATATCAACCGAAAGGTGGACGGTTCTAGACAAGAGCTTAAAGAAAAGAAGGGCACTTTCAAGCTTCGTTTTCTCGATTTTTCCCTATATAAGGGTCGTAGCACAGTACAATTATGCGTCTAAGTGTTGCGAACAACTCGCGCCGTCTTATTGTTGAGGGACGGAGGGGGGGGGGGGTGTAGAAAATCTTCATCCTTGGCATGGACATCTCGTTTATATGATATCCTGGGTGGAACTGTTCTTAGCTATTTATGGGGTGAATTCACCTTGGAAGGATGGTTAGTCTCCAGTCTTTAGAAGTCGAGATTTCGGCTTGGTGCTGTAATTTATTTTCTTACTCCCTTTGGTTTCTACATTTTCAAAAAACAACGAATACTGTAGAACATATGGAGTACGGATTGGCTTCCGTCCCTTTCGGTTCATTTTTTCCTTTTGGATAAAAGTCATTGTGACACATAAAAAAGCGATCTTCTCTGCAGTACGAAACCACAAATAGTGAGCTCACTCAGCTCTGCCATCACTCTCTGATCCTTATCCTAATAGAGTGAAATTCACTGCAAAGGAATTGTAGAATAATGAGGAAATAAAACAAACCTGTGCAAAGTAGGGCGATATGACACCGACATCACACTGTCGAACACCCATACGCATTAGAAATTGCACATAAGCGCACACAATCTCTGCCTCACCTGCAGACATTCCGAGATTCCTTCTTGACTGCTTCAGATTGCGGATATTACGCCCGCAACCAGTGGCAAGTTGCTTCCATTCCCAAACAATCAATAAACACTTTCATAAGTGAACAGAAAAATGAAAGGAGTGTACCGACGAAAAATCGGGCCGGCCACCTACTAACCGTGGTTTCTATACGACTGTTGATGGATGCGTTCGACTGATACGCTGAGACCCCTCTGACGCGATACCGAATGCGTATCGATCATTAACAACGGCTCGTTCATCAGATCTGATCCATCGATCGCACTTATATCACTAAAAACTCCGATTAGGGGCCGCAATCATCCATCGACTTGTTTTGGTTACTGAATGACGCAGAAATCCCCGCCAAATCACTTTTACGATCATCATCAAACAATACTCCCATCCACTAAAGAAGAAAATAACAGTACAATAAACAATTAAATAATCAAACTGTAGGTGTCTATTTTTTCCATCTTTCACAGTATGTGAACCAGAGGCAAGGGATTCTGAAGTGACATGCTCCAAGGTGGCACCTCAGGAGCCTTAACATATCAAGCCGTATGATCAAAACTCAGCAAGTTCCCAACATATAGTCAACAGAAATGTTGCCTCTGACGTCTTATAAATTCTGAATATTCTGTTCCTTGATTGGATCATTAAGTGATTACATGGGTTCAAACTAAATATGGCAATGGCTTACCACTAACACAGATAACTGAAGTGTTCACAGAACCCAGTACAACGCGGGTGGTCCGCGGGTGCATCTACCCAGGTCACAAACTTAAGCGATACACAACATAGCTGACCTCAGAGAGATTCCAGCAACAGAACGGTGAGCTTGCAATTTCGATTCGTAGAAGTAATCGGCCGACCACCTGAAGAAAGTTATCAAGATAACGAAAAAGTTAACTAAAGGTGCTTCTGCAATATAAAACATGCGACAAAACCAGCGAACACTTACCTCATAATTTTTTCGTTCATACGATGCTGAACACTCAAGAAGTGCTTAACGACGGATCCAAACTCCTTGTCAAGTGTTTCCATAAGAGAAGTACCCAATCCCTGCGATATGGCCCTGAAAAGGAATATGCGTCTGATACGAAAACATATGCTCAATCAAATCTAAGAAACCGAACCCACTTAAGTTTTAATTATCTTATTGTCCCCTAGTGTTGTGCCAGCAGTTTCATTACTTCACAATCCATATTTCGTCTTCGCTTTCAACAGCCTTCCTGTATCCAATTTTGTAAATTTCTGTGGCTCCCATCCCTCAATGAGACCGTTCCCTCACCATGAAGGCAATAATGAAACCGTGTGGTGCTAAAATGGTGCGCAATTAGAACATTAGCCTGGATCACGGCGCATACTAATTCACATCAGAAAAGCTCTAGGGCGTCCGAATTCACGTTGGCTCACAAACTAGCTCTTCTTTTTCTCTGTTGACATATCCGCTAAGTTTAACTGAAACAGCACTTCGGAAAAGTTAATGTGCGAAGTCTTGACAGCTGTGAGTAAGTTCACTTTCTCATAATCTATATGGCTAAACCCCTTCACATTCCACTTATTTGTTTTTAAATTAAATAACATACTCGCTAGAATGTAAAACAGTCGGTAACTGACAGTGATCTCCAGCCAGAACACAGCGAGGAGCTTGCAGGAGGGGCACCCACGTTGCGCACTCCATCGCCTGTGCCGCCTCGTCAACAATCACCACGTCCGGAAAGAATCCAAGCCCTCTGAGTGTATGCAGTGAGCCACTGGACACTGTGCACAGAATCACTTGTTTCTCGACTACAACGCTCTATAACGACGACGATTAAACTTTAAAAAACCTTAGGCTGCACGCGCAGAGATAAACTTGAAACGAAGACCTGCGTACTTGGAAACTGTAGTGCCGAGAGCAGCTCTCCTCACAGGCCGCCCCTTCCCTCATTCGAACCACCGCTCAGACACTCTGCCCCGTCAACGTACTAACATGTGCTGCACTGTTAGCTGGTTAGCGATCACCTCACCCCACTTCACCTCAATCTGGTCGCCTCCCTCAGATGTTTCTAACACCTCATTTGCTCATTCACGAATCCCTAAGCAAAACACAACTGCTTACGGCAAGAATAGGCGGATGAGATCATAAAAATGAAACTCAGGAGCTATGACTGTCAGACCCGCCTTCCTCATTGAATCTCTGAGACGAGTAGCTTCTTGTGAGATCTTCCGAGTGATCGACGAGTCGCCGGTCAGTCGAATTGATTCATTCTGAAAGTAAACTGACCGATTAAAATAATTTCTTCGCAACAAAAATGAAGCGCAATTCTCGAGCCTCGATTCGAAAATGCGATCCACTTTTATTAGATACGATGAGATTTTCTGAAACTTTTAAGAAAAAAGAACTCTGAAAAGTTCCAGAAACTGTTCACACTGAAAACCACAACTTTCTTGCTCAGTTGGATCCTGCTGGGAACAAGATTTCAAAAATATTTCTTGAGCGGAAAAGAACGATTTATTAACTGCCAAGAATTTCTGCTGCGGACCATGCCATTCTTTCCGGATTGCTGGAAATATCCGTTTTTCCTACCACTGAAAACTGCCTTAACCATCTTATCAACACTGCTGTACAACTTGTTACATGAGCCTCCAATGTGGGCTATAGAACATAATCGCAGCCGAAAGTTGCTCTGGAAAAGCTGCACCATAAGCCCTCGATAAAACTAATCAAAGCAGTTTCCACACCAAATCATAAAACAAAAAGGATTTTCAATATCCCGATGAAAACTTCAAGGCCTGCCAAACGTTCCCTAAAGATGAATCATATCTTCTTATTTTGCAACTTTCAGGCAATTTACCTCGAGGAAAAGCTTATATTTCAGATGAAAACTGCTTGTAGAGAAGCGTTATTAATCAGCCAAATGTGTTCAAATAAAGAGTCAACCGTTTGCTGAATTTAACTGTGTTATAAAAAAAGCACTGAGCGTTTTCAAAAAATTCAAGCATTTTTCCAAGAGTGATATAATTTCAATTCAAAATATACTGTCCCTTCCTATTCACTGCTTTTGCCAACAGAATATAGTTGGTTCTCCCTTTCTAGAAGTCTACGAATTAACGACTCTGAAACTAACATCTAATCAAAGTCAAGCATAAAACCGACTATTCGTAGGTACCAAAGCAAAAAGTTTCGCTGGACAGAGTTCGCAGAAAAACGTTTCATGGACCTGCATTTAAGTTCAACAACTGGATAGACATAAAGGTTTACTTTTACGCAATAAAAAGTGACCGGTACATGCCAGGGGCATTTAATCGGCTGATTTAAGGAGTGTGCCTTCTACCTTTAACAGGCGATAAGTTATGAAGGTCGACTTTTTAAGCTTAAGCGTCAAGTCAGGAACATTGAGTTCTACTGAAACGTCACTTAGATGGAAGAAGGTCATCTGAGATATTGGTGCACACAGCTTTATGTTCATCCACATTTACGTATATAAGCAGATCCGCACATGTGCACTCATGGACGCACGTAACCTATAGACCAAGGATGTCCTTCCTCCCTTATAGTAGCGGAAAGTTTTCGAAGCTCGCCAGCTTCTGGCACACTGACGTATGATGCAACCACTTGCTGGGATAAAAGAAATCGAAAAGCTTCGTGACGAATGTCTGAATGCCGATGTGACCAAGATCAGAAACGAGATGATCGATGCAAAGTCAAAGACAGATTGCGGTTTCAGTTTGCCGCATGCGTTTTCTTCGTCTCACACAACGATCGAATCGACAGAAAGCCACTGATAACTAACCAGCTGCTCATACAAACGTAGCAGATCGCTATAGCTATTATGCTGTTTAAGGTCTTCCTCCATTGAAATGCTCGGATCCAAGCTCATTCGACTTGCCTCGGTCTCGCCACGGATACGTCCAATTATATTTTCAATCGCCAGATTGGATGGCGCACAAACGAGCACATAAAAATGATAAAAAGTTTCTGTCGAAATGAGCAAATTGAGGTCAGGCGATGTTTTTTGTTAAGCGAGCAGGAAGTAAAAACTACTACATTTAATGCCGATGCACCAACGGTCAAGCCGCCCTTAACTCGGTCGCGTTAACGTGCTCCGCAATTCACCAACTGCTGCACTCGGACCGAAAATTGATGTTTACTTGGTAGTATAAAGCAATTATGGCCCGCAATTTTTGCCTAGTAAGGCAACAAATTCAACCTTTTTTCAGGGCCTCGAAAGAGCAAATGGTCTAGCATTCTGGGGCGCAACTAAATCATAGTTCATACGAGATCAATGAAGAATTCATAACAAAATTTAACAGAAACTTCCGTTCCCTTTGAATCACGACCATCAAAAAAGACGAAATTAGGTCTCGAAGGAATCAAAACATTTGCAAAACAAACCTTTTGTTTGGTGCGAATCGCTTGCAAAATTATTTCGATGACGACAGCCGTTTTGCCCGTACCCGGTGGACCTTGGATGGTCACTATCGGACGACTTCTATTCAATGCAGCAGCCACCGCCCGTTGTTGATCATCATTCAGCTTTTGAATACATTGCAGTTTGCGATCTGCAATGGAATAAAAAAAAGTCAGGAGAGCCTAATGAAACCGGAATTGACAAGGTTCAACAAACAGCTAGGTATTACAATATTTGCAATTCCTCAGAGACTGTACATTAAAATGCTAAAATACTGCTCGCAATGTTGCTAACTGCATCACTTACAGGCACATCAACACGCATTGAACTCAACGCAAACACATATTTTAGCATAAACTTGCATCGCTATATTCTTTTGATCTGAAATCATATTTTTGTATTCGAAAGTGCCACTTGAAAATTGGCAATCGAATATCACGCTTTGAAGAAAAAAGAAAATCTACTGACGGAAGAATCGTTGCCTTCAATACACATTAAGCCTTCCATGGATCATTCTCTGACAACATAAAAAATATACGGCAAAGAACCATTACGAAAACACTCGTAAAAAATTGAATACTAAAAAAACCAAATAAACACAAGAATGAAATACCTATTGTGAAGTCTAAGGTAAAGAAGTGAGGAGAGACCCCTATGCTCTCAACTCTCATGTCCATCCTTAAATGTTCCCGTATGTTGATAACTTCACAAATTTTTCCTACACTCTACAAGACAGAGGGAAGATTTTAGTCGCCATTCATGTTCCTATTCATCCGCTGGAAGAACCGTGAATTTATTGGTATGTAGATAAATCAAATTTTTGAAGAAAGGAATTTATAAACATGAACAAGACTGCAATTAAGCAACCCGGACGAGAATGAAAGTGAACAAATTTCTTGGAAGAATTAATGATCCCGCCGATGGGCACATACGAGCATCTCCAAAAACGTTACTGTGCCTAGCGAAGTTGCCGCCGCTCGTCCATCAGCAAAGGCGCTGCTGCGCAAATGTCCTTCATGAAACCCTTCGCCATGAATGCATTTTAAAACTACCGACAGTCGTCCAAAGAAAACACTACCTTTAAATATTTGTCAGCCACATATTTTTCCACAAGAAGAGGATCTTTATTATGAAAAAAAAAACACACTTCTCATCCAAGGAAAGCACGGAAGAGGCTTAACTCATTCCATAAAACTGCAAAGAGGAGTGAATTAAGCCTTGTGCAGCCACATTATTCTCAGACTACCGCATAATTTCTGCAAGCATAAGCCAAACCAATCCCTTCATGACCGACTTCCATCATCACAGTCAAACTGCAAGGCGAACCGCGCATCTGTCCACATTCAGGTAAAAAAAGAAGCTAGAGAAATACGAAAGTAGAAGGAAGTAGAGAAGTGCCGAGAACTGCAGGACGCAATGTGTCCTTGAGCAAAATAATGCAATAAATGTAAAAAAACTACGTTCAGATGGTCATCCCAAAAGTAGGGATGCTGTCCAGCTATGTTAAAAGAATCACTTTCTCCCTGCCACACAACACCAAGTTTCATGTCTACTCCTCCATTAAAAGGAAAGTCACGAATTTTTGAAGTTTTTGCTAATATTCCGAAAAGAGGACGACTTTAGTAACATTACCATGGGATCAATGCCCACAAACTCTATTTGTGGGTAACGAGGCTCCCGGATGAGGGTGGTTCTTCCCCACAAACCCGCTTCATCTGCCTGTGTGAATGTTTTGTAAAACTCGTCCCTATCTGGATGTGAATATGGAAGTTTCAATGAAAGAAAAACTTCTAGAACTTGACTTTAGAATCAGCAAGGATAAGAACCTGAAAATTTGGTTAGGACCGGCATAGCTCACCCCAAATGTGAGGGCAGATGAATGGATACTATAGATTCATGCAAATTCGGAGCAACGGATACACTTATTCTTCAACAGTACAGTACGCCGACAGTGAACAACAATGAGCAACGCACCACGATGGACGACTGGCATAGGAACAGCACGATAGGCATACTGCAATATCCGCTCCCCCGGAAGGCCTTTCCACGAGCTCGATTCCTTAAACACGATCACCATCAAATAGTCCTCGCACTCTATTGCACTGTTAACTTTGTTCTATAAGGAAAAACAAAAAGCTCGGGAAAAAAAGCAAACTTTAAATACAAATACAGCAATTCCGCTTTCATCTGGTAGCTGTTGCGTTTACTGTCACTAATCGGGCAGCGAAATGAATTGGCAACACAGTTTGCCGATAAATACAGCCAATACTCCAGTCTGCTATTGCACCGTTTGGGCTTTCAGTATTGCCGATCCAGATTACTCACGCTGAACGAATAATCTGAAAAGAGTAGAGGAAGAAAGAAGGCACCGAAAGAAATTTCGTGAGAGAGTGAAGAACACCGGCCGTCACCGACGGTATGAGAACGTAGCTCGTGGGATGATCAACACTCAGCTCGGGAGCCCGTCCATCGAGCTTCAGCCGGATTCTTCTTTCAGAAGCACTGAGAAGTACACATTCGCCCAAATGAGAGATGCGCTCACCACTGCACAATACCAACGGCACTCCTGCAGTTAACTTCAAAACTTGCTGCTGTACACTTCGAATCGTAGTTACTTCCACTAACGGAATCCTACAATCAGTGCAAGCATGTGCACAATCCTAGGATGAACATCCCACGGCTTCCTCACGACAAGGAAAACTTGGAGCTTTGCATTTGGGGTTTGAGGAAACTTAATAGGGTGACTGCAACACTACCACTAGAATTACTTTCTCTCAGATCTCATACCAAACGTCGGCCGCTGTGTCCTTATCACGTTCCTTCACTACATCATTGTGTTAATTTATCTGCTACGCATGTTTCATTGTTCCTTTTGCCTTTTTGGGCGCTTCCTCGCTCTGATTTTGACTGCTCTTCCAAGTACGAACACTATTTGTACATTTTTCGATTCTCTCCCCTTTTTTTGCTTGAGCTGGACTGTTTGCGATCACCTTTACACATCTCTTCTATACTTTTCATTGGAATCTCATTCGAGGCATGCACCTATGTTTACGTATGTGCACGTGTATCTACATCTCTATAAATTTAAGTACGTGTATACGCATTTAGACGTGCACAAGTATATATATATATATATATATATATATATATATATATATATATATATATATATATATATATATATATATATATATATATATATATATATATATATATATATATATATACAAATACGTACCTACATTGCGTGTGCATTCTCAATAACTTTCTCACTCACCGCCCATTCCAAACAGGACATTCTAAAATCTTTGGAAATTTACAACTTCCGGAAGCGTTACTCAAGGCTATATGGAAAACGTTTCTGAGGACTCGAAAGGTGAAGGCATATTCGAAGTAGCCGACCTCGCTTAAATTTGATGCCCATAGAGTTCCAGTGCTCAGAATCACTTGTTTCCAGCTCGACAACACGTCCGCACAGCGGTTCTACTTTGTGTGATACAAGACGGAGGTTTCCAATCGCTAGTCCGCGTCGAGAGAGGTCCCTCCAGGACGAGTTAGACAAATGCTCTCGAAAACACTTTCCATTGTATCGAATTAAATGACGACATAAGGAGGAATGGAAAGTCGAACAGGTGAAACGTTGCATTTGTTTGTATGGGATCAGAGGTCGACTCTATTCCTCTGCTCGCATGAGGTTACCGAACAGGAGTTCAGTATTCGCCTTCAGAACTCGAAAATCTGTGCTCCTCACTGTAAATGCTTTCACAGGTGCGACCGACAAACTGAATATTCTAACTCCATTTTCAGAGCTGAACGGACCACTATAACTTGTTCTTACACGCCCACTACTCCTCTTCAATGACCATCAACCCATCATCCGTTTTGTCCGTCTCTGCTGGCTGCTGCGGAAGCTCCTTTTCGAAAGGAGATCTACGATGCTGCTTCCTTTTAACAGCCTACTAGCACTGTTGCAAATATATATATATATATAGCTCACATCTATACGTCATAAAAATTTGAAACCATTGCCTCTAAGACGGAATGACAGTGATGAGAAGTGAGATCAGCTGGCAATAAAAGGTGATGGTTTTTCACACCTTAGTCGCTTGCTACCTATTTGTTACGAATTCGAGTGTTATGGAAAGTAAGGCCGCTAGTTTTCTTACTGCTTTCATTTCTAGACCGTCAACCAATTTTCTGGCTCAAGCTTGCCACTGTGTCGATCTGGACCATCCACAATTCACGATCCAGCAAATACATTAACCAGCGAATGGGAAATGCATGGTCATACCGACTGTACTTTAAAATATGAAATGAACTCGTCTCGTCCCAGCAATAAAAACTCAGCAAGTACAGTCATAATTGCATCTGATAATGCAGCATGACTGCCACATCATAGTCCTGACAAACGAGTTCCTTTCAAAGAGATTAAACAGCACTATTAAATCACGAATTCCCTATAGGGCATTACAAAATACAAAGGAAATTAAATACCGTATAACTCTTTCGTTCGCATCGATTTCCATTTTTAACAATTTCTGCCATCGCCGCAAATTCTCCGTAAAGGCTGGAGGGAATGCGAGATTTGAGGAACTTTTCGGTCGCCTTTTCCATTTTGAGCTGAAAAATCCGACTACTGTCAACAACCCGTGCAATTAAATGAAATGCAATTGCATCACCTCTTAAAACGCGCTGTAAACAGTACAAAAAGTTACAGATGAAAGCCTCAAAAAAGCGACGTTTGCTTCTCCCAGATTACCTCTACATTATATCAGGCTTGCGAGAATATGAGATCCTTCACTACAAGTCAAGCTAGAAATTTTGTGACTGAATGGCCGCAGTGTATCAAGTAAACATAATGCAACTAGCTGGTTGAGGAGAAAGACGTATTTTGAGAACGCTTGTGGAGACAATTACTGAGCGGCGCAATTTACCAACCGCTAGGAAAAAAAATGAGCGAGAAATGTGAACGCGATGGAACACAGTAGCATGGGAATGAAGCGGAAAAAATGGCCGAACAGTACACTTTTGGTGAAAGTGGGCGTCTTCAGATGTCCCAACTCTGAGAGTCGGTCGCTTTGCGTTTCTTCTTCAAGCCTTATCCTTTCCTGCGATGGGGCATCGAGCAAGAGGAAAAGTTGCTCCTGATATGGGGATCACAGCATGTTTTGCATCCTCGCTGCACAGCATCTCATCAGATCCTTCTCTATCGGTTTTTGTTAGCAATGAGGCCACAGAAGTGCAACTGCTGGTCGTCGTTACTGGAGGACACATTGAGCTGCTTCAGAGGGACGTGTCGGTATTTGTTGACATTCCACACTTCCCCAGTTTTTTAGCAGTAGTGCCATTTTATAACTGCAGCTTCGATGGTTCACCACGTGAAACTACCAGGCATATAATGCATGAACACATACCTGCGCACAGATACGAAAGAAAAGAAAGCATGGCCGTGGCCATGCGTATGAACGCGTTTCAAACAACCATATGTGAAAAAGCGTGGTTGAGAGAGGTCTTGGCCATACTTGAGGGAACGCGGTAATGCCGGCTCGAAGAATCACGTCGAGTGACTAGGAAGGACCATGTTCCAACTGGGTTGATCATGCCTTTCCGGGTATGGTGGAGTGGGATACTAAAGCCACGTCTGCGATTTCGACAACGCAAATTTGCAAAAGCATGCTTTTAAAAATGAAAAAGACGCTCAAAGAAGTGAAAAGACACTTACCGGAGTGCTTTGGTGGAAAGCTGAGTGGTGAGCTGCAACTGGATCGCACCTCCGACAGAACCGAAACGAAGTGCACCTCGTCTCAACATCTACTTTTGTCTTGCTTAGTCCGCTTTCCAACGACTGTCACGACGCAGCAAAAACCTTCAACGATCTCTTATTTTATTTCGCACATGCCAGATACAAATACTGGAAATTGCAAGAAATGAGACGCAATCAGAGAACTGACTAACACAAAAAAGACCTGGGGAAAAAGAGGAGCCACTGCTGCCGACAGTAGATACATGGTCCAACGATTACCCACCAAAACACACTAGCGGTTGAACCATGTCCCCCAAAAAGGAACAAGGCAACCTGTAGCTTGGCCATGGCTCAGCTCTTGGGCCAGAGGAGTTACAATCCCTGGCTCTGGCGCAGAGTAGACAGTCCACGCGGTCGCGCAGAAGCCGTGACGGTGCATTGCCTGGAGTTCCATCACGATTTCCTGATTGCTGTATTTGAATCTCACTGAGGACGATTGCATGGCATGGTTATACTTAGCCACAAGCGCATGCGCACAGCAGAGACGGAGAGAGACCGCGCGCGTCCACGGAGAGCAGCGCGGTAGTGGTCACTCGGCAATAAAAGTGTCGCAGTAAATATGAAAATTTTATACCGTAAGGAAACAAAACTTTTCGATCAAAGACGAGTTCCAACAATTTTAAAGAGCATTGAATGCTCTATCAGAATCATTAATAAGCTGAGACAAAAACAAGAACTTTTCTATAAGATCAATTTCTTATGCGACGTGCAATTGACAAAAGTTGCACGGTCACCGATATATCAGGACCTATAAGTGTGTAAAGGAACAAGATTTGGGAAGAGTGGCTAGGCACACCTTAAAAAGCATTGAATGCTCTATCAGAATCATTAATAAGCTGAGACAAAAACAAGAACTTTTCTATAAGATATAGATCAATTTCTTATACGATGCGCAGATTTGGGAAATTGCCATAAATTTCAATGTCGCGTTATGCATACGATGCGCAATTCATAAATTTATGTCGCGTTTATTCTTGCGTTATTCTCGTGCATTCGTGATACTGTGTTCTTATTGGTGAATTGAATTCATGAATCGACCCTCGTCGGTATAATGAAATGACCCAATCGTTCTTAACTTGCATTAAACTCGCTGTGGCTCTGCACGAATGGATCTTTCATGCGGTTTTTATATGCACCGGTTATGAATTCTTCAGTTCGACATTTCAGGTTTCCATCATTTCATTTCTTTTCCGTATAGGCATACCGATAACGGGCATTGTAAGTTCGCTTGATGGTAAAAAAGCCAATAGACGCTTTCAGCGTCTAGTTCATTGCACTGACATAGTTTGATTGCATGCAGCACTTGCTCTCCGACATAGACAATTCAGGATTGTGAAGGAAAAAGCAGCTCGAAGGCGACATGCTCCCAATTCGAAGAATTGCGATTTACATGACATGCGACCACACATGGTTACAAAGCAGGAAACCTTCAATGTAAGCAGTCATTTGAAGTGCGCAACTCTAGCCAAAGAAGCCAATTTGTTAGAACATATGGAGGAGATCATAAAAAAGATGGGGCTATCAAGAGCACTCGTTTCGAGCCATTAATCTAGAATGGCTGAATAACGTTTAGAAGAAGTACTTGGCTCACGTGCAAGTTACCTCTCCACCGACTCGTGTTCATTTCAAGTCGATCAAGAAACCAGGAGAATAAGCGACGGCGCAGTCAGAGGTGATGGCAATTGCTTTTACACCCAGCATCATGGTAAGCAGTTTCTCGCATCCGAAGCGTTCCAAGGGCACAGCCTGTCGAAACAAAATTTGCGCCTTCAACAATGCAAAATATTAATTTAGTCGACTAAAGCGGATCGGAAGCTTGTTAACGGCATAAGCCGCGCGCAGTGCTCAACCTTCAGAAAGTTAATGGGCAGCGTATTTTTGCACAATGCCGTTAGGACGTTAAGGACTGCTCCAAGCATGCTTATTTTGCACAAGAAAGGCTCCTAGCAATGGAATGTGGCGTTAGCACTAGATAGCGACCGATTCATTTCGGCCTTTCAGAGCACTCGCGTGCTGCATCAAAGGAACGGGACATCATCACCCAGACATCGGATCGATTCTCATCACCTTCACATATCGCAGAAGACTGAGCTTTGGATAATTATTGTTTTGACGATTACGAAACAATTCGCTGCTTCAGAGGAATCCCTAAACAATGCTTTAAAATGAGAGTTCAGATCATAAATGAGTGCGAATAGATTTCAGAGATGTTCGTATCCACGGCCACGTATAACAGTGTGGGCGAAGTGGTGTAATGGAAACGGGACACAGCGGCGAACGCTGTGGATACTCTGCGTTGGGGAGCCGACGTTGACTCAGTGGCTGCAGCGCTATGTTTCGACTTAGACATCTATATGTGCACTGCGACGGATGGATTTGGCAAGGCTACTTTACTTTTAATACTTAAAACAGCCGTGATTTCGTCGATTTCATCGTTCCCCCCATCGATGCAGCTGGCAACTCTTCCATCTATAGCGATCCTGAGCCCTCCGCATCCAAGTAACTACATATACGCGCCTCAGCGGGTCTTCCCCCCTTGTTGCGGCCTGCCGCGTGATCGTTTTACGTCTCTTGGTTACCGCTAGAAGATTTACTTAGTCGTTTAACCTTCTATAGTCGTTTAACCTGGCTACGTGACCAGCCCACCTTAGTTTTCATTTGTACATTTCTTCAACGATATCCTTCAATGCGGATCCAGAACGCAACTCTTCGTTTGTGGTGTGTTGCAGTTTGTTGATACTTTCCATTCGCCTTTCCACTGCTCGCTGGATTGCTGCTAGTTTGTTTTCTTCAATGAGTGTGGTATTTCATGCTTCGTACCCTCACAGAAGAACGGGGATGGCGTCGAAGTGAAGAGCTCTCCCTTTACGGACATTTTTATCATTGTGTCGTAATAGATATCGTTGAGCTTGGTGAATATTAGTCAATGCGCTCTTTTTCATCTGCTTAATTCCTGACCCAAATCGTCGCTCATTAGCAAGTCTATCCTAAGTGTACAAACTGTTCCACAAGTAGGATATTTTCACTATCGAGCTTCATGGGAAACTAACGACAGAACGCATTCTTCATCCACTTCGTTTTGCATTTGCAAATGCTAAGCCCAATTTTCTTGGCATTCTTGTTGAGCTCGTTCAGTGAATACTGCAAGTTTTTTGGATCATCGGCAATGAGTACCACTTCGTCCGCAAAGAGAAGCATTTGGATTTATTTGCTGAATACATTGAAACCATCTGTAGTCTCCATCTTTCTCAAGAGAGTTGATGAGGATTTCGGGGAACAGATGCTTCCTTGTTTTGCGCCTGTTCCGGCTGACAAGGATACTTCGAAGGAATAGCTACATCTGGCTCGATAGGCAATATTCCTTGCATCCTTTTCCTCGCCATCTCGTCAAACATAAACAGCACATCTTTGGTTTCTTCCATAAGAAGCTATCCATTGAAGTAGCACCAAACTCGCGATGTTTCAAGACAGAGAGAGGATCAATCACTTGTTAAGTGCTCGTAGTTGAAGCAACACAAGACTTGCGCTACTTATATAACGTCTTTTCGCCATGACCCCTATCATATCTGAGTTTTCAGATATTTGCTTCACATCTCTAGAAGAGACCCACGATCTTGTTGAGAAACGACAACTGTTGCCACTTCGAGTCATTGATGGGGTTTCGGTGATTCGTCGAGCGATTGCTTTCTAAAATCTCTCGCATTTGTCAGCAGTGTCAACATACGTCAATCTCCGTAACGCATGTACTTCGACTTTGCAAATTATATCAATTGCGCGTCATATAAGAAATTGATCTTATAGAAAAGTTCTTGTTTTTGTCCCAGGTTATTAATGATTCTGATAGAGATCCAATGCTCTTTAAAATGTGTTGGAACTCGTCTTCCGAATTTTGTTTCCTTACGGTATATTTTCATATTTTTATTGCCGAGTGACCACTACCGCGCCGCTCTCCGAGAACGCGCGCGGTCTCACTCCATCTCTCTCATGCGCCTGCGCTTGTGGCTAAGTATAACCACACCTTGCATTATTGGTGCAGCTAAATAGTTTCAAAGTTTTTTACGCGTGATGATGATGAGGTGTTTGTATTGGTTATGTTGTTTTGTGTGGTAGGTAAGCTCGTTGGAGATTACGAAAGGGTCTTTCGAGTCACCCCATCTCTCTGAAAAGTTATATAAAGCGCAGGGGGATGAAGGGATACATGAGCGGAATTATAGGACAAGACAACGGAAGAACGCCGCGTCCTGTCATATCCCTTGCTCGTAGACATTGGTCATTTGTTCGCTCGCAACGTTTTCCTCATCACCTTGGAACCATAGCATGGTGCCAAAGCAGTCTTTGAAACTTCTTTTCCTCTGCGTTATGTGAGGTTGGAGTAATACAGCAATTAATGTAAAGGCCGCTGGATTGAAAGATGTGGATTAGGTTGCCAGCCTTAAATGTGATGCATCGAGCGTATGTCTGAATGAGACCAGCACTTCTGCATGCTAGCAAAGGCCAGTGAGTCGGGATTGAGGGATATACGTAAGGCTGAAATCGCGGAGATATCACTTCAACTCTGCGGATTCCTCATTTTACTGCTTGGGGCGCCAACTCCCAGTTCGCCCTTACGATACCGATAATATTTTCTGTTCTTATGTATGTTACGAACGTAATGCTGCAATCATTTGACGTTGCCGCCCTTTCCGCTTGTTATTCCACAGAACGCAATGCAAAGTTGGAGTCACTTGGATTTGATTCCGTAGCGAACGCATTAGGAAAAAGAGAATCATCTACAGCTTCAACAGGACGGTGAGGAGGAGAGTGCAGTCACAGTGCTGCTGCAGCGATTCTTGTACGCACATGCAAAACATACAGCGCTTTCTTAACGACACTGAATATTCTTCCACACAGCATAGGGTGGGTGCAAGTGCTCGTTGAGTGCATATATGTACTAATTAGTAGCTTCCCTTGACACAGGTACTGAAATTTTTTGGAAGTTTTACTTGTCGGTGTCATGACAGGCAGAAACGACACTGGGAGAGGAACCTACATCTACAACATGCGGAATTTAGGGAGACAGGGGGACCTATCGCGCACAACCTACTTCGACTTCTCATCATATCCGCTTCCTGCACCCCCTCAAATTCTCCAGTTCAGCAGGTCTTTATTTTTCAATGAAGAAATCAATCCATTCGTTATCATACTAAAGAATGATTTGAAACAGAAGGAGAAGTTTCCTCACACGCTGTGTAGACGTCCCTTAGAACGAAAGACGTTTGAAATGAATTGTTTCTGGCAAAAAAAAATTAATGCAATGCATGAGGCAGTTGTTGGTCCAAATATTCAGATGAACGGGGAGGTCGTAACGATCTTTTTTTGGCCCCGGTCGCCAAAACAAAATCTACGGAACTGTGAAGTTTTGAAGTTAACGCGGAATTTGTTTGTTTGTTTTTTTTGCGCGCGCGCAAAAAACCGGCGAACTTCACGAAAATTCCCCAGTTTTCCTGCTATAACTTTCACATCCATCTTTGCCTCCTATCCTTTTTTTCTTCCTTCACCCTCCACCCCCGGCATATGAACTGTCCCACCTACAAAGTGTTCATTTCATACATACTTAGTATATCGTTTTCAACAGTTCTCTTTCGTTGTCCTCTCATGGATGGAATGCACTATTATTTGAGAAGGTATATCTCTTAATATTTTGTAATTTTTTTGGTGATCTCTTTATAGGACTAAGCATTAAAAAAAAACTGTGGTCAGACCTTTCCATTTGAATCTATAAAACATCTTGCAGCTCATTCCTACTGCCGTTTAGAAATTGCCTTGACAGGACTCACTAATATTAGTTACCAGTAGAAACTTGGGCGTACCCAGCATTAAGCTTGGCCTTCGCAGTGGGAACCGCAAGAGTAGTGCACTGGACATCACAGACCCATTTGATTTCGAGGCGACAATCCTCATTCGTGTTCCCCTTTCCCCCTTCGGCGTTGTGCTTCTTTATAAGTGTGATCCACTTTCACTCCTCAGCCATACACCTCCTAGATTTGTTCTGTCTTATTCTTTGAGGAGATGCTTGTGAAGCCATACCTGTCTTGCTTGTTTTGGGTTGTCTATACATTTGTCCTGGTGCTTATTGTGCTTGTTTAAAAACTTATTTTCGTTTGCTTCCTTCACTTTCACTGTATCACTTGATCTGCCTCCACAGCTTCTTTATCATCACTGTCGCATTTGAGGCGAGCAGGGCAATAAGCCTGACTATAACCAGAGCAACGGATCGTATACAGTTCATGGAGAGAGCAGTCGAAGAGAAAGGGCTGCAGCTAGCAAAAAAAAAGCAGATGTAAGAGGGTATCACGGAATCTTTCTGGCGCATTAAATGATGAAATATTGGGGAACCGTTCTTGTTTGGTATCCTTTCGTCATATCGCTAGAAAGGATCGGCAGTTTGAGGTAGCGAATTGCAGCAAGCATAAGCTTCCGCAAGGGTCGTTGAATCGCCAAAGCAGTCTTCAGCACACTATAATAATGCGGCGGATGAGGCGGGCTCAACATCTGACGTGGTGATCATAATCATTTTTCAATAAAATGGCTACAAGTTGTCGTGTGATCGAATTTTCGTGTCACGTTTGGTGTGAATTGTCCCTTATTTGAGAGGTTCACAGTACTGTTCATTGCGTCTTTGTAAAGCTGTTTTTTTTTAAACGAGCGAAGTCAGGTGCTATGAGCAGTGTTTTGGGTCGTGTGAAGACTTCAACACTTCTCCAGATCGCCGGAGGCACTCTCATAATTGGTTCTACTTTTATTTATTTCGCGCACAAAAACGTCCAACGGAGGGTTCGAGCGCTTCCTCACTACAGGTATATTTTTCTTACCTGCAAAAAAGGTTTTGAAGATTGAAACACTGTGTTGAGTGGGCCTAGTTATATTTTATCAGTATATTTGAGGCGGCGTTTCATCTTGCTGCTCTCAGCAGTTCCCTCTGCTATATCCCGTTTCGGCGTTTCCTTGTTTCTTCGTTGAAATAATAACACTCTACTACTTCCCAACTTGATTCATTTCCGAACTCGTCATATTTGCAGTAACGATTGCACCGATTCCAGCAGGTGAGCGTCGTCACGCAAGTATTGCGCCAAATTGAAGCCTTCAAATTTTGCGTACCATACCAGACTCCCGTTTCTACAAACGCTCTTTCTATTCTCCTTCCAAAACTTCGCGCAACACTCACTATCTTGGAGCATTTCTTCCTTTTTTTTTTCAAATCCCAGCTTATTCTATGCCGCTGCATACCGTTTCTTGCTGTTCACTTGTTTCGTATTTGAAGCAAAGCAAGAAACACCGGAGTCAGCTTTTGGAATTCTTTTCTTCATCATTCTTTGCAAGAAACACAGGAATCCCTCATCTTCCTCTTGCACGTTTTCATAATCTCTGCAACTTTCATTAGTTTTTTCAACATGCAGATACTTCCCCCATCATTACTTCTGTTTCTTTGTTTCTTTTTCGCAGCAATTTTTCTCTGCTTGTCATTCCCTCACTCATCCCGTTTGCGGAATCGCGCCACGTGTATCGCTCCGCGTATCCATCCGTCTTCGATCCTTGGTTCTAGTCCTTCAATTCTACTTGTTTTTCCTGATTTTTTATGTATCTTCTGTGGCTTTGCTTAAGACATTATTGGAGAGGGAAGAAGATCTCCCGTTTATCTCTCAGTTTGAGGATTACCTCTTTTCATATGGTCCATTTCTTCTTTAATAGGGTTTATAGCGTTCTTAACATTTCGGAAGCGGATGTATGCTTGAGGGACGAGGGAAGAGTTGTGTTATTAGCAGGTTTCAGAACGGACATATAGCAGGGAGAAAAATAGAGAAATAGGAGTTTATGTATGCGCAAAATTAGCGAGATCAGATGTTTTCATCGTCTTCACTTTGCACTGTTAACCTCAAGTTCGCTGGTGATTCCTCAGACTTAGTGGACGAGTGCGCCAAATAACGACCTCAGTGTTTGCCACCCCCAAATCGGTATTTAGAATTAAAGGAAAAAAGAGGTTTGCGAATGGGCCCTTAACGTTCACAGTTTTTCAGAGAGGACACGGAGGACACGCATCCATGGATGCATATGAAGGGAGAGCATATATTTCCTAGACAGAAGCTTGATTATTTGATAACATGGAAGCTACGCATACTTTCTGAATGAGTTCCACAAATGAGGTGTTGGTTTTGCTTCATTTGCTTA
Organism: Ascaris suum; assembly: GCA_013433145.1. NCBI lineage: Eukaryota > Metazoa > Nematoda > Chromadorea > Rhabditida > Ascarididae > Ascaris > Ascaris suum. Next base: position 14,169,260 of record CM024187.1, on the reverse strand, counting down.
TATTGCAGTGGTTCAGTATGTGGAGTATTCATAAAATTTCGTTCGTGAACTTCTCTATGCGTAGGAATTGAAAACAGGGATGAAGACACTGAAGGCTAGAATATCAAACGGTACTAAGTGAGGAAAACAGGTCTTGACACTAGGAGATATTTTTGGTGCCTCTGCACATCTGCATCAGTATATTCAACTGTGCATTCTTAGGAAGGCGATGCAAATTGTTGCTGAACATGAGCAGGCAAGGAATGCTCTTGGACCCCCTATCGTTGTGGGGAATGTCGATCTGGCGGATCGCAGGAGGAACTATGTAAGCGAATTCACTTCCGAGGTAAGGGTATTCGCGTTTCCTGGGATCAGCGCTATTCGCGACACTTTTCCTCATACGCTCAATAAGCATTTGAAGTGCAATATTTTGCGAGATCTGTGAGGTATTTTAAAAGCTGAAAGACCATGCACCGAGTTGCTTGACCACCTTGAGCTTCAGAGGACAGCCAATATGGTATTGGGAGATGCTGTGTCCGGCATTTCCTTGTGATCTTGTTGGAGCGGTCTTAAAAATGTCTTCAGCTGGTCCTAAATTAATGCGTTATTGAATTTCTTGCAGAGGAGAGCATTGTTCAAGGTGCATGTTTGGACTCCATGATTTTCATCCGCTCTTTTCTGTTTAAAATCTCTTCCTAGGTATCGGAAAGCCTGTGTGTAACGGTTAAGGTCTTGCAGAGGATTGGCATGCATTTTGTTCCTGATTGCCTCCTGGCTCTTCAGTCTCTTCTGCTGTCATAACTGCTTCGCTTTTTCAGTTACGTATTCCCATCTCCGGAACCGTTGATGGCGGATTCATGGAAGTGCGGGCTACACGGCCTTCAAATGAACATCCTTTCGAAACTGCGCAAGTTGAACTTGAACTGGAAAACAGTGATTGTCGTGTTGTAATCTACGACAACGGGGAATGGAGGCCACATACACGGTAGCAGAATGGTTTGCTGTTTCGAAAAAAAACAAAATACCGCCGGAAGAAGAAGTAAAGCAAGAAAAGGAGGAGGGAGACGGCGAGAAGAGTTTTGCAATCGCCATTCCCACTCTCTTCGGGCATTTATTTTCTTGTTGCGATGGATATGCCTATTTTGACCACATTGTAGCGCATTTTTATGCCACAACGTTCACTTATTGAAGTGTGGAATAACCCACTAATCACTCAGTTACGCGAAAAGCGGTCGGCAGATTCATATATTTTCCTCTTTCCTCACCTTGGAAATTTTTTGTGGCACTTAAAAGCGACAGTTTTAACTGTTGTTATTGAGTTTGAATGACCGAAAGCCATTACCTGTAGTAATGTTTTGAAGAAAAAAACTGAATGAGGAGGTGAAATATTGAACAGTATACGGAGCTGGATATCGCAATTAAATATGCTCCTTTGTATAAGTTTGTCTGAGGTCGTTTTTTAGCGATTTCAAGCTTTTCTTATTAGACCTGTTTTGCCTGTTGAAGTTCGCAAGTGCAAAATGAGTGCTTTCTTCTTGTTTAAATTGGGTGCACGGTTCAAGGCGAAAGAAACTAATTTTCTCCCCACCCTCCATCATCATCTCTTCTTACGGGGCCACTTGAATTTCGTTGCAAACGTTTATTGTCTCTATCGCTAATGTTGTTTGAATAGCCTCAGTTATTTAGTTCCAGTTTTTGTCTGCTGACAGCTGCACTGTGTGGCGGCAGTATTTTCGCATTTGTAGTCGAGATTGAACTGCTGAACTATGCAGAGATCTGATTTCATGCTTATTTTTGTTTCGATGTCTTTTTTAAATGCGAGGTATGAATGCTACCTGGTCACATATATATATATATATATATATATATATATATATATATATATATATATATATATATATATATATATATATATATATATATCTGAGTTCCATAACGCTGTGGGGAGGAGTTTACAGTTGCTAAAGGGAGCAAATCGCTTCCTGCATTTCGTTATTGCAAGGGTAGAGATTTTTTTCTAATTTCGCTTCGATTGCTGAGGGCGAAGGTGTGATTCGGACGTCGGCGTCGCTGCTTTTATGTTCTATTTTCTATCGCCAGCTTATGGCAGAGAGTGGATTTGAGAGCAAATTTTATAGAAAGCGCCAAAAACAATAGAGATGATTTTTTGGCATCGGAAGAGGTGTACAGTTTGGTTAGTTGGCGAGCAAAGGAGACCCTAACGGGTCATTGTGATTTGATGCAGTTTATCGCAAAAAGTCTCCACCGTTCAGTGGTAATGTTAATTCGGTTTATTTTTCTTCTTCCAGTTCGAAGGTGCGTTGGAGTAGTGAAACCTTTTTGTGTTTCTCAGAATTATAATGCGAAGTTTTCCTATGAGTCGAATTTGATTGTTCTTAAAATATGGGTCTTTCTTATGGTCACATAACTGACCATCGGTTGCCTTATGCACGTAATAAGACCGTTTTGGCAGAGATGAGCGTGTATTGGTGCTAACAAGGAGGGTGGAATCAACACTGCTTCTGCAGTGTATCGATGCTACTGTTAACGCGTTTGCTTTTCATTGTGGGACCCCTCAATTTATTCGCATGTTAGAAAGACTTGCACTACTCGGTGGAGAATTTTATACAGTGGTAGGTTCTTGGGAAAAGGTACGCAATTTTGACTGGAAACAACTGCAACTGGATGGCAGAACGACATATTGAGAGAAAATAATGGAGTTTTTCGAGCAAGTTTGCTTAAATTGGAAAATTTCTCCGCAGTATTAGGCATTAAACCAATCGCATTGCTGTTTGATAAACTCCATTTAAGTCAATCCATCACTGATGTGACGGTATCCGCCATGGAACTCTACGCTGAAGAGGAAAAGCGCACTTGATGACCAGAAAGCATGGTAGTTGGAGTCGCTGTATACCGTAGCTTGACGTATCTGCACAAAAAGCAAGTGCGCGTGTGTATGTAAATAACTTCCTGTTGAGAGCAGAAAGGTGATTTCCATCAGCGAATCGGCTCATCTGTTAGCAGAATGATGCTAGGTTCAGATGCCTAATATTCAGTCGTATATCGTCGAAACTAGGGTGGTATGTGTGGTCTATAATTGCAGGATGCATTAATAGTATGAGAAGAAATTGTGACATCGCCAGCGGGAATTACTTACGAACGCCATGTTGGCAGTACATGGTTGTGTGTCGATAACGCTCAACACACTATGCTATTTTGATGTCGAAGAAGAAGAATGCTCAGTTTGACAGCTTCCCAACTGGTGTAGAGTTGTGAGCTCGTTAAAGTGAACGGCTTTCTATTGTTTGCATACGTCACTTCTGATTCGCGAATCCAAACATGCGAAAGGCAATTGTGACGATAATTTTACGCTTGAAGATAAATGTTGTCTTCGGACTTGTTCGTGTCCTTTTTGCGGACTATGGTTTCCCAACCCTCGAATTTCTCCAAACTGATCTTTCGAACCACTTCTTTGCATTAAGCCACAAACAGTTCTCTTCGATCCGCTTGATTTTTTATGGGGAAAGGAGTGCAATGGAACCTTCTTATGCAAATTTTGTTCGGTCTCCAAATAGGTGAGGCAAAAGTGACTTTTGCTTGGTGACTTTCACAGTCAGTTGGGCTACAGGGGAAATGTATTGAGCGTTGTTGTTGTGAAGATTTTTGCTATAACCCGGCGACTCGTTGGAGTCGCAGAGAGCGCCACTGCGATCAAAGCGTGCAACTGTTTGTAGTAGTTGTGCAGATGATAATTGCACGGTAACCTGCAAATGGTAAGGGAGATTTCGCAAGGTGGGAGATGGGCAACATCTGTGGTGAACAAGCACTAGCTCCACAACACTGGCGTCAACGCCGTGCATGCATTGCGCGTACTCAGTATGACGGTAAAGCTAGCTTTGTGCGGGCGTTTAGGGATCGCTTTTTTGCTCAGCTTGATGTGGCCGGCATTTATCGTCGTTCGTTGATGTGAGTCGAGCATACTGCATCGTTTTTCTGTCGGCTGTGGATTTTTGTATACTCCGTTACTTTCATGACGTATCTTTTTCCGTAGTGTTTTATTAAGAGAGGTGCCAATTTCAGCGAATGTGGGTAGAACCTCTGCTACAGCAGCTACAAAAAATGTCTTGGCCCGCTTGGTTGCAACCGTACGTTGAAGTTTTGCTGCTGTGGATATCATGGGCTATCGATTATGTCGACTGGGATTATATGGAGGTTCGTTCCCAGCTCTGTTATCGAACGTTTCCTTTTTATTGTCCTTTTTTCATTAATCATGCATTTATTGCACAGGTCAAGAAAGCAACTACTGTAAAGAAGGAGAAATATCGGCACGCAGGTCAAGCAGGTGGCTATAGTTGGTTTAGCCATGTGGATGAGTATTTGTGTGTACTGCATGTTAGTTCACCCTTCCATTCGAGTCCATTCTCGCTCATTGTGTTGGCGAATAAAACTTCACTGATGAGGCAGTCGTGCAAGACGCCTCTTTCGTCACAGTTCTTAAAATTTTCTCTACGCAGCTAGGGACTTATGCACACTTCGCTTTTTATGCGAACGTTTAGCTGTCGTTCGGGAGTTTTCAAGGCGGCTGCAGCGTATCTCTCGCTACAATTGTCTTGGGTTCTTTGTTGAGCGGTCATGCTTTTTGCGACTATAAAGTGCCATAGCCATCGAGATATTGGGATGGCGCACGAGTGCAAGAGAGTTCTGAGTTTATCCAATCCTAAAAGATGACGTGATCAGCAGCCGGCTGATTTGATGATACGTACATGGAGAAAGGGCGTCTCTGCAAATAAAACTAGGCTCATGATCGCCTTCCACGGTCCTGCTTTGCTATAAGCTTTCAGTAGTTGAATCTTGCTGTCGCTTGCGTTTGCTGCGCTTCCGTTACCATTATTATTCGTTAAACTCCTAACGGCTGTGAGCAGTGTCGCCTCGGTCTAATTGAGATGGCGTACTTGCTGCATTCGTAAATAGCGAATAATTTAGAAACTGAAATGTCTTTCTTGCCTTGTTGCAGTACTCATTTGTTTCTGCTTAACTTGACTGGTTTTTCGGGACGGAAGAAGGGAACCTAAAGAGGATTTCCTTCTATTAGCACACGCTTGATTCTGCCATATTTCAGTGAAAAAAGATTTAAGAGCTTATCGGAATCCCGATGCTTCCTTTCTGTTTTTCGGCATGTAGATCCTTTTCGTTGCTTTCATTTGGTTGGCTTGCGATATTCCGTAATCTTTTTGCAGTATCTGGCGTGGCTATTTCTGCCAGTTTTCGTGGCATTCGTCCTTCCTATATTTCTGCTGTTCTTTATCTACGGCTGTGTGATTTTCTTGCACATTTATGGACTGAGGCATCGAATAAGAGAAGCATATGCGAGCAGCCTTTGGGATGGCGCACGTATCAGCATTGCGTCGTTCTGGGATGCGCTAGGGCATGTATGGCATGGTACGTTATTCTTTCCTACTTCGTCTTCGTTATTTATGGCACTTTTTGTTGCAGTGCTTTCGATTGGCTAAATGTAATCTCTTGTAATTCTTTGTCTAAAATAAAAATAGAGGACGGAACATTCACTTGGCAAAGGGATATAGCATTGTTGCTTTTATGAACGGCGCAAAGAGAACATAAAATGATCCCATTCTGTTGCTGAAGCTATTTGTTCTCTTCTGCAGCCGTTGCTGTCCTGCAGTCGGTTATTGTTTTATAACTTTTATTGAATAGGAGTTTTTATTCAAGTTGTTGCAAGAATATGAATATGTTATTTATTCTGAATGCCTCTTGTTTAGGTTACGAGATGCAAGGTATAGAGAACGTACCAGATGAGGGGCCGGCGTTATTTCTTTATTATCACGGCACACTGCCAATCGATGTCTACTACGTTATTGCGAAGTGTATGCTTCACAAAAAAAGGACGTTGCACTGCGTTGGAGACAAATTCATCTTTAAGATGCCTGGCAAGTTTCATCTCACTTGAGCGAGTGCATTCAACAACGTCCATTCAGGAAACCTAAATGAAGCGCAGCTTTCGGCAGTGGCGATCAAGAGAAGGAGACCTCGCATATTCAGTTAGCGGGTGTACTAGTGAGAGACTTTATCTCTTATTTCTTCATTGTTTTGTGTTCATAGGTGCCACTCTTTCCATTCATCTTACACATGCCACCTGCATCCAAAACGTCATGTTCAAACGGTAATCGAATCCTTATGCCAGATCTTTCCGTTAGGAGCATGTAACGGTTGAAAGATGTCTTCGTCGATTGCGGTTGTTGAGATATGTGGTTGCGTCATTTATGTCCTAAGGGTTTATAAATAAAACATCCCGATTAAAGCGATCTGTTAAGGATTTGAGTGCACTTGTTTTGACGAGAGGTGCAACTGGCAATGGTTGGAATGTTGTTAAGTTTAGGATGGGGCATGATTTGCAAAGTGTTTTGCATAACACCGGGCACTGTCGAAGATTGTATCGCACGATTAAAGGACGGGCATTTGCTGTGTATTGCGCCTGGAGGTGTAAGAGAAGCGCTTTTCTCGGATCCTTCTCGTTATAACATTATGTGGGGTCGTCGGCTTGGCTTCGCGAAAGTCGTCGTAGGAGCCGATACGGTTCGTTTATTATTGAAATCATCATTTACGGCATCGATTAATCTGTTTAATGAATGTCTTTCAGCGGCAAATGAAAATATCAACACGAATGGACCCCCACTTCCAGCTGTTGGCAGGGATCCTTTTCCTTCTCGTTAGCAAAAATATCTCCCATTCGCTGTTATTCAGCTGTCTTCTCCATTTCCTCCTCTCTCTTTCAGTACCTGTGCCTAGAAGTTCACAACGTCGCGGATGATGCACAATACCTTTTTGGTATACTAATGCTTGTTGCAGAGCAAACAGGAATTGGGAAAAGAGAAAGCAATTCGGTCAGCCTTAGTAGTGGTTCCGAGGAACTTATGGATGGAGGTCTCAGAAGTTAGGCTTGTGCAGCATAATCAGTGCACTGTGTGAGATTTTGTGTTTCAGAAAACTACTCCACTGAGTGCCTCTCTTTTTTTCAAGAACTGTACATATTTCGACACCGTGAAGGTAAGCCATTGCACCACCAGGAACCACAGGGGACCGAGCCATTCCTTGCAACAAATCATCTAGACTTCTTTGACCTGAATTTTGGATTTCATATCTTTCCTTCAGAGAGCATTCTGACTGGTGAAGGTAAGGTGGGGGTGGGGCTTTGCTCTAAGCTGGACTTACTTTTGCTATACGACATATGATTGGAAGTAATGGCCACACAACTGTAAAGTGAATCCGGCAATCTTCTGTTCTCGTAACTCCCCCCCCCCCCCCCCCCAAATTTTCCTTCCTTCATCGATTGGGTCGCAATCATGCTGAGGTTTCGAACGGTAGAGTTGCTCATCTCTGCTCTTCTCTAGTAATTTTTGTATTTGCAGCCGGTCATACCGATGTTCACTGAGAATTGTCGAGACGCATTCAGAACACCGCGATGGGGAAGAAGTTTGATTTTTCAATTTTTTTTTGATTTTATATATTGAACAGTGGTTGCAATCTCTTTTTTTATTGCTATCGATGTTGGGGAAAGGTGATCCATGAAAGAACATACACGTTAAGTATTCCTTTTCATTGTTGTTATCACAAACAAATATCGTTTTGCCTTTAAACTGAGTTTTTTTCGGCAGTTATATGAACCAGTGTAGTTACCAGCAGATGAAACTGCTTGCTAGACTACGAGATGTTCCCGGTGTGTATTATCGCCAGTATCTGTTTATGACGAGGCACATTTTAATATAAGCCTGGAGAAGGCTGGTGTAGTATTATGGTGTTCGATTGCCAATAATTGCGCACTGTTTATTTTTCGTTGTGGTTTGGCTCAATTGTTATTGCGTTACAAAGGCTTGCTGATTGCGACGTGCTTTTTATTTGGCTGGCAGTCGTCAAGTTCCAAACGGCAGTGTTTCTAGAGATGTTCCGATGGATTTACGAGAAGTCACGTCTACCATTATGCCCCATCTATGGCGGTTTTCCCGTGAAAATGATGTTCGTTTTCCTCTTGCTCATTTATCTCTGCTCAATAGGGAGTTGAAACTAATATTGCTGGGTTCCTAATAGTCAGTTTTGCATTTGGGCATGTAATCAGTTGATTTCCTTAGTTATTCGATTGCTTCCCCTTTGCGGTCCCAGCTCCATACAGAATTATTTCGGTTGAGGATCATATTTCTGTTGGAGTGGAACATTGGCGGCAACGATTAGTAAAGTGGAGTAAATGATGACAGAAGATATTTGATGGGATGGAAAGTGGAGATCACTCGCTCTATTTGATCTCCTCTCTGAATATTTCTTAGAGAAGAAAGGCATTTTTTGAGGGAGGGTGCTCTAATAAGCTTCTGCGAAAGCTTTTAAATCGTGTGAACATAAATGAGTGTTGTTTTCCTCAAGCATGCTGTAATTGAGGAATAATATTGCAGAACTCATCTTGGGAAGCCGATCAAGTTTATAGCCGGCACGTCGCCTGAAGATGTAAAGCGAAGGGTAAAAGAAGAAGTACAGGATCTAATCCGACAGCATCAGCGGCTTCCTGGCAGTATTTTGCGAGGCATTTTGCAACGGTTTTTTTTACTTTCGAGCAGGAATGAGCAATTGCATGTGATACGGAAAATAAGACGCTCACGAGATTGGGCATATATAATTATACGGCTTTTAATGGAGGTTTGGCCTGCCGTTTGAGATATGCTGATATATTTATTGCATAGTTTTGTTGTAATGCTTCTTTCATAGAAATTGCAGCAAAGGTTTTATTGGGAAGATCTCGCCACAGGTAGTAATTGCAAAAGCAGTCTTATTGTTGGCGAGTCCACATGCCGAAAGAAGAAGAGTTTAGTGACAGCCGTGGCTCGCCAATTCGACATCCTTTCAGCCTTTCACCTTTTTGACAGATGGCGTAACCATGTGTCCAAAAGGTGAACCATTATGCCTTACATTTAAACAAACGGCAATTTTTGTACTGAAGATTAGTTGATAAAAACAAATTCCTGAGGACGAACATGCAACCCTTCTTATTGCTTGCACATAAGTGTGACTGAACGTCTGATGCAGTCTCAAGGTTGTTTTTTTCTCATACTTCGCAGACAATAGCTGATAGCACTTGCAGCTTCTTCAGCACGAGGGAAAGGTGGTCGGAGATGTGCTAGAGCATAAATGGACATCCCCACGTAGGGAGGTGATCATGCGGCTAGTAAAACTTATGCTCAAGTTTTGTGGTCCTCAGATTAACGACGCCTAACAGACTTATTTTTGCATCATATTTGCTATTTTCGTGGATGACAGATCAGTGTTTGGTGCCAGTTGTACTTTTATTGTATTTTTGTTTTATTTGCAAAGAGGCGAAGATAGGTGACTATCGGTTGCAGATTTTATGATAAGCGACGCTGTAAGCGGGATGTGTTGCTGGACGATATTGCCAGTTATCCAGTGTCGACGAGCGGTGGTGGTGCGATGGACGCGACCGTCGACATTGTAGCTCATGCTAACTACGAGCAATGCGCTAATGAGCAACTAATGACGATTAACGGTACTACGGCGAGTCACGTCCTCGAGAGTGATGATGCGTTGGTATTAGATATGTGACATGCATACTACAGTAACTCTCACCCTATATTACATGCGGCTAGCATTCCGGTGCTTATGGGCTATTTGTTTGTGGTATATAATACCCGTCTTCATCCACATTTGCCTTGGATCTTTGCTTGTTTGTTTCATGACCTTATACAAATTTGAATATGCGTTTGTTTTAGTCCTTCCTTCATTCCTTGAGAAAAGGTCAATGTGTCACTCGTCTTGCTGATCAGATGGTGATTTTACGTTAATCTTGTGTAGAAAAAGGGAGGACGGGTAGTCGATACCGGTTCAGCCGTACGTTGCACTTTTGCGCTCTTCTTCTCTCACTGTCTTTCCTTCCACTCCTCTTTCCCTCCATCGATTGCACATAATTTGTTTCAGTGAAATATCACTTAACTGTGTTCGTCGGCGAGTCCGTTGTGACGCTTCCAGTTGTCCCTCTTTGCGTAATTTATTTATTTTCGTTTTTTTTTCTAATATGTTAATACTTTCGATCACCGTCGACCACAGGGGATTCGGCGGAAACGTTCTGGGAATCCACATTTTGCATCCTGAAGTTCAGGCGAAGGCTATTTCTGAAGTTAAGACATGCGGCATATTACAAGGTTACCCATACATGTCAGAGATGTTGATGACCTGATTAAAGTTTCGTGAAGGAACCATCATCGAATCCCAACGTGGTGCAGTCTATAGGTTCATTTTTCAATTTTTTGCAGGAACTTAAGAATAGGGCTATTATTACAAAGTTAGTTGTATAGGTCGTGGATGGTTGGAGTTATGAGTATAACGTTCAAAAGAACATCCCACTACTCCCAACGGTTCGTAAGACGTGATGGTTTCATTGCTAAATTTTGGCAATAAGCCAAAAGCATGGAATATCGCATTCAAGCTGCTCATGCAGAATGATGGGACTCTTAATACTCAGTAAAATGTTCTAAACTGCTATCATCGGCACTGCAAAAATTATAAGATATTAAGGGTCACTTTCTTGTTGCCGGGGGAAGGGCGCTGAAATTTCCTTGGCTCCTAGTAGATCATGTAAGAATATTTGGCTGAGCACTGTGATGGGCCTTAAGACAAATCTATGGCATTAGCTGCATTGACAGGCCAAGAAGTGAAGCCAGAGCCGTCACACGCACAAAAACGTTCTCTTAACGGCTGAAGGAATATTCTTTTAAGTAGAAACTTTCCATTTTGCTCACTAATTTTCTCTATTTGGCACTGTGCGCTTCCTTTATCCAGCAACTCTAAAAACGCTCGCAACCTCAAGCGCTTGCGTTTTAGTCATTCTCTTCCATAAAATGGCGGGTTCCGTTAACAAGTGGTCCTTAATTATGCGTGAAGGCTGAGAACATTGTTTTGCTGTGCACGTCAGCGTTCTTTTTTTTTGGATGCAATTGGTTCTTTTGCTCCTTTCCCCTGTGGACTTGTTTTAAGGTCAAATGGTTCCTCTTCTCAGGTGGAGCTTAAGTTCCTTTAAATGTATAGATGCGTGTATGTGAAGCGTTGATGAAGAAAAAACAATATTATTTCACCTATGACTTACGCTTGTTTTATTCGGTGAGCGTTTGGGAAGCAGCGAAACGTCGCACCGTTAAAGGACCAAAGGTTTGAACAGATTTCCTTAGTGTTTGCGATTTAGAGTTAGAAATGGCTATTAGAGCGTCCTTGTTTCTCCTGTTCCTTTACGTCCGCCCTCCGATTTCTTTTCATATTTGTTTTTGGTTTCAGTGCAGTTTTAATTAGTTCTTGTGCAAAAAATGAAGTTTTGGTTCACTTCAATGCTGCCAACTTCGAATTATTCTGCATGTGTTGTTGCTTTCCGGAAGTCGCATTTAGTGAGGTCATGGAGCTCAGCTAGCTTTTCCCATTCTGCGTTCTGCTGGTGCATGAATGGTCTTTGTCGGTCAGCGTTTCCAGTTTCCAGAGGTGGTCGTGCATGAACGGCAGTGTGGTCTTTATCCGTTTGCTGGAGCACTACTTCATGGAAGCGTCATTGTACAAAGGTTTTCTTTATCTCGAATAGGACATCACTGCGATGTGAACCTAATCCAGTCGCATCTGTCGTCTTCTCATTGGTGCAATAAATTCTGTTAAAGTTTTCGGCGATGGGTTTACGCTGTAAATGCATTCCGAATTTATTGTGCAGAGTTGTGCGGCGGGTTGTTTTTTGGTTTATCACCATCAAAGAGGATCGAGTGGACGATTGTTTCTTGACGGGCGACTATCGAAGGGGAGGAGAGAAAGTGATCCAATTTAGCAGCTTTCAGGAAGCAAAGAAGACACGGTGTGGGGGAAGTGTGCTTTGTTTCTTTTAGAAAAAGTGCGACTGTGAAATCAAATTTACCATCGATCCACATAAGCTCGAGCTTTAAAAGTTTAGCGGATCTGATTATAGAAAAGTCCCTGGGTATAACAGTTGAAATGAGTGTATCGTATGCAGAAGCTGTGTTCTTGAGCGTTCTCTGTATTCTTTGATAGCTCTTCCTTTGAACGCTGTCCGTTTGCCTCGCTTTGGACTGTTGCGTACGTTGCATTTCCAGCCATTTTCGGTCGTCCACTAATAATTCTTTAGAATAAAGGGCTTCTCACCTAAAGATCGGAAGTCTGTTCGGACCGCTAAGGTATCAAACGCTCTTCTTACGACATCCAGAAAAGTTGCTCAGTACATTGAATTCTTTATTGTTTGAATATAATTTGCTGTGTTTTAACGCAACAGAGTTACAGTTGCGAATGTCACGAAGAGATGACTGCTTTCTACGTTCCGCTTCAGAAAGAATCTGAGTAACATGGCGATTCGCGTTATTTGATTTGTTCCCTTTCCTCTGCCTCTCCGTTGCTCCCCCCTATTCTTTTTAGAGTGTTTAAGTATGTCCCAAAATGTAACAAAATGAACCGGTCTTTGTGAAGTAATGATTGTTCTTATGCATTTGTGGTCTTCAAATGTTTTCATCACTTTATTTTCCAACATTTTTCAATTTCATTGCTTCATTGAGTTGTAAATGCTAAATGAATTTATTGTCGTATTTATTCGCCAGTAATCAAGGAGATTTTATGCGCCGATTCGATTTTTTGGTCTTGGAAGAGAACTGACTAGAAATCGAAGCCATGTTTCACTGAAGAGACTACAAGAGGGATCGTGAACGGCTGCGTGATGGAAAATCTGAGGTTTGTTTTACTCTCTCGTGTTTTCTTTGTTTCTACAAGCTTTTTAATGTTTAGCGAAAAAAAAGATGATAAAGTAGCCACTGTCTCTATTCGTATTTTGTGGTAATGAACTTGTACCTGACCGAGTTATAACAAGTAGTGTTTGTTTTTCTTTGCCTGGTCACTGCACCCATTCATTCGTTTTTTTTTTTCATTTGTAATGCTTGGTGTCGCATCCGACTTTAATTGGCACTCTAATTGTCTCAGGTTAATCATTCATTCGCTTCTTGGAGTAGTTTCTGCACCGAATTGGTACCTGCTTTCCGTATGTTTCTTAATTTGTCAAACGACTATGGTGGACTCCTCCGATGCCTTCTTACTATGCTGTTACTTTTCCTCCCCCCCCCCCCCTTCTCATCCTTTCTTCTGAGTCTAATGTTAGCTAAATGCAGTTAAGGATACCTCATCTGCAGGGAGTTTTGTTGTTCCTTTAGCCGTGCTGTGCTCACTGATGTTGTGACGCTATGGTGCTATGCGTTAAAAAAATTAGTCTGTGCTGTTAGAAATACAGTAATATACACCTTTTTCTTACAACTACAAGGAAAACAACATTCTATAACCCGCATGGTACCTTCAAATTTGCAACTGACTTGTGGAAAATAAGGGAACGCCGACTATAATTTTCGGCATAAACAAATAGTGTTTGGGTGTTGCTTATCTGTTTGCTGGAGATAGTTTACAGATCTGCAGCACTGCGATGGTCCTGACTGAGCAAACGTCGATGGCGTTCTCTGTGTTGAGCAAAGACAAAATTATTTCCGCAGAATCTTTATTTCTCGAGGAGAAGACGGCTGTTCATGAGTCGTCTTGAGATCAGCTGTCATCAGCTGGGAATCGGGTGTCTTGAAATGAAGCACGGCCTGTTCGCATATCCAGCTAAGCAGCGTTGATCGTAAGGCGGGACGTTTATTGGACGATATTATGCGTCCAGTCGAAATTGAGGTAATCAATCACAAACGCGTTTGTTTGACACATCTTTATAAGGTTCGTCTTCATTTCGCCTTCGTCGAGCAAATCTATCACCCACTCGATCAGCTTAAAGCATTATCGATTTCACTATATTAAAGATGGGATATGTCGATGAGCATCCATTGATAGAATGAGTTTATTTGCTTATTACTGACTGCGGTAAAATTCAACGTACTTATGAACGTTGGGTGAGTATGTGATATGTGCCTTGATCTTTAGCGGAAATGTGAATTAAGACTACAGATTTTCCAAGCATGTCCTATGTTTCAGTATTTAATGATGCTAATGAACGCTGCCCTTGGATCGCGAAATTCGATACCGTCGTTCGCTGTTTGTAGCAAAACTTACAGCTACATTGCACACCGTAATCGATTACGATGATCGTGAAGGAATTACCTTTCTCTTTGAGCGACCAAAATCCTCCGCATACCAATCGAAAATATATGGTAAGAAAATGGTTGATTTCTTTACGTCGATGTGGAGGTTGTCTTCGCAAGAGAGGAACTCTCTTGCCGCGGATTTCATCTCTTCAGTAACGTTCTGCAATTTCATCAATCACAGCCATTCGGCTGAGTGCGTTAGCGGCATAGTTCTTGGTTCAGGTGATCTATTACTGGAACTACTCTCACATCAGTAAATTGTAGAGGATGCTGCAGCCATCCTCTATAGCTGCCCGTTCACATCTCGAGAAGCAGGTAAGTTTTTATCTTGGCCGCAACATCTTTCCATCCGCTGCGTCTTGTCATTCTGCATTAGTGGCCCTCATTCACCAATGCACACCCTCTTCCTCTCCCCCGTTATGTACTGTAATAAAATCTGGGACGAATTGTGCTTTAAAACCAGTGGCATTTAATAAGACAACTATCAGAGTTGGATTGAACAAACCTCGACTGAATAAAGTCGAATCGGAGGCCCCGACTTAGTGCCATAATTCACCGCGAAATGCACCAACGGTTCTGCTTCACTCAATGCTAGCTGAAATAACCGCAAAAATACTCAAAGTAAATAATCGGTTAGGATTGCTCAGAAATTCTGCTATATTATTAATCTTGAAGCAATAACCGAAATTTTCAATGCATTGGGAAATGTGAAGTGGATGTTGAGCGCGGTGCTGGAAGTGTAGAACTGCGAGAGGTTTCTAGATAACGATGTCTGCGCTCTAAGGATGACTCAAATACAGCGTCATCGGGTTGGATCAAACGTGCGATGCGCAAAAAAGCGATAGGACCCCAAAAAAACTGTCGGGAGAGGTGCTAAGCTGGAAGGAAGAATTTGGAAATGGGTGCTCTAGCCACTTCATAAATAGGGATGGTGAGGTGTTTCAGCAGGAATTGCGGAGTTACCTGACGTCGACAGTTCGCAGCATTCAGCGTATCATAATGAAAACTATATTCAGAACGAACCTACTATTTAGCGTTGTATTAAGTCCGGATCCACCGTTGAGCATTATTTTCGGTGTACATTGCGCGTTGCGATTAACGTTTTGCTAACCGCCGTAATGCTTCATTCACAAGTTTCCAAATACTCATGCAAATAAAACAGGATGTCATGATCGTCGCCTTACTTTGCAGGTTTTCGAAATGGGCAATTCAAATGCGACTTTTCATTGAATCTACCGAATCCGTAATTCCAAGACTTATAGATTCATTGGTGCTTGTCGGAATTTCTCTGGTTGATCGTGAAATGTATGGTCTCTAGATGTTGTTTGTTTGATGCGTATTGCGTGCGGTGAGATATAAATGCGAAAAGAAAGGCCTAATCGGCCGAGTTTGAATTTGTGTACCGACGAACGGGAGAAAAAAACGAGGGGTGGTTGCTGTTGTCAGACCAAGAACAGCAGTGCAACACTTCAAACATACTAAACACGGCAGTTCGACAAGAGAGAAGCGACCGGACTTGCTTACCTTCAATGCTTCCACATTATTGCTTACTGCTGGGGAAGAAATCATCCAGCATTAAGTATATGCAGTGGTATTGCAAGAAAACTACGCCTACGCTTACGTGAAGACGCCGATCTTGGCTGCCAAACGGTTCCCAAAGCATATTAACTCCGCGTTTGTTACCTCGAAGAATACCGTTGAGGATTGACTGCAGTGAATACAGCTGTCCTCCGATCACGTAATATGTGCTGTTGAGAAGCTTGAAAATACAGCATCGTTAAATACGAAAGATGAGAACGACAAACTGAGCGAGAAATTGCAAATCATAGGCAAATATTGGCGATTGGGTTTATTACCGCAGTTGTGAGTTAATGTATCGTTTTGACTTGCACAGTTAAATGGGCTTCTTTTATTGTCGATTGTTGTAGGCAAGTAAATGTGCGGACCAAGCTTCAAAGACTTTCCTGGGCCCAACTTTTATTCAACTTTATTTCTAACCTTTCTTCGCTGCCAAACATCGTTCGGTGAGCCATATTTTGTGAAGGCGTGTATCAGCATGACGTTGTAAATGTTCACAAAGACGGCGATCTTTTCCCACCGACTAGCATCCTGAACGTTGAGCCGTTGGATATCTCTGCTGAGTGCGACATAATCTTGGAAATATTCGTTGTCTTCTATACCGACGTATTTTATTGTCTGTAAGTCCCACCATTAGCTATAAATGTGGATAATGGCCTAAGATGTAGCTAATTTCAGTTCGATTTGCAGTCTATAATTGAACAAATCCGAACCTCAAAAACCCCTCTAAGCCGATTTACCTCCTCGTGTTTCGTGAACCCGGAAAATGTCGACCGTAAAACCATAAATTGGATACAGAACAGGTCTATTGTCGCATATTTAGGCAGAGTATGTATGAAGTGGCAAATGTCGCGTCATAATTTTGATATAAAAATATTCAGCAAAATACGAGTCCAGGAAATCACTCAAAGAAAACCGCCATCTCACAGAGCCGATTTAAGCTTCACTCCGCCACATGATCGCACTGCTACAGTGCTGACTATTCAATACGTAACAAATGCTGCGGGAACCGCTAAATTACAATCCTTACATCAATCTTGGCGAACACCGGAAATGGCCGGAGACATTTGCGACACGGGACAAATGCTTGACCGATAAAAGTATGCTGAGTGCAATGTTTAATGTGTTACTTTCGCTATACTGCAGCGATTTTCTTCTCAAATTCGGGCCATCTGCTGTTAGACGAAGAAGCATTATTTGCTATACAGCGCAGCGGCCAATCCACTTGCTTGAAATGGCTTATGCCTCAAACCCTCGGCTTTAAATGGCTTTAAACTCATTTCCACTTCAGCTACCAAAAAGACCAGCAATTAACGGAGAAACACTTCGTGTTCCAGGTACCTCTACACTCTCCTCATGTACTCTTTGCTTCATATGCGAAAAAACGAAACGTTGAGAACATGCCTTTCTATCTTCGGTGAGAATGTGGTCGTAGAGAGGTTCGAGAACTGCGATAAGCATGTGATTTAGCTCTCTGGCGCTTAGAAGACTTTGCTCGATGGTAAGACCCGTATTAAGTGCTACAGATTCTTCTTCGTTCCGGAGTTGATAATATCTCAAACGGTTCATGTTTGTTATTGCCGTTATAATGAACTCTTGTTGCATAAGAGGTATTATACTACTGTTCGTATGAACAAAATGAGGACAGTTCATTGAGCAGCTAGATGTTGAAGACATACTTTCAGCTGTGACCTTAATCATTAGTTCCTCATATTTAGCAGTAGCAGAGTAACGATGGAGACAAGTGCACCCCCACTGTTGATAACTGCCATATTAGAACAGTCACCGAAGCAGTAGTACTTAACTCGACCAAATGTACTTAACTTGGCCATATTAAGTACACTTGATACTTAACATGGTCAAGTGCCCACAATAATTTGACTTGGCTATATATATAACTTGCTCAAATTTATACTATAGTTCAAAATGGGCTCAAAGAAAAGTAATTTAACACCATTTCACATTCCCTTAATTGTGGGTGGTAAGAGCGGTTCGCAACATGATTACTTACAGGTCCTCGTCTAAGACACATCTGCAACACCTGTAATTACTGACCGTTCCGGACTGAATATTTCGCCGCTTCCTCTGGACATTTGACGTCCAGGTTGGCGTTCAATTAACTCCTGGCCAATTTCGAGGGCGTCCTTGAGTTCTGTAAACATGCTTTAAGTTTCGCAAGTAATTCTTTGATTCTTTGTTGCAGCTACAGTTCAGAAGTTTATTTGCGCTTTTGCGAATTGGCGCCTGCAAAGTGCAATAAACTTCTCTGCAGACATAAAGGAACATTAGACGTTTCAATCTGGCCACAATTTGCATGTATCTCGGCTCGCGGTTTCGCAACTGACAGGATCAGAAAGCTAATTTTATTGTGGAATGTTAGATTAGATGGAGATATGAGTGCATTATTCGACAAGTTTCATTAATGGCAGCGATTTGCTAAATCGGTCTGTGCGTGGTATTTCTTTAATTACGAGTAAATCACTTTTCGCTTCAAAAAAATTTCGCACAGCTGAAGCCAAAATGGTAATTTCTGTGTGATTTTGATGTTGTCTTTTATGCGCCAAAATACAAAGAGTGATGAAGGTTGCATCTGTAGCATGGAATTTGTCCAAATTCGACAACTGCTGTCAGAAATAGGGCAGGTGGGCTGGCCAGAGGTCCCAAATGGGTAGGATCTGGGGAACTGACCTTCGACATCCCCCATCTTCCCCGCTCTCCCGACAACGGTATTGGTGTCCTGCCATCGAAGACCTCCTGATCCGATCTCCCCCTGCTGCAGCTCCACAAGGCCAAAGTGATTATTCGTAAATGAATGAATGAATGAGCTTATTGAATAAAACAAGCTTAACGGCTTTCCTTGTGGTAGGCACAGCGACATTCGGTTAGGTGCCTTTAGTCGCTAAGTAACAAGCTTAAGAGAAGAGAATTGGAGAAGTCTCACTTAAATGTCTCTGCTGCATGATCCAGTCGATGAAGTGCTCTCCTTTGAAGGAGTTTCGATAAAGCGTCGAGCCAACACGATTGTCTTTTATAATATTCGCCTTCTTCATGCCTGCCACTAAACGCGAATATTCGTTCGGTATGCACAAGAAAACACCATCCATCGAACTCGCTTAAATAGCATCCTTCAATCTTAATCCATACCAATAGTGCAATATCATCGCACTCGAAATTGACTCATATTCGTTGCACTTGGGCACTCTGCAGCGTTTCCGAATTTATTCGCTGAAAGCGAATTCCGAGATCAAAATTCTGACAGTATGGTTCACGACCCAGTGACGATCAAAACTTTCGTCCATAATTACAAACCAACAGCACTCGACTAACTTTCCACTGCAGAAATCGATATATTGTAGCAGTACAGTAGAAAAATTGCCAGTAAGATTAGGCAGGAAGTTACTGGCCTTGTGGTGTCATAAGGTCATAAAAAACGTAACAAACACAAATGAGGCACGCCAGGGGCGCACGATATTTGCTTTTCGAGTCCTGGCAGTCAGTCAGGCCAGTCAGCAATACAATTGCTTAGAAACAACGATATGACGCTAATAAAAAGTTTGCTTATAAAGATGACAGCTTGTACAGCTCTGACGCCGAAAATTCACTTTAGTCCGCACCCGACTTGTTCAAAAGCTTGCATATGCAAATTTAATACCAGCTTAAATTCCAACTCTTAAAAGCAGAAACCAGCAGGAAGAAAAATGAGTCTGAGAGATCATCACACATATTCGACGAAACTGCACTGAATACATTCCCCAATTCGTGAGCTGAAACTAGTGAGCAAGTTAATAAAGCGAGCAAATGAAATGAAGGTTTGAAAATTTTTAAATTTTCTTTCATGTTCTCGTACTGTTTGGATGATAGAGTCTGCTGAGAGTCTCTACTAGCATTCTTCTAGCAGAATTGCTTTGTAATGGAATGCTTACTGCTCGAGGTTTCGTCCTCATCTACGTAGTCAAGTGAAGTTTGCGGTTGCGGCAAAGACGGTGCTGCCCGTGATGCTTCTTCTGTTCGAAGCATTTCCATCATTGCATCGAACCTTGCTACGTCCCTTACCTGAAGCTAGCGAGCAGCATACTAGAAAGATTATCATTGCAACTGCATATGAAATAGTGATAAATGGCCAACTTCCGTCAAGTAGATTCAGTCGTCTTAGGCAAATTTCGGCAGATGATTGAGCCACAAGTGAAAATCACGGGATGGAGACAGTACTAAACAAAAGGTGGGATGAGTGAAAATAAGTTTAGACCAAACAAGACCAGAAATGTGCCCAGCGGCTTCTACGGCTGACGCAGCAGGTATACTTCATACTGCTTCTGAAAATGTTTGTGCGTCCAATGAATAGAGAGAAACCCTCGCCACTATGCACACTACCCGACTCAATGTTATCATCAGAATCGGCGTTTCCATGAATACACGAGTTGACTGTTGTCTGTTGCGAGACCGCACGTGTACAAGCTGCTCCATGTAAGACAATTTCAGTTGTATGAATTCAGCCAAGGGCATGAACACATGTCTACTAAACTGCTGCGATACAGTTGCCCTTTATTTCGATTACGGTAACTGTGTTTACTTCTGTTATTGTTCCTATTATCGGGCTAGACAAATGCAAAGTGTTGAAAACGAGTAAAACTAACCAACTCACCAGTGCTTTCAGACCTTCCTCGTCGCCAATGTGCACCTCGTTGAAGAATATCTGCGGCACATCACTGTTCCCACACAAACGCTCCATCTCGTCACGGCACTTTAAAAAGTTCGATTTAAAAAGTAATCTATATATCGGCTTTGATTAAATCGGTTGGTTCTAAAAGGGCTTATGATGGAGGCCACTTTATCAGAACACGCCATGTGCGCCAAGTGCAATGGAATTTTTTCGACCTGCACACGAAATTTGCATGGGTTATAGGATAAAGAGGCGTTCAATTGAGCGTACGCATATGTGATAAGCATAGCATTCTGGACAGCACCAAAGTTGGCATCTCATTTCCCTGAATTCTGACAATGTTCCGCCACAGAGAATACCATACTTATGAGCATTAAATGCCGCTAACCTGTGGGAAACTATCCAAGGAAATGTCCGTATATGGAATTCGGAGTCTAGAAAGATGATTTTTCGCAGCGTCACAACGTGGGCATCCGACGATGGAATAGACTATCACCGTCCCTTTTATGTCTTCAGTCATTATTTCACCTAAATGTAACCAAGATAAGAAAAAAAATTAGTGTCAGACAGTTTTACAAACAAGCACGCCTCGGTTCTTCCGCTGCAATGTGCTAATGGTAGCGATTAGAAACAAATAAACAACAACTAGGAAACATAGCGCATTGCGCATCAGCATAACCAATCTCAAAATTCGTATTGAATAGTGTCCAGACGAAAGTCTGCGAAAGATTCTTTTTTGTCGACATTTCAGCCTCAATAGAAACGCTTTCCTTCGCCAGTTCCAAAATTTTCTTTTCCCAACTTCTTGCCGGCGTTCCAATTCTCATCAATCGTATCACTTCGAGGTTTCGCAGTTATTCTCATAACATTTGTTTCCTGCTTCGAGGTTTCGCAGTTATTCTCATAACATTTATAGGGATGATCACAGCAACTGGATGGGTTGATGGAAACGTTAGTTTTCTTACTTTGTTATATTTTGTGCTGCCATCACGCAATATATCTACCAAACAGAGCAATTTGATCAGTATTCCTACATCACATACTTCTGTAGAATACCTTACAATTTCAAGGTGGTCGCCAAATGAAAGAATATCTTAATGTCATTCTTAATATGGAAATCACAAGCAGTTAAACGATATGAGAGTCACAGTTGTATACTGCTATAACTTTTTGTTACGGTTTTATTGTCGTGACAATATTACTGCATTTCGTGGTCTTAAACTATCTCATCATAGTTTTATGTTCGTGGTACAACGAAAGGAAATATATCGCAGCGAGAATTCCTTCAACACGAATAGTGTGATTACTTGTAACTGCGGTACCGCTGGTAATAACCAGATCCATTATCGGTGGTACTGCTTTGCAAGTACTATTATCAGCACTGATAATGAGAGACCGTATAAGGTGAATTGCTTCTAACAGGATTTGTCATCGAGGTCTTCATACCAACAAAATCCCTTTTCCTTGGGAAATCTCTTGATTCGCCTCTCCTCCCCCCTTTCTCGATTTTTAAAAGCTTTACCATAACAGGTTTAAACTCCACCAAATGCATGTAGCAAATTCAGAATAGCTGAACAGATTAAATTACGTTTGAAGAATTGAGATCTTTTTGATTGAATTCAATTACGAGCTTTCTTCGTTGCATTGACGTCGTTTTTTTCACATTCTTTCTACAGGATGAATGTCAACGACAACGAGACGCAATGTAGGTATGATGGAATACGATGGGAAATGCATGTACCGAATACATAAATACAGAAATAAATATGCAAATTTATAAATACATATAACGTGATGAAAGATATATTAGCCGTGAAAGGTGTGATCGAAAGCGATACAAAGGAAAAAGATGTTTTTTTTTCAGCGGCAACTTTCTGCGAGACGACATAGCTGTTTTTTGAATACTCTCCAATCAACGGATTATTTACACATCACATATAATAGCAACAAAAATACGTCTAGGAAAAAGTGATAAGGTGATGCCCATCGTAGATTATATTCCTATCCCTTTGTGCTACAACTGGTAGGATTATCATGAAGTATATAGGAGAAATAGAGGAACTAGTTTTTTGAACATAGGAAGGAATATCTGCTAAAAAATGCAACAGCAACCTTTACAGAGAACATTTCTGTAGGCGAGGATGAAAATTTGATGCAGTAGACTTCTGTTTCCATAAAATCTGCTGACGGAAAAGTTGCTAATATTAATTTGGATATTTCCTTCGAGGATTCTAGAGCGGAAATTACTACTAATATGAGGACGCCAGAGTGTTCGCCTTTGAAAATTCCAAGTTTGAGCGCAACAGGAAATACTAAACATTCTGCGAAAACTAGTAATGGACAAGATAAAATAGAACTATGTGAATAAAGTCCTAAATGTCTCACAGCAATAACCGTCAAAAATTTGTGCTGCATGGTCGTAGCATCTTTATTTACTCAGTTCGCCTAATAATGTAAATAGAAAAACAAAAACAAAATAAACCACAGCCGGTCAAGAATAAGGTGCGATCTGTCAGTGGCATTGGGCAAAAAATTCATTCGAAAGCAAAGTCAAATAAAAATATTGCAAAATGAGGGACAATCTGCTGGTGTGAAGACGCGCCAATAAAGAGGAGATGGAACTTCTTTTGTAAAGGAATACAATTTCACTGGGTTTAGCCCAAAGGATTTGCGAGCGAAGGATGGACGCTTTAGGCTCTATGCTCCTGAATTGAGAAAGAATGCCTCCATTTAACGACCGTATGAGAGAAGAAATCATTTCACGCCAGTTAGGCTTCAACGGATGATTAGAGGATGGGTGGGCAGGTTTAGTGTTTAAGAAACCCCCTTCGAAGTGGGGATCAATACGTAAAGTCACTGTTTTATAAACCAACGGAACATCGCAGTTGGGAATCTCTATGCTCGAGTATTTTGAGGTTTCACAAGTTCTGAACAGTCAAGATGAACTCTAGGATGGGGCGGAGCCAGAATTTCGCGTCGGGTTGCCCTTGTTGTTGGAGTGCCCCAAGCTCCAAAAGGTTTCTAAATATCTTCAGAGCACTTCGACCCACAATAAAAGAACTTTAGTGGGAGGACATGAGGCTGAAGTTGTCGCTTTGTGCATGCGGATTCATACGCCCTAACAAACTACGATCACTGCATCTTCTCAATAAGAGCTAAGTCATCAATGTTATATAGCAGTTTGTAGGTTGTTTTGATGGAATATTTTGCTAACTTGATCAATTACGAAGGGAATGTCCTACCTTTCCGCGGAATAAAGGCACAACAAATATCTCGGTAATAAATCTTCGCAGCAAAAGATATGTAGGGAAGGGAAGGACGATTTGTCTTTCATAGTTTTCTTATGGAAAGTGCAACTAGAATTACATCACCATCACTAGGAGTTGAAATTGTTTTTGAATGACGATCTAAATGGTAGCAGGATGCAAGGAAACAGGTGAACAGAGACGTAAGATAAGCTTTAAGAAACGAATGCGAGCAAGTGCGATGCATTGTGCGTTGTTGTGTTATCATATTCACAGTTCGGAATGCACCTCGCATGCATCTTAACTGTTCGCAACATACGTTACATAATTTCCCTCTGATCGTTTCTCCTGCCAACACACGATAGCAGGTATTTCTCGTTTTTTTGCTAATGCCATTACTATGATTGAATTATCGAACCTCGAACTGATCCCAGAATTCGGGGTCTTTCTGCAAGAAGCTATGGGAAGCGAAGATCCGACAGAATTGCAACACTTTAGGCATAACTACATGGCATAACCTGTAAACAAGACATTAGTGAGAAGGAAGGCTTGAATGTTTCAGATTTAGGTAATATTATTTACAGAGTCACACTGTTTGCTCATTTGCACTTTATTCGTTTCAAAAGTCACAATCGCTTTCCTCTACATGGAAATATTTCATGCGGACGAAAAATTGCCTACACTTTGTCAAAAAAGCAAAGGTTTTGCCTAAACGTTCTTGGTAGCGGGACGTTCTTCGACGAAGACGCTTGCAGCGCAGAACACGTGTACAATGGAGTATTTGTCGTTAACTAAAATGATGCATATTCCGATGTGCTACTCCACAATTCCAACGATACTACAATACTAGTGCAGGATACTACGGATTTGAAGTCTTTATTTTTCCAGCTGCAGAAACACGTCTGAACGTCTGAGTGAAGAAATAAAGTCTCGTACAGTGATGTGCCTTTAATTGCTTATTATATATATATATATATATATATATATATATATATATATATATATATATATATATATATATATATATATATATATATATATATATATATATATATATATATATATATATATATATATATATATATATATATATATATATATATATATATATATATATATATATATATATATATATATATATATATATATATATACAGGCGTTTCTCAATCGTAACTTTAGAAGCTTTCCAACAACGCTCAGTTTTTCAACTGATGGTGTTTTGTTTAAGACAGCAAAGTACGCGTTATTGAGTGTAAGTTTATCGACGACGCGTCTCTAAAGCGATCTTGGAGAATTTCACACTCCACTCACAGAAAACACGTTTCGCATTGCCTAATCTGACTTGCGCTATTCGATCGCGTTGATAATGCCGTTCACAATGGAAGTAGTCTCATGGCTGATGCTTTTTGCAATATGTCGTGTTTGCGATGGAAAGGAGTGTAACGAACAACATTGGAAGCAGACTGCTGAAAAACATTGCGCTTTTGAGAGTGTACACTTGGTCCTTTCTGAAGTGCAAGCCTGAGAAAAGAGACAACTGAAAGAGAGTAGATGCGATGATATCAAAATAATTTTAGCAACTTAATTTCAGCATCATTGCAATCCGCTATAATAAATATTTCCTTCATTCCTCAGACATGACCCAGACATCGCAGACATGTCTCACATACTTCCTCGATAGATAGCGCTGATTTAACGGTAAGTTAAGCTATTCGTTGAGCAGCTCAATTCGAAACGAAAAACTGCGATCTAGTGAAGTATAACACATAAGAACGCAAAAACTAAAAAGCACTTCACCCTGCATTACAGACCATTGGGAAGCACATTGCATGAATATGAGCATTGTGTTGTCGATAAATTTATAAAAATTTGCTTTTGCTAGTCAGCAATTTGCAAATTATCCATCTGACACACCACAGGAAGAGTGTTCGCCTTGATCGTTCAGATGTGGTTTTGATGTGCCAAAATTGTGCGGAATTTTCCCGTGTATTCTGAATGCATCTTTTCAAAATGAATTCTTGAATTTTTCTGCACTAGTTTTGATTGTCTCAAAAAAAGAATACCGTAGACGTTTGTTAGAAGATGCTAAAGAAGGAACCTACTATGGGAGTCTCTATATTCGTAACACATTAATGCTGTTTGTCTCAATGCAAACAAATATCGCTTTTTCTTAACGTTTCAACTAGTGGGAAAGTGATCACGGACTTTTGTTTCTTTTGTCTTTAGGCTGTTATGCTCTTTCACCTTCGCTATTCATTACCATTGCTGTTATACTTGTTATGTGTTATGGACTCCTTTCTGGTTGAAAGCAACATACAGCTAGTCATCTGACTAATAATACGTTTGGAATCCATTATATGCGAAACGTAGCCATTTTTCCTAAAGCATTTTGCATCCCTCATTCCAAACACTCCTATAGGCGAAAAATATCAAGGCATGAATAACTGTGAGCCATAGCAGCTTCAGCATGAATTCTTTTTTCTAATTCTGGGAAGGTGAGCATTTTTTAATAGCTGTATGCAAAAAAAATTGAGAGGAAGGGAGCCGGACAAAATGGAAGATGAGATTACGGTGAGATACTAGCTTCCAGGAACGCGAAATTTGGAAATTTATGGGTTGTCAAAAGAGAAGATGACTGATTTCGATATCCGAACAGTTCAGCAGCACGTCATTTCCTCGACTAGGTCAAACTCCCGACAAGCGTCTGTTGTTTCAACTGTTCACACCACAGCTTCTTCAAAAAGCTCACCAGCTGGCGTTCTTGCCCCTCTGATGACCAAAAAAATGTGACCTGAAAGTACATCAGCAGACATCCAAATCAGTCGATTTAGGACTAGATCAGTATGACTTTAGAGTACTCCTTATCTAAAAAATTAAACTTTTGTTGCGAATAGATTTCGTCGCTAGACACAAATTGTCAGAGTGTAAGACCGCTGTACAATATATCAGAGGTCTTTAAGTGCTGCAAAAAGGCTAAGAGAGATTGTGATCTTCAATGACACTGTTGACACCCCTTCGTTAGGATGCTTTCGGCAAACTTAAACATTTTTGCACTAGAACGAGCAAAGAAAGCTAGAAGTTTTAGTCGCAGGCGAAGCTGCTAAAAGAATTGGACTTTTTTTTCCAGTGCTTACTCTCTCCGTAGCAGAGGAGGGGTGGATGAACAACCATATTGTTTCTATGTGCAATCACCTATTTCTCAAAGCGTTTTTTAGAGTTTTTAAACGCTCGTTTAGCACTGAAGGCATACTGCGCCAGTTTACATTTGGTCAGACTGCCAAGGGAAGTAGTTACTTTATAGGTGAGGGAAATGAGTAGTTGATGTTCTTTGGATATAATTTCTGCACAAAACGAGTATATGCAATACAGTTGTCAAAAGAGCCTTTTTATACATGAAGCTAGGCGTACAAGTGAACAGTCGCTCACCAAGCAGCGCATCCATTCTTCTAATAGTTGTTGTGCTTAGTGATAGGCGTGTTAGAAAGTTCTAAATTTGCTACCGTAAATGTCTAGCTGTGTTAAAATGCCTTTTCCCAGTTGACATTAACAAAATTTACCCTTTCTATATCACGTTGGTGCGCTCATAGTGCAACAATATACATTCTTCTATTCCAATCGTACGGCGATCTTTTCTTGTTTATCTTTTTTCTTTCAGCTGCAAGAGTTTTTTTATCGCGACCTTTGATTTTTTAGGGCAAAAATATTTTGTGATTTTTTTCTCGAGTGTGTAAACGATTGTAGATGGAAGAGTAATAGGTGAATAAAATGTGGTTGGCAGACTGTATGAATGTTTGCCATAAAACTGAGAGGTACCGCGGGTGTTGGCTGCTTATAAAGGATTCGAAAGAGGGTAGGAAGGCGGCATTCGGTTCCACGAGTAGACACACAATTTGCAGTTCTCCAAGCTTCGCCAACTGCTTCTAACGTTTCAAATTCACCATTACTATGGCATTTTCTTGGAGACATCAGATGATGTTTGAAATCAAAACAAATGAAAAAGCCGACAAGTTGTGCGCAAAACAGTAACCAAGATTGCAGTAACACTCATTAAACCAACCAATTTGACTATTCATCAGCAAGGAATAAAGGATTCATATTAAAGGATTCATATTTTAGCCGAATCGGTCGCTCGCCAAAATCTTCCAAAAAAGAACCTTTTGCCTGGCAATCCTGCTTTACAAATAATCGCATCGGTTAGAAAATTCATGCAAATTTTTAAATACGTGCAAACGTCGGAGATCGCCACATTTAGTGCAGATTATAGGCACGCTTCAGTGGTTGTCTAAATGAAAAGAGCGGAGGGACGAGACAAACAAGCCCAAACGGGGATGCTGCGATAGGATGTTGTCATAATATACTTTACACGTAAAAATTTATAGAGGTGTATAAAAAAGAAAAGGTGGTCGCCAATTTTAGAAATATCTTACCTGAAATGTCGCCTCTCACAATACAGTTTCCTCGACGGTCTAGTGCTGCTGCCTACATAATATCAGTCTTGGCACTTTGCTATTAAAAGAGTGTTTGAAGATGAACTCACCGCTGATGGGAACTAAGGAAATGCAGCAAAGTTCTACCTCAGTTGAGAGCTGCAGATTGCAGCTGGAGCATCGTCTGGCAGCTTTTTAACATGAGACTGTCATGCAGCTAAAGCGTTGCACAGTATGAACCTAATTACAGTGCACATTCATCAGAGCGACTGTGAGTGCTCAATTGGGTTGCTCTTAACTGAGGTAGTTCTTCTATCTTCATGATCATTTCTTGCGCTTAATTGACGCTGCTCAATAATAAGATCTAATCTACGGTGTCCCAAATGCGCCGCCTGTAGTTGAGCGTTGAGCTCCTCACGATCAAACATCACTGTGAGGCTTAGGTTTGGCTTTAAGTTTACACTTAGGCTGCTCTTCAATGGTGCACCTAAATTTTCGACTTTGCTTAACATTTCAACTCTTTCTTCTGTCATTTTCACCAGCTTGACGACATCGCTATCGAAGATGCAGCTGTCACGGAATCGTATCCAGCGAACTCAGGTGGATAAAATTTGCGCATCGTGCGCAAAGAAATGCGAATTGAAGACATATTGCCTTCTCGAAGAGTACTGTTGAGATGTGCTTTGTTTGCAACTACCTCTTACAGCTTGATGTCAGAGATACCCAAAATAGAGTTCATGCGTCACACTCCCTCATCTTCCTTACTCCACGTTTCTGGGCTATGTACCTCATTATTTCGTAATGAGTACACTTTCGACCTGCTTAATGATTTCTTTCACTTTCCGTATTTCGATCGTAAACTGCAGCAAAGCAAGAAGTTGCTTTTTGGAAAACAAGAAGTATGTAAAAAAAAACTTCTAAAGTGATAGCCTTGTGCGCGCTAAACAGGAATTTACTCGCAAAATATTTGCACACAACAAAACTTTTGCGTCGGCAGTAGCTAATTCGTGAGGGTGGGAAAATTCACACCGTTTTTCTAGAATGCTATGCGAGGGACATGTGCTCATTGGTGGTGATCGATTGCACTGAAAACTTGAAGCATTGCTGCACGCTGATTCTTCCATTTGATAGCCAACTCTATACCAGAGAGTGTATCCTTGTCGAACCTACCTTTGTAACGACCCACTTTTAACACCTTTTCCTTAATTGTTCCAGTAGCTAATAACGAAAAAAATTGCATATGTGTTTCATTCATTGCTCAATATCAAGTGTTATTTGCTATCATTTTTCTTTAGTTGCCGATTTTCATGTGTGCAGGCCAATTTTTGATGATTCAGTCGGCTCTCCCGTCTTTCACTAAGAATGGGCATATGTCTATTGGTTCTGCGGTATATCGGAGTATATGGTATGCAATGAACGGCACAGTAAATCCTTAACGACGACATCATTAGCGGTTAAGGGTCGATTACATAAAAAGTTTAATTTCACGGTGCACTAATTTTTAGCGGCAACCAACGGCCGTGATCTTAGGTGTTTCTTAGAGTCGACAGCTACCTGTCAACATTAAAAGCTGACCTAGGAGCGTTTTTTCGGGACAGTGAACCCTAAAGAACTTTGCAAGGAAATGGGCCCGAAGCAGTTTTTTAATAGCCCCTTAAGATAGGCGGAAGACAAAGAAATTCGAGCCCCTATTCATCTTTCCGCTCGTCGACTTCTCAGAAATATCGAGTTGAGTTTTCGAAGCAATCAGGAAGGACTTTATAAACTGCCCTGGATAAATTGCTGCTCACACTCTTTCAGCATCGTTCGTTATTTGTTCTAGTCCAAAGTTGTTTACATATGGAATAAGCTGTCGTCACATATTGCCGATGCAAGCAATCAGTCTGTTTTCCTGAGATGCCTCGAGGCGTTTTATCTCCACTCACTTTCCAACCTTATTTATCAGTTCAAGGCTAAGGTATATCGAGGCGTCTTACAAAATTTCTTCGCATGGTCATGGCTCTTTCGCAGTTTATCACATCGCTTTGCTTTTATACCGACTGTTCAACGTAATTAGTATGTTTGTTTTATCCAGATTAAGGTCTTTCTTCTTCCTCGGCTTGCAGCATTGAAGGTGAAATAACTGTGCCCGTCTTTTTCAAAGTATCATCGTTACGTCTGAGCACATATGGAATTTATTAATCGATCCTGGTATAAACCACGACAGTGTTCTGGTCTTGACTTTTTTTGTTCTTAAAAGTCTGATGGCCCTTCAACCAACATCTTCAATTGGACAGTCAGTCTGTAACCAAACTGTAGACCATAAAGCACATATTGTGCACTCACATCGTGACTACCGGGCATTATGAACGAGCATCGAGTATTTTCAGGTGCGGACATAAAGTGGAGGTGTCGCCTAGATCAAGAAAACAGCAGTATCTGTGACGAGAAGTGCATAATTCTTCTGGACTAGATGAATATGCTTGATGCTGCACATATCGCAGAATAGATCTCTTGTATACCGAGCACTTTGATCAAAGATGCTAGCAGAGGTGAGAAAATCAGTCTTTACCAAACATTTAATGCAAACTATATGCGTAGACACTGAATATGCACAAGGCACTTACTGTCTAATATATACAAAAGAGTTGTCAATAAAAAGAGCACCAAAAGTGTGCTGATGGATGCTTGTTTTTCTTTTCTTCCATAGAACGATATGAATGGCAAGGATATATCTAGCACAGTTCTCCTTAAGAAAAAACCATGTCCTTGATTTCTCCATTTCCTCTAAAGCTTTAAACTGCACTGCACGAAAAATCTTTAGTTGTCTCAAGTTTTTCAACTTTTCGAAATGGAGCAGATCTTTTTAGGCATCTGATCCTCATTTTTTCATGTAGACCAAAAAATGAAAGCTATCCATCTCTCTTCCTCTTCCTCCTTCCCTTTGCCTCCGCATCCCTCTCCGCACTCTCTAGCTTGTTTCCCGCTCGCTCGCACATAGAATAAATGATGCGAATCATTTGCGACACAGCTAGAAATGCCGTAAAATCTCCTCTCATTAAAGCTATTCTGACCATTGTGCACAATAAAGAAAAAGGCGCCAACGACTCTCGTATATCCTGTTGGTTCATGAAACACATCCGAAACACATCCGTGAACGCTTTCACACAGAACATTCCACTTACCCCTAGGAAATTCGCAAATGACGTTGGGGCTCATGAGATGTGATCCAGTAGTTTGTCGATTAGTAAACTTGTTTGCTATTTTATGAAGACACTGTGCAGTACAGGAATTTACTAACACCTCGGCGATGCGAAAAGGAATAAAAACTCCATGCAGTCACTGTTACTGCGCCAATCTTAAGAGCGTGCTAAGCAAAGCGTGCTAAGCCAACCGTATAAGTAAATATCTAGAGGTGATTGTGCACTCACCAAGTGTTGTTGCTTGTGAAGACCGCCCTTATTTAAGGGACTCATCAATTATACCGAATTATTAAGGGCCAAAATAGAAATTTTAAAAAACTGATCGACATACAAAAAAAAACCGTTCACTTTCTCGATGTTTGCGCTCGACAGCCTGCACTTCTGCTTCCAAAGACTACGATCCGCTGAAGCCACGCTTCCTAAGGAAACGCACTTTGGTGGATGGGGTGACCGGTTCCAAATGCTATTGACAGCTGACGGCCCTGAAACGCGGTGCTGCTGCTACTGCTACTGCTACTACTGCCCCTCGACCGATGTGGGATAGACTGCCTCACTCACTCAGTCTATCCAACAATAGCCGAACAGAAGTCATATCATCTTATTCTATCCAAGTTTGAGCTAAGAGCTCCCTTAAGATGGAACAGGTCGGAGAAGTCGCTACGACAGGTGTTGAACGTGATAAAAATATCATTGAAGGTGATAGAGATATCATCACATATACCACCGGAACTCATTTCAAGTGACGTCTTGAAGGTGTCTTCCTCTCGCCATCGCATCATCGTTTTCACCTCCTCTTATGAGAAATTGATCTGTTCTTGAACTGTCTTCAATCTGCCCATCGCCGCTAATTTGCATTACCTCAAACCTGTGTAATTAAACTTTATTAGCATACGCATAAATCAAGAAGAAACAGCGTTACATACAAATTAAATAAGGCACATAAGTGAAAAGACATTTATGAGTTTGAAACACTCAATAATTAGACGCAAAATTTGCCAAGTGATAAGCAACGAATGAAGAGAGGCACACACTGTGCCCTCATTTCACAAATATCGATAACAAAATTGTAAAAAATACATATGGAGAGCTCTCCTAGAATTATGATGCTAGTCATTTAAAAACAGCAAAGGATCGGAAATTTTGCTCCCTTAGATGTTATCTTTTCTCATAACCAGAATAATAAGTCATGCACCTTTTTAGAGTCATTACTGTTCTAGCGATGAACCAAAAATAATACAAAAGTACAAAAAATACAAGGAAACGATTATTGTAGAAGGTCGCGGAGGAGTATCGATAGAGCCTCGATGTATAGCAAGTGACGAATTGGATCTGCGGGGTCCTTATATAGACTTCTCTAGGCACTGACAGCGCCCATATGTGGGATGCATTTGTTTTTGAGATGAAAGGGACTCACATTTCCCCATTTTTTGTGGAATCTTAATCTCTCTTAAAGCAAAAATATTTCCACCGTTAGCTATGTGGATTGCTTTTTCAACCACTTTTTATTGTATTCATCAAGCAAAAAATGGCGCCAGTATATTCGATATTTGTTTTATTTTAGGAATTTAACTGTCACGGGCAGCCGGCAACGAAACTAAATCAACTTGTTGCACTTTTTATTTCCGTGATTAGCATAAATTTTTGCAGCGTTCGTAAAAATGAATTTCTCGCTGAAGTTTTGCACCTTTTTTCATTCTCCATTCACATGATACCTGGGAAGAGATAACTTAACAAAAAATTTTTAGTTAATTTCAGTAATCTTCATCAATTTGCCCAGCCAAGCGCTCTGTCTTCTGTTGAGTTTGATTTGCAAGCAAAGCATTACAGCTAGTTCCTGAATTCATCCTGCATCGGGCTTTCCCACGGACAGATTTCTTCCTGCCAAAAGTTGCGAGTTTTATAGAGTCATACGTAGTCAAAATTGTGATGCTTAATGCCTGATGGTGGGAGATTTCAGGCTGCATGCAAAGGTCTCATTATTTCTTTAGACAGATTCTCCCTCGTCGATGATCCCGTTTGGATGTGACGTTCAAACGAAAAACTCATTAAGTGCTTGATAGTTCACTAGAACGGCAACATTTCAGCAGAAAGCATTACTCACGATGGTATGTTTGTATTCTCGATGAGCTTTTGAAGGGTTAATCAGCGAGTTTCGAGACAGCTGAGTTAGTCGAATGCTCGTTCTTTGAGCTACTCGATTTCCGATGATTTTTGAAGAAAGTACTCTCAGAAGAAAGTACAGTGAATCCAAATGCGCTTGGACCTGAATCTCCTTTTCCGCCTTACTTACTAGTTTAGCTGAATGAGATTCAACACCATTCGTTTTTGAGTGAATACGGATAATACGGCTGTCGGTGAGAAAAGTTGTGAACTGCGAGACGAATACAAGATCATAAACGGATCTATGATGCGTCGGGCTTGCACAATTCTACTGGATTGGGATGCTGAAAAGTTCCGTTATCCCACGCGTTTCTGACCATTGCCACCGCTCCACAAACAGCGAATCCCAATTGGAACTCCACCAAACTAGAGTCACATTTTCAGAGGGCCACATGAACGACTTCTTTGTTACTTCTTAACAGCATCAGCTTGCTATATTACTTGTACATTGAAAAAGGGCACCTTATTTTTACCTTTAATACATCTGCGTGGGTCTTAACTCGCTCACCTTGATGGTATCGCTTATTCTCATGAGTTCTAACATTTAACACCCATCCTAGAAAGACTTTTTCTATCGACGCAGCTAATTTCATTATCTATGATGTACACATGTCCACCCCTATTGTTATAACTCAAAACTAGGGCGGGTAAATGAAAAGAATGCTCATATATATTCGGAATTCAGAACTGTCGCTGTAGTGTGCGGGAGTTCAGGCGTTCAAGATCTCACCTCAAAAGTATTGCTCGTTTACAGTGGTAGAAGTCTTATAGCCTGCTTCGGATTGATCAGGTGTAGTCTTGTTTTAATTTTTACTTTGATTCGTGTGTGGAGCTTTCGAATTTCGTCTACCTTCCGTTCGACTTGCCGCCGACAAAACCTGACTCTGCGTGTGGTCTTAAGCACGCCCTTCATCTACAGCAGTCTTGCGAAGAGTATTTTATGCAATCTGAGTGATGTAGTTCGACATAACATTGTTTATTTCTTTTTGCACGCCGTAAACTGTTCTATACAGCCGACAACTGTTTTGCGTTTTTTTTTTCGGCCGAATTAGTTTGTTTCAGCTGCAGTCGTCTTTTTTCTGCTCTCGCTGCAGAGCGTTTGCTAACACTCTTTTTGTACAGATGAATTATATTCAACGAGGGAATCGTTTCGGAAAGCTGTCATATTTTCCAAGTTGCTTTTCTCTTCACATTTTTGGCAATAATAATTCGCAAGCTAGGAACACTGCAGGAACTGTTTCCCTGCATCTAGTGTTCAGCGTTCGCCGTCAAAACGTCCTCCTCCCCCCCCCCCCCCCTACTCCTCTCCGTTAAGGCCTCGTCACGTAACCTCCTGGCCCCGAGAACCCTAGCTCCGTCGCAAGGGACCTATCCCCGAAGAAATGAGGAAAGTTCGTGAGGCAGTGTGTTCAAACAAGAAGCGTTGAAGGAAAACGTGACAAAGGTGTTATTAGAGAAGCAACAATTTACAGCAAAAAAGAACAACCAACTGTGACGGTTATAATCAGAAAACATAATGGGAACATGGGACAGGCTGCAACTGGGTGAGCTCAACGTCGATAATAAAAATAATCGCCCATATGTGGTCGTACAAAGTGCTAAGTTTATTTAGAATTTCAAATAAAACACTGAAGATGGCAAATAATGAGACTGTGCTGAAACTGTGCTCTTCTTTAAACTCCATCACTAAAACGACAGAACATTTGAGGTACGGAAACTTGCAAATTTTTAAGTAACGTTCAAAGAATTTCGATACGTAAAGCAGTTGCGATGTCAGCTTATAATTCAACGTATTTTTTCGCGTCGAAGATGCAAAATGTGGACCTCTGTAAATCACGCAATACCAATAAAAAGCCCATCGCTGTCGGATTTCCAAAATGTGGCGTTCCTTCCCTCCCCTCCCTCTCCCCTTAGATTTAACTCAAATCTTTCTGATTACGAAAAAATGTGGCCTGTTGGAAAAGTAGTTGCATATGTGGGCAATGTACAAATCATTCTAATTCTACAAGCTCGAAACAATAAGAAGCACAACAAAAAAAACAATGTTTGGTCATTGTTAGAGAAATAGCAGCTAGCAGAATCTCTGCGAACTAGTGCTGCCAATTCACCGTAGTTTGTAAACTATACTCTAGTGCATGTTACTTTCTCCAAATCACTTTAAGTTACACCTTCCCATCCTAGAAGTTCGTCCAATGTTCCATACCTTAAGATACCAAATGTTTTATAAACCACGCAGTTAGATATATTACAGCTCGAAATTTTCGTGATTTATGTCGTATTATACGTTACGGTCATAACTATTTTATAAGCTGCATTACACTATGGCCCACTACACTCTAAAGTTCATAAAATGCACAATAAAAGTCGAATTTGGTGGTTGCCATGAAACTTGTTTTGCTTGACTTCCAAAGAGATCGAGCTTCACCGGGTAGCAAGACATACATACGCATAGCCACGACGTCGCTGGGTGCACCTTGTAAAAGCGCGCTATGGCGGCGTCTTCCGCTTTTTATGCGGTGTCATTATTTATAGCGCAATTTTGCAAAAGCTGGTGCTGCTTCCTAAATGGCATCCGCCGCATGGATCGGTGCTGTATTACGTTTTTTTCTTTCCAAGCTCACTTTTCTTACATCATTTATGCTTTGCTAAATTATTGCCGGTTCAGAAAAAACCGTGCAAGAAAACCAGATTCGACAGCATATTCAGCCAGCGCTTCGAATTATTGCCGGTTCAGAAAAAATTTTGAATATGGAACTTTAATTTGAAACACTGTAAATTTCCTTCTCAGCGTATCAACGGAACCGATTGCCTTATTTGCCACAGAATTCAGGCCACTGCCGTTGCTGCCGTTGTTTAAAAAAAATTCACCCATCTGGAAATAGCCTTCAGAGTTACGAGGATGTCTTTCTTTTCAAAATTATTTTACGAGCACGATCTCGAACCTGTTGTTGATTCTTCAATTGGAAAATGTGAATTTTTTACCGGAGCAACCTTGATGAAACTGAGCATCCAGAGAAGGCCTCCACGGCAAGACTTATGGAAGCGCATTCGTTGCAGTAGGATTCTTCCGAATCTAAAAATGTAATCAAGGATTGTGAACTGTCACGTTCCCAGTGGATTAATCAAAATGACTGTATTAAACATCTAAGATACCCAGGTATGGAAATGATTCTTTTGGATTATGACGGGAACATCCTTCGTATCCTGAATTTATTCTCAACTCGAGGCTTCACAGGAAATTATAATACTTTAGAACCTGGAGGGTTCTTTCTCTAATGCCGAGATATTTATAGTACTTTAATGACATAAAGTTCTATTGACATCATCAAGGTAGTCATTTCAACAGGTGCACAAAAGACATCTCTTCAAAATCCCGTTTAGAAACTGCCGGTCCCGGGAGATTCAAAACACAGCTATTTCGCAAAGAAGATTGTGGCCTTTTCACAACGTTTTCGAAAGTTTTTCCAAGAAGATAAGCGGACGAGGCCTTTATATAACTTTTTCAAAGCTTCCCGCATGAACCTCCGCAGAATAATCGTGACTGGATTCTTTTTTGTTATAAAAATAGAAATTTATGGAGCATTGTGAGTAGGCTGGGCAGAAGAGTTTCCATACAAAATGCATAAAGCATGCTAGTTTTGTTGACACGGTACCTTAGTTGATGATTTGCTAGCACGACTGTTTCGCACTCTGTGGTCGACTAGAAACATTCAGTTTGGCCGAAGTATGAGTAACGTGCACTGCATAACAGCTTCGAATGTAATGACCTTTTCGGAGCAAATAATCTCATGAAAATTTGGCGGAGCAGTTCAAATACCCAATTGTGTGCTCATGGTGTGAGTTAGGTGCTATTTCCTCTTCTTTTCCCGGTTGCGGAAATAATCGAGCAATATAGTCTGCTATGTAATGTATGTTTCGGCCGTTATGTATATGGCTTTTATGATGAAATGCATCGATCGTTCGAATTTCATTCTTAACATAACTTTATAGAGCATTCATATGCTAGCCGCTGCCTTTGGTTTTTTGTTATAAGCATTCGAAGAACATATGAATGTATGAAAGAATTCTTTGGGCAGTTCATAAACTAATGGACGGCTTTCATAATATTGATTCTACGGTAGGTTACTTTTACAGTGGCGACTGAAATGAGGATGAAATAGCACTTTGATGAACTTTCTGTTACTGTGAGACTTAAGCAACCATGGGCACCTATGTGAGATTTCTTTACGTCCATGCCCTTCCCTTGTTTTGGCAAGTAATGGTGTGAGTCGGGCATATGAGTCATTCCTCTGTTCGCCAACGACCACAGAATAGATTGAAAGCAGATTTTTGGAACACACGCACAGACACACTTAAAAAGTACCTTTGGAAGTGACTGTCTCTATGTTCGGTTGGCTTTTCAAGTTTTGCTCATGAGTTTCAACACGTGAGAAAGTTAAGTGACTAAGAGGATGACAGTGCATAATGCGACGGATATGATAGGCTGATTTCCAGCCGTACATAAAAAGCAGCTGCTTTAAATGCGTTTCTAGTGCCTCTGAAATATTGGATTTTTGCAGAAGTCCGCATACTCTTTCATGGATCAGGAGGTTTATCTATTTTTTTTCAAAGTATTTGAAATGTCAAGTAAAGACTACTCATCCTCCACTATACGCGTTCTTTTTCTAGCAATTGAAGAAGTCTTTGATTCCCATTTTGAAAAAAAAAAAAAACTGTTTCTTCAGCAAAAAAAGAACTTCGTACAACAACTTTCCACCTCTATGTCACTGCTGAGGGAAGCCGTGCTAAGGTTGTTCTAAAGAGGACAATAAACGCAACAGAAAGATGAGCTAGGATCCAGGAAGGAGAGAGCTTACAGAAGGATATCGCATCTGTGCACCATCTGAGTTGGTTTCTAATGTGCGGTCTTATACTATCGCGTTGTGTGGCATCCAGCAACCGTGAATTTACGTACTTTCTTTCACTACCAATTGCATTTAGTTAGTAACGATACTGGGTTGCATCCCACTGATGCCATTTTCGAATTACTTGCCAGGTATCCTTATGGACTAATGCAGTGGAACGGCAAGAATCGGTTACTGAAGTCTGCCTATAGTGGCAAGTCTGGCTAGAGTTTAAGTTATCCTCCTTATCACTTATCGCCTTATCGATGCCACATAACCTTTTTTATGAATTGTTTCGATCGTCTCCGCAGATAGCACAAATCTTTCAAACATTTGCAGTAACTTCCGAACATCCGTTCAAAGACGTTTAAAGATGTATTGCGTAGGCTCATTTTTGTCGATTCAAGCTCCGATCTTTTCAAGGCTAAAATATTTACCTCTAGAAACAATGAGACGGAAAACTGAAACAGATTCAGAAGGTGAAGGCTGCTATGAGCTACTCTGCCATATACAATCCACCACCTCCCAAGCCTCTTGCAAGAGCCCTTCTGGGAAAAAATTTGATCGGAAGGATGGCGCGAATTTCTGCAGCAGTCCTATAGCAGCGTTAGGTCAGCAAACCTGCGAAGTTCTCAAAAATTGCAGCTATACTTTTCAGCAACGCAGTTTTTGGTGCATTATGTTTGCTGCAAAATGGATGGGCATATCTCCTGTGCAAATCCCGATTTTAGTGGACAGCACTACCTTCTCTATGAAAATGATAGTATAATTAAATATTGTGCAACTAGATAGTTCCGCGGAAAATATTAGCCTTTCTTCGACGATGAAAGCATATAATGCTGCACTAAGTTGTTTCCAATTATGGTTCCTTGGCGGGTATTTTAGAGTTGGGAGTGTCTTTGTTTCTTCACATATAACCACCAAGACTGAAATACAATAAAGTGGCAAATCTGCTCAATTCCTCAGTCGGTCGTAGGATTAAACGCCCTGTGCAAAAGCACGAGCACTCATCGTGTTGCTGATAGGTGTGATGAGCGCATCGGCTGGAAACAGTTGTCGAACTGCGCGACAAATGAGCGCTGCCAGATGGCGAAACAAAGCGAGCCTCTTCAAATTGCCGTTCTTCTGCTCTCTGCTCAAACACCAAGGCTTCTATTCCGCGCCGGCGCACGCGAATTTCTATCCAACACCGGCATGAATGCTGTTGCTTTTCATTACGACCAAACATTCTTCGCATTCTTATTATGTATTATGTAGTATTATGCGCTGTGGTTAGCTTATTCTCACAAGAGGACATTATAACGATGGTTCTGTATGATATTGCTTTATGCGTAGCACTGTTCCTTCAGACACGAGTTTTTGCTCAAGCATCCCCCAAGGGAAGGATGTTGTCATTTATCCGCGGAGAATCTCAGACATCAAGGTATCGTGGTTTGAACTTGGGATTCTGGAAGATTAAAGGAAAATAATGGGATTCAGGACCTCTTAAACAACACTATTACGACTAATACTCCTTTAGTGGGAGCAGGTTCTGCTTGATTCCGCGTCGGCTGATATTCGAGGGGCTCTAAGTGGCAAGGCGCGTCATCAAAGCCCGGGATGAGAACGCGAAGTGAAAAAGATCGGTACATGAGCAGTTGGGGGGGGGGGGGGGGAGGGAGAAGAACGGCCAAAGCATCACCATCCTGCAAGTCCTTGTCGTTTTTATATTGAAAAAGGGTAAATTCTGTTCCTTACAATGTTAGTTCAGGAAAAAAGATTTAAAATCGTCCATTCTTTTTAACTGCGAAATCCGTTCCTGATTCCAGCGAGAATTTAGTAGTTTCCATATAATATGGCATTTCTTTGTGCAAGAATGGAGGCACTTAATGGTTCGGTAAGTAAATGATTTGTGCGCTTGTATTATGGCATGGAGGGGTTGTTTTCCAAGTGGGCGATTGATGAACGTTGTCTCGAAATAAGCGTTATTGGCAACTGCTTCGACGATAAGTCTACGATTGTCATACCAAAAGACAGGTGCATGTAGACACACACAAATAAACGCCCCGTTTTCGAAACCATTCGTCAGCTCTGCTAAAACATGTCATACATGATACTAAATTGTGTTGAAGGTGTTCACCCAGTTTCAAGTACATTTACATTAAAATAAAATGTTCCAACAGAAAAATGCACTCTGCTCATTTGGATGTGATGGTTGCGATTGTCAGGCATCGATATTTTTTGGCTTTGACTAAGCCTGTTGATAGTCTTCTTCTTTTGCCATTGTTCCGGTTTTAACTGCTTGCTTAGTCCCAGAACAATATTCACTATGTACATGCATTTATGACTGTATGAATGCATGATCTTTCGAGACTTTTTCTTCAAACTGCTTTTTACGTGCAGAATTCTCTCTTTTAATAAACTCATAAAACACTTCCACGAACATCGAAATATTATTTTTTGGGTGAGTCTTATTGTAATGCGTAAATGAACATACCTGCTAAGAGCGGAACTTTGTGGAATGGAATAATATAAACGCCCTTAGTAGTACTCATCAGCGATATGCTTCACTTTGTGAATTTAATAAAATATCGACCGATGTACAAGTGTTCGTTCACAAGTTCGTAGCGAGCAATTAACAAGAGCAACGTTAAGAGGAGTACGAGATGAGTGCTTGAATTATCTTAAAGGCGTTGCTTACTTCGCAGCTAATGCCCATTCGATAAGCTCTCGTGAAAGTCACTCTAATCGTCTCTTAGCTATAAACACTCAATATTTATTCATTCACAGCCTGTTTTCGCTCGCCTATCTATTTGTTACGTCCTTAACGTTTTCTTTTATTCCTAATATAGGTATGCATAGTTTCACACTCTCTAAAAATTCCTGTGTTGTCGAAATATCGCCCGCAGTATTCCAAATCGCATTTCCTACGCCAATGCAACACCTTTCTACAACTACAGTTTCGCTAAAAAGCTGCAAGCGGAAACGTCGCGAAGTTTCTGCTGGAAAAAGGGAGGACGCCATCTTCCTTCGCAAATAAGGGGGGAGGGGGGGGGGGGAGGGCGAAATGACATGAACGTTCCTAGTGCCTACCTGCTCGTGTAAAACCTGCGTCTCGTCGATTGTGAGAGGACAAACTAAAAATCGATGACGTAGCATTTACGGAAAAGAACACATGGCGAGTTTAAAAAAACGCCCCTACGTTGACTTCTCAAATCTCGCAGCTGTCGCCTTGCTGATATGACAACTGAAAATGGATAACCCAGAGGCCCAGTTTTTTTCCCTTCCCCAGGGGAAAATTCAGTCTACCACCCGTCGCATTCTTCCTCCGTGTTCTGTGTGCACAGCTGTAATTCAAAGTTCTCTGATAGATGAATATCGCAATCTTTTGCAAAGAAAAAAAAAATCGTTTGAGTGTTTTTTGTAATAGATTGACGAAGGCATTTGTGGAGCGATGCTTTCGTAGAGCGTAGGTAAGTGCGCATTCGCTTTCAGTGGGCATTTTAAAAAGTTCATAACGCGCATCGGGCCGTGACTAGCCTCTCATTAATTGTGTGTGCAGGCGTTAGCGAGGTTTAGGTTGTATGCATGAAACGAGCTGCGTCTACGTTGTCACCATGGGTGTTTGAAATGTCGGCATGTCGCGCTTGCCGGTCTGCTGAAACACATCCGAACCCGCCAGTGCTTTTCTACACCAAATAAATCATTTTTTTTTGTGATCATTTAAACGCTTTGGCAAAAACCTCAATGATCTGACACTGAGCAAGGTACACAATCCTCGTCCACTTTCATCTGACCGAATCTCGTGCATTGGTGGTTGCTGTCAGCCAAACCAATAAACTGGATCGACACTGGAAGGTCTTTGTCGGAAGTAGTGAACTTTTCCCGCCTAACCTTTCAAAAGGCAGATGCGGAATTCAAAAGAGAGAGGGGATGGCCTTTGAAGATACTTGCAGACCAACATGGAGATAGTAGCGCCTTTCGGTTTCAACTATCAGCGTTTTAATAAAGTTATATTTCTGCGGATAAAATGCCTGATTCGGTGCTCAGTTCTGAACGAATTCTGGGACAGACAGGGCCACTTCCATTTACGTACGAAGCTTTTGAATTTTGAACTTCAAAAGAAAATCTTTTATTCATGTTCGCTTAATTTTGCTTATATTAGGGTGGGAGGCTGAGGGGACTATCCATTAATGTTGGCCTTCAAGAAAACCGCCTAGAGACGCTTAAACTTGGAACACCGAATACCAGCCCAGTGGTCATATGTGTTCGACAGCTAGAAGTGCCATTATGCTATTCACACTAGCATTTTAACGTAAAATCTCTTCGTATTAGTAATTTGTTAAATGGCGTAAAAAAATCCCCTCCACAGTAAAATAAAAGAAGACTGTTACGTATGCAAGAGTTTTTAAAGCGTTTCTTTCGACTTTCATTGCAGTCAGAAACTTATTAGATGTGACGACTGTTGAAACACTTAAATTTGCTTTTATTCTCCTGCACTACGTTCGATTTATGAGTCAGTTATAGAGTTTTGAATTTTTCGTTAACCTCTTCCCTCTCAGTTCTACCGACACAACTCTCAAATGTTGAGTGTGCTTTCGCAGTTAAATGTGCCATTATTTTGAAAGGGCTGAGGCTGAAGTGTGGTCGAGTTAGTGAAGATTTCTATATGGGTATTAGCACTCACGAGATTCCGATATACTTATATCGATACGTAACTGCGGTGCGTATGGGGAATCATTTTGAACTTCCTTTGTAATAGGGATAGGATATTTAGGAATGCGACTGTGACGCAATTGGCGATCGTCGATAATTGGTTATATTGTGGGACAGATGATAGTTAACGCATGAATGTGTTGGGATTTGTCCCGTTAGCATATATCATAGGACGTTTCTTTGCTTCTCTCATTTACTTGAATTAATTCCAACGTTCTATCCGCTTCCAAGTTTTTTCTCATAAGAGTCGACTAATAACCGTTAATTTCACAGATTTGTTAGCCCTTCAAAAGAACACAACCTTTATGAGAACGTTATGTTCGTCGCACTATTGGACTGAACATTTCCGGAGTTCACCTCACTTGCTTGATCTTCCACCGCATATTCTTTTCGCTGCAACAACACTGCTGTCGTGAGCAGCTTGTGCGCATTTATCGACTTATTACTGCTTGCGCTTATTGTTGAGCAGTCACCATGATTCCGAGGTAAGCTTTATACGTTTTTTTTCTTTGATAATCGTTCGTCATATGTGTAAATTGAGCATGAAGAAACCACATTAAATGTTTCACTCGAGTAAACTGCGTGAAATGTGGAGCGGCTGATTAGACATTATTCGTTTTTAAAATCACTCTTTTCACAAGACATGGACATCAAATCTATCCTGGCAGGAGATCTACGTACTCAGAAAAGTGAAGTGATACGTATTCTGTTAGCGAATGGGATGGAAATGAACGAAATTTGCGCCATAGTTGCAGAGGGAATTATTCTCAAAGCGAAGGTTCTAGTAATTGGACAGCACTCCCTTTCTTTGCGCTTAACTTAAGAAACAGGCTGAAAGATAGCTAGGTTTTAGTTTTCGCCACTTGACCAGAGTACCGTGTTTGAAATTTTCCACCTCACTTCGCTCGCTTTGTAATTTCCCATCTTGACCCGTTAATCTTGGCTTGAAAATGTACAGCTCCATTCGCCTTTAGTT
Organism: Ascaris suum; assembly: GCA_013433145.1. Lineage (NCBI taxonomy): Eukaryota > Metazoa > Nematoda > Chromadorea > Rhabditida > Ascarididae > Ascaris > Ascaris suum. The sequence continues at coordinate 14,125,312 of CM024187.1, read as the reverse complement.
TTGAAAAACTTTCAGATGACAAAAAAAATCTCAACTTTTATCTGCGCTCTGAGAAATTTTTTGAAATTTAGTTCTAAGAGGGAAAAATTTGTTGGCATCAGAAGCCGTTCGTGGCAATAATTCCATGAGATGCTGTAACAGGAGCTCATGGGCGGAACTCAGAAGGCTCTCACGCTAAGCGTCAACTTGAAAAACTGTGAATCAGTAGCCTGTATGAAGTTCTGGGGAGGTCAGATCGCTGAAATACGGCTAACAGAAGACGATATCAGGGACGCCACTATCTCGCATAGGTTCCCTCATATATTGGCTAGATGCTGGACAAAAGAAAAGTCGCCGATTTTCGTGCTCGTCAGAGATCCGTACGGCGCTTAAGTGACCCCACTTGTATTGACCTCCTGGTAGGGAGGCCAACAAAAAGCTTGATGTGATCCCAGAGGTTTGCGAACAAATAGTGAAAATGAACAAAAACAAGTCAAAATCACTTTTAAAACAACGCCTGTATCACTGTTGCTCGATGTCGACTGTGCTGTGCCGCTGCTCGTCTTCTGCTGTCTGTCGCAGTCGCACCTGAGCTGATGTGTCACACTTCCGATCCACCGTCGGCCAGCGATGGAGCCGACGACCACGTCTACTGGACTCCCGTCAGCGGCCGACTTGGGTTGCATGCTGCTCCAGATGATGACTCCCCCCGTGCACCAACGACCACTTTTCGCCTCTGCCAGTTACCCAACACCACATAATGTTGAGGCGGCTCGTCCTCCAGCATCGATACCGTATTCCGCTGTGCACGGGACTCTTGTTTGGCGCCTTGGCACCACCTTGTGAATCAAATCTCAAACTCGGGCAATCAAACCATTATTATCGTATCTAGATATAAAAAACGACGTTAAACACGCACTAAACAAACGCATGACCATCCATCCACCCAGACAACGACGGTGCACAAACATGATGCCCAACATTTGCAAACAATGACAACGACAAAGTGCACGTCCCATACACAGCAGCAAACGTTTACGCCTGAAAAGTTCGAGAGGAAAAGGGAGCTACTTTGTATGTGACACAACTCTTACACAAAGACAACTTCAACATCAGCAGTTATAACGATACTGAGCTAAGCTATGATTATCGAACAACCAAATCTGCGCTGATGACACACTATCAGCCCATAGACGATGAAATACAATTACAAAGAACAAAGTCGCATTCCAACAGTCGAAATCACGGTTTCATACTCGCCAAACCTTTGGAGTGCGTTTATAAACACTACTTGTTGACGCAGTTGACGCCTGTGGCAATCTACGGCCCGCCACATCTTTGCCCTCTAGTTGGATGCGCAACCTTGATATTCTTATGAGCTATATTTCTACTCGGCCGATCAGCAAACTCTTTGTTTTCTTTGCGCTCGCACGCATTGTCGACACCGTTGTCATTGTTAGCTACAAAACTTCAACACGGACGATGCTGTTTTTGAGGCTCAGTTTGAAACATAAAAGCGTAGGCTGAGAGCGGAGAGGGCCGCAAGCTTACGCCGTTTTTACTGATGGCTCGAGACTCTGAAGTGGGTCTTGCATGAGAGTCCGAAGTTGTAGGGGCCTCCGAAAGCTAGTTTACCTTCGAACCCTCCTCGAGTGACAGGGCGTTGTTTGTCAACGTGCTCGGAGCGGCGTGCATAGGACCTGAGTCGGAAGCGTCGAGCCTCAGAGACCTTCCAGCAGTATGGTGTTTTGAGGGCCCCTTGAAGCAACAAACCGCTGTTGTCGAGAATCGGGAATCTCCGATTCTAGCAATTAGAATTTGCCGGCTCTACCCTAAATTTTTTTGTCAAGTGGTTAGCCTCTTAAAGAGCAAGAAAATAGTGTTTCCTTTGAAGGATGCAGTTGTTATCAGCATCCCCAAAATAAACGTTACCGCCTAAAAGAATGTTCATTTCATCATTCTGAAGTGATGAGGTCACTACGAAATCTACGGTCGTTCAAATGGAAAGGATACTACGGCAAGACGACTGAAAAAACCATTTAATATAAGGTTTCTCAGCGTTTTTAGTTGGTCAACTTATCATAGAGTTTCCACTCTCCTTTAGCTAAGAAGCCCAAAAAGGTGCTTTGTGACGTGATTCGCTGATCGAATTATGCGTCCGTTTGTGATATTGCCTATTCCCCTTCCCTCTCTAGTTCCCACTCCTTTCTCACTCTCGTGGATCAAAATCTGGCGTGGAGGGAGAGGGAGCTAGTGAAGGATAGAGCCAAATATAAGACGTCGTTTGACGTAATATTTTCCCGCTGAAAGTAATAGGGATGACTTATTGCTGTAGCGCTTTAGATGACGCTTTTTTTTGCAGTTCGTTGGCTTGCTTCGGTCTTTTCTTTATTCGGCACAATGTATAAAGCGCACGTAAACGTTCTCTATTGCTAAATCAATTCAGCGCATGTATGAAATCGTTGATTACATTGAGCAAGGTTGCATGGAGGGGTATTTTAAATAGAGAGTAGAATTGAAGCTCGAAAAACATCGCAGCAAAGGTCGGAGCATTCGTCATCACTGAATAGTAAACCGTCGGAAACGAAAACTTCGGCGGTGATGCCACCTTTCCGTATTTGCGTAGCATTCTGATTTGCTTTGCACTCTCCATATTTTCAATAGAGAGTATGGTGGCTGTGGTTATGTATGTCCGAAAATACGAAATCAGTCTTGTTTCAGAGCTTGACCTAATAGTCTTCATCTATTGTACAGCATGTTTTTGAAAATTGCAACCACCGACAAATGCCTTAGGGATGGGATCCTTCTTAAAGAGCTATCAGCTTGCTCAGCCTTCATTTGAGCAAAAAAATATTGATGAGCACCTGATACCTACTGAACTATGTGACTGATATGTGAAACAACAAGTTATCTTACGTATTTAAAGCAGCACGAGCTATTGAGATTCCTGAACCAGAATTCCGGCATAACACTATAAAGTATGATAGAATGATAAATGCCACATCAACAATTTCGATTAAAAGTCATGATCATACTATCATATAATGTCGTAGTGACACAGCAGTACTCTGAACTCACTTTTTTCACGAGAGAAAACGTGAAATATTGAGCGAGTGTACGTTTAGCACATTTCTATTCGATTGAATGATGTGCAAGTGGAACTGAGTTGCACAGTGCGAGTTAAGTAAAATGTGCAACCGGATGAAACTTTGAGTCTAATTAACTTTGAATCTTTGTACTCGTCTCTGTACTCGAGGGAGGTGGGGAACGAAGGGAAGAGGCAGGTCAAGAAATCCAGGGGATCCTACATTTTGCACAGAAAAAACTGACTGACGGGTGGAGAAATCTTCAACTAGAGGTCGACACTGCTCACCATTAAGTGCTTTAACCTTGGCTTACTTCATTCGCGCTAAATTAGACATATTCGTTTCGCTTCGCGTTTATTAGCTTTAATTTTCTTGACATGTCTCGACTGTCTCGATTAGCTCCAAAATCTTCGGCTTCTTGCGCTCATCTTTGCTCGGAATTAACGGTGCAGTCCATTCGCTTTATCGCGCAAATCTTTCACTCGCTTCTGTTCCCCTATTTTTGAAAGTTGGCCTGTGAATTTTGAGAGAAGTATTTCTAAGCGTCTCTGGATGTTTGGAAAAAATCTCCTCGTCCTTCGCTTACTTTACTAAAAAGTCTCTAAAAGTCATATCTGAAATTTTAATCTCTCTCACTGTATCACAAACAATCGTTTCATGTTTGGCCTCGCACAGATAAAAACTGATCTTTTCGAGTGCGGCTCATTTTTTTTTTTTTTTTTTGCACATATATTATCTCAAAGCGTTCTATCAAGGAAAAAAAAAACAAGTTTTCCCTTCGAGGATATACCCTCTACCCTCGCCGCTCACTCCTACCCACTCCCCCCCCCCCACCCCCATCCACCTATCTAGCTCTCACTTCCTCGCACACAGTTCCACTTTTTTAGGAACCGTTTCACCTTCACAAAATAGTGCACGCTTGCTTTGAATTGTATCAGCTTCATTCGACAAAATTGAAATAGCGGCATTGCACTGAAGAAATCATTTTGAACAATACCCAGTAGAAAATGCGTTCCGATAAGACCGATTTGAAAAGAGTATAGGGCATTTTCATAATTATGCTGTCCTGTAAGTATCCCATCGCACCAGCAACTGTGCACGAACCACAAAAAATAGCGATGATGAATGCAAATGTACTCACAAGAGAATTGTGCTAATATTAGCGGCACGAAAACTCAAAGTTATATTCTGAGTTTGTTACAGATAAAAGGCTATAAAACAGTTGCATTCGATGCATTGCACATTTATCGATGACGCATAAAACTAGTATTTTTTGCACGGATCCACCCAACCTACTTGACTTGTTTATCTTTGCTGTCCCAGCGCCTATAAAAGTGCCTGTTCCCTCTCTTTATTTCTCATTTGCATATCTATAACGTCTACACTGTTAGTAGAAATTGTGAGTCATTCAAAAGCTTATCTTTACATATGAATGAACATTAAATACGCAATTTACATTATGGATCTTACCTGAGGATGGATGTAATGGCTTGATGAACGATAGTCTAATGTATTGCTGGATTATGTTCTCGTCTCCGAAGTGCTTACGCAGTGAATGGTTTTCGAAAGATCGTTTCTTAATGAACTGTGGTTTCGTCTGGGGTGCAGGTAATTGCAGCAATTGCACCTAGTACCAGTCGAGAAGGGCGGTGCGCCGTCACCATTCGAGAGGGGGTACTAGTACCAGTGGAGAGGGGATGACATTGTATTATACCGATCAAAAAAGCAAATAGTCATGAATCAGGAAGGGGACGCATGGTACCGTTCCAGAGGGAGGGATCACTGCACCAATCGGACGAAAAAGGTAAGTAGTACCAACTGTGAGGGAGGAGGGGGAGAACGGTGTTGTGGAATACCCAGTGATGCACGTCAGTGTCTCAAGATGGAAGCAGTCATTCGCGCTGCTAGGCATCTTCCTCGCATATCTTCTTGTCTAACACAACGGCCTTGGATTTTTCACGCGCTTTTTCGCCAGTTTTTCCGACAAACGTTCGCTGTTGATGCGGACTGCGCTTGTGTGTGTGAATGCGTATGTTGTGGACGTGTAACGTGTCTGTGTGTTTGTGTGAGTATGAACAAGCGTTTGCTTATTTGACCTATTTATTCGTTTCCAGGGGTTTTTGGGTGTCGGGAGGTGCGGGTACTCACAATCCTGGCTTTGACATGCACAAGTGGTCACTGGTGTAGAAAGGGGTTATTTTTTAAAATGTGCAAACGACTTGCCGTCTTGCGTTGACAATTTTTGAAAAACTACATATCACGACAGCCTGTTTTATCGCCGTTGCCTGCCTTATCATGGCAGCGTGTCTTGTGCGTTATCGCCAGTTGCTGCAAATTTGTTTGAGAAGAAGACTTACGTCAAACGTCGAGGCGTGGCATGCAGATGGATGCCGTAAACTCCGTCAGGGCGAGCTGCAGCGGTGACGTCTGCAGGAAGCTGTCACGGATTGGTGGCTCTTCAGATGTGTGAGACCTGCCTCAGTTTCCACTTCTGAACGCACTTATTGCACTGCGTCTATAAGATGCATTTAATTGATTGTCGCCTTTTGCACATTCCGTCCTCAGTACTTCCAGATACTTCTATAGTTTCACCCTCTAATAGCTGGGGGGTGCATCACCAATCAGTAGTCATTAATCGCCCATATGCCGTCCTATTACTACAACTTTTTCACTTCTTACAGTTCTGTTTTGTGAAGCCTTTTTATAATTGACTCTTCTGTGATCCTATTACGTAGACTTGTTGCATTAAAAGTACCATATTTTTTCAATAGAAACCACCGAGTTTTCAACGAAGAAGGTTTATGTCCTAGAAGGGCTTCTATTCAGAAAGAGTTCTTTTCCACATTTTTGTTTTTATCAATTTGCTGAGCATAAAGGTAAGTGCTTGAAGGCTGCTTGTCCATTTAATGAAGCGCTGGACTAAAGGATATGTCACCTCAGGTTATTGCAATCTTCTGACACTTTTCATGTAGAGACTTGAGAGGATTTTTGAATATAGCCTTTAAGAAGCGGGCCTAGACATTTCGTTGTTGTTATCTCATAGTAGGTTGCATGTAATGTTGTTGGATGTACTGGGTCGGTCAAAACACTAATTGGCCAGTGTTGGGAGATTTTCATTGAGGCGATAACGGTGAATAATGTTTTGAAATATGAAGTAAAGTCAGGCCTACAAGAATTTTTTAAACGACAACCGATTCACGAAATGCTGCTTCTCGTCCTGTTATGCACGTTTTGAACCATGATGGTTCGGTCAAACCGAGTGAAAATTACTGAAGTTTGTTGCTATTTCTGTGACCATCTCAGCAGTAGTTTACAGTCAGATGGCGAGTGGCGGCGCCGTTATCGCCATACGAGAAGCTGAAGAAGCAAGTGCAAGAGACAGCATCAATCGAGAGGAAGCAAGTTATATATACAGGAAGTAATTTTTTGATACATTTTTGAAAGGCATTACTAACATAGAGGCTAGCATGAAGCCTTATTCTCATGCTGACCCTAACTGTATTTTTTGCTTGCATTTGATTGCACTGAGAGTCCCTGACCTTTACTCATTCTTTCTACTACACCTCTAAGGTCCCAAACAAAATTCTGTTTACTTCGGTCGTTCCTGAAATCTGAGCATTAATGTCTAATCACTGGGGATTAGTGAACAACCCGTCAAACCAATAAGAAATTCGCCAAGTGTCAACTCATGCGCTCATCTTCGACCTAATGTATGAGCACATCGTTTCTTCCGCTTGTGTGCTCGTTCAAATGAAACGATATTGAGGTGACGATGTATCAAGGATAGGATGTGCACAAACTGAGAACTTTCCAGACCTACGATAAATACTTTAAATGTGTTAATGCGATTTGGTTGCGGTGCGCAACTGGACCAGTTCCCGTGTCATTTTCAGGCAACAAATTTCACTTCCTCTAGTGTGCTTCCATAAATGCGGGTGTTAGCTCCTCATAAAGGAACATTAATAATTTTGCAATATGTTTACCAAGATTCCTGAACGCCTTTCAGTTTGTCGATTGTTAATATAGGAGGCGGATGTCTGTGCCAAGCTTATAAGGTAAAATGAAACGGTATAGAGAAGAATCCCTCTGACGGTAAGGACGAAAAGAGGCATAATAAGCAATGAGAAAACCCCATCTCTTCATCAAGATGGAGGCAACTGGAGAAGTTTTTTAGCCAGCCTTGAAAGTACAGTGAGCACGCATCCCACTACCTTCAGTACGAAGCGACCTGTGCGTCAGCCAGCTCCCAGAGCGATAGATGTGACGCGTTAGGGTTTCCCGAAAGCATTTCGTTATTGCTTCTGTCGGGGCCCAAGCTAAACCAGATTTCATTCTCCAAAGTTTTATGAGCCTAACAGAATGGTCCGCACAAAGAAATTCATTCAAAGTTCTTGCAATTGTGAGACTCAGTTTTCTTTATTTGAAGATACTCAAATGAAGGTGCTAGTCTGGATCACGATAGCAGTATCTCGCGCTTCGCGAACAACACACTCTCGGATGATGTTGAAGCGAGACTGCCGTCTAAAAAGAATCTTGAGCAAAAGGCAAACATTCGCGCTACAGATGTCCAGGTGCATTTTATTTGAGTCCGCATTTCTTCGCGTTAGATGCGTTGTACAACGAATTGTTTTTTGTAAGTTTTCTGCGCAACAGAAAAGAACACATGTTTTGAGTGGGTTGATTGTTTTTCTCGCCATGTAAACTACCAGCCGACTGGAAATACACAAATTTCAAACTTCTAGTTAACTCTTAAGTATCTGTGACTGCTTTCGAAGTCAATAACTCAAAGTGAAATCGATAAACAAATAGATCAAAACCAAAATGATGAAACAGATTGTTTTAGATTTCCGGTCATCATATCTACGCATTGTATTGATCGAATTTCATGGCTCTAAGTGCAGTGATTTCCGGTTTGAAAATAGTACCAAGGTACTTAGACATATTTATATGAATGTTTTGGCACCGGTTTGGTTGTGGGGCAATTAATTTCAGACTGGAAAAATGCTTAAAATGTATGCATTTTGCAGTTGGCTAAGTTGCATTTTATATTCGAGTAAATTGGAAAAACGGCACTTTCCTAGATGTTAAACGAGCGTGGAAATCAGTTAAAATACGAATGTAGTGTTGTGCATATTGTTGACATTTATGAGGTGCTCTGATGAAAGCAGTTGCAAAGCGCGTGCCAAGCACACCTTTGGCATTCTTTGCAGCGTGCTCTGGCTCCCTGTGACCCTTCAAATGTCGTGCTAGTTTCTTTCATATGAGTCTTTGCAAATCTACGATTTCTGCAATTTAGCACGATTATGGGGAATTAGCACATTATTTGGTTGTTATGCTTATTCAACCTGTCTTCTGGAAAATGTTTTAATGTACAACAGATATTCTTACATTGTTTTCGGATCATTTGTGCGACTGAACGTTGTATACTTGAGAAAACCGTATATTGGATTCGACAGAGCCAACTCCGCGTTGTGTCTTCTCTTTTTTGTTTCTGTCATATCTTTCGCTGTACATTTTTTTCAGCTTGTTTTCAGCTCGCTGAGCAATCTCCTGTCTGATGTCGACGTATTTCATTAAAATGCACCATGACTGCACCTCAGCGTCATATTTTTTAAGGACACAATTCTTCGACTGAATATTGGAGGTTCCAGTTATCGTATTCGAACACGCTCCATTATAAAATTTGGACCAATGACATTGTTGGGTCGATTTGTTCGTATGAATCACGAACATCGCAGACAGTGGGCCGATTGGTATTTTGAGGAGTCGGATGAATACTTTTTTGAGAGGGTTCCCAGGTGAGTTCTTTTTGTGGTGTCTGTCTCGAGCCTTATGGAAGTTCAGCTAGAATGATGCGCTTACAACCAGATGAAAAGTGTGTGATGATTGTGCAAAGATACAAAGCATTTATGGCTTCATCTTCTTCACGTCCTTTGAAGCTCACACATCGAGCATGAGGAATCTGAACTCCTCTTAGTTCCTTTCAAAGTTGTTGGTGGTCACTTTTCACTACCACTTTTGCTCAGCCACCGTCGGCAGGCATACGCTTTGACCGCTCGTCGCTAAAGAAGGTGAAATTCCAGTTTTCTTAAGGGGATTTGGAAATGTGTCACAAAATTTTGTAAGCCCGACACCAGAGTGTAGTGAGATAATGCAGGTAATATCGATTGTATGGAAGCTGAATGCGGTTCCAAGAGCGCGTTGTTGGTGGCGTTAACATTTCAGATGGGCATCTTGGGTAATGTAAGGTGATTCCGACTCCATCGGAGCCGGTGATGGGTGTCTTGGGCAAAGTAAGGTGCCCGACTCTAGCGGAGTCCAAAACTCCTGTTCCGTGTGCTACCTTTGCTTTAAAGGAGTAGAGTTTTGGAAGTCAACTCCTCGAATCACCCATGACTGTCGGGACTCTGTACGAGATCAATATCTGCTTCCAGCCGCTTCATGCAGTTTTTTTTAAACTGAGATTTTTTACTTTCATATGGCAATGACTATCGAGGAATTTAAGGTGGCTTAGCTGATTTTCGACAGCCAAGGAGTAGTCGAAATAGCTTGCCATTTCTAGCAAATTTCTTAAAAGGATGGAATGAATTGTTGCTTTCCAGCCAAAGCAAACGGAAATATTGAGCATAGGTCAAGAGATTGAACACAGACAGATTGTTTAAATCAAGCACTCACCACCTGAGCATTTGAGTTGAACTCTTTGATGCAGCTGCCCAGTGCCACATTCCTCCTCTTTTTTGCCTCATTTAGAGAAATTTCTTCGTACCAATTAAATTTTGCATTTTCAAATGAACATCAATAGTGACCTTGCGTTGCTCATCGTCGAAAGTGCAGATCTCATTGCTAGGGAGCTGTGAAAATTCACATTCAGTGGGAATAAATACACCTTCCCGCTTAGCCGTTGCGCCTCTACACTTTGATGTCTTGGTTCCGTAACAATAAAATGTGCACTTTTGACGATGAGCAACGCAAAGTCGCCCTTGATGTTCACTTCAAAATGTAAAATCTTTACTAGTACAAACGAATTGTACTAATAGATGGATTAGTTGGTCAAATAAGATGTATTCAAACAGGAGAGTTTTCTGATAGCAATGGTTCTGTTACTCACCTTCATATAAACCGCTTAAAACTTTGTTGGGAAATTCTATTTGAAGTGCAGTTGAGCTATTCGTTTTCTCGGATAGCATCGGTCGAGCTTTTGTGAGACGTCAAATTATGAACATCATAAACGTAACTATCGACGTTGATTGTAATATATCATGGCTGGGCAGTCTTCTTCGTTCACGGATCACGTTTGTGACCCACCCTCCCCCCTCCCACGGCTCACAGATGTGGTCCTCGTGCGGGCAGTAGAGCAGATGTTCACCGCTTTAATGTCTGGTGGTCAGAAGTCCGAGATTTCCGTCCGATGTGTTCGCTGTTGCTACTTTTGAGTGCAAGTGGGGGCGGTTGCGTTTAAAAGAGGAACGTTTATTTTACAAGCTTTTTCTAGTGCATATAACCGAGATATTTAATCAAATGCCATCAAGCGATGGGTTTACACAATTAGAAATCGGCAGAGTGATTGGAAGAAAAAGTGCTGTATATGTTGATGCAGCAACAGATAGCACAGCTGCCTATACCAGGGAGATCTATCATCTTTCATTGGCTGGAGGTGGGTGGTTCGAAAAAAAGATTCATTCGCAAATGGAGAGTACTAAGGAATGCGAAAATTGCTGCGAGTGAAAGAAGTTGGAGGAAATGAAGAACCGTAAGAAGAGAAATGAGCTTGAATCATTTATGAGTAAGAATTACAACAAGTCGGTTGATCGACATCAGGCATCACTTACGAAGAAATGAATGATTCGGCTGGTTGTTAAATGGCTCCCTTAGCTGAGGTGGAGAGGCGTGTCAGTGGGACCGACTGAGTGAGTTTTGGCATTTCAGCTCACGGGAACAAACACTTGTCCAAACAACAAAAACAATGACATATCACCCAACAACGTCTTTTTTTCCACAGTTTACTGCGATTTGTAATCCTCAGCGAAAAAAAAAAATCATTCTGCCGATTGTTGTAGAAACAAAAGTGCGGTTGCCTTGTATTGTTTTTGCATAAAAAACTAATGAATAAAATAATCAAAAACTAGCATGACGTGTAAATGTATGTGAGAAAATGCAGCAAAATTTTGGCATATTTGAGAATTTATGGATTCCTTCGAAATGACTCTTTCGATGATATGAGTATCCGATCTATGAAATGATGCCAAAAAGGCGAGCTGAAAATTTTTTAATATGTGAGTTGAGCTTTTTTTTGTATTGTATGGAGTGAAACGAGTGTAGAAGAATTTCAGGAAACAAGCGAAGCGAACTGAAGATCTGCTGCTTACAGCAAGCTCCTCTTGTAGCATATCCACGAATTTAATTCAACTTTCCATGAGCACATAGCCACCAGCCGTTAAAATTCACGAGCAACGGCTTCCTGGCCTGTATGTGCGACGTACAAGAAGGATTTTAGTAGTCGGTTGTAATAAGCTGCTTGTTGACTCGCAGTTCCCTAGCGGCAGAAAAACTACCGAATGGATGCACCCACGAATTAGGCGTTCGCATTTTATGGGTATGCGATAACGTTTTCATTCTTGCCTTTGCCGATCGATCGTAATGTCTTTCTTTTATAGGGTTCCTTATTGCATGACCATATTTTGTTCACTTGTTCACATGCAGCTTTTAAAATGTTAGAGTGCGGTAGAATTTCGACGAAATTATCGCCCGCGTCGTCAGCACATAATTCATTTGCATTGTATGTTGCAGGTATTTCGATCCAATTTACGATTTCTATGCCACCGGTCGTTTACATGTTCCAAAGGATCTCTGCTTCGATAAATTTATGGCTGAGTTACGGTTTTGGGCGGTTTCCAAATCAAAGATGGATGAGTGCTGCTCACCGTTTGCCCAGTACTGCATTTTACCCAAAGCTGCTTCCGAATCTTCAGTTAGCTTTTGCTTCATTTCAGCGTCTGTCTTCGAGGTTCGCACTTTCTAACGAATCCTCCCCCTTTTTTTGGATTTATGATGCTTACAAAACCTCCGTTGGTTTGTCTTCGCGCATCTCATCGTTCTCGGAAAGGATCCTTGTTCTGCATTATTCTAAAAATATTCCATAGAGAAAAATTCCGCAACTCCTCCACCAAGAAAGTAATTAACAAGCAGCATCGGTTAATAACGCCCTTTTGAAGCGGTTTGCCAATTTAAGCTTCCATCCTCAATCCTTACCCACTCCCCTCCCTTCCTACCTCCAAAACTTCCTAAAAGCCTTCTATAACACGGAAATTCACTGGAGCTATTTCAAGTCCTCAGATAGTCGTTACATTCAGAATGGTTTCACTCTCATCTAATCTTGAAGGCAGAAACGTTTATTGAAAGAAACATATAGAAATTTTTGAGCACTCAACATGGAACGTTGAAATGAATACGCAAGAATAGGAGAACATTTCGAAAGAAATCGTTGTATTCCGATCTCTTATTGTACGTTGCAAGTTATCTAAGGGACAAACTTTTTTCTTTAGTGCAACATTGTTTGGTGATAGTAAAAACACTAATCACACGTGGACTACAATCCGGCACAAGTTCACGGATTCGGATTCCTATGCAAGCACTGTTTTTGCTCATCGTTAGACAATGATTGTGGTTTAAATCTGGGCCATGTTCAAGTTGACGTTGACGTATTAATACGTGGGCATGTTCAAAGTTCTCTAAAATTTGCGCGTTACTTCTTTCAGATAATTTTATTACAACAGTGTTAAGTTTTCAATGCGGAATTTTTGTGCATTTCCATTAATTTAAAGTCGTATTTCGATCAGTTTCTTCCGCAACAATTTTGCTAATTCCCTTGAAATGTGTCTGTCGAAATGCATCAGTTCATTTGATTGTTAAGCAAATGTTTAAAGTATTGTTTTGCAACATACCTGTAAAGACTTCACTTTTGGTTTGACATACCGATGTCACTCTTCTGTAAATTCTCACCTATGTTGTCTCGTCTTTAGTTGTCTTCTAGTCAGCGTTGTATACGCAGGTTGAATATCATTCTCGTATGTTACCCACTGCATGTTTGTGCACCCCTCCTCCTGCTTTCCCCACAGAATATCTCACCAAAAACATGCCTTATTTCAGAACGAGATCTGAAAGCTGTGGCAGCAGCTCGTTAAGCAATGAATGATCTTGTCTAACAGCAATAAAATTTTGTTGCACTAAAATATTATCTAGAACGACGGAATCGAAGATTGCATGTGCCGTAAATGATGAGCGTGGCTCCGGTTGCGTGAGATAATGAGAGTAAATCGCGTAGCAGTAACAAGCTTCTTTTTTCGACTGTAACATGCGAAAATCCGTTCGTAACCTTACAGCAGACAACTTTTTGGCGCAACTCTATAATGACGAAAAAAACCTTTAAAAACTGAGCTAAATCAATCCGTTCTCTTGCTTGGAATACTTGGACTTTTTTAAAAAATAATCATGGTTTAGTTCATTTATTTCTTTGTTTTTCCTTGCACGATTCACATAGAACGATGTTATTGTCATACATAACCACTGATGCATCCATCACTTGCTACATGACATGTGCATAACTGAGTTTAGTACACTCAACCTATAGAAGTGAAAGATTTTCGATTTGGGTGCGACAGTGCCCCTCATTGGTCACCGAGAGCGGATTTTTGCTTGCATTTTAAAGGAAAATGCTGAAATGTTTCTTATTCAAGGAAAAGGACTACTTTATCGGCCTGCGATGCGCCAAAATCCGCCGAAGGCTTTGGTACGTGCTTGAGGGACAAACCTCTTCCAGGTGGGTCTCAACGGTACTGCAGTGAACGGATTTAATATACCATTCGCTGGGACTACGCATTTGAAATTTCAATGTGCACTAGTCATAACAAACGCAGTTTTGCCAACTAGTTAAAGACACACTCGCTGAAATGATCCCATTCTTTCTTGACAGAGTTTCGCTTGTCGCCTAGAATCTAACCATTGACTTATGCCTTTAAATGTAAAATATTGCTGTAATGATTTTTGATGACAACGTGAAGACTGCAGTGATCTATTTTCTTGCATTAGCAGTGCGTTGCTCTCGAACAGAAAGTGGATAGGTGCAACATCTTGGAACCTTTTTGAGTGCGTAACCTTCTGACGATCTCTTAGCAGTATGATAGAAAAGGTAATGAGTAGTAAGCGTAAACAACGCATTTCGTAGGTGGTGGAAAGCTTTCGAAATAACGTCCACTTCGTTCGTTGTTCTTTCTATTGCTGCTCTCATCCTTGGCTCTATTCCCGAATTTCAAGTTCCTGAAGGACCAAAAGGAGGAGTCTCCACCACACAGTAAGTGTTCCCACAATCAACTTTGCAGAGTCTTTCCTAGTGGAAACTGTTGTTATTCGACGTCGAATGAGAATGTAGTAGGTTTATGCACCACATTACTTTTCCGTTTCAAGTATTCCATGAGTGCGAGCACTAGGATTGGTTCACGCCGTTCCCCTTTCTAATTGCAGATGAACACTTGCGTACTTTTTTTGTACCAATTTATGCGCGCATTGTGCAGGTTGCTCTCGTTTGTAGCATTTTATGGGTAATTGTTACAATCATCTCAAGTGTTACCCTCAACTGTACGCCGAAATAACCTGTAACTCTAACGCCTATGCAGTAATGGAAATCGTTCTCAATCTTTTCGCTGGAGATTTCATTCGCTAAAAATTCGAGCTCTAAAGCAGCTTAATTTTCAGGTCATCATTAACCTACCCCACGTATTCGAAAGCGGATGGACGTGCGATTAGTCCAAAGGTGGGGTCAAGAAACCCCGATGATCTAGGACCTGAAATGATCGAGCATCCGGTCTTCAACTACATCGAGAACATCTGTGTGGTCAGTAATCCTGTAATCTCCTGACGTAGGAGTTCTAATTGATGGGCGCCTTTTTTTCCCCTTTTCTGCTAACTTTCTTCCTCATTTTGAAGCTTTTTAAAGCATTTTTTATCTCGTCCAGTGCTTATTATTACAGGACCTTCTCGTTTTCTTTCACATTTTTCTAAATAACTAAAAACCAGAAGAATAATATTTTTGCTTCGACAAATCGCTTTCATTATTTGCACGACTGTTTATGGCTGAATGACTTCTGAAAAGATATGTTTTATTGTGACTCTGAGGAAAGTTATAAGAGAGGTGTTATGAGTTGAAACAGTCGCCATTACCTCTCACTCGTTCACTTAAAAGCCAGAGATGAGCACCGAACGAGCACTCATTCTCAAAGAGCCCTCGTCCGTGGGAGTATGATGATCATTCGTGTTGCTTTCTGCTCCTTCAAATCCCCCACTCGCGGGATAGCATAAATAATTTCTCTTATGCCTCTTCTGTAAGCACATATGTTTTCCACATGATCCGCCTGACTGTTAGTTTTCAGTATTTAATAGTCTTTTCCGTATCCGTATAATTGTCCACATAAAACTAAATAAATTTATCCTATTCTTCCAGCTATTTATGGAGAGATATTTTTTTGAGAAGGGGGGGGGGGAGGGGGAATTTTTTCCTGGCACGCTCATGGGAGTGCATTTTCCACTTCAAAGTGCGATTTCGCCGATGGTCTTTCTTGTGAGCACCAGCTGAAAACGCTTTTTTAACTGGTGAAGATTTCGTAGGATTGCGGACGTGAAAGAGGAATAAGGCGGATGCCTATAGTATTTTAGAAAAACTTGAGCATAGAGGCGGTAATGCAGAGTCGAGGATCTCCGGAATTTATATAATTGCTTTAAAAAAAGGATATCTTTTGTTGCGACTGTTTGTCTCCCAGATAATGATAGCATTCCAAACAAGACGAGAGGTGAGGCAGGAATCTCCTCGAAATGTTGTCCGAGTCTTATAAAACGTTACAGCGATCGCTTATGCCACTGCCTAGTGGAATCGATGATAACCTCTACAGTCACCAGAAATCGGCCAAGCAGGCTGCCGATAATAAACCTCTGCGGAGTATAGCAGACTTAATTCGTAAACTTACAGTTTTTGTGCACTCTTGGATCTGTTTGCTGATCATTTATTACTGCTCGAAGAATGTTTTCGATTTTGCTGTTGAATGCTGAGAGATCCATCAGTCAATACCATATTCCTGAGATAAATTAAAAGAGGTAACAAGTGGGATTCATTTCAGATCTACTTTACCCTCGAGTACATTGTTCGATTTACGGTTGCACCGCGGAAGTGGCCGTTTGTGAGGGATTTTTTGAATGTCATCGATTTGCTCGCCATCGCACCATTCATCTTTGAGCTTGTGCTTATTGTTGTACGTATTATAATTGTTTATCTGCCTCGCAGAGCAAATTTTTCCACATTTCAGAAGCTCAGTTAAGTGGTTTGGGTTTCTGATGGGGATTTATGTTTCCCTTTCCTCTCCCCTCCCACAATCTGTCTTTCACCATTTTCTGCGTGCAGGTGGATCGCGAGGCTGGTTGCTCGGCCACTGCTGATCTTGGCGCGTGGCGACTTTAAATCTCCTTTTCCAAGCTAAAATTTCGTATAAAGCGTAACAAAGGAAAGTTAATTACCCCACTGAGATGCAGCCGTGGTGTAGCGTTTAGCTGTGAAATTTGACGGCGTCACGATTTGCACAAAATGAGTTACAGATCGTGGGGGAATCGAGATGAAATAGTTGAAATTTGCGTGGAAAGTCGACAAAACGTAGCTACTTATCATTGTGTCACTAGGTTCTGTCTGCCAATCTTTATACGAAAGGTTCTTTCTTAAAACGTGAGAAACATGATGCTGATTCAAAGCCATCTAGTGATAGGGAATTGTACTAGTTGGTCTTTTAAGCTTTGCAGTGACCTCCTTATTGGATGCCCAGCCAGTTGGGTACCACAGTTGTACGCGCCAGCGATGTGCAGCTCCTGGTTGTTTTCTGCAACTTTGAACTCAAGTTGTTGTAGATTTATATCGATGAACTTCATTTTTCTTTTTTTTTTCGGAGAGAAGGAGGGAGAAAAAGTTTTGCGAAATGTCTGCCTCCGTTCTGAAGTACACTAAATCAAGCAGAATTTTCGACGGAACTGTGTATAAATTTTTGAGGTTTTTGATATTCCTGTCTTCCGTGCGTCATGTTCGCCGCAACAAAGTTCCTCCTCCTTTAAAGTAACAGTTGAGAGTTAAAGTTGGTGCGCGTCAAGCAAATGCGGAAGATGTTTTATAGCACAAGTGCGACGCGCGGAATGGTTTTTCATGTATTAGTGAAGGGTGGTTTTTTTTTTGAGGTAGGCATCAGTGGCGAGAACGTAAGAAAGGTGCGATGGGCTTTCTTGACGGTACGTCTTCTGAGGGTGTTGCGAGTGGTGAGGATAGCGAAGCTCGGCCGCTTTTCACCAGGTCACTTCATTTTGATGCATCGATTAGCTAAATGTTTTATTCGATCTGTCAATAAAAAGTCATTGATACACCTACAAGTTGCAAGTTGAGCAGTTCAGCTCACTCGGAGCTTCAATCAAAGAGTGCTTTTCACCAGCTCATTTCATTTTGTTAGAACTGTGAGTGTTCAGTAAATGACAATCGAGATCGAATAAGTGGTGTGAAGCGAGCAGAAATTCGCGTCCATTTCAGCCGTTTGAGGTGAGCCGATCGAAGAATGATAAGTGCGGCAAAGTTGAAAGTGCTAGTAATAAGTTAAAGTAACAAAGTTTTGCTCCGTTAAAAGTAGCAGGATTTGGAAGTAAAAGAGTTTGCTGCTTCACTATCACCGTTCCATTGCTTTTTAAAATAAGTTTAGTGAATGTGGCATCATTTCATTATCGGAGGCGAAGTTATAATTAACCAAATATCGTTTTTTACGTTGCCCAAATTTTTACGGAACGGGAAGTGTTCGTTCGCGATCCCCACTATTGCGAAGTGGGGTGTTGCGAGGGCAAATTGGTTCTTTACTAAAAGCGATTTGCAGCAGTTGTCAAGTTTCGAGAAAATTGTTTCTCTGTAATATGCTCAATTTCTAGACATTTTGAATCATACTTTTCTGTCTCTGAATCCGCTAGATCTAGAGCAATCATATCTTTTCAAACTGATCCTCTATACGTTCGAGATGGAACTCACAAAGAACGGAATTTTTATGTTGCATAGAATTTCGAAATAAACATATTTTCGAAAGCGAAATAGAAAACGATTCTCTTGTATTCGACATAGATAATGAGGAATTCTCGCGCTTGAAACCCCTGAAAATCGATGCTCACTCGAGGTAGAAACTTATGTAGAGAGAGGGTAGCAAGTAAATGCGGTGAATAATGAGCATATTCCAGGTCTTGCAAATTTTGCACTAACGATCCGGAAGAGCAAAAAGCAGATGCAAATGGTGGCCATTGTCATGCTCACCGTTGTGGTTTTTTTCTCTACACTTGTTTATTTCCTCGAAAAAGACGAACCGAAAACTACGTTCACTTCAATTCCTGCCTCATTTTGGTGGTTAGTCACGTTCCGCTTAATGTATGCTTTTCACACCTGCGGGTCCTGACAGGCAGCAATGGAAGACGATATACTTCAAAAGCATCACCTAGGCATGTGAGCACGTTGCAGGCGTCATGCAGGTCACCTAACTACATCCGTAGCTAGCTACAACACATTTTAGACCAATCACAATGAGTTCGTTGTGATCCCAACGCCCCTCCTCCTTCTTCCTTTCTGTGCAACCTATGACCTTGAAAGGCTTGTATGATCTGACGAGTGTGGGGCACCTGTTGCATGTTATAAAGAAGGAATTCATTCAAAAATGTTATTTAGTTTGTTCAATGTTTCAGGGCAGTGGTTACTATGTCGACGGTTGGATATGGTGACAGCGTTCCGCAAACAGTTGGTATGTTGTACTATTCGATTTGCCATAAAGCAGCATTTTTCATCGAAAGAGGCACAACTTGTCTACGTATATATATGAAATACATACTTTTGTGGTATGCTTGTACAAAAATTTATGTGCGATAAAGTCTACTTTTCTTTGATGGCGTAATAAGCATGCTTAGCTAGTATGTTCACATTTTTGGATGTTCGTCTTCTTTCGAAGTTTTAGGTTATGAGGATTTCTGTGAAGAAACCTGCTGTGCGTAATATCGCCTTCTTGCTTTCTCGTTAGTTCCCATGATCGTTAAACTAGGCAATAGGATTTTCTGAAAAGAAACCTTCACACATACTAGCAGTGGCGTGTTACAGCTGGCAAGCTTATTGGAAGCGGTGCGATCGTATGTGGTGTCATGGTTTTGGCACTACCGATCACAATTATGGCAAGTTTTCACACAGTGATCCCTTCTTTTATTTTCGCAATTAAGGTACTTTTTATTTGCTCGCCCGGACTGTTGCTAATTTTGCGCCGTTAACCTTCTAACGCCATTAAAAATTTCCCTACCTAATTCAAGAGATCGCTCAGGCACTGCCACTTGCAAAAAAGGCAAGAAAGCCAGCCTACCTTGACGTTGTATAGATCTTACTTTCAAAGGTCCATGAAAAAGTTAAAACAAATTGATGTAGTGCCACGATAGAATGCGTAAACCTAGTTCAAGAGCTCCACATGAAAGGATATCTGAACTTTTTCTCGACTCATAACAGTGCAGCTGAAAATTAGGTTTACATATTCTATCGCGGCATTACATCAGTTTGTTTTAGCTTTTTCATGGACCTTTGAAAGTAAGATCTATACAACGTCAAGGTAGGCTGGCTTTCTTGCCTTTTTTGCAAGTGGCAGTGCCTAAGCGGATTCTTATTCGCAATAGTGATGCGCGAAAATCATTGTAACACATGTCCCATCAGTTTATTGGGCATGTGTTAACAATTCACCATTAATTACCCACTTCTGGTGGTTAAAAGTGTTCCATATAAAGTGAATAATCGAGCCGTCTCGAATAACGATATAGGAACGGATGACTGTTCTTTCGTTAGGAGCGAGTACGTGGCGAAGAATGGGAATAACAACAGGTGGAAGGAATGTGCTGTTCGATGCAGTCGGTCTTTCGGTTTGTTTCAGAGGATATATATTGCCAAAACAATTGTTACTTTTATAAGCAAAAGAAGAATTTATGTCTAGGTAGCAGTTGGTTGTTGAAGGTTTTCATCCGAAAATCTTTTAGCACCGAAGTCGACGCTGGTTTTGTCAAAGAATGTAAGCAGCGAATTTCTTTGCTTGCAAGGATGAGATTTCGCTATTCAAATTGAGGTCGCATAAAAAATAAATTTGAGAACTTGGAACAACAAAAACTGCCACAGTTTGCTGCTGCACACTAATTAGCAGCGAGCAAAAAACTATCCACCGTTTGAATGTCAGTGTGTGAAGAATTGACGTAGTATACCACAAAGGAAATCTTAAAGGGAACCAGCTGCAGCATAATAAAGATTTTTCTAAGAGTGGGCTTGATGAGTATTTGAAATGCGCTTTTCAGAATTGCTGAGAGCGAGATGAAAAATTCCTAGAAAATAACCCCACCTTCCGCTGTTTCAATCTCTCAAATTAGAAGTGAAGGCTGAGCGTGTAGGAGGCGTGTTAGTGCGGTATTGGCTTACACGAGTGGCGTGGGAGCGATTATGATCCTTAAAGTAGCTAGCTCACTTGTTAAACGAGACACTACGGGTATATATATATATATATAATATATATATATATATATATATATATATATATATATATATATATATATATATATATATATATATATATATATATATATCAGATTTTGTGGCGTTTGATCCCCTATGTGACAGACAATACCAACTCGCCAACTCCGAAAGCTGCCACTATGCGATTTTGTAAACATAATATGGCATAGTAGCCCTGGTTTTCTTATGGTTTAGAGTGAGTTTTTGAAACTAAAAGGCGTGATAAAAACTTGCGACTTTTATTTTTTTGCTGTTAAAAAGGCCCGGCCCAAAAAGGGCTTTTTTCGTTGGTTACAGTCAGTCGGCTTCCAAATGCCCGCATTATTTGGCACTTTATTGCTTTCAAGCGACTTCGAAAATCTGCAAACCCTCCGCCTCTTCTTCCTTCGCATATATCATGTTATGCTCCTTTTTCACCTTTTCTGCGCTAATCGGTTTACCATATGGTGATATATCTGACAAGACCTCATTTTTATAGGTCGACGACACCATCTTTCGATATTTTCCTGCTGCGGCAACGATAAAACGCATGCTTATGCCAAATCCACTTATTCACGATTCAGTGCGATGGCACTTTTGGGGGAATAAGCCACCATAGGAACGCACATTTTGACCTTTCTTGAAGCTTGGCAAAAAATTCTGCTTCGAATGCTTCTCGACTTTGTCGGGGAATCGACGTTAAAAATATCTAGTCTCCATCAAGTTTCATATGTAGGGATTTTCGAGCACGAAGATGCCAAGAATTATGCAGTTTTGGGCCAAGTCATACAGTGGTGCTCTTCAATACTCTGACGGAGTCGAACTAGCTTAGGTGTACTTAGTTCGCCGTCAGGTTCTACAGATAGAGACTTTCGAGTATGGAAATATTGCTGTTATGGAAACTTTCGTCGTCTTTGGCACTGCCCGCGTTTTTCGACTCCCATAAGCGGTCCCGCATATCCCGCTTTCCGGGCGGTGACTACTCCGCGAAAGGTTATTAGTTTTACTGGCGTCCGTGGCGAGCATTTGGTTTAACTGAGGTTTTTGCAGGTAAACAACTTCATGCAAGTTGTCAAGTTGAGGGAGGAAAAGATAATCAAGAAGTACGCTCAGCAGCACGGTGATCAAGTGTGATGCGCAGGCGTGTTTCGGGACAAGTGCTGTCCAGGTTCTCATTTACTTTTTCGCATATCGTTTGACCTTTTCCGCGCGTTCAATATATCCACTTTGGTGGTCCTTCTAAATAAATGGTCTGAGTGCCGAGACTAGTTTCAGTTGACATTTTCCATTCATTTTTGTATATATTCCCTTGTTCTTGCTTGATCTCTTTTCTGCAACACTTCAGGTCCTCTTCCATATGCTTAGTTGCATGCCAACGCTCACTAAGAAATGTTGCTTTTTCTGTCTTCCCTCGTCCCTCCCCTTAATGATCAGCTTCCCCTTCAAAAACATTTCTACATACATATTTTGAGATCATAAGCTCGGATGAGAGATTGTTTGCAGTACGAGTAAGGTGAGGTATTAATTCGAAATGGAAAATCTGGCACAACTCCCCTTGAAACGAATGCTGATGGCATGTGGAAAGGAAACTATAGTGGAGCTATGTGTATCCACAAACGAACTTCAAAACACATTCTTCGTCCTGCCGCTAACAGCATCGAAACCGTTGCAAGAACGTAGGCAAAAGTGGAAAAAATCAAGTCGAATCGTGATTAAAGCGGTCTAGAAATGAGCTGTGGCAATGAGCGCGAGTGTTCGTCAAGAGGAAGCAGTTGAAGAGTGTTAGCATCCTCTAAAGTGATGATGAACACGGTGAGGAATGTAAGAGGCGATAATTCTCTTTCCTTAATTTTTAATATTGCTACGTTTTGTTTGCAGATTTCTCAAACATTCTCGATGATGGAAGAGGAAATTTACGACGCATTGCTGAATGTAGTTATCTGTTGAACGTTCGAGAGCAAATAAGTTATTACTTTTCAAACGAGAGAAGCTTTCTTGAATCCGAAGCATCTATTTCATAATTGCTCGCAAATACCTTGTAGTGCCCTAGCAATAACAATACCCTCGGAAATAAATACAAGAGGCTTCAACGTTCATAATATCGGTCGTTGGAATAATTGACCTTCTTTTAATGAAAACGATTCTGTTGAATAAAGAAAAGGACTCCGAGAAGGTGCGGTGATTTCCTTCTGCACATGAAGTGATTTCAGCTGCGGCTTCCAGCAAAACCTTTTCGGTGTATAGAAAGATACAACGACCGATCAGTCAGACTTGAACTCTTGTATAAGCTATCAAAGGCTAAACGCAGTGACAGCGATCCTGAACAGTGGTTATTGGCTGTGCGAATTTCCCATGTATTGAATAATAATGGCGTAGCCAGTTTTTTGAGAGAGAGAGAGAGAGTGTGGAGACCTCGTTACAAACGAAGAGACGAGCTGTCATCATCTGATGTCACGCTCACCCTGGCGGTCAACGAAAGATGACCAGAAAGGTCATCTGTAATTTAATCAACACTTTAGACTGAATTTTTTGGTGCGGATTCTTTCAAAGAGGTAAATTTCTGACCTTGAATAGTAAGACTTACAATGCATTAATCTGTACTCTTTATCAAGCATCTATTCACCAAAACTGCATATGATCTATTCATCCACATTTCTTGTCAACTGATAAAGACAGGCGGGATTGCATTCTGTGTGGAGGTGCTTCAGAACTAAGAATACAAAATTTTAGAGCTGTCTGCTACAATCTGCGGTTTTAAGACCCGTTCGCACCGTTCAGGTAAGAGAGATCTTGCAAAAATGAAGGCGCAAATGTAATCAGCGACAACAAAAGAAGGATACTGTAGCGAAACGTGCTGTCGTCGTTGATGAAAGTGCCCTCGTTCGTCCCATTCTAGTGCTCTCCCTGCCGTCCGTGCAATGAACTTTTCTAGTGCAGCGGATGTATTAGGCGATAAGCTTAACAGAAATCGCTCTGCAAATGCCGATGAAGGGCGCTAGTTTAGCCATTCCCTTCCTCTAAAAAAATGTAACGTTCGCATCGGACAAGGATTTCGAATTGAAAGCAGTAACCCAAAATATTTTAGGACAGCGGTGTCTAGTTACTGGTTGAAACACACGTTTGTTTCATACATTGCCAGCAAATAATGAACCATAGACACTAAAGCATCCACCTCCCAACCGAGCGCTTATACAGTGCTTCTATAAAAATTTTCCTCTTGCGAGCTCGATGGCTTCAAGTGCCCTTCCGTGGACAAATTTCGAAGGACGCTAGAGTATTTCTGATCACCTCCAATTTTGATGGGCCAACTTGAAAGCCTGAAAGTTGGAATGTAAGAATCTCCTATGGTCTAGATTATACTTGATTAATGTCCGAGTTGAAACTATCGGACGGATAAGCCGGTAGACGGACACACACGTACACACGCAAAGGTATGACTTCTTCATGTACGCCTCGCGTATGCAGAATTGCCAAAGTGTTTGATTAGGAACTTACGACGCATGCACGCCATTTCATTTCATATCCTCACAGTAGCACTTCCTTTTTTGAGCGAAAATCCACCCTCCCCCAGTTAAAGGTTGGGGTGAAGTCGCATCTGTCCCCAGTGAAAGGCATAGAACCAGAGGAGAAGACGTTAAGTATTGAACACGTCTTTTGCATGGGGCTGCCTTGTACTTCAGGATAAAGTTTTAGAATGCAGGTCACGGAGCTACTCGAAAGCTAAACGAAGTTGTGGTCATCGAAGGTTTTGAAGAAAAATGTTGCTACAATGTCAGGACACAAAAAGTGCGAAAAAAAATGAACAGAATCGCACCGTGACGGAGATTACCCTTTTCTAATGCCAGCAAAGCATTGTTTCAAGCTGTAGCCGTGTTGTGCGTATCAAGGGTTTTGAGGTAACGTGCATGCCTCGCATTGAAAAACACATTGTTGCGTGCTTTTATAGCAGGTCATTTATAAGGAATCGGGGGGACAGACACCTCCCCCATCCCCCTCCTCCATCCCTCCGCCCTCTCCGGCAAGGATCGGAGAAATTGTTTCGCCGAACGAGCAGGATACCTTTTTCCACATCGACGCTTTTTTTTCCTCCATCCTCGCGAGGACGGCATTTCCGATTAACCTCTCGTTCGTGGAGGTAACTTGACAGGGATCAACCTCAGGACAATGCACAAAACGTTACTGTTCTAGCTGCCGAGTGTTTTATAGCTGCGCAGTCGAGTGCATTTGGAGAAAAGAATTTTGAAGTTGATATTGTCTATATAGTTGCTGGAAATATACAACACAACTGCGTCACCGACATGTAACGCATTTCAGCGACAGAACGACAAAAATATGTGTTCGTGAGCATATGTGCGTGTGTTCATGAGTGCGTGTGCGTGTCTGTGTGCGCGTGTGCGTGTGGAAAAATTCTTTGGTGTACCGTCTGAAAATGTTAAAAAGTTCCGGCTGTGTCAGTGGCATGTATTAATCGGTACTGGTACTCCCATAATACCATCTGACTTGTCTTGCTTCTAGTTTTCAACTGCTGCTGTGGTTGAACAGGTGAACAAGTTCCCCACACTTCGTAATACCTCGGTCACTGCGAAAAATACTGTGCCATGAAAGCTCTGTTCGCTTACATGGATTGCACACATCATCTGATCAGGGACAATCCTCCACGCTTCCCTCCTCCCCCGTCTCCCTTCAGGACGCATCCTGTCTCTTGCACCACTTCACGATGGCTTTCTCATCCACATTGTTTCAAGATGAAGGTTATCCCGAAAACTAGCAGGCCATTCTTCAGTGATATTCGCTTTTGTGCTGCAACTATTTACATCGAACGTTTTCGTATTCTCGATAGCAACGGCACGTCTATGTTCGCGATAAAGAAAGCGTGCAATCACGCCAATCGTTATGTTCCGATTCGAGGTGTTGTTTGTTTGCATGTGCAGGTGCCTTCACGGAATGTTCGACGCTTTCATTTTCGTATAACTTATTGCTGTTATGCGAATAAATATTGTTTTTTGCGTTCGAAATCTCAGAAAAAGGTTGAAATATTCGGCCGCTGTCGTGTATGCTTCGCAATCAGCCCATATGTTGGGAACAATTCTAGACTGCCTTGAATACATCGGAAAAAAATCACTTCCAAGAAAATGCACATAAATTCCATGAAAGCTTGCAGAAAAGGTGTTTTTATGGAAACAAGATCCAAAAGCAAAGGTGCCAAAAGGAAAAGTGAAGCAGTTATACGCGCAGCGTCTTCTAGGAGAGTCATAGTAGGTCGGGGTAACTTGCTGTGACTTAATGTCGCTCTCGCTTCGAGGTTCTGGTCGTTATGGCGAGGAAAGCAACTTGCTGCAAAGTATTTTGCTGTGAGTGTTGTAAAGGGTGTTTTACCTATATTTTTCGAATTTCCAGCTGCTCATTTTTGAGATTTTTTTTCGAGGATTTGTCCTACTGGTTCATTCGGTAATAGAACGCGTTGTTGATACACTGTCATTTTTCTTAAATACTCGGGCGATCGGTCGACCTGTCACTCTCAAGTGAGAGAGGCGACTTGGACGACGTTTATTTGTGCTATATCAGCTTCCTGAGGCGCTTCCTCATTTGTTTGATGCAGGTGAAGTTAATTTTAATGCGGCGAAAATTGCTAGTGTGCGCGCCATTGAAAGCGGGATTGGTTGCAACTGATGTACTCAGCGGTGTTTTCTACTAAAGGTGCATGCCGTTGGAACCCTTCCTTAGTGCATCGGTACGTCTCAGTGCTGAGGGGCTTCTGCTAATCGTATACGAGAGGCATTCAGCAAATCCTTATTTCGTTGGCCCGCTGTAATTGGCAGATACCTAAGTTTGCGTAGTATGACTGTACTCAGTTTTTGGCGAAAAGCAGTTGTTTTGCATCCATTAAATAACAAAAAATTATTCCAATTTAAAGAAACGTAGGAGGCATGCAAAAGCGTACACGTGAATAAAAGCACGCAAATAAGACGATTAGCTGCACATATTCAACCATGCGGCGTGGTGAGGTCAGACAGCATTCAATGTCTACAATAAGGTGGAGATCAAGAGAGAAAAGGCGCTTCGAGGATGTTGTAATAAAATCAAAACCATAATTCTGTTAGGAAGTATGTCTTCAGTTCGAGTCTAGACCGAAAGCAGTGAAAAACGGAATTCACTGAGCACAGAAAAGTCAGCAAGGGGACTGTTTGAAGAATAGTTAATAGTTCCTTGATTCAGCACAAGGTCATACGACATTCGACTTCACCCAGAGGCTTCTAGATTAAAACCTCAGCATCCTTTTTACATTTTAGGTGTTATTGTTGGGATATGGTGACCGAAACCAAGAACAATACTCGAAAGAGCATAAGTTTTAGGCGAGCTCAAAACCTTGATTCGTGCCGTTGCGATTTTACTGGAAGTTTTTGCGAACTAACGCTTAGACTTTAGTGGCTAGTGGCCGTTGCGCTGGGATCGGTGGAATTGGTTTAAACTCTTTCACGATATTACGTTTAAGAAAGAACCTTTATGATGGGGCGAACTTTTTTGCATACAATTTCGTAGATTTGCTTCACGATCCTTTGATCCAGCGCCTCTCATCTAAACTGCTTCCACCTCATGCATGTCCCTCCTGTCGACTGTTTCATTGAAATCTCCGCTTCAGCAAGGAATCAGCTTCACGTTCCCTTCCCCGCTAAAAATTGTCTTCCCCGTATAGTACAACGCACCAGTCTAATGATGCTGCAGAAAACTGAGTGTTCACCTATACAGCCAGTGAATGAGGCTACTCTAATCTCTTGCACAGTGCTTGACATATCTCCCTCCTCTTTCCTTCCATGGTTCTCAGTCTTTACGTTATGTGCTTCATTTCGTTCAATTCAAATAATAGATCGTGTCGTACGAGTGACCGTGATCATCGACACTGCTAGCTATCTAAACACAACTGATCGGGGACGTATTCCATACGTCAATTTACGAGGGAATTTACTTTGCAAAAGGTTAAATAATGGTTCGCGGAAAGACGAAACAGTAAAGTGCTATAATGGGAGCAAATAGGAAACCGTTCTCAGTGGCTTCCTCAGTGGGCAGCAGTTTTGCTCATCGCTTATCCCATATGCGTAGCTCGATCATATTGTTTGCTCGTCTTCTCTCTCACTCTTTCCGTCCATGTTTATCTTCCCTTCCGTTTTTCTCTTCGGTAAGAATTCGATTCGCTCTACGTAGGCAGCATGTACATAAAATAGTGACTTTACGGTCGGTGCACTGATTGTATGGCTCTGTTTTTAGTGTGCGCGTTTGCAACCAGTTTACGCTTTCTCGACTATGAGCTGCAGCAGTGAGCTTACATCTCCCAATATACGGACGAGTTTGAGACTTGACTTGACTGCAGTGGGATCGTTGAATGGAAAAACTTTTCTTTGTTCCATAGATTTCTTTCTTCCTCGTTTAATTTTTTTTTCGACTCAATTCCGGTTCGCAGTTGAAATTTGGTTGCTGCGCCACCATCACCTCAAATGGGAGAAGGAAGGAGGCAGGTGGGATGAGCATGTTGATCTGTGGTAAGTGCTTACTCCACTTAATAGATCCCATGTTTTAATGTGTGGCTGCTGTTGTGTACGTAACATCTTACATGATGCCTGTAGGTACATGACGGTTGAGGATTTTTCTGATGGAACTGATTTTTCAAAGTCACAAACTCCAGAAACTCGCTTCCTGTTGAAAAATGCGTACGCCTCAACTTTTGGGGCCCACATAGGCGGAACAGTTTATTGTATCATCGATGTGTTTTTAGCAAAGGTCGTCTTGCGCTGAAATTAACCTGCCAATGCGTACGGACGACGACAGTGAGATTGAGCACGCCGTTGTAAAGCAGGTCGCTTCGGTGACTATCGAGTCAGATAGCCAAACAGAGAACGGCACATTTTCGCTTAGTCGCAGTCGCCGAAGAAAGAAGCGAACTTCGAGACGCGGACCTGCAGAATACATGGATGTGGACATACCCTCTACTGCTCCGTTATCGAGCTCACCTACAGCTAACGGTATGCTGCTAGTCACACTTGTGCTTTTGACTGAATCGAAATTTGTCTGAATCTGGCACGAATCAAATTTAGCCGGCTTCCGTAAAACGAATCAGCAAATGAGGATGAGGGTACTTGTTCTGATTAACGGCATCACACCAACACTGTTCAGAGGTAACAACGATGACCTCGCAGGCTTATGGGAAATATTTGCTTTGCGCATGCACAAGCCTTTATTAGGAGACATGTGCATGAAGCAGTCACGTTTGGCCACATGAACAGTGCAAAGTAAGCTGTGCACTTTATACACATACGGTTTTTCTACTTTTCATTTATTTACCTAATCTCCAAAAATATTTTTGCTATGAAGAGGAAGCGACGAATAGGCGCTGATGTTTACTTCGGACCAGTGCTAAGCGACAACGGCATGATGTCGTACTTTAGTGTCAAAAAAATTCTTTTTTTTTTTGCAATGATCTGCTCTCAGCTATGGCCAACGTAAAATGTAGGGATCGTAATAAGGGAGACGAAACGCATTCTGTCGGAAAGCTACCGGTAAAGATGTGTGCTGAGCATGGCTATTCCCCGTACGGCAAACTTCTGTTGTTTTTTCATTCTCCACGTGATTAACGCGAGCATCCGACAGCGCTTTTCTGTGCAGCTCACGTGTACGAAGCAGCTTCTGTCTTGCTCTTTCTTCATCCGTAATATTGTACCACATTCACTCTCCATTGCATCGTATTACGAGATTCTTCAGAAGTCGGCACTTTAGAGTCACCAGTAATGGTGAATTTTTCGGACGTATAAAAGTTTCCATCTTCGAGATAAATTTTGTGCCTTTCTGTCGCAGAAAACAAATGACCATTGAAACGGTCAATCAAAGCTCCGAAATTGCTTTTTTCCGGCAAGATAGAGAACTTGCAGCGTCGTGGCTTCACGGTTTTTCTTTTGACACGGCAAGGGTCATGCAAGCCAAATCCTGTACTGATGTTCTCTAAGGGATAAAGGTTACGTGCGACAAAGGCTTGCGTTTTCCATTTTCTGCGCAGAGAATTATGCTAAATTTTTTCTATGCCAGATATCAAGCAACAGATCGCCAAATGTACGGTTTCTGGTTTGAGCAGCTCTCTCACACTCGGCTTTTTATAGCAGAAATGTTCTGTAGCATGGTTATGCGTAGGAACAGTACTACGAAACACAGGCATGCGCAGCACATATGGCATATGCCGCAACTATTTCTGGATAGAACATCTTCTGGCAAAGGTGCCGCTGGTGCTATGCAGCAGGAGTGCCGAAGGATTTAAATAAGCAAGATAACTTGTCTGCGATTACTTGCCGTATGGAGACCGTGGCCTTGCTGACATATTCTCTTCTGAAATCCGCTTAACTGGATTATTGCCACACTACCGCTCAAACTTTTGCCCTGAACAACTTACTGTAGTTAGATCGCGGAAGGAGATTGAGCCGAAAGGTCTGTGAGACTAGACGTCAGCGCCTGCACATCCCGAGAACTGACTTGGATAGAGCATCTGCGATAGAGCCTGAGGAAAATTTTCGGTCATAGGTCCTTGAGCAGTTGGCAGGGCGTTATTGTCGAGACTCAGGCCGCCCCACTAATCCTGCTGTTAATAACGAATCGTGTTGTTCCGGATGTACTGCGCTTGGAAACTGTAAACAGTTAACGACATCCTGCAAACTAATTGTCTGCGTAAGGAAGAGGGACTCCGAATAGGGGAGTAGCTTTAGTGCCATCTTCGGCCTACTTGGAAAGAACAGATTTTGAGTGGCACTCGGTACGTTTTCAGAATCTTGTTTTCTTCACTGCGGAAATCCTTTCTAGCGAGTATCGAGTGTATCTCTTTTTCTTCTCTGCAAACACATGAGGGTGCACTGCTTTTGCACTTCTAACATCACCTAAAGCCATCTTTGGATTCTGCAATGATATTGATGGCTTCAATTTTTTTGTGAAATATATGACAGGGCGACATTTTATATAGTTCCCTCTGTGAATGCAACGAGGACTGGATCTTTGTGCGTGCAGGCGCATCCGTATCGAAAACGTTCCTGATTCTCCTTCGATTTCTGCTCATTTTGGATAGTTGATTCGATTGAGAAATTCCATCTTATAAATTTAGCATGTTTACAATGTTCTATTATTTTTAAGTTGTTTCTTTGAAGGGAAGAAGTCGATGGACTGGGACGGAGTTTATTCAGCGAGTGAACTGTCGTCGTCAGAGACGTACTCTTCAGATGGCCGAGAAGCGGATGATGAGCAGTCCGATTGGGTTGATCCATCGGATGTTCACATTAACGACTCGCACGATCCCCATGCCTCCAATGGGCGCCAGCAACGAGTGCCTAGGTTTCTATTCTTCCTCATCTTACTACGTATTGGTCTTTGCTTTCAAATTATAGCCTTTAGTCGTTTACCTCAAGTGTTGTAATATAAGCCGGAATAAGTAGGCAGACATTCTGTAGTTTTGCTTGATCAGTCAAGCATATGTGCCTTGACAGATTGGTGAGGGATGAGAGCATTTCGATAGAAGGGTGGATTTGCTTCTTGCCTAGCGGTTCTTACTTCTACAAAGTGTTGAACTTTGGCACTTGCTTCACTAATTTATTGGAAAGGACGTTTGAGAGCGCCATGTAATATGGGTGGCAAATAAAATGGTATATACAGCCTTAAGAGGATATACTATTCTATCTTTTTCGCCTCTCCTCACCTATCGATTACGTGGATGATAGTTTTATTGATGAGTGTTTCTTTGCTTTTAGAGTACATACATCGCTAGCGTTGCTGCAACGTAAATTAGAACGTTTTGTGCGCGATGACAATCAAAGGGAGCTCATACTCTACCAATGGATCCGCTCTCATCAGGTATACTTTCTACAAGAATATCATTGCAAATTAATGAACTGGCGGGTGAGAGGATAAGGTAGAGGGAAGGTGGAATTGAGCCAATTTTGGGCTGAAAGTATGGTACGAACGATTGATGACCTGGGCTAGGGAAACAGAGCAGAAGCAGAAAAAATAAGTTGAAGCCATAAAATTGTATTTCTCAGTGGAATCGTCTCTGAAATATGAATTTCTTTATGCCGAAAACTTAGTTTTCACTGAAGATAGTGTGTTGAACTCCGCCGTGAGTGCGTAATTCGATTAATGTTAATGGTTGTTCTACTGTGGCGATGATTGCTGTATGTATTGTTGAGAGGTAACCTTGTATGTTGGCAATTTTTTTGCTCGTTTCCATGCAGGTCAGTAGGGTATGAAGCGATTGAAGAGCTCACGTGATAGAGGAAGGTGTTGAACTGTTGCGTCCGTGCACAACTGAACGGGCTTTTTATGATACGAGGCCGATCATAGTTTTATATGTCGTTTTCCTTTCGGTTTCATGGCTCCCGTTGAACACACCGAAATCATCGGGTATGCTTAGGTCTTTTGAAAGGCTAGAAAGGTTACAGTTAAGTTGAAATGAGTCGATTGTAACTGCCATAAGTCAACGCAGAATGCTCAGACATTATTGCACAACGACAGTGCTTGTAAATTAGAGCTGAAAATTCGCAGATATGTTCATGTGAAGGTCCGAAAGATAGCTTGTCGACCCATTGAAAGGTACCCCCTGAAGCTACCTGTTCTTGAAGCAAAAAATCAGAAGTGGACCGTATGAACTTTGCATGTTTCATTAACACCGACGAATTGACTGTAAAATCCCCTGCTTTAAAAGCACTCGTTCTTTATGAAAAATGAAGATCTGTATTTTTTTGTAAGAAGTTTATAGCCACAGTTAACGAACGCTGTCAAGGTTTCACAAATATTCTGCTTTCGCATTATTTTTCGCATTAATATAGGAGAGTTTGGTTCGCAGTCTAGAATTCATCTGAAATGAAACTAACATTGAAACGAAACGGTAACGTTCAGATGAGTCGCATCTTGCACTATTTCGGGTTGGAGATTTCAAAGCGCACTCGAAGTACGTTGGTGGTGAGGAAGAAGAGGACTCCGTTCTAACTGATGGATTTGGTATTCTGCTGATGCCTTCATAGCGGTGCGTTTTGAAGCGTGTTTTCATATGCTTTTCGATTTTGTCTAGTAGTGCTGCGGTGCAGTGACTAACATCACACCTCTGAAGTGAGCAGGTTGATTCGAAGTAGCTTCTTCTAGCAGTTGTTATGTTATTATCTGTGTCTTACGAACTGTGCGGTAGTGATAATTTATTTTTACCATAACAGTAACTCTTATGAACATCGTGCCTCGTGCTCCTTTTCGAGAGCTGTTATGAATCCCTTTTTTCAGTAGTCTCATCACCTATCGTTCATTACGAGCATTTCCTTATACCATCAGTCTCTGTGCTTTCAACCAATGCATCATGAATAATCTATTACTTAATAACAGAAAAGCCTCGCCTAACTGGAAAGCTCACTGTTAGTTTAATGCGCATGTCTGGATTGGAGTTACATCGCAAAAATGAAAACACTTCGGAGTCCCTGTGGTACAAGGCAGATTGGGTGTGCATATGAAAGACTGAATTTCAAATTATTGTGGCGATCTTTAAGTTTAACCGATGATTTGAAAACTCTCAGCAGTAAATTTGTTTAGGCTGTAGCGTTCTTACCCAATTGTTCTAGGGCGAAGGACCATGATAACTTGATGGAAGTTCGTTCATGTAATCCAGTTGGACTTGAACTGATTTCGAAGATATGAAGGAAGAATTTATGGATGTGAGTGAACAGCACATGTCGTACAAAAAGTGTGAATCATAACAGCAGATATAAAACAATACGAGTTATAACAGCAGTGTGTAATAAGGTGTGTTACAAAGTCGGATTGTTAAGAGTTTGAACTAGAAGAAGCACAACGAACTGTTATTCACAAAATTCATTACAGTTGATTTGATAACGAACGGTTGTTCAACTCCTCGAGTTAAGCTGATATAATTACCATAGGAGTTTGGAAGATATTCGAAATATTTTCAAACGATTTCCTTTCGCTACATAGATTGCGCTGCAGTGTATTAGGTTTTCTTATTGCAAGCCTAATACGTCACAGTTTGGAAAGTAAATTAAGTTAA
Source organism: Ascaris suum (assembly GCA_013433145.1). NCBI lineage: Eukaryota > Metazoa > Nematoda > Chromadorea > Rhabditida > Ascarididae > Ascaris > Ascaris suum. Next base: position 14,091,582 of record CM024187.1, on the reverse strand, counting down.
ATGCACAGATCAGACGAAGCAACAAACGACGCGAGTTAAAACACATCGAGAGTTCGAACAACTCATTTCTGATTTCGCTGTTACCGAAGCAGTGCCGCTTGCACAGCCGGTCGATTCGAGACAGTCGGAACTGCAACGTTTGATGCCTGGATTGAAAAAGAACTTGAACAGACTGCGAGTTGTGCTGAAGCGTGCTGATACTTGATGGTGAATAACGTTTGAAGAGCAGATTACATCGCGACGTGCGCTGCGCTACAGTAGCAGGATTTGGGACTTGGCTAGAGCAGCTGGTTGGGCGGCTGGAATACACCACCAGCAGCAGCCTTGGGAGTTGGAATCCGGATGACTGGATGGACGAGAACGTACTGTTGTGATTTATGATGTTTAAAAATGCAAACTTGCTTGCGTCATATTCGTTCTTTGCTTTTACTGTATACCACCAGCCGCTGTTCAATTTATTTCACTCTTTGTGATGTTTATTTTGCAACCAGCGTCGATCGCAGCACTCGATGATATTGCATTATAGAATGTTTTGGGGGTGGAGTTCAATACCTTTGTTCTTTTCTTGAATGAATAACTGAGATTTCAGTGTAAATTTTGTGGGTAATTGTAAAAGCTGCATGCTGCAAGGAGGTGCTACGTTTTAGTTCTTTAGTTGTTTACCCCCTACGAGGGTGAGTAGCCGATTAAAATGATTTCTGCAAGTAGTGTGTGGCATAAATCACTCTCAAATTATCTGTCATCATCTCCCTGTAATGTCGAATGTCGAAAGATTTTGTAATCTGGTGAAGACAGGATGAGGTTGTTACTGCAATTTTTTTCCGAAACGAAGTAAGCCGATGACTTTTTCCTGCACTAATCTAAATAATCTGCATGAATTTTAGCTTGCTTCATTGATAAATCTATTTTCTTGGATGAAGTAAGCAAATCGATTCAAAAATTTTTGAGCTGAGATGAACATATTGAATCAAAACTTATCGTTCAGGCTTGTATTATGCTAATAAAATAGTTATAAATTTTCAGGGAATTATGTTCTATCCTCATTGCAAGAACGGAGGTGGTCTCACAATGCTGTAAATGCTCGACTAACCGGTATCCTGTTGCTGCGGTTGCGCTTTATCGTAATAGCAGCATTGCAGCTGTCTTTCGGCTGAGTTCTGTAAATATCCAGTTGGCGCTGTTTTGTATATAGCGAAAGTGCCAAATGTTCGTTATCGCTGTACGTTGTATACATTTCTCGGTGCTAAACGTTTTCTACGATATGCCCTCAGAACAATGTTTTTTATTTGCAAACGCGTCGATTGAACACTCAGCGTCTATGATGTGTAAGTTATTATTGGGCCTATAAGGCATGCTTGCAGTTTTGTCAGTATTAAATTGATGTATTTGCTAGTTGTTGTTTTTCATTTGCGGTGCTTCCCATAGCCCACGCAAGTGTACCTTCGAACGCTTCAGCTTGTGCTAATTGCTATTAATATTGCTGAGAGGTTTTTTTGCACATAAAACTAGGAAACAAGTGAATTCATTGGAATCGTGTAAATTCAACTGGCTGCGCACAAGCGACTCATTTGTGGACGTGCAAGAGGTGCTTACCCTACTATGGCGTCCAAGTTTTTTTATAGCCTTGCAATTTTAACAAGTCAGGCGTGGTTTCGCCAGGTCGTGAGTATTTCTTCAAGCCTTTGCCCGCGCAACCGTATCACCTATATAACTTTCGGCTTTCCATCTGCCGCTTGGACGGTATGCATTTTCGGTTTGCTCAAATTATTCCTTCTCACCTGCACTGGCAATCAGCGAGAGACGGGCAGTCTTGGAACATGCCCGGTTAATTGTTGAACAGCTTAGAAGTAGTTTATATCTTTAAGAATGGAGATCGCGCTACCGAGGCTTTTCATTCCCTCCTTCCTTCAAAAATTTTTCTAATGTTCCTAGGGATTGTTGCCCGTTGATTACGCCAACGTAATTATCACATGGATTGCGGTGCAGTTTGAGTGATGACGGCCACCTTCTTTTTACGGTGCCGATGCGCAACGGCTAGGGAAATTGCTTGAGCATAGTTGTGGTTTGCTTCTATACGTGCATGTTTTATGACGTCTTCGTTAGACATTTCTATCCTGCGCCTGGCTAACGCTATATAGTACTTGACTCTCATCCTGCAGCTTCTTGAACGTCACTTTGGTCATTTTCGAGATTTACGAAAGGAAGTTTTGACGGGGTTTTAAAAACAATTCAGTGAACTTTTGAATGGTATCACGGAATATACGAATGCCCTTGCAGAATACGAAGGGCTTTGGCCGGGTTAGTTTGATGCATGAGTACCTTAGTGTACTTTGAAGTTTTCCACAGAAGTCAGTTGTTTTATGCTGTGTGCATGCGAAAGTTGTCAGATTTTAAAGCTTGCAGGTCGCCAAAATTATGCAGCACATCGAAAGCTTCAAATATGAATTTTGCAGCTTGGGAATTTGTGGCACCAGGTTTGAAAGTTGAAAAGCTGTCAGATGAGTGTTGGTTTTCAAAATACTCGTTATCCATCGAAATGTGTCCTGTTATCTTGTTCAACAAGTAGCCCTACGGAGGCAAAGGTCAACAGACTTTCAAGAGCTCGAAAGAACTGCGCGGGTGAGGGAGTGGGTTTCCAGTGTAACTTTTGAGGTGTTTTTTATTTCGAACCAAGCCACTTGAAAATCTCATTAAAACATCTTTGCTCCGCTTGAAAGCTTCGACTTGCTGACCGACGCATTTGCTTTGTAAGGTAGGATTTGCGAGGCGAACCAATAAGTTTTAACCCAACGCAATGAAGCCTGCTGTAAAATTATGGTAGGGATGATAAAGCGCACTGACAATTTTCGAGCTGGGGCGAGCGAAGCAAGCTAAGAAGGACGAGGGAAACCGGGAATGTTTGAAGCGAGCAGTATGGACTGGAAGCTTTTGTGTGAGCGTAACGGGGTCAAAAATCGGCAGGCTGGAGCGATTGAAGAGATCCAACATATTTTAACGTTGAGGCGACCGAGGTGAGCTAAAATATTTTAAACAGCGGAACTTAAAGCCAACGGATTAAGTCGATGCTGCTTTGGACAGCCGTAGGCTTTCTGAGTCGAAAGGGGTTGCCGTTCCTTGTTGATTCTGTTCCCCGCTTGTCCATAAGGGTTTTTTAACCGACCTTCACTCTCCCATACGCCCTTGATCACATACTCTATGGTTATTACAATAGCATATGGCGATAACATCCTCCGAAAAAAAAATGCGTAGGACCATGTAGAGAGACAATGAGTAGTTATAAGAAAGGATAAAACGGCCAGTAAAAGTGAAAGGTGCAGGTAAAGATACTGTAACGACAGGGAAATATTAAAGCGCAGAAGAATGGTTCATAAGTTTGGAACTGTTGAAACATTTCTTCTCCCTTTTGTTTCTTGTGCCACCCACATGGAATCCAGATGCTCCGCAGTTTTGAAATTGCTCGTTATGCGTGCTACTGTCATCGTCAAATAGCGCTCTTCTAGCTGTTGAAGAAGTTGCCCGCTTGGTCAGGACATCGACCGCCTTGAATGAAGAATGGCATGCCAGGCGCCGACAAACAGTGGCGGATCACGGTTAGAGTGTGGGTTTTTTGCTTTGTTCGGAACTTTTTCGTTTTTTTTTACATTCGCAAGCCGATGATACGATGGTATGAAAGCAGCCTTGATTGCACCGGGTTTTACTTTACAGCTTGCCTTAATTTCAGCAAAAGCGAGTTTGTTTCCTTTATCCACGATAGCCTGGGCCTTCCAGAATACCGTGATTCATACAAATAGATGCAATTCGCATCTTCCCGCATCAGTCTAAATTTTTCAGAATGTCCCATTTCATTTAAAATGTACATTCCACCTCTTCCAGGGAAACTCCGTCTTCCGAAATGCTTGCCACGATCTATGCAAAAAGATGCATTTCCATTTCACGGGACGATCTAATTTTTTCGAAGTAATGTGATTTGCAAACCCTTCATGTTTCCTCAAAAACCAAGCCCCAAAACACATATTTCTCCACCTCTTCTCCTTCCAGCAAAATATGCATTCAAAAATGCCCTGCTTCATACAAAGGTTTCGTTCTCCTGTGGGGAGGAGTATCACGAATGCTTCATTTAGCAACTTTTAGCCACCAGCTGATCTTATCAAACCAGTGTTTGACATTGTCAAATTGTTAGGCTTCCTCTGCGGAGTTTAGGGTAAATATTTTACACGAGACCCTACATTGCTTGATACTTACGGAATAAGGTTCATCCTTGTCTAGTTTTCGTGTTACAGCTTATGAGCTGCCACTTCTTTCGGGTGGGTGCACTCTTGTCCTAACCTGCCTTCACATCCAGAGGAAAAGGTAATTGATGACGCGCCTAGTGTTTCCGTGTCTTTTGCATTTTTAATATGTTCTCATTCTTTAATTTTTTTCTCTCAGACAGGGTTGCTGAAAAAAAAAGTTTTTTTTTTGCAGGGAGCTCGGTGATTCAGAAAGGGTTTTATCGGAGAGCGAATTTGATACAATAGTTAGCGAGGCGATAAGGCGCGTATTGGGCCATGCGGCGCCGACATATACGCTAGGTCCATATGACGGGAACAGTCGTAAGGGCTCAATTGTGGTTTCAGCATCCGACTCTCACCTTGTATGGGCGGCACTGTCCATTTACGGTCGACACTTCGGTGCTCCAATAGCTCTTCATTTGAACTCGGTAGACATTCATTAGCGCACTATTCAGCCATATGTTAGTGAAAGGTGCCAGTATGATTGTTGCAACATTGAAATTCGCTATTTTGCCTGATTAGTAGGTAATCAGATGAAAATCCAGAAAGTGAAAGGAACCGTGGGAATTCCCTGAATAAAAATTGCATATACGGAGTGCTTAGTGACTTCATTGTGGATCTGCAGTCTCAAATTTTCAACCCATTAGCCCTGTTTAATATGCGTCCACATCTTTAGGCTGTTTTTTCGTTTACTGCCGTCAAGGTGCTAGGTTATGATATCTTTCTCTTTGTGAACTGTGGACACAGTCCAGGTTGAAATCCTCATTTTATCGATGACATAGCAGACATCGGAAAGGGAAAAGCTGAAAAAGAGCCCTTGCTTTTTCACTATGAAGGGAATGTATAACACATTTTTGGGGGTAGATGCGATTTGCTGATGAAGATCCCGAAGGTGCAGCAATTTTTTCGAAGTTCAAATTGCTTTTGGCATGTTATCGGTTATTGAGAGATTTCCTGTTGGCACGCATGTTTTCGATGGTTGTTCATTCACCATCTTCAACGAAAAGTCTGTGCATGTGTGACGCACAGACTTGTCATGGACCGGGTGAATGGAATGACGCACAGATCAAGTACGTACGCAAGTGACTGTACATATTACTCGGGATTTCCCTAACGGACTGCTAATTATCTGTTTGGAACAGAATGTATTTGAATATGAGGTTCGAGGCCCAACTAACAACTCAATTTCGACAGGACCGAGATTCACAGATTTAAAGAATGAGGCCCAGAGGATTGATGGCGGCTGAAACGGAGGAGTTCCTGTCCATCGACACCACTTAGGAAATGCTGGAGATAGAGACAAATGTTAGTGTGTATAGGATGCATATAAAAGGGACCTTTGTGAGACAACTTTCAAGTTGATCCAGCAGTTTCTAAAGCAGCTCAAATGGAGCAAAAATTTTTTGTACACTTTGTACTCTATCGAATCAGTGCAGCGACATCGTTACGCCTGTTTTATTATTTCTTTCCTGTGTGGTCTGTTAAGTTGAACTACGAAAGAGCAAATCTTTTAGCTCTTTTGGCATACTTTCTCACTTGTTCTGTAAAAAACTGTGTTGATTTTTTCGGCGTGGTATGCTTCATTTGGCTGAATATTGTTCTGTTACATGCAGTGTTGCGTTAATGTTGCAGCTTGCAGCTTAGGATCGTCGAAAGCTGTTGACTGAAACGCAGATGGTAACGATGTCGATCCGGCGTATATCGAGCTGTTGACAGTTGCTTTGTTTGTTGTCTACGCATTTTATCAGCGATGAACTTTTGCTTAACCGTTTGTGGTTATGCATTTTGTGAGTGTTTTTGGAGACTGGATTCTGTTGGCATTTTTATTTTTTATATATTTTCGCGAATTTGCATATCCAAGGCGTATCATGACGACATTGTATCTGCGCTGTATGTACGTCTCTGTCTTTTCAGCAACATTCAACTTGAGAGCCCCTGAAACTAGAATTGCTTATTAGAGTTAAACTACAGTTTCTTAGGTATAATGCATCATCCTGTAGCATCTTTCACGCTGGTCCATTAAATGAATCTTTCGTTGTAGATCCCTTCAAGGGATTTACTAAATAAATGACGAGGGTATTACTTCGTGTATTTATTAGTTTTTATTGATTTATGAAACTGGTTGGTCAGTGAACGTGCTTTGGCAAACTTTCGCAACTCTTAAATATCTCGTTTATGTATGTAGGGAACTTTTGTTGGAACGCCTTTGTTGATTTGTCTTTTTTGCGTGTCCATCAGCAGCATTATTAGCCTTGTAGTTTAAATAGGACCTATTCAGGGGGTAACAGAAATCAGAGGAAAGCCCGCTATCAGCGGCTAAGTTTTAACGGAGGGAGGAGAGCAGCATTCTTGCATTAGAATTCAAGGAGGTGCAGCTCACTCGTTCTTGTCTCTATTAAGCCGGCGAAAAAATGGTTGAAGATGAGCATGAGCTTGTCGAATGCAGTCTTCACTCTTTGAGGCTGCTCGCCTGTTAATCTCTCTTTTTGATTTGTGAGAGGCAACTTTGCTGTTACGTAATTGTTATGTTGCTTATTTTTGAAGAATACTAAGAAATTCATTTAGCTGTTGTCTGCGTATATGTTGAAAAGAAATCCGTGCTTTTTTTCTTGTTTTTTTTGGCATAGTGGAAGTTCATATTGCTTTTACGTATTCTGCACGCTTTTCATTTGTTTGCGCCGAAAATGGAAAGGTGGTAAGATTTGCTCGGAGCGCTCTCCTTGCGGACTATGGACGAACTTTCCTGCCCAGTAGTCACCACTGTGGTAGGAAAAGACTTGCAAAAGTTCCCAGTTGCGGGTCTTAAAAAACCGGAAGGAAAAGATGCGCGCTCTATGTGTATGACCAAAAGAATGGGGGCGCGGTAAAGTTATATCGCATCGGAGCACCGGAAATTGTCAAGACATTTTTTTCACGCGATTTTCTTGTTACTTCATAATTAGCTTTTCAACAGACCTTAATAGAAATAGAAGGGCTATAAATGAGCGAACTCTGTGAAAGCTGCGGCCTTTGCTACATCCAGAATAAAAGCTAGGGGGCCTGTGGACACGCATCCTGTAGAATTTGTCGTGTGGATGTTTGAAGCCAACTTTGGTGTTACAGTTCGGCCGGAGGAGTTTTCAAACTTTTTGAAACCCGTGCGAACGAGTTCGATTGCCCGGTTTTTCTTGGTGTGTGGAACTTGCTGTTTGCCTGAGTACGCCGTGTGATGTTGGCCGGTGTGCTCATTGTAAATATTGGGTTTGCAAGGTAATAAACGGAAAGGGCTTAGTTGCAAGGCGGGAAGCAGTCGGTTGTAGGGTTAAGTAAAAGGTGCTCAGAGGTGGTTTGACGGGGTTATAGTGGGGTAATAAACAGTTGGTTGTGGGCTTAGCGTGTTGGGTCTCGACTGATGAGTGGTTTGTCAGGTCGAGTGTGAGTTGATAGATTATGGGTTCTTTGGTTAAGGCTAAGACACAGTGGCAGTTTCACCACTACACCCTCACTGGGTAGTATTTGTCACCGTTTGAAACGGTGAATCGGTAGTAGTTTAACAGAACCATATTTACGGTCTTATGAATCCTCAGTAAAGGTTTATGTGCGCACTGAAATGGAGGTGTTGCCTATTTATGCCACATTTTGCAAACGTATCATGCGAAAGAATAACTTCCGATTGCAAAGCATCCAGTTGAGGGTGACTTGCACGATGTAGATGCAACGGTACGATAGGTACTCTGTCCACATATAAAGGATTTTATATTTTGCACGCTGCACGCAACGCTACTTGATGTTCGGATCATTTGTTAAGCCACTCATGCCAACAGATGTATAGGCGAAGTCAGATCCTGAAATTCTTAATCGCGTGCTATCACTCTCTAATCAAGACGTCGAGCGGCAGTTCATCCAGCGTTCTGGTAAAGCGCAGCTGTTTATATCACGCAAGCTGATTTACTTTTACGCATTGAATCGAATCCTCTTTCTTCCTGCATGATAGCACTATAAACTGTGACGTTAATACCAGCATTTGCATGCAGAGTCGCAACAATTTGGACACATGCAGGAGACCACATGTCAACGGCAACGCGAATAATGACTGGTGCAGGTTTGTGGAGCATCAACATAACGCCATGACTCCATTCAGAGGTGGGGCCACTGTTCATGATCCCACAAATGCCCATCACCTCGCAACCTATCGTTTATCGACGCATATTCAACGCCACGACTTGCTGTTCGCGTTCTCGCATAATCCACTGTCCACAGCCCCACATCCCACTGTTAATTTCATAGACAGCAGTAACATTATCCAAAACACCACACTCATTACCATAAAACGCGCCAATGAATGCGAAAACTTCGCGACACGTCAACCAAAATGTCCGGTGTGTTTTAGGAACACAAAGACTTTAAGAAATATATATGGACGGTAAATTATGTGGTCGGCAGGTTGTTGGTACGTTGAGCGACTTCTGCCAGGTGCGATACGTTGGCGGATTTCTTCTGCCATTTTCTTATATAGGACAACGGCCTTTCACTTCATTTTCCATCCAAAACATCGCACCGTCCACGCAAGATTGACGACAGCATTGAGTCTATTGTGAAGGCATCGAACTGAGCATTAAAACCTCGCCAACTCCAGATAATGTTCCCTGTTACTTAACATGGCAACAACAAGCATCTCATGTTGGCCACGCCCTCCTACTTGAAAAAGGCCATTACCACTCCCCAACTAAAGTCTCAATTAACCTCGGCGAAAAATTATCTTATCGCAAGCATAATGTCATTAGTATGCAAACTTATGGAAATCACTTTGAAGGGTTCAGTGCTATTCTACGCTGCATCCGCTTACTTATTAACTTTGCATAATATAGGCTAGCTCGGTGAACGCACACTTTCGCAGCGATTTTACGTGTATTGACTGAATAACTGCATTAAAAGAAAATTCGTACTGATATAGTGTAAGTGGACGATGTAAAGGATGTTGTGTGTGCCACCGGAAACTTGCACAGATTATAAGTTCACTGGGTAACCGACATTTTATTAAAATGGATTGAGTGCTTCTTCTCAAATCGTTTACTTGCGGTGAAGGTAAGAGAGTGCCTCTCGCCCATCGCCCATCCATGAAATTGTCGGTGGTGTTCCCTCATGATGCGTTTTAGAACCATTTCTTTTCTTGACATAATATAAACGATATTCCGAACAATCTTCCGGGTGACTGTAAGCTGTTCGCCAATGTTCTGATGACCTGTCAACCACCAACTACTCCTGCTATTGATTCCCATGCTGTCCAAATCTATCTTGATAAATTCAGTGAATAACCAAGGCAGTAGAAGACGTTGCATTTTTTCAGATCAAAACGAATATGTCCCGATATCTACACGGGGATTTAAATTGTTCGGAAATTGCTTTGAAGACCTTCAAAGTACCAGATTGCATCTGCTAGCCCTACAAGACAAGTGTGCTGAAGACCAGCATAAAGCGCGCATAATTTATTGCTTACCTATTTCCATGCAGGTGTGATCAGCTCATCTTATTACAGGTGTGAGGATCGTTGAAAAGCTTCAAGCATATCACTTGCATCACTTGTTTAGCGTCCCACATACCATTCCTCAGAGCCTTCTCATCCAACTCTCAGACCCCAACAAAAGTTTTTCAACCCAGAAGCGTCAGAGTATCGCAAGGCGAAGTTTGATTTGGTTTTCTACTATAAAATCGTGAAATCTTTCTTGGATATTCCATTTGAAAGGATTTTCTCATTTGTTCGGCGTCGTGAATATGAGGTGATTACTTGTCTAAGCACGGAAACACAAGCAGCGTCTTTCACGGTTTTCAATTCAGGGCCATTCCCGTTTGGGACAGCCCATCTCGAACTAGATGTATCGTTATCCAAAAATCGCCTTGATTCATTCGACTTCGAAGCTCTTTACCGTGCGGTATACTACAAGTATCAAAGCTCTCTAACTTTCACTGACTTAGTAGACTGTACGGCGTGTACCTCCACCTTCCTATTGTTTACCTCATCTGCGCAATCATATGCATTTCCTTTGTGCTGCTTCTTTGTCCCTGAACCTATTTACTATTCATTGCCCACATTTCTTTCTGTCTGCAAGACTTTATTCTCTCCCGCTTTCTCCTTTATTATCCCGTGTTCTCTTATGCGAATGTGCGTCGTTTATATATGCATGTCTGAATACATAACGCGCTGAGAACAATATCCTCGTCGTCATATGCAGTTTTTTCCTACGTATAAATGAAGACCACCCAGTTCAATATCTACCATCACAGATCATTTTACACTTGCTTCCTTGACCCATTGAAAACTACTGAAAAAACAGAGACCGAGCATCACTACCTTGCAAAATCCATCCGGACCACGTCCATTGTAAGGGAGAGTCGTTTGCACAGGCGGTCAAGAATATGGCGTAGCAACGGTTCAAAACCATTGCCGGCAGGTTTGCTGCTGTGGTCCGCTTCCCCTCAAATTCCGTCTTCCAATATCCGACAGGAGGACCTCAACACCCTCTCCTTCTTTCCCATCCTTCCTCGCTCCCCTCCCCCCCCACCCACCTAAAAAAAACATCGCATTTGCCGTTCTGCACATGATGTCGCATGTGTAGATTGCACCGCCGTATCCATGCGTACACCCAATTCAGATTGCTGAATAAAACTCTGATAACAAATGCATTTGCAAGACATCGCAAAATGCTTTATCCTTCCATACGATGTTCTCAGCTTGTGTTCGTCGACGAACTGCGCGCCTTTCCGACAAAATTGGGGCATTACATAACGGAAGTGGAAACAATGTGAAGCACTAAGCGTCACTAAGGAACCTTAGACAATGAGTACCTTCGCGACTACATTAATACATAAAAGTTTTATTTGCAGACCAAAATCTGCCTCCTCAAGCACATGATGGCTGTTTATGAAAATTGCTCTCCTGGATGCCTGGGCCGATTAGAATGAATGATTAGAGTCGCGTAGGCAATGTATTTTTGGAATTTTATACGCTGAACTCATTCGGATCTAATATTTGATTCTCCTCACCTCGAAGCATCCATGGAGAAGCTCTCAGAAGCAGTACGTAGATTTGCCGAACTCAACAATAATAAAAACAAGGCTCATTTCCAAGAAGGCCGCTTGTGTTACAAATACTTGAACGTTGTTGCATAAAATTAATACAAGAATTACAGAGACGGATACACCACTACCTTGGATTAAGATGTGAAGGAAAGAGTGCGCTGCAAAGAACAAGCGAGGATACAGTACAAATAAGCACACATTTTTAAAATGAGAAGTTTATCACTAACTTTTGTTGTCGCAAACTTTCTTGAAAAGCAAAAAAAGTGAGAGCAGTGCGCGACGTTGTAAGCCTCATTATGCGTGAAGTTTGCAGTAGGGCGCACCGTTCTTCGCGTAGAAACTTTCGCCTTCCAAATTCACGTTGCAACTCTGCAGATACATTTTGAACTTTTGAAACATTATCATACTTTTCCTGCAGTCTAGTTTATTTACAGTGCCTTTATTTGATCTTTGCTGCCATCCGCATTGTTTTAAGGAGAGCAAATTCACTCAAGGCAAAGGAGCAGAAGGAAAGTGGGCCAGCAAGGTTTTGAACCTCTCGCATCGAATCAGTTTTCCCTCATCCTCTCTTTTTAACTGTTGAACGCAGATAGAACTGCAGTGTACTACTGCGTTTTTGCTACCCGCTATGTTAAAGAGTTAAAAGCATTTGAAAACCGTTGTCTGAGTTCGTTGCGTTTCTTGAAATGCTTCTCGCTATTGAAACAGCCTTACAGTATCGCCAAAGATGAGATATCGCAACCTCAACAGGCAGAGATATCGAATAAAAGAGTTCAGTTGGAATAACGTGCAACATACCGTGCAGTTGAAGCAGTTTGAGTGGAAAGCCGAGCCAAGTGCTTCCACCCATCTGTCACCCGCTTCGATTGGATAATGACACGAAACGCATTTAGTTGTGAAGAGGGCGTTCCAGTCTGAATCGCACCGATTATTTACTGCTACTACTAAACACAGTTCACAGTTAATCGTATATTCATCCTTGAAGTTTTGAAAAAACCCACACCTCATCCATCCCTAAATGAGTCTACTTTTTCCTCGCCTGTCAATTGTTCTGGATCTTTTAATCGCACAACGAGCAAACTTCCATTACTGTTGTCTATGCCGTCTGCCCTGGCATTAAAATAACCAAATATCAACCATTTCCTGTCAAATGTACAACCTCACACGGTCTTTGCCAATATCACGCTATTGAGTGGGTCCATGCCCATCTGTGCGTCCATGTCCAGCCGTTCTAATGATAAACACCAAAAGCTACGATGACGAAATTTGCGGTTCTAAACAACATCGAAAGATGACTTCTTAATACTAATTTCGTCTCAACTGAGTTATTAACACTTTGAAATGCTACAAAATTTGCGACGTAATTTTCGCGTGCATTTGACTGGAAGCGATCCAAAAAGACTTTCAGCAAGAATATGTGCATGCGGTCGTACTACAAGAAAATTAGCATATGAGGCATTATCTCGATGTTTCGCGAATAGCGATGTAACCGTCCAGTTTATTGAATGGGAATATACAAGATCTATATGATGTTAGTTCTCATTGCAGTTATTCACATCTGTTTGCTAAGGATTCGCTCACCCAAAAACACTGGACTCAGTTAGCCAGCCGGTTGTATCGACATTCCACAAACGCCAACAAATTACCTAAGCTATTACCATTGAATAAATATAAGGATTCATCTGGAAGGATAGAAAAAATGTTAGTCATCGTGATCTATGTCGATGAGTTGCCGTAAACAGACTAAAAAGAAAAACTGTACTTAGGCGTTACACAGTCCTTTATCGAGAAATATTTTAATGTTACCTGCAAAAAATGAGAAGGGAATTAAATGAAGTCTGCCGAACTTCAACTTGTGCTTAGAGATCCTACTCGAAATTTTCCGCTTAAACTTTCACTTTTGGTCATTCTTTGGCACAAACAACCGCGAACCCCGCTAAGTTCACTGGTTGCAGATAATTGCGATGAGCGCTCATATTTCTGATATGGTCTTACGATCTGTTTGAGAAAAACTGTAGCAGAAATATGATTGCAACTCTCGAATCCGAAATTCAGACCATCGTATTCGCACTGCTAACTTCGGGTCCTCAGTCCTCGCTGAGCTCGAGGAAGGGACTCCCATCCTAGGAACCTTAGTACTGGTGACTTTATTACCCCTCAATTTCCTATCCCTTTAGATGGGCATTTTAATTTTATTTATGTGTGTAGTTGCCAAACGGCATGCGAGATTTCGACGCATTTTCGGTGAGCACATGGACGAAAGATCCACTGATGTACGAAAGAACGAACCGGCTTCACAGTAGGGTAAGCCTTGTTCGAGGAAGAACGCTGAATTTCCAAACGGCTTATGGCAATGCGCGCAAACGAAGCACTGCGGATGCCACTGCTTTTGTAACGCGTTCAGACAATCCTGAAGGTTGACGCATTATCAGACTTTCCTCAAAAAACTGTGATCCCTAAATGAGCTGCTCTTTTACGTAAGGAAGTTAGCAATGTGCAGTGTGGCAGTGGATTCAACATCGAATTTGTTACAAACGGAAGGAAATCCGCGGCGAAATAATTATCTCAGTTGCCACTTTAGAATTCTCCAATAATTTTCTCATTATTCGAATTTGCATAAATACCGCACCTAAATATTTGAAATTTAAAATTTAAATATTCTAGCAGGCAAACTTAAACAAGCAGATCTGTGTAAACATCGTACTGGAAAATCTCAATAAAATAATGAAATACCCCTGTTACAAAACATCGCAAAAAAATTGTCTCTCAGTCATAATACTTGAAAAAACACATTTTTATAACCTTGTGCATTACACACTGTTGTGTCCTATTAAAACTTTGCGACTGAAAAAGTATTACTGAGCGGTTTAATGCAACATACCACAGTTTGTGTAGCTCGCCATTCATGTCAACTTACCAAAAACATGATCACTTTCGCTGGTAACGTAGAGAAAGGCACTACATTTATAGAATCAGACGAACGAAATCTAAAGGCGCAAGGTGTGGGAGCGTGGAAAGGGGAAAGAGAACTAAAGGAGGCGGAAAAGGTGCTACATGCGGAAGAAGTGGAGCTCTGTGGTCCACTCTGCATTCTTGCTTGCCGTGAAGATATCCATCCCAGGTTTTGTGGAATATTTACTGTGATTCACATAAAAGGATGTATTTCCTTTTTTCCTGGAGTAACAAATTTCAATTTTTCTCAGTATAAATTAAAACTTGTCTTGACGAATTTAAGGCTCTTTCCTTTCCACTCATCCTTACGGCAAACAAATTTTTTAAAATATTTGCCCTCACTCACATATAAACTTTTATCGTGGGAAATTTTGCCAGGAAAAAAGCGAGAAAATATGTATTAAATCTAAAACTTACGTTAAATCATGGAGATAGTGAATTTTCAGTACTCATTCTGCGATGAAAGTCATGGCCACCCTACTGGAATAAATCGAAAAACAATGAAGGCGGTGAACAACTGCTGGGGCAAGCTAAAATCACAAAGAAAAATTGCTACTAAAGAAAATTACCGCGGTGATCGGACGACTACATTTAGCGCAGTGTGGCGCAATCAGATTCTCGAAGCATTGTTCACAGTACTTCTGGCCTTTGTCCTCAACGAAGCCGATATCCAGAAGTCTCCTATTGCAAGCCTTATTGGCACACACAAAGTGCTCCGGACACCATGCCAATCCAGTGGCCAGGACGTAAGCGCCTCTAAACACCTCTCATCAGTTCGTATTTAATGAACCCTAACTTTTATCCTACTCTCACACAAATCTGCACTGAAGCCGTAGGCATTCGGTCATTCAATAATGACTGGAAAACTCAACGAAGTTAAAACTCAGTGAAAAAACTTTCTACCCTGCATCCCTTAAAAATCATTGTGTGAGTGCAAAAGACAACTGATACCGTGAAAAGGTGGCAAAAACTTCCGCTATGATTTTATTATCGATTAACGCTTTGCACAGAATCAAAGAAAGTGGAGCTGGAAGTGTGGCAGCTTTGCATGAAACAGTGCATCCAAAACTTCAGATAAAAAAGTGGAAACGCTAACCGAATTTGTTGCTTGCAATGTTCGCAGAACGGCACTCGATTACCTTGCGTCTGGAGTGTACCTCTGCCTCTCGCCGAATCGTCACCTTGACGGATATGCTGTTGCGTTGTTGATGTTGTTTTCACGAATTTGTTAGTACTCGCTGAAAAAAAAAAAAAAAAACTTCTGCAGTTTTACTGAACGTAGAAATCGTTTACTGAATCTGATTAAACAATAATTCCAATTAACACACCTCATTTCCGTTCAACTTTATCCATCACACAGCCTACCACAAAGCTATCAAATTACTCGCTTGAAATGTCATCAGAACGACTGTCTGTGAAATATTCTTCCGATATTTTGATAGATTTTACATGCAACGAAGTAACAAATTGAAATTATTTACTGCGTAAGTGCAAACTTTACTATAACATTTTTTCGAGTACTACGCTTATAAAGCCTTCCGGAGAAAAGAAGAATTCCTTGTGGTATGGCTGTAATTCTTGAGCCTAAGCTTGATACATGAGATTCTTTATCCCAATCAGGAAAAAGAACTTGCCGCTTTGCTGCCTTTTTCAGCGTTACAGCACCTTTGCATGGAAAAATCAGTCGCTGATGTAAAATAATAAATGTTACTCATTAATCTACCAGCAACCTTTCAACTATTTCCAGAAATTCAATACTTTCTGAATATCTTGTAGATCGAAATGGATAAACTTGAACAATATATTGAGTAAGGATGAGGCGAATGGTGGAGAGAATGCTCGCCTACTCTGTCGAGCGTATTAAAACTAGAGGGGAGGGGAGGAATGACGTGGTGAGCGGATCACTTTAACATGCAAAGAGGTCACACAACACCAACCATGCTATACAAAAGAAGTGAGAAAATTGCCAGTCATCCGAACCTTTCTTTTCTCCTCCTTACACAAATTCACTGCCAATCACAGACGTAACACGCGAACCTTTCCTTCCTTTCTTACATAAACTTAGATAAAAAATTTTATGCTTCAGAAGATTTCGTAAAGGAACAACCATACTGTTAAGTACCTGTCCACGTTTAACAACATTATGAAATGTGTCACTAATGTTGTTCTGCATGGATGAATTTAATAGCTTAAAATAGAAGCTTTTAATGCTTTCTTTCAAACTGCTTGGTACCGAGCCCATATCGTCTGCAAGTTTGACATCAGCTTCAAACGAGCTTTTAATACTAGAATCCAATGACTGTCAAATACGCAAATGAAATGAAACACTTCATGCTAGATCATCTAATTTTCGAATGCAAACGAAACTCGAAACTGCAACCAAATATCTATCGTAGCCTCGAATATGCAGACCATAAGCTCTACAAACTCATGTCTTAGCCGTTATGGCAGCACATTTTTGAGATGTAAATAGCACTGTCACATACGATTGCTCTTGCACTCCTGATTTCAGCATAACATTGCCTCCCCGCATCACCTTACATTTGAAAACCAATTTTTGGTGGCTCAAACGGTTGCATAATTGCCTAAATCACTCGTGCCCAAAATAAAGCAAGCAGGAAAACACGCTTTTATGCATACATGACATTACGTTATTTATTTAATGAAAATGTCTACTTTTATTACTCCCATGAACAAAACGTCGTCGGCAAGAAATGGATAAAAACAAACTGAAACCTCAAGAACCTATCCTCTCCTTAGAAGTGTTCACTTTTCAAAATTGCGTTTCGCGTGTGCGATATATAATTATGATCCACTTATATCATAATAATTTGACGATCAACCATGAAGAGGAAACGACAATTTCCTCAGCATCCGCCTCCTTCATTATCCCGCTATCAATAATCGCACATCCTGAATCTCGAGTGTGAGCGAAAAGAAAAAAAAACAAAACAAAACAGAAAGTTCACTGCACGCATACAGTTGTTTCGTAGTTCGAGATTTTGCAGCGCATTAATGACGCTTTCTGATGCGCTTCGAGGTGAAACCTCGACACCATTGCCATTACGAGCATTAGGTGTCATCCCTGTGCCTCGCCCATTTTGTATCGCATCGTCAGCGTTTCTAACAGCATTACTTCTTTCTACAAATGTTCCACATAACCATGCACATTCGAAAAAAAGAAATATGACTTTAATGGGAAACCGATTAAGAAATACATAGGTAAACGCTACATGCACAAATGAACGCATAAAAACGAATCAAAGATCGGTTTGTTCGCGTAACCATAATCGCCTCGACAGTACTTTCCTCTTTTAAGCCACCGGCGATGAGGAGTGAAAAGATGCGCTTAGGAGACCACCTTATTACCCACCGCTAATCGTCCACTCACGCGATATTTCTATCTGTCCCTCTATCTATCTACCCTGTCCCCTCCCACACGCAAACAAAAAGAGTTTCAGACGATGTCGCAAACAAAACAATTCTCTTCCGTCACGACAAACTGTGCGTTCATGAATTTCTCTTCTTTTAGAGGAGCACACAATTAGCTGCCATCGAAGCATTCATTAGCGAAAGGCACTGTGAATTTCAGGATGTTAAATATGAATGAAGATGACGGACGACTGTGCGACACGCCGGACAGAGGAATGCATGCAACAAGCATTTAATGACATGCGCACAAGGGAGGACAATTTTTCCGTTTACGATGAGAACGCAACTTCACATAAATTGTCCTTTGTGCGGTGGGTAAGCTGTATGAGAGGTCAACGAAAACAAGCAACACAAACACCTACAACTGTGCTCATCACTGAGCTCACGTATTGCACGCACGATTCTTTCAGCAGGTGTTTCCAAATATTGACGCTGATGCATTGACTGCTTGCAAGACTCCGAATTAGTTTCAACAGCTTCGCCCTGAGTTAGACGCTTTGCAGTGGACGAATCACCACAGCCTTCTATCAAGCTGGTGTCCTGTTCAACAGTTTGTTTGTTTCCTTCGAACGCCATCGAACCTCCATCACGTCGCACACTCGATGCTTCCACCACGCTGCACATTAACTGCTTCAACGCACCCGATATTGACGGCTGAGCAATGACAGCATAAAGAGATACTTAGAACGTCATGAAGTCAGTAATGCCCAAAGGCACAAAAATTTGCGTGAAAGATGACGAATTTTTCGATGGCACTAACCTATACTTTTTAAAAATTCAGACGCGAAAGTAATCTCATCCTGTACCACAACACATAAGTTAGCAGGCCAACTTGTGGAAGCAGAGCTCACCCTTCATATGAACTCGATTCTGGTGATTTTCTGAGCACATCTGCATCGAGATTCCTGAGAAAAGCGATGGCGTTGTCAAGCAGCTGGGAAAGCTGCTCCTGCTGTTCGTGCAGCTGTCGTTGATGCCGTTCGATACTCTTAATGGCAATGCGCCTATCGTTCACGTCGCGTAATCGAGCTTCCTCCTCTTCTCTCTTCTTTTCTTCCTCACTCAAAACCTCATATCTTTGCCTAGAAATGGTCTCAGGTACTGAATTCTCATCAATCCCTTTTTGGGTCGACAATTTCGGACTATCTTTTACGTCTGCGTAGTGTTTATGGAGCAGTACATCAGCAGGAGAGTCGTTTTGCCAAATAGCTTCGCTAATTTCTGTAAGCCTTTCTATATTTCGCTGTCGGAACAACTCGATTCGAGCGATATCATCGTCACGCTGTCGTTCGGCCTCTTCGCTTCGTTGCTTAGCGAGAACGGCTCTCGAACGTGCCCGCCTAGTGATATGCGCTCTCTGCATGATCTGGTCGACGGTATCGAGCTCACTGAGCAATTGCATGCCGTACAGATGCTCGCGCTCAAGTTTTATGGTTTTCTTTTCCTCTGCAGCAACTTGTTGCACATCCTCACTTACACACCGCTCTTCCTCTGCAGTAACTCGTTGCACATCCTCACTTATACACTGCTCTTCCTCTGCAGTAACTCGTTGCACACCCTCGCTTATACACCGCTCTTCTTCCGCAGCAACATATTGCACATCCCCCCTTACGTACCGCTCTTCCTCCGTAGCTACCTGTTGTACATCCTCATTTATGCACCGCTCGTCCTCCTCAGTGTTCCTTAAGATCTCATCAACATTAGTGTTCGTACGCTCACCAAGATTATTATTTGTCACATCTTCCAAGCATACTTTTTCAACATCCTCCACCGATGCACAATTACCATTTTGAGGTAAGCTCATTGAGTTGACTTTCTCGTCCTTTCCATCAATGCACTTTTCGTGCTGCTCATCCAGTTCCGCTTTTTCCGTATCTGTACTCTCCTGCATGAGTT
Organism: Ascaris suum; assembly: GCA_013433145.1. Taxonomy (NCBI): domain Eukaryota; kingdom Metazoa; phylum Nematoda; class Chromadorea; order Rhabditida; family Ascarididae; genus Ascaris; species Ascaris suum. The sequence continues at coordinate 14,071,975 of CM024187.1, read as the reverse complement.
CCGCCATTTCCACGTTGAACTCAGGCGACAAAACTACGTCACCTTCAGCATTCTTTATGATCGATCTTTGTTCAACGCCCAAATCCCTTTCCTCCATAGTTCCTGTCCTCTCGTTCCATAAACGTTCAGCTGCGATCTCTCGCTCTCGCAATTCGCTTACAAGTGTTAGCAAACTGCGGCTATTGCCAGTAGATGAGCGTTCTCCATGCACAAGATGCGAGGGATCATCAATATTAGCATAATAAGATTTGCGCCATACAACAGTAGACGAGGAATCCTCAGTGTGCGCCTTGCCGTTATGTAAGCATTCCGTTTCTTTGGCAGCAATCGACGATGCATCATCATCTGCGTTGGTGATGGCGCTCAACGATCTTCGTGCTGGAGGCAATGGGGTACTACGTGGTTCTACCTGATGGATAACATCGTCTTCAGAAGCGAAAGTGGTGCTCGAAATAGCTGACGACCCCGCACGTTGTTGCTCGCATTCATCTATCAATAACGAGCCTTGTGACTGTGTTGTTGATTTCGTTTCAATAGGAACATACAGCAATTCTTTGGCCCTCGAAAGTTTTTCCACCTCACTACTTTTGAAAGTCGATGTGGTTTGATTCTCACCGGCTGCATCATATAAGACTCTCCGTTCGCTCGGAAAAACTTCTCTGACTACTCGCATTGTTCGCGCGACTGGCTTTCTACCTGCGTTGTGTTGGTCTTCTACTTCCACTGGAGTATCTCCCCTTAGGAGATTTGTCTTCGAGCTAGACTGTCTGTGTTTCTCCTTATCAAGTTCATTTATATAATTCAGAAGGGAGACGGCTTGACGATCGCTCTTCACTGACGCTGAATGTTGATGAAAACGCCAAAATTTCTTAACGGTCAAATTTGATGGAGGCGGCCAACTGCGAATTGAAGGTCGCCTTCGTGGTGAAGTCGCCTCCCGAATCTGCGGCGGCAACGGCACGTGATGCGGGATCGCGTACAGTGAATGCTCCTCGGCCGAACCTGTTAACGAAAATAAGCAGTGCATACGGACGAGGGAAAATTACGTGGACAATACTGACGGAAACACAAGCTCAGCTTCCTGATATAACAGAGTATTCACAAAGCGTACTGCATGCGCACAACATTGCTGTGAAATTGCCATAGTTTCCTGGCAACGTTTTTCACTTTTTGGATGCTACAGTTACCAGAAAAACCTCATGATCTACACATAATCACATAGGTCACTAAACGATAGCAAGCCCGCATATAGAAAGAGAGAGGAATGTAGCGAATTCCTTTCTGTCGGAAAAAACAGCACAGCCGAATTAAGCAACTTGGGATAACATCTCAATCATTTAGCCTATACTGTTACCAATAAATTCAGTACGGTTTGTCTAGCCTTTAAAAGTTTTTTCAATTCTTCCGCTTGGAAAAGACCTTTTTGTAGACCTTAACAATCGTAAGGAATGCTTTCAGCCGGCAATGAGTTCAACAATTAAGTTATCACTGAATGAATTTGAAACTAGATACTACTTTCATTAAATGAACAGATGACTTACAATGAGTAATTTCATCAAAGAACAAATCGCCAAAAAACCTTTATTTTCTAAAATCGCCCATCTCCGAGTGAATCAGCGATTTGCTGATTTGCCTCCATTATGCCCCGTTATACGAATACTTCTGTCAATAAAACGATAAGATGCAACAAGGACTTCCACATAGTAAAACCATGCACTCGTTGGACAACAATAAACGTACACAATGTCAACGTCACGTAAAGGTTAGAAATGCTGCCGAAATTAAGTCAAATAAAGAACCGCTTGCTAATAAATCGTTTAGCACAATCGTTATTTAAAAGCCCAACCCATTTCTTTCTAAGTGATTTATTCAGTAAACAGAGGATTCTGTTTGAATTAGAATATTCGAAAGAAAAGCAACAAACTAAGTGAACAGAGACGAAATCAACACTTAGAATGATTTTGATGCTCGATGATGAGAAATCCACTTGATTGAACAAATGCTTATCTCGGAATTCACTCAAATGGTCACAACGCTACAAAAGCAAATCACATAATCATTTCTCCTGAACACTACGAAATAGCCCCTCCAAAAAATACCCCCCGTCATTCAGAAATCCGCTTAGTACCAATATCTCATTTGTGACAAATCGCCACCGCCATCATCCGTCAGTCGTCACTGCAACCGTACAACTAAACGTCATGTAAAAACACTCTTTGGCAACCCTTAAAACTTTATGGAATATTGACAACATTGGCTTTCTTCAAGACTCTCTGTTACGCTATACGCGAAACAAATAAACGGTATCAAATTCTTTTATATACATCTAACTGGAATTCTGAATTCAAATACTTTGGTTATTATTTCTAGCAAACGAGAATTAAAAAATAAGCGCGTCATTTTTGCTGCCAACGACCTGAAATATTTTCACTATAACGCTGAAGTCAACACATTTTCTACACAAATGAAAAAGCCTCTTCAATATGCTTTCGAAAAGAATTAAGAAGATCTAAATAAGCTTCGTTAAAAAATTACGAGCGCAAAGCTTCCAAAACAGTTAATAACCATACAAAAACGTTAAAACTCAACGCAGCATAGCCACTTGCCCTGAGAACAACAACCTGAACTTAACTTTCCTTCTTCTGCATCAGACGGAGAATGAAAACAAAGGGAGGAAATTTTGACTGGGTACTAGCCGATCGCAATTCTGAACTAATTCGATCATACCGTTGCTCTGATGGGTAATCGTCGACGAAGAATAAGACTCATTTCTGAGATCCTGGCCATAATGAGTCGCCGATGACGGTACACCCCGGTTGCTTGGACTGAAAACAATAAAAAGGTTAGCCTGGTGCACAAATAATCAAATCTACGACCCTCAAGTTAAACGCGCCTTCCTAAATTTAAATCCACTTGATCAAGTAAATGGTTTTACACAAGATACTTTCGATCTCCTCTCCCTCTCCTCTCCCTCCCCGCTCCTCCCTCAGCAAAACTAGTCTTGAATCGTTCCTTTTTCTCCATTCGAAATATCTGGTGCAAATGCGCCCCGAAGATATCACTTACATTACAAGTAGATAGTTCTTCATAGTTATTTCACTCGTTCCGCTGTGTTTGTGCTCCCGTCTCGAAAAAGTTCTCTCTCACTAACGGCGTGTTAAACTCCCGGGAAGTGGAAAACTATTCAAATCGTTTTGGCAAAAGCGAGGATGCTGCTGCTTATGCATTAGATCGCAAGTGTCTATCAGAACAGCATATCGATAATATCCAAACAGGCCGTTAATATAAATCGGTTGATACACGTGCAAGACTAATGAGGAAAGCCAATGCACCCGGACCGCATTTTGCTCGGAATACGAATAAAACTACAGCCGATTGCAAGGAGAGACCAAATTAATTTAGAAGCATAATAGTTTCCGTTCCAATAACTGGCAACTAATCGCGAACCGGTTTACTGCAACAGGTGAACGAATGACAAGTAGTATCATCAAAACCTGATTGGACTTTGCGTCTTCCATGGAGTTGGACTAATTGAAAGTGGTCGACGAGCCATAATATCCGGTTGATAAAATGCCCGTACATTCTCTTGTGTTTTTCTCGTGCTCGTAACCGTCTGCGACCCGCCGCCACTGCAGAAAGGCTTGTGAGCGCCTACAGCGGGATAAACTCGAATGTTCGGAGAGCAAAAAAATTTCAAAGATTGCTCCTGCACTCAAAGCATCACTGGAAAAGTTCATACTAGCTTATTACATCAGAGATATTTTGAAAAAAAAAAGTTAAAAGCTTTTTCTCACAGGAATTCGCTTCTCAGACCCATCAGAACATTCCGCACAAAATTTGGAATTTGATAAATCATCGCTGAAATAGATGTGATCAGAAGGACTCCAACGTTGGTCTGCAAAACAACGTAGCAGTTGGATTAAGAGAGGATGCCTACTGATATATTTACTAAGAAAGCAGCTCCAGAATATCGGACATGGGTATTCGCCCGTATAGGCACACTCTGAAAATGGTGTATGAAGTAATTAGGATTAGGAGAGGGCTTCTGTGCGGATTAACGCCATAGTGAATTGACTTACATGGTGCCTTGTGGACGCAGTGTTGTCGAACGAAATTCGTCACGCCCTTTTAGTTGACGACCATGTACGTCACAATAGAATTTTTCATTAACGAAGTGGTGCCCTTGATTCTTCAGCGACGAACCGCACGTCGCACATTGGAAGCACTCGGCGTGTAGCGTACGATCGTAAGCTCGGCACATCACTCCCCTTAAACAACGACGATGAGCGTAACCCGCCGTCAAGCTATGGTCACTATACTCCTTGTGCTTTGCGTATTTCAGGTTGCTTCAACTCTCTCCATTTCAAGTTCCTATTCAATATCAAGTTATGCTTCAATGATCATTCGTTCCCCTTCAAAAGAAAATGCAATGTTGGAGTGCAAAATATTCCTGACCCGCAGACGGGAGGGTTAACGGTTGATGAAGAAAGGAACACCGCATATAAATGCATGTTCATCAACAGTTTTCATTTAAGCGTTTTCTGGCATTACTTACCTTCTAAAAACTTCCGTAAATGAGAATATAAAAGGGAAGAGGCTGCAGCCATTTTCAGGATTTAGTGATAATGTTTAATGAGTGGATCCGTCGGGTGAAGTTTGAAAAAAAAATTCAATGAAAGATAATAAAAATGATATTCCGATGATTATTCAATTCCCAGTAGCTACAGGTGCGAATATAATGACGATCCGCTATTTGAACACAGCACCGTTTCAGCACTGTGAGGCATTTTTTCTTATCAACAACAGACCGTTCGGCAAGCGAAGCTACATGGAGGTCTCCGGTTTTGACACAGGCTAGTTGATAGTTTTTGTCTTTGATTGGCCGATAAAAACATTCACCAGCAAACTAAAACTAATTACATATACATTCTTGATCACTTATTTGTACTTTCCAACTAACATAAAACGAGACCACGATAGAACAGTGAGAGAATATTTGGGATCTGTAAAATCCTTGAATCAGTTATTTACTCCAAAACTCCAAACAGAATCCTTTTCGAAAAGACCACGCAGGAATTCCATGCTAGATGCGTAATCTCTACGTTCATTAGAGCAAAGGAACTCGGTTCTGAAAATTTCACAATTGAAATGCTTCAAAATCCATCGCTTCAAACAAGAATATAATCACGCGTGAAATTATGAATAGAAATTTATTTCATCATAGTTCGATTTGTGTTATCAAATTTCAAAGGCCGAGATGAGAGCGAAAACAGTCCCGCAAACGCTTCGACACTCGATGAATATTTGGACTTTCATTCTGATAAAACGTCTGCAATTTCTCAAAAGGCGGTAATTCCTCAAAATCCATACTTAGTTCCGGAACTGTAAAGTTACGTGAGAAGTTCTCAATACAGTCGTAAGATTTTGGAGTCGACAACGGTTTGTCATCTCTGAGTATATATCATTTATTGATAATAGGTATAACGAAAGAAAAACGTTGCAACATCAATGCTTCACGCATAAAGCGCTTCCAAATAAAGTGGTATATTCCGTAATATGGTGGAAATCGAAAAAGTAGGAAATGCAGCAAATGGCTTACACAATACACATTTTTGCGAACCATTTTTTCAAGAATGACCGATCAACTGGCCAATCGAAAACAAGTCTTGCAATTTCATATTCAGCCATGTGGGTGAATATGAAAATGCAAGACTCACGAAGCCAGCGATATACGCAACATTGTGCTGCCATAACTTTAGGGGTCGAAGGAAGATGATAAATGATCACAGCTTAAGGTTTATACGACAGTGAGATGGATCGGCCTAAACGCTCTCTATCAACGTTGGCCTCTATGCATCCGGGCCTATCGACCCTTATTCTAGAATTCATTACTGCGAGGAACAATTCATTACGACGTGGCGCTCGCAACGTTATACGAACGCGAAGTGGTTACCGTCAGGGTGGGACCATCATGCTTGGATAAGCTAACAATCAAGCTCACTGATACTTCACCATAAGACCATCGACAAGTGAAGCTTTTGCTGATTCGTGCCGTACCCTTTTGCATCCCAAATATTCCACGCTTTAAGGCATGTCCTTTAAATAAACTTTTATCAACATGTGAATCATGCTTATGACTTTCTTCCGTAAGAGGCTTGAAACCGATAAACGCCTTCAAGTGAAAAGAAGACAACAAGAAAAATTTAACGAAACCGCAAGTATCTGAGGAAAAAATGCTCTTGCACATTCCTATACAAATATTAATTTTCTGCATTTTCGTTTTTCGTATGAAAATGACAAGGAAAAAACAAAAAATGACGTCCAATTTCCCGTACGTTTGATATGTCACAATGGAAAGACTTTTTCTTCTCCTAGATAATTCGCCGTACAGTTTTCAAATGCGCATAATGTTTGCAGCAAAGCAACCTTAACAAATCAAGTGATAATGTGTGTGGATGGATAAATGTGAAGCGATCAGTGGTGCAATCAAATTATATGATCACAGCCTTTTTGAATGACGATATTTCGACTTCGCCATAACACAATTCTTTCTAAAAAGGCACATGCTGTTTTCTCAGGTGAACGCTACCGATGTTTGCTTACACTGGTTTCCACACTTCATTACGTGACATATCTGTGGAATGTCTAGCATTGCCGACAAGGTTTCAAACCTGCTAAGCAATGAACAAATGATCCAACCGTTCTGTCGAAATGAAACTCTTATCAGATCCCAGATACAACGCCATCCGCCAAACAGAAAATTTGCCTCGTTTCTTCTGCTAAACAAAAAATCGAAAGCTAAAGCTTGAATGGTCACAAGGCAAACGTGGCTGGACTACTCTCGATGACGAAACATGGTCTTAATTATGCGTAAGACATCGTTGCAATTCACTTCGAAATAGCGGATGTTCATAATCGGCAGCATCTATGAGCATACTCTTACTTCTTCCAAAAATGCAACTCAGCATCAGCCCCAGTCGGTCGACACGAGCGTTTTCCTTCCCAAAGCGCTTTGGCTGCGGTGACGGAGTGCATAGCAAAATTACATACCTCAGAATGCACAACCGCGATCTGCGACATACGACATCTTTCAAAAATTAGCAAATCATGCATTAAAAAACAAAGCAAACATAAAATAGCACGCCGACAGAAATGGTACCATCGCAGAATGCGCTCTTCTAATACTGACAAAGTGCGCGAAAAATTCCCATTTCATTCTGAAAACTGCCGGGGTTTTCCAGGTCTTTCAACTAGATGGATAATGGTACAGGCAAAAAAGGTTTATAGTCAGACTAACGAAAGATATACTACTGTGAGCTGTCAGCTTATTAGCACACACATACTGGAAGAGTAGCGGATGCATGAATCCATCTCGAACCCTAATTTTAGAATCTCTCTCTCTCTCTCTCTCTCTCTCTCTCAGTTCATGATCCTGTCGCATAAGCTTCGAATCATTCCTTTCACTGAAGTCTCCAATTTGAAAAGCAGCTCTCTTTTTCTTGGACATATGACACTTGAGGGGATGCAACAGTGCGGAGAGTAACTGCAAAAATCCAGAAAATTGCAAACCTCCGCCAAACTCCATCAAAGCGTGTTCTTGACGATCAAAGAACCATAAATGAAGGTTTAAAAAAAATAAAATTTCTGACTTTTTGCCGGTGTTAGCATGAAAATCTAAAGCTGAGAATGTTGCCAACTTTCAGTGGAGGTCTGAGAGGCCTCGAGCTTGATGCGAACGGTGTCTAGACGACAGTTATAAGTTGTCATTTAGAGAGCTCGAAGATAAAGATAAAAAGAATGTTCCTCAACCCTAAAAACATAAAGAAAAAACTTTTCTGAAATCGCATAATTCTCCCACTCCACTGATGAACCGATCCCACTTCGCAGTGCGGCAACTGCACCTCTGACACTGCACCATAGGCAGTTTCGTGAAGTGTCGGTGAAGCAACGACAAATGTACACCCACTTCGGTGTTTCTGCGTTGGAAATGGTGCAAAGGTCCATCAGTCTGTGTATTTCCTTTCTCAGGAGTTCATAAAGGTGTAACTTTTTACGCATTCCACAGAACTCTTAAGAAGTGGCAATTGGCCACATCGAACACCCCATTCTACCAGAAATTTGGAACCGCTGTAAACTGTGCTGTTATGTAGTCCGTTTGATGCCAACATTAAATCTGTGATGTGTGCGTGGTGACAAAGAAGCAAGAAGCAAGTTATTGACGCGTAAGAGCGATATAGTAATGGAAGCTCCTCTTACCTTTCCGAATATCGATAAGGAGAACGCCTGTTCAACCTCATTCGAATCTCGATAGAAGGAGATTCTTAAGAGTGGTTTCATTTCCAAAAAAAGGTGAAGTGAAATAAAATCGTGGCACTAGCACATTCAAAGCAAAGGTACCTTTCTGACCGATGGCTTTCTTGAATCAGAAAACCGAGCACATTTCCATTTCCGTTCCGGCTTATACCGAATTTTTTGCAGTGAAACAGTTTTAAAAAACGCGAATTTTTTTCTGTTGCACAAACACATGATTTTATGAGAACAGTGCAGAACTATTGAAACAACTTTGCCAACCAATCATTTTTACGTATGACGGCGCCTGTAAAACGGTTCATTTGGCGCCTGGAGAAATCTAGAGCTGAAACTTTCAACTGAAGGAATAAAAATAAGGCAGAGAAAAACTCACAGAATATTGCGACCACACAAGAAGCACTGTGAAAGTGCGGACGCCTTCTGCGTCGCCGGGCGAGCGTCATCTAAACCTTGGCATTGAAGCTCTCGAATGCTCGCGAAATGTATATCATAAAGAAGGATTCTGTTTGCAAAAAAGCTATGCTGATATAGTGATTAAAGAACAGCTTAGGCACGTCTTAAAAGCACTCGACGCCCACTAAAGACGTGATCACGCATACTGCACACTGAAAACTTAAAATCTTCAAAAATCGCTAGTAAAAAGTGAGCCTTCAAATCACAAAGAACCGCTTCCCCTCTAAACTCTCGAACCATAAAGTTGATCAAGAAGGATATCTTTTTTTTTCGACCGAAACCATTCGCCTGAAAGCTCGTCCTCGCTAGCTTCCACTAATGCAAGAATATTCGTCCCTCCTTAATTTCCAATGCTCCTCCGTAAATTTCATGAAAAGAACTGCTGAAATAAGAGTGCAAGAATGCAACATTGAATTGCTGAAAAGTTTGGCGATGTAGCGCTAATGAAAAATCAAAAATTGAAGGAACAGGGGAAGAATTACCGTCCCTGGTGGAAGGCGCCTGTACTGATCGTATGCGTGATGATTCGTCCTTTGCCTGCTCACTTTCCTGGATCAATCGAAGCGTTTCCGAACGGAGATAAGAAGGCGTCTCCTTCATTTTCGTAAGATTCGGGCTGCAAAACAAAATTTTAGCACAAAAGTCAACTGCTAAAAGCAGAAGAATAGTATCCAATAAACACCGCACTAAAAACGAAACATCAATCTTGGGCACTCCAATATTCTTAATCCACACTTTCCTACCTATCTTACGACTAGTTACACATGTAGAGTGGATTCGGTGGGAGAGGAGGGGTGGAGGGGGAGAGAGGAGAGACAGAAGATGAGGAAAGAGAAGGCAGATTACCAATTCAGAGGTATCACGCACGCATCGTGCTAAGAATACTTTAAATACGAGGAGAAAAACGACAGCATTGGAACACGAGCATTAGATTTAATGTTCGTGTTCAATGCTGTCGTTTCTCATCAAGATTCTCATCAAGCAGCAACAACTCAGAGTTAAACAAATTATGAGCACATCTGACTTCCACACGTTAAAATTAACAGAGATTAGAGACAGATGTCAGTTCTGTTGCAAATGTAACGAATAGGGGAAACTCTATGAATTGTTGCGTAAACTATACTTAACAGACAATATTACAGAAGAATATCAGTTAAAAAACAAAAGCACGGTCGAAAATAGCAGCGAGCCTTGTTGACTTAAAGGCGGAGAATGAACAGGACGAATAGACCTTGTGGGTATGACAAAGTGAAACAATGAATTCAAATCGACGGTCCTGTGTAAACTTAAATCAGAAACCTGAAGTAGTGGCAATAACTCTGAAGCGAAAAAATGTTTTGCTGCAAATGCGAATGACTGGAAAAGGAAACGCAATACTTTTGGAAAACACTTTCCGACGATAACGACACCACAGCAAAAATTGGGTGACAATCTTCAGTACATAAAAGCGCCGAGAATCCTGTAGCAAAAATGCACTACCTGAAAGCAGAATGCGCTGCTCCTCTGCGCCGCTCACAGGACAGTGCAAAGGAACGCTGATGCTCAACGTATTGAGCTTAGCATATCCTTTTCTCGAGCTCCAGCTCGCGCTTACATGCGACAGAAGCGTTAAGTGGCAGTGACGTCGAAAGCCAACAAGCGGCGAAATGTAACGCGCAAGAGACTATTCAAACAATTAGTGAGTGGGCAAATAACTCCTCACTTGTCTTCGAGTGCGGCGTATCATCCTTCACAACATCCCCAACCCCGTTCCACTTAGGCCACCCAAAAAGGTGCACAATCCGCCCGCAATGTTCGCTTAAAAGCTGTGCATTTGTGTAGCTCGATATGTCCCGGACAATGGGTGTTGACTATTGCTGAATATTCAGACCGAATCGACAGACGCCTTTTACGAACGTAAACATCCCTTCTAAATGAAGCTCCGATTATGCTAACTTATCGATTTTTCGCATTAGAAAATGAACCCGTCAATGATAATGTTCATAATTCATGCGCCGTGGAAAATGTCTGTTTTGAGTGCCTTCTGGAAATTATCCCTTAACTAAGTGCTTTGCAGCAACAGCAAGAAATTTATTTCGGTAAAAATTCGCCCCTTAAAACGGTAAAATTTCTACCGGACTCACGAAATATTTTAATGTGTTGAATGATCCGCCTTCTCTCTAAACTTTTAAGTAAGACATGCCTCACTTCCGCATAAAACCCCATTCTTTCACAAGTCTTTTTTTCTTTCCTATCAGGAAGCTCTCACAGTGACTCGGAACATTATTTAGTGATACTGCATCCAGCTAAACTTTTCGGAATTAAAAAACTTCCATTTCCAAAAACGTCCTCCTCATCAAACGCTGAGAAATTTTGGCTCCCAGGAGTCTTATCCGACGCTACATGGTAAGCTGACAATATACTTTAAAGCATGAGGTTTGCTGAAGTAAGTGTTTTGTCTCATCCCAAAAAAAAGTAAGTTTTGTGAACCAGCCACTTCAGCATGCTAACAAAATATGCTACCTGCGCAGAAGTAAATAGCAAGCATTCCTGCACAGCATCTTAGCCTCACAAGAGGGTTGGTCATTGCTAGCAGTCTAGAGCAGCAACTGCTGCAAACTGTTTAAATAAAACTGCATCTCATTACGACTCAGTGTTTCTGTACCAGTATCGTTCAAAATATATACCTATCTAGGGCATTACAGGCTTTTAAAATTCGCATTGAAATATTGCTACGAAATTTCACTAAACAACCAAAAACATCCATCGGTGAAGCCGCTAATTAACAGCAGGCATATCTATTGACATCGAGATGAAGCTGTCCTTTTTTCCTGAGAACTTGAAAAAAAACTTTCGAAAGATCTCTATTCAAGTCTCAACAGATGTTTAAAACAGAAAATAATGATGATATCCTCTTTATAAGGTGTCCCAATGAATAGCTCACAATATGATGCAGCAAAAAAAAAAAAAAAAAAAAAAAAAAAAAACAAAAAAAAACAAAAACAAAAAACATGGACAACGAATTCAGTTAACAATGTGGACGATTTGAGAAGATGATAGCCAAATGCCGTAATGGAAAAAAAGAACGGTCTTTTAAACAATGCCCTAAGTGTTGTTTTTAAGAGGATGCAATTACAACATTCCTATACAGGGACACTGTGATCTCTAACAAAGATTCGACTTTTTGCTTTGAGATCTTTAAAGTGAAATTCCTCAACCTCACTGAGGAAAACCAACTTCGAAAGAATAGATCGACAAATGTCTGTCCGACGATAAGGCTCACTAAGTGCAAATTGAGAAGCGTTCTACAGGCACAACGACAATCCAGTGCACCCCTGCTATCTGAATATTTCGATCTGCAAACACTGAAGGTCTGAGCGCTCGCCCGACTCTGTAGCGTTTCAAAAAAAGTCTACGCAGGACTTGCCTCCCTCAACACATGATTTTCAATATCTTCATATCTAAAAAGCCTCAACGACATGCAAACCTTTACAGTCGCCGTAAGGGATCAAGGAGCGTTTCTTCGCCACTTGACCATCTCATGGAAAACGGAAAAGTAGATCTCACTCGATGTTTTTCATCGAGGATACGGTTCGTGAAAATCCTTTTCCGGATTATGGAAGTTGAGGCATAAATACTGTAATAGCACTAAGCCAGCTTCTTAACGTAACTAGCATTCATAAGTGGTTCACTGCATTATAAAATCGATCAGTTTCCTAACGGTCATTTCAAACAACATTCAGTTTGTCGGTGATGGCAACTATGATACACTGCAGAGTGTAAACATTGACTGTCGTACAACATTCGGCAACAATCTGTCGTATGTGTGCCTCAATAACGAAATTTTGTTGCGATTCATCGCTTGCGCAAATGATAATGGGTGCACAACTCAGCGTGATGTGAACGCCAACCGAAAATTATGAATTCGGTCATCGCGAACGCACACTCGCAACAATAAATTCAAGTTGTTCCCTTATCTTGTGGTCACATCAACTCGCCTCCCTTCAACAATGGGTTCTCTGCATTTCCCATATCGATGGTTCATACTTCTCAAAATATGCGCTCGTATCATTAATCGACGATAGGTCGACCGGTGTGAGCCGTTGTAATGTGTTTCGAATAAAGGCGCTCGACACCTGTTGAAACTAGCACTTCAAAACACGAACGACCTAATAAAAAGAACAGCGACTTTAAGTCAAAAGTTGAGTGGAAAACCTGCGACTCTCGGTTTTCGTTTCTCCTTCAGCTAAAGCTGACTCTTAAGAAAGAAAAAAACAGACTGAAAATTTTGTTATCAACACTGTTAAATAAAAGACTTGTGTGATTCAACTTTCCTAAACTATCCAAACAGTTTATTTGCGCGTTAAAAAGTTTAAGTGCGCCGTCGAAACAAATAATGCATAAAGAGGTCAAAAGAATTTGAGTTCCCGAAGATCACTAATAAGGACCATTTCATAAGTGCGAAGGCTATTTCAATATTGAGGAATCACTTGAAAATTCTGCGAACGACCTGTAATTTTAAACTGAAGTCGAAAATAAAAGATGGAGAAGCGAAGAGTAGGGCTTCGACCTTCCATATCGTTTGCAAGATCCTCATTCGCTAAATTACTGCTTCGTAAATTAATACAGATTTTCCTGAATTACTAAGCTGCAAAATTGTGTGCATTTTTGCACCTCATTCGCCTTCCCGTTTTTTTCCAACTAGCAATGGAAATACCTCGAACGCATTGAAAATATTCCACAATAAACACTTTACAGAAGAAATGAGGATGATGATGTTGTTATCCTCTATCACAAGAATATCGCTCATCAATACATTAGCAAAAAAGTAGTGGTGGGTACTAAAATCAAAGAAAGAGTCAAAAATATGCTGACACCAGTCAGGACTCTGCATGAAGGGCACAAAGAGCTTTTCGATATAAAACAGTTGCATTGAAAACTTTTTCCATAAAGGGAAACCTACTCTCGGTGGGGATTTTTTTCTGCGTCGGTCATCAACACTAGACTTCATTTGCAGCCACTCTAACACAGCAACGTATTACTGGTAGTAATATGCAATGGTATAATTGCCCTTATCGCACCAACTACATTCATACGGACCAGTCATCTGACAGCACCTCATAAGTGTTCTTTGAAATCGAAGCAATTAGGATGTGTTATGTTCGTGAAGTGTTGCTTGTGGAATGCAACGTGGGTGGCACTTGTGCAAATAAGAAAACAGTATTTAGTCAAGCACGTGCTATACGACGTGCAACCGTCTTTTTTTATAGCGCATTCTTCATTAACTTACTCTGTGCCGAAGAGACCGCCAGTTTGTTGAAGATATTGTTCAGCGGCCGATTGTGGGGAGTAGAGTGGCATTGGTGAGTTGTACTGAAGATGTTTCACCTCTTGGTGGGCACCGTATGGTTGTGCTGTCACGTTGAAGCCCGGGATATTCACCGACTCCTTAAACTCTGCTTCTTCACCATTCCACAGCTCTCGAAAACAAAGCCCCCCACGATAAAAGTTCTTTGATTTCAATTGAACAACTTTTCAAGCGAACAATAATAGTGAAATTTAAAAACGATGAATTAATATGCGACCAACAACGAAATTTTTCAATTAATCCTTCACTAAATGGAAATAAAAATTCGGTATCCTGAATGAGGTCAAAAAATCATTCTTGCATCAGCTGAATCTTTAAACGGCAAAACAACAAAAAGGCACTATGAATAGAGCATAACTGGTCCCCAGTGCATTAAGGTGCTCATGTGTTACCAACACAAAAAGCTTTTTCAAATGGAGAGTTTATTCGGATATGTATCTGTAACAGCTAGTGATAAAAGCTTACCCAATTTAGACAACATCAGCGCATAATTAACCGGTTGTGATTAATTTCTTATGAAATACTCTCCGAATGATGAAACAAAAACAGCGAAGATTAAAAGCTTGTTAGGGATACATGTGTAAATATGTATAAGCACATACGCACGTATATACATTACGCGTAGGTGATGGACCTAAGCTTATCAACATCTGGTGGTTCGAACTGTGGTTGGCTGGAAGACTCACTAGCCGTCCTAGCTTACCCGAAATCACTCGAGACTGATAGAGTCTTTTATGTTTTAGGGGCAATGAGCAAAGCAAAGCAAATATAGACACTACCTGATTGTGATGCTCCAACGAGACCTTCAGAGGAACATTGGCGGGGGTGTTTGAGGGAACACTGCCCGCGCGATTTGCACTTAATGCGTCTTGTTGGCCGACGTTATGAACGGAATGTTGGAAGCGATTATACTCGGTATTCTCCGTTATAGACGGCTTCCATATTCGGTGTACTTCACTTCCGGTCCTCAAAAGAGAAGCGTGTACACTGTGAAAAGATAGTTTTGCAAGTAAATAGAAAGATTTCTTTTAAAAGTACGTGGAGCAGTTTGTCTAGCCACGTTGCTGGCATGAAAAACTTCGCTTTTTCGCAAAGGCTAATATGATTTAAAAAATGTGACATGTTGAGAGCATTTGCAACACCACAGTTTAGAGAAGTAAGAACTGAACGAACATATTAGACGGCACAAAAAGAGCACGAATAAGCGTTGAACAACCTCATTTCGATAAGCGCTTGCTCGCAGATACGAACAGACTAAAAAAACACATCGACGCTCACAACGAACACAAAAAGCGGCAAATCAGACGATCAGCAAAATATGGTCCGTGTTCTTCATAATTCATTCGCCGACGAATGGCCTTAGGCGAATGCCTCCCTTCCCCATGATGGATGGCGCTAATTATGTGAATCCATGCAAAACCATCGCGTCGACACAACAACAATAATTTCGATAGGATCGTTGCAGATCTCATGCCACAGGGAAATTGTCATGCTGTCCGTAAAGATAAATGAGGCTTGCACACTTTCATATCACAAAGCACTTTTGCATACAAGCTTTGGTAGGTCGATGATAGTGAATTCCGTTCGAAATGAACACACTCGAAGGTGTGATACAGAGAACAGATCCATATTCTTTACAGAAGAGCGAAAAGCACACGGAAAAATGACATGCGCAGACATTTTCGAGGAGTAAGCACGTCGATCTCCCCCTCTGATCAAAACTTTCAAACTATTTCCGCATAGCTTAATGCTCCATTCCTTTCCTCCTCTCCTCCCTTCTGCAAAACCAGTTTAGCACCTGTGGCAACGATTTGAACACTGTAGCAGACAAATGGGCTAGCTACCGACATGCAGTCAAAAACTTCAAAGCGCTCAAAATCATTCGCTTCATCATCCCCGTGTTTGGAACTTTTTATTGCAAAATCTGGCACTGAACTGGGTCTGACGGTGCATGAAGTCCCACCACCCACATTGCCATTTCACCCTCTAGATAGAATGGACAATGTGAGGTCAACACTTTCATTTTCTCATGGAAGAGCGCAACGAACATGATACCACTTCTGCAAATTCCACTCAATTTGGTCTAACGACTGCAGAGTGGAAAACATATTCCTGAGGTCGGAATCGAGCCAGCCGTATTTAGCTAAACGAGCTACTCTGAGAATGCAATATTAAGTCAGTAGTTGTGCACTCAATTATTTAAAGAGTCGGTCAAGCCGAATGTTAGTAACTTGCGAATTTCATTTGTTACAGTGAACGTCAAATGCAAAACACAAGCCAAATGCTGGAAATAAGCATCCACCCCTCCCTCTTCCCTAGTGTGAAAACTTGTATGAAAAATTCGAAGGGTCATAACACGGAGGATTCGAAAACTTTCGTTCAGTTTCGTACAATCGCTTTTCAAGTGAAACAGACCACGAACGAAGAGACAGCCTTTCTATCAACGCTTTAGTACAACATTACCAAAGCGATTTCTGTTAACGCATATATTCAGTCACAGGTAAACAATGACAACTCCACTTACAAGTAAACGAGGGACGCTTCACACATGAAAAACACTTCAGAAATCGTTCCACAGATTTCCTCTTCACAATTAGCTGTTAATGGCAAATGCTGCAGAAATGCACACTTTGTTTCTGCTTTAAAGAACCATTAAGAGATTTGTGTTCGAGACCGTGAGAAAAGCAGTAATAGACGAAGTTAGTAATACTTTCGACAAGGAAATGCCATTCATAACATAGACAGAAGCCCGTGATACTAGAGAGTGGTGCCGTATTGTACTATGGCTACAAGCAATATCGCCTAAACTGTCCACTAACTGCTTTTGATTATAGCCTTCTTTGCGTTGATTCAGCATATAGTTCGTTTATTCGCGTGCCAAAACTCATGAGAAAAACATGAAAGAAGACGAAACTGTGCTAGTGAAGCAAACGAACAAAACACACTGCAAGCTAGATACATGCTCCACAGGCTGAAAAATGCGTACATTGGTTGGGGATAAAATATAAAAATAAAAAAAAGAGAACTTGCATAAAACAAGAAAGTGGCAAAGAAATTTCTGAGGAATGCAACAACGTGTCGAGATCCCACACACATGGTTTATAATATTTCTAGCGCTTTTCAAGTACTATGAAGTATAATGTGCCTGAATTCGAATTTTAGCGGAAACAAACCTGCAGCACTTTAACGACCATCAGTTTCGAAGTTTCTTTTCTAGTGCATGAATGCACAGCAACGGTGAATTAACCTTTCAACTGCAAGAGCTCTGAATGTTGGACGAGATGAACGCAACTACGGCATCAACGGTTCCAAGTGCACGTTTAAAAAAGTTTACATTTGGTTTGGAGAACTTAATAAGCAAACGTATCGCTTCTTTTTAAAGCTGTAAAATAGAAGTTTTCAAGTAAATTTTCTCAAATTTCCTTATATTATGAGGTGGAAATTGTTACCAGGGTTTAGGGGCACGCGTAAGTTGAACCATTTGAAGCGATGCAATGATCTCGAATAAGTGACACTGACGAGTGCCGTACGACTCAGAATCGAGGCCGCACTATCGCCGAATAGAAGTGCACATTTTTATGAAAATTCCTCAGCACATCAATGATGGCGATATGCGTTTGCATGTTTCTCTCGAACCGTTAATATCTGCACTCATCATGACCACGGCACTTAACGATTTGCCCGGCAACTACTCCACAATCCACATTTTTAATCACTTTTTGCCAGTAACTACTCCTTACCTGCGCATTTCTCTCTAAAGCGTTCGAACAGCAACTCTGGAACGTCCGTCCAAGCAGAACGCAATAATCCATCATAGAGGTTGACACAGTCACACGTTGTTATACTCAACAAAAAGACGAAACGTCAAGAGCGGGCTATTTGAAATAGGATCTGCTGATGTTGCTCGTATCTGTGCAACCACGCATGAAGTGATATTGGTGATCTAGGTAGATTTTTTCATCGCAAAGGCAACGAAAACTCCCTCCCCGCCCCCTCCCCCCCGCAACCCCTTCTTTTTGCTTGGGGAATAGCTGCAGTTGCTCTTTTGAAGTCGGCTATGGACAGCAAAGACTCTCTCTATCCATTCCACTTCTAGGTCTGCAGGGACACAACTTTCCACTACCACCTGCACAGAACACTATCTTTATTATTGCTTTGTCATGTGCAGAAAACTATGACAAACCTGTGCACAACTAATTCGACTTTGTGCTGCGCCTTCGACAACAGCTGGCGTGCCAAGGTGAGGTCTAGATTTTCGTGCCCTTCGAGCTCTACCAAAGTGTCGCCACTAAGCAGACCAGCGCGATCGGCAAGAGAGCCGCCAACAACCTACAATACCAGCTTTATTGAGAAGCTTATGCATAAACGCTTCCCACAGAAAAACACCCGCATAATGCACAAATGCATCATTATGTAATGAAACACAAAACTGATAACCTGTTCGCATTCTTCATACCTTCAATATTATTTGTTGTTGAAGTGTGCAATATTATTTGTTGAAGTGTGCAGTCCTAAACGACGCTGATAAAAGGAGATAGGAGGTTAAACACCAGTGGCACTGTGCGAGGCGTTTTATGTTATAGCCTTTTGTTGTTCATATGAAGCGTATTCTCCCTAACTGGCGACGATTCCCTAGGAACAACTGTCTATTGAAGAAATGCCCTACTTTCTACAAGGTAAGAATTCAATAAATACGGCCTCTTAATGTGCTCAAATGATCTGCATTAAATAACCGCACAGTTACTTTCTTCACTTTCTAGACACCTCATAAAAGACAGCCAATTTTTTCGCAACATATAACATCATAACAGTCCCAAAATTTCATGATTCTATCAAAACAACTGAAGGAGATTCTCGTAAATTAGAGACGTGTCCTCTTCTTATTAGAGTCATAACATGTTAGGAGCGCTAACACTTCTTCCTTTTTTTGGCTGTAGAACCGCTAATATATACTAGGAAAACTGTTAGCGGAAAATCTTCCATTATTCCGAAATTCTGGTGTCCATAAAACAAAACGAAAATCAAATCTATCCTCAAAATAGAGGTTTCCGGCAAACCTTGATGTCTTTTTCAATTTGACAGCCCGGAAATGGTCTCTCTTACAACAAGGAGCCGAAAACTTTGCATTCCAACATGAAGACTAGCCCTGGATCATATACAACTTCTCTGTTTGACAACTGTGGCATTCTATTCGCAAATATAGGCACTACCGTTAGTACGGTGGACTTGCTACTCCTTGCAAAAACTAAGAAGTGAATATCGCATTCCTATCCCACTCTCCATTTTCTATGGTCGAATATTCCCTCTGTCCCCTAGCCATCTATGCAAAATATCCTTCCTCTTCAAAAATAAGTCTCACTTCTTCGCACCATATTGCTTCTCCACCAAATCCCCATTCAGTATCCCAGTCTTACGATGTGTGGAGTCGTGTCTGGAACACTTCTGTTTGTCACATCGATAAGTCGGACTATTACTGTTATTGAAATTGATTACTCGGGTAAACTGCGTGTTCAGAGCAAGGAACACAGCATTGCATGACTCAACTGATGACTACAATATGACCATGACCTGTGGCCATTCTGCTGGTGTTCATATGCCATACGACGATCAGGACGCAAAGCAGTATTTGTAAGGAAATTTGCACATTCCAGAGTCGATCCTTCAAGAGACAGAACAAGAAAACTGCTACTGCACTATGCTTTACTGGTTTCATTTGCTTGTGTATTTCTCCTTGTTCGTCTCTTTGCATTTCCTCCGCTTCTCTTAAACCTTCTCTCCCACTCATTATCAGCTACAATTATTTCTACCACTCCAACTAGCCCAAACTTATCGGCGAAAATTGATCGGTTAATGTGAACGAAATGAAATAACTGCTATAAAGAAACGCAAATCCCCAAATAATGTTTCAGTATCCCTATCCTGCTGAACATCGCAGTATCCTTTTTAGCATACGATATTTGCCCTCCGTCTGCTTCCTTTCTTAAGCGATGAAAAAAAGCTACCCGCAAGGAACGTGATGAGATGGGGACGTTCAACAACATAACTACTTTGAGAAATTTTTGCTGCGATTATGTGATGCCAAAATTATACACGAACAAGAAATTGAATGGTGGTGTTGAGTTCGATTAAGTGACAGTGAACAGTTTTACACAACGAAAGTGCGCGAAAAATTGGAAATGGAAAGCGAAAGTGTCAAAACGTGAAGGTCATCGAGGTGTGAAACGAGGTCAACGTGTGCTGCATAGAAGTAAACTTTTCACAGATTGCATCAGACAAAACACTCGCAACGACACCACAACTGAAGTCATACAAAACATTTTCCAATCGCACACTTTGCAGTCACCTTCGATACGTCAACCAATTTTGAACGATCTTCAAGCAACAAGCATGGTGGTTCGTTTTTTCAGCCATTCAAAAGTCGACTTTAACGCTACTAAATCTATTTAAACGCACAATAGTGTTAAAATAATTGTACTCCTAACGTGCAAAGGATGAGAATTTCATCGCTTCTCTGTCATGTCCGCCATCATCATCCGACTGGTGGTGATACATCTCTCCATGATTTTTAGGATGCAATTCTACAGCTCTATATATGGATGTGAAACACAGTTACGCATCATTCCTCTCCCTTAATTTTGAATGAAATTTTGCAAGTATACTTCAATCGGATACCTAGTGCCTTAAATCTATTTTCAAAGAAAAGAGGCTCACTCACCTCATAAACCTGCGCACAGCTATATTTTAGTAGGTTTCCGGTCGTTATAGTTCAATATAAGTTATCCGACCAATTTTTTCGGCTAGAGTACGTGATCATTGTTTCTTTTATGCGCAGCACCTCATTTTTCCAATTCCTGCATGGCCCTTTTATTGATGAGCTGTAAGGCAGCTCTTCGGATTATTACTATTCTACAGGGTGTCGGCATATAGTCCGAGTGTAACTTTACGGCTCACAAGTAAAAAGCAAAAACAGTTCACGCAATGATGCACAATTCCTGTACATGTTCTTTGTTGCTCACCAAATAAGAATATTCTCTATATTTCTTCAACTGTCCCCTCTATTCGGTATTATAAATATTAACCATTGTTGAGCAAAGTTGAAATGGTAGAGGTCTTTTGCAAAAACAACTGCGCTGAGATTACGAGCGTTTTCTGGTGTGCGTAGGCAGGGCGACTGTGAGCAACGATGCGATGCTTTTGTGCTGCTAGAGCTGATGCCGCAAAGCGAGCCGCTTCGTTGCCGTCCAATCACACGACCACACAGCTGCAAATGTGGTTCCCGCCTGGCAGACAAAAGAAACATAACGCACATCTAAGAAGGCAGCAATTACATCACATTTTGTGCTCATCACCAATGAACACTCGGATTCGGTGTATTACATTAACGTTTTCCGCCGACTTTCATGCTGTGAGACCTCCTCAATTTGAACTCAGTGCTGTTATGAGTGTAAATTCTCCACTTGGTTTAATCCCCAAACTTCTTCCTCTTCTTACTCAGCTTGGACTTATGCCAACAATTTCCAGCAGATGTCAAAGGCATCATTTGATATGCCACTTGTCGTTAAGACCGCTAGCAAATGGGGTGAATATATTCCCAATTGTTCGACGTTAGTGAACAACGGAAGGCGTGGAAAGAGCTAGGGGAGGAGGGAGGGGGACAAGAAAATCAAAAACTGCAGTCACTTCGGACATTTTATTTGCACTCTTTTGCCACCCCTCGACGTATTTTAACACTTTCAATACTAATTAAATAGCACTGGTCCACGATCTGGTTAATCAAAAATACACACGTTAAGGGCTACCTGAGGTGCTTTTAGCTATAATGACATCCGTTCCGCAGAAACAGCTCACTTAAATATGCAAAACAATCGCAGCCAAAATCAACTGAATGCAGGTGTTGCCATACGATGGTGGTCGTTTTAACGATGAAAGACAAATCATGTGAGTCGATGCGGAAATGACTCAGAGACTAAGCAGCTGCAAGCGCATCAAACAAGGAAATGGTTAAAGCAATAACCACCCTGTAAATAATTTCCGCTTCACGGTAGCTTGGCCGTATGCAACAGGAAAGGTAAGAGGCCATTTGCGCCTCACATCACCTTCCTACATAATTATTATCGAAGTAAGGAGTCGCCACCAAATAAGAGAAAAAAATGATTAGGGAACAATTTATTAGTTGGCTATTAGAAAGAAGACAAAACTGAGTTCGTAAGAAACAAACTTCATTGCATAAAACAGTGAGTTCATTGTGTATCGTCACAGCAGTCTCATTTAAACAAACATTTGAGTCCTTCAAAATAACTCATCGCCTTTATGGTAGTGGTGACTTAAAATTATTGATTGAATCAACAGAATTTTTTTTAAAAAATTCTTTTTTTGAATATTTCAATCACTGTAGCGTTATTTTATTAGATGCTCCCAAAATCTGTATCGAATATATTTCGATAAGAGATTTAAACTGATATCTTGTCGATGACGACCCTCAAAAACGATATGCAGCTTATCCAAAAAGACGGTGCATAGGTGGCAATCGAATGTTCTACCACTCATTTGCAAAACACTAATCGTTTAAGCATTCTTCTGCTCAAAATAACAACGTTGCTATTATATTTAAAAATGAATCTGCAAAAACAAATTGTTGCCCATAGGAGAGATTCTGGATCGAGTCAGATAATAATATCGATCTCAAGTTAAACTCATCTAAAGAAGCACTATCTGGCACGCTCACAACTCACACTAGTTTAGAAATATAAAGTGCAGAGCATTCTGAAATTAAGGAAGAGGAGGGAATAAAAGATGCCGGTTTACGAATGAACTGCTTAAGCAATCAGCAAATTTTGGGAATAAAATAGCTGCCACACTAATATAACCATAACTGAAAATGTTAGGATTTTTGGAAGGATGTGTCGGTGCGTTAGAAGTTGCATGGTACTTCAATACGGTTTCCACTTTTCGCGCGACGAAACCTTTGGAAGTGAGATCTTCTTTACAGCTTTCACATTGCCTGTTTAAATCTCCCTATCTCAATTTATCACCCATTTCCAAAAAAGTGTCGACTGTTGCGATTTGATCCAACAAGTTGGTACATACTCGTACAAAAATGTGTTTTCATATAATACAAAGGAAAAACTAGTACACCTGACAAGAGCTTTAAACTGGAAATGCTTTAACGCCATAAGAAAATGAGCGACCACAAAGAAACATATGCCAGCGGAAGAAGTGTACTCTTTTCAACAGAAAAGGTAGTTTTTTTACAACTATACTCTGAAAAACAGCTCCTGAGCTCTTACTCCTTTTGGCTTTCTACCATCAGCTAGCATATGTCAGCAACCTCCTCCTAGCTTCTGCGGCCGTTCATCCCACAATTGGGAGCCGCAACATAGTACCTGCAAGTATCAGACGGAAGAAGATTTTCTCGTCCAACGTATTAATATGCACACCGTGCGGTTCACGGGCTTCAGTCATTGAAGCAAGAATCGGTGCTGCACACAATAATATCGGGTTGGCCATGACGTATTCTTTGCTTCCATACTTCTTGGTTCCAGAATTACATAGGATCTTCATGGATTTTGAAAGAGGGTAGTGAAAGCATGCCCACGATTAGGCGCAAACAGCCCTTACTATACAATGTAGAACTCCATTAGCTGCGCGTATATAGACATATCTTTTTGTATTGGTGAGGTTCAACTGTTGCCAATAAAATCTTGTCGTGCCGGAAATGTATTTACACCAACAAAAACATATGCACTATTTCCAGAGGCGAATATTTTGTCTGCGAAACGCTTCGTCAGATATAACAAAACGAAAAATTCAGTATATGGAATTCCATTTCGAGATTATAGTCATTGATCACTTACGTTGCAGATCGTAAGTGGTGGTACAATATCGAATCCCCAAGGTGTTTCCAGGTTGCCTCGAGACATACGCACTGTAACAACCTCTGCCTGCGCCATCTCGGCAGCCTCGAAAGTCGTTGCTCAACTCGACTCCTCACTGAAAAGAGTAACTGAGCGCTCAACGCACATTCTGAACGAAAGTACAATATTTCGTCACAAGCCGTAACACTCTTTAAGATATCGAGAGGCAGTACTGCTTTTTCAATCGCTTTCAATTCACCAGTTTTGCTAGAAATACGCTAGCCACCCGTTTAATTTCAGGCAAAGCACATCAGCCTCATCCTTCCAGACTTATCCGGGCCACAGGCGAACCTTTACATTCACTTCGCCTGACTGCTAAAAAGCAGGGGAGTAACCTATTGCCGAAGTGGGTCCTTCGTATCGAGATACTGTTATTTTCCAGACATCTCTAACAAATTCTAGCGTCTCTGTTCCATTTAAGAAACACTAAACCCTCTCATACTTACACAGTGCTCGACTTCACAGAACGACAATTACGAAACGATCACGCTGAACATACTTGCAAAGTTTCATTCCTTTACATTTCCTAGCGATGATGTTACGTATGGATACATATAAATGCAAAAAATGGCCAACAGATTTCAATGTAACAACACATAAAACCTGTTAGAGAGCGCCAACCTGAGGTGCAGTGCGCCGCCAAATATGATGGAGTAAACTGTGAAGGTGAACAAGTGGAGCAGCGGATGAACAGCTAGAAAGGGTAAAAATTCGACAGGTGAGAACCTGCGTAACTACTAAAAGTCATTGCGTTCTTTCGATTGCCAACTTGCGTGCATGTGTTCGCGTTGCTCTCTCAGCGTTGTCATTAGCGCTCAAATACTTGCCCCACAGGATGTGCATCCAAACGACCATATAAGCCGACCAGTTGGGTTCTATCGATTTTGAATCACTGTTACATCACCACTCCCCCACAACCATCATGTACGATATTCAGGAGCAATGCGCTGCAATGCCATACATCCAACGGTTTGTATCTCCAATCAAACGAGAGAGTAAATGAACCCGTGAAAAGAAGTGCGAGAAGCTGAATCAAAAGTCAAAATCCCATCATTTAATTAATTTCACTTTAGTAGAAAACAACTCGTGCTTAGATGACTGATATGCTCTAAGAACATACGCTGTAATAAATGTGGGGAAATATTAATATGCTTGCGGATATGTCGACTCAAACATCGAAGAGTGATCCCCAGATCACAAAAGCTCGTTACAATGAAACAGGGTCACTTCCCGCAGTCTTACCTCTCCCTCTCCCCCCCTCTTACCCTTCGATCTTCACCTTGCCGCTTTCAAAGAAACCGTGCAAATTTCTTCTGCCCTTACTACTTCAAACCACAACATATTCTGCAAGTTTACTACAGGTTCGATGCGCTGAAATATTAAAACAACACAAATTCGGCGGCATGCGTAAAATCCGAAAAGAACACAACCGAAGAATTACATTGTCTTAGCAGAAAACAAATTTTGCACACTGAGAATTCTTTGCGGATACGGCGACTGCAATTCGATGAGTTCCCAACTGCACAGCACTGCGTACAGACCAACTCTCTCGACGCGGCACATCTGCCATGCACAATAGTTTCATCTCTCCGAGGCAGTTAGCTGATCTGCTGCTCATTCCCTGCAGGCATGCAGCTCCACTGGCTTTGAGAGACATTGCTCACTGCAGCCACACATAAAGAGCCCATTTCCGCAGCTCCTCTCCTCTCCTCTCACCTCTTCACATCCCTCACCCTTCGCCTGTCCAAAAACAAAAGGGAGCGGGATACGGTCGCAGGTCCCGGGATTTTCAGGAAGTATTCGCGGTTAGACTCTGAACAGGGACTAGAAGGGAACGGAAACTAGACTAGCAGGTCTCGGTTCTCTTACCATCAACCCATATTCAACAGCAGTGGGCAGTATTTAAATCACGCCGTACTCTGCTATTTTGCTACTTGTTGGGTTTGTATAAAAACTGTTATACATATGCTGACCAACCCTGCGACCTGTTTTCCGAACATACCCAAAATTTACCTATTCGTTTGTTGTATCCTCTCAAACTCAATTCCTATTCCAGTCGATGACTTAAAGAACAAACCACAGCCATCCACGACCTCGTCAGACGTTGGCTTTTTCTGCAAATCAGAACATTTCTTCAAGCACACCTAAATGGAGTTTCTAGGCGCAGCCTCCTACTTGAGACGGCTTTGCCTACGCGCGGACGTTCGTCATATATGAATTTTTGCGACAGTTCTTTGCTTTGATGCGCCAAGCGGACAATACGATAAAGCAAAGGACGTGTCTCGCAAGGACCACTGTATTACGTTATAATGAAAAGCGAATATGGCGGCGACATGAATAATACTCTAGAGGAGTACTCTATGAATGAAAGCTAGATGGGGCCATCCACTTCATTTTATAATCCAAGTGTCGTATCGATACTCTAGAAGGACCCTGAAACTCCAAGAATTGGGAGATGGCAGTAAAAGGGTACCCGTTAGCCAGCATTTGTGCAGCTAGACAACAATGACTGCTGCAACAGTGGTCAATATTACGATAACGGTGAAGGAATGACGGAGTAAGAAATGAAACAGGAGGCGTCAACAAGCACGATGGGAGCTTAAGTTTTTCCCCATTTTCTTACGCAACGACTGATATGGTATATCTGAGAGGAAAATGACTGATATTGGAAAAAACAGCCTAACAATAAAAAAAACGAGTTGGACCATATGAGACAACAATGTATGTCGTTAACTCAAACACAGTATATACGAGGTGACTCAATTACATTGAGCTGTTATAGAATCGTGGGCTAGGCAGTTTTATGATCGATGTTCGACGACACATCGTCGCTTCATTTTTAGATGGCAACCACATCACTCATAAATCAGCAAATAATGAAGCATAACCGCTATTCAACATACTCAAGCATAGAAGTAGTGTGGTTAGCTTGCCGGTCATGTTTTTGTCAGCAATCCACTGCAATAACACACTGGCATATGACGGGAGCCGTCATTAGAGGTGCGGCTTCCTCGCACCTCTCTCTCCGCTCCCTCCCCTCCTCCTACGTCTGCCTTTGGCTTGCTGAACACGCAGAAAGCTTACTTTTGACATAATACTGATGATTTCTCCCGTATTAGTGAAATTTTCTAATTTTCCCATTAAAGTACGAGCCGTCAGGTTTTTAAAACTGCGCCCATTAAAATATATTGTGCAATACCTTCAATACTCGACTAAACTTCGACATACACTATACACTGCACTCGACAAAATTAGTTCGTATTGTACATACATAGTTCCGCTTAAGCTATATCTGTATTTTACCTCAGAAGTGCCTCTTAGAGTAGTAAGTGGACTGCACTGATATGCAATAAAAAAAATATACACAACTGCATAATAGCGGACATAGCAGGAGGAAAGGAGGGAAAGAATTTGAAGAGCTAACAACGGGCATACATCCGGAGGAAACACTAACACGAACGATTAACATTTTAACGTTGCAGACGGCGATAACAGGACGACTTAAAGGAGAGAGATGACCAATTTCTTCATGAATTTGACAAGATTTTTTCCACTATAATAAAGAGAAGCAATCTCTTTCAAACCGTCGCGATGCTACAGATATACAAAATCAGCATTCACATTCTCTGCAGTAAAAATTGCGTTCCAATTTAAAATGACTATTGGAGAGAACAATTTGCAAATGGTCGCCTAAAATCTACTTTCCAGCAAAAATATACAAACTGGACTTCAATATTTTGAAGTCTTCAAGCCTATTTCAATATTGGGCATCATCTTGTATTGCAAACAAAAGAATTTTTACAAAGCCAGCTCTGCATATCTGCATTAAGTTCTTCAAGAAGTGGACGGCAGCAATGAAGTTTGTTGTAGCGCCAAAGAGACGGACACTGCAGACACTGCATAACAGTTTATTACTTCATAAAACGCGTTGACAATTTAAGTGAGGTGTAATTTTTTGAAATATACGTATTTCAAGAAGTGCTTCCCACTAAAATGGTCAACGCGTCTTATGATGCAATGTATGAACCCGTCTTTCGCAAGAAGATAAATAATGTTCAGTCGTAAGGAATATTCACTGTTGAAACGCTTATGTTAAGAGAGGTTTTTTCAGACAGATGTCGAAACTCAAGAAGGTAGTATGTGGCGTAATCGGATGTTTCAGGGAGGCGGCTGGTGTAAATGAGCTCGATCCAGGCTAACCTAGACGCAAACTTACGCGCCTTCTTCCAGGCGTTGATCGCATCAGTTGGAACTTTTCTAGTTACCATCCTCTGGCATTTGATAATGTTAACAGCTACGTCACAAACTCCTGCAGTCAGGACTTGCAAAGTCCCGCTACCTCATTCCTAAGCTTCAGTACATTCTGTAGAGGGAATGCCAAGCATACGAAATCGGAAACGTTTGCTAGTAGAAAAAATCGAACTTATGAACTTCAGATAAACAATAAACTTGAAGAGAAAATGACCGATTCGAAGAGTACAAGGCTGTTCCCTGGAAGTGGGCTTGAGGAATTCACGACACCTACCCTGCAAATTTAATTCGTGAAAATGTGCCAAAAGCAGAATCAAATTTCTCTAACGAGGGCTTTTAGGCAAACTGGTGCCGAAAGTACCATTCTAGAAGATGGGAAATATTGGGGTAGTCCATTTGGGGAGGAAAGGAAAGTAAAACACAAATTTCACCTTAAAAGATGCTCATTGAGTAAGTCTAGCAGCGACTTGGACGCCTCCTGAGTCCCTCCACTTTGCCAACTTCGATCGTTCCAGCGCTCCAAGAACAATACCAAACAATGAACATTAGTTAAAACGTGCAAAGAGTGGACGAAAAAGTCTTTCGCAATATCTGTTCTGAGAAGAGAAAAAAAGAATCTCCTTGCTTTCGATGAAATATATGATATAATTTTTCAATTTTGAAGCAAACAAAAAATGCATAACATTTTAAGAGATCCGAAAGCTAAGCAGGAAAGCACATCAACGATTCAGCAGCTGACTATAGTAACAGAAACCAATCAAAATTCAAATATGTATAAACACTAAAAGAATCGACGACAACTGTACAATAATCCTATGACTAACCTCATTATCCCATCTACGACGAAGGCGGCCGTAAAATCTCGAAGGTCGCGAAGGAAAGTTGGTGGCAAGGAAATCGGTATTTTAAAGAAAACAAAAAAACATTATTAGGCTAAATATAACATCATTTTTCATACCATTTTTTAAGCAAAAAGAAAACTACTAGGAGAAACTACAAGAACTGTAGAGGGCTCCTAATTATGAATGACGACTGTAACCTACGAGACATTCTCCAAGCCCCTCCCCCCCCCCCCCCAACTTATCCTGGACATTCAACGTAAGCGAGCGACAGCGAAGCAAGGGAAATAGCTGCAGGGATCTATCGGCAGCAGAAAACATCAATGCGCGGGTGGATCGATTGAATGTTACAGTGGCGAGCGTGCCGAAGCTGTTAATCCCCCCATATGATTGAAGCGAAGCGTTCAACGCACCGTATCGCTGCTCAAAGAGCGGGTGAAATCGCAATGCAATTTCCCAGCTGGCAGTAATGCTAAAATTCTCTATTCCGCACTTCCCTATTAGTGGCTCATAAATAAACAGTGTTTACTATTCGCCCATTATAGTATCAACCTCTAGCGATCAAACAATACAAAGCTGTTTAAAACTTCGATTGTTGGGTGCCCTTGCAACTTCGCTAAGGGCATCCTTCAGCTCTGGGAAGTGCTACTTTATGGAGTTTTCCAAAATGCTGAACTGCTAGAGAAAAGCAACGGAAAGAACGAATAAAAAGGATTGTCTAATATACAAGCCAAACATCAAAGACGCTCTTTTTTAGCGCAATTCAGCCTAACGCGCACTACGACGGGTCAGGCTATGGAGGGTCGAAAGAATGCAAACATTCCAATTGCTTGTAACTGTACGTACAAAGACTGTTGAAAACAAATGACGATTCGAGGTGAAGACCATCGTGCGAGAAGGTCATGTCAACTATGCAACTTACTGTAACCGCTGGTCAGTGGAAATTCGACATGGTCAGCTGAAAAGCCTTTGCAAAAAAGGCAGCAAGCACTCAAAGTCGTCACCTCTAATATATGGATCATGCAAACTCAGGTTTTTGAATTTCTTACGAAAACTTTGTTGTGTAATTAAAGCTTGAATTTTTTTCCCCCAGAAGCATTCTTGACGGTTGTAGTAATCAATCTTTTTTACCTCGTCAGGTGAATGGAATAATGCGAATGCTGCTACAGTCGGCTGGTAATGAAACTCGGAGGAAATAATAGGTGCCCCTCCCCCCACTTTACCTCGCCCCTCATCAAAAAATCCACATTTATCCGACATATCCAATTTCGGAGAAAATCCGAGTTAGCAAAGGCCACACGAAGTCGATCAAGTTCTTGAACAGGTAGTCCCAAGTAGTTACGGTTACGTCCACCTCAGTAGATTGTCGCCTACCTTCTTTCCTATTTCCCCTATTCAAACTGCTATGCTTTACCTAAACTGTTCCAGCCCCAAACTAGATCTCAGGAAACTAACATTTTAAATCCATACAGTTTTTTGAAACCTACCAACCTCGTATTATCAAAAGGTACTTGGCTCTGAACTAAGAAAGGAATGCGAGAGGCGAAGGAAAAAGGATTTGTGGATCCTATGAAACAGGTTGGCCAGCTCTAGTTATTTACATTCAGCTTGTGACTGAGCATGCGCCGGGAGGAGAGGGAAAAGAACTCGGGTGGAAGTGCTGTGACCAGGGCGCTGGGAATGATAATGGTTTTCACGTTCCTTGGCGTTCTTGCTATGCAATCCTATCTTTCAAATATAAATTCATAGTGGAAAATTAAATGTAAGTGTGGCACTGGAAAACTGTGACGGCCATATTCTCCTGGGTTTGTAATAGGATAAGTACGGTAGTTAGTTGCACCAAATGCCACAAGCCTGACATGATCATCAAACGTTGTTCTCCACGGCTAAAGCAAGAGAATGATGAGTGTACGTTTTATCATCGATGTTTTCGTTGCTCGACACATCTATCTACCCGGTGAATTGATGAAAACGCTGAATCAGCGTTGTTCTGACGACAGCAAGTAGACGCCAAAAGCTAAGCGATAACGCTTCCGACGCAACAGGAACTGTCGACAATGCAGCAAGTAGAAGCAAACGAGTGGAAATACAGCCAACCAGGCTGTCGTGCTGTGCGCTTTTACATTTCACCCCATCTATTCAATCAACGTTTCGCTGGGATGGGTTAAAAACGATTGAAAAATACCCTTCAATATGTTTTCACATCAAATTCAGCGGGCCATAAAAATCGTGAAATTTCAGTTTCTGGTCACAACCGACCATCACAGAAATAAATAAATTTCATCCGAAGATTTCATGGAACCTTTAAGCGTCAACAGCTAAATAAAGAGTGCGGTGAATCATAACGAAGCTGAAGTAGAAAAGTGATGCCACTGTACTACTTTTTCGTTTCAATACTGCACTCTAATTTTTTCAAAAACGCTATGAATATTTCACTGTTCTCGGCGCCCAAACTATCTATATAGAGATGGTACTTCGCTTCGTTCTTGAGAAGTCCACAAATGGTGAATATACGGCCAAAACGCTATGTATTTGCACTTCACCATTATATACTTTTATGTCTCAGGCAAATTGACTTGCAAATCACGTCTGTTGTAGACCTAACAACACTCGTTAGAAGACTAGATTCCACCTGGAGTCAGAAAGTACAGGTTAAATGATAATTACAATATAAAGGAGCCATTACAAATACTGGATCTCTACAGAGAAGTCCGACTCCTCGAACATAAGGTCGCTTTGAAAGGTGGGAATGCTATCAGTGCCTCTCCGATATATGCCTCCACCCCGAAACTGGCACAGAACGCGTTGCTTATTCGACGTAATGGCACACTGAGTTCTGAAAAAAGAAAGTAAACTGGAGATTCGATGCGCTAACAGCAGAAAAACGAATTCGATCTTCTTACGAATATAGGTCAGTTACGAAATTTTCGAAGTGCATAAAGTGCGTAACACCTCCACTCCCCTCTTCCTACGTTACCTTTTAGGCTATCAGCGCTATATTTTCCGAGGCTTATAAATGGGGAAAAATACGATAAGTGATGTGCTATGTATATCGTCAGAAATTTCTCCTGACCTTGCGATAATGTTTGTTCTCTGAGTGTAGCTAGTTGAATATACCAAAATATCCGGTAATCAATTTATTTTATGCCAATTTCGAGATGCACTTTTAGCGTTACAAACTTCTCAAAACGGATCTGTGTTCGAGGAATGTCGCGAAAAGAAGGGGCTTCTAAAATGAGGAATACGATACATCATAAATGAATGTATCAAAAAGCGTTCCAAAATTTTCAAGCTATCAATCGCTGGCAAAGAGGTCTATTTATTAAAGGAGGCCAAAAGTATTACAACAGCAATGAATGCTGCAGTGTTTAAAATGCAATGTGGGCATACGAAATCAGTGACAGTTCCGAGCTCAGCGATGGCTAAAAGACGAAAATGAAAAAAAGAACAAAATATTCAGACGTCATCAGCGCCATTCGAGAATAAACGAACCAACAAGCGCACCAGAGAGGCTTGCGCAAAATGTGCTTTGGCAATTACGCTCACTATACCACTTCATCCCACAAACTGCGAATAAATTTCAGCAGAATTAGCCGATGCAACACATCTTCTGTTAAAGATCATCGTTCTATTTAAATTTTAAAGAGCTTTTTTCCCTCATAGGCTTAAAAAATTAGTAAATTTTATGAACATTAGACTAACGATACAATACTGTTGTTTTCTGATATATACGATAGACGATCGGCTTAGGAAGTTTAAATATCGTAACACCATCCATGGTTCACTTTGTCTGCGTTTGATTTCTAAATTCTAGCTGTTTTTTTAAGCCATAACCGTCGAATAGACAGGACAGACGGACGGGCACAAGCGCGGACACGGTCTCGCCACAGCGTGTTTTAAAAATGTGCGAGAGAAAAGTGCATGAAATGGGCACGTGGCGTCAGAATAGCACAGCGGCCCAAAATGCTTTTTTGAGAATTCTAGTTCTGGAGACAAAATTTTTCTTTTTGAGTGCTTATCTCTGTGAGAATGTAAGCCGCTGCTCATTAGTATTCAATTCTTGAAGATATTCCAGCATTTCTCGGGAATCTCGAAAAGTTGTTTTTTAACGTCATGGAAACAAATCATCTGTAAGTCCGTGTTATCTCCTTCCGAGAACACAAAGAATTATATATTCATCAGAAAGGGGACAACCATGATAAACGACTATCGAAACATGAATATAACTGTCAGCATGAAATACATATACTCAGTTGCATTTTGATGAATTATTGAAAGCGCAAGGTTTCCCCTCGATTTTTTATCATTGCAAGTCCCCTTCGGTCATGAAAAGCCGGGAGGTGTTTCCAGAAGGTTTGAATCGTTTGAAAGTCACCAAGTCCAACGATGGGTTTTCTCCAGGAATTCGAGTTTTGCAAAAAACCTAGCAAACCTATTTTCCCTTTTCCACTATTGGGGACGCGAACTAAGGCGATTACTCTCTCTTTAACGTACTTGCACAGAGTATGCGTTTTGACCGCAAAAAGCAGCTGGTAAGAATCGAAATTGCTTTTGAGCATTTGATAATTGAAAATCCTCATATCTCCATAATGGTCAATGAAAAATTATTTTTAAAGAAGCATATTGTAATTCAAATATTGACTGCAAATACTCTAATTTCATGAAAACATTTCATTTGATTTCATTACCAAAGTTGTCCTTCAAACTAAAGTCGAATAGAACAAGAGAGTTTCTACTGCGTTGGCTTCGCGATTTCCTTCTTTGTCGTTCTCTAGATGCAATTTTCCACACGTCAGCGGACGAGTTCTCCAAGGATCTGTAGATGGTTCTGCTCTCTTCCTTAATTTTATTAGCGATTTATACGAGTTTATCTCATCTGAATCCGAACGCTTCCTCTTTGCAAACTTCAACATTTTCACATCTTTTTCCTTTACAGCTGTAGATTTCACCGCCACCAAACACCCTCAACTCTCTACCAGGTATTACACTCGACTTTACATCTTATGCCGCATAAAACGCGTTTGCCGACTCCTGCCTGTAGAAATAAGCTCAGCCATCTTCAAAGGCGACCAGTGCAGTACAACTCATTGCACTCTCGGAGGGCTATTAAAATACTGCATTGTGTGGCATGCATAAATTTCAGTCTGACGCGAACGCTGTACCATGGACTGTCAAAATATACGATAAGAATCAAGAATATCAACTCTGCAAGAAGTTGCAAAAGAATGCGTTTGTATTTTTGCCACCGATTTAATTGAACGTGGCTGGTGGAAAATGCAACCGCTACTTTTTGGATTAGTCTCCCTGCCATCTCCTTGAGCGAAGTTGTGAATCAGTCGTCTCACGTACAGATAAGTATTTTGAAGCAGAGCTGCCTGGTAGCGTTTTTTGTCAGGAAGAAATGGATTGGAGGGACAGAAATGTTGGATTGCCTTGTATTCACATAGCACGTCTAAAACTGGGCGCAGTAGATGTCCTTCCCACGTAGTCTTCAGTTTCTAAACAACAGTACCTTGAAACGTGGTTGAGTGTACACCGGATGATAGTAGGCGAGAAACAGCTATGCTAACAGTCATATACTGAAGCAATAGAAACGAATTCAAAAGCGTTAGAAAATCGGCCGATGCACAATGATGGCTAGAAGGGCAGCCTGTGAGGTGAGGAGCGTTGTGATGACCGGCCAGGAAACGCACTGGCTTCGGCACAATATCGGTGCACTTCAACACCTCCACACGATCACAACTGTGCTGCACCACGCAACGTTCGCCTGCTAGAAATTCAACGCTATTTGCTCGCTGGCAGAGTATTCTTTATGGGGATCGCTCATCATCTCACTTGCTGCATTTCGATCGACAGTTTGCAACCGCCAACCTTGGGCGCCGCTCGCATCTCCATCACACGCCTTCGCTGATGGTTGCTTTATTGCAGCTCGAATTACCCGAACAAGAGACCTAAATCCGAAAATCTGCCATGAAGGCTCATTTAAGTTTTGAAACAGACGAGTGGAACGAAGAAAAAATAGTTCACGCTGGAAAGTAAACCCCCACTTGTGATCCTTGCTTTTTTAATCCCGACGTTTTTACCAGCATATAGGATAATGGAGACTTCATGGAACAATGGTTAAAGATTGGCACTTCTCTGAAAGGTCGCAAAATGCAAATGATAGGTGAACGCCAATATTTTCGGAGAATATAGGATGCAGTTTCATACTCACGATCACGAACTGCAGCATTAAAACGAACGAAGTGGCATTTTCTGAACCGGTGCTGCTCCGTTACGTATACATTATTGGAATGCGGTGACCAGGTATTGCCACTCCGTGATGGTGATACCGTGCCGTCAGTGAGTGAATGTATTTCATGTGCACATTTAATGTGTAAATAACAGATGACTACAAAAAACCAAAGTTGTTACGCAAATGATAGATTAATTTGGTGTATTCAGCGAGGTGACGTGTCATCTAAGTGCACTTAACAAGTTTTATTCGGCTAAAGAAATTGTGCACTACTGATAGAGGTAAAGGATAATTATTCTTAGAGGGTAAGATCAACGAGCATTGTTTTCTATTCATGTGGAAATCAAGGCTCGACTAAAGAAGTATTCAAGTGATTGCATAAGGAGGCGTTTCCCCACTCACGTCGGACCAGCCTTTCTTTCATGCCCTTTTCATTTGCCTTCTTACTAGCAAAAAGATCGTCATTGAAAATAAGCAGTACTACACAACTTCTTGACACGGTGTATTTTCGACGGGGATAAGAAAACAGAGGAGCTTATTTAGAAGAGTGCTTATGAACTTTGTTCTTTCAGCAAGTAGACATATTTCAGAAAGGATATTGTCTAGAAATGGGGCAATGCACACGGCACTCTCCAACATAGTACTTTATTTCCAAGACAGTGTGGTGAATTTTTCTGCAGTTCCATACATCTGATTTATTATTCTCATTTTGCATCAGTCTGTGCTATAGTCTGGTATTATGTTCTGTTTCTTCCAATGAAGAGTCCTCATAATGAAGTCAATAACACTGCAAAAAAAAAAAAAAAAAAAAAACCCAGAAAGGGCTTGTCTTAGTTCTACAGCGCTACGATTAGAGGCCGTTACTGTTTAAGCATCGTTATTAGCAGCGGTCTACTTTATTTAAGAATCACAGTACTTAACTGCTGTGAATCCAAATTGGTAACTATTGCTTTTGATCACAAACCTCAATCTGATTCATGCTTTAATTTATGCTTAATAGAAACGCAACTTGAATTCAATCACCTAATTTATTTCAGTTTAATTTCAATCTGAAGTGAGCGCACGTATATGGAAACAATAAACGGACAAGACAGCAATGACCATGACTTACATTCGCATATCTTAGTTATAATGGCCAATTACGATGCATCTTAAGGAAATTACTGAAATTCGAGAATTTTCGACCTTCTCTGAATGTATTTATTTCTTTATTTATAAACACCATACGTTCGTGCAAAACATTAGAGGAAGGTGAATGAACACATATGTGTTACATGATTACAACATAATGAATATACAACTGTTATGTGTATACATCACATAATTAAGTGGATATGCGTATCATATACAGTCGCAAGAGCATTCACAGATCGAAACAAATATATTTTCATAGGTTTCCGTCTCTCCGCCGCCTCTCGCAAAAAACGACAAAAGAATTCCCGAGGACCCACTGCAAAACGTCTCACTCAGTGAATTGTGTCCTGCCGTTCCGCAGTAAGCGGACAGGAATAACAGAATGAACGGCAGCAGATTAGCAGCAGTCATATGACCATGCTGAAGAGTTGACATCGTAATGAAGATGCAGTTTTATCTAAGTGTTACACAGGCGTGGTTAAAAAAGTAGGCAGTTTTCAACGAAAACTTCCTTTGCGAGGTCGCTTTATAACATTCACCGTCCTCGCCAAATGGAGAACAATCATCTCGCTAGAAAAACTTGCACAGTAGTGCCTTCAGAAGCTGCACCTGTACTCATTTAATCAAGCAGCACCTCTGAACTAGCAGTCTATCTGATCTCGAGAATTTATTATTGAATGAAAAGCTGCCCAAAAGTTTCGATATTCTATCGATTTCAAAAACATTACTTCCGAGCAAAGCCCTCTAAGACTTCAAAATATTTCTTATCGCATAAAGTGAAGTGGATATTGTAACTGCTGGACCATCCCTCCTTTGTTATCGTTGGTTATAGTAATGCCTGTGACAACTGCCGATAGGTATTTCTTTAACGAGCGAAAACCGCTACAGCTGGTCAGAAGCGATTTCTGTAAGGTGACTCGGAGCTCACAGAGATCCTACCATGAAAAGTGTAAAATGCAGCTCGTCAACAACAATAGCCGACGTTTTCGCATGAGGTGAGAAGTTGGCAGCTCACAACTGTTCTGGGTAGAAATCATCTCACGAAGATTGCATTAATCTAAATTCCGTAGTTGAGGCTCTAAAATTCAAAGTGTTCCACGGTGATGCCAGATCATTTCAGAGAGCGGTGATCGAGCAACAGAGACTGCCCACGGAATACTTTGATTCATATGACGGGGCACATAAAACCTCCGAGAATTAAATTAAATGTTCGGTTGTTAGACATCGCCGAAGGAGCAACCGTTCGATCTACGGTAGTTGCAACTTGCACTCAAACATTTGATTTCAGGAATGCGCAGCTGTCTTCTAATCATTAAGCAAGTGCGCTTTGTCAGAGCTGCTAATGTTATATGCACTCCACTCATCTGGTCAAAATAGTTTCATAATTTACCAACAAATAATAAAATATGCGGATTATTCCTTCACACTTCAATTGATTGAGATCCTCATATTTCTTCCGCAAAAGATTCGTCTCTTACTACCTGACCGATAAAAAATGTGCGTACTTTTTAAGCACCTTTCAATGCCTGTAAGTTCTGTGAAATCTGATGATTAGAAGTGAAGAACGGTATAGAGATCCGCTGTGATTTAAGCTGTTATCACAACAACTTCGGTAACCTTTGCTTCAGTGACCTGCGAAATGGAGGCATCGGATATACGAACATAGAGAGAGACGGATAAACATCTATGTACACACAGTCCTGGCGCAAATGTAAATTTGCAAAAGCGCATGAGAAGGAGATAGTCTGGTCTTCCTTTCATTAAACGAGAAAGGGGAGGAGAGAGGTGGTGTGGCAATTTGGAGCAGGGAGGCGAGAGGTGCTGATGCTGTGGTTTTTGACAACTCACCAATGACTTTTGCTCGCGTAGGAACAGTTTTCAGAAAAAAGGTGAAGAGAGTGGTAGACGTGAAATATTATTTCCTTTCGAGAGGAACATCTACCAAACTATTAAAAAACTCAATCCGAGACAGCACACTTCTGCACTTTTCTCGGTTTCGCTAGAAGGAACATTTCAGCCGCTCCCACACTTACAGAAGGACAATAAAAAATTATTTTAGGTCACTTCAAAGTTTAGAGCGCACAAAGCGCATCGTTACTTGTCAGGACGACTCTTCGCATATAAGATTAGCAGGGAGACTCTGATATGGATCCATCTCGCATGGTAGATTCAAGTTCCTGAACTGAGACTGCTGTTCCTCGCCCTTGGGATATGAGTAAGAAAAACTGTGTCCAGAATAAACCCAACTCATTTCGAAGCAGTGACCAGGCTTAACTCTTGGCTGCAAGTCAACTCCTACCACGGGCTCGTTTCCGATCTGCTTTAATACTAAAGCAACCGAGAGTCTGATACTCCTGGGACAGGAGGAAGCGGTCATTTGGATTCCCATGAGAAATGCATTAAATACTTTCAAATTCCGTTTAATTGACAGGTCACTTTATTTCGTATTATTTTTGAAAACTACTATAAGATATCTAGATAGCTGACTTGATGATTTGGCAGCAAAGACGAAGAAGTGGAATTGAGAGTTAAGATTTGAATTTATCTTTAGTGCTCGCCAAGTTCTTGGTTTTCACATGCAGGGTAAATGCGATGGTCAAGAACTAATAGAAATCGCTCCCCACCAGCTCACCAGCGTGTGTGGTGCCAAACGGATGCATAAGCAGAACATCAAGGTACACAAATACTGTGAACAAATCAATCGAAGTGACTCCTTGAGCCAACTTCAGACGGGCAGAATCCGACAGTTTCCAACATTTGTGAATGTTGTTTGCAGAAATCGCTATTTTTGTAGTCGGTGCGCAGACAAATCCGAAGATTCTTTAGTTTCTTGGGTGACAAGGTTTTGCATGCCTTCTTTCCTGCTCTTTCCTCCCGTTCAGTTCATTCGTCTTCTGCAGGGTGAACTGCTACTTTTTCATCTTTCTGTTCTTCAAGTGATTGTACTTGGCTCAAACGCTGATTGCTGCCATGTACAGGATATACCGGTTTGCTAGAATATGCAAATTCCGTCGCTACAAAGTCCAAGGAAACATGCTACGATTGAAGGCGTCGGTCAGGAGTGAAGAATTATGTGTGAATCATGCGAAGGATGGAAGGGAACAAACGGGCAAGTGTCGACATGCAAATTTAAGGCCCAGCGCGCACCTATGCCTGACACTACATACTGCAGCATTCAAAGGCGAAACTGCACCGGAATCAAATTGAGCCATTCCGATGCTTTGTGCATACTACTTGGAGCGACCATTAGAGTACTCCTATTCTCTTCTGATGCAGAAACACGAGGAAATTCTGGCCTATCAACCACGACGCCATTCTAGAAAGGGTTATTAGATTTGAAGAACAGCTGGTTGTTTGCTCCGACTACTTACGATAAAAAAAAACCACTCCAATCCATCTATTATTGCTTTGACACCACTCCAAAACTCGCAAGTCACAGTCGCAGACATTCACCATATTTTTGCGTGAGCGATTTCGAGACAAGATATAGTCAATCGAGAATCTACCAGAGGGAGCGGAGAGTACTGATAGCATCACTCTGACGTCATACTGTTCGAGAGAAAGCTACTGCCGCTGCAGGATTTCCGTCATCGGTACTGCCTGAAGGTGTTCATCGTCATGGTCTTCACATTCCAAAGGTTCCCTTTAGATGCGTTATATCCTATGACCAGTTTACCTGTATGTTTCGTCGCTTGCGCCCGGCGTCTTTCAAGTCCTTTACAGTCGACGACAGGTCGTCGTGAACTGACCCAGCGGAGTTCTGTATTCACTACACACGAAGGAAGTAATGTTGTGACCTCAACGGTCGGTCTAGTGTAGGCAGATATTATTATCGTGACTTCAAAAAATTTGTGAGTATAACTAACCACACACATCGACCTATCCGCAAGAGCTCAGTCTCCTCCATGGCTCGTCGTAGTTCCCCTTCTATCTTCCAGTGACAGTCACAGAGGGTTTTACTTGTCGGAAGGACAATAAAATGCATCTGCTTTAAAGTGAAATCACTTCCTCAAAAGCAAATGAACTCAGACCCATTTGGGATATTGGTACCGCTGAAAATTTTTGTCACAGAAAAGCGAGCAGATGACTACGACATCACCGCTTGCACACTTTCATCGATTCCAAATATTACGTCAATAGCTATAAGCGTGCTGACAAACATGAGCGAGTTTCTCATATTTGAAGTAACCATCATGTGTTAACATGTTAAGTTCGACTTGTCATGCAATAATTATGAATATACTGCTATTGCTCTATGTTTCAACATGCTCACCTCTGTAGGTGGCGTTTACAGACCGCCGCACACTTTTACTGAACATATTCTCAGCATTCAGAGGTCCCTCTTGAAATTAATAGTCCATTTCTGCAGCATATTATTTGCGGGGATCTCAATTTGCCGTACGTTCACTGCGACGACTTAGCGATCGCTAATAACTTCGACCATCTACGTACATAATTTGTTTTTCGATTCATTAGGCCAGCTGGTTCACTAACCAACTCGTGGTAGCAGTACTTTCGATCTTTTTCCCTGCAAGTTATTTTCCTCTACACATTTAGAGCATTTAGATATTCCGTCCGCCCCTCCGATAGTGAATGTGAACATCGAGCTCTCTCCCCGCAGATGTGATGAAGCAGACTGCGTTGGTGCAGTCAGACGGAGAGTGAACAAATTGCCGCTGTCGTGTTTCCCAACCTTTCCCCTCGCCTCCGGACAGGTAGTTTCCCTTTGCTTATGTTCATCTCGCTCATTTACCTTTTTATTAAGTGCTGAATTTGCACCTCTTCATTGTGCACGTCTACACATCAGTTTCCACGCACAAACATTTGCATGCATTATTCGTTATGTCAACGAGGGCCCCCTTTTTCGTGCTCACAAGCATTTTTTGCACTGTAACCGATCATGTGAGAAAGAAAAGAAAACCAGGAAAAGTTACCTCACGCAGGAAGGAAAACAAAGAAGTAGATGAACCATGACTGAACAATGAATGTAGGGTCATTCCAGAGCCTTCTGCTGTTGAAGTGCTAAATGTTCGCATAACAGCGGGCTAAACCATAACTGACTGAACCCTACCGTGGTCACGATTAGGACATGGTCGAACTCACACCCATCGAAGTTTGTTTCGTCCCACAAGCCAAAAAATCTACTAATGGACTACTTACACAAATCTTGCCTCCAATGCACTTAATACACGTAAGTTGTCCCCTGCTTTCGAAGAAAGAAAAGTTCAGCCGATCACCACACCAGCAGATTCGCTTACAAACGGATTAATGGAGACTGCTTTGAGCATTGCATCCGCCACCACGTTGAATGCGACCCTAGTTGGTCCTCGATAAGGTCACTGAGAACACGCAGCCTACTGAGGGTAGTCCTCACGGCCCCCGGATTCGCAATTTAACGTTCTGCACATCCTACATCCTTCCGACTTCCAAACCTCGTGGCAAGTTTTGTCAATCTGCCAGCAGTTTTTAAGTGAAATGCTGTCGGCATATTTTGGAGAGTTTGTCAAGCAACGCACTCGTTAAATGATTGCACTAAAAACATTTTCAACTACTGGGCACATATAAATAAGAAGAAGAGGGTCTTTTCATAAGGAAGATTCTAATTAAATAAGGAAAAAGGGATCCAGTTAATTTTTTGCAATCGTACTTTCAGAGAACAACGGCAAAGTGAATCGATCTGCAAATACAGCGAAGTTTATTATAGACCGGAAGCATGCGAACGCTTCGAGATACATATGTTGCAAGAATTTTAGCACACGAATAGATCATCAAACAAGGAGATGCCAACGACGTGCTTCTGCACGTCTGCGACATCCGAGTATCGCAAGAGAACACCAGTAAAGCGTTGTCACCAAAAGCAAGCATCCCCTCCGCTGCAACGCTCCCCTTCGTACACCCGTCAGCCATTCGCTACAGAATATACATTCACAAGTACATTAAACGCAACACAGCACACGACAGTCTCATCCACAGGCGACTTCAAAACAGACAAACGAATACTGCACAAAACAAGTATGATAACCGAGTACAGATGCAGAAGTTAAAGATGATGAGACGCGAATATTAGTTAGACAACAAAAAAAAAATCACTCAGATACACAAATACAAGCCAAACAATGAAATAAAATACTCATATTAATACTAGCAAAATAAAGAGAAGTTATGGTAATTTTAAAACATTTCTGCAACAATCTCAGAGAACAAAAAACAGAAAAAAAAATTGATGAATTGAAATCAAGAGAAAGGTACAGCGGCGAACAGCTAGATGGATACGATGTCAAGAACGATCTTCACAAAGAAAGGAGAAGGAAGAAATTCATCACAATCCAATACGAATAAAATCTAAAGTACAACCTCAAGAATGAACACAATCAAGGCGAAAGATGTGAAAATCTGCGAACACAACCAAAATTACACAACATAGCATAAACGACCCCGTTAACGTCCTCAATAAAGTGAACAGTTAACCACATATCTCAAAATTCGTGCACAGCTCGTTTTTCATACGTTTACAGTGACATTATGGTTGCCATGCTATGCTGTACGCCTTAAGACTGCTGTGTCACTGGCGTTATAATACTACGAAAACACAAAAGTAACGAAATTATATACAGTTTGCAACGAAAAGTGACAGTAATAAAACTCAAAATTTGAAATCAACCTCACTCCAGTGTGATAATAAAACTCTCCTATGAGGGCGAGGATATTGTTCGCAAGGGGGTTTCGAACCTGCACCAGTTCCCGCTCTCGCCTCACGTTCGCAATAATAAAATCAAAATGTTCAGTCAGGAAAAAAGTACTATAATCACAAATGGGCTGATTCTGCATTGGAGGAGGTAAGAACGGAAGTTTCGATACATGAGAGGAACATCATTTACATATGCTCCAAACAATGCAAAAAAAGATATGAGCGTTACTAATGAAGCAACGATATGATACAACCAGGACATATGAGCGTTAATAAAGGAAGCAACGGTAAAAAATAACCAAATTATACGTCGCTGACTTAAACTACATATTTCACTTGGTTACTGTAAGGGATATGGGTACCCAAAATAATCTCGGGACTTCTAATTAAGCGGCGCTGTTTCTCTGGTTTCTCTAAAAAAATCGTGTTTACTACCATATTCATTCTCCCAACGGAACAGGCCACAATCAACTGTTATCGATGAGAACTAACTTCTAGCCGGATACGAAGTCGAGAAATCCTAAACTTCGAAATTGCCGTGAGGCGTTAAACCGAAACCTTGGAAAAATTTACGGCTAGAGCATCAAGTTTAAGGATAAGAACTTAGCTGCACCACAATAGCAAACATAAAGTGAACAGCATCAATCATTGCGCATCATCGGCATGAGGTACGAGTAGTACGGTTGCGGGTAAAGCTGGTTCGGCAATGCGAACTGCCCGTTGCCACCGTTTGGATGCACACTGCTACCAAACGCGTCCATAAAACCACCACTGCCGAACGGTGCCGAACTGTTCGCATACCTTAAAAACAACTTTGAGGTCACCGTATGAGCCTGCCACATTGGCCATACACACTGCCGAGTTAATCTTCTCGCCCGACCAAATGCACTTATTTTGGATTAACTGAGGTTCGTTCACTTCCTGCTGCGATGTTCTAGAGCGTACCAATAACGAACCTACTCGATTGATATAGTGGTGATCTAAAAAATATGCTGTTATTCAAAGCCCACATATCTTTAAAGTAGAGCCACTGACAATTACTAAGGCCAGTGGAATAGAAAGTTCGAGGGACCGTGCGCAGCCTAAATTCACCGCACATACCTGAGACTTTGGATGCTTCCCACTCGCCTTTCCTTATTTTGATAACTTCTTAGATGGGACTATGGGAGCAATAACCACTCGCATCCACTGTTTAACCATTTTCGTCTGTAATGCCCATGAAACTCAAAAGCGCATGTACTACGACTACTAGGC
Source organism: Ascaris suum (assembly GCA_013433145.1). Lineage (NCBI taxonomy): Eukaryota > Metazoa > Nematoda > Chromadorea > Rhabditida > Ascarididae > Ascaris > Ascaris suum. The sequence continues at coordinate 14,027,550 of CM024187.1, read as the reverse complement.
GACATGATGGGTTTATATTGAGAGGAAACAGACGAAAAACCACATCAGAAGCATGTTTTTTCTTGATCTGCAGGCACTGAACGTTCTTTGATCACTAAAAGTATCAATTCTTCCGCCACAGACAACTGACACCGTCCATATGTTTGCAACTACCGTTTATTCCCGAAAAAATTTCGTTCGCCAGAGCTTCACCCCTTCGTCCTTTCGCAGTTTTTCGAAAATCATTCAGGGCCTCCGAATCATGCTCGAAGCACCCAAAATTCCAGGACCTATGCTGAGAATCTGGAAGCTCCTCAACATCGAAATAGCTGGAATTTCCATCAGAAACACTGGATTCCGAAACTCGAAAGTTGCCCAATCATGATGATGAGTACGATGGGGATTAATAATTATGTTATCTAGAGCAACAGAGAACGTGGTACGAAAGCTCACACATGGTTTCTCGACGGTGGTCAAGACACTGGAAGAATATATTCGGATATCAAGCAATGGAGTGGTCATTCATTTTCTTCAAGCACAGAACATCGAAGCAGAACACGCCTAGGCGCCGCTCAAGAAATTAAGCGAGCAGCAAAGGGGATGAGAAATGTTCCCAAGCAATTTCCTTGCAAGCAATAGAAAAAACTCTTGCGAGAAAATTGCAGCACAGGTGCACAACGCCGCTTGGATTACAGGTTGCATGTGAAGAGCACTTCAAGCCACCCTGATCAACGCTTGCCAACTTTATTCACTCTTCGTGATTTGAGGCACCTGAAAATCGTTTGAGGGCCCCAAAAAGCCAGAACTACTTGTTCCATAACCCGTCTCACACGCATGTTCGTTGAAGTGAAATATCCCTTCAACAGATTTTTTTTTCTTTCGAATCAGGTCCTTGATGCAGTGGAGAAACAGGAGCTGCATGAACAGACTAAGGCCTCTAAGTTTACGGCATTCGGCTTCTCTGCTCGTCGACTGCATCAAAGACCTTCGATAAACTGTTCGAATAGTTCACTGTTCTACCCAATATTCCTCCACCGCAAAGGTGACAACAAATATTCAAGATTGAAGATAAATTTCCTTACATTAAATGCAACTAATCTACATCCGAACGAAACTTTTACATTATCAAACCGGATCGATTATCTTCTACTTCTCCGAAGTGGCTTTGCCCCTTCTGACATACAACGACGCAATAGAGCAATCGGAATTTTGCCATGCAAAAAGCAACGATGTGTTTTCCACTGACAACTCAATCCGGATATTACACTGAAATGACACGATATTTCCGATTACTTGTAGTTGCAACCCCTTCCTCTTCCTCAACTGGAACAACCATTCGTCATAAGAAATAAGCTAGCCCCGCTGCGTTCAAGGCTGCGATGAAAGCGCAAGTGAATAGCATACCTCCAAGAAGCGGAAGTGGCTGCAGTGCTACCGTTCTGAACAGCACCACAATGCGTTCCCATCATTGCTTGTGAGGAGCCAGGACTCTCTGACTGTGCGCCCGTAGCCCCCAACATAGCACCTCTCGCCGGCTGCAAATTCCTTTCTGCACATTTCATTTCCTCTTAATCGCACATGTATTGTTCATCATGCATTCAGGCAGTCCTGCCGTACCTACATGGGACTTCTCATAGCTAAACATACTGCTCGTTTTTAAGTGAAACACATATAGTGAGCCTGCAACCATTACACCTTACCTTCTTGACTGAAATATCAATGTTTTTTTCTTGCAGGAACGGCCATTCCCACTGACGATTTTTGCTGCCATACCTACATAACGCAAACACTGCCACCACACTGTTCATCGAACAATGACTATCAGGTGAGAGGACTACACGAGGGCATTTGAAAAATAGTAAAACTCCCTTCACCTCAAATGATGTCCTGAAGATCATAAGCATCCATCATCGTCAAATATGTTTTAAAAATGCGTAAACGTGAACAACCACACAATCATACCTCTGCTTATTTATAAAGAAGCAAATACGAAACCTCCCTCTTAAACAAAAACAGTTAAAATTAAGGATTTGATCGGAAATTGAATAGACGGCTCTCTGATAGCTAAAAACAACAGAACATTTTTTCAAGAAATATTTCAAGAAAAACTTGAGCAAATTTTTCTCCATTTTTTAAATACACCACATATTTTGCAAGCGAGGAACAGCAGGCAACTATAGTTGGTATGAGAAGTTCGAAACACTCGTTCCTATTTAAGATTCTTCTTCATCCACCTATGACGTGTTACTTCTAAAAACAGCATTCGCGCTGAATCTACTTCCGCTGCCTGTTATTCTTTACCTTCGAAAAAAAAACGCATAGGCTTGATCAAATACAAATTTAAATCGCCAAATGATCAAACCTGCATGCTGTTCGGATAGTCATAAGAAGGGAATGAATTCGGCATCGCAGTCGAAACCGAGTGCGACTTTCCCATCGAGCCCATATTCATTGGATAACTACCAGTCGGTGCACCGGCGTAGGTACCTGTTGCAGAGCCACCAGCCGAAAATGAACCCGTATAAAACTGCGATTCGAAATGAGCTGATGGACCCGCATGACCGTAGCCGGTTGGATAATAAGCTGCTGAAATACAACTTACTTCCGCAAAACACGTTCGAATATCGAATTGTACCTTCACCTCCTTCTGCACACTAAACATCTAATATTATGGTGATAATGTGGCAGCATTCCTCCGTCAGAGTGCTAGGCAACACGTACTTAATTATGACACCTACTCGTTTTACGTACACATAACAAACTTGCGACTTAAAACTTTGTCAAATATGTGTTATGCAGTAATTCTAGCTTATCTGTGATCCCTCGAAAGCTCTCTTCATTACTGCAACCAGTGTCGAACGACGTAAAAAGAACCCACCGGAAATGCTTTCCACTGGCATAAATGAAGTCGAAGTTCGAAATGTAGAAAGCCAAAAATTGACCATGAAATGGGAAGTCGTAAATTTAGCACTCTGACAGCATTTTGGCATGGCGCACGAAAGTATGATTTAGCCCAACAACATCCCGACAACATCGCTGAACAAAGATTTAATAGCGAGGATCTAAAGAGAGACAATCTGATCAGAGGAAGGTCAACACTTTTGTGAGCAAAGCGATGCATCACTCTCTGACAGAGCGCTCATTTCGCAGCAGTTCACATAAACATGCAGGAAATTTATGACCTAACAAACTAAAATGGAGAACAAAAAACTATTCAAAATCCGAGATTAAAAAAGAAAAGAATACGAACGAGGTTGCGAGTGAGAGCCATGCGAAGAAGTACCCAACTGATGCTGCATTGGTTGATGTGTCGCCGGCGTGTTAAGCATGTACGGAGCAACAGCTGTCGACGTCGCGTTAACGTTTGCCCGTGGTGCGACCATCAACGCCGTCGAATTCTGTTGTTTAGCACAGCGATTCTGAACAAATCCCTTCTGTATTAAACAAAAAAAGTGGATCAAAATGCAAAAACCTCCAAATTCCACTACCATTATTTCCGATGATTTAAAGTCGAAATGATACGAGGAAAACTGCAAAAATTGTACCGCTGAATACGCTTTAACCGATTACATTAACGGTTGCTCCAAAGCGCTCCAACGAACACAAACGAGACAGTCGAAAAGCAGCTGAGGATCATAGCCATTAGAACACAAAGAAAACTGTTCTTTACATCGCCATCAATGTTGCGCACCCGCTTTTGCTTTCCTGGACTGGTGGCCAAATTACTGGACGGCTTCCACCCATTCAGAAATAATCCAACTCGTTTTGCTGACAGCATCAGAGACCACAGGTTCGAAGGTGACAAAAGTTTTAATGAAATGATTGGTGGACCGCTAAAACATAGCGAAAAAGCAATAGACAATACAAACAACTAGTAAATATGGGCACAGAAACAAAATATCACCAGCTCTTTTTTCGAAGTAACTCGTCGCTGACTGCTCTGATGCTGTTGATGTCCTAGTGCTGAAGACCCTGGAGGAGAAGTCCTCTTGGAAGAACTTGCCGATGTGGCCGACGATACCACAGGATGCGTGCTCGACGGCTGCTGCATTCTCGGTTCGTCGCACCGCTTGCCCATAGATGGACTTCCGAAAGCGCTCGTTTCTGCTGAAGTAGGAACTTCTAGCTGTGACACTGAATACAAAAAAAACTTCTACTGTACTGATTTTGCGGCATTCGTCGATCGGAAGAGCGAAGTTTTTTCACTAACCACATTATCGAATAAAGCGAGTTGGTCTCGCATATCCGCCTCAATCTAAACGTCCTATTCAACGACAAGTAACAGCAGTGACCACGTCAGTCAAGGACGCTCAACTATTATAGTTTATCAATGGCGATGCTCTCGGAAAGTGGTATCCCATAGAATCCACCCTGGACTTCATGCGCCACAAGTGAAGCAATGCGTTCCGCAAGCGCTCAACACTTCATTCCCCATGTATGGTGAGAAGAGATTCGAACTGATCTGGAAACGTTCACAGAAAAAGGCAACAGTTCACAACTCAATAAGTAAGTTTTGAGATTCTCTGCAACATCCAAACCAGCAAACTACTTTATCAAAGAGCAGTCGATCATAGCCTAAAAGCGGCACCTAGCAGTGGGACGCAGCCACTCACCGTAAAGTGCCAGCTATCAAAATAAACTGGTTCCTCACCAACTTTCTTCAGACTACACGAGACCGATGCTCAGTATGCGCAGCTACACACTGCATATGTGTAGCGGAAAATTTGCACGAACACCAATGCGCATAAGCAAAAATTTTGCACAGCTGTGCGCATCTTCTGAAAATACCAACAAAGTGACGTCATCATTGCCACGAATACATTTTCTTCAGTTGAAATCGCAGCCTATCGAAAAGAGCTTCTGCATGTGATGAATTACAGTTCGCAAGCTGGCGCTTATTGCGAGCCAGCTTACTTAAAACCGAAGTTATGGGCAAAGCACTTTACAGAGCTCTCACATCATTAACGCAACAAAGAGCAAGGAAGAAGAGAGGAGAATTGTTTACAAGAGTAACACACCATGAGGCGGTTGCTGCTGCGTCGCTATTCGTATCGGAGTAGTCGGACTCGAGCGTTGTAGCGTACCACCTTCAGACGCGTTCAGGTAGACACTGCTACCTGGGCTCGCGCTGCACAGTTCAGCTTGTTGATGAGGCGTAAGACGCTGATGTGAACCAGTCGGTGTATGCTTGGAAGCAAATAATTTGACCACGTTTTCGAGAGAAACAAAAAGAAACAGCCATTCCTTATCACATGAAATCTGCGGCATTTCAGAGTTACTTTGGTCTACATTCCACAGCAAAAAAAACAACGCATTACTAATGCGACCGAAATGACAAACGAACATTAGTCAACGAGTTAGGTGTGCACGCACACAGGTAACAAGGAATGCCAGGACATATTGCCGAAAATTATAAGAATGTTCTGCAAAAACTTTTAATTTCCAGATCATCCGACCATTCAAGGTGAGATGAAATGTTCAAATATACACTTAGAACCCTCTTGCAGTCCCTTACCACCTGAAGACTTACCTTGTAGAGCGCAGAAATAATGCTGCAAATTATGCTGCAGCGTGTAAAAGAATTCGCTTATCAAAGAAAGTAAAGTTAAGTCAAGCAAAGGGAAAGGAAGGAAACCTGCTGGATGGAGCAAGACGGCGGTGACATAAAATGCTGTGAGGATACACCAGCGGACAGCGATACATTTACCGAAGTGACTGGCGACTGCTCGCTTACGTTCGACGTAGGCTGTCCACAAATTACAGCCCTATAATTTACCGGTGTAAAAGAATGCGAAACAAAGTAGCAAAAAACTCTTTTATAACGCATGCAGCTAATACAGATTAAGAATGTCGGCGAACTGACAACCTTTCGATGGGGACAGAAGAGGCATGTCCGGCAATGTCCACCTCCACTGGCAAGCAGAAGCGGCTAAAGTTAATGCCAACCAGAAACCGCTCCACTCATATTTCCTTTCTTTACAAAAGGATGATGCCCGAAATCTGCTCAAATTTCACCTCGAAAGCTTATCTTGTGAGTTTCAGTTCAGAGATTTCAAGTCGTCCTTTCTATAATCTCTGTGTCTGCTGATGCAGTTATCAGCGTTTCAGCCATGTATTGCACATTTCCTCATCAGCAACATAGTGCCATTGAATATGACTAGAAATTTGAGACATAACGCCTAGTTCAACGACGAGAGCAAATAACAATAACAGAATTGTGTGCTGACAGCCGTGGTGTCAGCAAACAATCACTCATAGATAACACGGTAAAATGCTGAAATCTGCGAACACTATTCAAACTGAGATGTTGGCAAAATGCGCAAATCAGCAAAAGAAAAAAACCAAAATTCATCCACAAAAATGGAGAATAACAACAAGGTGATAAACACTGAGCAATTCTGTGAAGCCCACAGCTCCAATAAAAAGTCCGTTTTCGTTCTGGCAATCGTTGTTGTAACAAAGTCCCCAAAATCAATTATCCATGCATTTAATGTCAATGGCTCATCCAAAAGATAATCAACCGAATCCAAACTGGGTTCACAAAGTTACACCATGCAGTTTTGATAATAGCCACCAAATTTCACGGCCACGGCTTTCGGCCAGGCACGTACGCCCCCACAGGCACAAATATTAAAGATATCGCAGCGCCATAACATATTTTTACAAAAACCGCGAATGGACCATAAGGTGAAGCAAATCAAAGAGAACTTACGAAGGTGGTGGTTGCGGACGCTTTTTGGCGAAAGTGCTGGAACCATCACCAAATGAGTTGCCCTGAAAACATTCCAGAACTTGTCTCACAGTAAGAAATGTCGGCAGAAAAATAAACAAAAAAGAGCTTTCTAGAGATGCACTAGATGAGTAGATGCGCTCTGCTACTACCGCTATTCTTTATCTTATCGACAAGGCAATATATACGTGTTATCATTATACATGCATGAACGCCTTCCCCGATTATGAGGAAATAAGTAAAAATTAGAAAAAGCAGGAGAAAAGAGTAAAAATTTCAAAAAGGTCACTTGAAAGTGTAAAATTTCCGGCGCATTCTTCGGTCAAATATGCAAGTAACCAAAATTCGTCCACCATCTGCAGGTCGTCGAAAAGGAACCACTTTCGGCAAATCATCGGCACAAATTTTTTTACATGGTGGGCAGCGAATTATGGTCATCACAGAGATCATAAATTTGAAAATATCAACGGCAAGCGCTGGCCAAAAACAGTGAACTGTAAACTTCTCCGGAAGCGAAAAGAAATATTCAGTCCCCCATTTGATGGCCTCTATAAATAGTTGCATTGGTTCTCCTGTGGGCAGACTAAACCTTTTCTATCTGACTACAATACAGATAAACCATTTGGCGACGCCAACTTCTTGTTTTGTTTACCACTATTTATCGTCGAAAAGATAACACTCCGTTGGCTGTCACTAGATTATCACTCCCATCTCCGTAAAACATAATCAGCATATCTATTTCCTTTACAAAAAAGAGTATTAATAAAACACATTGTCCCACTGATAGGTTTATAAAGCTGCCGGATTAATGCTTCCCATACCTCTCATTCCTACCGATGAGACGCTTAGCTGAAACTATTTCGTCTGCGCAAGGTAAAAGGGTGTAAGTTCCCAATTTAAAAAAGCTGTAAAAAATGGCGCGGTTGATGGGCAGCAAAAAAAGAACCCCTCCGTAGCAACAAGAAGAAACATACTTCATGTTCTTCGATTGGCTGCGCCAGCATCGCAGGGGCCTTGGGAGGCCGATCTAAAGCCGATGGCTCAGCATCCAAAGTGGCCACCTCGCAGACAGTACGCGCGCCCAAGTCCAGCCTAGCACGTGGTACACTCTCGTTACATTCTGATTCACTCGTATCTCCTTCACTACCCGCATCGCCGCCCAAGTTTACCTGCAAAACGTGAAATTCCCCATTCAGAGGCCTGGTCATCATTGCAAGCAGCGTATGTGACAAATGACAATCTCACACTGCCAAAGATCATTTCATTTGTATCACACTGTCGCTTTTCAGGTACTACGCCGTTTGAAGAAAACACTGAGCTGCAACCTTCGGAATAAGGAGCCGTTGGAAGAGGAAAGCTTTTTAACTAAGGAATCCTTATTGCTGTAGAATTCCACAAATGAGGGATTTCAAGCATACGAATGCCAAATATGGTGTCCTCCTATGAAATGAAACCATGAAGAGCAGTGTTTAGCGGGCGCCCCCACTCCGCTCGCCAAAGCAGTCTCCATTTCGGACAAAAATATGGAGTAATTCATAGGCTTTTCCATCGCCATCCTCGCCAAAACCCCTCTTCAAGGGTCTTCCTCAGTGGGAAATCTCCTTCGCCCTGCAAAAACACCCACACTGATTCTTTCGCTTGGGTTCGACTTTTCCTGGCTTTTGCGTCGCAGTTCATGCTGTTCGCCAACTCGCTTCCCCTACAGGGTTTCATCCAGTGAAAAATGCTCTGCAACAGCAAACTTTTATTTTGCCTTAGCACGGGGTCCGGCTCATAAGTATGCAGATTGCTGCCATATCTCACTGGTGGTAGTTTGCGAGCACGCATATGCCTCATCTGGTGCTTGCTGTGAAGAGAGATGATACGAGAACTCGCTGACTCCGTCGTTTGATCAAGCTTAGAAGCACAATATTATATTTAAAATCTACACGCTCGGATGTCCGAACTTGTAAAATATGTCCACAACGTAAGGATTTCTGAGCTCGACCCCGTAAGATCATCTCAGAAGCACCTCCTTCCTTCGATTTCTTCCCCGGTATTGCAAAATACCGCTGTACATGCTTTTTGCATCAAAATGTGGATATTTTGAAAACAAATGTGACTTGTAAAGACCCACTTCAGCACGCATACAAGGGACTCTTAGAGCTCATGCAGGAAACCGCCATACCTATTAAAATGGGAGGGGGGGGGGAGGGATGGCCACAAATTTGGGAAAATTCGAGAACTATGACGTGATGATGGTTGGACCAAAAATCCCAGAAATTCTAGGAGCCTCTATTCGTTAGTTGCCCTCACAGAAAAACTGTTGCGGTCATCACTACTAACTGCTCACGTGTGTCACAAGTGGAAAGATTTCTTTCAAACATTTGAAAAGAAAGATGCCAACCATTTCACAAGTATTAGCGGTCGAGGCTGTGCGCAGAACTGGTTGAGGCGGCGTTGTCTGTGACGTCAACCTGGCCAACAGTGGAGGCGAACTGTCGACCGGTTCTCGGGCTGATCTTTTCTTCGAATTACCGCTTCCATCAATTAAGGGAGCTCCGTCGGCCCACTGTGGAACAGTCTCGCTTCCACTCAGACTATTTTCTTCAGCTACTTCCATCTGCAGAAAACTCTAGCAGTTCCATCCCAATCAACGGCTTGTGATGGTAAAGCACGCGTTCACTTCAGGACCTCTCTGCCGTTTCTTTAGTATTGCGCCACAAAGACCATTTAAAGAACAAATGCGCTGTTATCGCACAAATAATCCGCCCTGCCCAAGCAGTTTTATTCCACATATCCTTTCTGTCATCTTGCACTTAATTCTTGCATGACGCTGCGCGACCTACACAGTATGTTCAATTTGCTTTCTTTCAAATATGTGCGCAGATCTCCGCCACAGTCTGTGTAGGCCTATCCCGCCTCGCCAATTAAATACAGACCATCCTACTTTCAGAAATTTTTCAAAGGAGGAAAGCATTTACAGGCTTCAGCACTGACAAAAAAAGCACGTCATACGCATGGATCGCAATGTCCGTCCTCATTTATCAAGTATACAGACATGATGACAGCACGGCCAAGATCAAGTGTGAAATGACTCAGTGTACTAAAGAATGAACCAATAAAAAATGCAATGAAGTAACTATAAAGTTTAAGGCAGTCACCTACTTACTAACAAGAGAAAGCCATTTTATTGGAACCATGCATTAGGATCACCGGTGCCGCTAGGAATTCCGATGAACGCTCATCCCGGCACATTTTAAATCTATCTTGTAATCGGAACCCTCGACAGCCAATTTTCACCACTCTCAACCTCAGTCCCGAGTAGAGAGACCAGTAATGAAATCCTCTGGGACGCAAAGGTTCAACTTTCCTTTTCAGCCTCTTTGAGTAATGCATTCAAGCCTAATCACAACTCTGATTTCAATCAAAATAAGTCACTGGACGACTCCCTGCAGCCACAGCCGAAATCTGACTCCAGCACGCTTGAGGGTTTGTGCTAGTGCAGTTGTAGTCTTAACAATAAAAACAGTAAAATGTCTGATATGGGCATAAAAACGCCGACAAAATAACCCAAAAAAAAAACGTTTCAAGCCGACCGCTGTAAACAACAGAACTTTCAGCATCCACAAAACCGACCCCGAAAACTATGAGCAACAATTATATAAACGCTGAATTCTCAGTGAAAAGGAAGGCTAGAACATCGCGAGAAAAAAGGCGGACTAGGCAACTTTTTCAGCATAACAGTTTAGAAAAGCAGGACATGAAAACTTACCTTGAAGTGTCGCAAAATAATAGCAAAGTATACATCAAAACGTCCCTAATATTTAAGGAATCTCCGCTATATGACCTCGCCGTCGTGGTACTTTGCAAACTTCTATGCCGACTCAATGTGATGCTAATAAACATTTTTTTTTTGTTTTGAGCAGATTGCACACTTTCGCAAACGAACATCACAGAATATTTTCCGCCGTTACGTTCAGAATTATTGCAACTATTTGCAATTTCAACAATCAGGAAGATCATTTTTCTCAGGCCGTGCCTCAACTTCAATTCCTTTCAGTATCAACGAGTGCTAATTTCAGTCTAAGTCAAAAGTTCAGGATCAACCCTGCTTACATTTCTTCGATTAAAATCCAGGACGGGTTTCGAAGTTACACTGGGACGTTGAATCCAAGGCCTATCATCTGAGCTGCCTTTCGGTTGTGCAGTCACTCCTTGCACAATATCTATTTAATGCGTTCAAAGGAAAAGTTCATACACACAACCAGAGGTAAAAACAAGCTCGAAAAGCAGGAAATAAGAGACGTACGGGAGCAAAATTCGGCGACAGTCTTGGTGGGGCATCCTCGTCTTCGCCGTCATAAACACTTTCAGTGCCGGCTGCACTTGCACGTAACTGAGGCATCTCGGTAAGCGCATGCAGCCCATTCCCACTCACACCCGTCTCCGATGAATTCGGACCCGATGTCGCAAAGCTCACCTTAATGACAGAGCGCTTAATTGCGCCCAATACGAGATGAAGGATAAGACGAAAAGTGTGAAGAAAGCAATTCTGTCACATAAGAAAGCAGAACGACAAAAGAAATCAGTTCTCGTTCCAAAAGTTAAAAGCTGGCATCACAGCGCTAAACGCGAGTTGCAACGCGTGAGCTCATAAAAAATGCACCTCCAACTGAACGCTTTAGCTGCTTCATTATGCCACGTTCCTGAAGAAACTCAAATCACGATTGTCAGCACTCACGCTCGCTCATTACACCTCCACCTCCTCTCGGTGTTCGCCATGGGTTAGCACTTTTACAAGCCAACCAACCATAAAGAATAAATACAACGGAAAACTCACCTCCATGACAGCAACTGGCTCAGGAGACTCCACTGGAGATCGATGCCATAGCGGAATATCGCCATCCGCTTCCAACATAGGCGGCATTTCATCGTCGTTATTCACCGCCAGCTCCACATCACATCTGCAACAAAAATCAGTGTACTTAATAAGCTGATGGGGACGTTTCGATGCAGCATGAACCCTGTGCTAGTAACTAAAATGCTTTTCTCGAACAGCAACCATTTATCACAAGAACACAATACAATGAAATAGGAAGGCCAATTTGCCGACAAACAAACAAACCCAAATAAAACACTATCAACGAATGCATCCCGACTATTCCTTAAACGTTACTTCAAAAAAAAAAAAAAAAATCACCGACAATACCCATGGCTGAACATGATAAAATCTCAAAACGACTTTCACAATCAGCCAACTGACAATCGTCTCGGATGTTAATGCAAATGAGCAGTTTTTTTGAGCATTTACATAGCCCTCTGTCGACACATAATTAAGCAATGGGAACAGGACGTAAACTGGTGTGTGGGGCACACTCACCTCGACAGACTCCTACGATCTTCGCCGTCAGCTTTACACTTCTCATCGGCTTCGTGCTTATTCCCAACGTCGTCGCTTTCAGTCACTTTCTCATCATTAATCGCGACATGATTAAAGCTGAACAAAACGACTTCTTGTTTACTGAATTCAAGGAACATAAGTGTAATACTGCCTTATGATAGCGCGATCGTCGGATGTAAAAAATACCGCCCCAAGAAGTGGCAGGCTAAGCTGATGATTAAAGAAAATCAGGGTCAGACTGGCAAGTATTGACAAAACATCCTAATACGCCTCCACTGTTACCTTGTTTGACTTGCTTTTTGTACTTTCACTTCCTGGCAGACAAATTAACCTTGAATTAAACACTTCCGCGAATAAGCCGTTAAAACGAGTGACGTCCAACGATCATGCTGAAACTTTCGACTGTTCGCAAGCAACAACTATAAAAAGTACACACACATGGCAAAAATTCACAAACGGGTTTCTGAACTATAATGAGCTCATCCCTCAAATAACTGACATATATTGGCGAAAAGAGACATTAAAAGAACAATCGTTTAACAGCACATGTTAAGATAACAAGTAATATCACCTTTTCTCGGTCACTTCGGAAGCGTTGCTTTCAGTTGGTGGCGAATACCAGCATCGAAGACTCGATGAGGATGAGGAAACGCCAATAGATTCGGCCCATCTAAATTCGGCACACTGGTTGCGTGACGGATGGAGATGCAGATGAGTGACAATAAACAAAGGTTTCGGAAATACAAATGCACAATATGAAAACAACTTCAGCAAACAGCACTTCCGCACCGATGATGGTGCAAAACGCGTCGGCAATCTAAACAGGTTGTGCAGCTACGAGGCGATGTTTTGATCAACATACGACTTGCGAGAGAACAATGAACCAGATCAAATGAAATAAAAAGTCATTTGTCACCACTCCCTTCCTCCACAGGAATATGGGAAAGGCCAGATGTACGACTGTTATTGAAGAGGAGGAAAATCTATAAAACAGATGTGGAAGTAAAGAGTTGAAGTGCCCACAATTGGTTGCTCCGTAAACCAGAACAAACATCATCGATGAATGCATCGTTTAGCTCTGCCCGAATTGATGCATAACTCCATTTTACTGCCAATGTAAAAGTCAACGTTCAAACTCGAAGCCTTTATAAATTTTAGCTCAATTCTGCCCTTCGATATGCTCCTTCAATCCTAAAACTGCAACTATTGCAGAAAAAAATTTAATTTTTATGTTGCAAAACCTCGAAAACATATGATTAAAAAACAAAAAGTGAAGTAAAACTATAATAAACGGCAAAAAAGCAAACGAGAAACATCTCCTCAATTTTTTTGCACGGAATCTTTCCGCAGGGAAAGTGAAAATAGGATCGCTACTTCTCAGAACTTCGCAGCGAAGCTGAACAGGAATGATAATGCGAAAATAAACACCGAGAAGAAAACCCACCGCTCTAGTTCGGTTGAACCTTCTGCGCCCGAAGAGCGCTCCCTTGCATCCCTCTTGGCATCGTCGTTCGGACTAGAGAGCGCCAAAACTGAGTCGACGTCCCTTGTCAAATCCTGCAAACACCACCTATACTTTGCGAATTTTTATTAACTGAATCTGATTTGATCAGCAATCAAACAACTGCTCTCATAGTAGCAAATCATCACTTCACAGTAACTTCTAAATCAAGTCATCTTCGGGAAGTTTTCGAACAGGCTGCTACTGGCAATCGACTACATCAACCACTTTTTCATAGCGCGGAATAAGGAAGTCTCTTTGTATTTCTCGACGTCATTTCTCACATTTCAAAATGAAACTTCTTTTCGGCAACTATATATAGTCTCCTTAGAGTCTTTCTATCCCTACCAATTCATATAACACGTGACGCTGAACGACGAAGAGTAAAAATGCGGAGGCGGAACTGCCTGCGTGCTCCGACTTTAATATCAGCCACGTTCACCGAAGAAACACCAACAATGCACAGTTTGCCTCATTGCAGCCTTCATCCCCCGGCAATGGAATCAACATTCCAATGCTTGGCGTACATTCTGTGGATGCCCATCCCAACGGAGACTGTAAATCGGAACAAATTCCAGCAAACATTGCATAAAACGATCACTTCAAGGGAATATCCTGGGTCATTGCTGGGAAACGCATCACATTGGGAGTAACGTACAGGCTTTAACAGAAACTACACAGGGGATTTCTCCTTTGTGGGGAGAAAATCGACATTACAAAGGTTTACATTTACAACAGTTTCATGATTTTGCAAGTAAGTGGGAATTTGATACATCGGATGACGAAGAGGCGTTCGAGAACTGTTACATATCGTACAAATAAGACTACGATGGCCATGGCCAATAGCATTGGCTCTTTCAGTTTACAACTGAGGTACAAAGGCCCCTATTAAAGAAAAGTATAAAGCATCTCTCCGCTGAAAACAATGGTTGTAGCGAGACGGTTCTATGACCATCAAACAATAGAAAACTTGTACCACGCTCTAATAAACCAAAGATCTGAAATCAAACCTCATCACCAACTAGCATTGCCACCGTCTCGACAGTGTCGACTGAACTTTCCCTCGATGGCGTCTGAAGTCAAATGAGTATTCAATTCTGACTCAATTTCTAACTGCTTTTTCAAAACCTACTGACTTCACATTCTTAACTGCACAATTTCTGGAAGATTCTACTATACAACCCGCAAATAACAGAATTATTTCTAGGCTATATGAATATACAATATTTTTTTTACGCCACTCTTGCAAACAGACGATTTTCAGTACGCATCGTAAATTCCTCTCAACAACAGACCCTCCGAAGTATGAAGCCGAAAAACAAATGGGCGAAGAAAAACTGGCGATGAAGGAGAACGAGAACAGCAAGCGAATAAAGAATTTCTACAGTTTCAAAACAAGACAAAAAAATCGAAAAAATTTCAGCAAAAACACGGTAACAGAGAAACGGAACCTCTCGCATGTTCTTCGCTGGCGTTTTCACAGAACGCGGTATGCGCTTTCTCATTTTCCTTGGTGATCGTTTGCTCGGCATTTCTGCGTTACCATCCTCTGCAGCATCTTCACTATAGTTAAGAAACGAATCACCAACATAACTAATAGCCCGCCAGACAAATGACTCACAGAGAACGCCCTGCTTTGCGCAAGCAACTTTTCAAGTCGCCAACTCGTAATATTCATTGTCACAATGATTACAAAAGACCTCTGATGCATCATGAGTCTATTTTTGAAAGTGACGGTGGTTGCATTGTGTCACTGAGGAATCTAGGCACGCAGAGTGCGGTTCTATTCGCAGCCATAAATCAACCTCTACTATTAGCTCACCGTTTTCGCAATAACTCAAACAACTGAAATCCGATGCACCGGATGTTTTGACCCACCCCGTACTCGTGTGTGGGCCAACTGAAAACGTGAACTACTCGCGTCAACTTAATGTGAGTTTGAAACACTCAAATGCATTAGCCTCATGACGGAACTCGAGAAACTAACGTTCCTTGTTTGTACAACATGAAACATCAGGCTGAACGAGTTAAAAAGAAAATCATATAGGTTCCCCATACACAGCTGGCATCTGATGCAAACCTCACTGAAACAGTTAGAAAGATGCACTCCAGAATGCTCCAGAAAACGTCACTTCTTACTTTATAAACTTGTGCATAAGAACCATCAGCCCTAACGCTCGTGCATGCCTAAGCGACTGCGTCTAAACAGTCAAAGAATAACGAACGAAATGAGCAAACGAAAGAGTAAGGGACAGTTGGCGTACTGAGATGGTGGAAGTTCTAACGTCCATCACATCTGCAACCAAAAGGTAAGGGAAAATCCCCGTTTTTACAGATTCTCCCTTAAACCTTTCTCCCTCCATTGATAAAACTCTCTTTTACAACAACACAGTTTATGAATAGTTGTTTCCTTCTCTTCAAAACTGCCAAAATCTCCATGTCAACCTCATCTCATCCGTCTGCTCCTAGCAACAGAGAGATGAATATTTATCTCTGTTTGCAATATGAGTCCTGATGAATCAGCAGTTGAACTGCGCATTGAGCTACCGAATATTCACAAACCAGAGTGATCGCTGTCAGAAGATGTTTGTTCGACAGGGGCACGTCTTGCGCCTACTTGCTTGTTCGCGATACTAGAAGATTGTGAACTGCGACTGCACTTTTCGGTTGCATGTCGCGACCTTCCTGCAGCACTTTTCCGTGTCGAAGTTCGAGCACCTCTCGCTGCTGAAACTAAATGTTGACGTTTCTGCTGCTTATGCACACTGTACAGCACAGACGTAATTCTTGTGTCAGGTCACTAGATCCTTGAGAGTTGAACAAAAAGAGCAACATATATTTAGTAACTGGTGAAGTAGCTAGCAATAATGGAAATCAAAACAAAAAAGTACCACCGAAATCGAACAAAAACTACAGAGAAAGAACAACACTTGGATGCACAGATGAACATCTCTAGATTTAAGAACAAGCTCTACTTTCCCCTCCCTCCTATTCCGTCAAAAAATTCCAGGTAGGTTTGCTTAGGTAATGCATGCAACAATGTTAACCTGCTCCATCCGTCTTCTGCTTGCACAGTACCCTGAAAAGCTCACGAATCTCGAAATGATGCATCCGCTAACGGGATGATGTTTTTTGACGCTGGCAAAGGACATATATAATCAACCTCAAATATTTTCAGAAGGAAAGAAGGAACCAATTCAAAGTGCAGGTTATATTTACAAAAATAATGCAGCAAGATAAACCTTGCGGCGTGCGATATTTTTTGCCTCGAATGTGCTGCTCATCGACGCATTCTTCAGCACTGGTCGACCCGTCGTCGTCGCTCGAGTCTTTACGTGTTCTCCTCCGTCGCGATTGCCCTGTAAGAAAGAAATTAAATAAGAGAGGGCACCATTGAAGGTACTAATCGAACTGTTAACTAGCATAAGCAACACGTTTTCCAGAGAAACAAAACAACAGAACAGCAAAGACCACGATTCTGAGGTGATCTTCTGAGAAATCAGTGGTCACAAACAGCTTTAAAACGTTCATTCATCCAAGAAAAACCGCATTCCTTTCTACGAATAACTGCGTCGGGATGAGCCTGACAAGAACACCTTTAAAACTTTTGTGGCTCCATCAAAGAAAGGGGACTGATTAAGATGCATGGTCCCATTATATTTACAACCCTTGCTAAAAAGTCAACCTGTAAAGATTAAGAAGCAAAAAACACAAAAGGAGGTAGAAAACATGCTATTAATGTCGGCAAGAGTTTCCGAACACCAACGAAGATAAAGCATATCGACATCTCGACTGTTCAAATTAAACAATTTTCCGTTACGCGATATATGTCAAGGAAGTGAAAGTTGGATTCGGACCCTAAAGCTCTTCTTTATTCGGGACATATAAACAACCAGCCTTTGCATGAGTTTCTTGATATTGGGGAGGCCCTTTCTACATCGTCCTCCCCATCGGATGAATCCGCCGAAGATAAATCGCGACGTTTCAGTGGTGACATCCCTGCCCTCTTCACATTACTGAAAACAACTCGATCTCTGCTCGTCTGAGAACGCTTTCGCTTCGTTCCACTTTTCTGGAATATATTATCAATATTATATTGATCAAAAAAATTTGCTTTTTGAACTTGATATGAATTCATCTTCTATAGTTCTTCTTGTCGGGTGAGTATCATGAGCAAAACGCGGCCTTACCTAAGGATACAGTTAACGCACAATACTCGTTAAATATCCTTCTCCTCCAACCCCGTCCTCTCTCATGTCAACTGAAATCATTTCCTTCAGCAGCAAGAAGTGTTATATAGGAAAACATTGGGCACCAATCAATATAGAAACAACATAGAAAACGAGGGGAAGAGTTGTCTTAACATGGGAAACATTGAAAAGTTCGGCATCGGATTTTACCATCACTAAGCAGTTTTTTTCTACTGAGCGCACTATAGCGAGAAATTTCACAGTCAGTGCTGACTCTAGTGGAGAAGCACTATGGTTGGCCACCTCCAACTAATAGTTTAGAATGATAAGCTAAAAATTTAAGTGTTTTGTGACGTACTGGGGCACCCAACCCCTCCTACTCAGTGGTATGATAAAAAATCATCGGATGATCACACCCCATAGTATCTGCCAGTGCTCGAATCATTTTTGACAGTAGTCGCGGATGACAGCATTCCATTTTTCCCATCGAGCTTGCAGGAATGTCAGGATTTTAAGAAGTCATCAAAATAGTGTTCCTTGGAGAGTGAAAACCATTTCTGAGCGGCAGATTCGGCGATATTCACTCTCAAATCTGCTTTGCTAACTTGTCATATCACAGTTCTATGACATGAGAAATCTTCTTGCAAATCAGCATGCAGAAACGCCAATGACAGTCGTTACCTTGTGTCGTTCGTGCCAAAGTCTTTGCCTTCCAAATTAAACCACTATTAGCTTATAAATTAACGTAATGTTACAGTCAACAGTATTACAGTTGCAACTTCTCCTTAACAAGGAAACATCAAGAAAGAAAAATGCGCTGAATATGAGATCACAAACCTTCTCACGTACAGAACTCGAAACACGAAGCTGTCGAGTTTCTCTGGTAAGTGGCGATCTGTTGGGAGACAAGCTTGGACCAGGTGCACCGGGAGAACGCAACCGCGAATCCTTGCTAGGGCTGTATGGCGTGTATTCCTTCGGAACCCACTGAAGGTATAAAAAAATATTGGCGTCCATCTATTTGCTCTTCATTTCACTTGATGCGAAGGAATAGGGCAACAGTTAACCACTCCTGATGCACTGGCGACCATAAAAAGGGAACCAGAATGCGGCACTCAGCTTGATCAAACCTAACGCTTAATAGCGTTACGAGATAAGTTTCTTCCATCAAATGCAAATCTGATTTTAAACAACCTCAGAAAAATGTTTTATATGCCTACAACAGGACTCCTCGCTCTGAGAAGGCAGCTTCGGTTGTAAAAAACAACTTAATGTTAAAACACTTTCAAACGAAAACCTTGAAATAAATTCAGCAGCACCTTCACCAACTACTTACGCATTCGCAATGCAAAAAGGATTATCACCATTGTGAAGAACAATTAATAGTTTGGTGTGGGGTGAGCTGAAATCGTAATTCGACCAATCACTGCCAAATACACACACACGGCAATGGCAATAAACCACTAGAGAACACAACAGCCGGACTTACCTGTAGCTTGGACTCGTCGATCCACAACCGGTGTGGATTGCTTAGCGCCTTCTTCCAATGATTCTCCACCATCGAATAGTTAACCGACATCATATACCTTTCAAAACATGTCATTTTTTGAAGCAAATATGCTCCATCAATACCATAAACCCGCTGCCCAACAAAACAAGCCGCTAACGACCGCTACCAACAACGTATAAAACTTTTATCCCTTTAACTGAGTCCTATTTCGAGTCTTTTAAAAATTAAATGATACGCAGAAAATCACTGAATAAGGAGAAGTGGTACGTGTAAACTGCTTCCAAAAGAACATTAGGGAAAAGGCAACGCATCTAAGCAGCCGACACCAAACGAGGTGGAGTGATTTGTATTCGTCGCATCACCATCAAAATACACTTCAGCACGTATAAGTGCTAAATATCCATCTAAACTAACCATGCACCTTGCTCTTTAACCTAGTACGCAGCAGCATAAGAAGAATGAATCGGGAGGTTTGCAACAAGGGTGGGTGCTATACCAACAAATACTTCTGCAGCACAAAGCTGAGCTTTAGAAAAACAGGACGGCAAGGCACTCGATAACCAAATGAAGGCCTGGCTAGTCTTCAGTGAAATAAGAAACTGAATGCAGTGAAAATCAGAATTGTCGCTGCAGTATTCGTTTTTTTCTGCAATTCCAAAAGTACCTATAACATTTTTGAATGTAACTTTATGATGCGAATCGGATAAAAAAAGTTTATTTTTGAAGGTTGCATTGGATAAATTTGGTCACAATTCACGCAAAACGAAATAAAAGAACTTTCTCTGTTAATTGAAAGGATGATAATACTTACTGCGAGTCCTCCTTTTTGATCCAACCCAGTGGTTCCAATGTTTCCATAATATCGAAAATTGAAATGCCCGTCGCACGAGCAACACCTGCATTACAGTGAAATTTTATAAAAACTAAGTACAAAAAACAGCGTTTTCCCCTTTTTTGAAGGTTTAGAAAAGTTACTGAATGGATGCCAACTTGCCCAAGAATCTCAAGCGATGCAAATTCGAGTGGTGTCGCCCACTGATGGTAATCCAGGAAACGCAACAACAACATCGCAGCAAGTCAACTCGTTCTCTCGCCCGTCTTAGAGCAATTTGCTCATTCAGTCGTTCATAGGGATCAAACGCAATCTTTACTAAGCAAATTGTCGATGTCTTACAGATCTTGTTTTCCACTGATGCTACGCTCAGAAATAAGAAAAAACGTGGAAAGTGGAGAAGGGTACAAGTCACTAATTGAAGAATATGACTTTGAAGATTATAGAACACTTGTACCTCCTACCACCCTTATCCTTTTCAATAGTCTTCTCGCTCTCGATCGACTCCAACGGCAATGACATGGAATTCCACTGCCGTAGCAAACCACAAGAACGGCTCACACAACGAGGGCAATCAAAACAACGATTTAAGTGGGTACACACTAATGAGCTCTAAAGCAGATATTACGTTCTTAAATGAAAGTATTACTCTTCCCACGTAGATGAAGTTAAAGTTCCATTCAGAACATGGTAAACTATGGCGAGGACTTCTTGTTGAAGAACATTTTCCGATTGCACAATGTTGATCACCACAGTAGATGTAAGGACTGAACTTACTTTTTATTGTTATTTTCTTTGGATGGTTTGGATCCAAGGAGTGATGGAGATGCTCCAATATAGCCGAGAGCCAGTAGTTCAAATACGAGATGCGTCCAAGATCCGAAAGTGGCCTCTCTGGTGTACCCATCATCCCCTCTCGGCGCGACAACAAAAAACCTTCAATTACAAAATATCTACTAGTATAGCGGGAATAGAACATTGCCTGTATCTTCAACACTTAAATTCCCTTATCCAGGAAAGCAACCAAACAACAATTTCAGGACGCCAGTCGAGGCGAACATTACGTGCCAAACGCGCCAAAGCACTAAACTTAAGAGTGCTTCTCATTACAACATTCCCACTCTACAACTATTACTATGAACAACGCCAACTTCACCATGATACATTCTAGAGAACGATAAACAAACACCGAAGAAAGATTAAAGTGGGGTCGACGCGACTCGGAGACTACAATGTGAAGATGCGACCTCCGAGTTATGTCGAAATGAAACCTTCAATGATGCAACCTTCCGCAACAAATAACTGCTTTGGCTATCTGCTACTTCGAAATACTGATAGCAGCTTTCAGTGTGAAAACACAAAAACCCCTTCCAATTTCTAATTCAAGAAAAAAACCCACAGAAAGCAACTGATCAGAAAGCGAAAAGTTGCCACAATACTAGAACAATCGACTACTCAGAAAGTTGTTCTTTTTGTAAGCAGAAACAGGAATTTGCACAAATCCCGTATTGCTCTAGTCCACTGCGAAAGAGCAATCTCAGTGTCCTCATAAAGATGTTCTTTATAGGATATCTGCCATAGAGAACAATAGGAAAATCACACATTCAACTGACATTCTCTCAACAAATTTAATGGAATAATCGGTTGCAGGAATACAGAGGACATATTATAGATAAGATCGATATGTATTATACTCACACTGTACTTTGCTAGAACATCTCCGCAATAAGCAACTATAAATAAAAAAATCAGACGCTTTCTTGCACTCCATTGAGTATATGACGAGGCAATTCAGCCAACGTCCTTACTGCGCTTTCATAGAATGAGAAGTGGCAGAGAAGATAATGAAAGGCGCACTGAAATCAATGAGGAATCGACCATATCCTTGCATTTGATAGCACGGCAGCGTCATGATACATGAGAGATTGTACTTCTGTGTACTATACTTTTCCTGGAAACAGCAACAGCATAGAGCAGCCTTATGGGTTGGGGAACTTACGTAGGCAAGGGTATCTTAAGCGGACTTCTGTAAAAGAAGAGTTCGTTCAACATCAACTAGATGCACGAGAAAAATCAAACTCCATATTCCCCTTCAACACAGAACAGTAGTCGCAAGAATGCTCGAAAAAGTTTAAGAAAAAAAAACTAAACTTATGCAGTGCCGAAGATCAGAAATCGGCGGAGTGCTGACAGCAAAACCTTCCCTTGTTGATAGTTTTTCTGTTTTAAAACAGTAAGGGAGATTATAGCGGTAATAATGGAATTGTGTAAAAGCTACCGGCAATAGAAATGAAACATTTGCCCACATCACACAATTATTTCTCATTCAACGTAGCATGTATACAGTTCGTGGAAAAGAGCCACAAAAATTCTCTAGTATGAAAGAAAAAACCCCCAATTATTTTTTGCAAAATAAAGACTTTCCGATAAGAATTTATGGATCCATCCACGACACGTGAAATGCCCAGCGCCATACAGCGTTAGCACTTCAACAAAGAAGCATCCTATTAAGCGAAAGCAAATCGATGAGAACGTGGAAGCAACACAATCATTAGAGCAAACTTGGTCCGATGAAGCACCCCATTCCCAACATCTTCAAAAAATAGCAGTCTCCCTTTCCCTTTCATGAGGTAAATGAGACCAGCAAGATGGGAACTGAGTCAAAGCTATATAATCAAAAAATCCCCACAAACGTAACAAAGAACGCCAAACTGACTGCAGCGCTTGCTTAAAAATCATGGTCACCCAAATGGAATGCTCCCGAATCAATGTGTTGCTGATAGATCAGAGCCTGTAAAAACCTTAATTATGCCAACTTTTTACAAATACATTCCCGACGGACGGTTGCAATTATCAGAGGTTCATCTGTCGATGCGGCAAGCAAGAAGTGATAAATGTACAAAGAAGTAACCGAATAGATAATGCCAAAGAAACTGATAATGCAAGGGATATACAAGCAAAAAAAAACCTTTGAGAAATAGCCAACAAAGTGGCAGCCGCTATCATCGTTTAGCGTCAAGACGTAGAACAAAAACGGCTCCACATCATAGTACAGAGTTTTATGATCGAGGAAGAGTTTTGCCAATAAGCAAATATTTTGACAATACAACAGCGACAAACTGCCATCCACCTGAAATTCAAAAACAAATCACCTAAAAAGAAAGCAAACAGGCGCTCAGGAAAACTTCAGCCGATCAGTTCAAAAGAAACAGCTCGCTTTTGCAATCACTGCACTCCATCGACCGATTTCAGAAGTTATCTAGTGAACACTGCAGACGCGAAAAAATGTCCTCATATTCTAAGTACTTGACCACTCGCAGAAATCATCTGAAAACGGTGTTTCTTGTGACCCAACGAGAGTAAACAAATTTCCTCGGTAAAAAAAACAGTAAGGCAAATTTCCTCGACTTTCGAACCTAAATAACCGCTTTCAAGTTGATGGAAGAGTTTGAATGGTGTTATAGGTTGGCATAAAATAATGGGCATTGTGCGTTACAAATTTCGTTGTTCTAACATCACTGCTTCTCATGCTGAAACTTCTGGGAAAAAAACAAAGAGTCGCGTAGATACAAGGGAAAAAAGTTAGTGCTGCCACTACGCGCTTACAAGAGGCAAATTTTCAAATTGTATAAAAACTTCAAAACCCACATATTTCACGACTCAAAATCGAATTCTTAGCCAGGTTTGTGGGAAATATTTTGTTTAAAAAGTTACCTCGAAAACTGAGAGATTGTCCTTGCGATAGATCTCTCCTCGGGAGGATGACGCAGCACGCATTTCAGCTGAAAAAGAGCTCTCTACTACCTCAAAATCATTGCCAAAAGAATACTAACATCAGCGCTTGGAATAAGCTTAGAAAAATCACCCCATCAAACTTCCCTTCAGTCTTCCCGAAAATGAATCGGTAAACCTTCTCTTGATCATGCTGACTGTAACTCTATAAAAATCTTTATACTGCTGGAAAATTTAATCACTAAATGAAAAAATTCTTGCATATTTCCAACAAATTTACCACTACTACAGTAGCTGCTGAAAAAAGCGAAATGGCTTATGCAAAAACAATTTGATCATTCAATCTTTGCCTAATCATTTCAAAAAGACATTAGAACGGATATAAACACGATATCGAAATAACAAAGGTGAATGTGTACCAAATGCCTTCGACAAGCCGCCTTGCACCTCATATATTGCATACAGAATTCGCACACGTGGAGCGTCGTAAGACGTGAATATTCCTCTGGATACGATGATGAGCACCAAGTTTCCATTTTAAATCTTCCGAAGACAATGTTCTTTAGACGATGTGAGCCCGCACGCTCTTGCTCTTTATCACCTTTTGGTCGCTTTGACGCAGCATCGTTATTTTCTTCCAACTTCTGAAATTAATCTAGATGAGTTACTTCAGAATGTTCACTTAAGCCACTTTTGATGCGCATCAAGCTGGCAATCCGCCGAACGTCTTGATGCCGAAAAAAAAAGAGAATGTGAAGAGACACGCTGATGAAACCACGGAATCAACTATACGAAAGAAAGGGTATGTGCGGGTGGAAGGATGCTACATCAGAACCACAACAGTGGAATTTATCACGATCATCTATTCGTATGACCGTAAAATAAAATAGCCAAAAAGACAATAGCAATAAAATCCTCCAAATGGTTTGTTGATGATCGACTGCGCGCTTATTGCATGTGGATGAATTTTGAGTGCAGAAATAGAAAACCGGATGCAGCCAGTGTCGACGCTTCAAGAGCGACATCGATTACTGGCTGCATGCAGGTTTATTTCGATCCACGTAACTGCCTCAATAAAAAATCAACTATACCTTTTGAGCACTGGAGACAGCTCTCGCATATATCTCCAAATCTGACTCGGTTCCCTCGACTGTTTTTTCGTAAGCAAACGTCTCCAGCTTCATTTTCTGGGGAGATGAAACTCTTCTTGTCGGGGGCACGCTTTTCCTGAACATTCTACTGGAAGAACGCCGTAGAATATATATAATAACTATATAGGAGAACTGCTATCAGACTACAGTCACACAGGTTTTGCAAAAACGGATTGGAATTTCAAAACTATAGATTCAAAAAGTTAGTCTCAAGCTGTAACAACATTCCACATTTTTCTTCAAAAAAAGCAAGCACAGAAAAAAATAGCATAAGACAATAGTAAAACTTCTCAAGGACTCCCCTAACAAATCAGAGCATTTTCTAGAAATGCAGCAAATAACGTAGTTTGGTCTAAGAGAGATGACTCGAGAACATCCTCATGGCAACGAAAAACAGCATCTCGAAAAGAGCGCTAAAACACTCTCAATAAACCGAACAAGGCCGATCAATTCACTTCCTTGAATAATTGCAATTCCCTATAGACAGACATATGTAGCACTTCACGACAACACTCTTGAAGCATCTGAATTAAAGCCGCCGATTGAACGCTGATATTTTTCAGCACTTGTTTGAAATACAGTCGCAAACGTCAAGCTAAACCTTGATGCATAAATGTGCACTCGAATTTTGACAACTAAAATAATATGAGGTCAAATAACAAACGGTGAAACCAACTCTGTTTCTGCGCTTGAGCCAGCCATCGCCAGACGAAGAGCTCGCCCTGCACCCGGAACGCCGCGTACTGGTTTCACCCTTAAAGCAGCTCTAGTGAAACCTTTAGCCCAAATCTATTATAATTCAAGTATTCTTTTTTATACAACTGAAACACATAATGTCTCTTTACCTACTGCTCTTTGTTAAAAAACTTTCATTTTTGCCATCTTCACTCGGGTAGCCTGATTTCGAAACGAGATCAACTAGTTTCATTAACAAATTATTGTCAGCTAAACTCGTAGCGACTTCTAAAATGATGTTAAATCAACAAGAACTGAATTAGTTATCAACTGCAGCTTTTCAAAGGGACCCTTGTCTGGAACAAAAAGCAGGAAACGGCACAAGCTGACCAACTCGTCCACCTTTCTACAGCGCAATTCAATGAATTCCCTACTTCAAACACTAATTTCGTCGTCGCAAATGGCAACAACAACTAAGCGTTATCTCAAACTCTTTTTCGCTGTCCACGAATTTCCAATCACGAAAGGAACAGATGGGTTTTATATATAAAGCTCAATCCATTCTTTGATGGTCTCCCATCATAACCATTTACAAGCAACGCCTCTCTTAGCTCTTCCCCCCCCCCCCCCCCCCTCGCCCCACTCACACGGTTCGCATCTGATATTTACGCAAGCAATAAATCATACTTTAGAACTCAGGTGACCCAGAAAACGATGCCAGTAGTGGTTTCTCCGATGCAGTAGGCTACCGAGACTTGCAGATCAGAAGCTTGTAAATAATAAGATAAGACTATTCGATGCACTCTCGACGAAAAAAAAACAACAAAATAACGAAGAAACGAAAATAAAGTTTTTTCCCACGCGAATTCAACCATGGTAGACTAATAAAACACACATAATAACATTCTTGCTCTTTATTACGCCGGCAGTTTGGTGACCTTTGCAATCGTCGTAACACTTACCTGCTTTGAGAAGTGTTCTTTACGAGCGGCGTCCGAGCGGATGTCCGTCTGATTCTCATTGTGCGCGACCTTGCTTTGCGCACCAAAGATGCTGCGCTGACTCGTTTTCTCGACGCAGATGAACTGGCTGTACGTTTCAGACGACCTTCTTTCGACGTGCGAAGAGCGCAGCTGGAATGACTGCCAGCCGAGAAGGTCTCAGGTGAAGTTGTTGGCGTGTGTGGCACCCTCGGAGTTCGTACTCGCTTTGCGGAAGCCGTACGCTCACGCCTTACAGATCGACTGCGGCCACGTTTCGACGAGGTGATCTGCTCGCACCTCGAAAACGAAGATCGCAAACGTTTCCGGGCAACTGCAGCCGGAGAGATAGTTCGAGGGCGCTTCAAAGATGAAAACGCCCTCCTAGATGACGGAAAAGGCAACTGAAAAAAGACTTACTTTGTTGTTCCAAACTGCCCGAGCTAAATTTCTTGACCACTTGTTGTTTGTTGTGTACCGATGTATGTTTTGATTTAGTGTTCGAGGAAACGCTCATTTATAAAATCAATGCAAATTGCATAGTAAGGCAGTTATCTACCAGCTTACCTCCACCATATCCAATGAAAGTTATACCCACTTTAAGATTGTTTCGAATAAAAGAAAAATCGAATGAGGAAAAACACCCCTCTTGAAAATTCATAAACAATTAAATTCATTTATACATCGCCCAGCAACACACATCCAAAGAAAATCGCCATCAAAATGAAAAAGACAGTACAGACGATAACATGCATTATCACTGGAATTGCTTGAACCGCAACTAAACCACGGAAATACGTCTAAAAAAGAGTCGTTGCGATAGCAACATAGCATAATCAGCTGATAAGTTTTAGCATGAAATGCGTTTCAGATTGTTTCTGTATTTAGAGGACACCGCACTGAGCATACGGATCAGGACATGACGGATATCTCTAAAAAAGGTCTCAGTTACGGCTGCAAGGATCATCGATACAAGAAAGTTGTCATTGGGTTAGCAGAGACCTTTTGAAGCGTTTGTCACTGCATCATCGTGCATTCAAACACCATCCTCTTAGATAACACAATGAAAAAAACTTCAATTAAACAACATTTCAAAGCATGCTCCGACTGGACACATGACGTTTTCCAAAGGATTCAGTTTCTACACTTACCAGAGTTTATCCATTACTACGAAAAGATAAACACTTCGTGTGCGCGTAATCGACTATAAATTATTCTTTGCCAAAATACTTTCCAGCACCTTTCGTACTAAGCTCCAGTGAAGAATCTTCATAGAAGAAATGAATCCGTTTTAACATCGGACACAGGCCCAGCGATTTTATTGGGCATGTATCGGATGTTCCAACGACGTCGACTGCCCTCTGTCAATAACGGCATTTCGAGCATTTGTTTTGCTTAGAGGATCACAACGAAGAAAAGTTTTCTTTCCTAAAGAGATAAATTTGCATGCGACCCCTCTGCAGAGAGGCCATGCAGCACTACGACTATTTATTTTGTTTTCTGGCTAAAATTCCTCTTCAACGAACGCTCGATTAATATAGCCTAAAGCGACTGCCTCCGTACAACAGTTATACATGTTGCGGGCACTTCCTACCGCGAATTCTATCGTCCTCGATGAAACTGAGTCCATTCGAAGGTGGAGTTGTACGCGAGAGGGTGTCTTTTGAGTTTCTTGGAAACAGCTGCATAAATAGGCAATCACTGTGGCACAACTTATTACCTTCAAAAAATAAATCTCCATTACCAAAACGCCCAAAAATTTCACAGGCTTATTTCCACTCTCACTGCATGGGGAACAGAACTGGGTGATCGTGGTCAATATTTCTCACCGACACTGAAAAAGCATTGAATAAATGGGGACACTAACCGAAGAGGTGCGTGGCGAGCTGTTCGCGTAAGTGCATGAAGTGATTGAAATCGATGCGTTCACGGATCTGTGCTGCGGTCTACTGTTCGACTTCAGCGGCCCGTTGACAACATCGGCGGCACATGGTCTGCCACGTGATGAAGTAGACTGCAATGCCGGAAACTTTCGACGTCTGTTGTTGTGGCGCTCAACAGAGCTGAAAAGTACGATATGATGTGCATAATATGGTATAGGACGAATTTTGCCGATTTCCAATCTGCGGCTTATACTCGATACCCTTAACAACTATCACTTTGAGCAATTCCTTGTTTTGCAGTCAGTATTGTGGTACACATATAACTCAACGTTTTCATGAGAACGATTCGAGCACGACAAAGCGGAATTAAAAAGATCTCCGTCACGACACAGTTCACATTTAAAAATCGACCGTAAAGTATTAGAATTTCAGAAATCCGATACCCGAACAGGTTGGTAACTCGATGACAGTCACGTCGATCTCTAGATTCAATCAGAATGTCGGAAATAAAACAGTGACACAAAATGACGGTAGAAAACAAACAGCGGAACTTTCTTCGAAGATTAATTTCAGCAATAAACAGCTAAAACAGCTCATTTTCTTATAAAGGCACATTTCCGAATGAAGCCAAGTCGATCAGAGCACGTCTTATACCATCAGTGTACCACAACGCACCTGTCTATAAAATCGAACACTGCTCGACAAGGCGCTAAATTAACTAGCATAGAATGCGCCAAAATAGGCCACGAATAATCTGTCAAACAGAAACGCCAGCAGATAAACATCTAGCTATATAATGCTATCAGTTGGAAGTAATTTCGAATAAGACTGTACTCATTTTTATACAATAAGCTGAAGCACGATAATGATCCATTAAGTGCTTAGCCACGTACTTACAGAAATTAAAAGCACGTCCCAAAAGCAAGGTACGCCAACAAGAGAAGAGCAGTCGGATAAACTAGATCGGTGGTTACAGGTGTAACATCTTGCATGCAGATCGCAGCAATTTATAAGGCAACATGAAAAGTATTTTTATTAAAGATAATATCCTGAGTTATATATGCACCATAACGCGAACACTTTACACTCGACCTAGCTCGATAACAGAAAAATCCCCTGAATCAACGACCTCATGGCCGTCGTCGAACACACATGACCCCCATTAGTGAAAACTGATAAAACGTCACCTAACATTCGTATACATTCTTGGATAAAGCAAAGCATCGATTAGAAAACGCGAAGGAAACGAGGCACGGGAATGGAAAGGCAGACTATACCTTGATTCATCGACAGCCAGCTCCTCATCGTGACGACCTGGCTCACCTTGCGCAAGAGACTCACATGAAGAATGCTCAGGGCTAGTTCGTGCCCTTTCCATGCTCCATGCTGAAGATGGCGACACTTGCTCTGCAATGAACAGCCTTCGCTGTTGTTTCATATATGCATCTGAGTGTACAATTTTCAACCTTCTTTCAATTCTTACACCTTCCCACGATTAGCAAACACTAGCACTCTGGACACTTTCTCGGAGGATTGTACGAGCGATAGTACACTGAGATGGACTGATACGCAATAATAAAGTGAATATCAGATAAGGGCAATAAAAACCTCTACTGTTTTTTTCAGTAATCGAGAAAATGTACGAAGTGTAGATGCTGTCGGCACAAAAATCGAGCAGCGAGAAATCCCCAACAGTGGAAAAACGGAGAAGGAGTTGGAAATTTCCCGTAAATTGTATAAGGTTGCCCTTCGCAGGGCTCAGGATCAGTTCCCACATATATTGTCAGTGCCTGCAGCAAACCTTTTACCGAGTATTTCTAGTTCTGCTTACATGATGATAAAAATCATCTTTTTCGTTAACACTGTGCAGATAAAACATCACTTCCATCACACAGATTGTTTTCCGCGATTTACAAGCCCCACTACCTAGGTGTAAACCTCAGGTTATCTTCTTGACACTGCTGTAAACAACTTACCACAATAGCAGCTGTAATAGATAGTCTACCTACAACGGCGGTCTTTCTCCTATTTTCGCTTATTTTGGAGAAAACAAATAACACATCTCGACCCCACTGAAGACGGAAAGCCAATTCGCTTAAAAGCAGCCGATTTTCCCATCGGAGTGAAATCAAAGTGCCAAGGTTACAGAAATGATCGAACCGAATTCAATTCTTCCCTTCTTTGAAATTGGGAGTTCGCATTAGCACACCTCTCAGCTTCAACTCTTTTATTCGAGATCTCATTTCCCATAAACTGCAGTTCCCTTCAAATTCCATCCCGAAAAAATTCGGTCGAATCTCCTCCTGAAACGTCATTTCTTGCTCCCCTTTCCTAAATTTCAGTATCCTCTTAAGCTCAGCGACCTTCTCCCGTCCGAAGATTGAATTCGGGACTTCAAAGTAATTAGCATTGACTTGCTCATGAGTAAATTTAAATATCTAATCGCTGCAGCAAAAACATTTGAAGCAACGATTTTGTGAGGTTGTCAAAAAAGTTTCTAGCTAAATAAAATAATCTTTGAGAATGAGGACCTGCGGAAGTTTCACTATTTCTTCTCCACATATTACCTGAAATTTCTAGGGATGCAGCAGTCATTCTCACCCTCCCCGCCATGCTCAACCGACCATGATTTTCAGGACATACTTAAACATTATATGTAAACTAAATTCGCCCAAAAATATGGCAAGAAGCGTTTAGAATTTGTTGCTATGAAGTGTGCAAAAGTCTCGAGGCAACATTATGCTCCGCAGAGTGATTACCACATGAAGCTGGGAAGAAGGGTCGCAAGATCCAAGTCTTATAGATAGTCAGAGACCTTACGAAAACAAAGCATTTCAAATTTAGCTTAACTTCGACAGAAATCTCTTTATTGACAAAAATTGAGAAAATGATTGAATTTTAACGTTATTCTTCTTCAAATTTCCATGAAATTTTAAATTTTTCTCGCATTCCCTTCCACCCCCAAAACAGTATGATCATCTCGCTTTCCTCTAAAAACCTGCCTATATGAGAGAATCAACTTGTGGTATTGAACGTCCACTTTCATCTTCAACAAAACAAGAGCAAATAGCACAATACAAGCAAAACACGCCTGACCTTGCGTGGAGCTGCTATCACCGCTTCTCCCCCTTCGACGCACGCCAGAAAGCTGAGCATATTCACCCTGCAAGTAAAGGAAAGGCTTTACTTTTACCTATCGCGTTGTACCAAAGTCAGCACTGCTCCATAAACTCTTAGAGTCCAGATAAATGGCAAGCAGTGATGTGAGCAGCATCACTTAGAGGCCCTATTTTGACACGACTGTATCTGATGCATCAAGTAATTCGCTTCGGTCCCACATCCTTCAGAAACTAAGCCCCCCTCCCTTCCACAGGATTTACCCTTTGTTCTACAAAATTATAAACCCTGTACTCAACAGCAGTTTGAAACTCAAGCACTGTTCAAAGTTTCCCAAATAGGCAACCCAACGAAGAATTGTGGCCCCCAAAAGCGCTATGGTTCCAAATGTCAGAAGAAATTGTCATGATTTGTACGGTTAGGCACCTTTGTAGTGATGTGCAGAAGCTGGAAACGTGAGAAAAATATACGCTTAGCAAGTTCACTTTCTTGACAACAACATCGAAAATTTCACTAACTCCATCCAGCACCACCGTACAAGCTCTAGTGTGCTGGTAGATCTGGTGATATTTGTTCGCAACATCAGACTGCACCGAAAAGTACGTTGGGCAATATAAGCACAAAAGCGCAAACGACGACGAATTTATCGAATGGATCGGGATCTGTCTTAAGTGCCTCTATCGCTGGCGCAGTTGTTAAGGAAACCTTTGTTGAGTGAACCATAAAGGGTCAAACCATGTTGACAATGCCGAACAATATGATAGCGGGTGTCAACAAAATTTTTTCCCCTGTTAAAAAGTGGAAAGTTTTAAGCGTGAAAGCAGCAAAAAAATATGATCGCATTTATTTGCATTTCACAGCAAAATTGTAAATGAATAAACTTGAACTCTCAAAGACCTTTGAGAAAGTGCGCCTCTTTTCCGAGCTGGCACTGAAATACGGAGACAATGCATCGTAAAGTACGTCGTTACGTCGATGTGGAGAGTGCCCTGGCTGATCTGCAAACCCACTGCGAGTACTCTCTACAAAAACATAGCTGTCATAATTAACCAAATACGAATGAAACCGCTTCTGCTTTTTTCAGAACGTGAAGTAACGCAACAACAACTAGCCAGAAAATGCGTTCGAAAATTTTCCCCCATTTCCAGTAAACAGAACGTCTGTAAAGAGGGGACCTCAATGAGTTTTCAGCCTAAAGAATCGGATAAGTGACCTTTGAGAGGCGCGCGCATATGTATTCAATAACAATAACACATCTGAATATCATTTGCTAGATGGAATAGCAAAAAATGACCTGTGGTATTTTGAACACCAACTTCAGGATCTGCCGATAATGGTGTAATTATCTCAAATCCTTACTTGTTTTCCAAGACTGGTAGGCGGAATGAGTAGCCTTTGGCCCGCTTGATGGTCCCTCAGACCTTGCTCCTCCATCTACAGAAACGCATAATGGTCGCTGAAAAACACGCGATACCCTAAAGTATTCAGAGTGCAAATCATGCGCCAGATCAAAAGAAAGACCTAAACATGGGCATTTTGTCTTTCTAGCTATCCAATTCTCAACTTCATATCCCCAAGTAAGATAAAATATTCACCGTATCAACATATGGATGCAGTTTTTCCTCGTTTCCGTATATCGCAGGCAATATTCGCAATCTGGCATTTTTGTTGAAACTTTTTCAATACCGGCAGCACGTAGAACAGCACCACAATGCTCAACTTCACTTTAAAAATAAGGACTGCAGGCATTGCCCGGCTATCACGCAAAACAAACAAATCGCTAAACTGCACTTAGACAGACCTTAGAAAACATGATAATCCTGTAGAATGCTAACCAAGTGCTCTGCTTTGAAAATTCTTTTTCCTTCAATGCCATTTAATTGCCAGTCGTCGTCGTGCCTCAGCTTATACTTGCTCACGGCATCGGCATGATCCGAAACTTTTTCCTCATCAGATTCCTGTAAAACATTCATATGCACATTTTCATCAAAAAAAAAAAAAAAAAAAAAAAAAAAATCTTGGCTTTCACTTGAAAAATGCATACAATATCGCAAATTGTAACTAGCGATGTCGTAGGTGAACTACGTGCGCCATTCTGTCTCACATACTTCGAATTTGTCACTTCCCGTCTACAGCTTCTTTGATTCATGATATAAAATTGGTGCACGAAAGCGGCTTCATTCTTATAAAGTTTCTACTTCAACAATGACCAGCACGCTTATATATATATATATATATATATATATATATATATATATATATATATATATATATATATATATATATATATATATATATATATATATATATATATATATATATATATATATATATATATATATAAAGGTCTTCAAATGCTGCGAATAAGTGCAGCTAAACAAGAGCACTCCTAATCAAAATATACACTTTTATAGGCCTACTTATCAGTGGATGATGAAGAAGGCATGTAAGCAATTATTGCATGCGGCAATTTTTCAATTTCTGAAATATGTGATAAGGAAGAAGAAAAACGATAATTTTTTATAAAACAAAAAATGATATACAAGCTGTTCAAGAATCCCTCGAAAAAAGCCCATCGTTGAGTCGTTATACCTTCCTCCATCCTCCTCAAGAACATTTCTTCCCGAGATATGCATCTACTGCAGACCCCGCCGCCTATCTGCATAAAGCAAAAAGTCAAAAAGACACAAAAAAAAACAACTAAAAGAAAGCAAATTATGCTGTAATGGATTACATTTTTTAAGGACCCGTTGACGCGGTCGTCGTTATCGGCTGATGTGGAGCGATCCTCGAGTTGTTCAAGTGAGAACGACGATTGGGCGACTCTCGATCGTCGACGGTTTCTTGGGGTGAAGAAACGCGTCAAACTGTCCTGGAAAGTTAAGGTTGCGGCATAGTTATGACGGATTCAATTCATTTGAGCGGTCTGTTAGCAGTGCTACTTTACGTCATGAAGTCCCTAGCTGCTCTAATAAACATCTTTTGCCAGCACAGGTTACCAGGGTTGATACCATATTTTAAGTACCTACAATGCAGTCTCGTTCATGAGGCCACATCACCAGCCTATTACTACTAAGCATTCGTATTCAAATGTCGCCGCAGATAAAAGCTGCTTCGAAGCAATGATTTGTAACATCTTACCTACAGCTACCTAAGTACTCACATCGCGGCAGACTGACGATGTCTGCTCAGTAAGCATTTTAGAGCGACCTTAACTCTGTCCATAAGAAAAAACGCAATAAGCAAAACATTCCCCTGACACTGCTCTGTAACACTGCACCATTTCTTCAAACAATCGTAGTCGATTTTATTCTTTGTTTGCAATTTTCTTTCCACATACTAATTGCTCAGCCACTTATTTACGATGGACAATTAAGAAGGAAATTTGCAGGATTTTTTGCCTTTGCTGCTATGGCCTCGTTGAGATAAAGCACTCTCTTCGCTATAGCATCAGCACAGCGATATTGTGCGAGTCTAATAAATGAAATCAAGTGCGTGCTATCTCCTCGAAGTTCTCGCAAAGCAAGCAAAACCTCAGAATGCATTCGTGAAATTCTTACTTGTAGTTGTTTCAGTTCGCTGCGTGATCCGTCTAGATGTGATTCGTCATGGGAAGTTCTGAAAAATCACAACATACCGACGACAAACTACGCTGAATGTTTCTTTACTTCCAAGATGTCACTTTTGGAGAATAAATACCTCAAAACGAAGAAGTCTTTCTTAACCGACTCAGTGATAATGTTACGTTGAAATGCCGTTAATTAACCTCTCCTATGACCTCTGCTCTTGCTAAAGCACAAAACGCTCTTAACATTGCTGTGACATCAACACCACGCCACTGGTAGAACTCGAATTAAGCAACAACGAAAAAAAAATATCTCAGAGTGCCTCAATACACAGAACGCCACACGAGAAATTCTGCGAGCGAATCTACAAACGAAGTTTCTACTTGCTCATCATTCGACTTCAGAAATTTGCATGCTTAAACAACTCTTCGGCGGAATGTTGTGCTGTTGTGTGAATGTAAAAATCTTCATGAACTTAAGCCAGTCGATACACAATTTCATTAATACATTTGAAAGCAATGAAAGAACCTCCGAATAGAATCGTCATCGCCATCATGAGAGCTCTCTTCCGATTCAACGCGACTACGACGAGATGATGAACACGCTCCCAGTTTGGCACGGTACTTCAACTTATCGTGTGTTTCCCTTAAAGCATTAATGGGTTACTATCGTGAAATGGCACAGGTGCAGTATCGAACATTTAAGAGGGCGACCAATTTCAAGCGAATAGGAGAGAAAAAATTGAAGTGATCGCTCGCACGAACTACAGCCCACTAAAATGAAAACCTTATGTTTCAGTGTGCGTATGATCCACGCAATCAGCGATGCAACATCCTTACTGTAAAATGGCGTCGGCATTCGCTTTTTTGCTTGCTTGTGATCATAGCGCAGATTACACCGCTATCTCAACATTCCTCTGTATCCATACATCACACATCAAACAGTAATCGCCTACCTCGCAATAATTGGAAGAATGTGATACTTCTACGAAAAGGTTACCATCTTCTTTTATTAGCTTCCACTGTCACAGCAATCACCACCGCCCCTCCTCCTATCCTCCATTTCACCTCCTCAATAAACGGAATGGGAGGGAAATCGGACAATGCAGCATAATTTTCGTATTCTGATGACGTGAAGTTCCATATCGAGCATTCGTCAAGCGATTAAAGAGGACGGTTATTCCAAGACCCGCTAAACTGTCTTGACGAATGATCGAGAGTTCAGCAACTCAAAATATCTATCGATAAATGCTCTATGTTTTGTGCTAACAATTGCAAAGTTAGCCCTACAACCTGTTTTAACGTCTTCCAGTTATCGAGAATACTATCGGCTGAGGTTTCGCATCAAGTGTTCCCTGGGCATCAAAAATCAATCAGCGGTTTCAACCTCAACATTCATGAATCAAATAAGCAGCAGCATTAAAAATGTCTGTGGAAGAGCTCGATGCCTCTATGTGCTGAAAACAGTTTCGACCATTTAAACTCCAAGCTTCAAAAATTATATTAGTGAAGATCATTGCTGCAGCAAGATTTATGCGCTTCAGAATGAATGCGCAAAGATCTTTCATATGCGTTGCTCTGAAATCACACAACAACCATTGCAACAGCTGAACACACGGGTTGAAGTGCATGTCTTCCAAATATCCAGGGCTTGTTGCACTAGTGCTTCTTTTGGGAGACCTCAAACTTCTCTGGGTTTGCTTATCTTCATCTTTGCAAAATTCATCAACAGATTTGCAAGTAAATGCAACATTCAGCGGGCTGTGGTTGTCCACTCACCCATACAAGTGAAGGTTTGCAAAACCCCCTTAGCTGTTCCTCCTCCGCTTCCTAAAACCTTTTTGCTCGTCTCGATACGACTTTTCTTCCGGAATGCGCTGTGCTTTATTTTTCTTATTCAACCTACTATAATCATGCTCTTCTTACATTAAATAACGATGTTTTACCGTTGCTATGAACAGTGCACTTTTTGGTTTATTTGCTTCATTTGCTCTAAATAAACAAAACCTACTGCTCACATCGTCGATACTTCTGACGATCGCAAAAAAATGCTTATAACCATACTCACACGCTCACATTATTCTACATCCCCTAATCAACTCTAATCAAGACTACAAGATTTTCATAGCCAACTTCATGAGTGAATCATGAACGGAAATATCGGAAGTACTGACCGTTATACATTAAGACTATTCTAAGCTATTATTAACAGAAGTTTGAAAAAAAAAAAAAGAAAAACAGATGGCTGCGCTGTGCAGCAATGAGAGCTCATGGTTTATATCGCATACACTTTGGCTCGCCTTCGCACATCGGCGGATTTATATCAGTTACGATCTATGAAATGAATACGGTTGGGAACGAATCGACAAACCCTACGATGAATTGTGGAAATGGCTAGATGGCCGCATTTTTCGTTAATAAGCGAAATGAATGCTTGCAGCACAAAAATAAGCATCTTTTCGAAGAAAATCGACAAATAAGCGAAACTCTGCGCAAATATGTGAGATAAATTTCTCGCCGTATTATCGCCAGAGGAAATATAGTTAAACAATGCCAGAAAATGTTTGAAGAAGTTATTGAAACACAGGAGAAGTTAAGCTTTGTGTTCTACTTCGAGTCCCCTAAGAAAAACAGAAGCCGAAACAAGTCGCAAGAAGTGAGAGTTTGCACACGCTAAGAAAAGGAAAGTTTTTAAACTGTTTTGTCACCGACTACTAAAAAAACTTGTCGAAATTAAAAAATACTACACATTGAGAAGAGCCACAATGATTTCGTTAGAGCATAAGAATCGAGGTTAAATTTCAACTCCCATTTGTAACTCTCCGACATAAAGTGATAGGAAACGACTTACATAAAAATGCCATATATGAGATAAAGGTGGTGGCACCTTGCTGTGAACGAAGAATTGCAATGCGAAAAATTGGGTTCAACAGTTATGGCGCAGAGGGCGAAATATGAGCAAACTGTGGTTGGATTTAGTAAACTGTGCATGCTGTATTCTACAGGCATCCATAGATCGAAAATCACATGCTTTTGTGCTCTTAGGAAAAAACACTAATGAAAAAACATAATGCCGCTAATACCGCTACATTCATTGGAGGTATAAACGATGATTTATTCGCTCATTTTCTCACCTTTCTGTTTCCAAAATTCTTTGTCACTACTAGAATTTTAATTCGAGAGGCGACCGCCATCATTACCAATGGATTCGAATTCTTTTTATTCCATCGTATTTGATATTATCTCATGATCACTAAGGAGTTTATGGAAAAACAGAAACATTGAGGAAGTTGATCCATTCAGAAGCTCGGAGCTAATTAAAATGTGAGGATGACAAAATCAGATAAATGAGTGCTTGAATTCGATACTCCATGCTCGTGAGTGGCCTTTTTTGTAAAACAGCACAGACGTGGATAAGGTGTTCAGTATTTTTGTGTGTACAGGAAATAAGTGTTTTGCTTCTCTGCGCCCAGTTGTAGCGAAGATCAGCTGCGACAAATATCTGCTATCTGCGATTAGGCCGTGGATGGATGAATGCAACAGAATGTTGCAACTGACTTATAGACAATCGACTAATTGTGAGCAGCATAAGACGGATCTGACAGTGCTGCACAAACTTCTTGAAAAGTTTACTAGCAGAATACATTAAGTCTCCTATTCAAGAGAAACTCCATAGGATGAAAGAGTTACAACGTTTTGCACTCCCTTACTGCACCGACCAGAAGGGAGCACCTTTAATCCAAGTTAAAACTTATTGCTCCAAACTTGAGAACAATCTAATGTTGGAAGGCAACGTATCCCTTCAGAAGACTGCTAACTCTATATCTACCTCGAAAGCTCTCCTCTTGAATTGACACACGGCAAGCACACTACCTGGCATGTTGCCGGATAGTGTGCTTACCGCATGTGAGGAAATGTGAGGTAAAGGAATACTTTGGCAGCCGATAAACGAAGGTTCACCAAAACAAGCTCGCTGCGTTTATTAATTTTCCTTCGAATATATTCCTCTTCCTCATCTTTGCCGAATAGGCGGCTGTCTTGGTGAGCTGCGAACAGCACAACTTTCTTAACTCCCCTATATATCCAACTCCTCCAAACATATTTCTCTCTGGTAATCTGCAAACACTGCAAACCTCGGGACTTATAAATGTGAAATTATATGTGAAATGAAATTATACGTGAAGCAGTGGACACACTGCATCCATATGGGAAATGTGGTTATAAATAAGCTGCGAAGCTCTGCGGTTTCAACGAGAACGCGGATAAGATTATTGGAATTAAAAGGCTTCCATTTCAAACTCCATTTCTTCGATGTGCGCAGCGCTTCTAACCAGTAATGCCTTCGTCAGAACGCATTTTTCTGTTCATCAGACTATACGTAACAAGACTAAAAGTGCAAATATGCGCCTACTGAATAAAGAAGGTGAAAGCAGGATGGGCAGGCGAGGTTAGAGAATCTAAGGGGTGGTGTAAACTTGATAAATTGCTCAGATGAAAAGAACTTGTAGTTGTTGGTAAATCAGTAGACCGCCTGAAGGAAATTAACAGAGAAATCAACAGCAATCTCCCTTTTATGATGAATGAAAGAAGTCAACCGATGTCAAGGATGAATAAAGTGACATAAGCAACTTGAGAAGATGCAATTATCAGCGAAATGAAGCGCGATATAGATCAAAACACAATAATGTTTGGCATAAAGCACTTCAACACGCAAATGAATGATGTGTGAAATCACCTCTGAGGATGAACATGAAAGAGTATCGCCGATGAAGTTGAAACTCCGATTTCTTAAAGGGCATCCTCATCGCTATTCAATTATTCGAGAGCTTCTGTTTAAAAATTCGGCTCTGATGTGAACACTCCTCACACTGACCTCACAATGGAGTTGCAAACCCTTCTAAATCACATCACTTCTTTGCATAAAAGCATTCATGTCTCTAGCTCGAAAATCTCCATTATGTGAACTGATCGCAATGTGACTATTTTTCAAACCTAATCTATGATGGTTGAAAAACCGCAGGCAAATGTTCCAAGATTTCGTCCCATGTCCTAGTGATGAGATCAAAAATCATATCTTCTACGGCACGGTCCTTCACAGTGAACATTTTGGCTTGGCATGAGTGTTTTGCAGAAAAGGAAACATCGTCAGCAGTAACCTAACTGGCTACAGGAACTTTGGCAGGTAACAAAACTGCGGTGTCCGGAGAGAGAAACTAATTTCAGACATGGAAAAGTATGGCACTCACTTGTAAATTCCGTTAAAGTATGTACGCTGAATTTAAGATGAAATAATTGAATGAAAAGATAAAGGCTTCCTCAACATATACTTAATCGTGGAAAGTAAGTGAGAAATGTTTACGATGGCTCGAAGGAAGCAATTCAAAGGCAAAAAAATTGTGTGTCATTTGCATCATTAAACATATAAATTTGCGTAAAATCCAAACTAAAAGTTGGCCACTAAACGTAAAGCATCAGAATCTGCGAGTCATCGAGAGCAATCTGCGAGTCAAGTATTGAAATTTACTCAAAGGAATGAAAAAATGAAAAAAGAGATTCGTTGACAACTGGCAGACGCAGTTTGTAAATCATGAAAGTGCAAACACCACCTCTCAAAAAGGTGCGTTCCTAAATACGCTGCCCGATGCAAACAGTGTTTTACGACGATTCTCCGGTTATGCGACGATTATCCAGTTATGCAATGTACATACGGATGCTGTGTTTCCCACATACCTGCTGAAGGGAACGTTTGGTGTAATTCTTCACACCGTAAAATGCTAATTATACTACAGTATGCATCGTGGTTTGAAGAAATCGGGTACTATGTAGAGCGATATAGCTGTACTTTTGATAAGACACGGTATTGAATAGCTCGTGATATCGTATAGAACGATATACCTGCCTCAAAGCGTGGCTATTCACGAAACACGGAAACACTGTAAACACCACAGAATTCTTACCTAAAGAAAAACGGAGGGGAGCGAGTGGACAAATATCGATAAAATCGATGAAGATCTCACACTGAAAAGCCCATTTCTAATAAGCGTAAAACTTTAGGGGGCAACAAACCTTAACGCCATATGCAAACTGCGATGTCCTTGGCTGAATCAATTGCGATTATGAAATGCGATCAACGTCGCATAATAAATCCCCTGAAATGCATTTAATTAATAGGAGAGATTTTCCACTATTCCAGTATGATGTTATGCATTAGCAGCAATCCACTAACGCGCATTAAGTTGCTTGAACGAGACGAAGTAAAACAAAACAACGGTGTAAACTGCCCTTTATATGCGTGAAGCGGATTTTAAGCCGTTCATGAACAGTCCTGAACTTCTAAATGGGGCAAGTTGAATTCCAGTAAGCCTCCTAGAAATCCGCGATGGGGTTAGCAAGAATAAACAAAAATGGAGAAAAAACGGAATTTGCGCATGGTATTTGGAAGGAAAAAATTGAAAAAAAATGAATGCATCAAAATCCTTCCATCAGATTTTACTATCC
Organism: Ascaris suum; assembly: GCA_013433145.1. NCBI lineage: Eukaryota > Metazoa > Nematoda > Chromadorea > Rhabditida > Ascarididae > Ascaris > Ascaris suum. Next base: position 13,985,824 of record CM024187.1, on the reverse strand, counting down.
CCGAAGACAGTGCGCACAAATCAAACAAGCCATCCTTACAACAATATCATAATTATCAGACGCAAGACTTACACAAAAGGAATGCATCTATGCAGGCAATGCGGGTTTTATTTTAGATCCTTCCCAGGTGCCCAGATATAAGTAATATAAGTAGAGCTACCTCATCAGAACGGCACAGCAATCATTTCCAGCAAGATCCACGCAACAAATCAATCCTGCAAGGTGCATAAATCCCAAGCCAATTGAATTCGGCGCAGCCAGCGCACTTTATTTCAAGAAAATTCGCGAACGCTGTGCAGAACGAAGTTAGAACAGTAGTGTACAGTCGTCCTGAAACATTAGAACAGCAGCTCATAGTCTGCGCCGAGCAGATTAAGACTAGATGCGATGGCGGGACGCTATCTTTCTGGGTATGACTGAAGACAGGCTAAACTATCGGAAATCCGTCTTGACCATGGTAGGTCTTACCTATACCAGTCGGTTCTGCGCTGGACGATAATTGCAGCCAAAATTTTTCTTTCGCTTCATTCGTCAAAGTTAAAATAATTTTCAACTTACCTCCTCGAAAATTTCCAAGGTCGGTTGAAACACAAAAAACCTTTGGCTCCTTTCGTTCGATAAAAAGGGTTAACGTGAACAGTTATCCTGGAGATCCAACTCCTTGTTAGTAACCTGGAAATAATCCTTTGACGTTCAATTCTGGAAGTCTCCTGATTGATACTCTCTAATAAAGCGCTGAAGTGCCCATATCACAGTCGAACTCGCTGCCTAGTGCACATATTCTTCTTTGTTCGCACCTCGTCTGCCCATTACTAATTCATAACCTGTTACGTGTTATATATCATGAGTTTTGCATGTCCTACTTGCTTATGTGCCCGTTCATGTTCATTCTGTTATACTTTTCTTCTCTTTTATTTACTGCACCGACTCTCCTTTTTCGTTTCGTTTCGATGACGGTTTTAATAGCAATAATTGGATTAAGTACCGTTCAAAAATACGAATGAATTTAGCTTTTTGTGACATCAGTTAAGCTGCAGCCATCCACAGTAACTCGCGGCGTGTGGCTTTGTCAGTGATCACCACTTTTTGTTGATGGATCGTTTGATCACACCTAAGCATCCTTCTACGCTGTTAACGGGGGAAGGGGAAGAGGGGGGAAACGAGGTCAAGGTAAGGCGGAGTTTTCAAAGGTTGTCGAAAATAACATTGATACAGACCAGTAATGCAGTAAATGAAAACTTCGCGGAAAGGCACAAGAAAGCATTGGAAATCCGGCAAATACAATGTCAGCCACACTATTCAAAAAAACTTCATTGCCGGCAGCCCCCGCATTAGTGGGCTCTAAGTTTTTCACCGTTCATCGAATTAGTGACAATTAACTTCGAACAAAATTAGGAAACCGCAAAATTAATAACAATGACTTGCCAGCTTTTCATCAAAGACAACAAAATGATAGGAGTTTCCGCGAAGAAATGGCGGGGGGGGGGGGGGGGGGATGGCTAGTAGGAGGCATGCGCACATACGGCCTGAGTGGTAGCGGTGACACTGGTTGACCTATTTGTTTAGTCTTCAACCTGAAAAGAAGATCGGTGCAAAAACATGGCGCCAGGTATTTGTGTAGAAATTCGCTCAAAATTAAAGAGGGTACAGGATGCCCACGTAGAGTCACTTCCTATCGCTTTGTCCGGTATTTCGGAACCGATGGTCAGAGTCCGATATTTGCAGTCTCGTCGGCGCAAGCATGTACTTGCGGGTATTTCACCTGCACAATCAATCACCCTACCAGTAAAGGTGCTATAACAGCTTTTGCAATCCTGTTGAAATCGTCATTAAACAGTTCAAGCGGTGTGAAATTACTGAAGTATTTATGCTGCCACAATGAATGATTCAATAGTGCACACATATCTGTCCCACAGAATTCGACTGAACGAAACCCATCTCAACAATAATCTGCTCAGAAATGTACAGTTCTAATGCCTGCGGCTAAGAAGACGCTTCATTAGAGACCCCTTGCACTAACCACACGCTGGGTGCGGGGCTGAAACTTTCCCTTCTTTGGGAAACTCTTTCTGCTATACGAGAGGAACAGAAGGACGACGTCTGTACATCGAAAACCTATTCTGCAGCCACTACCACTTCGAAATAGCCTTGTCGCCTCCCCTCTCCCCTCCCCATCAAAAAATACCACCACCTAAGGAATCTGGCCGTCAAGCAAAACACTTCCAAAAAGGAACTATTACCTGCGATGCTTCAAAACGTAGATTTAGCACCTCTCGTCCCTCAAGCATGTCTGGTCAAGCACAATACCTTCCCTTACTTAACTTAAGAAAAAAGAGTGGCACGCCACCACTATTAATGAAGGCGCCAAAAACGAAAGAAGCACTATTGGCTCGCGCTTGGCAAAGAAATATCTAAAGAAAAACACTACCGAATCAAGTTGATCGTGTTAAGGTGCGCATTCAACATTACAGCGCCAATACGTCAATAAACCTATCTCACTCATTAGGTAAAGAATAAAAGTTCCTCTGACTTTTATGTAGCCTAGAACTGTGGCCTAGAATCCGGCTTCCACTTTCGAATATCAGTGATTTTCTTGAACATTCCAGGCGAGCAGTTGTGCTTGCCAATGAATTTACCTCTAAGTTACTTTATCATAAAGCCTTCAGATGCGTGGAGGGACTAGTGTTTTGAAGTTTGTTAGGTTTATCGAGTGACAAGAACTATTACTGAAGAGGAACTAGTAACTTCAACAGACCAGCCTACTAATACCAGTTTGTGCAGTTACTAAAGCGAAAAAAGGAAGTAGAAGTGGGTTAGGAGTCACCAAATAACACAGCTTACACAACACTTCCAGTTGGCAAATTGCTTAAGCAACAGAGGGATAGAACATCTTAAAAGCGATTTTGTTCGTGAACTTCGAGCGTTTATAGCGTCATATTTTCCATACAAACGTTGTATAGGTGAAGGTGTTTTGCAAAGGTAGGACGTTTTTGGCTCTCGCAGCTTCCAAGAAGATGTCTATTCGAAGAGGCTATAAAGGCAGGGTGAGTTTATAAGGGGGAGTACTTTCTGTGACTGATGTGTTTCCTGGGACTATGCTCATAACCACTACCACATTGCAAAAGCGGCAGCTGAATGGTGGATATATTGACGCATAGGGGATGCTGTTTTACAGTGACAACGAAAAGCTGTTTACTCACTCATCCATCACAGCGAAAATTATGAGATGCAAGATTTCGAAATCCTTTCAAATGTGAGCTTCCGGTTGTTTTTCTAACGAATCGACCCGCTGTCACTAGCGGATCACATTTAGATTCTGAGCAAACTCGCAGAACCAATAATAGTGATCAGCTTCGATAGAATTTCTTGCATATGAACAGATTTCCCTAATGAGTTTCAAATTATTTCGGAATCTTTTTTACTGCTCGTTATGTTGTCGAAATGTTTGTGGTGAAGCGGATGAGAATGTCGTGTAGCATGACAAGGACATAGACGTAACGGGCAACTCTGCGCAAAGTTATGCGCAATTTTGGCCAATTCGAGGTCAAGACTAGTTACAGCCAAGAGTTGTCGTTGCTATCCTCAATTAAACGTGTGTAGAATTTGCGGCTACTACTTCAAATATGGAAGAGAGAAGCTACAGTGCATTACTCCAACGTAAAATGCTAAATCTACTTACTTCGTAACCAACTACCAGAATTAACTCTGGCGAATTTCTCTTCGTGTGCGGAAAACTTTTCGTTGTAGCCGGCTTAATTTGCACTTCAGAAGCGTCGCTGTGATCGCATTCATAGACAATTGTTACTAACTGTTATGCAAAAAATAATTCACTAATTTCCGATCTTATTTTTGCAGTCTTCATTGTGAGGTTATGTGATGCTGAAAGATCCAATTGATGACTCAAATTCTTTGAACCGCTCTAAGCAAAACAGTACACGTGAACAATGCAAAACAAGGTTTCTCTACAAAATAGAAAATTCCATCTATGCGCGATTAAAGACACACATTTGCCACCTCAAATGCCGCAACGAGCAAATAAAAAGAACAGAAGACAGGTGTTACACATACGTGAGCACCAGTATTAACTATCAACTGAAGCGGCAATTAAACAAGCACTAGTGTATCACTTGCGTTTACAAATCTCAATAATCGGAAAAGGGTCCCGATTAGTGCCAACTCTGTGAAATTTTTTGTGGTGCAGAACAGAGCGGAGACAACTCGTTTCTAATCTGACAGCTTCCTAAAAGTTACACAGAGCTTTATATTATACTTTGTAATATGAGAACAAAACATTTATTGACTGGAAAATTCTGAAGTCTTATAAACCCCCATTTTTAATGAGGCCGAATCTAGGTGCTATTGCAAGCGCCCGAAGATGGCCGAAAATTTCCTGTCTTGTGTGATCTCCACAAAATTTCAGGTATTTCGCGCAAAAATATTTTTCAAGACCGGCTTATATGGTGAGCGAGGGAAGGGAAAGTGGGTAGCGATGTGCCGCTCGTCATTTGGATGGGTTTTCGAAAATATTTTTGAAGCCTTTCCGTGCGAGATTTTTCTACAGCATGCTGTCCCACCCGTCTATGCAAACTGTGGTGCGGGGTGATTTGCATGCCACAGAGTAGTCACTTTGAAGTTCCCTGAGCAGTGATCTTTAACAGCACATGATTGACATGGACCGCATTCCGCGCTCACCATTCTTGGATCCCATTACCTGTTTATCTTTTCTTTTTCACAACCGTCTTCAAATTGATTACAATATACACGCATATAGATTTTTATTTTGGCTTTTGTACTATCGAAGACTACCCGGATGTCCGAAGACACTTTGTTTACTGGCAAGCATCATTTTGAAGCGAGCAGACTCGCTAGGAAATTTCAGAAAACGATCGTTGACGCCCTCCAATGCAAGCATTTAGCAGATTGCAAATAATGGCCGCACGTTCTTCAGCAACTCGATGTAAATACAACGTAATCTCCTCTATATTCAGCTGTGGTGCTAATTCATTGTGCACTTGAAAAGAAGAGACGCTGCAGCGAACGCTTCGTTTTTCAAGGTCGTCTATCACAAACTGGTCAGCTGCGTAAATCCTCAAAGTTTTTAATACGAAGCAATGTGATCGACCTTCGCATGAAGCAGTTAGTATGTAATGTATGGGTGACATCTATTTCCTGAATTACTTTGACTGTGTGAAGTTTCACATACCTCTAACATACACACCTCTGGTACAAAATGATTGATGAAGCTGTGATTCGGTTCATGGATCCGTTTCAAGCACCCATTACGAGCGTTTGCATTGAATTCCATAAGCATAGTTTTTGTGTTCAAAACACTAGACCTAAGGACAAACCCGTGAACTGTGGATGAATGAATGGCGACGAACGGTGTCCATAAAGAGCCTTTGCCAATGGAAATTTGCACGGGGCTGCGAAAGCAAGTTGGTGGGAAAACACTGGGATTATTTATGACCCCTTACTTATGACTGGTGGGAAAACACGTTTTATCTGTCCATTTCAATAAATTCACTTCTTTGATATTATCCAGCCAATGCCGCATTGCTTATTCTGAAGTGAGGAAGTTTCTGTGACTTTTAACTGTGCTATCTCTCTTTCGAAGATGTGACCTCACATCATTACATTATCGTCACACTTAATGGAGAGAGGAGCGTCTTTGGGAGGTGTCGCAATATCGTGTTGGGTGGTCGTTCGACAACTGATCCTCCCAATCGCGGACGCATTACGGCATTCACCCCTCCGGAAACATATTTGATTCTCTTCTCCTATGCTCTAAAACTGCCGTATTACTTGAGTTACTCGCACAACCTGAGAATTAAGACGTTCGAGCGGTTGCTAAGAAAAAGCCTAAAATAAGCATGAAAACAATACAGCCACGCTTCCGCTTCTTTTCTCCTGGAAATCTCGCGAGCTGCTGGCAGATCTTCGATAAGAATGCAAAAGGTGTGCGGTCTTTTTTAGATATGTGTATCAAATTCCAAGATTTACATCTTCCCACCATAAACTGTTGCTGCTTGTTACTACTGCTGCTTGAATGCAAAAGCTGTATTCAACGTACTCTCTTTTCAGACAGACAAATTTTTTAAGCTGGGAAAATTTCTTTGATGCGGATTAAAGTTAATTGCAAGCTTTCACTTGGGCTCAACCAAAATATTTAGCTGAGAAGTAAATTTCTCACCTCTTATTAGATTCTATTCTGTTTCACAACAATTGCTCCTTTCTAGTGCCAAAATTCAGGGAATTCGGAAAGATTTACACTTGCTAAAAAAGCGCTATAGGTTGTGAGAAGCCTGATCATATTCTCAAATGTGTCTTCCCGTTAGTGATAACTCGTGGCCAAGAGAGTAATCTGCAAAAAGCACACATGAGTGGCATGAAAGGGAAACAACCACTGCCTGTCAAAAGGCACCGAATGTAATAATGATGGACAGAAAGAGCGAAAATGCACTGACCACTATGGCCAGCAAAAGAGAGTACGTCCGCAAAGAACGCGTACTTTCGTTGGACGAGTTTCCTACACGAATTTTTCGCATACTGCATATGCAGTTTCGTTCGTTCGTGCTTATGTGTTAACTGCCTTCTTTAGGCAGCGATTTTTGTCTGTGTAGTTTTAGTGTGAGTGCAATACGCAGCACAGATATTAAAGAATAACAGCCCAATATCTAACAAATACTTCGTGAAAACCATCTTTATGAGCATTATGAGCAGGTAGCAATTAGAAAATTGAATGTTTCGGACATAGAAAAACACCGTCAACAGGTGCGTAGAAGTACTCACAGATGAACGCAAGATCTCAGCATGACCACCTCATATTTGGATGTCTGAGGAGATGAAATTGAAAGGATGTAAGAAGGATAGAACCAAAAGATATGAGGAAGCGACAACGAAAAGAATTGCAGAAAAGGTGGCGGGTAGTGAGAGCCTACTCACTATAAATTTACTACGAATACCATAGCAGTAACAACTGCTCGCTAGAACCAAAAATATTACAAATTTGCAACAGCAGCAGTAATAACAACGAAATCGAAGCCGAACAAAAAACAACGTAAACTAATATAAAATAAGATTTCAACTTGATTAGCGACAGCGATCACCGGACTAAATACAGAACTTGAGGGCCTTGGGTACTGGCTCCAGTTGCATGTATACCCTATTTCTAAGTAGGCATTCTAACAGTGATACTGATACAGCAGAAACCAAACATCCCAAAGCTTATTTAAGGAAAGCATTTATATTATTGTGCAAAGCCTTATGACCTCCAAAATATCTCATCATTTCTTAGAGCAAATGATGAAAACTGCAGATTAAGTCGAACATTTTTCAGTAAGCAGCACTTCAGTTTGAAGATGAAGCAATTAATGAACAGGAAACTACGTGAAGTGTGTGTTGAGAGATCGTAAGATGACCTGCGAAAACAGAGGAATAAGTCAAAATCCAGTATTCACTTCGTCATCGCCCTTCTCTTAAAGTGAAAAGGAAAGAACCTTAGGAAACATTCTTTCGCTCAGCTCCTACTCGCTACATAATTACGATATACTCACAGTTCAGGTCGTAAAAGAGCGCAATTTTTCATTTCACCCATAAATGCGTTTCAAATTCGTCAAACGCACCCTATGTCATTACAATGTGTTTCCACAAACTGTTGCCTCACTAAAAACAAGATTGCGATACATATTAACAGAGATGGGAAGGCCACCGATTTTCTACTTCTCTGTTGTCCTTATTGCCTCATGCTCAACGTTATTTATACCTTAGTTAGTGGATACTAAACGAACCAAATTGAGCGATCTTCTTCGATGCGATTGACAGCGAGTACGAAGGAATCCTGCGAAAGAAGACGACAGAAGAAAGCTCAAACGTACATTGCCGGTGAACAAGAACGTGAAGACAAGTGCATGCGCTGCGTTGATTCAGAAGGAGCATAGGTAGATCACATCCTATTCTCCAGCTTTCATGCGTCATTAGAAGTGATGGCCGCAACCACATGAATTTTTGAACTACAATTACGACAAGAGAAAACACATCGAAGCAAATATTCTGTAATGTTTATTCACTGACATTTTAACTCAGTGTACTCTTATCACAAACCGACCGGGTTTTTTCATAGAATCCTTTCGTGGTCATTTCGTTCTGGTGACCGATGATGACTGAAAACTTCTGAAAATGATTCCTTTGAGTATGCAAGCAGTGTGGCTCTCGCTCAAATACAGTATTCGCTGAAATTTCGTGTACGAAAGTACTGGTCATTTAAAAGTTTGAGAAACCTCTTCAATGGAAGAGAACCTCTTGCCTGATTAGAAATAATCATGACTGCAATAGTGTCCGCATTTTACAAACCCAAAAGTAAATTATAAAATGAAAACCTGGAAGACGAAAAATCCGTGGAAAATAAGAATATGAGTGTTTAAGCGAATATAATCTGATTTCAGGTCGTTATGGGCATATCTCGGTGCGCGTGGTACGTTCACTTTGTACCCTCTGAATAAGACGAAAAATGAGAAACACATCGGAGATGCGAAATTTCTCTAGATAGCGCTAAGAGTTATTTTGGTTTGTCATCGCATATGCGAATACCTCGTGAGTTTGCAACGATGTTTGCGTCTTCACTCTTTTAAACCACTCGACAAACAGTAAATACCGTATTTAAATGATCAAACATCCCTGACGCCTTCAAAGACTTACTACATTTGCTCTCTGCTAGATATTATGTCTGGCTTTTTAGGCTTATAGTCGGGTGACCGTTTAAATTCCCTTATTTTGAGCAGATATCTAGTGATGCACAAATGCTTGGTAGATGGAATTGAAGACGTAGAATGTTTATATGGGATCAGTAAGAATCAATTCTTGAGCTGCACAATAGTGGAATCTTGCCGCTAGATTCACTATGCTGTGATGGGAACATATGAAAGACCGGCATCTTCTTCTCATCAACCCACAGCGATTATTTCGAGAGTCAACATGTTGAGGGCTACAGTGTATTTACGTGCTGCTCTAGGCATTCATGACGAATTTGACAGCGCCGTTTATTTCACAGAGTCCTTCCTACTTCATGTTTCGCAATTTGTTGAGCGTTGTTCGGAGATGGAAATGAAGTGAAAGCATTTGCAGGCTCGTCCCATCACTGAACGCTCGTCCCATCACTGCTACCAAAAGTCGCTCTTGAATGGGTGCTATTACGTGCCGCCATGGACGGAAGGGAGATGACAGGTTTGCTTATGAAGCATGGTATGCTGGATTTGGCGCAACTGTAACTAATAAATCACGCCCCAGGCAAGAAGGCCTGGCAGCTAACACAACGTGAAATCTATTGAATTACCGTTTGGTGGAGAAATATTTCAGCTACTGATCCTTCCTCCAAAAAAGAGATTGAAAAGAAAAGAAGTGATGAGTTACTTTCTAGGTAGCATTGACCTATTTCAAAATATAAGGTGAACTGCAAGCGGTATTGAGCTTACAGGTTTTCCGAAAGAAAAGGAACCGGTGAGGTCTTCGAACATGGCTTGCAGCATCAAAAAAACTCACCAGTTCGTGACAAACAGCGGTCATTTATCAATATACTTCTACCTACCACTGATATGAACAGTAAGTTTAAAAAAACATCGAAGAAGACTATAAATGAGTTACCACCAACTATGTCAAGTGCAGTGCAGTTTTCATCATTGCGGCCCATGCACGAGTCTCAGCCATAAATCTACTACGTTTAACCTACTTTCACACTATGATGGATCCTAACTACTATTAGTTCGCCTCGCTTTAAGCGTTCCTACTGTATTATGATTGTGTAGTCCGCTCTATGGCGTCTATACTTTCATCCCTTCCTGTTGAGGGTATTTCATTTCCTTTAACTTCTGCAACAAACACTCTTAGGACGAGGACTGCCAAGGAGGTTCGAGTATAACAATCGCCTATCTCGAACGGTAAGAGTAACTCGGTGTCCCGAGACTAACATCGTTTCTTACAAAGGCACAGTGTGAGAATTTCTTGTCAAGGAGCTCAGCAACATAGCAACTGCTAACACGAACAGCACTTGGAGTGCGTTTGCTGGCGGTGAGCGTCGTTTGATTCATCAGCACGCCGATCTCATAGCAACCTCTCTCAAAACTCCGATAAAACTGCTTCCTATTCTGTGTGAATGACAGCAGAAAAGGGAGCAGGATGAGTCTATAAATGTTTATTTGCAGGATTTGTTTCGCAATTTATACAAGAAAAATCACTCGACAAAACCTTTTATTGTGAACATACGTCGCACTGAAGACCATTCCACCCCCACAGATGCACGCTTCCTTCCATTTGCATCTACAACTCGCTCAGATCTGACGTCAAGCAAACAAATCACTGCACAGCACATTTAAAGTCGCCTCGCCCCAAAGAGAAAACGATGACATTCCCCACTAACGAGAATTACCAAGAACAATTTTTCTAGAGCAAAATCGCCACGGAGAAAAGGATTCAAACTGCTTCGTTTACTCTTGCCGTTCCTTGACCACAGTGTCCAGAATTTCACTGAACAAGTATGTTACTTCTCTAATCTGAAGACACTTCATCAACGCTTTCAACAGCCACACCACTTGTCGTTTCAGTTTTGCAAGTAATAAAATAGTGCACAAACATCGCCATTCCGTCGAGAAATATCACATAAGACTGAAACTGAAGACTTGTAATTTCACCGCAGCCGAACTCCTAGCACACCCGTGCCACTGTTTAATTGCGTGTTTTAAGACAATAGTTCAATTTCCTGTTCGCCGTCTGAATCCACAGTTACTCGTTTGCTGCACAGCCGAACATCGCAATCCGCCGCATAATGGTGAAATGCTCTTGGAAACCGTGGTTTTACAGACGTTCAAGATGCGCGGTGCGCTACTCGTTTATTAAAGTTTCATAAAGCAGATCGAAAGGTTCTATTCCACACTAGCTGCAGTTCGATAAACAAGCCTATATTTATAAATGAAAACAATATGTCACCACATTTCTCGACGCATATGTCAGCAATTCTGATGTGTACAGCCTTCACCTGGTCTCTTTGGTGATTGCACACGAAAAAAGCCTTTACACTGGGTCCTTCAATGGCACTTTCCTCTGGAATTGAATTCGTTGATTGCATTATCGATCACCTTTACTAGAAACTTATTTAACAAACTGGCCTATTAATTTAATGGATTTATTGAACAAGAATTGACTTCACTGACACTCACAATTCGTTTCTTCGGTGATACTGCTGAAGAATGCTCTAACATATCGGCAGTAGCCATTTCAAGTCTTCTACCAACCGCTATGCAAATGCGGGGAGGGTGAGGGCGAATTCAGAGAATCCCCGCCACTGCGTTGGTTGCAGGAGATGGCAAGAAATATCGAATTTCTGTTTTTTTGGCCCTAATTGCACTTGTGTAGATAGGATGTGACTAGCAATTCGCCGATTGCAACAATCTTGCTAAATTCTTGCCGGCGGATCTGGAATCATTTTTCGAACCGCGATGTCAGGTCTTACCTCCACCCTGCAAAACTTTTTGTCATCACGCTAATTCGTGGCTGTATGCAAAAAATCAGCGCGATTTGTCGAGTACAAGCAAAATTGCCGAAAAATAAAACCCCGGATCGCCACCAGATAATTTCGCGGGTCGGAAGATTTTCATTAATTTCAGCTCTACATAATCACTTTCTAGAGGTCCTATAAAACGTCGTACGAAATTTCAGGAAAACTGCCGAAAAATAAAATTTATAAGACACAATCTCTTATAAATACAACAAATCCAGGATTGATTTGCATTTCCCGAGCTAACATTTCGATCAACTGCCAACATCCATGGAAGCTCAAGCTAGCCTCTGTAAATCGCATAAACCATGATCGAAATCCATAGATGCAAGAAAAAAGTTATGAAGAACTTTGAACTTTCTTTAACTATGGGATTTTCATTTTTCATAAAAGTTAGATGAAAGATTGCATCGATGCACCTGGTTAGCGAAATGTTCCTAAGCATTCGAGCAAGTAGTCTAGCGGAACTTCATCGATCCAGGTGGGAAAGTTACCCTGACTCAGAGGCTAAAAAATTGGTGCCCCTCCATTAATTTTAAAAATTCACTTGAAAGTTATCTTGTCAAGTGAGAAAAATCAGTGGTCTTCTACATAAATATATATATGTAAGAAATATCTTACTGTGTAGTGCTGTTCCCTTTTTAAGTAAAAACAGTCCCCCGCGCCTCCCGCAAAACCTTTCTAGGGCTTATGATCCAGACTACAAAATTCGTCTTAAAACGCTTGATCTGCAATCGCTGGAATATCTTCACGTCTTAGCTATTACAAGGCTATGAATGGCTTCTTCGAGAATTCCATCGAAGCAGCGTTTACATTTAAGCAATGAGACCGTCGCGTATGTAATCGCAGTGACCACGGAAAACTTGCTTAGTGAACAATACGCTTAATAGCCTCCATCACAGCCGTCCAAATTCAGGATGAGCTGTCGGAATCGGAAGAACCGCTGATGCCGAAAAGCTGTTTTCATGCACCATCTTGCCCGTTTTGACTCGCATATTGTATGCGAATTATTTACTGAATTATGTGCACGTTCGAAATCATACAATGACTGGTTTGTATGAATGTGCTACAACAATCTGCCTCTCTTGATTGCTGCTACACTTTATATTCGTCCTCCCTTTCACCAACTTTCTTTTGCTGTATTTCAGTTTTCTTTGTTAGTTTATGAAGAAACGGAGAAACAACGAAATTAAGAACAAAATATACAACATCAGCGCTGTATTGGAACGCTCCTTCCTCGTTTTTCAGGTGCGTGAATCGTCCTTCGGTATCGCCTTCACTATTCGTACATCACATTTCGGTCGATCATTATTATCTGTCTCAACGCATCCAATCTTCTGTACTACCTAAACACACAATCTGATTCGTTTGCACTGCCAACACAGACAACAATAGCCGTGAAATGAAGGCATATTACTCCCTGTATGGGAACCGAATTTGCAGTGTATAACAGACGGGTCACTTAACCGTAAGCGCATTTTACAGATACATCAATGCTCCGAAATGGAGGCGGCTGTACACCTTCCAGTATCAGTTCACTCACTGACTGCGAGTTCAAGAGTCTGGATTATACAAGCATCTAAGCACAATCGACTGGGCCATCTCTTCGACGACGCTGCTCTGCACTGAATGCACCTAAGCATAATCGACGCATATGCCTAAAACTCCACAATGTAGTGAAGTCACGGCGGCAGAGGGATTCAAGATGCATGAGTTAATGCGCACTCAGTGTTTTCAAGTTACTGCAGAGGCAAAGGTCTTACACTCCCTCTCTCATATGCACCATCCGGCAACGTTACCCACATCCTCGCTCTTGGTCGCACCATATTGTAAAGACTAGTAATAAAGCCCACCTTTCAAAACCAGGTACTTTTTGATGCGCTCATCACAAAAGCTTATCACTGCGTAGGATGTTTTGAAGCGCTTGGTCAACAGAACCTATCAAATGCTGCATTAACTACAAGCTGACAACCGATTTTATACTCATGCTCCACAGCGCGATAATATTTCCATTTGCGACTGCATAACTATTACCTCATACTATTATCCTCCAAGCTTTCCAAGATATGCTACGTATGGAGCAGAACTCACATCGAAAGAGGATCCTCCCTTCATCATAACACGCGAAGACATAAATAATTTGCGAGACCAGACTCGCGGAAGACGGAACGTAAAAAAGTAGGTCTGTGCTAGAGTACTGAAAAAATCGTCTAATTTTGATTAAAAGATCAAGGGTACCTCGTTGGCTACATCCCATAGCGTTCTATTGTATCTGGCGTTAAGTTAACCGAGATTTGCCTGTTGCTACCTCCGGCCGTCATTTCATCAAACTTACCTTCATCCCAGCAGCAACTCTGCCGAATATTGTATGTCTTCCATCGAGGTGCTGTGCTGGAGCCAGCGTTATGAAGAACTGTGAACCGTTTGTATTCGGACCTGCATTTGCCATTGAGAGCACTCCCGCACCCGTGTGCTTGAGACTGTCGTCGATTTCATCGTGAAAGCGATCGCCATAGATCGACGCTCCGCCACGTCCTAAAGCGTGCATACCCCGTCAGTGCTCCCAACACTCACACTGGATACTTTATACATGAATAAAATCATACAACTGTGTCCCGAAAATTAACCTCGGGAGACGTGGATTGGAGCTTTCTCCGGCGCGACGGAAAGTAAAAAGGGACAAGGAAGCAATCCCTTACCCTCACAGTGAAGCAGCGTAATGCGGGCCTTGGCACTACAACGCATATGTCAAGTAAAAATGTTATGCTGCAAAGGATGATGGGGTGTTTAAACAGTCAACGACATAAAGCTTTAAAGATCGCTTTGTCAGCATTCTCGCTGGAAATCGCGAAAATCACCATACATTTCGCAATCCGTCTCGTCCGCATGACACCTCAGCTAGTAGATAGTATCATTCGCGAACTTCAGTAACCTGCTGTCTATATCTTGTCGTTCAGTTTACTTTGCTGTGAGCTAGAGCTAATCTGTTCTTTGCTAGAGACAGGGCAAAAGTCATGCACCTAGCATCTCATCTCGTACCACACTTGCATTATCCATTTGCGGCTGTCTTACCAGTGAGATGACCGTTAATGAGACGTGAGGGTTTGATGCAGAGAGTTCGCCAAACTTGCTAATGCTTCAACACTTCTCCACAGTTGACCAACCGTTGATATTACCGATCACGAGATGCTTTGTAGAAACCTTGTTGTATGATTCTTAGGTCTTCACATGTGTACACATCGGCTAAGCGGTGAATGCTTCCTATAGTCTTTGTGGAATAATTTTTGCCTCTTCCTGTGAGTCGGCTGGCAACGAAATGCGAGCCGCTATCAACGTTGAGAGAATTATCACACTTATATACATGAAGTTTTCTCATAGATACGTGTTACCAGAATGACGATGTGCGATTTTCAGGAGTCCGCACAATGCGTTTCACTCTTCTCACATGGCGTGCTTCTTTCCCCATATATCTGTACGCTGTTCTTTTGCAGTCGAGCTTTTTTTGTCAATAACAAATCACCCATATAATCTTCTTTTGGTATCTCTTGCTATTACCAGCTGGTGGTGAAGTTTTGCAGAGCCATGGCAGATTTCCATCTATATGTGCAGGCGTTTGTATAATACCCCTTCCTTTTTCGTTGCGCGACATGTTTTCCCGGGAAATGGAAAATCTTCGGCACTGTTCAACCCCCTTCCCCTCTTCAAGGGAAGAAATTCGCAGGGCGAGGTCGTAGCATTCCTCTCGGAGATGAACAATCACTCCATAAGACACACAGGCTTCATCTGCGGTGCAGCGAAAAGAAGTCGTCCTTCCCTTGCTGGAGTGAGATCATTTCGTCTGCACAAAAATTTCTGCTTGTTTCATTGGGAAGTCCTTTTTATATTTCTTGAAAACCTTCGTTCGGAGAACAGTGCAACTATGATCTGAATTTTTGTTGAAGCGGCAGGGATGTTCAAACACATTTACCAGAGAGTTATAATGTTTGGAGGAGGAAAATTTCCAACTGGCACGGTCGCAAACTTCCTTCAGTACAGAAAAAAAAAAGCAGTTCGAAATGTCATGTATACGAAATGGATTCAAATTATTGTCATGCACTAATGAAACGAGAACACCGATTTGGAAGTGGAGGACATAAATCAAGCGTGAAGAAAATAGATCAAGCAATGACATGCGAAAAAGTAATGTCGGACGGGCGAAATAATTGTATTTCGAGCATTTCAATAAAACTTCAGCGTGATCGATAAATCCACAAAGGAATAAGAACTTCAGAGAGAGTTTTTTCCCACGTGCGACAATCAAATATTCCTCACATTCAATACTCTGTTTCAAGCGAGGTTGAAGGGAGAGTGAGAAACTCTCTCTTCCCATAACCTTCGCCCTGTACCCGTTCAAGAATTTACGTAGAAGAACGTTCAAGAAATTTGTGTAGCCGTTCAAGAATACATTTTATTCTTCACCTCTTACTTTCAGAAATATGCGAAATAAACTGCATTCCATGACTAAAGAGATCTCCCATCAAAATTTCGCGGCGAAACGATATGTAGCATAATCTTTTGTACCTCAGATTAATGACTTTGAATCGGATTGTGAGGCATCATTGGGTCCGTCGGCAGAAGGCGGCTTTGTTTACTCGACCTCGATGCCATCGTACTTCATTCCGAGTAAGCGTTTAGGTGCAACTTACAACTGTGAGCAATTCTGCCTTTCCTTATTCGCAGGTGTTAAGAAGCTTTAAGTATTGTACTACTTCGTGTACGGGTGGGCAGACTATAGAGCATAAATGCGAACAAGTGAAACTCTGTCACTACTACAAGTGCACTCATAAACTACTCCCGAACAAATGCACAGTACAGTATGTTGTAACAAAGAACTCCGATGGAATAACACTGCTAGAATATATCAATAACAATTGTAACAATTTTTAACGCATAATTCGAGGACAGAAAAGCAGTTTGTTCGCCCCTTTGTATTACAGAAATTAAACAATTCCATCACCCGAAGGAACATTATGAAACCGACGACCGGCGATCCTATTGCGGTCGGATGTTTTAATCATCCTGTTGACTAGAAGCACGACGAGTGAAGTAATAAGACATAACTCACCAGTGCCTGTTGGATCACCACCTTGAATCACGAAGTCTGCAATAATGCGATGAAATATCGTTCCATTGTAATAACCTCGGCGCGCAAGTTCGGCGAAATTCTTGCACGTCTTCGGTGCATGATCCCAGTATAGTTCAGTGCATATCGACCCCATACTGAAAGTGTTACGTTTATGTGAAATGACTTCCGACTTTCGAAAAAAAAAACAGCAGCATTAACGACTTTCTTCAATACTTCTACTTCTCTTTAGCTGCTTCACCCTGCCCTGCAATGCTTTATTTGACACATTCGCTGCTTATGATCGAGGCCAGGCAGTCACCGAAAATATAGAAATATACGGAATGCTATCGAAACAAGTGCATCTCCTTTAGCATTTGGACCACCGACGCTGATGTGCTCAGATTTCCAGTCCACAAAGTGTAGGAGACTTAAACTGCAGGCTCTAAGATGATCAAGAGACGATCAAATGAAGCTAGTATTCCATTCTGGCCACAAGCTCAGACATCCGCAGTTTTCGACATGTACAAGTTCCATTGGAAGCACCATAATCACATTCTGAAGTGGAACTGGGATTGTGCAGCAGGATATTTTCTACGCTCTCCTGGTACATGATGGTATCGACTTTCATGCCATTGTTGAAAAACCTGCTAGATCCTGTTATCAGACAAGCAGTGCTGAGGTAAAGATACCTGCCTTCTTCAATGATTATTGCATCTGAAGCGATTTCAAAATGCCCCCTGGTAGATGACCACCTCTATGGTCAAATTCGTTTATAGTTTTGGCGAAGTTCTAGTGATATGTTTTTGCTCCTAGGTCCATCCTTTACCACTGGACCTTTGCCGTCACGAAAAACGATTAGGTCTTTTGCAAAAAGCAGACCATCGACTCTGTCATGTTAGTGGAACTCCAGTGTATAATAACAGATCACGTAGCAAGAGCTGCTTGAGGGTCCTATCTAAGTTGCACTCTGCGGCGCGCAACAACTCTGATAATAACATTCTGGACAAGTGGTAGAGACAGCAGACATGTCTGCAAACGTGTGATACGCACTCAGACACACACAGGAAGCATGCTGTGGTGGGCGCAGACCCGGGCCGAAATTTGTTTCTTTGTCCTGGTATCTTCGGACAACACTTCTGCGCCAACAACACGTGAAGGACAATTAGCTGTCAATCTGCTCTCCACCTTTTGCCTTTGATATCACAGACCACCGTAATTCTAAAGAGCTTCTAATCAAAATTTAAGACAACCATAGGTGGTGCGTTTCAGTCGAACGCTAACAAATTTGGCAAAAAGACGGGTCTGTGGTGGCGATCCACTAATTAAAGAAACTCCATGATGCGCAAATACCTCAGGTGCCGTTTTTTTTCCTGCAGCACTCGCCTGTACGGTTAACACGATAGGAACCAACTCTCTTCACTTCACGAATAAGCACACATCTTTTCTGTCCTTCACTTGAAATAGAAAACGCTCGCGTGTTCCCACCTGAGGTATTTTTAAAAGACTCCCAAACTGAACCCTACTCAAATCCTTTATAACTGAAGGGCGACAAAAATCCATCGACGACGACCTTACATCTCTCTGTGTGCGAGCTTCAAGCAAGGCCCATGGGCTTCACTATGTGGTAAATGCAAACACGCACCTCGTTTCCAAGAGAACGAAAGGAGGTTGTGCGGATGACGAAGCCAACGAAGACATTCGCAACTGTAACTCTGCTGCCTTAAAACAGATCAGGTTACATCCAAACACAACAAAGAAATCAATGCAACGAACAGCTTTGCTGAAAGTGCGGTAGGAATAGATTTCTGCTCCAATCACAAAATTATGACCACCAAGCGCGGTAAGGGAATCGGAGCCACTCTGCGGTCCGAGATAGTCCGTATTGTTAACCCCAAAAAATTTACGGACTCCGATTTTTTGAGACCTCGTATACCAATACTATTCTCGAGCACTGTCAGCACCGAAACAAATCTTTAAGGGCGCTCCGAAACCAAGAAACTCTAAAGTTCTGGCGAGAAGCCGAATTCGATCGAAATCGACTGCGGGAGTGGGGAAGAGCCAGTCCCCCCCCCCCCCCCCTTCCCCCAATACACACAAAAAAGGATCAGGCAGTTGCAAAAGCGGGAGTGAGCATAAGTCTTCGCTGCGTACAATGATAGGAATAAATGAATGACCGTTGAGATAGGACTAGGGGAAAACGATTCATAAAACAATTTTTGTTCTAGATCTATTAGCTGATGAGGGTGAACTTGCGCTTGCGGCCTCCCATAGCACCAAAGACCAAATGCACGAACCGGATACCCTCCTGGGAACAGTTTTTCAAATACCACTTGACAAGCCTTTAGCGTACTGAAAGGATGAATGGAAAGACACCGAAAGACTCTAGACCCGAAGACTACAATTCAAAAACCCAGGCTCCCACACTACAATTTCTGGCTTATCAACTAACAAGGTTGGATGTGACCACGCTGGGTTGCTTTGGCGTCGAAGATCATGGACACAAAACTCAGACCTCTTGGACACACTTCCGGGCCACCAACTGATAAACCAGTAGAGAAAGACATGAGCAAGTATCTCTTCGGATGTAAGCGAGTTCTCGCGCAGTAACCACTATTGCACTGACGGTTGTAATCATCTATTTCATACGTTCAGATTAGTATTACCGGCACTTGAGTTGACCAGCTGGTGGTGAATTTTTAAAAACCACATCTCTAGGAGCAAGGATTGCTTCAGGAGCCACAAGAAGTTACTGAGAAAATTCCGGTCTCATGAAATGGTAGTTCCTATGACTCACCGATTTGTTCAGCTTGTAAGATAAAGTTTGCATGAAGGTTTTTTCAGATGAACGAATGTAACAGCTCGACATCACTCCTCGGTGTCTGTTGCAACTATTTTGCAAAAATCTCTAGGGAGATCGGGCAGAATGCACCCATCTGAGGTGCTCGACGCGACCGTGAATGAATTTAACGAGGGCATTATACAAAGGTAAGAGCAGCCCTCTACTCGAAGTGACTGGATAGACTAAGCTCGACTCTGACGATCCGGCAAACAATTTCGAGACGCTTTTCAAAGTCTTTTATCCGCAAAACAAAACAAACAAAAGAAGATGAACAAAAGAACGCAGCAATATGCAGAACGATGCGAAACGACGAAGCCACTTCCCCATATTAAAGACTATCTGAAAAACGAGCAACAATGCGCTGAAAGCGTTTTTTTATTACCCAACCGACTGATGATTCTGAGCGGCAAGAACAGAAACCAAACAAAGAACAAAGCTCAAATTTACACGATCGAAGTAAAAACGAAATGCAAAACGACAACTCCGCCATACAACACCGATGAAAAAAATGCAAAGACCAATCAATACCTCAAGGTGGTAGCTCATAGCTTAAACGCTGAGCAACACTCCAATATACCTCACAGAAGTAGGACATATCGAAAAAAGCAACAACAACGTAATATCCTCTCTCCTCTCGAGCAACAGACAAAAAAGGAGAAAAGTCAAATAAAAGGCAGTTGAAAATTTAAGTGAATAAATGGTCAAATAGGAGCATGTAACAGCCATCGACAACTGCTTCGTTAAACATAACGGTCATCAGCTTTAATATACATACTTGTGGCAAGTCAAAGACAGGAATGTGCGAGAAATGTTGCTACCTATGAAGAAGAGTGGGAAGGTGGGTGGGCGGTAGAGGGTGCCGGAGCATAGCACATAGAGTCAGTCAAAAGCCGACAAGGACGAATGTGGGTCAAAGGAATATTCTGATGCATGCAATATATGCTCTAGTTTTTGCAGCGATGGATTCTCAGCGTGATTTTGTCTTCCGCATTGCAACGAATGAATCGTCGGAAAATCCAAAACAAGGATTCTGTGAATTGAAGTTTATTATCGGAAAATTCAAGGTAGTGGAATGTGGAAAATACCGCTGAGGAAAGATTTTTGAGCCCATCTCTTCATTGAAATAATTGGCGTAAAACAGAAAAAGAGGAGAAAGCCTTAAATCGAACAAAATAACATCTCCGCACACCCTCCTTGAAATCAGCTTGATTCTTAACTGCAAAGATAGCTGTTGCCATTTTCCTTTTTTATCTTTCCCGTCTCCCTCCCCATTCCGTTTCCATAACAAATGATACGCAAAACGCATTCAATACTTTCTGAACGAAGTCCCCCTCACCACCAAATAATGTCATTCGCTCACGTTATCGAACGGTCTTTGCATATTTGAGATAACAGCGTAATGCACATATTTAACCAAATAGTTGCGATGGTAGGAAACTCTTAAACAGCACTCCGCAAAACGAACAAGTCATCCCCTCTAGCGATAAACGGTAAACTGCACTGATATTAAAACAGATGAGATCATCACTGAAAACCGACGATTACGAACCGAAATCATTTATAGAATCATACTAGACTGAGAATGTAACCTTCATACAACGCGAATAGCTTCTTGAACATTAACATGGGTGAGTAAACTTATCGTGACAAAAGCGCCAATCTCTAAATTTATTGCTATGACTTCATACAACAAGGCGTCGATGGAATTAAGTTAAAATGCTGCACATCCGTTTACAGGGAAAATATCCATGGGAAGGAAAAATTGTGGGGAAAAAACGAGAGATGCGCCGCTGGGAAAAAGTCTACATAGAAGATTATTCAATAGCAATATCTGCCAATTAGTTCGCTTAACGCCCTGCCGCATAAAGATATAGTTGTAAGCTAAGCGGTTAGTGCTTCAGTGAACAAGCCACGGGAAAGACGGCTATAAAAAGATTGATCAATGAAAACGTACAAAACTATCACATGCGCAACCGCGACTCCAGAAACAGCTGCTTTTAGAGAAACAATTAGCTTGAGGGGAAGATAAAGAACTCCACACAACCTTACAGCCTCCACAATCCTCTCCCCTCCTAAACTTACCAGCCGAGTGTCGCATTCTCCTCAAGCATGATAACGCCTTTCTCGGCCATAACATGCGGCAGGCAAACAGCTTTGTTCAATGCACTCTCCACCTTTAAGATTCGACATCTCCCGTCTGATGGCTGAAATTCAAACCGTTTGTGTATCATAAGAACGAATTCCACGCACTTCAGAAAAACTGCGTGTTGGAAATTTTGCATGCACTCTCAGATTCATAAGAAAAAATTGCAGCGTTTTTTGAAATCATTCTAGCAAGCAAAAGGTAACACTCTCCCCTTCTAGCATTTTATTGCTGCAATATTCACATGCATTCTAGAGGAGGATAAAGAAAGATGGCAAGAGCGAAGGATTCTTTAGCGGAATAAACCCAATTTACTCGACCTCTGAACATGGTACACACGAGAGGTGCGGTGCAAAGGATCAGAGCCATAGAGGCCGATAAGCGAACATTCGATGGAGTCATAAGTCAACTTAGGGGGATAACGGCGTGCTGGACGCAAAAATAAACTAGCGAATCAATGAAATCTTTTCCTAATAACACTTACATCAGAAAAAACGTCGATGAGGACTGGCGAGTTACCCTCAACGTCCTTCTTGAGAAAGGCGCCCTTTAACTGGTGGAAGAGATCATCGAACACCTGAAAAACTCCGCTAAATGCCGCGTCTACAAGACCCAACTATTACGCACATTTGCTCTTCTATCTTTCAAATGATTTAAAACCTTGTGGGATAAATAGTCAGCAGCCGCGTTTTATGACAGCGAAATTATTAAATCGAACCAATGCAACTCCTTCCTCTTCCAGCTGCGTGCGCACGGTCCACTGCGTTTCCGTCACTTAGAGTTCTATCTAAAAGCCTTAAACAGCAAAAATCCTACAAGGAACCATTGTTCCTTGACGAAGCCATTATTGCGGCTATTCTCATAGAAAATACCTCTGATGGTACAAGCCAGTCCACATATACCACACAAACATCACGCAAAATTTCCCGGTGCTTTTAAGTTTCCACACTGTAAGGCTTTTAAAAACGCAATGTACTTACCTCAGTATCAAAGACATCGAAGCCGGCGGTGTAAGCGATAACTCCGTAAGCAGGTCTCGATGCAAACTGTTCATGTAACTGTAAGCACACATATGATGCGCGAAACGAATAAATTACAAAACAAAACATTAAACCTTCCAACTTGTACGTCATTTCAGATGGAAATCGAAAACGAATGGAAGAACTCAGAAAAAGATCTTCAAACAACATCAAGGCCCTCATTTAAAAAAAGTCACAGGCAATGCCATAAATTAACAGAATACGGAGGTGAAGCTTCAATGGTCTAATGATGCCATCAATAATCATTAAATACGAACACGAAACAGAAAAACCCCATTTACGTACACAGTCGAAAACGCTTCAAAATAAATGAAGTAAGTAAATGACGATAATTTGCGGGAGTGACTGTGAAATCCCGCGATGCTGGCCATGCAGTGACGAGTGTTCGAAAGAGCTCTGATGTGATGGTTCGTCAACGCCCCTTCACAGTGCGTCGTTGAATGTTGTGTCCGTGCGACACGATTCCAACACGTACCTTTGCGTATTTATGTTGCGCATTCCGGCTTATTACTATCTAATACCCTCTAACTGCTCCACAGTCAGCATGTTGTTTGAGCCGCCATTATACGCATCAGTAAGCTTATCGGTGAAGGCGGACGCACATTTGTGATCACAGGCTGGAGGTGGCACTGGATTATAAACATTTACTCATGTGACCTCCACAGTCTTCCTTCGTGAGCATTCCCTGCAGTCCTGCGTCCCAAATAGAAACTCTCTTAGCATCCCAAATAAGGTTGTGCACGACGTTCCTTTTCATCGCCCTTCAACAAGAGGCATCATTGTGAATAAGTAAAGCGTTCCCCACTGGTTTGTGAGCGAAGCTGCACTGAGATTCAAAGCTACAGCTGATCGTACGCAATGTGGGGTCGGGGAAAGACAGTTAGTCTTCAACGTTGGGTACCTTTTTCAGTAAATGTCTGGAACTGACTAGCGAATCGGGTGCACCTGTGTTGCATCGATGGCATCTTCTGAAGCAAGCAAGATGAGAATGCTGCCTACGTGGAGCCGACAGAGTGTCACGTCACAGTTCACGCAGTACTGTTCTATCGAATGCACGTATGCAATCATGAGTAACGGAAACCAATCGATCACCTAAGCTAACTCATGCTTGTGCTCGAAATATTCTCCCATCAAATCGAAATACAACGCACACAAGGCATACTTCAGACCTGCAACATGGAAAATGCAGAGATTGACGAAATTTTCCTGTTCGTTTAACAAACTAGAACTTGTTCAGTAACGGCTTCGTCGTGGAAATTTTTGAATTCTGCATCAAAACTTTCCAATATTGCACCACGCATACTCAATGACCTCAGGTTTTATTGGAGTGCGCTAGCAATTTGCAGGTTTGCAGAAGTAAAGTGCAGTAATTGTGTGAGAAGCTTCAACGGACAGCTCTGACGATTTGAGGCGCATCGAAGTTGGATACAACCGGCCGCACCTTAACTCTGTCAGTGCCACGTCCTTTTATAAATCGAAACATAGAAACTCAAGAAGTGCAATCTTTTCGACAACTAGGATCAGCAAAGAGAAACTTGAGGCCAGGTTAGTGCCTCTGGTCCCACTGGTGGTAATATTAAATAAACAAAGACATTGGCAGCGTCATGGACAATATTTAAAAGTAGATGGGCTACGTTCGATGCTTCTCCACGCCGCCAATGTAGTGCCACGATTTCCCTCTCCCTTCTCACTGAAAAATGAAAAAAGGTGTGGGTAAAATGGCTATAATTCCATGAAGAAAATCACTTTGAAAGAAAGCATTTTCCTTGTCTCAATATAATAACGCGCGCCCGTGGGCAGACACACACATACACACAGATATACATGCAACACGATTTAAGATAAAGACACAGCAATAAACATTCAGTCATCATCGAAGACTCGGCTTGAACTATCCAATAGGCCACTGTACGTCACATCTACCGTTCTCTTCAATGCAACGGTATTAATGAACGAGTAGAAAGGAAAAAAATGGTCTAAACGGAGCAGGTACACATAATAAGGGTTATTAGAGTGCAAAAAAAGCAGACGAACCTTGCGAATTTCACGCACCGGCACCAATCTCTCGGTTAGGTAGTCAATGAGGAATACCCACACCCTTCCATTGCTCATCGGTGCTTTCTTGCAATATGCTCGACAAATGCAATTCCTAGCGGGCAAGTAAACCACGCAATATTGCCCCTCTATTTGCTGTTGCATTCTCCACTCTTCGTCGTTCCATCTTGACTTATAGAAATTGCTGAAGACAATTAACCAGCAGAATACAATCCACCTCAGCTGTTCCTCAACAAACTCACTGCATTAAGAAATTAAACAGAAACACAGAAATTTAACGAGCCGAAATACGCTTGGCGAAAATGAAAACTCGATAAAACCCAAAAAATTGATTCATATTCTAAGCGTCTCATCAAAATGATCTAAGCATATAACGGCATCATCACAACTTACCCCAAGTCTTTCTCAAGAATATCTCGGCCGGCATTCACTGAGTCAGCCAGCAAGAACTGCACTTTGAATCGAAACTGTGCGTTTCGTGCTGGAACGACATCCATATCCATCAAATGAGCCTGAAATTTGTGCCTAATAGCTATTGCCTCAGATGTTGTTCCAAGCAAGCACTTATCATTTACAAGTCACAGCATACGAAAATCCAAATCATTATGCGAAACAAACAAGAAACAAAAGAAGCGCTCTTCAGAGCCCGAACAGCGCCATCACCAATAAAAAATCTCACAGGAGGAAAAATTAGAGATCTTAAACTGAAGGCGCAATCTCACGTGAGATGCGCTTCTGCGCACGTCACCACTACCCAACCTCGTAACTAATAATGTGCGGATGTCCGCACAATCGAGTCACTTAACTGCTCGAGAACAACCAACCGCAGCCTTGTTTCTGTGGGTGTCATGTGCTGTGAAAAACTTGAATAGGACCTCAAGCTGTTGTTGTTTGCTGGGTTACTATGACCTTTAGTTGACAGCTGTTTATTCTGTCACAACAGAAGACCGCCCCATTCCTCTCCTGCGTCTTCCATTGATGATAACTCTACGGTATGCATAAATTCTCGGCGGCATTTGCAGCGTAAATCCCAATTTATACACGTCGTACTATACTATGCGCATACTCAAAGTAACCGATTTAGATAATGACAGCTCCTAACATAATCAAGTCAGGAAAGGAGAGCATATAGGGAAACTACGAGAAGTTAAATCAACATGTGAAAAAGAAACGTAGATGCGCAGCACAGCTCTGAGAGCTCGCATCGTCAACAAAAGATCTTGGAGCACCAAAAACTGGGTAAGAACTTAATTCGACTGCGCAGTCGGCATAAGATGGCACTTTTATGCACGGCTGCGAATTTGTATTTGCACGGCGTACCGTGGCAGCATCGAGTCCGTGCATGTATATGTACATTTGTCCGTTTTTCTGCAAGTTAGTTTTAACTTCGAAACCGTTGAACCTACAGTTACGAAACTCGGCGAACATAACCTACACCGCACGATGGTCCTCTTCTCTGTAGGAACTTTCTGCTCGATCCACCGACTTTGAAATACATACTTAAATATATTCAAAATTTTACTAAATGTACACATTTTACACCATCGCGATTGGGTTTTGCAACCGTCCGGACAGAAAAAGAAAAACTAATCTTCCTTAGAGGTTTTTGTGATTGGTCAGATCACAAAGATGCGACTGTTTGTTGTGCAACCTTCCTTATTTGTTGACGGCTCAAAAATGTAGTGATTCCAGTAGGCGTAAGTGCAAAAGCATAGGTGCCAGCTGCTTTGGTACTCCTTTCCATTTGTTTGACGTTTGGTATCCATTTGTTTAACACGAGAAACGGTTGCGTGCAAAATGCAGGACTTCAAAAACCTAAACAGAAGCTTCCCCGCAAGTCAGTAGAGGAGGAGGGAGAAATACCCAGACACGAAACGGTCCAGCCCTCATCATTCACTGCCCTCCCCATAAATTTTTTCATGCGATGGGTGTCCGTTAACTGTAAACAACAACAGATGAGAAGTTATGGCCTTCGAGACCATAAAACGAAGAAAAACAGGTTTACGAAAAATATTGTTGTTCTACAGAAGTATGCAATAAAAGTAGAGGATAACAAGATTACCTTCCTCGTCTTGCATGGACTGTAGGTGGAATAGCAATTCAAGACATGTCTGGTAACTGCAGCTGAGAGCGAAAGAGAACTGGGAATCGTACAATGCTCGTTCGGAGGAGGTGCTCCATCGCATAGCGCAATAGCGTAACCTGGATAGACCTTAGCTCATCGGATGTTTCAACAATAATGCATACTTATCGCTTCCTTTAGATTTCTTTCACGATATGAAGCACTCCCCCCACATTTAAGAAGAATCATATACAAATACTCCTCCCCTCTCTAATCCCAATGTGGGCACCAAGTAGTATTGTTGCACTAAATCGGAGTGACAAACACTTTATCGTTGACGTGATCTGAGCATATTCCTAGCTGCCCGCCACAGCAGCAGTTAAATTTACTGCTCACTACAACCAACTAATGCATCGGAACACAATTCTTTCTACCATTTTATGATTAATTCCCGATATTGCCATTCTATAAACATGGACGGGTAACTAAAGTTTAAATAAAAGTCAGACAAGGGACAATACCATACTCTCCGGCAATATCACCCACACTAAACCTGGATTCAGTGCATCGACAGCGCACTCTGCTTTATGCCATTACAGATCAAAAGAGTGCAGGCCTAGCCTAGTATTGCTTTACCGCAGCACATAAATTCCTCAATAACTCAACCAACTAAAAAAGTTGATTACCTTTTCAATCACATTTTCCTGTTTCGTTTCCCCTTAGGGTAAAACTGCTTTTTCCTATCGGAATAGGAATGCCATATGAAAGATAAAAAATGAATGGCCCATTTAGAAAGAAGGAGACAGCACTCATTCCAGACGACAAACAATAGTAAAAAACCCTCATCAGAAACGGGAATAAAATATTCCTAACTCAGGGATAAAAAAGGGAACTGCCTTAAAAAATGTTGATATGAACCAATGAGAACGGAGAAACTTGGCACACCAAAGACTAAGGATAAAGCTCAATGAGCCAAATAAAACTATTCAGAGGAGCCGAGGAAAGGGGAACTTCTGATAAGTGGCAGTGCTTATTCACCGGAAAGCATCAGTGATCATCTTCGATTAAAATACTTAAATGATCAGTTGAATGTTTTCGATAGCAAGGATCCATCCCCAAACAGCAAACTGTCCAAAACTTACTGTCAACGGCGGAAACGTCGCAGAATATGTGTGGATAATTGAAGAGCAATTCGATAATGGTAACATCACTAATGTGGAAGTCTCGTTCTTGGAGCTTTGCTTTTAGCTGTTCAACGTGCATCCATTCATCGTTCTCTTTCAACATCCGATATACCTTTAAATCAGCCCAAGTTACCTGCTGCAACAATAACTTCGAGATACGTTAGATAAACTTCTTTTCTACTAGCAAAAAGGTGTGCATTTGTTAACGGGCTTTTGTGAATAAAATCTGACTAATGAAGCAGAAACGGAAGTTCTGTGAGTTCTTGGTTTCTTAAAACGTTCAAGAGTTTCAAAAACACAGAGTCCTTTTGGAGTCATCCACAACCGATATTATTTCCAAGACTGCACGACCGCGTTTTAAAATGAAAAATTTTGAAAGCATCATTTCCAGCATTTTTGTTGCCGCTAACCTCCACTGGCGAAATCATGCATAAACTCGACAGGTTCCGAAAACTTGAATGCATGGATCTTATTGACGAGGTCGAAGAAAACGTTTTAGCATGTCGAGCTAATCTGAAACCCTAGTCTGCAACGAGTCTGAATATCAACCACACAGACTTCTAGTTTCGTGTAACGGTCCTCTTTCTGGAATAAGCAGATAGAGGGATAGGCTTGACTAAAATATTGCTGACACGAAAACAAAGTTCTCTTCCGTCATCCCGCATATCTCAGTCAGGATCACACAACTTATTCCCCACCGAGCCTGCTACATCCAAGTCCAGAGCACCTTTTAGTGCATACTGGGGATGGTCTGATGTAATAAGCCACTTCCTTGTCGAATTCTTTGTAATATACCTTCGCCCTACATCTATAAGAGATCAAATTCTTGAAAAATTCTTTTGAACCCCGCCTCCCATGCTGCCAGATGTTTCAACTTGGATGCTGTCGTTCTACAACGCCGAAGCGATTTCGAACGTCATCGAAATAATCGACTCAAAACTCGACATAGTCAACCCGTCTGGCTTATTGAAGTCAGATGCCATAATGTTTTAAACAGGAGCTGAGAAGAAATCAGCGGACATTTTCAAAAGTGAGAAGGAAAGATTGGAAAGAACAGCCGATTTCCCCGGAACCGTAAACAGGAAGAAGGACGAACCATGACTGCGGCAGGCAGGAGTGCGTCGTCATTGGCTGCTCTGTTATCCATTTTCAGAGGTCTTTCTACGGGTATCTGCGATGTAATCGAACAAACACTTCGCAAAGTCACATCCTAGAAATGAAACTTTTACCTTGATAAACTAACGCACTTTCCTTTCTCATCTATCAGTTTGCGTAGCCAACAAAAAATGCAAATACTTTAGATTCCATACATCAGATTTCATACAACAAATGTTTCCATTCAAAAAAGTGGGCATTTTGAGCATGATTGAGGGCTGAAATGAATCAGGATAAAAGACTATGTCAAATTAAAAAAGAGGAAGCAGGCAGCCATGGTTTTTTCCTAGAGCACATCTACTTCAATTTTGGCCCGATTTTGACGACACATATATCGTTTCACTTGTAATTCTACTCAGTTACCGAAAACATTGGTTTCTGGATGAGGAAATTTTCTAGAGATTCGAACATTCGAAAAAAGTGGAAGTCTTTAGTTCAGTGGTCTAAAGTATGCCTGACGACCTCATATTATGGCGCTGCGTTTCGACATATGCATAGAAACAGACACAGCTCAGGTGTCGAAGATTGGCAATCTCCACTCAAGCTTACAAGCAGACGGTCGCAAATAACATACCAACCATCTACAACTGTCTCGGCCTCACCGCTGATGGAGTTCACAGCTCGACGCAACATAATCAAGCTATGATGGCGCATAACAAGCAGCAGGAAGAGCGGCAATGATCGAACAATTCCAAAAATGATTTGGATACAAAAATCCCGCACAAAGGGAAGTTCCACATGTATTTATAAACACTAAACACAACACAGCACACAAGCCAGACAGTAAAAAAACAACGAGAAGATCAATTCAGATGAATGCAACATATGCCTGAAGCAGACGACACGTTAAATAGTCGTTGCATTCAATCCATCTATTTCTAAATATCACTTTTGCATCACTCAGCCAAGCGACCCTCTACAGAGCATTATGTTTCATTTAAATGAGTCAAATGCTGCCTAAAATAAGCAAAGCAAAACGAAAAAATATACCGATTTGCTTTTGTTGATGTCACCACGAAAATAGCCACGTCTCGCAACTGCATCACGATTGTCAAGCATGACAACCGCGGTTGCCACAGATCTCTCACGTGTGCCCTCCTATAAAGCAGCAATGCAGAAAACCGGCGGCATACGAAGTAAAATTTTCTGGGCACGTGTGGATGACCGACATGAAACGCTTCGACCTCAGATGAGTTCAGATCGGTTGATCGTAAATCCTAGAGCTAAAAAAGCGCAAAACAACCAGACATTAGGAGACGCATTTGGGCAATCTGGACACTTAATTCAAATCTGCATAGAAAATACAAGAGCTTACCAAAAACGATGTATATTAATAAATGTTTCCACATTAGTAAAGAATTAAAACTAACTGACAACAAGCAATGTTCATAGCAATGAAACACGCATAATCAGTCTGCAAAGTCCTACATGCATCGGTTGCTTGTGGATAGATAAACAGTGGGTTAGAACAACAGCGGTAGTGAAAAGCAGCCTTGCTTGCGGCTCACTTCTAATGAGCAATCATCCAATCTTCACTTGATGACTTCAGAGCTGGTATTTTTAACGATGCAATATTCAACTTTAGCCACTGATAACCTCTGACTTCTAATGGCTGCAAAAATTCAAGTTTTTTGATGGTACAAACACTCACATACTAAAGATATTGACCTGCTACCTCATACTTCACGGAAACTGTTACGAATTGCCGGCCGCAAATACGGATATTATGCAAACAAACCAGCCCAGCCGTCCTTCCTTTCAACTTTCAGACCACCTTCTGCATCTTCCGAGAAAAGCCTTCAACTTCACGAAGGTTGCTCCCCCCCCACACCTCTTCAACTCTCGGCTGCTGCATAGTCACTCAAAAGTCGTAAACACCTAAAGCAGCATCTACATTTCCCAACAAAAACCATCATCCGGCTGGAAGCTCAAGCATGGAACACTTAAATATAAAACACCACACCCCTCTTGTCATCTGCCCAAAGGATTCTGGCCATCTGTTTTCACACTGTGGGCGAAAACAAAGGAGAACGTAGTATCTTATACACTGAACGCCGCCCCAAAGCTATGCAGCTTTTCCTATTCTCCAAAAAAGCAACCTTTTCTACTCTTTTTTTCACAGCTCCACTTCACAGACACTACTCCGATGCATCAATTATCTAGAAGTGGAATTTCACATTAATAGGGGATGTGTCAAATGATGCATCTCAATGTAAACATCACAACGTACGAAACAAGTATTTAACACTGGCTAATATCAGGATAAGGCGAAGTGAAAGTGTCATATAGGAAGAGACACAAGAATATGAATCAATTAAATGATCACTTGTAATGAACAACGATTTATCTTCTATCCGAAATGCTGGCTTAAAAGGAATTAGATAACAACTAAAAGGCATTAAATATGAAAAAGCAACAACCTTGTTTCCATTGACAACCGCCGGGTTCTCGAAATCTGCAAGACAAATATTTATACAAAGGCAAGAACGAAACAACATATTGACTTGAAAATAAGAAACATCTAAGCCCCCGGAAAAATCACTGAAAATATCACGACGTTCAGTGCAATCAGTTCGCACACTTTCTGCCAAAAAGAAGAAAGAAAAATTAGCACTTCCTCACTAAAAAGTGCATCCTTCTTCCGCTTCCATGCAAACGCTCGTGAGTTTAGTGGTGTATATGCGCCACTCTAGAAGTTCCGTGACCCATAAACTGGTAACTCAAATATTGATAGGAACCATCCCTATCAGTAAACGGACTATCAGATAACTCATCCATCTCCCATAACCCCCACAGAAAACAAAATTTTTGTCACACCGTTTGAGTTTATTGACCACACACGACACTGGATCGAGCATGTAAAAGCACTATTTAACGTCAACTGGAGGTACATAAATGCCATCACAACACAAAGGCTGTACCGCAACACATGAAGCGGTTACTATTTACCTCAAGAACGGAAGCCTCCCTCAGCACAGAGGAAAACAAAAACGGAACAAGAGAGGCTTTCACTTGCTTATCCTCTCAAGGTAATTCATTAGTCACAGTGCACATCGAAGGACCTTAAGAGCATGCATTCACATCCGAACACTCTCAGCAAACATGCGAACGGTGATTCACATCACTGCGTTTCGCTAACATGCCCGCAATAAAGAGTGCTAATCTAATTTCCTATCACAAACATTTCTGTACAATTTCCTCGGACTATAACTCTTTGTCACATTCCAACGGTTCGTCGCTATAGCGTTTTACAGAGAAATTCTTGCCAGAAATGGACCGCAGTTGGAATTTTGCCTTGGAGTATCCCAAGATAAGCAGCGTTACTGAAAATACTAAGGCGCTTGCCTGGATGTACATCCGCCCTGAACTTCAAGGCAGCCCGAATACCCCCAGGTTCGGTTGAAACAGAGGTGACCATTCCGAAGACCGAATTGCATCGACTGTTGAAGCCTTCCCGGAAATTCTTCGGTCATCTCGATTCACGGAACCATCCTAATGAATGGCGGGACGACCTTGGTTAGCGCCTACATGGTACTAAGTATCTTGTTGTTTACTACCGATGGCTCTGGTCGACGCTTTTAAAAGATGCCGTGGCTGTTTTTTAATCGCTCTAAGAAACCCACAACTAACCTTAGCTGCAATTCACCCAAAGAGAGATGTGTCACCAAGTCATCATGGGAAATTAACTATAAAAACCGCAAAACAACGGCTACAGTGCAGGAAAGAGGAGAGAGAGAGAGCTAAGGATGCCGCATTGCCAACATGGTAAACAGTGAATTCCCGAAATCTGGTGGTTTCTCATTTGAGGGACGAAAGATTGCATTATCGGGTTTGCAGCCTTCACAATCTGACACCCTCGTGCGACAAAGCTTTGAAGCAGTTCGAGCAGTCTAAGACTTGAAATGTACTGGAAGAGGGACTGTACAATAAACCATTTAACAACAGTTGCATCTCAAATCACAACAAACGAAGCCGGAAGTTAATCATTACGCATATTTCCCAATCCCTGATCACTGAGAACAGGACTAGAAGGTACTCAACCATGTCTCAAGCTATAAACGACAATTGTGCCTAAACAGTCTGTTGGCTGCGGAACGCGGATTCGATTAAACATTTACGAATACCACTAGAAGCATAAGACTGATTTCGATTACGAACTCTTAAGCTCTAGTTCCAGATTTCGGTGGGGTCCAAAGCCTAAGTCGGTAGTTTTGAAAACAAAGGCGCTCCGAGCACCGGACACTTCTTGAAAACACTCGCAGCGTCCTCTTAATAACTCTGAAGGGAGGCTCGAGGCCTTCACGAAACTCTTGGGTCAGCTAGAGCTTCTGAGTCAGCGTTGCCTCAAGCTTCCGAACGTACCAACTGTAATCGTTACGATGGTAGCAACGATACGAGAAGTTCTTTCAACTAATCTAGCAATTAAATTCAGAACTTCATCGAAACGGCCAAGGCAGCCTTCATCTGTTTTGCACATTGCAAGCGCAAAAGGATCTGCTCGGTAGCAACTCCCCGTACTATCGAAAGGGTAAAAACTGCATAGCTGACACAGGTGGCGGACGTGGACTGCACATTCCACACCATGAATACTCGGAGGACGGAGCAGACTTGTGAATGAACATTCAGTGTGCCTCACACTAACGATGCGGTGAGAGACGTCCGTCGCCAAAGTCGACAACCGCAAGCCTTAACATTAACAATTTCCTGCTCAGTGGATTCCAAAAATGCTCTACGGTCGGATGAACACAGCTCGACCTCGACTCATCTCCAATGTATATAAAAAATAGTAAAATCACACACCTGCCAGGAAGGCTGGTTCGATTGGTTCTCCCTCCTCATGGACAGACATTACGATGGCGTTATCTTTCATTCGCACATCAATGATTCCGCGCATGCGTTCCGAAAGTACCGTGAAAGTGCCTATGCCCTTCAGATCCTCCACCTCTAAGCCATTCAGACGAAACAGCTGTAAGGGTATTGAAAGTGGAAGGAAGCAAGAAATCCTGGAAGAGCAATGAAAACTTTGATATATATTGTGGTAAATGTGATAATATGAAAAACCCACAATTCATAACAGTCACTTACACTTACACACCGATCCACTGTGTCATAACAATTATCGCTCTTTGTGATGTTCACGTATAGGAAGGAGTTCGAAGTCAACGTAAATCGCTTTACAGCATAAACATTCTTCGTCACTGCTTTGATCGAGCCACAGTGCCAATTTGAAGACCTCCTAACAGACCGTCACTTCACACAAGTGATGTTTTGAGACAGAATGATGACGAGGAAGAGGACAAAGATACTCACTTATAAAGCTTGCAATACCTGCCTTTCATTTCCACATTACCGTATTTGCCATAAGTATTAAGCACCTAGCATTTTACCTCTTTGATAATGTATTTCATGCTCACTTATTACAGACTTTATTGTGCTATAAATATGAGACATGTTTATTCCCTCTCTTAACACCCG
Source organism: Ascaris suum (assembly GCA_013433145.1). Lineage (NCBI taxonomy): Eukaryota > Metazoa > Nematoda > Chromadorea > Rhabditida > Ascarididae > Ascaris > Ascaris suum. Next base: position 13,951,225 of record CM024187.1, on the reverse strand, counting down.
TCCCTCCTTCCAACCGGAGGAGTGGTAGGATGGAATAAACCCGATGACTGCAAATCTTTGTACGGTTTTAAGCTGAAGTTGCAGCGGATAGGAAAATAATGCAGAAGAAGAGATAAAATATTGGAAAAAAATGACGCAATCTTTTTCTGACGACTTTTTAATTCTTTGGTCGTCAGCCGACGCAGTAATCGAATAGGCATACTGCAGACGGAAGAGGAGGGAAGGGGAAAGGAGCAATTTCGTCATCAGGGAATAGCACTGCTGAAGCTAAAGGTCAAATATAATGCAGCTTGTTACCTGCAATGCTCTAAAACAGAAAAGCGGTGCAAATAAGAGAACATCTTATTCGGTCTTACCAAAGCAGCTACGGCTACTGGATTAGCTAGAAGAAGCAGATTTTAAAAATGCAACACTACCTCCTTTCGATCCAGATCAGTCCCGTAATAGCGCAGGTACGCACTGCGCAGCTCCTCAAATGTGACCTTGCCGTCTCTGCCATTGCACATCTCGATCAGTCTCACCAAACGCCGCTGCCCCTGAAAGCTAACCTCCTCGTTACCCTTTAAAAGAAGAGGAAGAACCGAATTCAAATTTTATGAGGTATGTGCACACAGACTTGCATGTATGTGCATATACACGCACATTTATGCGTACACATATACGTATGCGTACAAACAAATACATGGGACATGCTTATTATGATAGCACAGGAACTAGTAGGCAGATACATGAGTTGGGGATAGACCCATGAGGAAGAGGACTTACAGCAGGATAGCGGGTACTGAAAACGCACCACAGTTTCAATCAGCTGCTAAAACCCGCGTTTAAAAAGAAACTGTAACGTAACGTTCTGATTGCTTTTTAAGCTTTAAATATGAACGACGGTATAAAAAGAGGTGGATTTAGCAATGCATAACAAATGAGCATAACCGAGTAATACCTTTCACTGCTATTATCCGTATTTGATCCCTAAAATGATGAACAAAGATGAAATGTAAATCATTTTGCAGAATCAATTTAACCAAAGAACTAATTAAACGAAACTCGATTTCTACCAAGGTGCTATTCAACGCCAAAGAATTATTGCTCGAAAACTCAGCATCGTGGAACAATGACGAATACTTTGAGGAACATTCCTTTTTACTCCATGAGGAATTTTCCGGAACGCACGAACCTTTGCAGCTCCGAAGTGTTTATGTCCCACTTGCCACCCTCAGCATGTGGAATCATACACCGTAGATTAGTAAGTGAATGCAGCTGCAAGCGAAAGAGCCAAAATAAAGCAGAAAATGGTGTCACTTTCGTAGAAACTAAACGGATTTGTGGAGTGATGCAACTACCTGCCAACTGTCAGAGCTTTTCCAATGTTTATACCATTCTTGACTGTTTTTTACTTCACTCGCATGCAACGCCCACACACATGCATATTTTGCTACGATAAACAACATTTGGTAACGTTTTAAGAGAAGCTTCTTCCTCCATTAAACTAAACTGTTCCAAGTTTTCAGCCATCCTCTCCTCTCCCCCCCCCCCCCCCCCATTTTCTCCTCCCTTTCATCCAACAATACGAGAATTTTGGCAATCCCACTCCCTAAATATTACGTTTCGCCACTCCTCTCCTTTTATTCTGAATTCGAAAACTCATATTCGCTTACTCTTAATGGGGGGACTGGAGGTCGCAGCGCAAGTCGAAGTTTGTAGTCCGCATGTTTCAGCCAATCCGCCTGTTCACCTTCCTCTGCAATAAGACGATAAGAAACCCTGCCGAAACGTAACCACTCACATAAGATGATTCTTTCATGTTTTTCGTAAAACTAAACTGGGCATAAAGTTTACGTATGCATTCGTTTCCTCTGCACTCTAAATTTCCACATTTCCAGGTTGTCGCCTAAAAAACTTTCATCAACGAAATGCGATTAAGAAAGAACTCCCAAGAGCAGCCATCAACTTAAAGATTAATTGTTCAAATGATCGACCATGAAGTCGCCAATCAAGAGCAAAAATCCCTTGCAAAATTGTCTCTCAAGCTTCTACAGAACTGAATACGAGTGATACATACCGGATGCATTGGCAATAATGATGCCGCAAATGAACTACACTGCACCTAAGACACTACTATGCTGCATCAATTGTTTCCACAAAGCGGCGTGCACGGGAGCTGGTTTAAAACCTTTCTTCGTTTATGACGGACATGATGAATGCTTCACCGAGCTACACTGCTTCATTACTTCTCGTTAATAACAGCTACATGCACAGCAACAAGCTAAAGCCTATATTCGAGGTCACGTTGAGCCAGAACTTCACCTAAGAAAACTGACAACGTCAGAGATGACCATCGAATGAGTTTACTTATTCATTTTCTTCAAAAACGCTATTCAAGCTCTTTGCAAAATTGGACGAATTCAAAAAAATACCACTTAGATTTCCTCAGTGACTTCTTCCTCTTCTGTCAGAACACCTAAAACATATGAGATTCTATTCGCGGCAAATAAACCTGCCCACTAGACATCCACCACTTCCCCCAATTAGTGCACTTCGATGCCACTGAATCCAAACGGGGAGTCATCCGCTTCTAATCCTATCACCGTAGAAAATGCTTGCTGAGGTTCCATCCATGTGAAACTCTCAGAAAAGGCTCTTGGAAATTAGTTGCTTTGCATGTAAGAAAGACGCCGAAATGTTTTAGTAGATTTCTGCAATTTGCCACAATCCAAAATTCAGAAGACCGATGACAGACTGTTGGTCAACTAGCCCTTTCCGATGCGGGTGTTTAGCGAGGAACATTAATAGGCAAAATTGTTTCCTCACCACCCAAAGACTTCACTGTGCGAACTTGGAATCAGGCCTGATAACCGACAGCGTTGTATAAAGATCGAGTTATTTGACCGATTATGCTCACTAATGTTACCTTGTCATCTTTCAGTAATTCGTCCATTTATACTGTTTTCACTCCCTTCTATTGCCCTCCCCCTCTCCCTAGTATCCACTCACCTTTACTCCTGTAATCCCTTTCTTGTCCTCATATCCCTTTTATATAAGGTGCATTTTTTGTCACCCAGTAATGCCAAATGAGTTTATTTTTTGCCACTTTCCTGCGTATAAACTTGTTAAGTGCACAATAAAGAAAGATGGATTTTTTTGTGACTGATGTACCATCCCATTGTTGCTCATTCAAACGGCACTATAACGTTCGTACATTCATAGACCTAAACTCTGTGCAACTGATCTAAAAACAACACCCTTTGCACTACGACGAGCTAATTGGAAATCAATGAAGCAGAAACCTCCATAACTTACTGAAAGCGACAATTTTTCCGAAGTTACGAGCCGGACTAATAAATCGGGAAACATGCTCCTGATAAAAAAACCATTCCATGAGGTTCTGTAGGAGAACCCCTACGAGATATGCAGTTATTTAATCCGATAAAAAAATCACCCTCCCCTTAAGTACGGCTCAGTGGGTCTGAAATTTGTTTTCTCTGGAAATTTAAAGCCACCTCCACGTTTACAAATATTTTCACCACTATTTTCGCAGTCAGCACCTCAAAACTGGTCGATACTGGTTACTTCGTCCGGACAAAATTTTAGTGCTGGCAATATTAAACGTCAGAATTATTGCAATCAAATGGGTAACACCAAACACTAAGCAATAATCGTGACAGAAGAGATAGTGGAGAACAACAATCACACCATCTATACATACAACACCGTCTTTATAAAGAAATCTCAGATTATCAAGCGCGTTATGAAGCAAAAGGCAGCGTTTTCTCTAATCAGCCAGTTTCCTTCAAAACTGGGACGCAGTGCTTCTGCTTCAATTCCACTGCAATTGGCTAAGTTTTATAGACACCTAACGCTGAAATAAAGTGAATCTTCAGTCAGAGCACTATCTTTCTTCTGATCGGTTCAAAGCACTAAGTCCAAGTTCTGTGGACGCGCTAAGGCCGGAATTGAACAGGCAAAATTTCTGCGCCCAGTTCCACAATGAGTACCGATTCTTTGATTGTTCTGCCCTGGGCAATTACATAACACATAGATAATATGGAATAAAAAATGTCGCTGTGAACGAACCAATAAGGCAAACAAGACGAGCTTCGTTTCAACGAATTGCGACACTCCTAACTATGAAACTGTGCAGTGATGTGCACTTCTTCATGATCAAGTGGGTTGGCACTCCGCCAAAAATGGCTTTTCCTTCGACACGCCAAGTTCGTCTACGACAATAAAACACTCAGGAATAAGCCAGAAATTTATGCACTCAACCCAATCTTGTTTTCGTAAGGCGATATTTGGCGACAGCTTAACTACAACGGACGGCAAAACCAATAAACAGGTGTATATGCACTGAAACACTCATTAACTATGCAAAGATGTACTAAAATCTGTCTCAATTACGCAAGAAGTCAATATTTTGCTCTTTCATTTCCAAACGTTTCTCTTTTTAACAGGTTCAGAGAAAAACATTCGCTGCGGCACATAGCCCCACAGTGGTGACATCTGGCCGATCGAAGTTAACGACAAAGCGCAATAGGTTGCAGCACTTACCTGGCCACCAAACTTCTCACCTACAACAAATTGTAGCCAGAGGTGAGAAGAAACAAAGTCGAAAGCAAAAAACCGGAGTCACTTCCTTCTGCTCTATCACCATGAGAAATATTTGTAAGAGCCTTTTGTCGAAAGCCCTGGCGTCTTGCTTCCGGTCCCGAACGCCAACTGTCCTCATTTTCTGATGACCGGTTCGGTGCCGCATGGAATGCAGACTTGGCGTCCTACTTCGGAACGCTCGGCTACAAGCCGATCATCCCGAACCCTCGACCTGATACGCCAAGTGCTTTTATAACTTCTGCAGGAAAGTTCCAGACAATACCGAATAAATGCAGACCAATAAAAATACGGTACTTGGGCGATATGAGATACCTCTTTTTCCTGTTGAAACACCAACCAAAAATTATGAGATTATAATAAGAGGTTGGCGAAAAAAAGATGAACAAACTGCAGATGAGGGAAAAATACACTAAACTGCCAAAGACTCAAAACGCGCAGACCTCAGGTTAATGTGACTGTGCTTCCCAATAGCACTTAACTGGTTTCTTTAGCAGCAGTAGACTTCCGCAAATGGCATAAATCTAAATAAAATGGGCTAATTTTTTGCATGAGTCACAATAAGCTGAGGTCTGTAAAGTTCGTTTATATCATCGCCATCTAACTGCTCAATGTGTACGAGCAGTAACAACGTAGGCTGCACTTTTCTTCAGAGATTCTGAGATCACGTAAAGTCTGTTCTGTTCATGTCATGCTGAAATGACCACTTTACGAATTTCGCCCACTGAACCACAAGCAAACTGCACTTTAATTGATAAGAACTTCAAGAGGATTTCATGATCTAGCTGACAACTTATAACAGCTCCGAGACGCAGTAAAAATCTTGCTTTCACAGCTGTCGCGATAAACGCGTAAAAATTGTCGCTCGCATAGTACGGCAACTATGAGTTGGATGGCAAAAAGCGTCCATTTACCTTAGTGCAATAAAAAACCGCAAATAAATACCACGTTCTTCTGTCGCTGCTCTTATGTCCATCCCCATATGCTTCAGACGTCCAACATCAGGCAACTTCTCTCCCGTTGATGCGACGAACCATCTACTGCCGTTTTTGAAAATTATGCCCAGCTTCTCGCATGCAGCCATCAAGGCCTCAATGCCTCTATATCCAAAGGGAAAGCGAGTGGAGGATCTATCATGAGTTTGACTGAAATTATCGCTTCTTGAGTGTTCTTATCATTATTACGATTATCACAGCTTTGCTCTCCACCCCATCAACCGCATCTTATAAACTGTCTCAGTAATTCGCTCAAATGCGTCGAAACAAACGATCTGCCTTTTTATTCCAACACTTGCATGTAGGGTTTATTGACTACATACTTGCCTAGGCAGAACCACTACGACAGCTGTTTGTAAACCAACCCGCAACACGACGCAGCACGTTTGTAACCAAATTTACACTAAGGAAACAGATTCGTTCCGATTCTTCTGACCCACTTTTGTATCGTTGCTCCCTCTCCTCTATACTTCGTGCCAGCCCTATTTAAAAGTATTAATGGTATGAAGCTATCAACTAAAGCAGTGCACGGGATGCGCTTCGACAGCCTTTCAATACCAAACCAAAAGACCGCAAAGGAAACGATGAAAAACTCACAAGTATTGGTCCGCAAATTCTAACGTCGAACACCCGTTCTTGAACCGTCTAATGATGCGGATTACCTCCTTAGCAAACGTGTCGAAATCCTCCTTGGATCCCATCCTCTAAATACTCGCAACCTCAACGCGCTTGCAGATAAGAATTTCATGTCTTATCGCACGTAGAACTTGGGTAATAAAAACCATAAATGCACTGCTTGCAGGGTCTGCGTTGGTGGAAAGTGATCCTGTCCCCTCCCATCAAGCCAATCACCAACCCTCTCTTCCTCCGTCTTTTGAACTGAATAACTGAAGTCGAAGGCGGCATAAAGTAGAAAAAAGATGAGGGAAAAGAAAGAAGAAAACGGCAAGAAAATTAAAAAGTAAACTACTTTGACCAGACAACCTCCGCATACGTCTTCTCCCCAAGCTTTTCCCTCTCCCTCCTCCGCTTGTCAGCTCCTGCCTGTTGCGCTTGCAGCTAGGGTAAAATATCGAGACACAACAGGCTCACATATGAAATCAGACATCCGTACATAAAAAACATGGCTGCGGCATTCGTATTCTCGTTAAAAGGAGGGAGGGGACTCTCTTCCCAAGAAACGTTTCCTTTCAAGCTGTATGCGCCACATACATTTCTTTGCCTCGATGATATCATGCCTTTCTAAAGAAAAGAGGCGTGGCGGCCTGCCACATGGGTTTACCACCCAACATGTTGTACAACGAAACGGTTAAGGGAAAACGTATAACACAACTCGCCCAACCACATCGCACCAACACAAGCATCCACAACCGCACACCGCTCGCTGAAAATCGACCTACAACCCATCCATGTTCGTAGCGATTCCACTGAGTTTGTTCCCCTCAAACTCCTACCTCCTCTACTCTATCTCGATAATTAGATCAAACACGATATTTAGAACAAAAATCACGTTGCAGCACTAAAGTGGAGGCAGTGCTGCAGCACTAGTGCTGCTCTAGTATGAAATAGAGATTGTGGAGAAGCTGTGGAAATAATTGCTGAAAACTGTAGAAAACAAACACGAACATACTTTTAGAAATACGAGAAAACAACAGCAAAAACTTCAAACTTATCTGTTGTTAAAACTTATGTACTTTAGCGACGGCACACCCTGGGTGGTCCTTATTCGTTTGTGTTGACCTATCGCCTTTGGCTATCGAAATCTTCACCTTGCTAGCCGTCGGCGCTGTGCAAAGTTTTGCCCCACGACCTTCGTGCAGCTTTGACAGCCTTGTTCCGGGGCGCAAGCAACGTGGAACTTCGTCAACCCTCGCAGAGCAATTGCCTCATTCGCTCATTGTTCGCACAACATAAGCGCGCTATGACCGTTTTCTCGCAAGACCAGGCGAACCTTGCAGCTTTATGTTTGTCTTTGCGGGTACACAAAAGAAAACTCTGTAGCACTGCATGCCGTATGTTCGGTCATCCGAAACAAGGTTGATGGGTTCAAAAGTTGGTAATAATGAGCATACCGGAAGTGATTTTCTATACGACATTGGGTTGGAACAGTATAAAGAAAGCGACAGCGAAATCGAAGGAAGAACGCAGTCTTCCATCGAATAGAATGACAAAGAGATGGCTGTTTAATATGATGTGATGGTATATCAGAAAGCAGCTGGAGAACCTTGCATTCGTTTACAACATTCGTCGGCAATACGAAACCGAAGGAAGAGCGAGACTTCCATATAATAAAACGAAAAACGGATTCCATCACGGAGAACACCAATTGAACGGAACTGGATTTTATCAAAACAGTGATCTTTCCACATACGGTTTCAGTAGATTATCCGGGGGAGGAGGGGAGGGGAATTGTCGAGTATGACTTCCGTGCGGAAAAATTATGAAAAGTGTAATGCCTCTTTTATCACACAGAAAAATGTGACTGCTAAATGTACAAACTTGTATCTAAAAGAATCGCGGAATGCACAACGAGGTGAGCGTGTCGGATGCGATCCTTATGCAGCACAGCAAAGGGTTCTCGGATGCACCACCAAAGCACCTGCCATGCTCTCTGTGTATTGTTACAATTCTCGTTGAATCGAGCACTGTAGGCGATCTCGTTCCGCTAATGTCGAAAATCCATCAAGTTTTTGACCATATATATTTGGCATCGACCAGTCCAGCAGCTTGATGCGCATTTTTCCAAGGGCTCGTACCTTTTCCGTCCGCATTTTAATTACTCTATCTTCCCCTCTCCAGTAACGATTTGCTTCCAATTTCAGTTGCGGAAAACCAAAGAATTCGAAAAAATGAACTCTGTTCCATTTAACCAAGAAACATTTGTGGCCTGAGGTTGCTCCAACACAAAGCAGATTTTTAATAGCCGCTTCCAAATGTTGAGTGCGATCTGTGCAATTTCTGTTAAAATGTGGATGCTGAAAATGAGATTTCATTTCTAGAGAGAAAGCTGCTCGCTCAGTCGAGTTATGGGGTTGCAGTGAGTGACTGTTGGGTGCCGAATGTGATACCACCATACAGCACAATCGGCCTTCCCTCCTACTGAACAGATTTGACGACATTTATAAGCTCCAACAGAAAACGTTACTCCTAATTATAAAACTACTATTTTTACTCAAAATGTGCACACAGCGCTACTCGAAAAAACTACTAAAAGATACGTTCCACTTTGAAGCCTCAATCGATTTGCTCATCAAATAGGTTTGACTAAGCGCCACTCTAGTTAGTGTTTTCCTTTCAAACCTCCTCCTTTACAACCATGTGCAGCTTCCATATTTCTCGTCAAACATAACGAAACCTTACTTTCTCTCGCCGTTTAGTAGAAACAGTAAGATTCGCAGCACCGACTGAGTTGCACTGTTTATTTATTCACATAAGCATCCCCACCTTAGTTTGTTAGTGCATCCTATCGTCTCCACAGCCTCAAGCACGCGTTCCTCGAAACCTTTCGTTGATTTGAATTGTTTTGTAAGCATTCTACGCTTCAAGTATATTCCACTGTGCACGCAACAGATATCGCAATTAATGTGCATCAGGGTCCGAATGACTTTTGATTATTTTAAAAGAATAGTACAATGAACTGCTTTATTGTTGAAAATTTTATGAGTTACTGAACATAAAACACAGAACATGAAAGTTTATTGGAAAATTTGTTCCCTTTCTATAAATGTTTTCAAACAGGGTTTTACCTTGAAGAAAGGAACAGCTCTGCCTTGAAATCCATTAAAATATTCTTGTCATGAGAAAATCTTTGTGGGTTATGCTGCTCTTCCAAGTTTCAAGTTCATCCATCCCCTCACCCTCGATCCTATTCCCAAGCACCGATGGTACAAAGCAATCCTTGATAAACTAGTTCATCCTAACATGCTAATAGATGAGTTGACTCTCCGAGTTGCTTGCATTTCCACATCCATTAGGATTCTCCTATCGTATCATATAAAACACAAATTCCATTTTTACTTCGCACCTAGCATTCACTTCACGTACTCACCCTTTACACATGTATCCACGGTTAATATCGTAACTTTGTTGGCTGCGATCTTTTCTATTTTAATGTGCCCATCCACTACTAACGTGCACCTGTACAAATCACGTATTCGTACGAAAACTTAGGCACGCCACTTCCAGATTCTCCGACTGGCAGGCGAGAGGTTTCGTTACTTAATGATGGAAAAAACGCTAACAATAAGCTGGACCGACGTGTTTCTCATAGAAAAAAAAAAGAAATTACTGCTGCATTGATTCTCTCGTTTTTAAATGCATTAGTGAGGCTGCATCTAATTTGCATTCCAACTGCTCGCGTACTCAACTCAAAGTGAAAATATATAATTAGCAACGTCTGCAAGTATTGCTATCTGCTGGTTCCTCTCAAAGTCACACATTATATAGCAGGATTTCAATTTGCGCTTAAGGGTCGTGGAAAGCCGAAAGCAAATGACGTCAACATCAAGTGTGATCTGTAGTACGCGAGAGAAAAAACGCACCGCCTGGAAACGATTTACGATAAAGCCAAGTTTGTGTGCACAACAACACTCGCAAGTAAAGAAGACGAACGCGACACGCGGCATTTCAAAACAAAAAATGCACATTAAAACAAGAAACAAAATAAATTAGAATTCACAGGGGAAATGAAGAAACAAGCAAAAAGACGACTGCTCACAAACAATACGAGGCATTTGGGATAGGAAAGGAGTGTTTGAGATGAAGCTAACATATACGGAAACGAAGACCCAACAATGCACGCCGTGCTAGGCAAACAGCTGAAGCGTTGCAGAGATAATCAAAGCAGTAATCTTTATGACCAACAACGAGCCGAGTGAACGCATATCTGCACAACAAACAACCCTTCGAGTCTGTGAAAAGAGGAAGAGAGCACATCGGTTATAACTGTCCAGTTAGCGTGCAAGACAAGATGGGACGAGACGTGGAGTGCCGCGGTATCGTAGACATCTTAGTCCTGATCTTCAAGCGACAGATGCGTGATCTTCGAGAAGTCGAATTCAGTGGTCGTGCCGCGCTGGAAAATGTCGAGAACGTCCTTGCACGTTGTCTCGAAATGCGTCGTCGGGTCATAAGAACGTGAAATAAACACCTGTGACTCAGCACCCATATCTGTCGGTTCATACACGTCTGAGATGCGCACAAACCTTAAAAAATGAAGAAGTGAAATTCCTTCAATGCTGGTTTTTGCGAAAAAAGGTTCATCCTACTGCCTAACGCAGAAACAGACACACGTGAAAAGTGCACGAGATGCTGCCACGATACAAGCTCTTCGTAGTTCACTGCATCGGCTCCACGAAGCCGTTCAACCCGTTCCACGGAGTATGAAAAAATAGCCGCAGAGAGGCTTGCTGTGGGACGCACTCGCAAATGCAACTGTTATGGGTCGTTCAAGTGTCCATCGCTCATGAAGACGAGAACGAATGCGAACAATTATGGGTTATATTAGGCGAAGATTCCTATAACGAAACTTCGTCGCTGCACCTTCTGTGGTTCGCAAGCTAGAACTACGCAACCGTCAGCTACACAACTACGGCACATATGCACGTCACAATGACGTAAAATTCCGAATGAAAAAAGGTCGATAAGATAGCACAAAGTGAATGTGAACGGTGCCTGAAGAGACTCATTCACAGGACCTCATCCTCTGTAATGAAAGGAACAGATGTTGCAAATAAATGCCGTAGAAAGGCAACGTATCGGAATACGTACTTCTCAGTGATCGGTCCAAGTAGTTGCAAGCCCGGCAGTATCTCGGCCTCAGGGTTGCTGGTTTCTACAGTAGTCGAAACCATCGCGATATACCAACCTTTCGGTGCAACCATATTCACATTCGATACCAGAGAAATATAAATATCTGAAGATTATGCTTCATCGCAAATTTCAACATGCGAAGGTCAGGCAAAACATAAACTGTGACAACCAGAAAACCGGGTTCAGAAATGCAAACCTACTCAGTCACTTTATCGAAAGAAGTTCAAGAACTCCTTAGCTGCTATAACTTAAAAAACATCAGCATGTTGCAGATGTTGACTACCATCTCATGCTATTTCGCGACAGCAAGTCCCTCTTTATCGTTTTACCCTGTCCAGATCTGGAGCACCCAAAGTGCACACCTTGTCACTTACTTATGTTCACAGATTACAGACATACTCACTGATTATCGCATGTGAATTTCGATAGCCCAGTCCACAAAAAGCAAAGTTCCTTAAACAAGCGTGTACACAGCGGTTCATGTCAAAATCAAGAGAAAACAGAACAAACCATAATGACGTCCAACTTGCTTTTGAGGAATGATTATTTGACAGCTTTGCGCATCGTTTGTGTTTGGAATTGTATGGTTCAAAAGACAGATCGCACGGATAACTTGCCCGACCTTCTTCACTTTATCCGGAACGTACGACGGATCACAATATACCTGAATTTTTTGTTCCCCTATGACGGTAAGATCAACTGCATGGAACCCGCAAATGAATAAAATTTACGCTCAATCCGAGATGAAGCGAGTCTTAAAGCTTCAGTGATGCTGTTACATCTCACAGGCACAATCACGCCTCGAATCTGAAAACGAGAGAGAGCATGCGTTGAGTACCATGGATTGACTTCAAGACTGGAAGATGGCTTAGCATTAATCCCTAAAGGCTACTCGGTGTTCTGCGTTCGTGGATTTTTGAAACATTCGGCCGGTCAGTCGGGCAGAACAGACTAATACTTTGAAATCACGCTGACACAACTGGCAATACTACAGACGAAAAAGAGCTAGATCGTAGGAAAAGAGAATGAAAGTTAATAAAGCAAAGAAGGGAAAAGTCCGCTAAAGTAATCCTCATTCAGAATGCAAGGATGACAGCAGTGCGAAAGAAAGAGCAAAATATGAGCAAACCTGCTTGCACTTCGCCACATCGTTTCCGCTCTTTACGCCCACTACTTTACCATTCTCGTACACTATGCAGTCTACAGGCTTGTCCAGCATATACGTTCCTCCATATATAGCACTCAACCTAAACTGCTGAACTGATCACATGTGACAGCACTACACTTAGCTGCTAATAAAGCTAGGAACTACTGCCAACTCTTCATCCACTTTGTGTTTGAAAACATTAAGCTCTTCAAACAAGGCTTTTGCGCATTTCAAACAGTCTCGCGCTATCTATTCAAAAAGCAGCAGCCAAAAAATTAAGAGAAGTTAAAATCCAGTAAATTAGAAATAAATTCAAGGGATTAACGATTAAAAAAATCAAAAATTCAACGATAAACAGGTTCAAGCGATCAACGCCCCTTAGCAATTTTGAGTAGTTCGGGAACATAGAGTGCAAAACCATCAGGGGGCACCCGCGGATGAAATATCCTAACATGGACACTTCGTTCCCGGCTCCTGTTGTCACCCTTCAGGGTCACCAACTCCCAACTTCGTCTCCTAAACCAACTCCGCCAGAAAACCTAGACGCTGTCTCTCATCGATACGAGGAAATTTTTTCCAGTTGCTAATCCTGCTTAAAAAACTATTCGCAACAGTTACGAAGCTACTCACTTGAACCTCAGAACCCTCTGCACCTGCCTGATAAAAACTGGTGGGAAAATACCGAAACTAAGACCAGCACTTTTTACAGACTTCTAACCTTGGCCATGAGAAACGTGAAACAATAAACTGCAATCAGTGGTTAGGTTGTAACTGGATCCGCGCCAGATTCGACTAGTCCAAATAATAACCGGAAGTAGGTTCAGAAAATTCGCAGCGTTTTTAACAGCTTTGAAAGAAAAATAACATTGCTGCAAACAGCGAACCTAGCAAATCCTTGTGGCAATTCACCGAGGCCATAAAGAGGATAGAGATATGGAGATTTGCCATAACGGGCGAGGGAATCCGAATAAAGGCGAATCTTCTCGACCGTCGGAGCAAACAATTCATTCTTGTAGCTGAAAAGCAAGACTTTGAATAATGTGAAGCAAGACATACACTTACGGCTCGTATTATATCGCATAAGTGCACAATACCCTTAAACATAACGCTGCAACAGCCCAACCAATACACATGGAATTCAGAGCTCGGAAAGTACAGTGAATAGTTAAAATCGTGCTCTAACGTGTATATTATTAAAATAAAGCACTATTAACAGATCACAGCATTAAAAAGCAAAGTGATTCACTATGACCAATGGAAATGCAACTGCACCGACTTATTTACGGTCTGTATGGCACTTCAAGAACATCAGTTAAAATGAATTGTCAGGAGCCATTTCATGCACACATACAGCACTTCAAACAATTTTAAATGCCGCCGCTCGCCTACACGAAAAATTCAAATACCCTCTATGAAAAGAGATCGACCTCTACCTGCTCCTAACCCCGAAATTCAAATTTTTAAACGACAAAACAAAACTTACTTGTCATCCCGATAGAGCGCTAATGCGTGGCCAGTAAAATCGGCCGTGTTCTCATCGAGGCCGAACTTTTCATACACCTATGATGCGAACAACAATGATCAGAAAGCAGCAAACTATTCACCACACAACGTAGTACACATCATCACATCTCTGGTGGTCTCAAACAGATGAGCGTTTAATGAAAATGAAGTAGATCTAACCGATTTGGTCTTGCTCAACTAACTATTAGAGTGTCAAACATGTCCCCAACGAACAGCACAAAAGAATAATTTTCTTTTTAAAGAAGAACTTGGAATTTCGCATAAATCTGAAGTGCACGGAACGCACTGTATTAAAAATAAACTAAAATTCCTAGCAACTTTCCGAAGCTCCATTCGCCACACTTTTCGAATGCGCAAAACTGTGCCTTTTTAATTTCGTTCTCTCTTTCAATTTAATTTTCAAACCAGAAACTAGGGAACGTTCCTTGCTGCGCCTTCTACCTCCATCTAAACGATTTACAACTCAGAGCCAAACTAACGCTTAAATTTAAGTTAAAAACATTAATAACCTGCAGTGCCCTAGTATGTCGAAAAATTGCACAGAGGTACTCAAAGAAAAAATTACTTTTACTCTCCAATTTCAGATATTATGAGATGAACGGCACGGTGAGCCGATTAAAACGAATGTAGTGTCCCCACTGCCTTCGCCCCTACCAAAAAGCAATTTGATACCCCGTCGACCCAACCAGGGTCTATTTTTCGACTACTACCATATTCACCTAAGAGTAATACGTATTTCGAGTGAAGGAACAACAAAAGCGGCATATGTACCTGCTGCATGGTATGAGTGTTGGGATCCATCCCCTCATATGTCGCCTTGTTATTTATGTCGAAGTTCTGTACCCAAATCAAGAACTTCTTGAACCGCCTCTTTTCGAACATCCCCATTAAACCTGCAAGAAACGCGCGAATCCCAATAGCACATTGCCGAATAACGCAAAACAAACAGACCACCTAAAATTTCATCCCTTCCTCCTTACGAGGTAATTTTTTATTGTACAATTGATGACACCTTGCGCAAGCTCTGCAGCAATCCCACAAAGAGAAACAAAGCACCACATTTTTAACAAGAACTCAAGCCCAGTTTCTACAGCTCATGTAATCTGACCACCACATAAATGCATTCAACTGGCCAGCACAATTGGCATTATAAGAGCAGCAAGATCATGCAACTTCCGCACAAACAAAACATTCAGTAAGCATTACTTGCAGAGATGCAAAAGAACTCCTCCGCAAGCAGAATAAAATACCTCAAAAAGAACACATTATGAACAGAACACGATTATTACGCGCAAACGTCTGCATAAAAGTGGTCACGATTACACCCAATCTCAGGCAATCCGATATCCTGTATGGCCGGGATCTTCGACGCCTTGATTTGTTCACCACTGCACATAAATATCTCATAAATGATAGAGACGAATACGTCAGGAATAGAAACCAACTTGTGGCAAGGGCTTCCATTTCATCGGCGGGTACCTTGTATACCTTGCCACCTTTATAAACATACGAACCCTCAATCGACTTGAACTCGAGGTAGCGCGTCACGCCAGTATGGATCAACAGCTGAAATAACCATCATGCTACCTGATCTAATCGAATCACATAGTGCCTCTTCAATCCACCCTCCCCCACCAGGTCTTTATTTAAATAGCCAAATTGGAACTGCAGCGGTAAGATCGTAGTAATGACTTTGCTTCAGTGACCGGAATCGATGGACACTGATCTGATCTAAGGTGTCGAAGAAGCTTAAAACTCTCTTCTTTCGGATTTTTTTTCGGACATTCTGTAATCCCCGATCACTTTTCTCTGTCGTTCATTCACCGCCTAACTGCGGTTCGCTTTCTGAACAAAAGAAGCTTATGGTTAATCGCTCGGGGAATAAGGGCAAGGAAATGAGGTTGCTCAAGCGTGAATCAAATTGAAGTGAGCTCGTACCATCGTTCTACTCGCCACCTTCGAACACTAAATTCCCACTAGATCAGTAAATTTGAACGGTAACTGTGCTCCACAAAGGAACCACAAGAGCACAAAAGGAACTCCACTAGGTCATTAACGGCACCATTTAAAAGCAGAAATTGGTGACGAAGCCAGTCAACTCGGTGTGTAGCATTCAGAGTCTCTTACCCAGTAGCCTCATTCAACTCTCAACCCCACTCCCTCACCGCAACCATGAATACGCATAATAAAAGCGACTCAACCTAACATCTTCAATCTAACACTTAGAAAATCCACATAGATACATCATCACCGCTAAATTTAAGGCAACAGCAAGTCACACAAGTAGAGATTACACACCTTGACGAGAGAACCATTGGCCATCAAAAATTTTGGAATGAGATCGACGTTCCAATCCCTCCCTCGACCCATGTCTGTCGATGGTTTTGCGTTCGGTCCTAAAATAACAGCAAAGCTAATCAAAAGAGAGCAAGTGTGTCGCAAAGCATGACTTGTAACCACAAACGATCGATCATTCATTGTTTAACTGCGGTGAACAAAAGAAGCTCATGGTCAATCGCCATGCTACCTTATTCTTCAACATTACAAACCGTAGAGTTCTCTTCACATAAAATCAACTTCACGCAACTGTATATCTTGGTAACGAAGAGATGACCGCTTTTGAACGATTGTGAGTAATGGAATAAATCACAAGAGATGATTCTTTAACGGACAATAACGAACTGAAACTGGTAGCAAACCAAGAAATTTCTCGAAGAGTTGCTCCAGCGGCGTCAACGAGGCTGACTCGCCACCGTAATAATTGTTTCTGTCGATATGGAGAATCTTTTTACCCGATACGGATAGCATTCCCGACAGAATGCATTCCTGTAATGGGATGAATTGTCCACGTACAAAAGTATTCGTTAGAGTGATAAGCATCTAAAACGAAGATTGACTTAATCGCCTTTTCGGTTCGACTACACCAACAGTCTGACTGTTGTCCTTCTACGTCTCCCGGGCTTGCAACTCCAATAAATTAATGGTGCTCTTATAGGGTTGCGCGGATTTGATAGTTCACTAGAGACAGCGATCGGGTAAGACCAAATTAAGCGCACAGATTATCACGAACCAACAAACAAGCTCGATTCACTGTGCTTCGACAGTTACACCCAAACCAAAAATTAGTAAATGAAACGAGACTATTGAGCATAATGGCGTTTTAAATCATTTCGGACGAATTCAGAGAGAGGGAGAAGGAAAAAGAAAGAAAGAGATGACGTCGGGGGTGAAGTAAAACGCATTTGTAACGGCTTCAAATTATAGAAGTAAAAGTTCACTATAAGAAATAAGCAGAAAATATTTGATGGCAGCTGTTAAGAACTCTGCAATGGTCCTGCAGTTGATCTGTGCAAAACGTTGAAGGGAAGATTTTTTAAGGAACAAGAAGTCGTTGGTGGGTAGTTAACGCTGCAACGCTGGAATAAAATTACCTCTTGAACTCATATTGTTTAAACCTAAAATTTAGAGAAACGCTCATCTGTCCAACTGAAAAAAAAAATCCGTCTTCGAGGTAAAATAACTACATTCAGCTATATATCAAACATGCTCACTGGTAGATGAACTCATGTTCAGTCTATTTCGAAAACAACAACCTCGAATATTCTAAATCCCGTCGCATTTGATTCCAAACCGCTCAGTTCTCTTTTCCGTTACCCCCACAACAATGTCGAATACTCCAATTCACTAAGACCGCCACTCAGCATTGTGCTTTCAACTTCAGCACATAAGCTGCGAGTATCTGCTACTCAACTACGCTCACCTCAGAATGAATCTGAAAGGGCGATATAAGGAAGGAAAAGGTAGAATGGGGGCACAAGCCCGTTGAGTCAACAAAATCATCGCATCATAACAAAAAGAAAAATGAATATTACCTTGAGACCGGTTCCAAGAACGATGGCATCGTATTCCTCGTCCATTTTGGCACAAAAACGGGCGACTGACGGCCTCTGAAATCATTTCCTCTCCATCACCACATTTTTTGTCACGGACGCAATCGACGGCATCAGCGACTTACGTAGATGAGTGATCAAATGCGAGGCCAGCCAGGTGCGGCCAACGAGTGCTCTGTTAACTATGTGGTACTACCGAATGCTGCAGCAATGGTGAGAGATGAACGGAGTGAAAGGGGATGCGACACTCGGAAATGCGTCGCATCTGCATGGGACCTCGTAGGACGAACAACCGAGAAAACATTCTCAAGTGAACAAAAGCGAAGCCGCAAAAAAAATTGACAGTGCACAAAGTAACATCCACAGCATAACACGGGGCTGCGGATGTTATTCCGCAAAGTAGCATTCCCTTTTTTCTGCAGACGACGCTCACAGTGTTGCTGTTGTAATTCTTGAGTGTTGCGTTGTTCCACTGCTGTTGAAAAGTCGCCGAAAACTGTATCCTTCTTTCGCCTCCCAACAAAGATGTGATAAGCATAACCGAAAGCCCTTAATGTCAAAACATTTTCGCCCAATTTACTCCTCTATGGCTTCCAATGGCAGATTCTCGGACTGTCCGGAAACACTCCGCCCCGATCACTTCCCGCAAATCCTACTGTTGTCCACACCGTCTATTCGCCCGGACCGCTGCTTGTGCCTTTTCGCTCATTCTTGCTGCCCTGCTGATCTAGTTTCCGCATGTTTCTTTTTCTTCAGAAAACTGCACTAAACAGACAAACACGGCATAACTCTCTGCTCACAGATAATAACGCCAACCATCCCGACTCCTCTTCCCCTCCGCCGCCCAAAAGAAACGACGTCATCGTGAGCACTGCTGACTCACACCTCAAGCAAAATGAATACAGGCTAAATGAGCGAAAGCAACGTGTGCAATAACTGGTCTAGCACCCGGAAACAAAACTATGCAGACTATAAGAGGTATTACAGATCGCAGTGCGGCAATTAACGTCACAGTTTAAAGCTGCAACGCTAATTTCAGGCCCTTCCATAGGGAAATGATGCTAGCTGAAGTTAGAGTCCAGCATGGATCTCGGAAAAAATTGCCAACAATGCTCGAAGAACGCTAATATTATATATCCCATCATGTCTTCCTTAACTATAAAAGAACTTCCCTACTGCCGAAAACATTATTCCTGATATCTTAACGCTCCCGCCTGTAAGCTACAACCTTTAAAACGAAACCTTCGAGGAAGTACCACTACAACGTAATATGTGTAATTCGCACCAAATAACAACTCCCCTCTTCTTTTAACCCCGGCCACCCTACTCTCCATCAAGCTGAATAGGAGTTTGTCAGACATCTCCCCTCATTTCCCCATAACCGCAGAACTTCTCCGCACTCATCACTGAGATTACAAAGCAAGAAATGACTGATGCTTTGCTAGTCATTTGCAATTGAAGTGCAATAACAAAACAGCCCCCTGAAGCATTGACTGCTTTCGAGCAGTTATCAGAGACGTCTAGAATAATGACCACTACTACGCGCAACCGGCATCAAGTTTCGGGAGTAATCGCCTCTAATGATGCAATCCGAAACTGCTCCGAAAAGTAAAAATCGTCCAACTCTAAACATGCAGAAACGCGAAAGCGTAACCCCTATTCACGGCTGCAATTAAATTCACCAGGTAGTTCCATCTGGGGAGCTTGGATCTCACCTCAGAGCCGATGGGGCTTGCTATGCACGCGTGCAACAATCGCACCCTCACATAAAACGCATTGCCGATGTCAACTTTCGCAGTTTTGTTTGCATGAGTATTGCGCCACTGCCTTTTGTCTCTACACGCGCGTTTGCCTACAGCGTCCGCCTGGCAATTACAACATCAGAACCACTGCACCTATCCCAAATCTATAGTAAGCGTTGGAACTGCACCACGAGCAAGCTGATGATCCGTCGCTTCATGAAGGCGGGCTCATCCTTACGAACCAAACACCATCCACCTGAACTAGCTACCTCCCAGAATGAAAGGCGGAATGCGGGAGTAACACAAGCTCGTCACGCCATAAATCTATATGAGCCATTATTTAGAACAAATCAAAAGGCTCTTGTACATACACGCCATAGGCATGCTGTCGGATAATCTGCCTTCTAACACAAAACAACAGAGCTTATAGGCATGCGCAGCAAGCAGTCATCATCACCGATAAACCATGACCCGCAGAAAGAATAAAACTCACACATAATCCGAGAAATCGAAAGCGACTACCCGCACATTCTCTATGTTTGCGACAAATTTCCAGACTACCTGCCTCCAAAAAATCCGGCAATTCCCACGACACAGCTGCCTCAGCCTGATTAACGACTACAACGACGGATTAGACTGAAGCCTGCTGCGCAACGCACTCTCAAAGCCCATTTGACCGCTAGCAAAATTACACACATCATGGCGCTTTTGTACTGAATACGCTATGCTAGTGCATCGGAAAGCGCGAAAGTACATGTTTCACGCAAACGTTGAAGACACAGTAAACATCTATGCAACGTCGGATACAAACGCTCGTTTAAACTTGAACGAGGATTATCGGTGGTGCTATTGCACATAAACATTATCCTCTTTCATAAGAAATGCAGGCATGCAACACTTACAAAAAGCACACTATGAACGATGAAAATATCACAGGCCGAATGAGACAATCGGCTACAGAATAAGAGGAACATCATTAAGACAGCGTCGAATCATTTTATTTGGAAGTAAATAACAACAGGCGTTTATCTCGAATGACTCACTCGCCCGTAATGCACTGATTGAAAGTGCCACTGCAAGAGCTGTTACTTGCCCGCTGCACGCCGGACAACACGCGAATTATGCACGTGACCGCCCCCACGTCATCGCCTTGAACTTTTATCCACGGCACTTCCATATGTTAGTGACATTGTTGCAATAAAATCCAAACAAAACAGGTAAGCCAAAACGAAATACTAGATCAAAGAATCTAATTTGCACCAATGAACTGCTATGCAAAAACGGTTGCCTTCTTTATACAGTACGACAATCTTTTAACAGGACATTTTAAGACCACAGATTCTTTTTTTCCCCCCCCCCCCCCCCCCCACCGCTTCCTTCCAACAATACCTGACAGCCTAATCTAAAATAACCCCTATGTTCTAAACTGTACGTGCGTCCAAATGAAGCTGTAACTACCGCTTAGTGAACTTGCACTGTAAAAACCGAACGTGTCACTTTCGCGCTTCCACTCAAACATTCATAAATCATGGGTCGCCCATTCATTTACATGAGTGTTTCAAGCAGCAGGAAACAAGCACAGCTGTATGAGAGGAAAGAAATCACGATTGAAGTAAATGTTGCCGAGCCTGCCGACAGAGTTATGATGCTGAGAAGCACAGCAAAATTTCAGCTACACGTAAAACCATTCTCACCAACCCTGCATCCTCCTTAGTTTCGGAGGAATCAAACTCACCTCCTCCCAAAATCCTTTCTTTAAATCTAAATGCTTCTACCTCGACGCACTGCATTAAACGGCAACTTGTGCAATGCTAGAGGTGGCAGCCCACTTTGTGTGCTTCTTCAACGTTTCACTGCCATGAGAGCGTAATTGATAGCAGTGCAATCAGTCCACGACCATTTGTTGGCGAACGGATTGTAGGCGATGCCATGCACGAGGCGTACATCGCAACCGTTCGACTCCAATTTATGCCGTAGCACCTCCGGCTCAATGAATTTCGACCAATCATGTACTCCCGACGGAACGGCTCCGAACACCTCCTGCAATCATATGATTGTTACGCAAACATCACTTCTGCATTTGGGGAGCGCCTCTCTCCCTAAGGATTACGAAAACACACTTTTTTTACGAACTGTAATCTCATGAAATAGCCAGCTATTCGACAAGCTTGTCTTTTATGAGAAATATTCAGTGCGATTACACAGCACGTAAAAGTGTGCGCAAGGTGTAAAGCAATTAAACAACACTGAATATTGTAGGGCTAGTTTCCGTAAAGCGGACAAACGGAAGTTGGACGAAATACAGACGCATTTCGGGGTCACTGATAACAGTTCAGTGAACAAGTGCCTTTGATGCATTACCGGCAATTATGAGCGATGAGATAATGATGCCGATATATCGAAACACTTCAAGAAAATAGCAAATTGAAGCAGCACAAACGAAGAGAAGAGATAAAGGCTAAAATATGAAAAATGCAAAGAAAAGAAACCACAGAAGTCGAAGAAAGAGCAAAGTATGCGAAAATGATTTGACTAAAGCTGCTAAAAGATTTAGATGCGGAGATAATAGCGATAAAAGAGCTGGGAAGAAGATCGACGGAAGAAAACAAACAGAGATAAGCGAATATCGAATGCCGCTAGAACAATTTCCTCTGACAACATGACGAATACGCAATTCAAACAAACAGTGCACTCAAAGCAACCGACAATCTTATATCAAATGCAGCAAGCTTCAACGGGAGTGGAGGAAATGACATTATAGACAGGTGAACAAATCCTCTGAAAATTCGTCTTTCATAATATCACTCCTCCCACACGCATAACATGGGACTTTTACTTCGCAATTTCTTGCTTACTTCACATTTATCAACCACTGTACAGGGTTGGTGACTTCAATCTAAATCTGAACTAGGCCGTTATGATGAATATTTCCAAACGACGTGCACCCCCTCCTTCAGTTCTACTTTCTAAAGCACTGAAGGTCGGTGTGGGACCAAATATTTCTTTATTTCATCTAAACCATTCTAGTCAAATTACACTGCAAAAATAAACCGGACGATAAAGGAAAGGAACCAGTACCTCTGCCATCCAAACTGCGAAAATCCGACTAGCGAGCGTTTTGTTGATCGTTGTGAAGAAAAGTGGCGCACCGCCACGCGCTAGGCGCACGCACGCCTTGATGAACGTATCAACGTTTGCGACGTGCTCCACAATTTCGGACGCCACGACCGCGTCGAATCCTGCAGATCCAATGCCTCATACTTTTTTCAGAAGACGGCATCAAATGAATTTCTGGCATAGGACATCAAGCACTCACAAGTGCAACAAATCATACATATAACAATATCATTTCCTGAGGAATGCCTCAATTCGAAGCACCCCTCTTCTGCCTTTTCCTTTCATGGTCCACGCGTACTCCTCTCAATTTTGTGCGCGCCACTCCAACCGAGAACACATTCAAAATGCTGACTCCCCGTGATGCAGCATTGGTCGTGACCATAGCCTCCAGTCAAGATGAGTGTGGATTTCCCTGCAACAGTACTGAAAAACGCAAACATCAAAGTCCTGAGACTTGTACCTCGCCCGAATGGCCAAGAATTAGGGCTAATTGGGCGGATTCGGACAGTGCACAGGCATGAAAACTACCGCAGAAAAACAACAAATGCACTCTTGCAATTTCAGACCACTTAGTTCTTTGCCGGTGACTGCAAATCATTGTGCAAACTGCCCCAATACCTCGTATCGCTGCCTTAGCGAGATGTAATTACAACGAGTTTTAGCTCGGCAAGCATGATGCACAAAAACTACTTCCGCTATGAGAAATTTTGGCGCAGAGTTATTGTGCAGACAATGGAAACTCGAATCCACATAACGCCTGACTCAGAAGTCTTCACTTCAACTTCGATTAGTTCCACAAACCGGCGCTGCCAAGTATAACGCCACATCCTCGAGAAACGCTCAACTGCAGCTGAAGATCGCAAAGTGAGGGATAGTTAGCTTGAAAAAAAACGAACAACCGCCGTCGACTTTACCAATGGAAAATCATGCACGACATATAACCCGACAGCATGAAATGGGCAGGATTCGGCAGACTCCACAGTTATGAAACACATCATTCGGTCAGCATCAAGGCTTCACATACTTTATAAAGATCCGAAACTAATGCGACCTTCATGGGCAATCTGCGTCACAAAGCCTCAACTGCCAGGTGTATTCTGCGTTGCCATGAACTGGCCAAAAACAGTAGTAACGTCCACCTGACTTACTAAACGTCAGTGATGATTTCCTCGCCTCTTATCAAGCAGGAATTATTTCTAAACTTCATAAACGACCCCAGAGACCTATCTGACTTCATATGTATAAATGCCAACATCTATTCTGGCTTTCTCGACTCAAGCGACCCTGCCTTGTAAATCCGCCTTTCCACAACGTATCTGTCCTCTCTCTGCACTCCTCAGCAAAATATGCTGATGCCCGTCAGCGCAGTCTACATTCGATGGACTAATCTGTGTCAAAACTGGAAGCTTTTGTTCATCGGCTTAAAAACACCTGCTGGTCCTTTCTGGTATTTCGAAAGTATCGAAAAGAGCCAGTGAACAGATTCAGAAGTTTAAAGCCAGCGAAATGGGCCAAAGTTTCAAAAAGAAAGTAAGCGAAAAGCAACGAGAATTCTCTGCAGGAAATGACCAAAATCTTCCAAGCAGCCATAATTCGCAAGGGTTACATGAACGAAGTGAATCAAAAACTTTCTGAAGTACAGTGGATGTTTTAAAAACTTTTACTGCTCTAAATTTTTAAGTTTCATGAAACTGGAGCAACGAAGTAGATCAGAAACTTCCTGAGGCAGTGTGCACGCTCATGAAAGTTTAACCTGCACGAGTCACAGCACCTCGTTCGTAAGAAACGGCGAACTTGTTGAGTTCAAAACATCGCCTATGTCACAAAAAAGTTCTTCAAAACTTGCTTGCAAAACGAGTGAATCGAGTCGAAAAAAGTTCGCATCTACTGCGGACGTCTCTGAAACATTGCAAATGCTAAGGTCTGCAGCACCTCTCCACTGAGAACTATGCCCAGTAATACCGGCCCTACTTTTTAAAACATGAAAAGTATGCCATGAAAATTCTGAACACGTAATTCTCAAAATCCGTTATGCAAAAGTGAGTGAGCGATGTCTGAAGGAAAGTTTCTGATACAACAGGCGTGGTCCCATTTTTTAATAAGGCACCCACCGAGGAGTGTTTCATAAGCTCCACAGCTGCTGACGATCCAAGTGGTTTGTGGCCATTTTTGATAACCGAAGGCTATCAAACAGGTGCTCGTAGCCGCTCTTGGCAACTGAATGTATCGGAAATTGCTTTTAGAGATTTTGCAAAAATTTTCGACCATGGAAAAACCCTTAGAAAATCTCCCTCTCTTTTCTCTAAAGCCAGTTGCGAAAACTTGTGAGGGATCGGGTGTCTGCACCAATCCAGCTTTCTCCTTCAATTCAAGGATTTCGAGCGTGAAATGCTCATACATTTTTTGTATGAGCACTCCTTCCCTGGTAGCCCCGCTCCCGATCTTGTCATCACTTCAGTAGTTCGTTTAAAGTAACAAAATAACTGCTCCGTTTAAAAAGTAACAAAACAAACCCGACGCATTTGTTTCGGCGAACTTTTCGACGGTCGAGCATTCGAGGTGAATCTCACCGCATTTTGGTGGTGAAGCATGGAAAGCACTCGAAACAGCGATGCACGCCGCGCGTACTGCCTCTTCTGAGGCATCGATACCACAAAGCGATGCGCCCAGCCGAGCCAAAGGAATCGATAAAAGCCCGCCTCCACATCCTACATCCACCAAACGAATACCCGCCAACTGCTCCTGCAAAAGAAAAACATTGAAACCCTCAGTCCTATAATACACATCGGAAAGCCAGCTCTCCCCTATTCTTCAGCAAGCCAACATATGTGCAGAACTCCGATGAAAGGCTGAGACACAAAAGTCAGATCAGCAGAATGTGATGCAGGATACATCGTATTCTGCACCAAAA
Organism: Ascaris suum; assembly: GCA_013433145.1. NCBI lineage: Eukaryota > Metazoa > Nematoda > Chromadorea > Rhabditida > Ascarididae > Ascaris > Ascaris suum. The sequence goes on along the minus strand of CM024187.1, from coordinate 13,925,486 downwards.
CATTTGCATTACATATGAAATCCTTCGGGGGGCAACATGAGACAGTTCGAGCAATGCAACACTGAAGCGAGTCAGAGTTGTGAAAAGATCCACTACTGGACTACTTTAGCAAAGATCCGCGGGAGACTCATAAAGCTCTTACAAATGCTCTAGTTTGATTCTCTCAGCTTAGAGCGGTTTTCATATGAAACCAGCAGGCATAAAACTTTAGTCCACTTTTTTTGGAAAGTTGCATTCTTAAACATCCAAATAACGACCAAAAAACAGCTCATGAGCAAAATTTTACCTGCGACGGTCTAATGTGGGCGCTGTGCCACAGACTTGAAAGCATGAAAATAACAGCACCTATTAAACTTATATAATTATTCTCAACTGCGTGCGGAAATAATTTTCTTTATGACCTGTCATTTCAACTGAAATAACAAAAAAGACTGAGCAGAGCATCTTATTACTTATGCATTTCTTCACTACATTATTTCTGAAAAAAATTCAGAATACCGACGCAGTAAGACAAACTCGGTCCACCAAAAACCAAAATCTTAAAACGATCGTGATGGATCTTAAAAGGAAAGTGCGCAAATAAGAGAAATCTCGGTTCACGGTCAGGTTAGAAGTATATTGTAAAAAGGACTGCCGATCCGACAAATGCATACTCACAGCACCATTCCACCACAACAGTACGTCGCAAAAAAAAACCACTACATGCCAAAATCAATTGCTGATGAAGACAGCGCTTACCTGCTGATCGGGATCAGCCTTTGTGATCGAGTCCACAATCCATGGCACTCGAATCTGGTTGAAAGAGTGCAACGCTTTGAACGAATCTTCTTCGTTGGCCCATTGTGAAGAAAGCCTTCCAAAACGTCGTATCTCTTCTGCGTCTACGGAATCGAACGATGAATTTGTGAACAAGCGTGTTCCGAAAGCAGTACTAGCTGACGAGGATGAAGCAAGCCTTTCACACAAGGTTGCATGCCCACTCCTAGCACGACGAAGCAGGCCAAGACGCATTCTGTAGCCGTGACCGGACAAAGCTGGAGACATCGTCGATCATAAAACCTCTGGCCGAAATTTCGAGAGCCTGATGCGGTGCAAAACAAGCGCTAGGAACTTGCTTCCGAGACGGATCTATCTACCAGGTGATATCTTTAAAAGGCTTAGTTATATTTCCGAACTGACTGCTAAGTGTCACTTTCTAAGAACATTTCGCATTGGTGGGACGGCATACACTGCTCTTCCTTGATCAAGGGTGAGCAGTACCTTCGCAAACCAAACAAGACACTCAACTCTAGGCTACTGTCCACCATCCATCCCTAGTCCACTTCCTGGTGGCAAGACATGATTTGGTCAGAAGAGACACCCAGTGTACAACAGACTAGCGTCGATCGTCTCGTTCTATCAAGACGGTGAATGCTGTCGCATACTCACATCGTTCTCAACTACTCAGTGCAGACTTGTGCCTAAACTACCTCCTTCGTTACCGCACCCGCTGATGTTGCGCAAGCCGACATCTTTTCTTTTCCCCTCCTCTCTTCCCACCCCCGCCGCCTCATGCTCGAAGCCCAGATCGGACTATTTTTGAAAGAATAAGCTAAAACTCTTTGTATAATTTTCACTCCAGCAACTTTAGCTGCACGAACCCTAGCAAACCGAATTACACCAAGCATTCTAAAAAAGTGGCGAAGAGAAGCACACTCAGAGGTTGGCAGGCCCGAGGACAAGTTTTCAAGCACAGCCATCATTTTAAAGAAGCTTTACTCACTGCAAAGTCACGAACATATAGTACAGTAGAAGCAAACGGCAATTGCTACAATGAGACCGTTTGTCTGCGGCTAAAAAACTCGAAAAAATTCGCATCCTTAGACATCAGCAACAATCTAATGTTTCGATAAGCGCACACAAAACAACCCCCATTATCACATTATGGTGCCCGATCTGCGCCCACAAGAACTCCTCTAATCCTTTCCGCTGAGGAATTTCGAAAGGAAATCCTTCGGCTTCGGTTCCACATTCTCGCGGAATAGGTAATTACGGACGTGATCGCCGTTGTAGAAGGCGTTCCGAATACCCACCATATGCTGAAATACAAACGATCAGCACAACTGCCCCCTAGCCAGTTTATCGTTCTTACGATTACTCTACGCATCGGAAATGGGACGACCGTTGCTCTTACAATTACTGGTAGCAACACATTCAATGAGTGTCAAAGAGTCGATAAACCAGTGTCACAACATGAAGGTCGACGAACGCTATGTCGAACCATGAAACGCAATTCGGCCTTGGCATAGCACACCATATACACCTAGCAAAAACCACCCAAGCCGATCGCGTCAACTGCGTATGATAAGTACAAACAATCATCACAGAAGTCGAGATATCAGCTTGAACCCACTCGAAATGGTCTTTCAATGAACTTCGCAACTGAAAGAAAAAAAAAAGCCCGAAGAAAGCAACTAAAATTAACTCGAAAATTCATTGCTCTCTCCGAGCTAAAGGAAATTAACCAAAAAATCTCATTGTGTTGACTACCACTGGAAACCTTCCAATGAGCATCCAACGACGCCGTAAGCAACACTGCAATGAAAAACGAATGCGAACACGACCCTAAATAAATGCGCATCTCCCCTTCTCAAGAAAAAGACCTCGTTGCAAAACCGCAGCGGTAGATCCTGGAATGGGATCGTGTTGTAATTGCTTCGGGTGTGAGAAACAGAAGGAAAAAAGAACGATGAAATTAGTAGCATGTCTGAGAATATGTTGAAAGTCGCCGCCGTAATACTCGCAAGGACAGGGATAGGGACGTACCTCTGCTCCTGAGAACTTAATGGGCTGCGCCCTTTCCATTCGAAACACTAACCTGCTTGCATTCAGCAACTTTACGGTCGATTACCCGAACGTCGTTGAGATGAGCATTATTGGTGAATTGCTTCTTAAGCACTGCACGGAAAACTGGCAGCGGCATATCGTGTAACTCATAGTCCCACCAGAAGGTCGGCGCCAGACGCTGTCTGCAAAAGACATCATCACTATTCATTACTCCTTCAGAATGCAGTGATGTTTTTCACTTCCCACACTCCCAAAAGAAGACCTCACAGTGCGTATGCCCCTCAAGAAAGAGGCACAAATCCCATTGTGTCGAACCGAACAGGAAGTACAACAATGCAGTTTCCATCAAAACAGAATTAAAACATTACAAACTCTACGAACAAAACATCCAACATAATCTGTTATAAGGCGACGGTGACTGTTAAACTAACACCAGCAATACTGAATGGATCGTTTTCACATCAAGTTCAATGTGGACCTCGCGCCATTAAGAAAGCATCAAATCTCTAAGGAAAACAATCATTACCCATTTTTAGTTAAGACGAGAAATATCTGGTAATAGTTCTCCACTCGTGTTAAACACGCACACTTCGACAATTCTGCTGAAGATGCCTATCAATTTCATCAGGAAACAATTAGCGGCCAGTTATAAACTGGTCGCAAGTCTTAGCTCACTCATTTTGGATGGTTTCAACTTCAAATAGAACAAATGATGTACACCTGCAAGGTTAGCCACTTTGCGGATCACTTCTCAAAAACGAGGATTCCTGCAGAGCAGCACTCCCCGCCAAGGTCCCGTGGGATGCATGTCTACAACTGTCGCTGTCTCGTGTGGAAAGGACGACAATTTTCGTCGTGGGAAAGCGCTCGAATATAGGGCGAGGATGCGTGCAGAACGACAAGAAACAGAAGCAATCCTGTATGTTCCGGAAAAATTAAAAATGTGTTGGCTGTAGTCGACAGCTTCAGAACCCAAAGAAACGAGAATCCGTTGCGGTTTCAGGAGTTGAAAAGCTGATCTCGGAAGTTCAAAGAGGAGCATCTCCAAAGCAGAGAATAACATTCAAGAAAATTGGCTCATGTGGTGGTAGGACAGGTTATATAACTCACATTCTCCCACTAAAAGGAGCTTCGTAAACAAATACACTCAAACTGAAAGAAAAAGACGCCTTTTTCGCAACGCGTTGAAATTATCTTTTCGATATGTCTATTCCATTATCCGGAAGAACTCTATCCACAACTAGCATACAGAAGTGAGCGTTCACGTGGACCAGTGGGAAAAGGGAATAAATCAACGACGAGAAAACACCATCGCCACCGACCACCAGCGCAGAGAGTCAAGCGTGTGTGTGGAAAGTGGAAACGCTGACTCTTTGGAACACACACGCACGACACACGCAATGCAAAACTATCGCTTGCCGTATTGGGCACGATGCAGCAGTCTCGTTGCGGGTGCACACGTTCAATGCGCGATCCGAACGCTGCCCACAAAATAGTACACTCTGTCCGGAGCGCAGCACAGACAAAAGATTGTTGCAGCATATAACGCAGAACGACAGCTGATGCAAGGGTGACTGCATTGCAAAGTAGTGCTGCACTGCATGGTTTAAATGAAGCAAACTCACAAACCACAGCTGAACTCATTGAAGAACAGCTTCGACAACTACCCTCCTGGTCATACATCTCTTGCTTCGCAGTCCTTTTCGACAAACCGTGCTTACTTTACGTCACTTCTGGATTCACAAAAATTGCTCCTCATGCAAACTTACTAGTATTCTAGGATAGAAAAATTCCAGGAACATCCATGCTCATGTCTTTCGCAATCTTAACTCTATAGCAGTTATAAGTGGTCGTAGTTCTCTATTTATTGCTTAATACTTGAAATGCAAGAAATTGCTGCCTAATGCGCAACATTCTGCAATCATTCCGGTGCAAATTGAAGTGAACAATTTTGAAGAATCCATTCACAAAACATACAAAATGAAGAAAAATGCAAATGCAGATGAATAGCAGTTCACCCGCTGGCAGCATACATATACACAACGACTGCAACAAGCAAACGAGAGCGAATAATGGCTCGATATGGGCGCACATCATCACCACCATCAACGCCTTCATTACAGGCGAAAGTGTGTCGGTGCTCGCTGAGTGCCCACATTGCACACCAAATTCGCCCTTTACACAACCGCATGTTCTGCGCAGCAGAACAGTGAAGCGATCATACTCTCTCTGTCACTTTTTTCTTGCACGCGCACACAAATGCACAGCGAACGGCAAAAAAACCTCACATTTCATCGAACTCATGTGTGCACGGAAACTTTCAGAACCTGCCCTTACAAGCACCTTCTTCCAGGTCAGCGTAAGGAGTGGATTAGAAGGTGGGGACGGGGAGAGGGAATGAGGAGGAAACACGTCAGCAACTCAATCGCCACCATACAAAAGAGCAAACCTAAACATCTATAACAGAAAAAGGAACTTATCCTTCATGTCAACTGTCACGTGACAACGGATCGATTTTATTTGGTCTTCCTGCACTACAACTACTATAAAGATACCCTTGTGGCGAATGCATCCGCTACTGAAGCTGAACATGTCAAAATAAACCTCTATACTTAATGCAGAGGATATTTTTGGTTACTTCGCTCAGCTCCCTCCCCCCTCTTATTCCGTAAAGTAAACGGGAGAGAGCTCGAGGCAGGAAAACCGTCACGCCTGGGCCATGACTTATTCGGCAGATTACGAAAGTCCTATCTGCAAGGTACAGTCACCTCCACAGGGATGATGACTCAGCTTTAAGGTGGTGAGGCCCACATGAAGACAGTTCTCCGAATATATTCTGACGTACACTGAGGTCTTTTCTGCAGAGGCGGAAGTCGAATCTGTTTCCGCTTCACGAGGCTCCATGGTTCGAACGTGTCACGGGCGGAGGGAAGGAGATCAAACAAACCAACAAGGACGGCGGATGGGAAGTCACCTCTGCGCCTACTAAACGTCGTAACCCCCGCACATGACCTAAGAGATGGAGCTCCGCAGCAACAGAAGTAAATTATACGGTCACTGCTTCAATCAGTCTGCATTAAGGAGTAGCAACTAACACGATCACTCATACAAATGGTGCAGTAAAACGTCGGTTGTTCGCACTGGCCATTTAGGGATGAACAAGCCTTTTCCCACAATTCTACATCCTTAGTTTCGGATGTCTACATCGAGCTTTCAAACGCAGATGTAGTGGCCGTGAGCAATGAGCCCCCTCTTCGTTAATTCTTTCTTGCATGACATCGCGACTCTATAACTTCCTCCCAACACCAGATGCTGACTGTACCCTCACTGTGTCAACCTCGCAACGCATAACTTATTCAGACGAATTCAAACAGCACGGAAAAAGACCTCTCATTTGTCGTGTTCCCATAGAAAAAAACGTTCAATTCTTGCTTCCGTATCGAAGATTGCCAGCTCTCTTCACGGTGGTAGAGGACTCTGAGGGAGGCAATGACACCTTTGCCAGTAGGTCTCCAAAGCACAGCTCTGCCCGCGAAGAATCTATTGCTCTCGAAGGGGCCAACTAAGAGCATGAAAAGGCGCATACAACAAAACAATTGACAAATGGTACGTCATAAACCGTCGCAAAAAGAAGTCTGATACAACGTATAGCATAGGTCGTATGATCTTCAGTCAACGTAAACCTCTCGCTGACGGGAATGGGAATTAATCGTTTGCAAACGACGGTACACATGTGAAAAGTGTGAGTAGACCTTCGCATAAAGATCGCAAAATCAAAAGTGCTGAAATATGGTTGAGAGTATATGCGTAACAATGCTTTGTGATTCTCAGATGTAAACAACAGTTTGTGAGGAGTTCACGTAGTTCCTGTAGCAGTTGTGATAAAGAGAACGAAATAAGGAAAAGAAAAATAGCAAATGAAGACCACATGGAAGGACGACCGAACGACGGCACAGAAAGCCGCATAGATACAGATAGAGAGATGGGAGAAGAGCGCTGTTTGTGGGGGGAAAATCGATGCTTGAGGCGGCCGCCCGAGGCGTCACCACTCTAACGCTTGATTGTCGTCGAGCCCACCTTACACAAACGCATACACACCACAACAATGTTCGTGCAAGCTCATGAACTGCTGAGCACGGTTACTTAACCAATTAGCGTAAGGGAATCATTCATCGCCGCAATAAATTACGAAATTCCAAGTACTACGTTCCAAGTGCCGTCTCTGGTATGCTAAATGAAGTGCAAATACCGCTATTTCAGAGAAACGCGACAATTCGAGTAGCCATGAATCAGTCCTAAATGAAACTAAAACGGCAGTTGTTATTGAATTTTTCGTATTCACCCGATGAAATAAGTTCAATGCAATAGAGCTGCCAGATCAGGCCGGCATCAAAATTCTTGTAAGAAGTTTTAAACCTTTATATATAAGGAAGGAAATACTTGAATGAAGTAACCGTAGTCATAACGCGACATATCAAAAACATACTACATCATATCTCGCACTACTTCAGCTAAACATGGTGCTCATTCCTTTAATTGCAATAAGCAGTACAAAAATGACAACGGAACCCATAAAACTTATAAGGAACGACTATTGCATGCGCAGCATCATACCACGTAAGAAACACGATACGTATACCCAGTGTTCGATAACAAAACGACCACATAGCATTACAACTGTACTGGAAGCGATGAATCAGCGAGAAACTTATGACAGCACGACCAGAAACAACATTTTTCCACTTTATCACTCAGACCACATGTGAGCTGCTAACACAACGGTAGAGTGACGATAACAACGGCGCTGAAAGAGACTCAATGAAACGCACTGAAGGCAAGAAGGTAACGGTGAATTTGCAACATTAGGCGGAGGATAACGGGCTATCATTGAGCAAAGGCAGAAGGCTCGAAGTATGGGCAATTGGACAATCACTAAAAAACTAAAACTCGAGTAAACTAAGCTGCTCACTTCATATGAACTTAGTCGCCTCTTCACTCGCATAAACGTTTGTGTTCCCAAATGTAACTACGACCGACTGTTTTCTTTCAGTGGAGATTCATAACGTTTTTTTTTTTATTTTTTAGGCTACAACTGGCTTTTTTCTACATAATTGTTATGCAACGTCGCATGGAGATAGTAATGGACGAAAGAGGGTGATGTGGTGGTCCGAAATAATCAAAAAATTGATCTAGTGGCCTAGTTGTAGCTCGGCAATACTCAAGAGCATGTAAACACGCCAGTCTTCGAAAAGAACAGGCGATGGTCAGTGAACTCGACCACTGCATATAACTAAATCAACGTCGCAATGAAAAGTGCTCCTCTGACAGCGCAGACCTATGCAGTCACCCAATTATTGCTCGAAAACAGATCGGCACCTCCGATGAGCGCCTTGACAATTCGCCGATACAACTGGGATATACCACGTCTAATACGTGGAAAAGAAGAATAATGCTTGAAAGGAAATGCAATTACTCCTTATCTGCCTAGGGGTTTAGACTCATATCCACACAGCAAGCCACAACGAGGACTCGTATGCGAGATGACGATGAGAGAAGCCAAAATCGTTACTGAACAAAATTTGACCCAAACTAACCGAGAAGAGCATCGGCTGCGGTAACGATAACGATGAATGCAACAAAACTTACAGCTCTTTGTATGCGGAAAGCACCGAGGCGCGAGCCTGTTCCTTGTTACTGGAAACAATCGGCGCCACTTCACGAGCCAACGCCGATGCACCGGACCCAAACTTTGTGAGGCGAGAGGTTGCCATCTTATTTTAATTTAAGGTCTCTCCTTTTGACAACTGAAATTTAACCGTTCAGCAGTTGCAAACCCTGGCAGCATTATACACATGCAACGGCCCCACTTAGGGACACAGGTTATGATCACGCCTGAAGCATCAAGCTTCCAAATGCAGTTATTTCCCATGTGTCGATATTGCTACTCTAGCTTCAAAACTCACTAAAGAATTTAAAAATGTCACAAATCAACACTTCATTCTGCTTTCACATCTCCTTTGTGTCCTTACCTAGCCGTCCTCAACGGTACTCGTTCCTCTAGCAGGAAGAAAAGAAAAACGGCAAAGAAAACAAGTAATAAAACAATGGAAGCAATTGAAAACCGAAACCACGGAAAAGAAAGCCAACGGAGCTGGAAGCAACCAACTGTCTATCGCAACACTTTTATGATAACGAAGAAAACGTCAGCGATGAAGTGATCGCAGCACTTCGCTTTACCGCACGTCAATTCAAAAATTTGCATTTAAAGTTCGTGAGCGCTCAAGAGAGGAAATGACCAAGCTAGGACTAAAGAAAAAAGAGAAGGGAACTAAAGTCAATGAAAGTAAGCAATCAACTGCCTTAGCCACAACTCTTTTGAGACAACGATTAACGCATCAAACCACAACAATTCATCTTACCATAAATCCGCTCGGAAATTTGCGGCAAACACTTGCAAACGCATAACAGCGACGACTTGACTACATCGAAATGAACTAACAATAGTTGGGTCACACTTAGTCTATTAATCCACATCTCAAACCTGAGGAAGAGGTTGCAAACGGCTGGCAATTAGCTGTAGGCCGGAAAAGCCCTCGAGTTTCCACCGTTGCTTTATTATTTTTAAACAGTGCAATAAAGAATCACATGACTATGTGGATTAACCTCGTGCCCTGCACAGAAGAAAGCGAGAGAGTGAAGGCGACTACTTCTTATTCTGCTTCCTGTAATAATAAAAAAACAGCTCAGCTTATAGCAGTAACACTTCTCTTTTTTCTCCGCTTGCACAAAAGTCCCTGCATGTGCTGCCTATAGCAACAACTCGCCAATAGCAATAACAATTCCCTGTTTGTGTTGGCACGGTAGTTATCCTATGCGCAAAATAGCACACCAAAGGTTGACGTTTATGGGGAAAAACGGCTGAAAAATACAAATAACCCCAACATGCAACAAAACGTCATATTAAAAAACCGCTATTCATTGAAGCATTCATCGATGACAGGATCAATAGCAATTTGATGGAATTTAAAAGCAAATAGATCAGGTAGTTTTTATTTCAATTCCAATAACAATCCCACCCTCCCCGTTCGGGGCAGTCGAATTAGTGCAGTGCATGTGAGCTATAGTAAATCGAATAAAAGTTAAACTGACTCGCGCCTCAAGAAACTCCACTTTCCGCTCCAAGAGGTTGACCTTGTCGTTCAAGGTGTCAATTTTATTTCGGCAAGAAAACTCTGAAAATTAATTAACCAAAAGTAGTTACCACTGAATCTAATAAACATAGAAGCAAAAAAACCATCCCTCAGAGGCTTAGTTTTCATTTCCAAGTCAAAAGAGAAAAAACGTTCAAAGATGCAAGCTCAAACCACAAGTCAAGCCAAGTAAAAGCTGTTTCAGAAGACGGTATCCATCCTCAGAATAGCTCGTAGCATTGTTAACCTTCATCAGCGTGTATTTTCAGCAACACTAGTTCCAAAAATGTCGCTTCCTTAAATCTAAAAACTTCACTTTGAAGGTCACATCTAGACCTCATTCGGCTCTTTTGCGCTATTCGATGTCAATCCTAACCATTTTTTGATCACTGTCTACTTCCTTAAACACATTTTCTTCTCTCTGATCCTTAAAACGCGATTTTTCAACGACCGGTAACTTTGAAAGAAACCTTGAAGCAACGGATGTGGAGAAATTAAATGCTGCAACTCGATTCTGAGAAGTGAGCTGCTGCAACAATTTGAAAATTTGGCAAAATGCAGTCCTCCTAGCGTTTCTAACAATTACAGACGCGACCGTGTTGTCCGTGTCACGGTCAGGTCGAGGCTATTCCCAGCCACTCTCGAAAAATCAGCAAGAGGGGGATGCCGCGAAAATGTCTAGCTTTTAAGGTTAGTATTTCGGCACACTGTACTTGTCCTTGCTACGTAAAGCTTGGCTGTTATCTAAACACTTTAAGATTGCGCTTCGCTATAAAACAACGCCGCCAGGTAAATTCAGCTGCACTGTTTTTGTCAAGGGAAGTGCAGATTGCCCAGATCAGCACCGTTAGCACAGACGGCCTCACAGTGAAATGCTATTCCCCAGTTTGCAACACACTGGGTAAAACCGCACCTCATTCTTCCTCCTCTTGAACTCAAAGCGCACCACAGCGTATCCATAAAGAAGCTTCATTTTACGGATTTACTTTCGCCACCGAAATATTGATGGAGGAAGGGGGAGTCATGTTTGCGCTACATCGCAGGAGGCGCTTTTTTAAAGGCTTGGGGAAGGATAACACTTCAACAAAAGCGACAACTGAGTATTTATGCAACAAAAGACCCATTTTGAATCAGGACTCCTTGAATGTGGTTGGCCGTCATTCAAAACAAACGTAAATATTTCAGCGCTCCCATATGGACGACATCCGAACGCACCTCAGAAGCATTATAACGATAAGCATAGAACTGCAGCACCTACCAAAGTTGCTTAAGAAGTCGGCGATATGCTTGATGTTATCGGCGACCCCTTGTCCGTACTCACGATTGCTCCAGCTTTCGCTGAGCTGACGCTGAACCGATGAGACAGTTAGACTTTCTGCATTCATCCAGCTATCACTAAAAACTCAACTCAATATCTCTGAAGAATTTCAATCCTCTCTAAATTACGGCGCTAAAAGCAAAAAAGATATTCAATGCGAAAAACGCGATATACCGCTGCGAGTAAAATGTTACATTATTTTTCTCCTTCCCGCTCCCAATACACCGAATTTCTTTCCATTTCAGTACACAACACTATCAACAATCCTAAGTCGCAATATAGGTATTGAAGTTATGCAAGTGATACAACGAAAAACTTGCAAAATCCTAAAAACCTGCATGGAGAAGACGCCGTATTTCAGATTGTGAAACATGTTCTCTCAGAGCAGAACGCCGCAACGCTCTCACTGCCATACAGATATTGATTACGTTTCTTCACGTTAGAAGGCAATCAGCAAACTCACATATCACACAGATGACAACCCTAATGGTAAGAGTTGCATCGTACACAGATTATTTGGCGTATCAATAGCAACTAGCATAAGAAGCTTCCTATGAACCATCTCGACAATAACTAAGACAGCAGTACAATCTGTCTGAATAACAAACGAGAGAGTGGCTTTCCAATATCACCAAAGGACAAATTGTAGTACTGACGTGGCACATACATGCCACCCACCTCGTTCATTTGTTGCGTTAATTCATCATCTATGTCAATGCATCGCTCTTTCAATTTCTGTTTTGCTGCTACCCTATGTTATTATAATACCAGTGCTCTCACCAAGTCTTTGGCAACATGCATGGCTTATGTTACACAAATAAAATGATTTGTAAACAAGCGTACTCCTCCCTCCCTCTGCTCCATTCCTAGAAAGTCCCTGCCCGGATATTCGACGCTTCAAAATTTTAAAGCATAGAATGCTTGTTGCACATGCATACACTACACATATGTACCTTCAGGCACTCTCATTTTTTAACGGATTGAGGTACAGCGATGGAAAGTGGCACATAGTTGCTTTACATAATTAAACAATGCCTTTCGTTCATGCCAAACACTGCTACTACTTCCCCCCACATTGATGCCGTTACTTTTCGCTCCCCCATCTCCCCCTACATCCTCCCTCACCTCCCACGAAGCAATTTCACTTTTCTCGATTTGGCTTCGACGACTTTTTCGGCCGGCCCCAAGTCGGATGTCGGAGCATCGTGCTGCATAAATTTACTGTCGTTTGTTACTGTTGTTTCTTATTCCTTTTATCGTCAATTTTTCCCTCTTATCAGACTTCTTTACTATCAGAAAGCGGTTTGCGTCACACTTCGTATTTTGCGCTGTTTCTTCTGCCACCTTCAGATTCATTTTCGCACGCAAACCGGTACACTTTTCGCTCATTTCTTCCAGCATGCTTTTTAATCCGGTTAAAAAATTTTGCATCTTCGCGGACAGATTGAAGCGTAAAAGCATCGATCAACGTCGCACACAGAAAAAACCCTGATGCAGAAATTGAGAGATACAGCAGCCGACGACTCTTTGGAAGTGGTCGACAACACTGCCCAGCGACTGCCGCAGACAAATTACCCACCCTCATTTCGCAGGACCTCCAGAACATGGTGGCCTTGCTTCGGGATGAGCTGCCAATAAATACGGCTCATGGACTGTCGTCCTCTAACGGCCGATTCGATGATTTAACTATACTGTTACACTTGCACACGATCACAGGTAAGACGGTCATGCAGTGCACTGCTGTGGAGCCCCTTATCTTTGTGTTCGCGAGTGAGCGCATCCATTCACTCACACTATTTCGTGAATGACTATATCATCAACTTCCGCTAAATTGGAAGGTCGTTCTGTTCCCGATCTACTTGCACGGCACTTGCGCGTCTACAAATGATCCACCTAGACAGCAATGGCCCACAATTCCCTATTGCATGGTCTTCCACGGGGACGATTCACGGTATGGAAATGTCATCGGCCGATGTTCTGGCTGTGCGCTGATGCCATTCGTCAGTACAATGGTAGCAGCTGCGGGCGTTATTGTATGCTTTACGTGCACTAAATAATGACCGCTCGTCCAATCGGGAATCGGATATTTGACCCCGTCGCTTATCGTCGCAAAATTTATGACACTATCTGAGGACAGCGATCGATCCCCATGAATGCCACGTACGAGATACACCCGCGTCTGCAAAACTTCATGTCGCATTCAACGTTGTTTTAGTCATCCGCATGCCCAGGCGTCAACCAAAGAGGACAAAACATATCAACAAACCCGTGTCACCCGCTCCTTCAGAGATGGCTGCTAACGACGGTTTCTCTTCTTCGGCCACCAGCATAATCCTTCTTGCTCCATATGATATTTGTTCCACGGATAACCCCCGCTAACTTTGTGCTGCTCTCCACTTTGCTAGTGAGTCCAATTGCCATTTTAGCGGAAAGCCTCGAATACCACTCATACAGTAGCTATCTCTCTTCAAGTAGCTCCGTGGTGGTACTCATCGTCATTCGATATTTCTCCTCGAAAATACTTGCAACATGAACTTACTGTTTGCCATGGCGCCGCTCACTGTTAATGAGGGCAGTATTCCCGGGGGCATGACGGCTTACAAGATCGCGAGCGCACTATACGTAAATATATCGGCACTCTACAAAAATGGGCAACAGAGACCGGCATTTGCTAGTTAATACCATTTTGAAGGAAAGAAAGCAATCAATCTGAGGCCGGTTGCGGAGCATGAAAAAATTTCAGTTGCGAAGTGCTCACTGAGATCAACAGCTGCCTACGGCACTGTAACGCCCATTGCCAGCAGTACAGCTGATTCATCGGAGCACATTTTTATGTCCTCACGAAACGTCTATGGCCCATTGGATGGTCGCATTTTTCGCGCTCATCGAGAAAAGCTGGACGCACTCAGTTTTGGTGAAGTAATGGCTATTTTCGAGGCTGCTGAAGAGGATGACACGCCTAACAGCAGACGAACCTGGGTTCCACCACGTTTGCGCAAAGGATCCAGACAGTTGCGGGCTTATAACAACAAGGCGTTTGGACTCCTACACCTTCTTTTACCCGCCGGATAGAAATTTTACACTTGTGGCATACCAGCAAGCATTTTTGAGCTAACGATGTCCAAACAACATTCGGTTAGGCGACGCAAACATGCTAAAGAAACTAGCAGTCTTGAAGGCGAACCACTGCAAAGGACTCAAAAGGTTCCTCACAGAGAGGGAACCTGTGCTGTTCCATCATGCTTACAGCGCATCGAGCGCACCGCAGTGACTGTGGGCCTTTCGGAAGTTGCAGCAGGAATTTGCTGTCTATTTTCATATTCGCAGAGAACCCATTTGTTGTCCTAGACTGCGAGAAATTGCACTAGTCTGCGTTCGGCACAGAAGAACGACCTGCTCCGTGGAGTGATGGATAAGAGATTGGCCGACGAAAGGTAGAAAGCTGGAAAAGCAGTTGTACTTTCTGATGACTATTCAGTAGTCCTAAAGATGTGCAAGGCACATCCGATGACAATATTGTCATGGTTGATGAGATGAGACGACTGAATTACTCTATCACGTCAACCATGAACCCTAAGTGGCCAAAGACTCGGGCGGTTTTCAGATCTGGTGAATATTCTGTCGATGTGTCGATCCCCCAGTTCTTTTCGCAAGGGTATTCCACTGCTATTTTAGCACATTCATATCAAAAACTGTCAAGAAGCAAATTTTAGGGGAGTTGAAGGGATTCGTATACAACACAAAACTTCAGAACAAGGTTTAACGCACATGTATCTTCTATTGTGAGCTGAAAATGCAAACTGCGTGGGTGACTTGAGAACCTTCAGCGGGTGGTACAGACGGTTATTCCACTGGTATCTGATGATGCAACAAAAAGAGAGCGGAGAAGCTGGAGTTGAGGAAGCTGGTTTTGCAGCACATCACCTTATCATCCCTGCCGCATCATCACTTTGCCATGCGAGACGGCGCCTGACATGTGCTGGGAAGGTTGTTCGAAATCTTGTCGTGAGTACGTCATCGTCGATTCAAGTAAATACGTTTTGTTGAGAAAACCCAACAGTGTAACGAAGGAATTGCTTACAGACCGTAAAACATTCATCATAAACCAGGACGTCCTCCCCTACAAACCACATCTCTTGAAGAGATTCCCTATAATATCAACGAGGAACACCGCTTTTATTCAGGCTATAAAGAATATTTATAAACATATCTTCAAAGGGTACGGTTGTATCATTACAGAGATGGTGAGAAAAACGATAACAAGATCGGGAAGATTCCAGGAAACGATGTCATATGGTCACCACTTTCTACTTCTGATGGTTCAATTGACCTTGATGCATCTCAAATGAATACTGATGACGATGCCGACGGCAATGTGATTGGCATACAGATGCATTTCGAAGACAGCAACGCACAGCAGCCGCAAGAGTAACACTGCAAACACCGGCCGCACTACGATGAAGTCATTTCGTATAAAGGAGTGCTTCCGGTCGCTGCCGGCGATGTCGTTTACCGTAAGCTTGCATAGCTTCACCATCGAATAGGCCATAAAGCTGACCTTTCACCTGTCAAACGACGACATCATTTTCAAAGGCAGTGACGAGATGGCAGCTCTGCAACCGTCATCCACACCTTAGCCAGTTATAGGCATCTCTTCTCCTCAACCAAACCGATCTGCGTGTGCGACAACTCGCGTACCTTGAGGTACCTCATGAATATTGCTGGAACGAAATAGCCACCCGCGGGATAGTCCGTCCACGTCATCCAAAAACAGTTGTGCGCATGTGGTAGACGATGTCGGGACTGTAGACGAAGTAGTTCAAAGTACATTCCACGAAGCCTGCGCTGCCCTCGGATTGCTGCACAGCGATAATATATGGGAGCATTCGCTGGCTGAAGTGTGCGCTTCAAATGCCCTGCCAGACACGCCGATGTTTCGCCTCAATAAAGATGTTTTATGTTATTGCCAACTCGGCCGAGCTATGAGATAAATTCAAGCACCCATGCTCGATAAACTTACCGATCGATCGCTCGAGGACCCCGAGAAAGCTGCACCATGCCATATCGCGATTACCCTCTATTACGCTGGAAAAGATCTGCCAGCTTTTCAGATTCAGGCTGGAGGAATCCGTTGGTTCAGAACATGAACGCAGTCAGATAACACCTGCTGGGGATGACCATGAAAGGCAAGAGATGAAAACCTATACTCGTGCATAAATGGTGGACAGACGGTAGTAGTGGATCGCGTTGCTTCCATTGTCTACAGCAGTAACTCATCACATCAACGCTGTTTCTTGTTGGAAGGTGCAAGAGGGATCGGTAAAACGCACGTTTACAACCCCGTTATCAGAATGTTGAGGTTGCGCGGAGACGGTGTAACTGCTGTTGTGTTTGCCGTTATTGCCGCCACGCTGCCGAGAGTAGGTTCCACGGTGCATAGCCGATTTCGTCTCCCATTGGAGGCCTTTTGCAACTTTACTTCCACCACTGCATCCAACTCCAAAGCGACGCAGGCAATATCGAATGCTGAATTGATTGTATGGGACCAGATCTGCATGCAACAGAAATATGCCCTTGAAGCGGTGGATCGATTGCTGCGTGGCCCGGCTACGAGCAGTTCCTCGTGGAACAGACCTTTCGGAGGGTGACTGTCCTTAGTGACGACGAAACAGCTGCTACTAGTGTGACACAACGCCAACGCGGACGATATAGATCACTGTGAAAATGAGCACTCCATGGAAACATTTCGATGTTTTTAGATTCATTCGAAACAAGCATGCTGCGCCTGGTGAGCAGAAAATTGCCACATTTTTCGAACAGCTTGGCAGTGGTCGCATACAACACTCGTCATGCAATGGACGAGGCAGAAGAGGACTGAGATAACTTTAGCTTGTATAGCACCATTTATAATATCAAAGTAAGGTGTTAAATATGATCATGAAATGATGCAATGTTTTCTTGTTATGGCGGCTTAAAATCTTTTTCCGATACTCTGGGTCGGGAACAGCGATCAGCGTTTAACTCGAAAATTTTAGAAACATAACAGCGCTCATCCCTCATCGTTTTCTGGGAAAGCAGTGCTATTTTGTGCATCCCGCTTTGTGGTGACACATAATTCATCCTATAAGCAGTATACTGTGAACGGTTTGTGACAGCTAGGATTATAACATAACCCCGGCTCAATCCTAACAAGCAAAACGTGGCTCCATTCCCAAGATTGTTGGAACGGTTTTGGAATAGGACTTATGCGATTATGTTGTGCAAATTTTAAACCTCATTCGAACTAAACAATTTAGAGCAGAGCTGTGCGAAGGCGAAATGATGTTTTGACTGACTTACTCGTTGCACAAGTTTCGCGATGAACACGATGATTTCAGGAGTGTTATTAAACAGTCGCAGTATGCTACGTGTCGGTTAATGACACATTATGTCTCATCACAGCGAAACAGAAAGTACCACATGCAAACTCGTTATGCACTTGCGTGGATGTAGAAAATGAGCGCTCATGGTTTTTTGGGGAGTCGACAATTGAAGAAGCGGAACTGGACTCTCAGCTTTCCCTGAACAGGAGAAAATTTCCCCTCAGGATTAATGGAGAATGTGGTGAGAGGAAGAAAGCAGCTGAGGATGACCACTGAATAAGAAGGCTATCTTTTCAAGTGCTCATTCAACAATTCCCAGCGAAATACGGCACGATGCTAACGCAAAAGCCGATCTAATGATGAATACTGAATCGACATTATCGAAGAGTGAATAACTGCCGGGCCATCTGCGCTGACTGAACGCAATGCCACCTTCAAGCCGAGTGGAATTTCGTGTGGAAAGGTGCATACTGCTAACCTTAGAAGTAATAAAAATAACGTGAATAGAAAAGTTCTCTTTCATATAAACCATTTGTCTTTCCACACCCTTTATTCTTTTTTCACAAAGAACAAAACCACTTCGGCAAGCAGCATTCATTTTGTTGATATTCTGTCTCTTCGCATATGAAAAAGAATTTGTATGGCGCAGAATATTCGGCAGCATAGTAAAATGTGTTTGTGCGCAAAAACACCCGATAACGCTGAAGTACAAGAAGTGCGTAATGACTGCTTATGACGGTGACAAATGAATAAGGCTGCGACGGCTACAACTGCCAATAGAACACATTTATCGACATATTTCAAGCACTCGCTTACGTTCACCCCGTTCAGCACAATGGTAGACCCTCGGGCCTACTCAGATTATTAAAACCAGGCAATTTTATGGGGTCTGCTTAAGTGTAAGTTAATGAGTTGAAAGGCTATCAAATCAGCGTCCATAAATCCACCCCTCCCTCCCAAACCCCTTACGCTTACAGCGGTCACACGCAATAAAACAATTCGTTGAAATACAAATGTTTCCAGCACATGAAAACAATAGAATATTTATTCTCCTTATAAAGGAAAAGTGTTCCTGCAAAGTTTTCTTTTAACACAACGCTGTACGTAAGGAAACGAAATTCATCCTTGCAGCTTTAACACCTCTCACGTTTCACTTAGTGCGCATGTGGTGGCAATGAATAGCGCATGAGTGCCTTATTTCTGAGTCTTTCGACATCAGTGAGACACGTACAATCTTTTTAGAAGCGTAAAACATCAATTCAACAAGTGCCCACCCTCTGCATCAAACATCAGAAACTGCTTCGTTCGGCTAAACTGCAAGGAAGCTAGCGGCTTAGAAGTGTTCTTGAAACACGTCGATTGATTACACGTTAAATGTCAAAAACTCACAAGAAACATTTTTGCGTTCTCAACATTTTTCTTTCACAAGTTTGTTAACGGGAAGTTGGATATTTGGTGGGATATCGATGCTCTGATAGTTCGAGTGCCTAGCTGACCATCCTATGAACTCCAATATGTTATTTCACTTCTCGCAAATCTTCTAGCAGGATGATGGCATTTTCCGAGATCTTTTCCCAGAACTAAGGAATGCGTCTGCATCGTGAACTATGTCCTTAGACTGTATTACAGACGACTGATAAGCTTAACAACTACCTCAAACTCCCGAAGGTATATCCCACATACTATATGTCACATCGCAACCAACACTTCTTTCCCCAGCAGCAAGATTTTCAAAATGTCTTTCATTTTCTTCCATTCGAGGTTTTCGGAAAAGAGCCATCAGCCCTTCGTTTAAAGGATCGCCACCTATATCTCATTTTTTAAGTTAAAGCCCGATAGAAGTCCGACTTCATCAATGCGCAAGGCGACGGGAACAACGGTTAAGGTGTGGTTGCCTCACGTGCTGTGAAACTAGCTCACAAACGCGTCACAATGTGCTTTTTTGCCTGGCCGTCAACATCTTCACAGTTGATTTCTTCAGTCGAAGAATGGGTTGCAATATTAAACCAAAAAGTCTAGAATGATGCTGCTAAAGCATTATGCGAAGGCTTTCTATGCGGTTTATCACAGCCAAGTTCTCAATGAATTAGAACGTTACGTCGGATCGCTATTGAAATGGATCAAGCTGTCCCTGTTAGACCGTTCATCCCAGCCACGAATGAATGTTTCCCTTTCCAAATGATAGCACATTATTATTGACGCCTCCTAAGAAAGTGTGCTCAAGCTACTTTCATCCACGCGCAAACTCATCGAAATTCACATAGATCGACGGAATTTCGAATATAGGCTTCACAGTCGACTATCTTGGATCAGTTCGTCAATGACATGTCCGATAACATATCTCTTGTAAGTTGTCGCTAATGATAAAGAACCTTACTGTCAACTGTATCAAGCTACCATTGATTTTCAAATGCTGCAAAGTAAATACTTCCAGGGAACACTCTAAAA
Source organism: Ascaris suum (assembly GCA_013433145.1). Taxonomy (NCBI): domain Eukaryota; kingdom Metazoa; phylum Nematoda; class Chromadorea; order Rhabditida; family Ascarididae; genus Ascaris; species Ascaris suum. The sequence continues at coordinate 13,905,342 of CM024187.1, read as the reverse complement.
CAATAAGAATTAGATATATCGTTGCAGAAGTGCAATCATTTCCCGTATAAATTTCATACATGAACTTTTTTTAATACTCGATGGCACGCTTCTTGCCGCTTGCTGTTATAAGTATTTATTGCTTTAGTGGCTTTTCGCAAAATATGCCCAGTGTGCTAAACAATCGATTATTATACTAGACTTCTTTAACTTCACAACTTTAGGACAGCGCTGAATAAAAATCTGTTCCGTCTTATAGTATAACACATTCAAAGGAAGGATTTTCTAACTTACCATCTGAGGGCTTAATTTCATACGTTCGGGAATATCGGCGTCGAACACACAAACATCGATAAATAAGAGAAAACCACCATTCAAATAAAAGAAAACTACAAGCTTTATAGTTTTAGGAGCTATATGGAATCGCCTCACTTTTTTCGACCTCACACAAATAGCAGATCTGGTCAACTGACTATGGTCGACGATTCCACTGCAATCCCACCGTAGCGTTCATAAACGGTGTTCTATGCTTTCATCACCTCGTCACAAAAACATCTCAGCATCGATGTTAGCAAAAATGATGACCTCTTCCACTGTTCTTTATATAAGCATCACTTTTGAGGCAATGTTGCTGTCAGTTCGTTGAGTATAATTTGAGATTCTATCCTACTGTCTCTATCCATTCTACGTATGGATATTCCGCTTTCTGTTTACTGCTGTGGGATAATCTACGATAATCCCATGCTTTGGGTTACGACTGCAAATGCAACAGTTCGCATATGACTAAACAGTTGGTGGAACGACTTCAACATTACACATGGATTCGCGTGGTCGTGTTTCATGTTTCGGTGCAGAAGTGCAGTGAGATTGATGCTATACTTCATGCTTACAAATGAGGCGTCGAAATCTGCTCAGCGTGTCTACGCAGCGGCAATTTGTTAACGTGATGTGCGATAACTGCATTCTCAACGGCAACTTGGAAAGAGATCTCGAAAGCAGGATCACCCAGTTGACCTTCTTCTCGAGTGAAGGTTACTCCACCTTCTCCAGCAATTCTGACGAATCCTGACTTATACCGAGAAATGCGTATTTTCGCCGCAATACTGCCTTTATATGCACCTAAACAAATGCGTAAGGCCCTTTTCAGTGTTTACAATCAGTTACTGGGATATGTATTGGAAAAGTCAAATCAGCCGTCACAGTGCTCGATGTTACGACCAGCGGTACCCTTCCTCCATGCTTCAAGGAAACTGCGGTGAAAAAACTGTGCGCATACAAACCGAACGATTTGCATTTTGCACTGTGATAGAAAAGTGCAGACAACTAAATACATAGTAGATACAACAATTAGTGAGGAAGAATTGCTGAGCAAAGTGCCATTAAGACCTCATATTATCAGGATAAAGCAATTTTTGTGGGCAAAGCTTTTCTAAGCATGTAAAGGTAAGGCAACATTTCGTAATCAAAGGACTTCATTTAACTTTTATGCAGCAACTTGTTAAGATTAGCATCATTCGCAAGTAGATTATATATACATATATATATATATATATATATATATATATATATATATATATATATATATATATATATATATATATATATATATATATATAAATAAAATACATTTACATATGTACACCTATAAATATGTACATGTATAGTGCTACCAGGTTTATATTACCACATCATCGAATCATAAGACGCGGTGGGAAATAGATGGCCATTAAATTAGTCACAGCTATTAAACATGCAATCTATATGGTATAAACACATTCAAAATAAAACAACAGCAACCGCCACCCGGAAACACAGAAAAGGAGATGGGAGACATAAGAAATGGTCAGAGAGCAGAAAGGGGACGAGAACAGGAAAACAGGTACGGAATGCGGGGTAATTTTTTTCGTGTCTCGCACCAGAGCACTACTTTCGGACTTCAGTGTTTTAGAGCGTCTACATTTTAGGGGATATAGCTTCCTCCATTCTCTAATGAAAGCTACCTCTTTAAAAACTTCTAAGTCAGCGAAGTTTAGAACATACAAAAGCCTTCCTTAAAGCATTCAAAAAGGTGTCTTCCTCCCAAGGTTCTTCAGAGGTTCAAAGGTTCAACTACATGCGATGCGTACGAAAATGTGAAATGAGCCAAACTCCACTCTCATCGCGCGACCCGTCCACATCACATTAAAATCAATGTCTCGTTTGAAGCCTGGGCCAGGTTCTTATCCTCAACCAGTGCTGGGATAAGCTCACTCTCACCGGTTGCGACTCGGATGGAATTTGAACCGAATCCTTTCTCTATTAAATGACCTTCAATTGAGTGAAATCACTTAATTAATCGCAAGTCCAAATTTTTGAGCTACGATTAGATAAAGGGATAAAAGGTTTTGTGAGCAGAAGTCTACACGTCTCCATTATGACTCCGTACGTATCCGGCCTGTGTAAGTAACACAACACCCATTTAAGCTTAGATTGGCAGACGTTAGTATGCGAATTCTTCAAATTCGAACAAAGAGCACGAGAATCTCCTATTGCTATACAATAAATGGTCCCCAACAACATCAAAACTAGGGCAACAACCACTTCTGCGGAAAGCGTCGGATACGTGCTAACGACAAAAGCGAGCATCGCTTCGCACCCATCCCGAATCACAATATCATCAATGAGAAAACACGACTATTTTCAGACCGATTCCATTGCTTAACTGTTTCGTCTAGAACTTTTATAGTCAAGTAATTTAAGCGCCACTTTTCCAGTAGTATTCCAAACTTCAATGCACTTAGAGGCACTGCACTCGCTTCCTCATCCCCTCACAAATTCCATTTCCCGACATCGTTGCGTTTTGCTCCATGGATGTTGAAAACATCCGACCGCTGAGGAACGTACTGTGAAAACGCACGATGAAAGATGGAAATGACAAATTGAAAAATGTTTGTCTGTAGCAGCGCAATAGTTTGAAAAGCGATTCATCAATGGCAGCAGCGGATGGCGAACATGTTAACACGGTGTGTAGACGCAGACCCCCAATTTTTTGGCGATGCAAGCGGCGTGCTAGGAGGGGAATATCGAGCTTTACTCAGGTCTAGAGAGTAGAGGCTCCAACATACAAGGCAAAGGCGTCACATTTTTGAAGGTCTCCAAAACACTTGCGCGTTCGAGACTTACAGATCTGTAAATTTTGAACAGTTTGAGAATTAAATGGGACATAGAAATGAAGAATGTGTGAGGCGCATATAAACGAGTAAAAAAGAGGTGCGGAAAGATCTACGCATGAAGTTTTGCAGGTGATAAGTAGTAAAAATTGGTGATATGGGCGAAGAGGTAAAAATATGAAACAATGTAAAGTAGTAACACATAAATCGTAGGTATAGGTATTAACTCATGTTGAGTCAATAGTCTTAGAGTCAACAATTGAGCCAACGTACAGAAGTTCAGTGAATGCGATCTTTGCTCTAAATTTTAATACTTTTCCCCGCCGACTAGCTGCTACATATGTTTCACATATATCTAATAAGCGATGCATACGTCACGTCGTTGTGTTTCGATAACCTGAGCAGGTTTCTCTGTCGGTTCATTAGTCAGCCGTTGTAGGCAACAACCTCTTACATTCAATGGAGGGCCGACTATTCTCATTATCATTCAACATATTTACCTGTTTTCTTGCATATCAGGGAGATGTGAAGCTACGAAACTTGCTCATAATAGTGATTAATTGAGATGGAGTACTCACGGAGAAAAATAAGAGGCAAAGAATTTCATACGAAATCAAATAGTGGAAATATTTATATGGGCTGTCGCCGAATAAAATTAGCCGCTTTCAAGGCGAAAGAGATCAGCACGTACCGTGGTACTTTTTTCCTTGAACGTTTAGAATGTTCAGCGAATCCAGGTGATAAAAATCATTGCAGAGGCAGTTTATGACACCTGCAAAGGTTGCTTTCTGACAGGTGTGAATTTCGTTTGTGTGGCATCATTGGGGAGACCAATCACGGGAGACCAATCACATCGATCCTATTTGCCTATGATAACAGTGTTGAGCTTTTGCCTTGCCACACCACAGGTTATCTAAATATTTAAACGCAAAATCCGAATTACAATAGAATACAACGTTTTACAGATTGTATCTTGCCACACACAGTCTAAATTAATCTATTTGTTCTTTCCTCGGTTATGTTCTTACACTGACTTATTTATGTAAGCTTCACTTACCTCTCAGCTATACTTTCATTTCGTCTTTTATAGATCATCTGCTTAAGTGTCTATGTGAAAACCGGGTGTCATACCCTCTTTTACAGGTCTTAAAACTTGGAGGCATGCGAACACCCAAACACATGAGCGCATGATGTACGGATGAGAAGAGATTTGAAAGCATTATATATTCGCAGTGAGTGTAATTGATCACCGACTGATTCATCGAATGTTCCTTTCCTTCACAACGCTTGATGGAGAAGCTGCTAAAGACTGAGCAGGTAGGGCGATATCAAGATTACCTTAGTTGGGAGTTCCAACCAGCGAAAGAAATTTTGCCAGTTCATAATCGTTGTAAGTACAGATGTCTCCAAAAACAGTTTCAAGCTAGGGGTCATGACGTCTCTTGATTCTCCATCTATTTGTTCAAGACCCTGCATATGGAAAACATGTACATAAATGTGTGTAAGAGACTTAGAATAATAATGAAAACTGTCGAAACATTGTTTGTGGCACTTGTTTTCATGGCTACTTGAAACTTATGTTCACGACGCTCACACTGAAGGTCCTTCTCAAAAACTGTGCAGACGAAGATATCATAAAGACTACTCACTATGTCGAGACAAAAGATCAAGTTGGATTTAAACCTGCGATATGCTAATGACTTCAAATCAAAAATTTTCAGGCCTGTAATATAATGGAGTTGATAATGGCCAAGATAGACCTTAGGAAACGTAGTACGACTAGAACAGTTCTGCGCCGCCTTAAGTAGTGCAGTATCAGAAACGAAGTAGAAATAGAGAGACCACACAGAGGCGCAGTATTCCAGAAGGAGCCAACAGTACGCAGTCAAAGCCGTAAGGTAATGTTCGAGATTTCTGTGCTACAAGACGCGGCGAAAGCAGTTAGAAATTCTGGATGATTCTGGAAATGAAAGAGCAGTGCAGCGTACAGTGAAAGCTTGAATCATTTATAACACCATAATCACGTATAATATTAAGCGAAAGCGAGCAGCCTGGTTACCACTCACGTCGTTTTAAGTGTATCATACGGCATTTATTATGGGAAGCGGTTTCCACAACAATCAAGAACTTTTTGTAGGACATGGAAGAAATGGAAGGTGGAATCGTTGAATGGCACATTCGCCCATCGGGAACTGAAGAAGTGGTTTCTGGAACCCGGCCTAGAATAAGTCTAAACAACGCAGCTCCAATTTCTGTTGGAATCCGTACGGTGAATCTCGAGTTGAAATATGGACAGGCACAGTCTCAGCAAGTTGTGCTTTTCGCTAAGCAAGAAACTTAAGAGAATACAAACTTCTCATCGGAACGACGTTCGGTCTTCGATAGCGTCATGTCGATTCGCACATCGATCAGAATTTTGTATCGGCAGAGCGTGTACGGACGAATAGCAACCCTGTTCAGCGCACTCAATCATACGACTAAAAAAAAGCAGTAATTTAGAGATGCGACGCTGCTTCATTTGCTTCGTAATTGCAATATCGCTTAACAGATAGAGGGCTTAGGTAACGGAGTAAGTTGTTTAGATAGATCGTTGGTGATTTCAAAGGCGAACAATTGCTGCGGTTATATATTCATTTCCATGACACGACCAAGATTCTATTACATCGATGTGATGTCTCTTTGATGTCTATTAATGAAAGATTTAATGTCTTCGATCGCTTACGATGCCAGCCTTAAACCGACGCCGTTGCACGTTTTTTGTTCACCTTTGTTGTACCCAATTTCAATTTGGCTTGTCGAGTGACTTTTTTGCAGCGTTTGTTTGATCAGTCGATCTTAAACCAGGTAAAATGCGCTTTGTAGCTGACTGACGAAGTCGTATATTCATTTCTGAAATACCTTTGAAATTCACTACGACCCGGATCGCCGTGCATTTGTGCAACTATTCTTTACAGCTTCTCCTTGTAATTGTGATCCTTGTAACTATTCGTTACGCGTATATTAGAAGGTATAAAATTTGTGCATAGCGGTCCTTTTGGATTGCCTTTCAAGATTTCGCTTATTCGATTGAGTGCCCGCACGCTATCCCTTCATGAATAAGTGTTTTCAAGCCGTTGTTTCGAAAAAATTCGCATCTCTGAACGATTTTCGAATGCACATCCTGAAATGAGCGCAGCCTCCACCAACTGTTCCGTAAAGAAACATTTGCCTCTTTCTTAATCATTCGCCTAAGTGCGAAACCATTGACACTTTTTGCAAAAGTGGAATAGTATCAGTTAACATCAAACATTCATACTGAGCACTGATAATGGAACGTCGATCTGCACGCATCACAGCTCTCACCGATGCTCACAGTATGCGATGCGACTTGTTTGGAGTCATTGAAATTATTTAAACGCTTGATAAGTTGCATTCTGAACTCGTAAACTGAAAAACACAATTTTTCCGGCAGACTGGATCCATGGCCGCGGCACAATCTTCCTATGAATCAGAGTTGGAGACAGGCTTTTCCGTTGTTTGAAGCTGGAGCCGGGGCCAGTTCTTCAAACTAATTGCAGCCATAGACGCCATTTCGGCGCCATCCAAAAACGGTTCAGTTTGCCGGAGCCTATAAGAGACCAGTAATATCGTATCACTGTCACAAGGCAGAGGATTTTTATTTGCAATTGAAGAAGCATTTAAGTATATACATAAAGAATTAATTTTCTTTTCATTGCCAGGATAATCTGTTTCACTCTGTACACAAAACACCAATTTCCGTTTATTCGTTTTAGAATGCTTTCTGTATTTATATGCATCCGACGTGATGCATTTCCTCTTATCGTGATGAACGTCTCTCTCGTATGGGTCTCATGTGCCGATGATCACTTTTTGAATCACGCAAATGTGAAAAAGTATACGAGCATCGAGAAGACGCTCAATCATTTTCGGATGGATGCGCTGCAAAGGTTTTGTTGTCACTGATTTTTCTGAGGGACTGTCCCATTTTGAAATATAAAGTTGTTGAAGCGGGTCTCGAAAATCCCCGTTTTGTCTCAAGTTTACATCATTTCCCCGTCCCGGAAGCAGAGAACACTGTCGAAAATGCTCTCTGTCGATTGATGACGATGGAGCAGCCAATTTTTCCATTTCTTTCCTACCCTCTTGATTGCATAAGCATATCTGAATGTGATTGTTCGCTTGCTGCGCATTTCAGTATTACTGAAATAAGGAAACGTAGATCGGAACCATCAATCTTTTCACACGTTAATTTTATGTCATTTTGACTATCGGTCAGGCAAATTCTATGTCGCTTCGCTTGGATAGTGAAGTTGTGACAGCTTACTGTCAAACTTCACTATCCAAGCTTGCTGTGTTTAAAAAGTTTCTCAAATACTAGGCAAGAAAGGCTTGGAGGGGGGCATAATCCACGAATGAGCGAATAATTGTCAGTGAAAAGCGATCTCAGATACATAAAGTGGCAAGTTGCTGCTTTGGTATCTTGGAAGGCGGACACAGTGATCCATAGAGATTATTTGACGTACTTCTCTCCTCCAGCAACATTCATCAAAGCATGCCAATATTTGTTCGTTTTCCTTGCCGAGCATACATGTTGTTATTGTCGAACAGTTCAACCCTTTGTGAGTGGTACCGCATTTTTTGGTTGATTTGTTTGCTCGAGTTATGCTCACTTTTCATCAGCATTATAGTTGCACTTGTAGACAGAAGTGCTCAGCAGAGACCATAACAACGTTAACCAATGCAGTACACCTCCTGACGTTTCTCATGCCGTTTGCTGAGGATACACAGAATTCTTGGACAGATTACGAATCGCATCTAATGTATCAGATACTCCCGTTGTAGGAAAAACTATGGCCAACTTTAATATCGGTGGCTGTTAAACGGTGAAGTGAAGAAACTTCTTTATTGTCATCATAGAATGTTTGATAAAAATTCTGCCTCTAGGTTGCTTCTAGATTTTAGAAGTAAGCAATTCGTTGGGCCAGGAACTCGTTAAGAAATTAAACAACTGCGCGAATGAATGACACTCCTTCAAGCAGACCATCATGTGACTTTTACAATGAAATATTGCGTATATAGGAGCGTCTTGAAAGTTCTAAGAAGTGAACGTGAATGTGATTATCGTAAACAACGGCGATAAGGTGAAGGAAAATCGAGTAAGGTAAGACAGCGAAGGCATGCAGAGGCTTCTTGCAACGATATTCGAAACTTTCGTCAAACAAAAAGCCTACGCAAACCACGCTGCAAATATACCTCGTTCCTGTGTTCGATAAAAATTTGCCATATAGGCTAACAGATATTATGAACAAATGAAACAACGCAACGTAAATATTGGATGGGAAATAGGTGAAGACGTCTCAAAGAAAACGATATGCAACTTGAGCATTTTTATTGAACAAGATAGGTAACGAGAAAATGTACAGTACTGGCAACGAGTACACGTCAAAGATGCCTTGAAAATTCTGTTTCAAGATTTGCATTGAACTACCGCCATTGCATTTGTATTTAATGCCATCGTGTTTTTTTCCTTAAGATAGAATGCTTCACAAATTTAAATATTTATTTTATTATTACGTCGAACTCGCTGAATGGTACATATATACGAGTAGAATTTCAATTTCAACGGAAGAGATACTGTGGTTGTGTCTTTAACAGGTTTTCATCGTTTTAACGAGTGCTCTTGGGATGCGAAAGCAACGGCGAAGTGGGTCGGCGTTGAATTGATGACCTCTAACATCTCAGTTAAAAGAAAGAAAAAAACTCTGTGCTAAAAATAATCTTAAAAAATGTTCAAGAGAGAATGAAATAACTCCTCGAATAGTGACATCTTCCTTGAAGTGGGAAAATTTTCGTTTCTTCACTGATATTGTGCTATCAGTGACACCACGAAAAGTTCACATATTAGCACAGCAGTCTGTCACTAAAAAAGTTGCGAGAAGCGAAGAGCATATCTTTCTGCGCATGAAATGTGATCTGCCAACGCTCTCATAAAAAGTGACCACACACGAATTTTACAAAAGTGATTAAAGATTTACTTGTGTAATACAATGAATGCGCAATTTTTCGACGATGATCAAAGTCTTAATAGAAATTTGCATCCGACAGTTTTGTTTAAGCTCTTCTCGACTTCTTCCTCTGTAAAAGTTGACTAAGAGAAATATATTTCCTCAACTCTATGCAGCAATCCGCTGCTGGTTCGACTATTGGAATACTCATCAAGATGTGCTCTATAAAGCGCGTGAATACACCATTACTAACGAACCTATTTCATTATAAGAAACCGGTTGTAAATGATTTTTTCAGTGCTTCAAAATCAAGAGTAACATTATTCCCCTTGTTCATAAATACGACGTTTGTAACATTCGCATTAGAGTGTAAACTGCAAATAACTGTAAGTGAACATAAATTACTTCATAAGTAAGGCATCGATTCATGAGCAATATAATTCCTTCACGAGGATGCATAATTTATAACGCTCGTTGATGCGGTTATTCCCAATATAAATTATTTTCCCATGCTTGCGTTACTGAACTAACTACTCGTTAGTAGATAGCAAAATGTTGGTAAGTAGCGGTACGCCGTCGTAAAGGATATCGGAAATGACATGGAGGTGAGAGAATTACAGCTCCCGTGAGATGGTAACTTAAGAACGCTTAGAGCTGTCGAATAAGAAGACGCTCATTTGGACAGGGACAGTCTGAGGTCGTGATGTCGTAAGCATTGGGAAGCGACTTCAAGCACGGAAGAAGCTTGTTACAAGCCGACATGGGCTTCACCATATGCCGACAAAGTAGGCGCTTTGAGGAGCAATATTCGCCGCTACATTCGGCAATGATCCGGTTCCGACAGCAAACATTGCCTTTTAAATGGATCGTCGACCCTCTTCTATACAGTTGTGCCGAGGTGAGCCAATCCTATTCTGCGTCCGAGCTCAATGGGAACTGCAAACGCTTGCTGGAGTACGCATTTTCTATACGCATTGTCAACGTAATTCCATCTCAGTGCAAGTCATTAGAAATATTATATTATTTTTGCAAATTTGGAAAAATTAATGAGACCCCTCGGGAAGCTTCCTCGTTCGTACTTCATCGAACTTCGTCAACATCACCCACTCGCCAATTTCTCATCGAAATAACTATATCGACAATATATTCAAAAGTACGCTTTCTTTCTCAAAAATACTGCATTCTAGACGGTTGGAGCATTCGACAGCAATATTGGCTCATTGTCTGCATCACAGTAGAAGACCCAGGAGCAAAAGTTGAACTTGCCAGAAGCGTTTCTTGTCATACCCCCCCCCCCCCGCCCATCATCCCACCCCAACCCCACTCAAAATTCCCCTCTTCATTTCAAAACATGCTTCGTTGCTGCATAGAGGGAGTCCGATTTCAGAATTACAGAATTCAATTTTGACATTAATGGAGGAAGAGGGGGGGGGGGAGTGGAAGCAAGGATACTTATTTAACAATTTTCTTCCGTTGCGACCTATGTGCTTGCCTTCATTAAAAGCTGTACCTTTTTAGTAGGAGAAAATGATAGTGTTCATGCGAAACGAATGGTTCAAACGCATGTGGATGTCTTTAAAATCGCTGTTCGGAGGCTCATCCACTTTCTTCAAATGGTCTGTCTATATATCTGTAATATATAGATTGAACCGCCTTTGTTTCACTTATATCCAGCTTCTAACCAGTCAATTTTTGGCTAATATTGAGCTTTATAAATGAACCTCATAGGGGTTAATTATTGTAGTGGAAAGGAAAGTTTGGCAGAACTGGGTGAAGTGCTAGAGGGGGAGAGGGCAATTAATTCAGTCATCAACGATTTCTCTCGTATCCTTAGCAGCGGCGTTGCTAACGGCACGGTTGCCAGGTGTACACTCTCATTCTTTGGAAATGTGGTCTGCACTCGTTGCATCTAAAAACTTACCACTCTATTATTACCTCTATTGTAATGGTGCCTACCTTCGTGCGCATTCCATATACAACGTCAAGTGTTGGCCAGTGGTTCTTTTAAAATTTCAGGAGTCTCCCTCAGAGTATAAACGAGTTGTGCCGCTAAATTTCGGACTAAATCTGTCGATTTCTTGAAAGCTTTGATTTCGAATTCGATGGGCTAAGGCATACCCTTAAGTAGTTCAGCTAAGTGATGCATCGCGTGGGACTGGGTCCTTTCAACGGCAAAATGCCAAAGTAGCTGGATATAATATTGTTTATTTCATAGTAGAGTTCATTTGAATTGTTCTTCATTTTCACTCATTCACGGCTATGGCTGCGGTGTTCTGCGACCATGAACCGCTGTGCATTGTGGAATTTACTGTGTTTCAGAAGGAAATGATGAGTGCTCACGGCTCACGTACGTACTTAACAACCTACTGCATTAGGAATGCCGAATTCGAGTAAGTCGGTAAATGTTTTCAGTACCATCTAAGCATAAAGAATCACAGTGGCATCTAGATATGAGCATCATGTTTGCCCTGTGTAAAACAATACAATTTCGATTACAGGTTTTCTGACTGCTTTCCGCTTTCATAGAAGTGTTAGTGAATTAAGGGAACCACAGAGAGCATTCATTGAGATTCCAGCCAAACATATTCAGTACTCAATTTCCAAGAGAGGAACAAAACAGAATCATAATTTTTCTTGAAATTTTATTCATTAAAAATGTCCCCATTTTATTTCACAGTCAACGATAGAAGCTTAAGATACTATGGCCAGCAGTAACCAATAAAATCAGCCCGAATTTTGTCATTTTTTCCTACAGTTTAGCGAACATTAATTAATAAGAAAAGCCAACACAACCACCAATTTGTACCTATCAGCTAATATATGAAGTCTGTTTAACTTTGATTTTAGCGTGAAACTCGAATATATTGGAGCTGTATTTGGTGCGTTACCATCATATGAGGACTTTTTGGCGAAAGCTACTAAGCAGTCGACAAGCGTTCTTTGCGAGCAAATTGCACTCAAATGGCAACAAAAAGTGCCACATCCGGTAAATTCCAAATATACCTCTGCAGTACGAAAAATAGCGTTGATTTTAAAATAACGTTGATTTTTCATTTTTAGCAGATGTCTGCTTGTCCTAACGTATCGATGAAGCGGTGCAGCCATTCAATTGCATGAGTGCTAACTTGTGTTATAGTAGAAGGTGCGGTTAAAACATCTGTATTTATAGTTGGTCTCATAAATCATCCTTCCATTCTGAGCTTACAAATGATATTTAAATGTCAGTTTTCACGAAGACAGCACGAATAGGGAGAGCGGAGGAGTGTAACAGAATACGTAATCCAAAAATCATGACCTTTTTAGAAGAAATGTCCTTTATTGTTCTGGAAGTAATATTTTCTTAGCAAAGTTTTTTAGTTCCACTTGGTGTTTAATCGTCTATGCAAGGATTACTTTGTTTAGTGCAATGATGCACTGGTTCCAAGCAGTGTTATGTTCTTCATGCATATTGCAGTGCGCAAATGGAGTGACCTATTCGCAAGAACCCTCGAACAGCAGAAGCAATCAAAGGTGCTACTATGTGTTGTTTGTAGCCAATTCGCCATCAATACTGGCTTCATATTGCTTTCGTCGATGTTTTATTATCCGTAAGCGAAAGTGCGGATAGCATGAATATTCCTTACTAAAAGAAATCATGCCTTAAACAAATGACATATCTTTAGCAAACTCTCGCTTGTCTTGAAACTGCCAAATGCTCCAAATACCTTTTGTTTTATATTTAAATCGCGAAAAAATCAACCCAAAAAAGTACACAATCCACTTATTTCATCTCAGTTACTCTTTATGCTTTCAGCACGAAGGGTCGACGGATATTTACGTATGTTGAAGGCGAGCCACTTCCTAAATCACTTCAGGTAGAAAATAGTAAGCGAAACTTTCCTTGAAAACTGCCCTTCTGTTGAGACATGTTATTTCTGTTTCAATTAATCTTATTTCTAGCGAATGTATGAATATTAGTTATGTGTTATTTCTATCAATCTCAGAGTAGATTAGTGCTCCTCAGCCTGCTATTTGTTGCGTCTTCTCATCAGCTAGTGCATTTTGAAACAAGAAGTGAATCACCTCGTGGTCTCCTTCTCTTCTATTTGCTTTAAAAATTTAATGCTCGATTAGATGAAGGCACGGCAAGTTCAACATCTCACATAGTGCGGCACTGTTTTTTCTTCAGGACGTTTTATCTTCCACATCGGCAAGTAAAATAGCTTGGCGACCCACGACATATACCATGTTGCTTTCATATGGTCATCATATGTTAAGTTACCAATCCAAAGTCTTTTGCGCACATCGTCGCTACTAGGATTGAGTGGGAAGGTGTTTTTAAAAAACGAAGGAAGAACTGTGGTCAGAAGCAATTTGAGATCCCGGAAAACAACCAGACTCGTGACCAGAACAGTTTCTTTGACAGGTAGTTCTATATGACGTTAATTTTGCTCCTTGCTTTTTCCACATTTGATAAAGCAAGGATTTGAGGTACAGCAAACCACTGTACAAGGAAAGCCTAAATAGAGCCTAGAGCGGTCAAATTCGTACATGTACCATTAGGAACCGAGCCTCTCAAGTTCAATAATATGCCTTTCCTGAGAGGTGTTCAGATCTTAAGCTTCCTCCGCCCCATAAAGAAGCCTCTCTCCCCACCTCACAACAGTGGCTGCTTACCAGAAGTTTGACTTCAAGCAGCAGAAGATCGACTGGGAACCTCGAGGACGCAGTCTTTCTGGGAAGTGTGATGGAAATCTTAAGCTCCCGTCAATACACCTCTTTCCCCTTCGATAAAGTGTACTTTTCCCAATAGTTGCGACGGCTACATTTGTGCTGCTTTGTGGCAATTAGAAGTTTACTTTGTCGGATGAATGACACCGCAACCTTAACACTGTGTTGGTCTTTTCCTGCGACGCCAGCGTACTGCAGTCTCGAGCCTTCTTTTTCCGCAATAAAATTGCATATCTCTTCTCGCGGAAATGTATATATGACAAGTGCGTTATTCTGCTTGTTGGCTGCTGCCGATCATCTTGAAATCGGTCCTGACAAGTTGAAGATGATGAGACAAAGATCTATGTTCATCTAAACTTCTGCTAACTGCGTGCAACAAGGAAGCAAGTTTGTCAACATTCACAGCAATGTTTTACGATGCCAACTTTACAGTTTTGGTTTCCGTTCTCATTTTTGCACCAAGCATCTAAGGTTGGAGCTGGAATCTCCAGAAGCATCGTGAGCACGATCCTGGCACAGCCTTTATTTCTGAATCGTCCTAATGCATGCGCAGTGTGCATCATATACGATGCTGAGTGTGGGGTTTTCACAAAAATCGTTATGAGGACCACAATGGGTTTTTAGCAATTACTGCATTCTTTTCTATGAAACGGGAACGCAAATGTCAGTGAAAAAAGATAAAGAAAAACATTGGTTTCGATTTGCTTAATTATCGTTTAATTGAGGTTGAAAGCGAAACGCCAATGAGCATCGATAAAAGAAACGACATAACAGAACGGATTAGCAATTCGCGCAATCGACGTATTGCACCTACAAGGTTGGCTAGTACGACATGCTTCTGCATTCCAAATACCCCATCAAATCACCAGTTCCTCGACAGTGATCTCTTTTTGGCACTTCCGATTTTGCATATCAGCAAAGAAGCGAAAAAATTGTTTTGTAAATTAATATGGAAAATGGGAATCAGGAAGGCGAAAGGTTGTCTACAGTAAAATTCTTACCAATAGATTGGGAAATAGGCGTCAATCTCATCGCTTTCTTTAGAGAGATAATAATCTTTCATGAGCACTTACCGCATTTAAAATTTCCTGAAACTTTTCTATTCGCGAATACATTCAAGCAATAACTACTAGAAAGAATGAGATGCATGCCAAGCTGACAAATGATGTAATATCGGTGCGTAGCCCTTCAGTTTCCTTGCTCTGCCTATCTCAAATACCTTTTTGAAGCTAGCTGATGCCCAGATACAGATATCCAGTTTTGGCAAGCGTTTCAAAGTCGCAGGAGTTTATTAATGATGTTGATCTCTAGTTTGTTAGAAATTTTAAGCAATAAAATGAAGGCAGTTTTACTTTTGCCCAATTTGCCCACATTGTGTTATTGGTATCATTTTCTTTGTTAGCAGTTAAATGCCCCTTTAACTTCAGTTATGGTGGTCGTAATCCCGTGATCGATCTGCCAGTGAAGGAACACATGATGAAATCAAGAAGCATTTATAGGCAGACAAAAACAATGTTCATTATGGCCTATTTAGGACCATTCGACAAAGACAGGTCTGTTAATTCTATATTTCCACTTCAAGAGAACCTTCCACTTTGAAGTAGAACGTTCTCTTGAGCAAACTTCCTTATGCCGCAAACGATAACCGCATATTTCCTCTGTGAGCCCTTCTATCGATTGAAGAGGGTATTTGCAAATAGCACTTATGCGCACACATCCTATGCATTGTGCTTGTGTGGTTATGTGCTTTGTCGGCACTGTCAACATGCAGACTAAACTTCTACTAAAACGAGCGCATAAATTAATAGCGATAGAGTACTGCATCGAATACCCATGTTAGTTGTTCCTTCCTGGTGTGATTCTCTAGTTGGTGCGATGCAAACAATTTGCACGTTGCAGCGAGTCGTATGACCCGAACGATGATCAAGTCATTTGTAAGATAACTGCAATCAACGAGAAGACGATTATCTTTGAGCCAGATGCAGCTTCGGACAGTATACGACTTGAAAGCAGATATGGCATTTATAGCGCTTCACTCAGCATTGATGGAACCAAATTTGATGAAATATCATTAATGGAACAAGAAGACGTAAATTTTCAACACTTCGAAAGTTTCTTTCATGAAAAAAAAATTGCATTTGCCATTTTCAGCAAAAATATTGCACCACTTTTTTCTGATGCCTTTCAATTGAATAACCTTTAGTGCAAATCCTTTCATTCTCGCAAAAAAAAATGTGCTGATCCGTGGGGAACTACATGTAGTGTATTCAGGATTGGATACAGTCGAGGGAGGGATCAAGTACGTTCGATGTTGTTGAGGAAGGCGCTATGAAACTCGACTACCTCATTCAAATAGGTTATTTTTTTCTGTAACATTTTGAACACATACAGTGGCAAGTGAAGACCTTGGAATTATGCTGAACTCAACGCGTCAGAGCAATTGCTGGAGATGCAGTCAAACTTAGCCAGTCAAACCGGCCCATCGCTATATCTTCCGATCGTTGGTTGGTTTAACCGGATAATGAACCGAAATTATTCCGCTGGATTGGCGTAGTGTAATCGATTAGTATAGAGAGTGGTTGATGGTCAGAAATAAACATTCGGACCTCTTCCACCAATCGATTCCGATAGAACACCATTTATTAATCCTCTGAGAAATTGTTCGAGGTTGGATTATGAAATTTCAACCTATCATATGGTAAAAAACAAGCGAGTATTCAAAAGGTATCATCGCCGCTAATTCAAATTAAAAGTTGAAGGAGACCGGTGTTGAGAGGAGTGCCTCTCTTCGAGACTACGTAATATTTGCTCCTTCTATTTAGCTGGAGTCGTTTCCATAATTGCAAAGCTTATCTCCGCCAGCAAATTGCCTTCGCATTGCCTGTGTTAATGCAGACTTTCGTAGGAAATGGTTATTCAAGAGACTGCGTATAGCATTTCCCACAAACACGGTGCAGTTTCCTTTGTCACTCGAGAGCAAGGAAGTTGTTTTCATGAAGGTGAACGCTTTCACGGGCAATCTTTGTTCTTTTGAAAAAACTATGTGCTCTTCACGGTGTTTCAACTTGCTGCATCATAGCGTTGTTCAGCTAGTGAATTCTTTGCAAATTGTTCTACATCGCTTGCGTTGTTCAGAACGTGCAATGGGTTTCCCACATGACGGTCTCTACGTGGAATATAAGGTGGAATTACCAGGTGCATTGGTTCCCACTGGCGTTCAGACGATGGGCGGAAGAACACAAATCGCATATAGTAATGAGGTATGAAAATCCGATTGTAGAGTTCAGATGTTGCAACTAAAAAATTACGTAGAGTGCGGAGCCGCATTAAATCGAGCATCGCAAACCTAGTGGCACATTAAGATAAAGTAAAAAGTGGAATCGTTGTTGGGAATTGCCTAGCTGAAATCCAGTTATCTCAAATATGCTATAATAACCAGCAGAACTAAATATTGAGCCGTTTACAACTTTATATTCTCGATGAAGTCGCACAAAGAGTACTAACATAGTTCGAGGCGTTAATACACGTTAATGGCTGATTTTTTAAAGTGAATTTCTTTACAAATAGAAAAAATATTAGAAAAGTCGTGCAATTTTTGTATCTCTACGGTCATTATGCTATTTTTTTTTGGAGGTTATTTGTATGAAAGTACAAATTACTGGGAAGTTATTAAAACATTACATAAATCATTAGTCTTTCGTTGTTTCATTGAATTTTTTTTTTTTGGGGGGGGGGAGGGGGGGGGTTACCGATTCAAATTATGACTTCGTTTTTTATGAAGGTACAAACCAGAGTTCATTTACGGTAATAACAAACGAGTAAGCGAGTAAGCAGTACTTCATTTTACACTTTATTGCTGCGATGTTTTCAATACTTCATCCTTAAGTACGTGATTTTATTATTCTTTATTAGCTGCGTAACTTAAACCATCTTTATGTGTGCTGTGTGCGAACTGTTATTATATTTTCATCGAAACTACACATATTTTCGGTAATTCTCTCACAGGCCATTTTTAGAATGACGTTGCCACCTTTGCACACCTCATTCCTTTATCAATTTCAACTGGGCGATCAGACACCGAAACCGAATTTTTTATGCCGAGAGTGCTGCTCCGCGTATGCGCGGAAAGTGCTTGGGGACGGCATTATGTCGATGGATATGGAGTTGCCTCTTTGCCAATAATGCCGGGCAGGTAAAGCATCCTCACTTCATTGATCCATTAAACACCTCAGTCCCCTGTTCGCCCTTATTTAAACACCCACTTTCGAAATCCCATCTAAGCAGTGTTAAAATCACTATGGTGTGAAATTGCCAAACAGTAATTGAGCTGTCCACTTTGCAAACAGCGGAAGTGATGGAGAATTATCAGCGCCATGATATTATTAATGGGAAATGGCTACAGTGTAGCAGTTGTGCATTCCGTAAGAAATGTGTCCCTTTACATTGCATAAAAACTTTTCCTTCAAATAACTTTGCAATGGTCAATCAAGTTTCACTAGCAACTATTGCAGGAATTGTTTTATTGTATAGGAGTGAGTGGCCATTATCCGCCGTTTAGGTGATTTGAAATGCTTTTTTCCGTTGTTCTTCTCTAAGAATTTCGCCATTTTAAGGCATGAAATAACGGTGAACTGTTGGAGACCGGTGAATCGGATGAGCAGAAAGGCGGCATTGCAAGAACGCTTTGTCTCACAAGCCGTTGATGTGAAATCGTTCGAGGAGTGTTGTTTTAAGAACCCATTGGCGACCATGGTCAGCAACCATCATTTCAGTCAATATTTAATTCAATCGGTATTCTACTATACCGGTTTTCCAGTCACCCAGAACTAAAAAACGACGGCATCGTCTAAGAAAAGAAGTGCATCTTTGACGCATTGCGTTAGTAGACACCTGCAAAGATGCTTCAGTAAATCTTTTGTTAGCAGATCCTTAAAAGACCCTTTCGGCATTTCACTATTTACAACTCATGCTTAGACGGCTATCACTATAAGCTGCATTTACGTAAGGCATTTTACGAGGAAAAGTCGATGAAATTAAATACTTTTACCTGGTTTCAGTAGTCGAACGAAGGTGATGGATAAAGAGGATCCAAATCATTCTTGATTGAAACACTTCAGATTTTCTCTATCCATCTAGTCATATATGAGCGGGTGAGCAAAGAGGATTTAGAAAATCCTTTTATACTATAGCAGTTGAATTTACTAATGGTGGGATGATGTTTCTCTAGAAGTGTTTACGCGCCAACACAATATTTATTACACAATTAACTGAGTGAAAATAGGGACCGTTGATGGAACTTTCGACATTTCAGAGTTGAATTTGATCGACAATTTCGATATGCACTTAGTAGGCGCTGCAATATGCGCACTTCCGTAACATTGCTGCTGACTTCAAACATTTGTGCTTATATTTGTTTACCTATGCATCAGGCTACTGTCACTGAATCTTCATGTGGAATGCTGTGAATGGCTTCCAATAGATGTTTCCTTAAAGCGCTTCTTTCGCTTATCAAAAGCGGTAGTCATAAATTTTTTCAACTATTGCCACATTTGATTTTTATTGAAGGGCAAAAGAACATCATGGATCGGCTTGACAGCAGAAACTTCTGGTGAACTTCAGTTGAAAGTGGATTGCATCGTTCAAAGTCGACTGTTCATTTCACAGGAGCATTTGCGTCAAATGAAATACGGCACAATGATGAATCGCTTCGGGTAATGCCAATTTCCTTTATTGCTATACGCATTCTCTAGCTTGCGGCAAATACCATCGCAGTTGTCAAGCAAGCCTCTTTTATGATGAATTCACAATTACTAGCAAGCTAGCATCATTACACTGAGTAATTTCAAAGCTTTTAAAGCGTTAGATATGAGTTGAAGTAAACGTAGTAGCAGTACTACGTCCTAGAGAGGTAGAAATCGCGATGTGCGTGGACGCTAGATTAACGAATGTTACAGCAGAAATGCAAACCATTCTGCGTTTCTTTGATGAGGCGTAAACTTACAGAGTACTCAGATGTATAGCGCAGTATTATGCTTAGAATCAAGGCTAGATGCGCATTGCAACTATTGATCCATTGGGCACAGTTCCAAGGAGGTGTATACATTTCAGATTGCACTCTAATATACATTGGCGTATACTGAAGGCGTTGCTCGATTTCGAAGAAGCGAAGAAACATCTTCTCCAGGTGCGCAGTCAGCGTATACCGAGGCTCGACTTTAACGTATGAGAAATAGGGAACAAATAAATTCCACACTCTTGCAGAAGTGCTGCACAACGGACACAGAGTTCCCTCGCTAACTCTTCAATTCACATAAAAAACAAACTTCCTTCACCATTGGTGGACACTTGTTTGCTGCTATTTTTCGCTTTTCGTACAAGATTATTTCCGAAGATCCACAAGAAACTCATCATGACTCGTAGCAAATATTAGCACATATAATGAAACATTTGTGTAAGGAAGAAATGTTCCTCAACACTGTTTATCACTGATCCTTTTCTTGCTCGAACCGGGCTCGACGGTGTTTTCGATATTCTTCTTCGTCGTATCGTCACACCTCTTCACTATCTACTACTCTGCAGACGACAAACAACAAAGGATGTTTTCCATTTCCTTTAACAATCCAATCGACCAATTTCATAACTTCTAATAAAGAATAGACTTGAAAATTGAAATCTTCGTTTTCTAAATAACTCAGTCGCTCGTAAACGCCCCTTCAAGGCATTTGTTTGTTTGTTGCCCGACTGCTGCAAGATGAAAAGCTGATCGGTGCAAAACTTTTTTCCAGCTTTTATATGCCTAGGAAAAATGTGGTAGACAAGGCCATTCAACGATGCATCTTATGTCCCTCAGATTTTATAACATTGACTAAAGTGGTTCCAGAGCTGGTACTGGTGGACAGAAGCGCTTTTACGAAACAATTATGCAACAGCCCGTGTTAGTTTACATTAACGGCTTTCACTGCTGTAAGTAACACTACATGCCCGAAAAGGTTTCGTTAAATTTGGTTTTTTCGACAAAATCATACAACCTGTGTCACCCGCCAACTTTACTTCCACCCTCCACCCCCCTCCGCACTTAACCCCACAATTTCAACAAAAAGCTTTCCGTTCACTTCTAAACTTTCGAATGGCACATTCCATAGACGTTAGCTTCTGGAAGCATATACCGAAACTTGATATATATATATATATATATATATATATATATATATATATATATATATATATATATATATATATATATATATATATATACGAAATGTTGGGTGGTCTCGAATAGTCAACTATCCTTTTATAGGCGGCTTCACGAGAATTTGCAACGAATGACGCGTTTATTCTCACTTTAAAAGGTTCAGGTGATAGAACATTTTCACACGGCAATCCAGTGAAACGAGGGATGGCTCACTAATTGTTTTATAAATTTCTCCGAGAGATCAAGGTTCGCATGTATTTAATCGACAAAGTAAAGAGATCAGCATGCCATATGCAAGCAAAATAAAACGTAATATTTAAATTAAAGTAAAGGACAGAGGACAAGTTCGTAAACCTGCTACAGGTAACTAGCACGACAAACGTTCCTATTTTCTGCTCTTTTAAACGTTATCAACAAACAAACAAGATTGCCTTCATGCTTTAATAGATATGACTGCTAGTATAAATCTAACCACCTTTCTGCGACCTGAACAAAATGCATTCGATAAATGAAAAATACATACAGATTATTTGTTGTTTTGAACGTCTATAAGTCATTGTGGAATTAAGGGACTGATGTGAAGAACGGTAAAGGCTGGCATCCTGTGCTTTATGGTACACCAATCTGATTTCCTAGCTCTAGCTTCAGTTGCTCGTTTACTCAGACACAGACAGGCAGGCAGACAGACACATAAACGCACAAAGACGACGTCGAAAAAATGTGTTCGCAAGTGGAAATTCTCAAGAAAAAATGAAAACGAAAAAGCGAAAAATGCATTCAAAACCTGATTAATGAAGGAGACGTTAAATGGAACGAAGATATGTAAGAATCAGAATGCCACAAGAGCATACGAATTCCCGGCTTAAGAGAATATATAATTAGTTTTCCAGTTCATGTAAGATTGATTCTTTCAAGCTGTTCTTCTATTTAAATCAAAAATAATAACTGTACAATACTCAATTGAAATATCTTCCCTAAAACGTTTGAAACATCGACATTCAATGCAAACTTATATAATAAATCGATAAATTCGTCCAGTGAGATCTGGATATCTGCGACCAACAAACTCACAACGTCGATATTGAACGAGCTTTTCGGCCAATTAAATTTGCGCATAGCAAATGCGTCTGCTTTGCGTCGATGCTGAACTCATCGACGCCATCTCTTTGTGTTTTTCACTTAGTCGGTCCATTTCGACGTGCAGCAAATCAAGTCCACTGCTACTCGTGAAATCCTCATTTATGGATTCAGACGCCTCAAAGAAATCATTTGAGACGATGTCACCACTCTCTTCCTCGATAGTTGTACCCTGAACGCAAAAAAAATCTCAAAGAGACGCTAATTTATACAGTTTTGCTGGATCTTTTATCTACGCATAAGTGATGTGATTCAGTTTAATGTAGCCGAAAGGTGAGTCTGAAATTCTTTAAAGGTCTTAACGACATTCTGCCACGAGCTACGAACAGATCCGTTGAAGTGTTCTAAATGTTGTCCTATTTCAGTTAACAATATCAGCCCATGCAGTTAATGCTCTGAATATACAATGCTTCGTCGTTGAAAATGCCTAGAGTTCGAATGAGAGGGGCATTATGAATACAGTTAATAACTGTGTGCCAATAATTGCACGTTGAAAATCCGTAAAGTTATCAACGGCTCAATGATTGCTTTACTCTTTTGCTCGATTATTCCATTTTCATCGTGAAACAACAAATTTTTTCGGAGTATGGCACAGAAACGTTTCTTCGAAGTATCGTCGACTGCAACTGCAAAAAGTCACTTAGGCAGCATTAACGAATGAGCTGAAAACAAATAGGGATACCAGCAAATGCTGTTGCAACGTTTCGAGCATCCTATATAAAACACAGCAGCACTCTTATTCTAGTGAAAGATTAGCGATGATTCACTCTTAAAAAACATAAAATATTAAAACGTTCAAGCGACAAACCTGAACGGTTGATAAGGTCGACGAGTTACAGGCCAACTGTCTCTTACATCGATAATATTTTCTTGCCGCCCGCTGCATCGCTCGCTCTCGCAGTTTCCCTGTTTCCAAAGCACCGTGCATACGCCTGAAATACTTATGCCTTAATCTAGCAAATGATCTGGAAAGAAGCATGTGGAACACCAAAAATGACGATATGATTACAGTACTAAGGATAGATGAAATGAGGTTCTCACGCTTTGTGTTGGAAGCACAGACCAGGGGAAGCAACATCTAATGAAAATCTCTAATTCATTTTTGCCTCATGTGATAAATCGAGAAATCGAAGTGAAAATGATATAATCTCCACAAATTTCTTTACGAATTCTGAAATAACTGAGCGTTCATAGATATTTACATTCCGCCTGAAGCATGAAGTGCTTCGGTTCCAAAAGGAGATACAAGAGGGATTATGGTTTAAAAATTCATCTCGTGCATATTTTAATAGATTTTGATCAATGACTAAAGGGAGCGATAAAGAAAGAAGCCTTTGTCTCATAATGAAAGAAATACCCGTAACGCATATCTCTGTCTGTCTCTCTCTCTTAGCTTAAGACCTTGGATCGCGCCCTATAAGAAGCCTTTGCCCAGCGATTCGCAAAGTTTACATAAAAAACTAAACAATAAGTGTATATTTACTTTCGCCTCACATATTTATTTGTATGTGCAGGATGCTAGAAAGGAAGTCACTCAGAACGTTCCATAATGAAAGTTGTAGCTAAGTATTAAAAGTAATTCAACGGAACTTACACTCCACCACTGCCATGGTAGGTTTGGTGAACGATGGGATTTTGTTGTATGAGAGGCAACGCATTCGCATTAGTTGTGTATGATTGTGGAACTGGACGTGGAACACATAAAATCTCAGCGCCGACTATGGTTCTAACACCTCGAACTATCGGAGAACGATCATTCTGCGTGGGCGCAGAACAATGTAATAACATACACATTCTGTTCTGGAAAAATGTACCATGGTCACCACTATATCCCTGAACTTCATAAGAAACTTCATTATTCCTGTTTTTTTTTTCTTCAAAACCAGCTGCTGAGAATCGCCCAAAACTGCAATTCCAAAAACGCACTGACGGAGTTTACACTGGAATGCGATATATGCGAAGCATATGGAAAGCTGGACATTTCATGATGTAATATATTTTATTGATAGACAAAGAATTTAGAGAAAGGTTTTTTCATTGAAGAGGAGAAATGAGATGTTCTTGCAAAAAGCCTACGACGGGCCGAACAAGCATTGTGACATTCATCCGTGAAAAGCAGCAGATCAGAACAACACTGAAAACTCGTTTGTTTTTGAATTTTTGAAGCATTAAAAATTGGCAGGACGACGTATTGCAAAAATTTGAGTAAAAATCAGCAACGATAATATGACAGCGAGGAGTCTTGTCGAATTAAACCACCTTTAAAACCCAATTTACTATAATATTTTCGCGTAAAAAGTTGTCCACTATTATGCATTTCGAGCTGTGATTTTCAACGAAATTAAAGTAAAAGAAATCACACTAGAAAAGATAAAAATACCACTGGAAAAATACATCGAAAAAGATTATTTAAATGCAAAAGAAGCTGTGCAATGCAACCTTTTGCCAGAGCAGTTGAAATCGTTTCACAGAATGCATGTAAAATATAAAAATCGCCAAAGCGCAGCACAAAACCGCATGAAGAATGGAGAGAGCGACCGGAATGGTTGAGCTATCGGTTGTCACAAGCGCAACTCGAACGTAAATAACTGCCACACAACAGGCGCCTAGTAGAAGAAACGCAATAGTGACAAACCCACTGAAAGCGTTACACTTACTAGATGGATTCTTGACGTTCCTGTTGTCTTGTAGAATCCGCATAACAGTCGCGAAATATGAGAAAACAAACACCTATTATTAGCGGGACATGAACAACTGCGCAGTCACCGATATGTGACGTATGCGATCATCAATTCCTCAAACATTACTCTTGGGCAGTGGATGTTAGGTGAGAAAAGCATTCAAACAAACAGAATGGCTAACTCACAGCTATGAAAATGGGCGATAGTGCTTCATTATGACATTTAAAGAAAGAGAACAAAAATATCTGGTAAGCCAGAGGGGAGAAGGTAAGTGACTACAACTATTTTTGAAGTTTCAGGCAATACGTAGGAAGAGAAGGTTCGAACAACCAGAGAAAAAAACAGAAAGAATAGCAAATTAATCTGGAAATGTTATGCCTGGTGATTTTTAGCTCTCCGAAAAATTTCACAGTTGTGCTCCTTGGTTGCAGTAGCAGCTTACAGTAAGAGGGTTAGACTAGAACGTTACAGCAGGAGTTTTCTAAAGACCACTTAAGTGCCAACAGAAACTGCACATTCGTGCCCGTAAAATACCGTCTAAACGATAAGCAACTTTCGTTAGCTTTGCATTCAACAATATTTCAAAATCGTACTAAATATGAGAATTGCTGTTTGTTTATTACATGCAATAGCTATAAAGCAACCCACGTCTGTAGATAAGCAATTACTCTTTAAGAAGTCATCCAGATTGGCATGCTTTCATAGGATGGCCCACCCCGTCCAAGACCGCACACTCTTTATGTGTTCTGTACAATGTTCATGCAGGAACACTGAGAGATCAGTCGAGGGTAAACAGCCAGAAATGCCTGTACAGAGTAGAATGAGGAAAATGTCATGAATGCTGTACTTGATACTTGGAGGTTGAAAAATTGTTATTTATTGCATCACATTGCAAAAGCTGAATCCGCAAGAGATGAGCGGTCGAATGGCCGAACGAGGAGGGTGCATTGTGGATAACTTAGTGAAGGTTGTTGAAAAGCCACTGAAGTAAACGAGTTCGTTAAGTAACCTCATTTGAAAGCGAGCTGTCATATCGTCATCAAGAAGCGAAGTGTCTAGTGATTTTAGTTCGGCATCCCCAACCAGTGGAGCAGATTGATTTTCCGCTCTCGGAGCATCTGAAATTTTCAGGTAAGACACTCAGATGTTTCGTAATTGAAAAACGTAACTGACCCACTGTCCTAAGGGCTGGTTTTATGCTCACTTGCAAAGCTGCAATTGCAAGAGACTCAGTACGGCTGAATGCGTCGTTTATACGCAAACCTCGCAACCTGTCTCTCTCAGTGCTTCCGTTATACATTGACTTATTTAAAAGCATAATACCACACAGAGTAATGGAGTAAAAAGGTGCATAAAATGATCAACATGACGAAGAAGGTTGGGAAACACTTATCTGTACTGCGAGGTCATTGTCTACGCCCAGTTTCACTTAGCCCGAGTTACTAAGTTGTGCAAAAATTAACAATTCAATTTTCATCTGCAGCCGCTCGAGTGTGGCCCAAAAGCGAGTTTTTAATTAGGAAGCTGTACAACCGATTCGATCGCATAAGGACGCGCTACTATGTCCTTTCACTGCTTCTGGATTTTGGGTAACTGGTTGGCTAAGCTGCTGGAATGCGGACGTCCATATCGTTGTAA
Source organism: Ascaris suum (assembly GCA_013433145.1). Lineage (NCBI taxonomy): Eukaryota > Metazoa > Nematoda > Chromadorea > Rhabditida > Ascarididae > Ascaris > Ascaris suum. The sequence goes on along the minus strand of CM024187.1, from coordinate 13,878,851 downwards.
ACTCTGTAGTACACTTTCCTGCTTCATAACATCAAAGCAAATTATCTCACATTGCCGAATTCATCGAACAAATTTAAAAGAATTGAAAATCAGTTCGGTGGAGTGCAACCGCAGAGTGCGTTAGGTCTCTGTCAAAAGTAAGTTGACGCACTTCAAACTTAAGTAAAGAAAAAATGCTAACTTGGTAAACAACGTGATTCAAATAGACGTTTGAGATATTCAACTTGGCACCTTCCCATAGTGTAGAAGATAATGGTGAAAATAAGCGAGATCATAAATGGAAACAACACACCGCATTGAAACACCTTCGACTGAAAAGTCGTTGGTGGAAAACAGCTGAAAATAATGGTCGTAAAGCAGCCCAGAACAGTGCCTCACTTTCTGGCAGTTTGAATACTTTGACCTATTAGATGATTCACTCGTAACAAGTTGAGTGAGTGTACTATCTGAGCATGACTTCATGCTAGCGCTTACTCGAGGCAATGGTGTTCGAGACCTCATAGCTGGAGTTGTTGCCAAAACAGTGCTGCTGCGACGTTCCTCAGGCAAAGTAAAAAAAGTATTGGTAGCCTACTGTGCACTAATTAACACTTCATATCATATTTCGCTCTTTAAAAGGATTCACAACAAACAAACCAATGCATATTGATATCGCAACGCATTGAACGAATCAGCAATCTAAGAACACGATTAGCTTCCGCAAAAATTACCAATTTTGAACGCTAACAGTACGCGCTATGGTTTTATTAAGTGAGAAAAACGTACGAATGCGTTGACGAGACATATGAGCTCGCGTCAATAGCCACTGAAAAGGACACTGAAAAAAATGGAACGCCGTAGGCGAGGAAATATAGCCCTGCGATGGGTCCATGGGGCGCAACCTAAAATGTAGCCAGACAACAATGAAAAGTTAATGGAGCAATGAGCACAAGTCTTCGTTATCCAAGAGTTCGTGTCATGGCTGGTTATAAACTTTTAGAATTTAACCGACAACCAAATGGATCATTGATCAGGACTCCTCCTCAATACCGTGGCATTTTCGAGACAAAAAAAAAATACTACACGAAGTAGGCACCAATTTGAATGACGCATTTTTAGTTCAGATGAAAAAAATGCAGCAATATAATAAAACAGTGGGATGCATCCCTCTTTAAATACCTTCATTAAAATGCGACAACAAAAACCAAAATAACAGTAGTAACTAACATTCTGGAATTCAGATTCTCCGAATTCATCTTCAGCAACGCGCTGTTCCTTGCTGCTCGCCACTTTGCCTATTTTTCTTTGCGTTGTTCTATAAGCGTGGAAAAAATCATGCAACAGTAGTACAATTTTATATGCAAATAATACATTCTTTAAGCAAAAGCGAATAATGTCCGTTTCAGATTGCTTTCAACAACTCCAGCTGAATGTCGCTTGGAAAATTGCTGCAGTTCTCGGTCACTTTCACTGTAAAAGCTTCATGAATTTGTCTCAGTTGTGAAGTGCACTTCATCATAATATGCCGACCTCTACCTATCATGGAGTCTGCAAAGAGACACTTCAGTGAAGCTTCAAAAAATACAGCACAGCAGTCGGATTTATACTGTTCATGCATCATCCGATATGCATTTTTATTTGTGAGTAAACCACTCGAATTGTCTGGTCATTGCAAAACTTTTTCAATGGCCTTTTGTTTTTATTGAGATGTTGAGCTACGAAACTCAGAAAGAAATAACTGTTCCGAGAAGAGTTTTTAATGAGTCTTTGTAATCGGGGAACGTTTGAAATTCTAAGACTGAGTAGATATAAGCATTTATTGGTTTTTAAAGGACTTACCGTACAGCGAGCATGATCCAGTAAAAGGTAGCCAAAAAGGAGAAGTGAATAAGTGCACCATCAACAATACAGATCGACTCGTCGAACACCTTGTTAACGCCCAAGGTGAAGGCAACACATAAGGAAAATATGCTCACACAGAGATTGACGAGGACGTGAAGCGACTTGCAGCAAACGACATGTTTCCTCCTGAGGGAACAAAAATAGCTGTCTTTATGCTGGTTACGATATCTTCTTTGACAAAAGAGCGCAGTAAATTTGTGACTAACTGAAAATCGACGTCGCCCTCTACTCCTCCCTAAATTGCTCTCGAAATACGAAACTTAGCAGCAACCTAGAAGAAACCCAGCATCATAATAAAAACCAAACAAAGAACTTAAAACATAATGGTAGCCCTTTCAAAACAAAGTCAGACTCAAGTTATCACTAGTCTAGGTTTACGAGACGCAGAATCGGAGATTACATAGGTGGGCATGGAAGACAGATAGCTTCTTAAAGTAAGCTGCTTGGCAATCAACAAATATAGGAATTGACAGTTTCTTAAGTTCTAACTGGGGTATTGGCCTCTTTACGGCCGTTGAACAACCAGTTGAAGAAGTGCATGCATTGCAGGGGCACAATACAGCAACTGGAACACATTGTAGACAAAACACTGAGATTAGTAGAAGAAAACATGAACAGGCTTATTAGATACATTTAGATGCACATCAGTAAACCCATCGAAATAAAATAGCCGGTGCTGGCAGAGATGGAAAACTTCTATTAAATGAAGTGTTCCACGATTCGGAAGTAATATGGCGAAATGGATCACAGAACAGGGCATCAAAACACTATCGTATTTCTCTGCTTGAAACTTAGATAAGGAAGTTTGCAGAACAACGAGCAAACGCACCTGATGCAACAAATGTTACTAAACACGACAAAAACCATAGAGAAGGATAAAAATCCAGACGACATATACGTCCACCACGGTAGCTCGATGCCTTTTTTCACAGTTGTTAATCTGTAAGAATGTATTGTAAAAGATGTTCAGAAGTTCCGCAACATGTGATGCGCGCTGAGTAATTTCCAGGTAGACTAGCATTTTACATAGGTCGTTTGATTAATTGCATCAATTTGATGATTTGGAAATCTTTTGTCCCTAACGGATTCTGAACGATGAACTCGAGTGAAGTAATATATTCGACTGGGTTAAAAAAACGTCGCAATCGAGAGTAGAGAGGCGATTCGTGTCGAGAGAAGGAGTGAGTGCCCATCGTGCGAATTTAGTTTCTGGGTCGATACAGCGAATTTCGAGTTGAAATATGCCGACAGATGGACACTGACTACAAGACGTATTCTTTGCAAGCATAAAGAAACAACAAGTGAAAACAACGACAATAATCCAGCCAAAAAAAACTGACTCATCGATGAGCGAAGCATTCTGCATAGCAGTAAAAAAGGTGAGGTTTTCGCCAAGATGTGATATGATAAAGGCACGAGAACAGGCAATGATCACATAGCGTGGACCGGCTCTCCGTTGTGAGCATTCATTTCCACTAGTAATTCTCCATTCTTTATTGTTCCACACTCCTAGTCTCACCTAAAAGTTCATATCAGTTTCAGATGATGGAGAAACTCTACCACTTGAAAAACTGCAATAAGAGGCGACTCACCGAACAAAACACTTCAGCAACCGTTCTTTCAAAAATTTATTAACTGTTCTGACATTTGGAACAGCAACGTATAAGGAGACATGAAACTAGAACAGAGAAGTTCAAGCGCATATTTTGATCGAGGAGACGTATTCCTCTAAACAACGGCTGTTAAATATCATTCTGTGAACAAAGTGAATTCACTGAGATAATTTAATGTGGAAATGCTGACTAGCTATGGAACAAACAAGACAGAGTACAACAAACAACTACCTGCTCGGTCGGAATGCGAAGATAATACGTAAACAATATCGCTGATGGGCCATCAGTATTGAGAATATCTGACGTCTAAAATTGCTCTTCTTAAACAGGTGCGTTGATTAGGACGCGGGGATAGTACCTCATCCGTAAATGAAAGGAGGGCATTGTGGGCGAGAATCCTTCAATGCATGAAAAATTTAAAGGGTTCGCTATTCTGAAGTGAAGTGACATCCTAAAACTTTTAAAGCACCAAATCTACCACTTGATTTACCTCCCTCCCCCTACTCCGTGGCCCCTCACTAGGAAACATTTTTTCATGCACCAACGAATGAAAGCAGATCTATTTCAATGTGTACAACAACAACTGCGACTTGTGAACATCAGCGCAGGCGGTACACATTTACTTCAGTTCCATTACAACTCAGCATACTGTGAAGCGCAAGAAAATAAGTTTTTCTGCCTATATGAGTGGAGATTCGAAGGATTTATTATCAAGAGGAGTGGACTTGCAAATTTTCTCACTTCTCAAAAATGACGTGTTACAGATGACGAGGGAAGCTCACGAGTGACGCGGGCTTATGAATTTCGCTAGCTCTGAACAAGCATATATTCTCGAGATTTTTTAGACACGCTTCCTACACTGAATGCAGTCTTGCATGGAGAATATAGCGACCGCTCCTCTCTTTCATAGCTATAATGCTTAACAGTTATATGGATGTATATAGTTATCTCTATGACAACTAACAATATAATAATGCAAACGAATCTTTTATGCAAACGCTACATGATTCTACATGTGAGCGGTAAAAACCGTTCATAACAATCTTTTTTTCATGCCTATCTATTATAAACGTTAGCTGGTTTGAAACGTCAGTGTTTCCTCAGAAAAATCGCAAACCTGTTTAGATGGGTTGGTTTTTCCTATAGAAGCCGTTAATGAAATTGAGAGAACTCATTTTTTGCCCAAAATCGCTCGTCCAAGCTAGACCGAATTCCTTAACCGGTTTCATCAAATTTCAAATAGAACTAGTGTTAGATTGCGAACCTTCTGTCACCGAACGTCATGACACAAACAAAGCAGAAAGAAAAAATCCGCGCCAAAAAGACTTCAAAGACGCGATTTCTGCGAAAATAAGATATATGCGTAGACATGCCTTTTCAGCAGGTTGCATTGGTTTCAGGTTGGTGCGTTTTAAGACGATCGCATGGACCTGATTCAGTGCAACCCATCTTCCATCGAGAGTATACGATGTGGCGAACAGATGCGTATTGGCAAACCAAAAAACGTTCAGAAGTGCCACTGAAGGAAATAAATCCAATGTTTGCCATGGGATTCGCATCGAAGTCATGCCTTCAACGAGTCTTTCAATTGTATGCCGTCAACAACGTTTTACTAATTAATCAGCGAAGTTGCACTAATTTTTGAACAACAGCCACCAAATGAATTATCGACCTGAAGCGAAAATTTAATAAATCTCGGGAAATCTAGATGCGCTGACCATATTGCTCTGGATTGTCGCCAACGAGCAAATATAACTTCAACCTCATGTGGAGATTTTGGAAAAGAGTGTATAGACATGTCGTCACTTGCTTGCATCTAATTATACATTTCGCAAAGGATAAGCTAACATTGGAGATTGAAAACTTATTTTCATATTCGAGTTTTTATCTGGTTGATAATGGATATTGGATAAACTCTTAACTGATAAATTGAATGTAGAGGTTTGTTTGACTCATCTTAGCACATATTTAAGGGCCCCATGAAGTGCTCAGTTAAGCCCATCATATCGTTAAAACTTATATCTAATAGTTCCATAAAACCTGACAATCAAAGTTGACAAGGGAAACTCCTCCACATTCAGAAGAAATAATCTTGGTGAACATCGAGAAATCAGTTCACCTCAGTGTACTTAGTTGTTTTGAACGGTGAACACATACGCTACTGAACTATTGAAGAACGTTCAACCCGTTTGAAACGTTGAATACATACGCTACTGGTGAACTTTACTACTGGTGAACTCACCGTTTGCTGCTAGAAGCTCAACATTTCGTTGTCGATGGCAAGTGTATTGACCGTTTGTGTATGCTGAGATGAATCCGATTTTGTGTGCCTCGTCATCGAGCGACGTCGACAATAACATAAGCTCGCAAGCAGCCAAGTTTTTTAATCGAATAATTTGATCGTTGAGTGCTATCGATTGCAGACGATTCCTCAGCATTTCACCTTCAAAATGCAGTAGGTTTAGTGAAATATTTTGTCTAAAGGGGAAGGGAGGAGCAACGAATCATTAGGAGGTGAAGGGAGACGGGGAGGGGGTAGGACTTGTGACCCTTCCAATAGGATACGCAATTTGCCCCCCCCCCCTTATCCCTTTTGTTTCCCGTTATTATCAGCAGATGGCAGGAGAAAAATATTTAGCAAGTATGCTTTTCGTGTAGAGCAAACGCATTGAGCAGTTTCAGACTCGAAAAACAACAGCAATGTGATGCATTGTTTTAGCACTCAAAACGTCTCATCGCATAAGACTGTCTACTAAGTTGACCATTTGGCGCAATGTCAGTTAAGAAAGCGCTTTTGTCATTATCACAACAAAGTGGATATTTATTTATTTAAAAAAAGATCCAATAAAAAGGAGGCAAATCCCTTCTCAGGTCAAAAATCCGTGTCGAAATCTCCTTTCCAATCCTCTTCTCCTCAACTTTTATGAATTATTGTTTCTTATTTTTCATTAAATCAATGGTTCAATAGTCTGTTTCATGATGAAATCAACAAACCATCAAGTTCAGTAGTCGCATGTTTCGATCTCAAAGCAAACGCGATTGCAGTGAGCAATTGATTTGCATTCGATTCACTTGCATTACCAATAATCCATCCAACAAGACGCGTTTCATACGGTGAAAGTTCATTCGCTAAAGATGTGCTACCGATGAGTTCGTTAAGAAGCTGCAAACATAGTGATATTTAGATATTGAATGGAGTTGACAATATTCGCCGCAAAACTCCCAAAAATTAACAAATCTTTTGAAGTAATCGAATACTCAATTTGCAACTAAACAGAGCTAACATAAAAATCACTAACTGGCACTACTCTGATGCACGTGCGAAGAATCTCATCTATTATCTCTTCCAGATATATCAATTTTGATGATGTGCCACTATTTTAATCAGTGATGTTATCAAGATTTGTTTCGTGATCATTTCAAACGTCAACACTGATTCACGGCTATCGTTTGTCACAGGGGACTTTTTAAAATCTTCATCTAGCAGTTTTTCTTTGCCAACTAGAACCATTCTTGAGTGAAGTACTTGCGATGGCCAGAACTTACAAAGTGCACTTAGTCCTAAAATGACCTCATGAATCTCGCGTTCTCAGAGGATTATCGGCATAAATGAAAAAGAATATGCTAAGGAAGTTGTGTTACTCCCAAAGTAAATGCCAATGGCATGAAAGTTGGCCAATCAATGGTCTCTTTAGTATGGTCCTAAAAGATACTCAGGAAACGTTTCATTTTTTTATAAGAAGCGGGATCTATGCTTTCACGTTTACATAAAGCATTAGTAAATCAGCAAATAAACAGTTTTCTCGTATTAAATTTGTGGAGCAAAGAGTGACGAAATGGTATAAAGACGTTCTTCTAGAACGGTACCTTGGACGAGTGCATGTGGGACAGAGCGTGAACGAGACGTTTAGTAAGATCTGATGAGAATGCACAAGAGCCAGAATCCACCTCGGACCATTTCCCTTGCCTACACACTCGGTAAGCGACGGCGTTGAGCGGTCCATGAGGACATATCGCTGAGACAGTACCTTGCTTCGATATTGGCCATACGATCTCACCCTTCTCGTCTGCTTTCCATTCCTATCATTTCTCTCCACTGATCTGTGACTAATGAGGGCAGAAGAGAAATGATCCTAGACAGCACAAGTAAATAACAGCTTGCAAAGAAGAGCAGGGAGCAATGGCATCAGAATAACGCTACTGAACTACGTATAATTTCTTCAGTACTGTCGAATTCAGATTGAAACTACACTTTTAAAAGGATCAGATAATGAATAATCGGTGTCTAAATGAAACGAGCAAAGTTGATGAAACTGAAATCGCAATTTTCACCTGCATTCGAATCAAGGTTTAAACGCGTGCGAGAAAAAATAAACTTTATTGCTTAAGAATTAGGCGGGTATGTTTCACATACCTGTACACAGTGCTCCGTATTCACTGAAATGGGCATTAGTCGTATTGTGTTGCGAAGACTTGCTTCTCGAAATTCCGCATAACAAATCCAATCACCCTCATCCTCCCATTCCACTGGATTGAACGTCAACGTCAGCGATCTAAATACCTTCGGATCTGAGCATTTCTTTTCACTCCCTTATGAAACAGAAGGATAGTGCTTAAGAAATCCAATCTCTTCCGGAACTATCAATTATATTTCAAGAAGCACTATTCCATATTCACACAAATGATAAATTTCTTGTGGTTTAAGGCATGATCAGCCAATCACGTCGGTTGGCACTCATCAAAGGTACTCGTATCATCTCAGAGAAATGCACTGTCCAAACAACAGATTAGGTGAAGATTATACAACAGAATAAAAAGCCAGAAGTTTCCTTATATTTATTTGAGTGGAAAATTGCAAAAACCTTTGAAGTAATGTAAAGACGTACAGAAACGAGGAACGAAAAAAAAAATCTGTGGGGCAGTACATAATGGCAAGGAGAGAATAAATACTACGGATACTCTTTGCTTTCCAAAATGCCAAAGTTTATTTCATTGCTGTCAGCAATGAAGGTTTTGAAGCCAATTTGCTGATAAAGACGAATATGGAAAAGAAATCACTCTCCACTCTGAACGCAACTGCTGCTGATATACTCCTACCACACTGAGCTTATAGGTCGGTTGTGTTAAAAACTGTTGAAAACCATATGAAATAATAGACCTGATATTTTCATTTGATGATTGAGTAATTTCTAATCGTGATGTTGAAGAAACTGGCACATTGTTTTTGAGCCATTCCATTGATATATTGCCAATATTTGAAATCATGCAGGCTATTTGTTGCTCCTCACCAGGGTAGACGATGAGCGAAGCTGAGGACGGCTCCAACTCAAAGACACTTGGCTCGAAGTCACCTGTGAACTCTTTAGTTAACGTTGTTTTATGAGCTTTCAAAATAATGCTTAATGATAAGGTCACTTAAGGTATACGATTTTTCATTACAAAAGAAATCAAAGTGTAAGAAAAAAAGGCAGACAAAACGATCAAAACATAATATTAGGCATCCATTCACAAGCACTTTCGTTAGACGGAAATTTGAATTTAATGTGTGAACGCTTTGTTAGGGATTTGCTTTATTAACTTTGATATAAAATAATCACTGATCTTTGATATCACAAACCCTTTGAGCGGAAAAATTTGATCTGCATTACCTGTTAAGAAATCAGGTTAATAGGAGCAGCATTCGATCAAGTCGCAATATGCAAATTTCTGGAAACATTGATGCATTCACGGCTAAATCAAGCAAGGACATTTAAAGATGCCTTTGTTCTTAATAAATGAGCTGAAATTCATTAGAGGAGCAGGCAAGTGCAGAAGCATGTCAGAGGAGCTAGCATGATATGCGCTTTTCAAATCCGTTCGCCAGACGTACCGATTAGTTCCACCACTTGCCACTAAATTTTAATAAATGCTCGCATATTTAACTGCTTCGCCAATGCTCTTTTTAGTTCGTTTAAATGACTATTGCTCCTTGCTATGTTGATTGTCCAACTCAAAGGTTGATATACGAGATCATCGTGTTATATTCAATTCATCAAATTTTCCAGTCATTTTCCTGACTTCAGCGGCTTTTGGGTCGAAATCATTTAACGGGCAGACGAGCAGACCGACAGAAAGAAACGTACAATATACGTGGACGAAATGTCGCTTCAAGTCTTCCTGCAAATGCGAATCTGCAAAAGCTCATAAGAATTGCAACTTTTTCATTTATGAGCGACGCTTATAAACTCCTAAATCTTTCCTACACTAAAAGCAACAGATGTGAGGAATGGTTCTCTAAATGCGTGTCAAAATTTTTCAACCAGTTTAGCGGTGACAGCGATATATTATTCGATTAAATTTGTACTGTCCCGGAAAACTATCAGCACAGGAAAATGCGAAAAGAGCGATATTTGCGCTACAAGTGGACGCCGGAGAAACACATTCGTCATTAATTTTAGAGATTCATACACAATTCTACATTACGCACACAAAGGAGGATCGCAGCACGGTCGTCGTACCATTGCAAGGTAATCCTAAGGTAAATCAACGCATACTACATGGTAGGAATGCATCCAGCGAGATCCGTAGATAAAATTACCTCTGCCACATGCTTTTTTCACCGATTTTGCCTGAAGCGTTGCCAGTTTCTCACCTCTTAGGGTTATCGGAAAAATGCACACCGTCCGATCTGTCACGTTCACTGAGTTTTCCTATAATTGAGATTAAGAAATCTCCATGAAAATTACAATAAAAAACAACATAAAAGCAGCCCACTGTATTGATAGGATTGTAATAACTCAATAATACAGTTTGGGAATTCATTTCTTCTGATTAGCTTGAACATTGGGACAGTTTTGCTGCAGGAGATTAAAATTACGTCGTTTCAATAATTTTATGAAAAATGCTTTTGTTACTTTCAGGACGTCTCACGGCAAACGAACGGAGGTCTTCCCTGAGGAGCGAGATTTGAAAGGATTGAAAACCTGGCTGCAGCCATGCACACGGTCAAGCTCCCGACTGGTTCTTGTAGAAACAGAAAAACGTGGCTGGTCCTCTGTGTGGAGGGAAGAATGTGGTCACAGCTGCTTGATGACAGACAAGTGATTTAGAGAGGGCTACGTTTCCCCCTTGGAATGGAGCTTAGCCACGCATCTCCTTCGAGGCAGGATCGCGACCGTCATTACGTGTAGTACGTGGCTTCGGCCAAACCTTCTATACTCCACTTTCCATTCATTTACTTCACTAGATGATAGTCTTTTATGTTTCGGAAAACAAAATGAACACTCTGCACTTTCCTTCACAAACGTCGAATTATAAAATGTTCGCAAGCTTTCAAAATTCGAGACAAAAGTGGAGAGGAGCATACACCTTCGACGAAAACGAGCGATTGAGGAGTATTCGAAGAAATTCTCGCCTCTCCACCGTTTTGATTCCTCGCATGTCGAACTTGCTAATTTTCCAAATTCGCTGTGTTAACACACCGACAACAATTCCATTTCACAACTTTATAGCCGGTATTCCAATCTGCCTCAGTATGTGTCAGTGCCCAGTAAGGTGCTTAACCCAAAACGTTAGGATTAATATTCTGCGGAAGAGTTATAGAGCTTGTAGATTCTTAAAGCATACATGCCTTCGAAGCAGCTTTTTACTCTAGCAGCGGGGAGGGGGCGGGGGGAGGTGGGGAGGGTGCCTATAAACAATCATTTGAGTGTTATTTGACACATGCGAATGGTTACTTAGAATGGCGAGACCTTGTTGATGAATTTGAGTAGATCGACGAGCTGACAGTCGCACGCTAGCTGATCTGATTGGATGCTGATCTGCTTGAGGTGCAGAAGCGGTGAAAAGGTGCGGTCAGGAAAGACGAGAGTGGGTTGCCATCCAGGTTCAGCACCTCTAGCGAGTCCAATTCCGTGAATGATGAACGATTCACTGTGTGAAGGCGGTTGCCACTTAAGTTACTGAAAGTTGCCGTCAAATTATCCCTGAGATCTCGGCTGTCCAAAATTTCCATTTTTTTTCCATACTCTTGGCTTTAGAAGTAAATATCTATGCTCCCAGCAGTGGATAGCTGTCCTTACCACAGCCTTTATCCAGGATTTGTGTTCGCAAAAGACCAGTTTCAATATTAAGATTATTTTCTTCGCATCTTACGTAATGTTTTGCGATGTTTTCGAAAATGAATTTCAATTTCAAAATTATTAAGACGATGAAAGCTTGAGGAATGTGAAATTTTACATCTTTCACTTGCTCCACGAAATCTTTCCTTGATAACTTTTAAAGGATTTCTCTCATTATTAAAGCATTTTTGTCCCTTTGACATCTGATGCTTTATCTGTTAAGCGTTTTACTGCCACACAAACTCCGACCTCCGCCCTGTTGAGTTAGGACAACTTCTATCACTGCCCAGTAGGAATTCTTCGAACTAATCAAGCAAAAAAGAAGAAAGAATGCGCATCGTAGAACTTCAACATTAGTCCACTAGAATCGCTAATCGGCTGCTCGTTTCTCACAAACAACTGGTTTTCTCTTCAAACGGATAAAGAACAATCGTCACACGGAAGCGAAAAGTCGCACAGATAATGGCTAAGCGCACTAATGTGAGCGTGGAAATGTGACTTCCAACAGGAAAACTAGGAATTCAACAACATAATGGCACAATAATGCGCAGGATGAAACAAAACGCGCACTGAGCTCAAGTGAGAGCTATTTGTGCAACGTTTAATCTCTCAGTAAACCTCTCGCTTCCCATGTCTAACGCATTTGAATTATTAAGTTTGATTGTCACCCAGCCCTCACTCAGCAGTTATGCTCTTGGATAATTCAGGAGCTTTCATTCTTTTTTATTCAGAGATGAGAAGTAATTTCTGTATGGAAATCCGCTGGAGCAGTAGATTTTGATGGCAGCGTTTCCGACTCTTGAGGTTAATGAGTATTGTAAACACCAAGCGTCTAGCCGGCAAAAATTGTGGAATAAACATTAAGCATTAAAATGCGGAAATATTTTCGAAATTTCTAAAAATCTGGACCAATGGTATGTCGGGGCGAATTGAAGAGTTCACTACCGAAGAGTTCTACGTTTTTACGAAAGGCCGTTTTCAGCAACACCCATATATGAAATCTGACGGAGATCTTCGCGCATTTCACGAGACAAATATTGAGGTATCATCGACGAAGATAAAAAAAAATCTTGATTTTGCAATACATCTTTTTCGGCGTGTTCATATTCGAAAATCCCCTAGATGAAATGTGGTGAGGAGCTGAATACTTCGAATTCTGTTAGTTACCACCACTGATGATCCGTTTAGCAGAATAATAGCTGTAAATATATATCTTTCAGTAAAAAGGTGCCGAAGATATTCCAAATTTCGTATTTATCTTCATTTCCTAAAAACTTTCTACATGAGTTCGGGCTTTCGATTCACTTCATGACGCACTTGTTAGCAGCGGCGCATTATTATTCAGACTCCAATAAATTTCTTTCTTTCCCTCAAGGTTCCGCATAACATTTGCATCGCACAGGTAAGTACATCCTCTTACCGCCCCCCCCCCCCAACCCCCCTCACCTCTCCTCCTTTCTCGTTCCACTGCATCCTATTAATAGCTACATTGTCACTAATTTGCCTGATGAAAACGTGTGAAAGAGGGTTACAGAACAAAGACCTATAATGCGTTTAGCGCATTTGGAGCTTTGTTCACGTCTACGGCATAACTCGTTTTGCTTGGCAATATTATTTATATCGCTCTTTGTATGCGATCGCAACGTTTCGCCATGAATCATCACAGTGATTAATCGTCTCTGCTCGCTACATTTGCACTAAATCACTCGCAGCATCAATAAATCAGGCGAATGTTTCGTTTCTCAGCTAATATTTACCACATCGCTCATATACCTAAAAATGCATTGTTGACTATCGCCTGCAAATACAACTTTATGATGAAAAATCCAGTCGACTCACTAAGGTAGTGCAGTTAAAATCTCACTCATGAGTCGAGCTGGTATAAAGAGAGAAGGATGGGCTGAATAAAGAAAAAGCGTCCTTTCTCCTCCACCCCCCCTCCCCCCTCCCCCCTCCTCCCCGTCCGCCTTCGCTCACTTCTTCTGCTCGCGCCTTGCTTTCCTAAGGCGAAATGAACACATCGGTTTCGCATGCTGAGTCCTATGAAGCTTTTTTATGCACTCTGAATAGCATCAAACCGAAAGTGTTATGAGTATTTCCATGACGATGTACAAACGAATCAAAATCAATAGCGTTTTAGATCTACAAACCTTAAAGTCATTTTATTACGAATATAAATAAGGGGCAATTTGAGTGCATAGATTCGCTTGCCCGTCATTAGCCAGTTGTTTGGTGCAAGGCAATAAAGGGATATGAGGAGGGCGAGCGATGGATTAGTGGCGCATGAGGGATAAGTTCTGGTCATGGAAAGGGTCAGTTGGATAGAGAGAGAAATATCTCCCTCTCCTCCCTTGAAAGCATAAAAAAGAGGTATGATGGCTGGTCTACTCGATGAGAAACGCTATCATAATGGATTCGCAGTATTCACTTTATGCGAACGAGTCTGAAACTGTTATTCGTCTCCCCCTCCCCCCCCCCCCCCCCTCAATGCAAAAAAACGAGTACAAACGGAAAATAAGCTAATTGCATCGCAAATAGAAGAACTCGCGGAAGAAAGTGTCAGACGAGTATATACTGACGGCAAACACCATTGTGGTTATAAAAAAATGATATAGACTATGCGAATTTGGAAATGAACAGCTGAATAAATGAAGAAGAAAACACGCTAACAGATATTTCAGCCTTGTAAGTGATTTGAATGCGGCCGGAGCAATAAAGATGAGTTTGTTGTTGGATAAGTCGCTGAAAATATGGACATGAGAAGTGATCGATCCTTCGAAATGAGTGGACCGACAGAGGAAAGGCAATACACTCCAAACAGGAATCAAAATCCGTCAACACACCTGCTGCCACCTCTATGACTAATATAGGAAAATTGACTTGTTTGCAGTAGGCGTTCATTTGAACATTTCAGAGAAGAACTGATTTTTACGTGCTTACCTAGACGCATCAGCAGCGATAATCAAGAACGCAAAAAAAGAATAAAATCGATGCTCTCAATACAGAGCTTTTCAAAATTGTGTTGCCTGAAGCTTTTCTTAGTGGTTGTCAAACTCCTTTTAGGGAATGTTCTTAGGCAGAATTCGTCTCTAACTTTGTCCAAATGTTTCTACTGAAATGAAAAACAAATTGGCCGGTTTTCGCAATTATCCTGCTTTTATTGTAGAATAAATATTCGTAACGTTATTAATCGTGGCATTAAGCGAATTCTTCACACTTCACTTTCGATCGCCTCAGTGAAAGGTGAATGTTTCTTGTATGCTATTTGTTGTAATTGGATGGATTGAGAATAAGATTTTTCATTTCTCTCCGAAGCAGATGAAGAACTACCCGCAAGTGATCCCAGCAATTTTCCACATCCGCCACGTATCTCTCTTCTCCACTGCAACAATATTGGTAATGCATCAAACGGGTATCTGTCAGGAGAAGTGGGCAAGACGGATGAAGATTCGTTTATTTATGAACACCTTGATTCGCTTTAAACTTTTTAAATGAGCACTTAAAGAGTTTCACCGCCTGTTTTTACGTTTTATTAAGCATCACTCACAACTTTAGTCGAAAAGTTTGCATGGCTAATCGTAACTGATGCTGGATACGGTATTTGATGCTGGTCGATAACGTTCAATAAAAGCGAGCTTTTCTGCAGTTTTGCAGAAGTATGCTCATCACCTGGCACATGTGTGTCAACGTTTAGTTGGTTGGAAAAACGACTGACAGTGATTCGAGAATTTCAGGACGACGCAGTGACGAGAATGAGCTCGAATTCAACGAAATAAACTCGTTATTGCTGAGGTTGAGCGAACGAGTACGGCTACTGATGGCGTTTGGCATGAGCTCGAACTGTGATGCATGTAAACGGGCTCGCGGCAGGATTCTCTGGAAATGTGGACATTTCAGGCGCTCGAGTGATCGGTCTCTGATCTTGAGCGGTTTGCTCATCAGTGAAAGCTTTGTTTGCTCCGAGATAACAGTGAACTCTGAGAAAGTTTTGGAAGACATTTGTGTGCAGCTATCGTAAAGTGGAATTAATGTATTTGATAGTTGCTGACTTTTTAACTGACAGTTGTTCTACAGTTTCGTTTCGATAGTTTGGTTGCTTGGTTTATTGCGAAGAATGACATGAAAGTTTCAACGATATCTATTATCTGTGACACTGTCAGTAGGCGCATTGATACAATCTCACAAGTTGGGACGAGATTGGTAGTTTAGCTGTCTTCAATCCACAGCAGTAAAACAGGGCATAAGTTTCGCACCTGGAAGCGCTGATGTGAACAATTGACAACATCGAAACCATCGTGATCGGTGTGCGTATAACATCCGGAGTGTTGAGCCAGCAAGCTGTCGATCGAAAACAACACCACTGTTAGCAGATAGGTCATCTGGGCGAGCAGTATGAACGAAACGTGTCCTTCATAACTTGACTTAACTTCCTGGATGCCGGCTCTATAAAATATTATTGTTGATCTGCCGAAAGCCTCACATAGGCTTTGCAGACGCCGAACGAGCACTTTGCTGTGATCAAATGGTCGTTGGCAATATCTGTCAAAACGAGCGGGAACGAAACAGATCTTTAAAAAGCACTTACAAGTGAGCATAGATAATTCATCTCACAAATCGTATAGCTGTTTGCTTGTACCCAAGATAAGGTTTCTTAGAATTTTGTTGGCTGTAGATTCTGACGGCTAGTTACCATTTACCTGCTCATTAAATTAGCATATTAACTATTTTTCAAACCATTTATTAATTCAACAGGCAAAATGTCTCTCGCAATCGGTGAACAGGTATCAAGGGTGGAAGGAATGAAAAGAACTAAATATAGTGTTGCGCACATAAAAAAGAACTATAGGGTAGAGCACAATACCTTACAAACAAAGCAAAATGTTGCGTATTCAACCGACCCTAAGCAGCCAGCTTTCATAAAAGAAATCGAGGTGTCGACAAATTAACGCATAAAAACAGAGCATTTATTGGCAAAAAGTAACGCTATTTCACTGGGAAGAACACTTCAGAATTGAAATTAGCAGTTTTTCTACTGAGCAACAAATATCACTTATACAGTGTACGAAAATTAAGGATGAAAACGATGAAACTTAAATAAAGTACTCTTGCAGATATTAGCCTAGAGGGGTTCTAGGCCGTTAATGGACGCAAAGAGATGCGCTTTACAGCTTCAGTACAGCGCAACGACGAGGTGATTACTACATATAATTTCGTTGTAAAAAGCCATTAAAGTGGCTCCGAATAGTAGCAGCTGCACACTTCATCACAATAAATAAAACAGAACAGAGTGTGCAGTCTTCAGTCTTTTCTGATGGCAACTTTTCTGTTTCATCTTGTTCTTTCGAAATTGTACAGAGTCTTCCAAGCCGAAATGGCTGTGTTTTTCTTCAGCGACCAAATTCGTCGCAGTCAAAGAATTGAAGACTGATCTCTCAATGAACAAAAATTTTTATACTTTCCAGGGCAATTAGAAATCACCTTGTAGGAAATATTCAATGATAATTAACACTTTTAAAATGGCACAGCAAATATGATATTATTCTTCAAAGGGCTTAAAGTGAGTAAGGCAATTTTAGAGGCAGTCAACGGATTCAAATAGATTCAAGCAAACAGAATCATTCAAGGAAATACAAACACCTCCTTCAGTGCAAACCGCTAATGAAACAAAATTTCGGTCTAAGGTCAATAATAGTCAGTGCCAACAGACTGCCTAAAAAGCACTTTTGTTGCAGAAAACACATATGCATTTTGTGTTCACCCTCCAATTGTCGCGCATTCCAACTCAAAATCCGATAAGCTGAGTTGAAGGAAAGTCGGCAATTTAAGAACGCCCTCTTTGTTTGCAAGGAATTAGGACCCTAATAAAGCTTTTCCTATTAACGGCTCGACTCCGGCATGTGTACAACTAAAGGAAATGCATAAGCGATAGTATTGTTTTTTACTGCATGCTAACATGAATCATCCTATGCTTTATATATTGGTGCAATATATTGCGCTGCAAAAATTTGTAGTCATTACTAAATTTCTAACTCTGAACTAAACAACTACTCCCGCAGAGCATGACGTAACGAAATTACTCTCATAAAGATAGCGAAAACATATTGTAGTAGAAAAAAACACTTTAGTAATCTGTCGCGATATACTGTTTATTCGAAATTCCAATATAGCCTCCAATATAATGGATTAAAAGTACATCCCAAAAGTCAAAACTACGCTCTGCTAAACATTAATACAGATTATTAATGACAAGAATGGAATGTATGAAATGATACGGAAAAACCACTGATTAATGAGCAATGATATTTTAGCCTCGGATTAACCCTTCTTGGTCGCTGCAAATGCAAAAACCACTTGAAAATAATAACGGGAATATTATTGATGGAGAGTACCAATATGCAAGATGAAATTGAGCGAATAGTCGTTATTAGTTTTACACTAAATACTTTATAAGTCACATGAAATTTGGCCAACTTCTTGAGAAAGTAACAGCGCTTGAATTAGTAGTGTATTGTTTGTTGCATATGTTTCGTGCTGAGGAATAACTACATTATTTGAAGTAATTCTTGCAGAATGAGAATAGTGAGGATGAGAGCGAGTAGGAAGCAATCGTTTATAAATGAGAGCGAATAGGAAACAATCGTTTATCTTCAAACAAGAGACTTTCGGGTTTACCACGCAGAGAGGAATGGGCAATTTTTCAACGTTGAGTGATGTGGAAAGATTCACACAAACAAAAAAATTTCTTCCTCGCTTGCGTTCATTTATCTGTAGCAACGTTAAGCATTGTTCACTATTCATTGCTCATCCGCAACGAATTGTTCGCGTTCTATCGGTACCCATTGTTCGATTGTGAATAAGATTTCAGCATAACGACCCTCATAAATCAAACTCTGTGCTTGTTGGCATGTAACTGTTAAAAGAGAGAAATGAGAAGCGAAGCGATAATTTAAGCACAAAGTTCGCGCCTGGAAGCTGAGTGGCTCTTCATGCTTACTCGAAGCACTTTCTTCTGGCTCTCTTTTCCTTCTCCTTTCTATCGTGTTAGAATCTGTTCAGCTTTTGGAAAGCACTCATACCAGTTTTCATAGCTATGTTGCAAAGCTCAAATAGTACATAGCTTACATTAACTTACATTGTTGCAATGCTGCCAAATTTCGACTTACATGAGAAAATGTTGCATTTTCCGAGGAGTTAATGCCACTCCTTCTATAAAAAGCACTCCTTTAGATTTGAAAATGACATCTACTGAATAAAACAGACAGCTGCTCGCAGTTTCCGAAACCCGGCTGACATTGACAAACCGTAAGTTCAGCTTCGAATAGACGAAACATTTTGCTCAAATTCATTTGCAAAGATATGCAGAAATTCGGAGGAGATATGAGTGAGTTTGGTTATATTATGGAATTGTTGTCAATAAAATTGTTGCCAACTGTAATGAGAACTTGCAAATTTCTCTCGACCTCTGACACTGCAGTTTAGACTTTAAAGCAGAACTTTAAAGCGTACTGCAGTAGAATTTAAGACGTAAAAATCAAAGCAGAAATTAAACTGCACTGGCTTGAATCTAATTAAATTGCAATGTTAAGACGGATATTGCCGAGATATATCATGACCACTCACAACTCTAAAAAGCATATCAACAGGTAACTGTACCAATAAAATGATTGAGAATAAATGAGATTAAAGAAAAACAAGATGAGCGTAAGAGATACAAGGTGGGCTAAAACTGCTGCACTGTTTTGCGAACAGCTGTTGCGAAAATGAAAGAAAAATGAAACACAAGAGGGACAAACGCGAGGCGTGCACACAATACATCATTGCGGTCTTCACTTGATGAAGTCGAATCGCCCTCAGCTGGCACCTTCACCTCTTCAATGTTTTAACGCAGAAGACAAGTAAGATGAATCCTCGCGATATTCAGCCCTAGAATTTCTCTCGATAAATGAAAATTACAAAGAAAGTAGCAATCTCTTCACCGATTTGAATGGAAGCGTACGGCAGTAATCCTTTTACGCCAATTTACAATTCAAAAGTTTTTACAGGCGTTTTTTGTGCTTTCGACTGCATATCTTCTCTAAACCGCCGCTCCCAAAGAAGGTCTTAATATTTGTGTTCCACTCGCATTGCTGAACAAATTGTTGCTCGTTGCATTAAAAAGAGACACTTATGCTTGCTTAAGGCGAGATTAATTCATTAGTTATGTGTTTAATGGCTGAGAGGAGCAAAAGTGGACAACTTTCACTCAAAATTACTTTTTATGCTTTCCATCACAATGATCGATTGGTCGTTTTCTCATCATTCAAACGAAAAAATGAATTTCAGTTGTCAAAGAAGAGTGCTAAACCTCGTTATCAAAGCAACAGGTATGAAATGCTGTAATATTCCCCTTCTCTAGCCACAACATTAATGAAGCAGCTGCTCGCCAGATATAACTGTTGACCATTTGCTACTACTCCTAGCTCATAAATTCTAAGATTATGCCTGCGAAGGGTGGAGGTTTTCTTCGGGAGAATTTTTTATTCTCTTTGTGGTCGACAGCTTAATTTACGCTAAACTAAAAAGGCACGTTTAACATAAAGTATAGCAATGGCTGGCATGTGCTTAAGCTTATCTTCGACTTATAAAATCATAATGGCAGTGTAATAACAGGCTGTAAACAATAATTAAGGACAAGTATCCGTTTTAAAAGCTGAGAGCTGTTTCAATACGTGAGACCCGAAAAATCGTATCAAATATCAAATGAATGAATGTTTTTTGAGTAGAGCTTATTTGATAACGGCACTACTAGGTCCAAGCTGGAATGGCTTTATTAGAGGGGATAGAGTTACCTGTTTCATATATCCGCTTGCACGCATTCCAATTACCTGAGATTATTTGCATTTTTGACCATTAGGCATAGTTCGAATTGACAAACAGCTCATAGGAAATATTTGGTTCCAATGATCCCCCCTAATATTGCTGTTTCAACACCTTGTTTGACACTGGTACTCAAGAAACAATTTTTGATGCTGAGCAAGTGAAAAACCTCTAGGAGGATTGCTAAGGATGCTGCCTGGCGTATACAGCCAGTTGAGATGGACGTAAGAGGAATAAATACCGTCGATTGCTCTCAGAAGTAAACCTATCAAAAATTTAATTTGCAGTATCAACCCAGCTCGAATAAGTTGTTTCCGCGAATAAACTACTGCATGTAATATAGCATCCTTTGTGTTTTGCAACAACTACCTGCAAGCTGCTCTGAGTAGATGGTTGACAAATTCATATATATCTTCACAACGTCCCTCGTGCTGCATATGAAGTAGTGACCAATGGCCGTTCCCTTTGAAGTCTATCTAATTCAGTGACGATTAGTCGTAAAAACTCAGACTATTTTGATAATCAATGGGAACAAAGCAACCGTAAGCTTGGAAGCTGCGAATATAAAAATGAAAGAACAACAGACACTGATCCTAACAACGCATTTCATTACTGAATCATAGGACAATACATCGACACGGTTGAAAATGTAAATCGATACAAGGAAATACTTACTGAAAAAGCTTAAGGCTCTTTCAAAGTGCAGTTTTCGATTCCTTTTCGAAGATGCATCACTACTCTAAGACAAAAAGACTATTCTAAGTGATAGCTACAGCGATTTTAGCCGTTTCTCACTGCAAAAATCATCATGTGCGCTCAAAAATTCGAAGAATTTCTCACCGAACTGGAATGATTGTCAACCTAACGAACGAGGGATTTGTGGATGCTTCCAGGCGGTCTGTGCTAGCGTTCAGTTGGCAATCATTTAAAATTTGAAAGAAATCACTTCAGTTTTCGAAGATTTTTTCTGAGAACTCTCAAAAATGAGAGGCGGAAAAGTAGTTTTCATTGCTTTTGAGAATCGCCACTTCATTTAACTGCATTTGATAAATACGTCAAAAATGTATACTCCCTTCCCCTCGATCAATTTTCCTTCTTTATCTCATTATGAGACATTGCTTGGAGCCGGCTATAGAAAAGAATGTGCGTTCTAGTTCAGCGAACAAAATGCCACAATTAAACTGATAGGATAGGATACTGAAGGTCATTTAATTGGGATCGATTCTCCTCCTTTGCAGCATTCATTTCATCAAGTATGCAGGTCATTAATTGTCTAGCTGTCAGTTATTTGATTCTCATTTTATTATTGCTCTTATTAATGAGTATCATTTATTAAATTTATTGACTAATGGATAGGAATCATACAATAACACAGTGCAAAAAATCAAAAAAAAAAAAACTAATAAAAAATAGCAAAAGATTGCGGAAGGTGCACTTTTCCTATTCGAAATCGTCATCCCCCTTCCTCTCCCTCCTCAAACCTCCAATTCGTCTAATATTTAACAGCTTCCTGTATATTCATTCAACCGAGTGTATAAAACACTACTGTCATTGTGGAAGTGAATTTCAGTTTTGTAGACGGAAATTATTGCGTTCAAATATTTCTTCAGTTATTACATTACACATCGGTGATGTTACATGAATTGCGTACAGTTGAAGATGAGTAGCAGTAACATTGAGAGAAACCAAGTATGCACAGTACAGCAATAAGAAAGAAACTCGATTCGGCCGTTTGAAAAGTCTAAATGAGAAAGACGAAAACTTGGGAGGAATATGGCTTAGCTAGGAAACTAATTAGCATGACATGAGTTTGTGGTCGACAAACAAAGGAGAGGTAGCAATGCTTAAACACTGCTGTCGGTGAGCAGTATAGCTACTTGCATTAGCAAATACCTATGAATCATTGTGCACAGCTAACATGACATTGCAGGCACAATCATGAAGCTTGTGTGGAAATCCACAGTCTCGCATCGCCTTGTCCCTCTCGAACCCTTTTTGGACGCAGTTGAAGCAGATGTGTATGCACGGCTTTAGATAACAGAGAAATGTTCAATTATATTTCTTTTCAAAGTTGTGTCTAGAGTATCCAAAAAACAACTTTAAATGTGCTTGCAATATCGCCAAAGGCGTAGCGATGAGGGGACATTTGTGATGGACCATGAGAACACCTCGTCGACCTCTGGAATATTGAAATGACGAAGGCTTGTACTCGAAGGAACAATTCATTCTTCCTGCCTCTTTGCATGCAGTGCAACAACTCCAGGAAACGTCGGGCCCCATGCTGCTAGCTGTCTGCACTGTTTTTGTGCAAAAAGTGATCAGAGCGCACAGTTGGTCTCATCAAAGGCAGGACAGGGGTTATAGTTCTAGAAAGTGTTACGGTAAAGAAGTTGATGGTGGACACTAAAGAAGGCAGATGGAGGAAACATAACGTTGCAAAATTGACCATTATTTCTGCAACCAGGTTTCAAGAAAAGTTTTGAGCTGCGATGATGGTATGATAGCACATTGTTTGCATCATACGTCCAGTTAGTTAGTAAGGATAGCTACGTGCAGAGAAGTTGGCTTAAACATTTGATATGAAGTGGGATGAACTTTTAACGGATTCAAGGCAGCATAAAAATGCCAAGGAGACGGTTGCCTCATAATATAAGGGGACGATGGCCTAAATCTTATAGTGTAGAAAGCGGCGTTCCAGCTCACCAAAAGACAGTGATGTAATCGTATCAAGAATCATTACGCTTTCGTGCCGTACTTGCACCTACATCAATCATAGTATAATAACGTGAGAAAATTAAATTCGCGAGTATAGCATAACGTAGCTGAATTTTTGGATGCTGGCACAAGTGCAGAATAACAGCGAGTTTTTGGGAAAAGGTGTAAGCACATCATACCTTCCTTTAGTGTACCTGTATTTAAAAAGTATTTCATTCAGGGGAGATTCAGGGCAACGTTGCAGCTTTTTTCCAGTTTTAAGTTCGAACTTTGGTTCCAGGCGTGTCTTTACCACTGACTACTGGAGACGAACGTTTTTCTGGGGGTGGGGAGGGGGGGAACTTTTGTGAATTTATATATTAAGAAGATATGCATTACGAAGGTACGAAGTGGTACGAAAAATGCAGTATGAACATTCTGCATTTGGGGTCAAAATACTTGGTACAATACTGTACCGAATCCGAACCCCCGAGTACGGTATAGGCACAGTTCACTCGGTTTTTGAAGCGCTGATATAAGCAGTCCGCTTTTGGGGAAGAAGTAAAAGTACAGCATGATATCAAAAAATTTGGCGACGACATCACGGCTAAAAAGTTACCAGCAGATATTTGGAAATCAGTAGGAGTTTACGAGATGATTCTGCCTAAAATGATGTAGCTTATTGTTCACGTAGTTTGGCATCTAATAAGGTTGCTGCCGTAATTACATTAGATCGGCGTGCGATATAGCGACTACTGCTTCTCCTCTATTATAGCTCTCAACCTTTACTGGTTGACGTTATTTTTGGAAATCTTCTTGCCATAACTTCTTGACGAGCTTCTTAACGGTTAGGCTCGTAAACTCTCTTTGCAATAAATTGCACGCAAGCAAGTACATGTTTCACTGCATCAATTATTGCACGTTTTCTTCACATATAGATGGGGGGGTCAACGATAGTAGTAATAAATTCTTCACACGCTCACTCACAATAACAGACATTTTGAGCATCGCCGTTGCTTATGTTAGAGATAGTAATAAAGGATGCTTACTTGTAATATGCAGCACTAATGGTAGGAATAAATCAGAGACGAGACAGCTACCGGCACCATTGGGGGGTGTTAGACGGTGTCATTAACAGTAAGTGAGGTAAATGAGTAACTGGTAGCAATAGTAGGTAAGGCAGTTGACAGCATTATTACTATTAGAAGCAAGAAACAATTGTATAAATAACCTGTAGTGCTAGTACAAGCGGTAAACAGTACCGGAAGCAGCTAGTAAGAATAAAGGCGCCAGTATCTATTACGCTCACTGATACTGCAACCCATGCGCTCAAAATTCGAATTCGCTGCTTTTGGGTGCTGCTGGATTTTGCGTACTTAAGCCATCATTCTCTCTCCCTTTCACCTCCCCTTCCTCTTCTCCTCCTCCTTTTCCTTCTCCCTCTCCTCAACGCAGTATACACTATGCGAGATGGTCTCTTCTGATGTTCACCGCGCAGCAGTGAGCATTAGGTTCTTATTTTCCTGGCTAGTGACGTGCCAGCAAGTTTTACGGTATGTGATCCGGTTGGACCCCTTCTCAGATGCCGATATCGCCGGTTGTTTTCGTTTTTACTTTCCTGTCAGCGACGTTCTCCTTATCGAAACTCTTGCTATTTTCGTTCATTTTTAAACTCTTTCAAATGCAGATCTTAATTAAGCACAGTTCCTTCACTCCTTCCTGTCTAGAACAAATTGGCTGAATATACAACTGAGATTAGAAATCTTGCTGAACTATCTTCGTGAAAATTTGAACGCCATTATACGGTCAAAATGGCCCATCATACTTGGGAATGTGATATCTACGTTGAAAACCGTTCAGTCCTTTTCGAGAGCTGGGAGATTTTCACGATGTTAACATGCAATAGCCGATTGCTCTTATTCACCAAAGCTCCGCACTGGAGCCGAAGGTCGTGAACAAAGTCAGCTGCCGTATATGCGTAAGGTTTACTGAAGGACAGCTTCTTTTGACGTTGTGTTTGTTGTTGATTTGAGAGGGCATCAACTTTCCCTTGGCCCTAAATGTCGTGGCATGGAAATTTTGGAATCGTGAACAGGAACCACGGTTATTGTTTTCAACATTTTTTGGAGTAAAATACCATTAGAACCCTTTGATTAACTATTTCTGTCTGATTACCCCAATCGATTTGCTTAGAAATTTATCGTCCTCGCTTTCTCTTCTCCTCGCCCTTTCCCCCAACGCTTCAAAAAAAAAAAAAAAAAAAAAAAAACTCGCTTCTTGGGCGGCATTAGGTGGTGCTGCATCGGCGGTGTGTGCTTATGGCCGAGTAGTCAATACGCATGATAGGAGGTTGTGTGGCGTTTACTATGTCCCATCCAAGTCTTTCATTGTGATATTTTGAAACGGAATTGTGTACAGATAGATGCTCACAGATTTGCGTTCAACAGCTGCAGCGAAAACTTTTAAGGTGCATTTTACGCCGAAAGCACATTCATATTTAAAGGAAGTAGTTCTGAGAATTGTTCGTTTGTTTCAAGTAATCGTCCGTATTGCCATTTGCACTGGGCAATTGTATTTGATACGGTTCCACTAATAAATGTCTAAAAACATCGGGGTTGCGAATCATATTTCGAGAGTGAATCGGATGTATCAAAAAACAGCGATTAGTGAAACAGTAAGGAAATAGCGCATCGATAAGAAAAACATTTAAGAAAACATTGTTGTTAAAGCTAGAGATGAAACTAGTTTAGTGAGTTTTCAACTTTAAAACTGACAAGGGCATTGTAAAACACGAGTGTCTTGAGGATTACCTTTTGCGAAAATGGGACGACATCAGTAGCGAGATTCAAAAGACTCGACGAGAGGAAACATCACTCCATTATGTTTGGTCGTCAGCATTATACGCTGGATCAGCAGCGCAGCTGATTTCGACTAATAGGTCGATTATGGCACAGTTATTACCCACACTCGTTCTGGTAGCCCATGGTGTTCATGTAGAGATTTTTCACAGTATAAGAAACGGCTCAGTTACATAGGTTTGGCATGTAGGAGCGCAGAGTAATGACAGACAAAATAAGGAGCGACAACTTGGGAGGTGGCGGTGAAGAAATCTGACAAACGAGGAGATGAAACACCCAATACGGGCCTGTTTGTGGTTTTGCATTGTTGTAAAGCTAATTAAGTGGAAACGAAATGTAGCTTCGCCCATTTAGATCACATGAAGTTGCTGTAATCTATAAGGATAATCGTTTCTATTCATTTGACATTCCCAAACATGCGTTTGAGAATGTCAAATTCATTCGAATAGTGGAGCCGAATTAGTGCGCACTGTATCATGATACTGTGTTAAGTAACATATTTCTGCATCAGGAACTGCCGAAATGGAAATTCGTTTATTGCTGTATTATTGCTCATTTATTCAGCTCACAAAACTTATATTCACTTCGTTTATTCTCGTGTGCAATATTTCTCGTAGATTTTTCGCATTCTCAAACAAAAATGTGATAATCGCTCAACATGTCAATCAGAGTTGAGCAAATGTTGGAGATGAGATGGAAAATTTACGAGATGAGAACAGTGGTGACAACGCTGGATTCAAGATAAAACATGCCAATACAAAAGGATACACCTGAAAGATTGTGCAAAGATGCAGCCAAGTTTTGGATAATTCTCAAATTTGCCGTGCCATTTTTATCCATCGCTCATATTCTGAATAGGATCGCGAGGTGTTCACGATAATCGGAAAATTTTTTTTCGCATTTCTGCGTTGCAGTTTCGATGAGAAGCAGCTGCCCAACGGCTATACGAGAAACAGCAGTAAATTTACAACTACAGTGATCTACTGATGGTGCAAAACGGAGGTCATTGTTTGCTGAATGCTGAGGGCTATTGAAGTGTCGATCAGCTTGTTGCGCTCATTAAACCGGTCTGTATATCAGTGTTGCAAACTCAACGCAAACCGGTTCAGCCTGCGGCGAATCCTGATTTTCCAAATACCGGCTATCTTTGATGCATGCCTATTCGTATGCTAGCGCAATCACAGTTTTTATCATCAGAGATGTTATCATAGCACGCAGCTATGTATCGGACTCAGCAAAAAGTCATTTGCTCATGCACGTTTTCATTGTTGTCGCTATTTGTGTATATTCAAAGATGATGTCGTCGAGCGGCACCATGCAACAGTGTATGTGACCCGATTAGATTGATATATCATCCTTCATTGGTTTGTGTTTTAGATAAGGCCAAAAAAACGATTCACTTCAGAGAGGAAGAGAGAGGGAGAGAGAGAAGAAACGGGGAGAGATCACTAGAGATGAAGGTTCCACCAAGTTCAAGAAAATCTGCGCGGAATTTGGCATGCGTGTTGCGGCGCCAAAGTTGATGATGATCGACGAGGGCGGCATTCGGTATCGGCCGAGACGGAGCAGTCGACGACCATCGACAAAAGAGAGTCAGCCACTTGTCCGTTGCCAGACGGTGCATCATTCAGTCTAGAGAGAGTCTTCGACATGGGTAAACTCTTTGGCGGACTTCTTCTTCTGATCTTCGGTATTCTTCTTTTCAATTTCTGCATAGATTTTTCAACACGCAGCTGGCATGAGTGTTCCATTCCTATAGCATTTGGCTATCGCACTATCTGAAAGTAGAGAACATTTCTACAAAGGTTTTAGCTAGGTTAAAAATAGTCACATTACTTCCTCAATAGCAAAACTGAAAGGGCTTGAATCTCCGCACTCCGCTGCAGGTATTTTTGCAGCACTTTTCTTGGGATATGTGGATATCGGCATAGTTTATGGACCTCTTCCTGAATATTCCTATATATGCTCAATGGTTTATGAATCGCGCCTTGCTATATCCTCCGCCACTTATTTACGTTGTTATTCGCTTCTGCCAGTTTCCATTTGCAAGACGCATTATTGCATATCTTTTCGTGGTTCGATAGTTTCACTTCAAAAAACACCAAAGCTAACGCTACAAAATTTGAAGTATAATGTAGTAACCGTAAGGATCTCTCCTATGCCATCTTTCACGCTAGTCCATCGTTCACGCTCACTTAAGGTTGGCAAATAATGCATAAGAATTTTGTACTCGGTCCGACGGTGGGATCGCTTGAGAACAATAGTGCATTATTGGCTAGATTATTTTAAAATCGTACATCGCGCCAGGCTGCTTGGTGCTACTCCAAACTTGCTGTGTTAGAGTTAGGGTTGAATTACGGAAGAATTAGGTCTTCCAGCGACCTCCAAGAATACAGTGGCGTTGGGTTTATAAGCCCTTGAAGGCTAGACTCATCGTCAAGGTTTGGAGACCTTTGATCCTATTCATTGCCCTCAAAATTTTGCTTCTTGCCTTCAGCATTTGCAGTGTTTGTATAAACACCATAAATGCACGACATATAAATTGTTTATATAAACACTTATGTCAGTGAACAATATATAAATAAACACAGTGCTTTATGAACCTGACAATTTTCAAGGACATGTCAGTGTCTCATTTGTTACATGCACTCTTCAAAACGCTTAGATGGCCCATTTTCGGGAAGCACTGCGCTTCGTGTTGGAGCATAGGGATCGGCTAAAATGTTTTTCAGCCGTGTGGCGTTGAGAAATGACCATTGACCTCGATGCATGCCCACTTCCTTTGTGTGCTCGTATGTACCATTGCAAATGACACTGAATGTCGAAGTGATGACTTTTCTGCGATCGACCACGCCTCTGGCGTTATTGTGCCGCAAATCAGCTTTACATCGCACCTTAAGGCATTGGCGGTGCAACTGACTCAGAGTATGCTAAACCTCGAGGATAGGGAGAGGGAACGGAGGATGAAGCACTACGAGCTGTAGGTATTATCGAAGAAGGATCAATGATCGTACTTCTCCGTTATTTAGAAATATCGTGCGCTATTTTTGTTCAAAATTCGATGCTGATAAGTAACCATGAGTGATGCAAACAAATAGGAAAAATCTTTTTGTCCCTACAGGTGTGCGCAGAGAATCGTTGTGTAAGATTCCGACTAAAGACGTGTATAGCCGATTTGTGTGAAGATCAATGTTCGCAGTTCGTGACAAGTTTATCTATAAGCGTTATTTGTTACAGCTTGAGATAAGAGAGTCAACTTGCATTGTTGAGCAAAGTAGAATTCCTTGAGCTGCGTAAAGAGCGCAGGCATTCGTTCACTTTTTTCCCTGCAAACACGACATCAGTTTTTTGTATGTCGGAATGTGGAAATAATTTAAAACTTGTGGGCTGTGCAGCATTCATTACTCGCACTTTTCAAAATATATCTTATAGAAATCATTTATGGCGGATCGCGTCTCCTGTAATTTTAAAACTCGTCGATCAACATATCAAGTTTTGAAGATACTAAGCAATGCTGGTCCTTGACCCCCACGATGTTCTGATCGTTTCTTTCTGCATATTTCAAAACTCCCCAAACGACATACACACTCTTTTCAAACACTGCATTCATTTAAGTGTAAATCATCTGACTGTAAATATGAAAATATGGGCTTTTACAACACGGATACTTCTTGTGGCTTTGTGTTGCATATTGCGGGATTCAATTGGGCACATCACATTTGCGTGTTCGATGGTTTGGAAAGACGATATAGCTAGGGGACTCGATTTTTCTCAGGATATCTTCTTCCTCTTGCAGTAGATTTCATGTAGGGATAAATCACCGGAGTTTGCTTTAGGGTGCATTATGCTGAAATTCGGGACATTTGGACCCAGTTTTTACGAAGTATTATTATCTCGGAAGAGACAGAAGATACGTTTTAGAAAAAAGACTTGCAGACAAAATTTAAACACTACATGAGTCTAAAGTTGAAACTAGCAGATTGATATCGAAGAGGAGCCTATATGTGGCACTGTCACAAAACCTTTACAATTGCAAACATTTAAAAAGCAAATAATGGGCGAAATTCTCCAACTGTACCCGACTGCTCACTATTTAAGGAATCAACTTTCTCCAGGCGGCGATATCGCACTCGAAACGACAAACCTTCGTTTATGACGAGTCACTGAAGCAGTATGCTCGACCACACCCAAGAACGAGGATCATAACTGGAACTGTTGGACGATATGCTCCACAGGAATGGCCCTCGTGGTAGGCTCGTTTCTTGCTATATTTCTATTTGAAATTATTGAGCCAAGTTGCCTCATAAACAGACGAAATGTGCATATGTTATGCTGAATGGTCCCTACAGAAATGAAGGGACGTATTACGCTATAAAAAGTGCACATCGAAGTGCCTCAAGAATAAATACAAGTTATACGCCGGGTAACAGCAATTTTTCGTTGATCATTCGTAATTTTCAAGTCGCACAGCGTCTAAACTTTGCGTCATCGTTTCCTCAGTAAACGTAGGTTTTCCTCAGGGAAGTCTACTTCTGGACTTCCGATACCAATGCTATTTCTATCACCTACCGCGTTTCAAGCCACCCTATTCATGCTATCTAATGAA
Organism: Ascaris suum; assembly: GCA_013433145.1. Taxonomy (NCBI): domain Eukaryota; kingdom Metazoa; phylum Nematoda; class Chromadorea; order Rhabditida; family Ascarididae; genus Ascaris; species Ascaris suum. The sequence continues at coordinate 13,848,244 of CM024187.1, read as the reverse complement.
AGTTGGCGATCACCGTAGTCCTCTATATTCTTTAGTTTCCTTTAAATAAATGCGATGAACAAATATAATTTGTGTAATCTGACTATCAAATGAGTATTTTCATTATCCTTTCTGCATATGCCTTTCATACTTATGACCATTCTACAATGAATGGGCATGTTTGATGCAGTCATTTCGCTTCCGTTCGGACCATTTCGAAAAGTCGAAGTTCCTGTCCAAACGCAACTGTTGGAGGTGGTCTTTGTTTTAGAAGTTAATGGAACTTGTAAACAGCGAAGCAATTTTTTGGTTGAGTGAAATTCCCAATTATGATTTATCTGAATTGAGAAAATTGCTGGCAAACAGCAGTCACGAACAGAATTCGAAGCGATTTCAGTCAAATCCCGCAAATGAATGAATTCACTCATCACAGTAAACAGGGAGCAAAAATTGTTCCATCTAATTCCTATAATCAATGCTCTGTTATGTTAGCTGTCAGGCATACAACGATTTTTGCAACAATACACCCAATGCTCAATTACTCGCGTGGTAACGAATAACTGCAAATGCTGGCATTCAATAAATCTAGACGTACAGAACATTTGAGACAAGTAGATAAGGGAAAGGAAAGATATTTTTAGTGAATACATGAGCACAACATTTTTTTCTTAAGTATACATGAAAGACGACAACCGGATGCAGAGGAAAGTAGTTATTGTTTTTGCAATCAAATTGCTTTTTTGACTGGACACATCCGCAGTTTTCATCGAGATGCAGATGCCTTCGCGGTCAATGCCTTCCGAAATGCAAATGTCTTCTATTTCTTTTATCCACTTATTTGAAATGGTTTTTGTCTAGGCTTGTTGAACACCAGCATTTGCGCTTATTCGTTACCACGCGAGTAATTGAGCATTGGGTGTATTGTTGCAAAAATCGTTGTATGCCTGACAGCTAACATAATAGAGCATTGATTATAGGAATTAGATGGAACAATTTTTGCTCCCTGTTTACTGTGATGAGTGAATTCATTCATTTGCGGGATTTGACTGAAATCGCTTCGAATTCTGTTCGTGACTGCTGTTTGCCAGCAATTTTCTCAATTCAGATAAATCATAATTGGGAATTTCACTCAACCAAAAAATTGCTTCGCTGTTCACAGGTTTTATCAATTTCTAAAACTTTGTTCGTCTTCAGCAGTTCCTGGTAATATGACGTCTATATACAAATACTTGCCGTTACACAATGTCTTGAAGTGGCTTTCATATAATTTGGGTCATCGTGCTCTTCCTTACAACCGCTTTCAGTCCATTATTGTATCATGCATATCACATCACCAATAGGAACGTCCTCATGCTAGCTTTGTCTGTATGTTTTTATACATGTATATCATGGTCCGACCAGTGAATAGGAATTTCGACGCAAGTTATTTCACAGCTTCAGTCAGGCCGGCAGATAAGAGCAGTAAGATTTTTACTCATGGATATTCCCCTCCTTCGTCATCCAAGTTTTTAAAGCTTTCTCAAGTTGCAAGCTGGAATCGGATATTCAAAAGGCGATAGGCATTCGCTCATACATCAGTAAATAAATTGGGTGTACTATTCAGTACCTTTATTATCCAAGTTTTTCAAAATATTTGTAGGTAATTGCGATGACCAAAATATGCTCACCGCTGGTTCCTTTTAAAGAATTTCAGACAATAATAGTTGCTACTTTGCTGCAGAAAAATCATGGCCATATTCGAAGATGGCTTTTTGTTGTTATTGCGCAATTTCCATTAAAGCTGCAGAACTCGTTGGCGAAAAATATCGCTTAGAGCGTAGAAAATTTTGGAGCTTTCGAAAGGTTTTTTTTAGTTTCCTTTCGATTTTTGATAGTTTTATGTAGTTACTGAAGCCTTACTTCGTGCTTTTGCTTGCATTCCTTCCTCCCAAATTGCGAGAGGGAGATAAGCCTGCCACTAGTGGGTTTTATGTGATATATGTGACGCATGAGAGGGACAGCAGAAAATGAAAATAGCAAAATTTAACACTTCACTGAGCACTTCGGCACTTCTAAAGATAATGCAGCGAAAGAAGAGTCTTTGAGGACGTGATATGCAACGACGAAATTGCACGGAAGGATTTCGTTTTATGAATGCTCATTCAAGATTATTTATTAGCGCAGAGATTTAATGCTTAGATAGGATATTTTTTACGTTTATGAATGTAGCTTTCTTGAACATATTGTACATATTTGGGAACGTATCGAATTCCTGGAAACAAAAGAGTTGCGTAAATTTACTGTCAGCTTTCAAATTACTCGTGATGCCCAGTAATGCTTAGACGGTTCATGTTGTTTGAGACTTATAACATATGCTAATGTATTAGTGAAACGTCAAATATGTTGTGGTGGTTTGCCAACCACTTTTGAGAACTGTTATGTGATGAAGAGTGAAGGTGATCAGCAAATCGTGCAGAATGAAGGTGCTGCTGAGAGAGGTCGGTAAAAAAGAGGCGGCGGGCAAAACGATGTAAAAAGTTTCGAACTCAGCAATCCCATTGTTTTTCGGTTTTTTAAACAGAAAAAGTGGCATATAGTTTATTCCATTTTCATGTCTTCGACCCTACAATTTGCAGGTATACGCGAACGATTTTCAAATGGGATGGTGAAACGCGAATGGCGCCCTATCATCCGAACGATAGCCGGTATGGAGCCTATAATCGAGTAAGGTTCCAAAGTCAATGAAATCTTCAGTGAGTTCACTAAAGGGCAGGGTTTGCGCTCGTAGTGAGCATTCCACTTCGTGCAGGCTGTATATCTTACTTCAGGCCCTCGCGGTAACGCGATGACCTATCATGTAATATATTGAATAAATGAATTTATGAGTTGGACATTGTTTGCAATGAAGGTGACCGTTGACACGTTTTCCTACATTCGACGCTCCCACTTATCATGCCCATCGTATCGGCCGTTCGAAAAACGCGTCACTGCTGACTTTAACGCACTACAGCCTCCCTTCTCACCCTCTCCTATACCCAACTATTTGCTTGTTTCTCCCCAAATGTACTTGCATTTTGCTAGCTTGTTTTCGTTTGGCAAATCTTTTAAGTAGCCGTATGTGCACACTTAATAGAAAATTCCCTTCAAACTTCGCTTTATTGGGATTTACGTTGAGCGGAAGCATTTAGAAGAGTGCTTGAGAGAAAAATGCAAAGCACCATAGTCGCTTGAATCTTGCCTCGGCTGAATGGAACTCAGTTCGAATGTAAACACTAGTATTATTCTTCCTTAGTTCGGAAAGTAGCAGTTGTCACATTTGTACATGAGAAGGGTTATAGTAATGATGCAAAAATTTTTTTCGGTCGTTAATTTGAGTAGTCAGAGAATAGTGGAGCTCACGAATTATAGAAATAAGCGAGATTTTTTCGAAAGTATAACTTTTCATGCCGGAATCAAAGCGGGTTCTTATGCAGGAAATCGGCACTTGCACAACTACTTCAGTACGAGGCCATTGGTATAATCATCTTGCCTTGATTTGCAAAAAACGTTTGGCTCAGTTTTTCCCTTAAACGCCTGCCATTATTAGATGACATAGTTTTCTTCCTCTCCAGTTATCATGAGTAAGCGGTTGCTTGTCAAGCCGCTCACAATCCCATCTTGTCAACGGAGCGCCATTTTGCGGTGAAGCGGTAAATTCGACAATGCCCTTAAGTTTCCTTTCTAGATTTGTTGCTTTTCAACGTTCTTATTGATGACGTTGCAACGAGCATGAGCTATTATTGTTTGTGGTTATCTGCTGATTATTTCTGAACGTTTCTATCGGTAGAGCGGCTGGCATAGAATTGCGATGATATCTCGATAGAATTTCTATACGGTGCTGCAGAACTGACCTTTCATTATTGAATCGCTTCCAGCTCACAGTACATGAACCATAATCAGCTACATTCCTCATCTCCTATGAGAGACTGTCGGGAATCACCGTGAACAGAAGCATAGATGGCACCATCAAAAACCATTCACCCTTCATTTCCCACGGTATGTATGCTGTGACGAAAGCGAACAAAGGTGCTTCTATGTTTTTGAGCTTCGACATCGAGGTTCTCACTAAAACCTACCGAGTTTTCGTTCTTCCTTGGATGCATTACTGTTCGGTTGTTTACATTTCTACAAATCGTGGAATGATAACATTTACTGAGTCGGCTCAATACAACTTAACAAAAAGGCTTCTCAGATGGGAAATACTTTTGCCGGTAAGGTTAAAATTGCTTCATTTTGGTTTAAAATCATTTTAGAGCAGGCGGTTAAAAGAGGTCTTATACCTTCTTAATAAGACGATTTACGGTTGTTATCTAGGCGCTGATCTCTTCAATTTCTTTGAATTCTATGTAGATCTATCGAACCATACAAATGGAAAAAAATTTTTCTCAGCCACAGTGCAGAACTATATAAAGAAGAACTTCTTAATCACTTCAGTGTAATATTTCGGCATACTACAGTCAAAGATATCTTTGACAGATACTTGAACCATAATTGAGGATGTGCAAAACTGCGTTGTCAGTGTCAGATTTCGCAACCTTAACGAATCGGCTCAACTGTTTCAATGTTCGTCTCTTTTTTGTATGTACACAGTTCCTTTTAGTGCGGCATTCATTTCGACTGAATTAAACTCTTTCTCTCTCCCCCTCTCCCTGTCTCTCTCTTCCAATAGGGGGCGATCTGCTCGAGTGCCATAAGAAAGTAGAAGTCACTCTTCTCGAAATCACCTCTTAAATATAAGCCCTCATCTGAGGACTTTACCATCGATAATTTGTTCATCGCCCACTAAAAACTTGGAGAGTAACATATGGTATCAGCGTCCCGTTATCTATAGCATTGCGCTGTGGCATGAGAAATCTGAATAATGTTCTCATTAGCGGCGAATTTATTTATGAACAAAAAAAACCGTTTTTTGGTAGAAAAGATGTCCGGGATTACCATTTTGCACTATACTTGGGGTTGGAGTTTTTACTGAATATGGATCTGTATTTCTCAGAGAATCACTGTTCTCGTTTTCCTACGTTGACCATTTGCGAAAGATTGTTGAGGCTTTGGGGAGACTTTCACTATTAGTTTTGTTTAATTTAGCACAAAGTGCTACTCGCGTGAAAAAATTCTCAGCTTGCAGAAAACAGTTTGCTAAGCCACCAGTTAAGCAGTAATGAAAGAGGGCAGGTGAAGAAACGACTGTTAATTAATCATTGAACTGAAAAAAAGTAAATTCATTTCATTCCTTTTCGCGCTTTTATCTTTTTTGTACGTCTGTCTAACCACGACTTCTGTCAGTACTGAGAAGAAATATTTTTGAGATCCGTATTATCACATCAAAAATTTATGTTAGTTTTTCAAAAGGTCTTTGGCGTGATCTGCGATACTATGTGTTGAGAAGGGAGAAATGTTGTGGGCAACTCGAGAAATTCTAAATTATCGTCGGACTTTACCATACTGTTTGCGGATCTAAAAATTCAAATTCTTGGTCGTCATTACGGGCAGTATATTTGCCTATCTAGCGTAATTATGTCGACGCCATATTTCAGCATGAAAGTGCTAAAAGCGTTTCTTTTTCAAAAATTTACGCACCGAACGTCATTAGTGTGGTTGCTGCTTGTTCGATAAATTATTCAAATCTTCGCCAAACTTTGACAACCTGTTCAGAACCATGAGGATTCGAGCATTTGATCCTAAAAATTCAGGAGTTGTGATTTCAAGTAACTCTCTTTCTCTATTTTTGCAGACGGGCGCTAAGACTTTTACTTTTTCGATAATGGCAGTTTTTCGCATCACTGCGCCCAAAATCCTGTCAGCAAAGGTTGATGGCGATCTGAGGACGTGGAAGTCTTCGTTAGCTCGCATTGTTTCTCAGCGGAATTTCCAACCACCATGGCTAAGATGAGGTCATGGCTTAGATAAAAATCAGCTGCCGGCCTCAATAGTAATACACTTTTTTGCTAAGCTAAAGCGAATATAGAGCTGAATAAATCAAACAAAATTTAACCCTCCAAACTTACAGGTGCACAGCTTATGGGTGGGCAAGTGAATTAGATTTTGAATCGAAGATATATGCGCAGCATTTAGGCGTCTGAAAGGAAACAAAATTTTACCGAGAATGCCAATGGCATTGAGGCCTAATGCCAATGCAACATGCTAACATAATCCAATTTGGTAAAGTGCCGAGACATTGCTTGATCTCAGTGAAAAGAAGCATCTTGTGGAGTGATGCAAAATACATTCTGAATGACGTTTTTGAGGGGCGTTTTGCAGAAAATGTTCGAGCCAATTTGCGAATGCGAACGATTGTTGTTGTCGAGCAGCTGAATATCACTATCATATCGTTTCTTATACTGTTTATTCGAAATTCGCGAGTATGTTTTATTGGTCAACGTTACGGTCACTCTGTACTGACATATGTACTAAAAGTCGAACTCTATTTGGCAGTTCGCATGGGTTTCACTCGCTACTTGCAACACTTGCAAAAAAAAAAAAAATGGGGGTGAGCAAAATGCGTATGCTGTTTGCGGCTGTCTGTGAGATGCACTATTTGCTCAAAAGACTGTCATGTTAGTATCAATGCAGCCACTCTGAAAGTGAAAATGCGTCCTTAAAGTAATCAGTATGACATCCGTACACGTCGTTTGTTTTGCTATGGGTAATTAGTTAATCTTGTGCAAAGTATTCAATAAAAGGTAATTGTGAGCTTGCCTTGTTGAATATGTTCAATGCAGATTGCAGATCTTACACAGAGATCAATAACACACTCAGATTTTACTTGCTTCTAACGACGTACTGAAGCTTAGTGACATCCTTTGCATGCTTTCACTCTATTTGTTTTGTTTCCAAATATTTTAAAGTGTAAACAGTTGTCATATACGAAATGCTTTGAAGTTAGCTCAAGTTTATAGTGCATTTCTATGCGAGTATTTCGGTTAAAATACACCATTCTACTCTAAATGTCCCCATAGATATTCACCTGTTTGTTTCTTGTGTTTATAAGCTCTATCGCTCATTAAGTGCGCTTCTACTTGACAAACGTGTATGCAAGTCTCTGGGCGTAAGACTTGAATAACGATCGCCTGGATCGTTTTGCGCGCACGACATGCTGAATTTTGAATTGAAGCAAGAGTTAAAATTAAATTTATGAACTTCTTTCTTATCTCTATTTCCCGTCGAAAGCATCAAGTGCATGTTGCACCCACAAAACTCTATGGCGTAGAACTGGGCGATCCACCTAATGAGTCTGTTCGTACGCGATCGTCGCCTGAGGAGGGTCTGGTATGCCGAGCAATATAACACTCTCTGCTTATCCATCTACTCCCTAAACACATTAAAAGCATACATCTAACCTTATTCTGCACTAGTTAAACTTTCCGACGATGAACCACTGACGCGTTTCGCCAGTTGCTGAAAATAACCACGATTCTGAGATGAAGCCCTATTCCTGAACATCAATTTCACTCGACGGAATGTTATATAAATGTGATGTATTGCCCACTCAATGCAAGGATATTTGTAGTATAGATTAGGTTTTTGCTCCGTAATTTGGCAATTACTATCGAACTCATGATTCAGTCACCCAATCGTGAAGGCCGCCGCATTATGAATGTATGTTTTGATTCAGTGCAACACATTGAAATTTCCGGGTTGGGCTTAATGTCAAATGTGATGTAATGCAAAGTTTATGCAACGCTCGTTAAAGAGTCTTACTTGCCTCCTCGCAAACCATTCGTTGCCCACCTGGGGTGATATAGAGAGAAATAAAGAGAAAACTTTGGAAGACAGCGACTTCCATAGATGATCGCACATTGAACGAAGAAATGTTGTGCGTTGAGTTCGGCCGACGAATCGCTAATGCAAAAATAGCTCTGAAAGTTACAGTGAACCATCTGATAAGTTTTCAAGGTCACATATGTTTTATTCTGTCGTTTGCACCCGGTGGTTGTCTGCACGGTTAGCAAACAGCTGACTTCAAATTAGCCCGTAATTGAGAAAGTTCGTGGACTCGTTTATGAAGCGAAAAGAAATTGCGAAACGCTCGCAGACGCAAAGCTGAAAATTGGCATGAGTTTACAAGAAGTGAACCATGCTTCCTCTTTTTTTTTGTCTTTTTATCCATATCAATGGATCTTTCCTTAGCGGTTAATCGGCACATATTAGGGTTGTCTTCAAGGCCTGGGAGGACCGGAGTCTGGGCGCTTCGTTAGAAACTTCTGGAGAGGGCAGCGCTATCTTCGGAAGCCTGCTCGCTGTATGGATTTAAGACACATAGCTGTCAGCGCATTCTTTATTCCGTTTCTGGCCCTTCCTGAGGGCACTTTTTTGACTTTTGGTGCTCTTTCAAAAATTGATCAATCTTTTTTAGGCAGTGAAACCCTTCGCTTAACGAAACCACCATCAAACTTCATGCAAACAGTGGTTATTTCACATGCGAATGGCGTGCCTTTTGCCATGATCATGCGAATTGGGCACAGCTGCGCGGCGCTATTGTCGTTCGCGCCCTATCCGATGATGAAGCATTTAATACTGGTTATTTTCTGATCGCTCTTACTCATGTTTACTATTTCGAATTACTGGTCAGCTTACTTCTCACCTGCATCCTCATATGCTCAGTTTGCGCTGTTTTTTTTTTGGTTATGTCACTATGTTCAGATGATTGATTTTCTCCGCTTTGATGTAAGAGATGAAAAAAGGATTTTATTCGTCATATAAACGTTGATTGCTAATCGTTTGTGGCTGTGCTATAGCAGTAAGCATTTCATATCATCAAAATGGTCCGACATTACATTGGCACTGCTGTTTAGTTTCCTGTCTTCTGTTTCCATTCAAACGTTTGCAAATATCGGCAGACATTATAGTGCACCGTCACTTTATCACTGAGTTCCATACATGAAATTAACCAACGATAAGTCATGCAGTTGCTATTGCAATAGCTGTCTTTCAATTTTTGTATTCGTTTTAGCATTCGTCGATTACCACCAGTACGTCACTAGCAAGATTCCATTTCAGGATGTAATGAGGTTTGATAGCACTGTTTAGAGGGTTCATTTTACTTAAGGAATCTTCACATACCCGTATATATCAGTAATATGTGAGAAATTTACAACTTATCTCGAATAGATTGAACACTGGTGCACTCAATTGTTTGCTCCATCCATCATTGAAATCGCTTTGTCACAGCCATACCAAATGAGGATTTGTTCGGTCTGTTCATTGCTTGTCATCTCCTCGAAAGTCATTTGACGAAAATTTGACAGAATGACGTCTGCAAAAAGTAAAAAACGTGCGCTTTGTGCGAGTCATATAGAAGTAACAATGCATTTTATATGCAGCTGTAATACCTACATGTAGTATGGCACATTATGTATCTGTCTGCATAGTACACTTTGTGAGCATAAAGTGCCTTTCATGTTTTATACCTCTGAAAGAATAAGGACCTCAGGGTAGGACTAGCGATTTTTGAACGGCACTCTCCCTCTTTACCGTTGCCACCGTTCGCCTTTACAAAGGGGAGGGGAAAGAATTAGATGAGAGGAGGGGGGTTGAGGCCTGTAATCTTGCTTCCCACTACCACCTACAAAACAAACTCGTTGTTGCTGTGTTACTTTTGAACAAATTCTAACAATTTAGTATCATGATGAACTTTAATATCACAGTTCTTCCCACAACCACCTAATACCTTGAAGAAGTACCTAATGAGATGGCGGATGATATTTGATATTGCAAAGTTTAATGCATTCAGATTACAAGAAAGAAATCTCCAACCAATAAATATATGCGATTAAATAAAGGCGGCAGGATTATTGAGGAATCTGCCTTTCGAAATATTAGGCTTTGCGGTAGAATAACTGTTTCGTCGCCGTGCATAGGTGAGAAACCATTAATCACTTCTTAGCGATTTTGCTACATGTACGCTGGCATTTCCTTTGCGCACAAACTGCTGTAGCCTCCTCAATGGCCGTTACGTCCACAAGCTTTTGTTATTCGCAAGCTTTCGCTTATTTCAAGGTTCGCTGTTGAAATCAAACACTTCATCCATCCGTTGCCAGCGTCATTTGAGCATTGAAAGTTCGCATTCTCAGTCATATTAGCAAAGATCTCCCAAAGGCACGCTCACTGGTGTGGGTACGTGGAGAGAGGGGAGGAAGAATTGGGTGCCACGGAGCACGAGCCTAGCCTTTGTGCCCTACGAAGACAAATTTTGTTTGCCGAAAAGACAAAGTTGTCCTTAGCGTTTCTTTTTTCCGACTTGTTATTTCAAACTTCATCCGTTCTGGATAGAAAATGAAACACGCATCATGAACGCTTTCTTCTGGCTTCTATGCACTTTTTCAAATCCGCATTCGAAGGACGCGTTTAGTGGTGTCATTGCCATGTGTTGTGTCTGTGGCATCTATGCACATGTCTGTGTGTTCGATGGTTTCAATTCAGAAAGCACACTGTTAATTTGATGTTTCTCCGATGCCAACGTCCAAGCTAATTCATCAGCTCTGCAAAAGCTCTGCTCACTTAAATGTGCACAAAAATTTGCGTGCATTATTCCTCCGATCAAATCTTTCATTAAAATCGATAAGTTTGTGAAAATTCAAGGCTGGAACATGCATTTGCTAAATTGGAGCTTTTGCTAAACATAGAATACAAACCTAATAACTGGATAATTTTATCAATTGTTAGCAATTCACGAAACTAGCTGATCCGATAGGCAAATTGCATCCAACTTCTCTAATTGCCAGCTTCTCTAACACGTGCAGTCACTTGTTGAAGTCTCCAATGTTATGGCCGATGTTGTTAATTTCTTACTGAATTTCTCCGTGAATATCTTCCTGGTGAATGCAACAATCAGTTTATATGTTAGGAACCGTTCTAGTCTTTTGCTGCCATTAGCTAAAATCTTTGCAGTAGGTTGGTGCCACTAGAATGGCATTGGAGAGAGGCGATATTCGGGGAGGATTGTTTGGTTGCAAGTCATTTGAGCATTTATTTTTTACAAGTCGAAATTCGTCTGATATCGACACCGTTCACTTAATTTTGCTCGTATTCGGTTTCATTCGGTTTCCCACCGCATTATTAGGCAGCCGAAAGCGCAGTGGTGCGTCTAGGGCGCGTTTTGCGACGTTGGCCTATTTGATTCCAACTGCCTAACGCTCATCCCGGTGGTAAGCAAAAATTATTTTGTTTTTTTTTCTTCTCAGTGCTTTCGGTGCAATACACTGGAAACGAAATTTGCACTGACAATTTGTTAATTCCATCCCATCGCTATCACCCATTGAAGCGATAGCCAAATATCAGAGTCGCATCAAGCATAAAAACGCGCAAATTTGCACCCAATTTTCCTCTCGGTTGCCCTTTCGGCAACAGTTCCTTCCCAACCGCTGATTGAATTTTTCGAAACGTTGCTCACTTTTCATTTGCTGCTAGAAAATAATTGAAAACTTGGTGTAATTTTTCCTAGCCTTTCAAATGAAGACAAATTTTTCCTTTATTTTTGGCTAGGAGCGTCACAGTATCGTCCAGAGCAATTTAGAAACGCTTGCATATTTTTTCGCAAATGCTAGATGAATGCGAATTCCATGCGGAGCGATCCACTATCAAAATTTATGGATGCGGCCAGCCTAAAACCAGCCCACCGATGATCCATTTGTGTCGATTCAATAAAGAGGAAAGTTAGCTATGAACAACGCGACAGGCACTGGTGGTTATTGCGTTGCAGAACTGCTTGAATAAATGATCGTTTGAAGCGGGAATGCTCGAAAAATCACTAAAAGATACCTTACATGTTTCGCATTGTTTCATTCCCATTAAATTTGCCGGGTGCCTATATTTGCTCTCTTCTTGCCCTTCAAATAACGCATCATTTGTTCATTGATACATGCTGCTTTGTCCTCTCGTCTTTTCTCATTGCCTCATCTAGACATGTATTTACGTATTTGTATATAGAAAGAAATTCCGACCAGCGGCCACCTCTACGAAGAAGGCATGGAATGTTGCTGGCTCGGAATCAGTCACGTTTAAGTAGTCACTGATGGAGCTGTCTGAAGAAATCTACGGGGCACCGGATATTTGCATAATTGGGATAAAGTTAGCTTCATATTCACCGCTACGCAATAGTATAGCAGAGAACACAGCACACCTTGGGTGATAACGGTCCCCAAAGTAGTGGACAACAAAGCGACAAAGAGTGACGGCCTGTCGGCAGCGAAGTTAACACGAAGGTCTTAGCTGAGACGCTCAGCTTTTAATCTATATCTGTTTCCGCGCACGCATTATTCATGCGCTGTTCGCGAGTCTGGTCTTTGGAAAATGGGTCTGCTGCCGCTATTTTGGTCGGATAGCAAGTGATCATAGCAACGAGACTTTGCAGAGCTCCTTCTCTAATAGCTTTTATAGTAGTATGTGATGGGTTTGAGGAAGATTGAAGGAATTAAGAGGAAATATTTTTGTTGATTTCGCTAGCTTCAGTTTCAAGATATTTAGCAACTGTTGCGCTTTACTTGCAAGCAGAGGTGCTATTTTGCAGTATCTCTTTAGTAAATGGAAGCATTTTGCATTTTGAAATGATTGTGAAAATTCGCAGGTGCACAAAATTTTTGCAGTTAGCACTAATCTCAATAAGCCTTCGCCTTAACAGTGCTTTCTCTGAAAGTTCCGCACCGTTCTGACCTAATTCTGGTGATTGGATTCACCTGCTGTCATTTCCTAATAAATGTTAGCTATCATTGCGGTCGTGTAAGAGACGCAATTTGAAGCTTCCTGGAACTATCTGTCGCAACACGAGGGTACCGCATTTTATTCTTGCAGAAAAGGTGTTTGCTGAATGTGTGCGATCCCCACGCCGCTACACATCCCATGGACTCCCTCAAATCTCGTAATTTTTGCGGACGACCAAGCAGTAAAATATATCTCTCCAATTACCCAGTTCACTAACGAGAACATCTGAATGAAGTTTTCGAAAGGTAAATCATAAGCTCGCAAGGACTCCAAACACATACGAGTTTGTATGACTCAACAACACCTCGTTCAGTTAATAAGACGCTATTCTTAAATCTTCGCACGACCGTCCGACGTGAAGAGCGGAATGCATCAACAGGCTTGTAGCCGAAGGATAAGAATAGGAAGCTTCACTCCCCTTGCAGCACTTTGGTTTGGTTTTATAAGGAATTCATTCATCTCTTCTCTTTTTTTCCTTTGACTTTCCTTTTTCCTTTGACTATATAAATTTGCAGTTTAGCACATGGATCCATCCAAGAATAGTTCACTCCAAGAATTGATGCTGAAGGAAAAGTACGGAAACTCGCACATTCCACATGAGAGAATAAGCCTCTTTTTCCTTTTTCTCTTCAATCCCTCTTTCGAAAACATCCTGATGACCTTTAAGCTATTTACTATAGTTGTACGAGTAGCATTCTCTGTGCAAACAAATGCAAAAAGTGCAGCTTTAATTACAGCTTGCTGTAGAGGTTTTCGGCTGCGTTGATTTGTTACTCATAGGGATACTGCACTATGAAAAGGTATCTTATTGCGCAAGCTGAAGCGTTAACAGTTGGTCAACCTAGAGAACCCAGAGAACTTGTGGATGCTGCACAAAGGGACTTTATATACTTCCTGTATGCATGTTTTACATCTCTTTCATCTGGAATCGTGAATCGGAAACAAAACGATGTCGAATTGTTTCAAGTATTGTTCAACTCGCCAACGGCAATTGGCAGTAGGCTCTAATTCCGTAGCTTAAGTGATATGAATGTAATGTTTTGATAAGCACATCGATCCAACATAATGAACCTCGTCGGCAAATTGGCACTATCAGTTTCTCAAAGCATCCACTTTCTTGCCTATTCCTTGTGCTACAAACTTTTTTGAAGCGGACTATTTGAAACGGTTTAGAAAGAAGCTGGAGCTTTCTGCAAAAAATTGTTTACCATTGTTCTTACGCCTCAGCATGAGTCTATAACAACGGCGTAACTGTTGCGAACGTGATGACACCAACCTGCAAGGAAACTGCAAAGATTTTTGATGAGGAGACGTTGATGTGTCGCATTTGTCGCGTTGATGCACCTGCGCTCTTCTCAATTAGTGGGCTTGGAGTACGGAGCTGATATAATATATGCATGATGCAGATTTATGAGGGAGATAAATATAAATCTGGATGAAGTCGCAGCTAACAAATCCGTTATTATAGCGCCTGGCAACAAAATGCACCTGTTTTCCTCGTTTGAGTGCAGTGATGCTTGTGCTGTTCGCAGCTTTTTTCGAAAGCAACGAATGAAATCGTGGAGAAGGGAGAGGAAGGGGAGGGGGGGGGGGGGGGAGTGAGAACTTGTGCTGTTCGCAACTTTCAAAGCAAAAGTATGTTCGATAGAAAAGGGAAAGTGGTTCATTTGTAGAATATTTTCGACGTGGCTGCATATATTCAAGCAGGGTTTACGTTCAAAAAGGAGCTTTGCTCGCTCACAATACAAAATGGGCTCAAAATACTCTGCACATCTCAATGAACACACGTAGAAATCAAATCGACGATTCAATTACATGACAGTTTTGATGAATCGTTTATTTGTGACAGCAAGTGAGAAAATTCCGGGTATTTTTGGCAACAAATCTCTGTTGACAGAGGATTTTAAGAACACTGATTTTTCTAACTGTTTTAAGGCATCGCTTTGTTTATATTTTTCCTAAGTGCTATGTTTCGTTGGTTTGGCGTCACATCAGATTTCGCTCAAATACGTCACTTCGACAGCTTAGCAGTGCTCAATGAATTCTGAGTCTGAAAGTGCACTCTAGCTTCAACAATGCAAGCAGATGTTAATATTTTGCGCAATCGACAGGAACATTTAATAGGATCATTGCTCGACTGCAAAAAAAAGTTGTTTTTTTTTATGAGAAGGCAGCAAATAGAGTTTTATCTATACGTAAATCAAAGATGAGTTCGGAAGGACATCTTAATACGGCCACAGTTTTCATGGAATATGCGATCCTGCATCTGCAATGCACCGGTAGAAAAAGCATGTTATCCAGATGTGCAGTCTTTCATCTTTAGAATCCTTCTATGACTGAAAGCATCTGCCTCTCCTCGAGATAACCTCTTCATAAACAATATAACTGAAATGTAGGTAAACAATGCAGTGCGCACTGTCGAAGTGAATATAGTAATGTGCAGAGTAGAGATGTGGACAATCTCTTTATGGTGGGATCTTTCAACGTAGATACTCCAGTTTGAGTGATTTTGTATCTAGACAACTATTGCTTTATTTAAACTATTATATTTCTATTTCCAACTGTCCACTAAGAATAAGTCTTAGAATTTTGTTTAGTAGTCTTTTTGGAAAACATTTGCTGCTTACTAGAAGGAATACTCAATAACGAATGAACGTGTTAAAAATAGCATATGATGAAAAAAAGGTGGGAGAACTAGTCGATGTGGGGATCGTAGTCAGAAACCGTGAAAGAAAAAGAAGCCTAAAGCCTTTATTAGAGCTCAAGCATATGCACTGAGTACTGTAAGCGTATTGTGCTCTTGAATGCAAACATTTCGTGCCATCTGAATGAAAAGCATCCTATTCATTTCCTCCTGATGCTTATTGTTAGTCGAACCATTTAAAAACAAGCATTGGCTACATCATGCTTGTCTATTCCTATGCGCATTTTTCATCGTTTTATCGCCAGTCAGCTCGTAATCCGAAGCATCTTTCACTTTCCCACTTTCTGCGCCGACATTTTCTCACCAAGGTCCCCCGACGTTATTAATGTTTGAGCAATTGTTGAGCGACTTATCAACGAACCTCTAAATGGCAAAAATGAGTGAAGACATTACTAATGTACTCAACTATACACTGCTTTCAGGAGGTTCAATGATGAGGCGCGGTTCCTCGGAGAGCGCCAGCTCTCTTAGCTCGTTAGGACGAGGTTACACTGGACATCATGCCTGGGGGGAACGGGGCCACTGGAACTGCGCAGGGGTGGCCTCAAGGAGCCTTGAGAAACATCAAGGCGCCGCGGCGGGAGGCGCACAAAACGCTTCAGCGACAGCCAGCAGGGAGGGACGCACGCGTTGTGTTGCGACGCGGTCTGCCACTAGCCCGTTGATGGGCAGCCAGAGCGGACAGCTTCCTTCAACACAAGCGATGATTAACCCATCAAACGGCGTGGTGACCATCGAGGACCAAATACGAACCGTTGATAAAGTTATCAAGGTGTGTTATCCATTTCAAGAGCTTCAAAAATACATTTACTTTTGCTGACCTGCCCCGTTTCCTGTCTTCATGGGCCTTGTTGACAAATATTCACACGGACGAAGGTGCAAACGGATGGTTCACTCGGCTGAGACACCCCGCGACGGGTTCCTCACAGCTCTTGTACTCAAACCTTGCAGCTTTCTTTGTAATGTTCAGAGCGACTTTTGTGGTGTTATATTTTGTGCTGCAATAGTCGTACTTTTGAATTCACTTATTTGGCATCACTTTTTTTCGAGGGATTCCACATTTCACATCATCATTTTTGTACTCCTTTTGCTAATAAAGGTTCTCTAAAATGCAGGCACTACGAAGAGCATTCGAAATTATTCCAACTGATCGTATGGCGAAGCAGTTGCACATCATTACGTAGTGATTAGAAGCGCTGTGTTAACTGTTGAAGCGATCGAAACAATGAAGGGGAATTGGTTTGATGGTATAGTCGATTTCGACATTCCATCTCGCCGTGGAGACGAAACAGCTTCGCTTTAATTTAGGGCTCAGTTATTCATAATTCGGCAGTAAACGCTTTCAAGTTGGTGCACATATTGAGCGTTATGAGAATATTCATAGTCACGAAAATTGTTGCGATTGCCATTTTATGAATGTTTCCATATTTGCAATTTCAAATTGTTCATTTACCGCTTTTCGTCTCTGAAATAGTGGAGTTATGAATTATAAAAGGCTGATGTCTCTATTACGTTAGTTATCTTCCTCTTTTTCCACACTTCACTCATTTAGCCGTTTATCGAACGAAATTCTGTTATGTCGATTCAGTGTAGCTAAGGTGTATATACAAGTTTTGAGAGTAACGGGCAGTAATAGATGACGCTAGCAATGTAGAGTACAGAAACTATAGTGTACAGGTATGTAGTTTTTTGTAGTTACAACTTTTTTTTGTAAGCACAAGTTTCCGTATCGGAAGAGGATGTTGGCCTAGCTTTCATGCAGGTGACTTTACTGTTTTTATACCAAAACCTTTTGTATGGAAGTGCTCATGGGTAGACCCCATGTACGTAAAAATGTTGGCTGAGAAGCGTAATGTTGTTAACTGGAACGATTAAAAACGTGGCAACGAACGTCATACAAAGGACATAATTAAGTGCACTCAAGAGTATTCCACGAATAGTCGCAGTTGATCATAGTTCATCTTAGAAACATACACCATGCGTATCGCATATTGAATTGATAAAAAATATAATGAGTTCATTTCGATGACTGTGTTCTCCAGTATCACCGGTCTAACTTAAGAACCTCGGACGGAACGCTGTAACTGAGCTGTTTTCCGTTGAATGTACCACCTTCATAGAGTAGACGTGTCTTATCACATCAAATGATTGCTAAGTCAGGTATCAAACACATCGCCTAATCTATTCGGTGGGATTGAATATGTTGTGCGTAGCTGTAAGAGCTCACAGCTTTGTACTCACAACGCCACAATTATAAGTGGGTTTTGTTTACACATTGTTCACGTACTTCCTATACCGCATATTTTCACGATTATCAGTAGATAGACCTAAGCTATATATATATATATATATATATATATATTATATATATATATATATATATATATATATATATATATATATATATATATATATATATATATATATATATATATATATATATATATATATATATATATATATATATATATATTATATATATATTATTATTTATTTATTCACTTATTTATTTATTTATATATGGGATGTTTGCGCCTAATAGGTGGGTAAACTTGGTGTCTGATGTGACGAATTCACTTTTTTCCTCTTTCAACATAAGAAAGGCTGCCCGAGAAGTGTTCTGAGCCCGCAAGCTATGATTTTCACGCTCTTTTTGAAAATTTCCATCGGCGAAATGTTGTCGCAGAATCACCTCTTGTATGCATATGTGTGCGTATGTGAATATGAATATATACATGTCTCCCTGCTCATTGCTTTCATATTGGTATTAGTTGAAGCTGGAACTATGAAATTTGCCAGGTATAAGCTGCTCTACACCGTAGACTTACATCCGTTATTAACTTTCAAGTTAATCTATCAACATCGAAAAAACTTAAACGATTCTAGCGGCTGACACACATTTTGCAGTCTCATTCAAGTTATTTTCACGTCGTTCGAGTTGTAAACGATATGCGATGTGAATCTTTCCTGGAAGATTTATAAGAGCGGTCGATCGGATTGAAATATGAATGTATTAATGTATATATTTATTACCTGTTGGTGATTTGTGATATGGTTGGCCTCGTAGGCGAGGTTTACAAAAGCGCATATCATGCTCAGAGAGTCTTAATCTCACTGTCAGGATTTCAAGAAGAAAATTCGTAGTGTGATCATTTTTGATTGCGCTAATTTCTCTGATTTTTATACCAGGAATAAGAGGATATCGGAGAATGTGGAGTAGGATAGGAAGCAAGCTACTAAATGATGAGATAGGGATTTTTTAGTCCACGTTGTGATTAATGCGGCATGCAGAACAATTTATTTATGCAAAAGGAATGCGCTTTTCTTTGCTTATTTCAGCATGCAGCAATTATTGCTCGCACTCGTTTCTAGCGCAGCACTCTATTTTTTAAAAATATTAGCATAAGTCGGTCTCTTCTTTGAATTTATCTAATGTTGTTTATGCATCCATTTTACGGGGATTGCCTTTCATATTATTTGCCACTCGTTTTAAAGACTGTGCAAAATATGCTTATACGCTCAGTTAACATAAGAAATTTACTTATCATAGCAATTTCTTGAACTGCATCATTTAACCTTAACTTAGGAGACTGTTGCGAAGCTACCAGCACCTTTTCCTGAAAGCATCTGAGAGCATGAAAATACTAGCGATTATGAAGAAATAATTGAACATTGGTTGTCTGAGAAAGACAGAGCTATTAAGATCGTCATTCCAATGGTTATGTGACAGTGGCAAAATCTCTTATTTACGTCCAACATCGATAATTCGTTCCCAGCTGAGAATTGTGGGGATGAAAAGAATTATGCATTACTTCCTCTCTATATTTTAAGGTTCATGTTCTTTTGCGGTGCGGTTTGAGATGTGCAATCGCGAAACACCATTGTTCTGCTCAAAAATTTTTTTTATTCTAAAAGTTCCCGAAAATTTCAAAATTCATGTGAATGCAGCGAATCACAGTGAGAGTAGAGTGTTATTGAATAACGTTCCAAGGAAGTGACAAATGAAAAGAATATTGCGCAACGCAACACCTGTAATTGTTGTGTCGGAAAATCGGCTTCAAATTTTGGCAGCGAGGGATGGCGTATCTCAGCCAAGCGGAATGAATGCATCCAACCTTATGGCCTTCGCATGCGGCTAGCAAACAAGCTGATGATGGCAGCTCTCTTGAGAGTGTGGTTGATTTGACATTCGGACGCATTTCTAAAAGAGCTTAAGTGTCACTAATGTTGAATAACACTTCCAAGCGGCCAAAATCCCTTCCGTCAGTCACCCAATTTGTGTCTAATCTCCTCGCATCTGTTTTCGTAACTTCAAGATTCCATGTGCAAACGTACTGGGTGGAGAAGAAGAACGTGCTTAATGAAAGTGGAACTTTGATTCTCCAAGTTTACGAGAAAAAAGCAATGAAATTCACTAGTTTCTTTTTGCATTCTCTCAAGAAAATTGGTTAATCTTAAAAAGTGGTTCATTCTAACAAGAATAAACTGTCATAATCGCTATGTTAAAGCGTGAGTATAGAAAGCACGCTGTATTCGTAGAAAATGAAACCTGCAGGTGGTTATAAATTGCTCTTTGCGCAATCAGTCCAATAAAAAAAGCCACCATACCACCGAACTCACCGAGTCATTGTAATCATTAGGTTGCGTAACATTATGTCGGTGACGCAATCAAACGCTCAGCCAATCGCTGCAAAATAATGTGTTTACGCGAGTAAATTGCTTACATGTGCTACCATCCCGTAAACATGGGACCAGTGGTGGATGTAGAAAAATCCGAAAGATGAGGGAGGGGTGCGGGGTATTTAGGTGCTGATTTTGGCAGTGAAATGAATAGCAAGCTTTTCTTTTTAGAACACTGAACTGTTTTTGGCTCGATTTCTCCACGCCTCATACCAGCCGACCACTGTCATAAGCGTGATATTGCTTCAGACTATCACTGCATTATCAAACTGTATAGGAGTCTACAAATCTGTTACCATCAGAAGAGTTTGCTTTGAGCGCAATCATTGTTTTGTGATAGCTTATCGGTAAAAATGTATCTGATTTGCGCCATAAAGGAAATATTTAAAGAGAAGGGTACGAAGTGATTGACCACTGCGTCTCTCCCCTGATCTAGAACACGAGTTTGATCCCCTTTCATAACACCTTTTCGCAGGGACCAATTGTGGTATAGCGTGCACTGCACAGATGTGAGTGCCTTGCTGAAAAACGCTTCAAAATTTTACTGACTAACAGGACAAGGCATAGCTATAGAACTTCGCTTTTTAGCGACAATCCAATATTTTTTGGCCAGAATGCCTACCGTCTGAAGTGCTCTCCTGCAAACTTTCACTGACCAAATTGGTTCGCTCACTCCATTCTTTACCTAGCGGTTGATGAAATCGATTTTTGTGGATAGTGCATGACTCAAACTGCACTTGCAGATTGAGGTAAAGGTAAGAATAAACCTAGTTAATAGCTGGTGATTAAGAATGGAGCGATAAAACGTGCTCGACCGATCGAGTCGCATTGATATCAGTGCAGTATGTTGAGCGAGACAATTTAAGGTCTCCTAAACACTGCAGCATCGCTTCTAACTAACCTAATTTCATTAGTAAATGACATGCTTAACATATGCTGGCTATTATTTTCTCTCTCAGCTTTTGATGAACAAGGTCGCACCGATGCGTTTTCCTGTTTTTGCGTAACTTGCATATCACTAAAAATCAGCAGCTGCTGTTGTCCATTGTTCAGCATAATGACCGTTTTCAGAGTCTCCTTCAATGGAATATCAAAAATGATTTAATCTTCTCGTATGGATACGTTCAAGTTTTTACACAACGTTATCATTGTTTAACTATGTAAGAGCTATAGTGTCTATAGCTAGGTTAAGTCGTAGTAGAGTGTCATAAGATGAGGCTCCACGCCATCGATCTACGTATATCAAACACCTAGCGCAAAGGTTAGAGCGTTTTGATCATTTTGATGTCTCGATCAGTTGGATATTTTGAATTCTTCATTTCTTTTCTTTACACCTTGCAAAGCACTAATTGCATTTTGATCTCGTTGATATATTTTCATTTAGCCACTCCGGTCAAATTTTATTGGCGAATTCCTCCACGCGAGTAGCCTGCAGTCTTAATGCTGTCTTTCGAGCATCCACCGTTGTTCTTCTCATATTACCCTGCTTCATCAGTGGATGGGCTGCAGTCACAGTTGCGGTCACAGTCAGTGGTTGTCAATAGTGCCTACGAAAAGACGGTTCATGAGTTGGGGAGGGGGGGGGGGGGAAGAGGGAAAGCGGAAGGGGGAGGGGAACGCGAGTATTTCCTTGACTTTCCCTCCTAACTTCTCAAGTTAAGCTTTCACTCCCTCCTGAGATCCTACCAGCAAAAAACTGCCCATCCCTTATAGCAACAAGATTTGCCAGCAGAACACTAGTTGTTTGTACTGTTCGAAAGTCCGGTCGCACTCCGAAATCGTTGATGGAATGTCTTCCTACCCTCAGTTTTCTGTTATTTTGTCACGTCCTGCTATTTATAAGGGCCTAGATTGGCACTTCACGTTGCTGCAGTTCACTGTTGCGTTCACTGATTTCCTATCTGCCGTTTTGACTCTAGATCCTATTAACGATGCCAGAAGGCAGAGCATCGCAACGGCAAATGGGGATGAGTGAATTTGAAGATATTATGTTTATCTTTTTAACGGCAGCGCAAACAAAAAACTGTTCACGACTATGCTGTTGTTTTCGGCAAAAAGCTAACTCGGATTTTGTTATTGCAAGTGTTCGGTGAAATGTTGAGGAACGCAACAGCGAGGGGTCGACGATGAAAATGAACAAGCATAAATTTTGAGAGTTTCTCCAAGGCGCTTTTAATCTGGTATTTTCCGCATTTCCGTTCTTATTTTTTGCTAATGCTCACTTCAGTTCAATTATTGTTGTTGTGAATTGTGGGCTGTTGAGGTTCAACGACTAATCATCTTTTTTGCCAACTATTATGTGGATTTGGGAGCAATGATCAATGCAGACAAAGTGTCTTTAGAATTGCGTTTTCATTCAATAAAACGTTAAAAATAAACGGCTTTTATGTTGTTATTCGGTGGCATTATTCGATGAACTCTTTGCTTAATCGTACATCTCAAATGGTTGATAACTACTAAGTGGGTACTGTTTGTCGCTATGTTCTTCTTTCTTGAAAAATCTGATGTCAAGTTTACAGTGAGGGGAATTCATAAGTTTATATGTGCAATTTCCTTCATGCGCTTGTTTATGTGCTTATCACTCCGCCCGTTCAGTAGCCTTAACTCGAGAATCACTGAAGCTGGAGCTAAGAATCTGAATGGATATACTGCATGTACGTTAACCTTAGACTCCAAATACATGCTACTTATTTGCTAATATATGCTAATTTTAGAGTTCAACAGTTAGAACTCCGTGCGCATTATGCTCCAAATTTTCGTAAAGGAAATTCTTACTGAAGGTTGGTACAAGTGTTCGGATCATTTGGTGTATGAATCTGTATTCTGCATACTTTATTACTTGCTAGCAATTCAACCGTAAAAGCTCATGTCGTGCAACCGCGGTTGTCACCTCTTCTACTTGTTTTTTTTTTGTTTCCCGCTGGCGTTTCTCATATCATTTGGGAATTAGGTTGTCTATTTAAAATGGAAATGAATTTATTGGCGTTTTAATCTTAATGCGCAGCTTTCAAACAGAACTTCGTAGATCTCACAACACTCAAAAGCAGACGTCTCCTCATAAAATGCAGGTATTCGAGGAGTTGTTTTTTCTTGGTGCAGAAGAGTTGGGCTTATGTTAACTGAACTGAATTTTTTATTGCAGGAATGTGAGCACTCAAGAAAAAGCTTGGAGCAGATCTGTCGAAGGCTGGACGATCTTAATGACGTTCGTGATTAATGTTTATTCTGTAGCATCACAAAACTCGCGTAATGCGCTATTTTGTTTTCGTCTTTTACGAGCTTTAGAATACTGGCTTTCTTCTTTTTCTCTGGGACATTTGGAAGGTCTCTAATATATCTTCCGGATCTTCAAATTCTTGCTTCGAGAGTTTTTATCGTAGTCGTCGAGAGTTTCAAAAAATCTGTATGTACGGGAATCAATGAATGCTCCTGTAGTTGACGTTATTTAGCTGATCACCATAGAGGCAAAATTTCGTGAGCTTGGAAAATGGTTTTGTTTACTCTATAATTTTTTTCTAGAAGGCTCTTGCCAAAGCGAACAACCGCAATATTTTTTATAAGAGCCTGCTTGTTATAGAGTTGCTATGCTGAAGTTCTTAACACCGTTCTTGCTATTGTTTGGCCACTAATTCGCCTCAAAGGGTGCACACGTGCTATCCCATGATACCTCCCTCACTTCTACAATCTTCTTTTTGGAATTAACGCGCATCCAATGATCATTTCAGTAAACTTTATTAGGGCTGGGACTTCTCAACGTCGCATTAATAAATCATCATTCCACTGAACAATAATGGCATCTAATGATGTCAAATGAATGCGTATTTGAACAGGACGCTTCGTCTTCTTTCAGCTTCACCCTTACCAGTGGAAGGACTGTGATAGTCGTCCACGTGATTAGTGAATTTGCATTATATTTATTTAACGTCGTTATGTAGCAGAACACATTCAAATGGTAAAGCGTCCAGATTATGCACATCAGTAGGTCCTAGGATGTTGTAAGGGTTAAGTCCTCTTGGCTGGTCTAGTCGCAAGTCGCCATTAGGATCTGCAACTCCTGTCTAGGCAAGAGCGTATAGGATGCTGCCCAACACAGGTATCAAGGCAATAATTTATGACACTTATGCAATACATTATGAAAACGGAAGAAGTCTGTTCACTAGAATGGTTTCTGACGTCAGCTCTATCCTCCCGTGCTGGAGCTCTACGCCACCGTCCCACCTCTTCACGCTTCCGACGATTCACGTAGGCTCGCTTCGCCCTGCGGAACTTTTAGAATCTGCGGTCTGCGCACTGAAAAGAAAACGTCTGAGACATTAATCATTTCTGTAGCCTCCTCGATTCTGCCTAAAGTCAACATTGTTGGGCAGTCTTTGTCCTGCCTGTGAGCTTTTGACTTACCTAGCCACTAATCCGTTTTGACCTGGGGTCAGCTAGTCTGCCTTACACTGTATAGAAAGAGCAGATGGCAACAATAAGCTTTTAGAGAGTCGAGAGTGTCACGTAGTTTCTAAAAAGTCTCATTAAAAGGCCAGCAAAGGCTAATCAACTTTGATGTCGGAAGTTTCATTATGCACAAAAAGATGCATACGGAATTATTCATTGGTGATATGGGTCATCCAAAAAGTTCAAGTGATTTTTAACCACTTACTGCCGGAGGCTATGGCACGGCCAAGTTAGACATAAACATTTATTTGGAATAAGCGTCCCCACTGCGAACACGGCGTCGTCAAAATGACGCAAATCCCAGAATGCTGTTTCACTAAAAATTTCGTCGTTGCTGCAATTAGTTTATTCGTTGTTCCTTTATTCTCATAGCTGATTGTCCTTCATGAAGATGTTGAGGGATCAACTGAAGTGAGAATATGTTGACTAAGCATCAAGAAAACGAAGTGATATCAACACTTCCATATCCGGTCTAAATGACTGTCGAAACATTTCTCTGACAACTGACGTATGCAATTTTCTGCGCACCCAAACTTCTTCTTGTCCGACATCATGCGATAATAATATATATAGTTGTTTTTGCTCAGTGTGTCATTGGAAAGCAAATGCGTATGTTGCTTTCCCTGAATTCGCTTCAAAACCTCTTTAAGTCGATTGACGATATTCTAGTGCGAAGTGGTTGAATCTTCAAGACTCATATCTTTCTTTCAGAGTCCCCCGAGTCCAAACTGCTGTGTTTTTTATACTTTTGATTCCTGGTTTAAGCTGTGCACTTTTTGCACGGCTAGTATCTGCCTCCTAATGTCTGAGTTACAACTGATAAGGTGATGCGGTTTAAGAGTCGTAATTTTTCGCTTTCGTTTCCTTTATCCGCAATATGCGAAAGTCCTGAATGTGTTAGTTGAATTTGAGGTTGCAGTGAGTCAGTCATGTGAGTGTGCATTCCGAACAAGATTCGAAGCATGAAATATAATACATCCGGGAACGTCTAAGCTTTTCAGATAATCCAACGAATCTTATTAATTATGCACGTTCTCCTGGCTGACAATAATTTTAACTGCAAACTGCACAAAAGGCATGATGTAATATGGCCTCAGCAGTTGAAGTAGGCGTGCGAAAGGATTTTCGGAAATGAATTTTCTATCGAATCTGTCGCACGTTAGCATTGTAAAATATTGTAAAATGCTAAAACTTACATCCTTCTGTAGTGATTTTTGTTCCTGAGATCAGGGGAGCGATAAAATGCATCAGCATTCCAACGTTTTTCGTGCTGAAAAATAACACACTGCGTAAAATCTTCCTGTCTCTTTTTCGGCCGACGCCTTCGGTGCCGAAATCCCCTGTATCAATTCAAACGAAATTCACAGGGTGAACATGCGGATCCCCTAACACCCAGGTTTCAAAATCGTTCTCTACCCATCTACCTCGCGGCTTTATGGCCTCCAAACATCCATTCCTCTCCCCCTTGAGCTTTCGCTTTCATATCTTTGAGGAGGATGACAGGAATATATGTGTCAGTGTTGGACAGCACGTACCTGAAGACACGTTGCTCAGGGCCTAACGCTCTTAACTGCTACCGGCGATTTAGTGTACTGCCCTTTTTACTGATTTAGACTTTTAAAAAGACTCTTTTACTAACCAGAAGTGAGGGGCAATCTTTGAACATCGCTTTCGTTGCCTCGAATGTCCTCAACTTTGTAATAATATCTTTCATTCTTCACTTTCCGACTGAACTTAAGAATTGAAACTGCATATCTGATGACCTTTTGGGAATAGAGGAAACATCCTGTAGAACGGTCTGCTTGGAAATTCAAATGACCCTACCTCTGAACGGAAAAGTTCGTAAGAATTTTCGTTTTGCATAGGACATCATCCGACTTTTACGAATCGCCAGGAACTTTTAAGATGACAGATTCTTTGATGATATTGGAGCAGTAATGGACTCAAAAGTTAAGCTAAGAGTGAGACACTGCTTACTTTTGGAACACAACTTGAAATGTTCTTTCGTATGTTGTTTTTTATGGTTAATGAACTGATTTGGGAAAACACGAATTGCATCACGCCACGATGAAAATTTTCCAAGTTGTGTTTTTATTGTTTAGTTGTGAACCTCACTATAAGTTCACCTATGGGCGATTTATCGAACGTTCCAAAGGTATCGCCTAGATGAATTAAAATAGGAAGCCCACATCCTTCAAGGTCAACCACTGGCGCCGAAATTCCCTTTAGTTTCTATACCGTTCCACTCAGGTGTTCCCTCTTAAAAGCAAACAGTGAGGCATCCTACTCAGCTAAAGCTCTTGACGAATGCTACTCCGCTAGGTGAACGGTAGGCGCTATATTATCATTCCAAGAGGCATTTGTCCGTTCCTGTTCCCCGATCATCGTGGGACAATCGACTCAGAATAGTCATGTTACCCCTATTTCATTGCATGTTTTCCTTCTGAATACGGTTGCAGGTCGATTGAACTGATAGCTTCTTCCATAGTAGATTTACTGCCTTTGAGAATGAATCAGCAAGCTTCAGGAATAGGCTAAAAACTAGTATGACTTGAAGCTGCAATAAGTTGCGAAAAATAGAACGAATAGACAAACGACATCTAAAGCTCAACAACATTTTCTGCTCTGTTGCATCTCCAACTTATGGGAGAAAAAACATCTGTGTGCCAAAATTTGGTCTGCTTGTGGTAATTTTAAGGGGTCTGATTCGAATCACTGACATAATCAATAAATCAGTTTTTTGTAGTCATTTGAAGTCATTAAAGTCGAGCCATTACATGAGTCCGAATTAATCAAGTGTAGCATAATGCAATTTGGAAGGACCTATATTGTTCATTCTTCGATATTCCTAGCAGTGATAAATGCTTCAGTTTTAAAGTCCTCCTCCTTCATTTCTCGAAGAAAGCTTTCAGGAAGTTAAAAGATATCGAGATTTTCTCGGCCACGAAAAATCAAGGAGAGATCCAGCGCTATATAAAACAAATAATGCAGATCGGCCGAGCGTCCACAATGATAGTATTTGCGGAACGATGGGCAGCCTAACTGCGCAACTTACACAGGTTTTGCGCCAGTTTTCCTCAACTTCTTTGACATGACATATATATATATATATATATATATATATATATATATATATATATATATATATATATATATATATATATATATATATATATATATATATATATATATATATATATATATATGCTTTTATGTGCATATGTATGTACGTTGTTCATTTATTTATGTTCATTTATTTACATTCACAGCTCCCTTGTCTGCTTATGCACGCATAAGTAAATCAATAGTCGTGAATGAAAATCACGCATGCTCGCTGAGGTGCTCCAAGTTTCTTTTTCTTGCGGTTCTGAAGCAGGTATCTCATGCCCAATATGATATTCGTATTCAGGAGGAGTGGAGGAGCTTCATTTTGAGGGGTTCTTTATTCACTGAAATGCAATATATGTGCATGCATGTCTTTTATGAATTAATTCATTAAGTGCGCACTTCTTTACCTTCTGCCATCATGTTGTCACTGTTTCATAGGCGATCTTGGTGCAAAGCGAGAAAAAAATGGATGGTCTTGACTTACCACGAAATTTAGTGCTGCATTTGACAACAGCACTATACTGACTTTTTTTGGTAGCACATTATGAATGAATTCTCCTTTCCGCTTCCATAACTTTTAATGTTTTATTTCCTCCTTTATCACTGCTATTCTATTCTAAACCCTCCACGTATCCACTTTCGCAAAAATTCTTATCCACATGCAAAATCACTATCAGGTATTTGATATACATGTAGAGGGTAAAATAAGCGAACAGTAGCTACCGTGTCTTATATGGATCGAATCCGCTTTTAAAAAAGCTCTCAAAACCGGAATTTACTAGTCGAATACCGACTTCTTAGGCGTTAATGCGACAAACGAGAGAGGTTGATATGACGTTTCATTTTGTCACCTTCTATAAAATAGGTAGACGACATCGATGACAGTATTGTCAGGTGTAAAGAAGCACGATCTGGCCCATTTGCTGATTTTTTTTTTTCAGTTACGGGTTGAAAATTCGGGTTGCAGTTTCCTGCATCGATCGAAGATACAATGATTAAAAGGTTTCAAATAACGCCAAAAAGAGGTGACACATTTCTAGCAATGGTTCAAATTCGCTGCCTTTTTGCGTTGGACTGCAAACCAACTGCACCTTTTCTCGTCCGTTAAGCGCTCATTTCACGCATACTTCCAAAAATGACCATAATTTTTATGGTGAACGATATTTGAGGAAATCATCTCAGCTTCAGCCAGTACAACTCATATAGATTTTTCAATTTCTCACTACAATATAATTCTTCAGTCGTCATTGACTTTTCCATTACGGCACATTACACGAACTGCCCAACTCATTTCAGCAACTCGATTCAGAAGCCAGCATATACTTTCCTACTGACCATTTCGTGGAGAGTCGAAAGGAGAATTTCAACCTCTCGAATCGTCATATCCCAGAGAAGAGTTTACGTGGGAAGCACTGAAAATTTTTTTTGGGCGAAAAAATGCAACAATTCCTAACATGGAAAATGAAAGTAACTATATTTCTATGGTGGGAAAATGTTTAAAATCTGATCTTTTGTGGACTCGAACATCGATCTTTCCTAACTCTTTCCTTCATATTCCAACAAAAGCAGCATCTGTGGAAATTTATTCTATTCGTGGGCATCCGCAGTTCCTTAGCTATGGAGTTCTAAAATAGAACTGCATTTGTAGTCTTATACTGAATGCTGTCAAATTCGAGGTAAGCAAACAAAATGCTTTATAGGGCGGATTTGTCCGGGTGCCGAAATTCTTTTCTTTTCTACGTTTTTCTCTTGCCTGTCGATCCAGTAGTGATAAACTTGTCGCCAAATCTGTTCTTGCGGGCTGTTAGTTTCCGATTCCGACAAACGTGGACGCAAAGGTATTTCGCTCTAATACGATCGAGGTGATCAATCTGCACAGATGGGCCGTTGTTTTCCCGATTTCTCAATTTAACTGTTCATAGAAGAATGCTGATGCTATACGACACGTTCATCTGAATTTTCAGGAGTGGACCGAGAAACTTCGAGGCATCCACAACGCCATTGCAACGCCACCGCCTTCGACGCCGAGCTCGAGAAACTCTGATCGGTGCTGAACGTTTTTCTGTAAAGTTATACTGCTGAATTTCTTGTCGTCTAAAGCGCACTCTGCATCGCATAAACAAATTGTCCCCGAGATTTTTCAGTATAACGAGCTTTCCAGCAGATAAGTCTATCCTACATTCGGTTATCACTTGACTAGTGGGATCATCTAATTAAAAATAAACTCGTTTTTACCCAGGATTGTTTCGATCAGTTTTCGATTTACGAACAGCCACAACTGACAGAGTAGTAGATAGGTCCAGTTATGACCCCTGATGAGGTTCTGCATCCTTGCAGTAACAGAACAAAAGCACAGATATTGCATCTTTCTCAGCAGTGTCAAACGTTTTATTATCGTCCCTGACAGGTTCTCTTTTCACCCTATTGCAGTAAATAAGCTTATCGGGCACACTGCTTGGTCATTATTTTTCGCCATCACGGGACTGCTCAATTGTTCTGGATGTTGCCTACAAGAATGGCATACGACGATGATGATATATTGTGTACAGCTGGTGCTCTTGGTTATATTGACAGTCTCTGTGAACGTTCAGCTTGCAGATTTCCAAAAGTGATTTCTGCTTATGTGGTGGGAATTGAATGCATAATGAGCAAGGTGGAGTGTGCGACATCTGCCTCGCACTTTCCAATTTTCACGCGTTGAAGCTTCTATTTTTCAATGGTTTAATTTTCAGCTAGCACGGATGCCTACGCAGTAGACGGCCGTTGAATTTGTTCATAAAAGCTAGTCCCTTAGTTTTCGAGAAATAGCGTTTTAAAGTTTCTTGATTTTCTGGAGTCGACTAAATGTTATCAATTTTCCTGATCGACGGCAAATGTGAAAACTGTTTTGTTGCACTCAGTGATTTCAGTTCTTTTTTAATTAACCAATCTTCAAAAATTACAGCTTGCCGTAAAGTTGGTCATTCTGCACAGCTTTTTGATTTAAACATACACGGCGGCTTGTTTCTGATGAAATGCTAACATAAAGTTGCTCTACTACTTTGAGCTTCTTCTGAAGCAGTGACTTAAGGAGTGAACTTACATCAAAATCCGGGCAAAGCTTTCTCGTTTATCTCGTATGCACAATGATAATAACTAATTCTGTCGATCAGTTATCGAGAAATTCGACTGTAAAATAAAATTACAATTGTGATCGCTTCCCACATCTAAAACAAGCATCATTTCAATATTACAGCTAGTCCTTTAGACCATCAGAAGATCAACTGGCGTTGCAATTCATGCAGACTCCTTCCATTACAAGATTTTTGTGGGGTATTGGTCATCTTATACCCGCAGCAGGACCTACTCTTTTCAAAACAGTAGTCTTCAATTTAGCACTGCTAGAATCGTCTATGGAAGCGATTATATATGCAGAATGAGGCGTGTGAGTGTGCAAAAAATCGAGATCGTCATAACACAATTAATGAGCAGAGATATGTGAGTGATATGAGGAGCAATTGAGATACGGGCGGTCGCGATAACCGCATCGCTGCAGATGCTGCCGAGGGATAATCGTTGCAGAGTTGGCCCACGCACCAGCACAGCTCGATCGTCCTATTCGAGGAACGTCGGGCAAGGTGGGGGGGTAGGAGCCTGTGTGCTGGCATTCGACTACACGCTGTATCTGAAAGCAAATTTTCTTGTCGGTCATAAATCCGGAATTATCGTCTCACGTCCAGGCAGCATCAGGCAATAAGTTAGTCTCTGAAGCGGTCTTCCACAGTCATTCTGACGAATTGTGAGGTTTCCCGTAGGTAATGCTGGCTAAAGATTACCGATTGTCCGTTTCCGTTGAAAATAACAATTTTCGAATATGCGATGGGGTTTAAATAGTTTCGCAGACTTCTAGAAGAATTCAGTTCCGAATAGCCTTACAGTTTCCATGATATTCGTAATAACCTATCCATATAAAACACCACTGTTGTGACCATGGTTTTAGCTACACTCTAAAAAGATGGATGGTGGAAGCATAACAGTAACAGTTCTTTCATTTCTGCGTGGTTCAGCAGATACTGTTACCTCCCACCAGCGAAGTGCAGAATTTTCGAACAATAAATCTCCTAGCTGTCAAGGGTTTTTGCGTGCCTGAGGGTTCCAGAAAGGAATGAGCGAAGCAACTACTCAGTTCCGGACTCCCTCGGAGTTTAGGACTGATTAAACGCTTTGCTGTCCTCTTTTGGTCCTAGATAATCCTTGGCTACTTCATCACACTTTTTGGAAGAGGGAAACTTGTTGAGATAAAAGATGAAAATAAAGAAGTTTTATCACTAATGTAACTCGCGTTCAAATTAACAAATGCGTTGCTTGAACGCAATTGGCTGTCTGCTGATGGAACACTTGTGAAGGAAACGCACATTTACTCATGTTACATCACTTAGCCAAGCAGGCATTCTTCACAGGTAGCAATACACCTGAAACGTCAGTCCTTCTTTGTTTACATTAAAGCAATAATATGCATTAAGCAATAGAGTTTTACGATCGAAGTGTTAGTTACAACTATCAAGCAGGTGCATCTCATGCTACACTGTTTCATGTTTCCGGGGAACCTTCCTACCTGCTGTATTTATTGCTCGTCTCCACTTCATTTCGCACCCTCGTTTCTTTTTACTGATAGAACCTGTTTCCGCTATTGTGCGTTCATCATTTGATGTTGCATAAAGCCTATGAGGTGGAGAAACGCGTGGAGATGCTTTTGCACGAACGCATGGCAACGTGGGTGGTCCAATCCACGTGGGTAAGGAATCGTCTTTCATTTGCATACGTTTTTCCCGCAACCCAACTTGTTAATTACGAGTAAAGCTCTTCACAGGCCACGCATCTGATCTCGCGTACCACGTCATTATAGTAGTTTTATCGTTTTTGGCGTGGGTAATTGTTTTCTCGCCACGAAAGCAGCAAACTGATGCAAGTACTCCCTCGTTTGCCGCTTTTTTTTTTCGATTTTATTGCTGTTTAATGAATCCCGACTATTACAACTGCAGCTCTTGACATCTCAATCGACTCCTACCACCTTCTTCTGTCCTCCCTTTACCCTCACCTTAAATACTCGTATGTTCAAGCTTCACCGATGAAGTCATACTGTTGGTAATTACTCTAAGACATTATTTTAACGTCAAAAGCATTGTGCTGATATGTAACATGCTTATCTTTGCTGAAAGAAATTTGTGTGGCATTAACGTAAATTTGCAAGAAAATCTCTGCTAGAGTAGTCGGACCTGTTAAATGGCAGGATTGACAAGAAAAAGTTGTTTGTCAACAAAGAAAAGTGTTTAAGTTAGCAAGTCGTTTTCGCCAACGTCGATAAGAATTGTAAGCTACGAAAAAAGGTAGTCGCCAAAATAGAAGTTGATAGGAATAAATATGTTGCAAAGGATCGACGACAGGTTCTCTCTCACAGTAAGCATCTTCTCGATAACGCTTTTTTTTCTGAAGGTATGGAAATCTGCACGCCCCAATTTTTCTTCCGTTATTGCGTCACTGCCTTTCCCAACTGCATGGAGTTATTAACAGTGCTTCGTCTTCGTATGTAAACAGCATTTCGCTTGCTGCAATTCTTGTGCAGAGAGCTAAACCGCTTGTCTCAAAATCTTACGAACCATCGCATCGAAACTGATAGAAAATAATGAGCACTGAGTTGTAAATGAAGGTAATGTAGTGCTCATTATTAAAGTGGATCCCATTATTGTCAGAAATTTTTCATCCAAAAAATTGCGGGATAATTAAACCTCAAGAAACTTTCCGCTCACATTCATGTTCTGATTAGGAAGAAGCGCATCTGAAGTTTAGTACCTGATCGACAGCAATCGATGAGAAATGCTAACTGGTTGGCAACATATCCAACGATAGTGACGTGCACATTTGTACTGTGCTCGCAAGTGCGCGTAATTGGCGCTGTAAACTCTAACAGGATCAGGCCGAAAGCAGTCATCCGTCATTAAGAGAAGCGCATTTTAAAATCTTTTTTGCTCATTATGATGCTTCCCACGTGCGTCATCTTCTGCGCTCATCTAAGTGTTCTTAAGAAATAGAAGTGAAGAACATCCTCAGAGAGAGAGTGAAGACAAAGCGGTTTAGGATGCGCAACATTCATACAATGGCAGATCGCGTAGCGTCCTAGAAGTGGCCTATATAGAGGTCTAGTTCTCAAGTAACCATACTACAACCCGCATTGCACGGTTATGTTTGCATATGCACGCTCAGTTCTTTCTCCCTTGGTGCATAAATTATCATATAACGACGCACCCAAACTTGAGAAAGATTGTTTTCTAATTTTTCATCTGCTTTCAAAACAGTTTTCGATTTTCATAACTGGTCAACTTAACGTCTTATTTCATTTAAAAAATTCCTAAAGAAGAAGCACTTTGCTGCAAAAATGAGAAAAAAGCGCCTGCTCTCGACTGTTATATCTGGTATCGTCGAATGGAAAGAAATCGGGGCTGTCAGTCTGGTATCTGTTTGTGAGGAGTCTGACATCAACCTAACTTATAAACACCCTCGGATCGTGCCTCTTAGTTTA
The DNA here is from genome assembly GCA_013433145.1 of Ascaris suum. Taxonomy (NCBI): domain Eukaryota; kingdom Metazoa; phylum Nematoda; class Chromadorea; order Rhabditida; family Ascarididae; genus Ascaris; species Ascaris suum. Next base: position 13,814,060 of record CM024187.1, on the reverse strand, counting down.
CCATGCACGATATTTCCCATCACATACGAAACTGGACATTGGATACGATATGCTAGACGTTTTTGTCAACGTCGCAGTTGGAGCGGTTCTAGAGTATTCGCTAATACTTTATTGCTGGACACCGTGTATGCTTCACAATGACTGTTAATCCATCAACACCTAAAATCAAAAACCAAGTTGATGGCAGAACCAACAGCAAAAAGTGGTTTTGTTAAGTTGAAATCCTAGTTGTCGAGGAGCATTAGCCACCCCAGTAACCAATGTTCATGAAAGGTTAAAACGTTTAGCATGTGGCAAGCATTAACCACGTTGCGAATATGTGGCAAGCAATGCAGCGTAATTTCGAGGACAAATGCGAGTGAAAGCGATGAACAGATACGGAGAGTTGTTGCAAAGGCCATTGATGAATAATTCGTCAGCGATCATCAGATCACAAACTCAATTGTTGGATGTGATGGCACACTGACTTGCGCAGCACATATGGCAAAACATTGTCGAACGCCAAGCACATCGTTCAATGAAGAATATACATTGATTTTTCATCGCTTCTACGAAACCAATATGTTATAACAATTCTCAGAATGCGTCCCACATTTTGTCTATTGCAAAAGAAAATGCAATTTGCTAGGTGACCTCGGCTGGATAATGAAAGAAGTTTGAAATTGGTATGCAATGCATTGAAAACAACTGATGTAATGCAAACGAAATTAGCGATAGGTGAACGCACAACAGAATGGAGTGATGCGGACTTCCAAAAATGAATGCGCTTATATCTAAGATGCGAACACTTCTCTCAGTTGGCGCGTACCTTTGCGAAAGAGAATTGTTCGACTTTTTTTTTGCAGTCTCCCGTTTGCTACCTTTCCGGCGCTTAGTGAATGCATTCATCCTCACCTAAAGCGGAATACTCATTAGCAGATTCACATAGCGAAAGTCTCACCTACCACAGCTGTCAAACTCACAAAGTTGCCACTGATAAACGCTTATAAAACGGTAACAAAAATGTACTGTCGCTGGACTATGAAACTTTCACAGAGAAATATCCAGTTGATTGCAGATTCGAATTTGAACAGAATAAATGGCCGGGGTAGGAGGTGAGTATTGGATCTGATTCGTAAATAACGCCATACTTAAGACCATACTAATAATAAAGTTGAGTGTTTGACGTAGATCTGTATTCAACTTTCTTAGCAAATTTGAACTCGAAAATCGGAAATTTCAGGGAGGGTGAAGACCAAAAAATTAAAATCGTTCATCACTCCGTGGAAAAAAGAGCATATCACGCATTTTAGGGACCCCAACCAGAAGATGCGTCTACCAAAGAACAATTTAAAACCGCTTCTTTACAACTCTACATGAAAATAATAAATAAGCAAAATTACCTAACACTGGTGAGCCTTGTGTCTGCGGTGTCTGGCCATATTTGAAGACTGAGGAGAAGCAGCCGCGAATCACGTTGTTGCCGACATGATGACCTGAAAACACGCAAAATTTTGCGCTTGTTTTTATTTGCTGCCTTCTGGCTTACGCTGAGCGGTGTTGGTACTCGATTGCCCTATGATCATTTAGTATCTGATAAGTCTGAAAGCAAATGTAGAGATGATAAAATACATTCGTAAAAATATTCAGTACAGAAATACTTTGTCAAATTAAAAGGGCATTTTTTCATGTGAGCTTACTTCAGCACATTCAGTAGCTTTCCATGTTCTTGGACTTCACTTCTCCACGCCCAAAACGCTCTTGCTTTTGATGAAAAGATTTGAACGTGTGGTGAGCTTTATTTATTTGGTCGAATGCGATTATAAACAACATAGAAATTTTGCAATTGTCATAGCCCACATCTTCTCTTCCTGTGCATTCGTGCGACCTACGCTTAAATGGAAAATCGAGTGTTCGATCTACAAACGACAAAAGCGTGGTGAATCATAATGCGAGTGCGCTCTCTGGGCTATCTGCCTGACGTAATGCGGCACAGTATTTTGATATTGTTTAGATACGTTGGCCGAATTTTTTAGTTAATATAATTTTAAGCAACTCAAGCGATTTACCCTGTTAGCAGTTTAAATTCATTTTTCGATCGTGAACCGTTCGTATTTTTGCCGCATTTTATGTGCTTCTTACAGCCATTCTAACAATCGCGAAATTGAAAGAAAACCGCTTAGTGCTTTTGAAGTAAAAACGCGACAAAAGATGAAAAGTCGTTCTTTAACCTGTTTCTTGCAGAAAATGTATGCAAGACTTTCGTCTACTCGGTGGCTGATAATGTAAATATGGCATTTTTGTTTCACAAGCCATCGTTAGCACAACATGAAGCGGCAATGCTAGCTGTGTTCTTAGCATTTAAAATCCTTTTTGTTTTAAAGTGACAGCCTCAGTACCATTTGAAAATCTGGCAGGTGCATTCTAGTGCGAAACGCGGATCTGTCCTGAAGCATTCCTTTGAACAATTTAGCAAGAGTGGTAAAAAGCTGTCCCAGAGCAAAAGAAGCGCATTTTGAGTGACATTTGCACTGAATCGACGAGAGGTAGAAATGTTCGACAGGGCGAAAGGTTCGAGAGAAGAGCAACAAAAAAAAGCAATATTCGCAGACAGCTGTTCACTTGATGCTCACACCTATGTAGATTTTGCGAACTAGGCTTAGTACCAAAAACAAGCCTACGGGGCACCATCATGTGTAAGCCGTAAGTGCATGTTTGTTGCTATTATTTTACAAATGTTTTCTGATGTCTAAAAGAGACCAAATGATGAATACTCTTGAATCAACGAAGAAAAAGCGAGGACAAACTTCTGCTTCATGTTCGGGTAGAGGAACAGTTTTAAAGAATGAGAGCTTTTTCAACAGTATTGAAGTAGCTTTTGCTTGCAATATGCATTAGAGATTCAAAACAGAGCAGTTTATAATCGCGAATACCTCCCTGATTAAAGTTTGAATTAAATTACCGAGAAAATCTCTAGTTGAGGACAGTGTGCACTGTTAAGTGGGCGATTCGATTCATTCTAATTGCATTGAACTATATTTACGTTAGCTAGAAAAATAAAAAGATGAAGACACATTTTCACGACGTTGATGCAGTTTGTTCTTAACTGAAATGTGTATTCAGTAATTGTCCTAAGATGCCTTTACCAAATTCTTTTCATTTTACTGCTTCAAGGTTTGAGACTTTGTATCTGAACCAGCCTGACTGAAATGGTGCATTTTTATCCGTACTCTGTTAGCGAACTGTAATGTTTGATTGTTTCATGGCCCGCCACGAAACAATGAAACATTACAGTTTGTAAGACATTTCAGCATTAATTTCACTGTTCTTCATTACTTTGAAAGAAATGAGTACTACACTTTCATAGGAAGATTTATGAGAATTTGCTACAGTAATTTTAGTGGCTGATTAATGCAATTTTCGGATGAGTAGCACTTGTGATGAGACGCGAATGCCTCAAAATTGCTGCTCGATGAGCCATAAGATTAACTTTCTTTGTTCTCATAAATAATGGCCCCATTTGTGATTTCACTTAAGATAAAAGAAATCTGAAAAATTCCTCACGGAAACGCGTAGAATATCGATTCACTTTCGTTCTCGTTGGTAATTTAGAGCAGAAAAGCGTATGGAGTGTACTTTGTGGCATTTCTTTTATATTGGGTTTCTCCTTGTGCAAAGAAAATTGCCCTGATTGAAGAAATCTCTTGCTATCAGGAGTAAATTTTTGTTGGATAGACAACCCACTCTCCTTTCTCTTCCCATCTTTGCCCATACTTTTCTTCAATCACAGTTAAACATGGCTCAAAGAGTAATTCTGTGTGAAGTAGATTTGAATGTAAAGTTGTATTCAATCTCGGATTTTAGGCATTTGACTCGCAATTTCTGGCGTTCTTCAGCCAACCGATATGCGTAGCGTGATGTGACCTGCACTACAGCAGGCCCATAAGCCTACCCTCTTGTTCGTCGAAAACACTTGCGTTGAGAATAACGAGGTGCTTAAGTGCGCCCAACATCACTTAAGTGGTGATTATTCAAGAAATGCTTTGAAAAGCTCCACGCTGAGTTCGAGAACAGCTTTTAGTTCCGTCTAGTCACTACAGCAATGGTGGTTACTGAGTGCTTCATATGTAGTTCAGCTCGAATGCGATCTCGAACGTCCCGTTCACATTTTTTTGTGCATTGGGGGAACTTAGTTGAGGAGACGATCTATGGTAAGACACAATGAAGTTTTTGAAAATGTTTCGCAGCTCAAACAGTGGTGAACCGAGAGTGGGATTAATAGAGAAACTGCCAACAAAATAAGAAAATATTAAGCGATATACTGTGACTGAACTGTCTCACATAGCGCACCGCATGAACGACTTTAGAGTCGTTCTTCCGCTGTGTTTTGTGAGACTGAATATATGTGTATCATCGTTTGAAAATAAAACAGTCAATATACAGACTTTCTTCACTTTTGGTACGCGCTCTTGCGTTGACATCATAAACGCGCGATCGAAATATGGCGACAACTTTAACAGTGTTTGAGTTTCGCTTTGCAGAAAAAATTGCTTCCGATGTACTTTTCCATTAGGGAATTTAAAAAGTGAGGATAGAAGAGTTATGCAAAAGTCTTGAAAATCCAACTCGGTTGAGCAATCTCAATTTTGCGAGTTCATCATTTCATGGAAATCCTTGCTTGTGCGCACAAGTATAAAATGCTTGCCAGTCGACCAAACCATGACCTTTAATTTCGGATGTTAGCCAGAAGCAACTGTTATGACTCAATTAATATGTGATTTGCAAACGGAAAAGAAGCATTCATCGAGAAAACTCACCGAAAGAAGCACATGCGATCATATTACAAAGTTTACTGGAAAGTATTACCTGCCAAAATGCGTGGCTCCACCATGGTAACGCACACTGAGTGAGCGCAAGGTGTTACACCGATGTGCACGTTTGTCGGCATACTATAGCAGTGATCCGTGAAGTTCACTGGTTTGTAATAAACCTGAAAATATGAGTCGTTTGTGATTGCAATTTTTATACCACTTTAAAAACCAAATTTTGCACTAATCTACTAAGTAATTCGCGAAAATATTTTGTGCATGCAGCGAAGCACTAATGAACATCTATGACGATTGTTGGAATGAACTCAAAAATGTGATAGAGTGGAAAAAATTTGTATCATAGAGTAGCAGCGGGTCTTTGAGTGGGAAGTGTGGAACAATGAGTTAGAAGTTAAAAAATAGTTTGTGAAAGAATGGCAAACAATTCTTAAAACGTTTTAACTCTCTTTCAAGAAAACGCTAAACAATTAGTTAGAAAAATTAAACCATAGAAGCTGTAAACTAATTCTCGGTTAATTAATTCGAACCACGTTTGCAAGGTAAGAAATGTAATAAAATAAACTGTGGTTTATCGTTTTTTGCGGTACTGCTTCGGCATAAACACTCATTGATGAGATATGACGCTTAGTGGGAGGTATCGGAATGCCACCTCACTGAGCTGTAATGATCTTGTGAGGAAAACATATAACAAGTAACGTTTAGGGTTCTGGGCAAACACAATTATCAGTGCGTCGAAATAGCATCTAAGTGGTATAAACAGAGAAATTGCGCATTTTCGGGTGAATATAATATGTACAATGTCGCTCATGCCGACTGGAATAGTTCGTAGCAAAGAACCTATTAACAGCTGTGGCACACGAATTTACATCGGTGATTTAGCATCTGACTACTTTTTAGAGCACCATGTGACCTCTCAAAGCTGCCTGCATATGATGAATACTTTAGCATCGACTAAATATGTATACCTCTAGACCTTCGGTTTGGCGAGTTCTGCAATCTCCTCATCCTCTCAGGAATAGTCACGCTGCATATTAAACATGTAAAGAGCCAAGGTTGTACTAAAGGATTCTGGGCAGTGCAATGTTGAAAAACATCCTTTTGCTCCCAGATTTTGAAAATTGGTGGTGAATTTTTATGAAAAAAATGAGTAATTTTGCACACTCATCTACGAGCAACTTGGCAAACGACCTTAGCGTACTGCAAGCAGCGTGCTGTCTGTTGAAAAGTGCTCGTCAATCATAGTAACACCGTAGAGCAAACGGTGTTTTATATGCGTTCATCAATCATCGTTGCTTTAAGGATGCCTTTGGCTATTTAGAAATCACTAATCAACTCAGTTTAACCAATTATTGCATTTCTTTTTGGTTTCCCCTTAAATCGTTATGTGAATTCATTGTGAATAGGCGTGAACTCACTCATTACGTCTTGTAAGTTGTAAAAGAAGCAAATCAGAGCTTAAGCGCGCCAAGCTGGCATATATCAAATATCACATAAAGCACAAGTTGGCACGCTCATCAGGCACATATTCAAAATGTTGCCTGCTGTATAATGGGATGAGTAGCCTAGCTAGGGATTGCAATAAGCAAGCTTTTCGATAATGCATCCTAACAACGAGGAGAGCATATGCAACGATGACTCTCTCCGACAAAGATGAAACCTAACAAGATTGCAACATATGAACCCATCTCGGTAAAAATTCTTCGCCGTACATCCGCAAATGTTTGTCAGCCTTCTGATATTTGTGTCATGCACAACTTGCATATATTATATGTCGATGTTGTTAAAGACGGAAAAAAATATTTACTTACATCCATGCAGTCTTGCAATCAATTATTGGGAGCTTAAAATCGATATACTACATAGAAGGCAAAAGCCGGACAGTTGAAGGAAGAAGAGTTCCTACTGAGCAATGTGGAAAATGTGAATAGCATATGGACTTGATTTGCAATTTCGGTGGAAAAAGCACAGAAAATATTTGAAGTGGTTTTTCTTTCGAGAGTTTTTTTCGAGACAGGTTCCAACTTTCTGCGTTATATATTACCAATATTTTCAAGCAAAAACTGTTCTGGAAATTTTATTCTGCAGTCTGCTGAGGAATTGGCTCGTCATTAAGAACGAACGCTATCTAGCTACTTAAATGCTACTTAAACATAGCTATTTAGAGAAACACAGGTATACGCAAAGGAAAAAATAGTTTTCTCTATAACGTTTCATAAGAATCACGTTAGAAGATTTGCACTTGGATTTTTAAATGGCAACGTGGCCATTAAGGTGAAAGAACATCTATCTGTTCCCATCAGTTTTAAATACGTAGCAAAGATTGCGCTGGAATGTTCGCCTGTTTAATTTGAAGAAACATTTTAACGCGAAAAAAAATAGCTTTCGGGACAAATTTTAAGGATTGCAGTGAATGGTTGATGACGCTGTTAGTACGAAAAACCGTAATACAGACACAAGCGACCGATCCATATAAATTGTTTAAGAAGCGGCATATCGTCGCATCGCTACTGTCAGAACTGCACAATTGTGAAGAGCTTTTAAATCACAACTCAGTAAGTTGTTGTTTTATGAAATATTGCAACTGCAATAAAAAGTTTTGAACCCATATTCCCCACTCCTGCAGCCTGTTTATCCCAGCGCAGTCAAAGCTTGTCCATTTCTCCTTTACATTGCTAATTGCCTACGGTCTGTGTATTATCCCATGCATCGCAAGCCAACTTGCTAAGAATGCTGACAGTTCAAACAATTTGTCGGACCAAATGCAACGAAACAATAAAAAGAGTGAATATTTTGGTAAAAATAGCTGACTTTCTTTATTTCTATTAATATACTGCAAAAACTGCAAGCTGTCACTTGTTCCATACTTCTGGCTCCATCGAAATTCCGATGTTTTTGATGTTCCGAGCTCCTTTTCAGCTTCATTACGACTTCGTGATATAGATGCGCACCAGAACTGCGCCGGAATTCTCCTTCCGGAGTCTCAGGATTTGGGTGTTTTTTGGAGCTCATAATTCGGGTTTTAAAATCCCGAGCCTTTTGCAGAGCTCCCCATATCTCGTTCATCCTTTTTACTAGTATCTCATCAAAAGTCTATTGCGACTGAGTGGTCATAATTTAAAGGAGTGCACGACTAGCACAGAGATGGAATGATTAAGTAGATAAAAATGCCAGTCTCAGTCTGTGACACCATCAGATAGGCTTTTCATCCTTTATTGGATCGGGCAAATTGCTCGTAATCTGCCATGGAATTAAACGGTTTTCTATGGGAAAGCTCAGTATGCTGGAGATAGCGTGTGAACCAAGGCAATTCATTCCTCGAAGTCTAAGCCACTGGAGTGCATCCCACTGCAGAATGATTTTTATAGTAAGTTTGTTGTAGCTTCCGAGAACCAGGCTCATTTAAATGCTATTCATTTCCTCATTATAAGGAGCATGCCTTCATCAAGTGCAATTTATGCTCCAGCCCCTCCTACGAAGCAGACAGCGTGTAATTGAAAGCAACCAAGCATTGCCATGCTGAAGGCAAACGCCGCAACAACAAAAATTAAAGAAGAACAAATGGTTGACAAATGCTACGACGCTATGAAAATAGTCAATGCTAATCGTCTGGGTTCGGATCTGCCACTCACCCAATAAGAAAATAGACATGCAACATGAAAACAAACCTGCTCAAGGAAGGTCCAGTGCTTTTGAAAGGCCTCCGACATGCAGCTATAGCAGTATTTACCAGTAGAGCTGAAAACATTTCTTTCATTCATCGCGTTCTAATAAAGAGATTTCTGAGGCGCAAGACAAGACGTGTCAACGAAAAGGCCAGCAAAAGATTTATACCGCTTGTCATCTTGTTTGAAAAGAGGTGGAAGTTTTATGCGCGGCTTTATCACCATGGATGTTTATCATCTGTCAAAATATCTGCAAAATTTATGAGTACGTATAAAAAGCTGCATTTTCTTTCCAACTTATTTCCTAGTTTCCTTTCGGGTGAAAGCGGTTCAAATTTCGGTAATTTAGAGGAGTTATGTGTTTGAAAAAATCATTTAATTTCGAAAAACCGATGTGTTCTCACTAATTGACGAACTATTCATTTACTATAAAAAATGGTGCTCTGAGGCATCGAGGTCTCAAAAGGTCGATTCGAGTAAGAATGCAACATCGTAGTTTGCGCCATCTTCTATGGTATTCGCACAACAACTACATTGATGAGTGATGCATGCTGCAATTTAGCAACTTTTGCTAGAAATTCGATGAAATTAACTTCCTGAGATTTTGCGCTGCTTCGTTCTGCTTTTCTACCCCTTTAAATTGCTGAAAATGAGGTGAAATAATATTACACGTGACTTTCAAACGTTGAGCAATAAAATGCGCGTGAGAAGCGCGAAAGTGAGACTGATTATTACTGAAGAGGACAAGGCTAAATGGCGATTCAAATCGTAGGACGCTTTTGCCTTTGTTAGCCCGCTCGATGTATTTGAAAAGTAGTGTACAATATTATCACTAGAAGGAAGAAGGAACAAACCTGAAGTCAAAATAGTCGCTGGACACAAGATTGGAGAGCAGTGAGAGTGAGGCTTGCAATAGGAGCCAGTTGAGAGGCGCTAAGAAACAACAACAAATTAGATAACACCGTTCACGACGGCTAGTTCGCAACAAAATGTCGCCATTGGGAGTGCTTAATATTCAAATATGCTTGCTGGAAAAATGTGGCAGTTGGAATCAACATTTCCCACAAAGTATAAAAGTATTCAACGTGGGGTATTTTAGTTTATTATTTTGCATAATAAATTGCGATATTCCGAGTAGATTGAATGCTTTTGTATCTAAGATTCGACAATGTTTGAATGCTAGCCGATCTTATCGGCTTATGTGGCTGCTTAAGGCGTATAAACTAGCGAACATTATGCATTGGAAAGCAAAAGCGATTAAGGCATCACAATGAAATCAACTAGTCGAACTCGATTAACGTAACGTGATTGCAGTGTATGGCTGCTGCCTACGTCATTACTAGCGCTTTAGTGATTGGTGATTGCAACCTATAGAAGCTTTAACAATATCAACTGTTCTTCCGAATATTGTTGTGTTTACTTTATTTATTGATATTTCAAAAATAACTTTTTGAATGTTTACAAATTAGATTTTCCGTATTGCTTTCATTTTTTTGTGCAGAAGACTTTACTTGATTTTTACCTGCGCATCTCAGATGACTTCTTTATTTTCAAGAAGGAAACCTTTTGCAATTTCTGCCACCGAAAAAAGAAATTAGCAAAATTACTCTGAAGCGATCTATGAAGGAAAAAATCATGGAGAAAGGAACGAGTGAATAAAGATTTAAGATAGACGCAGAAAGTAAATGCTAAGCGCATCCCATACTTTCACTTTGAGACGTTCGCCCATAAAATATAAGGAAAATACTGTGTCACGGAGGCTGTTAGGAAGGACTTCTAATATAGAGCAGAAGATTTGCAAGCATATGTTCATATCGTGGGAACCAGACAACAGCATGGAAAATTGAACGCATTTCAGAGTGATGCACATTCAATGACTCTACCTCCATGCATATGCCCTTTCAATTTCTCATAACATCTCCCTTCCTCTCCGTTTGCCCCCCCCCCTCCGATCTTTTGTGCGGTAGGTCCGAAAAGCAAGTCTAATTTTCCCGTTCTGTGTGGTCTAAAGTACTAAAAAAATTAGGTTGGAGAGTTAATTGGGGGCCTTTACTTTTTTTTTTCATGAAAACAAGCTCATTTTCTTATTCTTTTTGCATCCTTTTGATATGAGACTTGTTTCCTACTTCCTTCATGTGAAATTTACAAAAATATCTTTGCTTCCTTGTTGCGATCTCCGTTTTCTACGATGATTTTGTAATGAAGCATCGCGTCTTCCATCATTAACGGTGTGTGGGCGTTCGGTATTACGGCAACAAACCATCGTTGGTCACATATGGCATCTGTTTCTTATAATAAGTTATGAGTACAATTTAATGCAACTTTCGTGTTGGACCGATTAAAAAATGCATAAAATCAGCACACATCGTCCGACAGAAATGCGTCGCTGATTAGAGAAGGACTTCATTGCTCCTTAGCCTACGTTCTTATCCACTTCAACATTTGCTCAACTTGTTGTGCACCTCATATGAGTTGCTCATTAAAACATAACTGTTTTTGCAGAAACCATTCGCCGTTAATGGCACAAACTCGCATAACGACTCTTCGATTCTTCTTATTACCATCATCAGAACTTAATATTCAAGTCCTTACTTCCATCCACCTTCCAAGTTTTTTCCTCGTTATACTTTTTTCTCGACGCCTTGCGTTATTAGCCAACTTATCAAGACCACTTGAACATAAGTTTTGCGAACTACCTTCATATTTTGGATATCCCTCTACCAATTTAGAGAGCACACCGGACGGTATTCTAGTTGTCCTCATCCGGGACTTTCATAAATTTTCCAGTAGCAGTACAGTTAGATGAGGGGGAGAGGTTTCCTGAGGTGTTCCACATTGCAATTACTACGCGCTTGACAAATCTTTTTTTATTCATCAGTTCACATTGTGTTGAGTGATTTTCCAAATAATCTCGACAGTGAAGGAAGACAACCTAATAAAACGTGAATGCTAAAGTCTCTTCTAAAAAATTAACATCCTCTTTGAAAAATTAATTATCCTTTCCAATAATTAGCACCCTCTGTCCAGTGAAACTTGAAATTATGTTCAGAGGCGTTTTTTCCCCGGTGCCAACAAAAATGCTCGCTGATTTGCACATATGAAGCCAATTTAAAAATGATGTTTGTTTGGAATGAATTCATTTGAATGCGGCAAAATTTCTGCCCATATTTACGAACTGAGCTTGATGCTCATAGGTGACGACTGCTTCACACATGCATCATCAATGTTCGCTAGTTTTCACGAATTATTTCATAGTAAACAGAACTCGCATTTACTGGTAACGTCATATGAAGACAACATATCATAAATTCCATTACCATGATTCGATGATCTTTTTTCCGAGGAATGTGCATTAAGAATCATTTAAAAGTACGTTGTTTTAGATGTACACTGTGTAGGCAATATGATTTAGACAATTTTCTGTGTCGCGAGCCAGCAAAGCGAACAGCGAGCCAAAGTTTAACGCTATCTGATGCTAGTAGTAAGGAGTTAAACAGCAAGATGGCGTTACTGGAACTTGCAGTAAAGACTGCGAATGAATACCGATCATGGGAAGGGAAAAAACGCTGATTTCTGTAGAAGCTAACCTGAAAGCATCCAACTCGTTCGGTGCACTACCTCAGAATCATCGACGCGAACCTCATTTGCGAGTACATTGACGGTACTGAATTAAATGGTCTTCTTGTTCGTAAACTGCTGACAACTATCGGACAGTAATCGAATGTTGGATGACGAAAACGTTGAATCCACTGTCGATATAAGCCAAATGAGTGAAATTACAGCAACTAAAGAACTTAGCGGATACAAAACGGTCAGCGGCAATACGCAAATCGCCGAGGGGTGACGTTGTGCTTAGCTCGAGCGCGGCTGGAACGAGAGTTCGAAGCAAAAGAGCACGACGTCGACAGATGCGATTAACGAGGTTGGTCCGCAACGACAATCACAAAAAGCAGTATGGATATTTAATTAAGATTGAATCGTGACCAGTGCCGCACTGAACGCATCGAACAAGTTGCCATCGCCCGAATTGAACGCTTTCGGCTCCGCACAACACAACTTGTGAAGCTTGCCGAGAGGCGGAGCTTTCCACATCGGCCTCCCGCCTGCTCTTGCGACGACCCACCATCGTCAACGCGACCGTCGTCGACGCCGCGTTAAAGCAAGGCACTGACTTGGTAAACTCAGCAATTTCCAAGTAACAGGACAGCTTCACCCAATAAAGGGACTGATCACATAATTTTCCAGCTTATTTCTCATAAAAAACAAACTGCAGAAGACTTCTCGATGTCGAATATGTGAAACTCAGCAAGGAACCCATGAGAACAGCAAAAAGGCTGCACTTTCTGGCTATATGCCTCGCTTCTGCTATGCACACATAACAAACAGTGCATAACCAATTTACGTACAACCGTTAATGAATGCATGCAGTCTACTGCCGTCTAACTCCTTTCTTGACTTTTTATAATAAAAACAGAGGCATATTTCGAATTGTAACGAAATCCTCGGGAGGCGCACTAACTCTCGTATTTATTCTCCCCTACCTCCCTCACCCAAAAAACATCCACCTCAATTACCTTCGAAAATTTCACTCCACAGCACTGCCAGCACATGAAAGAATTAATGCTTGGTCACGCAGACCTTTGAAATTTCTTTGACACGGTTAACCATATTGTGCGCCAATAAAAGGTTTGAAGAAAAAATTTAGAAAGACGAGACAACGTTGGATGTATAGCATAACCACCATAAAGTACAAATACGAGCAATTGGCCATGGCACTCAAAAAATAAAGATAAAAATAAAAAAATCTGCTCAGTGGCTCACTCATCTGCCAACTACGATGACCACAAACAAAACTTGCGATGGGTTAGATTCACATGCATGTCTATGAATTCACTAACTACATTAACTAGCAGCATATTCATTGGGGGGGGGGGGGGGTGAATTGCGATTCATTTTATAAACCTAACAGCATTCCTCATAACTTCAGTGTTTTCCCTCAATACAGCACGGTTTCTTAGCTTTAATGAAAAAACAATAGGGAGTTTTTGGTTGCATCTGTAAGACAAAAATTTCGATTGAATTCGTAAGGAAAACACCTTTTGTGGATGAAATGTGGACGCCTAGATGATGCTAGACCCGACTGGATGCGAGAAAAACTTCCCCGAAATGCGAGAATGTTGTCAGTGCTGACGTACATTTACATTCCAACTTTGAACATAATTCATTGGTATTGGAATCGTTCCACTTAAACGCATTTTGGCCCCAACGTTTTTATGAAAATCATCTTACAATTCACTTACCAGTACGCTCAAATAATCGCATTCATCAACAAAACATATAATATACGTAAATCCATATTTTTCTACGCTCATAGCACGCAAAATTTTTCGGAACACACCGCTCTTTAGTTGTCTGCAAGAGCTTGGCTGCCTAAATTGTTGTTTCTGAAATTAATGAGTCCTGCGTTCCTACTGATCGAAACAAAGGCGATTTTTCAACGTTTCACACGGACATCCTAGATACTAAAGCTTTCCTGCATATCTCTTTCTTGTGATAAGCCATGTATGCGACAGAAACTTTCCGACAATAAAATAAAAACTAGAAGGTCCATTTTCAACAGAACCAGAGGAAGCACAAAAAACACAGGGCTGGAGACAAACGAGAAATTCGTGGAAAAAACCACCCAACAACCATAATCATCGCGGACAAAAACCGAAAAAGTCGCAAACCAATTTTGATGAGATGTTTAATGTATGAGTTTTCAAAAGTTTGAAAAAAAGGACAGCTAGCCAGAAGGGCAGTTTTCAGCAATTCAGGAGGCGGAAAGTTTTCCGTTATGAATTATTCCTTCAGATTTCCTATGGCAGCGCTATCTAAACTTCCACTCTGATGCAAATTTCGTTGTCAATGGGTGTGAGCTTTTGCCAGATTTCCATTAAAAACGATGCCAGCAAGAAATATGGGTCGTCTATTCGAAATTAGCGCAATAAACTCATCTAGAAAACTTTTGTTTGTCTTTGTACTAAAAGAAATCTGAAACGAGTTTATTGCTTCACCATTACAAGTTAAAAAAGAGTCATAGCAAGTACGTTATATCATAAAGCGGGTAAACGTAATGTTGGTTGAGACACAAGAAGAAAGAAGATGCAAACTGAGAATTTATTTAAATCATATCCTCAAAGAAGAATGGCATTTTTTAAATCAAAGCTTCAAGAAAATCACTTAATGAGAGTGGACAGAGCTTTGAGCTCACTCTCAAAACATCGGGTCGTAAACAACATCATGAAATCGCTACATCCTTTTCGTTAAGCATCTTCTAAGCAATAAATAATCGCATAAAACAACGAAATAATAACGAAAGAATGAAAATTGGACAAATCTAACAAAAAACAACCTGGATCGAGCAGCTGAGCACAGATGCATGTACGTTATGGCGAAAACTGATCTCTACAAGCAGCGGCGAAGTGCAAACACAGCGAAGCTTACATATATGAAGACAGCAGCCAACCTCATACTTCAACAGGTACACCTCTCAAGGCACAAAAAATTAGCAACGTCATGAACATAAACATTTCGTGACACCTGGAATCCTTCACAACGCAACTGCTGCAATAAAAATGCTTCCAACACAAACGCAGAAAACTTCCGCTAGAAATGCCTCAAACTACAAACGATCAACAGTTCGCAGTTTTTGCTATTTCAAACACTTCTGCTCAGGTTGCCACTGACTCTTCTTTAAATAAAAGATAACATCGTGCAGAAACTGAAGAATAACTCCGTAAGCGTTGTCGTCGGGACCCGCCGGCTTACAGATGTTGTGATGGATCTGCAATGAGAAATGAACGAATGGTACGACAACGATCTTTCACAAGGAGTTTGCTGCCCAAATAGAGGCAGGCCATGCTTCAAGCCGATTGAATGGCGACCGGAAAGGAACAAAGGTGCTGAAATTTCTAACAAATAAGGATAAAGGCTGAAAGGCTAGGGTGACATTTTTTAAAATCAAGTTAATCAGATCAACAGGCTGCGCAAAAGCTTAAAGAGGCTACTGATGCATTAGTTTTTTCAGTCGCCTTACAATTCTTAAAGATCTGGAGCAAAGAGCTGCTTTTGTGAGCATCCGTTCGCTGACTGGCAAAATATGGTGCGCTAAATTCGAGGCAATTTAAGCACTGATAACCCATCCAGAAGATGAAAAGAATGATTAATCAGAACGAAATCTGTCTTATGATATGGCTCTACTGTACAGGTTATTCAGTGAATCCCATGGTCACAGCTTTAGCGGATTGCACGCTGGCATTCCCGAATAAAATGCAAATACGACATCGCCAAAATGAAGTTTTAGAACAGTTCAAAAGAATTACAGAAAAAATTAGAAGGAAATTCTAGCATGGACAAGCAATTATATCACAGTCCAGCCGCTTAGACTTGTATTTCGACTTTCTCTCTTACTTTATGCCTTGAACATTTCCCACCTTCAAGTAGCAGTGCCAACAACTGGAGACTCTAAATTCTGCTTGAACAGCATGTTTTGTCATACTCATCCCGCCAAGAAACCTGGTTGATTAGCACCCCTAAATAATGTCTCACTTAAAAAAATCAAAAACACCTAAGCAAGCATGAAACATCCGTGTAATTGCTCCAGAAATCTCAACGTCGAAAACGTCAAGTGCTTGACAGAGGATGGAAACCAATTGAGATGAATACTGACTCGGCTGAAGTCCCACCTTAAAGGTTGTGCGTTATCAAGCTCATTTAATACTGCCATGCAGCGATCTATTAGGAGGAAATGCACAATTTATAAATTAGCAACCAGCATGCACTTTTGGTCTGTCGAGATGTTTTTGAGCGAAGAACAACGGAAAATCTTATACAAAGAGTGCCACACTGAGGAGTGGGTAAGTGCATGCAATGCTTAAGTGCATATGTGAAGCGCTCTCATATATCGCCAACTGGAATCAGATGCACGCAACAACCCGCTAGCTAGGTCACCTCTCGACCCATCGCTAAATTTACAACTCGCTAAACAGGGTCAAATATTTGACGGCAGGACGCCTATTAGACGTCAACTGCATCTAGATATGCATTACCTCTTTTATCATTTTGAAAACTACAATTCTAGCACCTTCAAAACAGCCTTCGCTATGTACTCATTAACCACAACCTTCTAATGAATGCTGAAATTTCGAAAGATTCAAAACGAAGGAAAAAATTTAACCTAGTGAAAAGTGAATTACTAAGCAAAGTGCCGAAAGATGAGTGAATAATAGTTGGCGGACAAAAACTCGTGAAATAAGATAGTAACAACGCCTCAACAGTTAAATGAAAGTGAGTTCGCTACTTCAGCAAGAAATATGCAAGTAAAGAGATTGTACAACGTGCATATTGGCTTCCTCCGTCTTGCTTCAAACAGCGCTAGTGAAAGCGAAAAACATACATCACGAATATGGTAGAGAGGCCCGATCTCGAAACAAGCACTTTCTGGTGGCACCAGCACACCCTTCTGATTCAGTATTAAAGGAGCCTCTTCAGTTTCAGCCATGGAGCAGATCACCGGAACAGAAGAACAGATCTTTAGAAAATCCTCGTGAAGCTATAAAAAAACAAATGTGATTAAATCTTTTATTAGAAATTTATTCGATGACTTTAATTAGATGGAAACATATCATCCGATAAACGGCATGAACAGCAACGCTTTTGTCTTTAAATACAGGAAGGCAGACAATCACTTTAAACGGTTCCCGAATTCTACCGTTTGCATCGTTCACCTCTATGATGGATCACCATCCAGATCCTCAACACTTGACTATCCTGCCAAATCCGCGACAGTGAGCCTCAAACTACGAAACCGAGAGTTCTGCTATATTGCAACGTCGTTTCGGAAGCACGCAACTCAGACCACTCACTGTCTCAATTCGTTCAAACTGCATCGCACGCTGTGCAGTTAGGAACTGAATGTATGATGATAATAGCAAGTGATGCTGACACTAGTGATGCAGTTACTACTGAATCCATACAAACAGGACAACCTCCGAAAATGCGAAGCATCATAGAAACTAACAAGGAGTGACGATTCCAGCGCCGCTCAACAATGAGAAATCACTAAAGCATATCAAGCATGTCCAAGTTATATCCTTTTAAAAACATTTTGCTGCGGCCAAACATTGTTTTCTTATCATACACTTGCTAAAACCACCACAACAATAAAGCTCAACAAAAAAGGACACATTGGAGAAGCGAAATACGCACTATGCATTTACGCTCCGAGTATGTGGGACGTCTCATCCTCATAAATGTAACAAACTGGTTTATCCTCTGACGAAAGAATCACGCTTATGTTACAACCTATGACCCAAAAATGTCTTCATTCGGATTCCCCATGCCAAAGGCCATGAACAACAACGAAGTAGTTTAAAAAAATAGCAAATGGAAACCTTCTTATTTGTTTCGTTTTGCAGTGAAAGCATAACCACATCGTCGGCAGGTCTCACGGCAAAACGCGCATAGTGTGCAAATGGACTGCCTCGGTGAGGAGTGGCTATGAATAAAATGCCGATCGTCTTATGAAGCAATCCAACGTCGTCCAACAATAAGCGCTTCACTAGCAAGCCGCCTAAAATTATCGAATAGCATAACTTAGAAGCTTGCAACAAGTGACTAACTCACATCGAAGAACTATCACAAAGTAACGAATCAGATACAATTATACTTTAACAAGAGCAATTCTGTGACACGATGGCCAACCTTGATATAGAATTCTGAAGCAGGAAGCAAATAGGCGGGCAAAACAATCGAGTGGAAGAGGAAGAGGACCTCGGCGCAATCTATTCATCGAAAATAGGGCGGAATTGGTGAAAAGCTGAAGTTTTGCTTTATTCATTCAAAAACTTTGACGCGAAACGGAATTCACTCACCCATACTATGACCAACGAAAACTATCGGTCGAGTTCCTACACCGGCGGCGTGAAGCTGATTTTGAAAACGACGCGAACGAGAAGCTAACGTTTGTACAGCTCCCCTGAAGTGCAACAAAGAGGACGCATAGTCAAGTGCTAGAATCCTCATTGGTATACTCACGTCGCTCGGTAACCATGACTGAAATGTTTACACCTCATCAAACGTGACAAACCTTTCTCATCAAACAAAACCATTCCGCAATGCGAACTCAGTTGAATATCGAAACCGAATATCGCCTAAAACATTTTACAGTCGTCTGATATATTCGTATGACTTTCTCAAACTAAACGTTTTGCTTCTACTCGTCAGATACGTCCTCTCTAAGATGGTGTGGGTACAACCGAAAGTGGCAACTAATAAATCCATAACAGCCTCTCTTTACTGGACAATGTGAAGTAAAATCGGCGAGCACTTTGCCGTCTCTATACAACTATGTTCGGAGTTTCAATAAAGCAAGGACGCAACGACTACTTTATCCATTTAAAACATTAAACCTTAAGTCTACTGTGATCTATTATAAAAAGATTTTGATAATCGGAGAGTATAAAAAACGAGGAAAAATTTGGACCACTTTGGTGCAACCGAATGATCCACTCAACGAATCCAAAACGGAAGTCGTAAAAAGTGGAAGTCCTGGCCCCTCCGTGAATAGTGAAGAGCCAAGAACATTGAATATATTTATGTTGCTATCCATATGTCGAATAGAGATCAAAAGTGATCACCTCCTTGATAAGAGAACTACAAATACTTTTACTGACATACTTATTTAAAAACAGTGCTCTACGGATGATAAAACCTGGTAAATATGACGCTCCAAAACTTCCCACTGTCCGATTATTCCTGCAATTTTTTAGAAGAAACAGCGAGCAAAGCTGACCCTCGGCCAACATCGAGTCCTCGGCAAATTTGTTGGGTCATCCTTCGCTCTCCATGTGCGAAAGACGCCCCCTCGGAGTCCATGGATAAAGATAATGTCAATGGCTGGCTCTTCTTCAGATCGATAGAGTTGATATACGTCAGTTTCAAGATGTACTCCAGTATTGGATAGGGCACTGAGAGCATTTATACATACCTGAAAGACGCTGGAAACAACAACCGTCTCCTAGGTAATCACCCAAATATACTCTCGGGATGCAAGACCCACATTTCATCACAACGACAATTGCAATATTATGCAAATTAACCTGAGAACAAAACATAAAAAATCACAACCGACGAAAATTGAGCTGGTTTGATGGCAGTAGGTTTGCTGTGAGATATACCCAAGTAATTAAATTTTTTTAAAATATTCAAATGCAATGCGATTCCTTAACTGAAAGCGAAAAATCGGTGTCAATAAAAAAGAAAAAAAAATCAATTTTCACTTCGACACTAAAACCTAATTTTCAATCAATGACCCTTTCACGTGATCACTTTTCATCAGAAATGTCATTTAATCGCATTATATAACACATAATGACAGAAGCATAATAAACGTCTTGAATTCTGTTGCATCATCAAGGCAATAAGCAAATAATATAATAAAACCTTTTCGGCAAGGAGATTCTCTTCGAGTGAATTCATCGAAATCATTGCCGCTAATCGTTGCAACCATTCTGTAATGAAATCTGTGCCCTTATTTACAGTTTCTTCATGCCGATGCTAATTGTAACAGGAAGAAAACATAAATCAACTTCCCGCTCGACCTGATTCCATTTGCGCTTATATTTACAATCGAATATGAGTAACGACTCGCTTCACAGGCAACTTTTTTAATCTGGTCCAGGCGCTGATCGTAACCAACCTCTTGGCTCAGCGTACAGTATCGCACTGTAATCGAACTGCCACCGGTCCGTCTCATCCGTTTACAGTGTTTTCATTTATAATCGAAAACTATTGTTATCACCTGAGTTCGAGCCAGACCAAAAATCTGTATGCGGTAAAAAATGCTAGCCATCCAAAAACAAAATCTGTTCTGCAAATGCCGTCCTACTGTATCTGCTGGCATTAAACATGTCGCGCTATAGATTATATCGCATTAGAATTGACATGATCAGAGCAAAAAATAAAAAATAAAAAATTGCCAGTGGCACTGTCCAAGGTCTTAGTGGCAGATTATTAGCCCTGCAATCGAAAAGATGCGGGTTTGTTTTTGTCGCGGTTGCGTGCGAGTAAATAAAAAAGTGAGAATCGATTAAAGCTGCAAAATAAATTTTCTTGCGGAAGTGAGTAAGTGGCAAGGAAAATTAGCAAGCAAAGGTTGAAGGTGTCGACAGGCCACTCAGATTTGATGTGCACAAAAATGCATGAGCGAGTGGTACCAGTGGCACAAAGAGGCCTTTGTCTCCAAACCGCATAAAGACACAAAGCCGCTATAAACACATCATAGAAGTCATACGCCTCAAATTAGCGGAAAAACAACCCTTTTGGAGTCAAACAAAGGCACAAGGAAGAGGTGGGGCAGCCATCAGAAAGTGTCAACAAGAAGGCTATACAAGCAAACCCAAAGTTTCGGCAGTTGTTGCATACTAAATTTGGATCGGTGTTGCGACTCCAATGTTTTTTCACTTAAATGTGCCTGATATGTTCACTATCATATTGTAGTGTTGTGCTATGGCCGTGTCTGATAAATATGCAAGTTGTTTCTTCGGGTTAGAATGGATTAGAATATCACGGACATTCCCGATAATTATGTATGAGCTTTCTTTGTCACGTTTTAATCTAAGCACTGTTGTGCTATGTACATATCGGACATGTATGCGAATTGTTTAATCGAGCTACGATCTATTAGAATATCACGCAATACGTGAGTTTTCTTAGCCATGCTTTAATCTATCGTCATCATATACGTCTCTGATAAATAAGTGTTCTTCGTCATGTTTTTATTGTCTATATACGATAATAAAGGTTTAATTACCCAAGTTTGAGGTGTGGTTCACAAAGCAGTGGCTAGGTGCACACGGGACGTTGCACAGCAGAATCTGATAGTGGTATAAAAAAGACGAACAACCTCAGCGCAAGTATATATTCTTAGGTAACTGGCAGAGGCAAGCCAAAGTGATCATTGACGAGCGAAAGGCGTCAATATTTGGTACGGTGCGACAACCAGGCTGGCCGCAATTGAAAGGAGCTCATTGATCGGGAACGTCGACGCCAGCGGTGATCGTGGTTGGATCGACGCCAGTGGACAAAGAGATAACTCGACGGTGGATCAGAGACGCCACGCGTCAACACAGAACTGACAAAAGCAGATAGCGGAAACCGATCGGTAGCTCAGGCGACATCGATCAACAACAGGGACGTAGGCCTAATTTTTAAAAGTAATCATATTTCTCTTATTTTTCTTCACTCCTATTGTTTGTTCACGAACCATTGGGGACAAACTATCCTATCACACATTCAAATTGTTGACCACCTTCACACCTTCACAAACAGAACAACCAACCCACAAGGGGAGAAAGTGTGAGTGGTCAATACAATTTTCATTTGCGATAAACGTTTTCACTGTTATAAAAAAAATTCAACGTGAAATATGTTGGACAAACGTATCAAAGAAAAAGGTGGCCAAGTGAAAAAACTACAGCAAAAATTGTAGCGTGAAAATGAGAATCGTTTGCAATCACGAAACAATCCAACTACACTATTGCAAAACGCTACAAATGCCTTTTTACGTGGCACTGCGTGTATGGTTATAAACAAGATTTCGTGCGATACGCCACGTTTCAAACATCGAACAGATGCAAAGAAGTAGGAAAATTACGCATTCTGCATACACGACCATAAAACACGCTAAAAGCAAACATAAAAGCATCAACTAAAAATAGTCAAAAATGTAACAGCGGTAATGCCAACGAGACTTTAGAGCTTGAAGAGGATACAGTACACAGATTGGTAGAAATCACCACTTTGAGATACGCTAATAGCCTATGTTGATGATTCTGAAAAAAAATAACCGAGCTTGCGATAGCGTTTGCGCATTTTTCGTTTTGTGCAGCAATGTTGGCCAATACCTTCATCGCACTGATAAGAACGTCACGATTTGATTCTCGAAACTGCGTGCACAAATCGAACAGTATAGACAGAATGCCTTGATCAACGAGTTCCTCACCATAGCCACTCTATAAACGATGCATACCACTACAAAGAACAGGAGTAACGTATGCATAATATTAAGATATAAAAAATCTAAATATAATTTTTTTTTAAAACCGAATTCACTATTCCATTGTGGCGAAAGGATTCCAGCAATGCGAATTTATTCTGGTGATGCTGTGAACAGTAGAAAAGACTGAAAGTAAGGCATCAAGAAAAGGCAAAAATGAAGAAAATGTGACCTCAGTCTTGTTGATGAGAACTGTGAGGAGTCTAATCAATTTGATCTCTTGCGAAGGCCTCCTTCCAAGCGCTTCGTCCTCGCATGCCAGATCGCCTTCATCGCATAAATGGGAAACCGACCAACGAACTGTGGCAAGCCACTCATCATCAACTTGCAACTTAAAATTTTCATATAGAAGCTTTTTGCGCACCGGTTTCGTTACGACAAATAAGCAAAGAATCCAGCATTTCCATTCCAGCATAAGCAATTTCATTTCCGTTCAGCAGTTACCTGTAAACAGCAAATTTATCTGCTATTACCTCAAGCGTTGCATACTGCAACGCCACAGCCGTTTCCAGAATACTTTCATAATACTGAAAAGCGGTTGTTTTACCGGTTTCAATCATCGAGTTTTCAGGGAATGATGAAGGATGCGTACCGGCACAAATACTACGTCCCGAAATCGATATTCGGCAACTTGCTCCAGTCGAAATACGTATGCGACAGTCATGCAACAACAAGGGAATTGATTTTAAACCACCACCTTTGGTTCCTTAGTGTCAACAATGGAAATCACCATAATTTTCTTAACGGTAAAGCTATGTTCAGTGTAGTGATGGCCTTTTGAGATGACTGGTACTGGGATCTTAATGAAGGTTTACTGAACAATTTGCTTAACAGTGACTTTACTAAACGTTTCAAAAGTAGCTGTCCGAAAGTAATAGTTAAGCATAAGGTTTATGGGATAGATGGCGCTACCGCAGCTCGGTTAAAAAACATTTTCTATTTGTGGACCTTTGTGCTGAAGACTAGGCATGCTTCCTCTCTGTTCATTTTTAAGTGACAGACGTGATCGGGGCAGTTTTTTGTTGTCAGATCTGTTCCTGCTTCTCATAAATAACCTTCCGCAGAGCATACAGGGCTGTGGCAGACTTCGTACCAATTTACTATCGAGCCTCCGAGCATGTCCAGAGAGTTTTCAAAAAAGTCTCAGAGCCTGGAGGGCCTGAAAATTTCTTAGGAAGGCGTTGACGTTGGAGTGCCCTGACATACATTTTCGGCCCCGCTCAAGCCTAGCTCGACTATGCCCACTGTCATCCCGTTTTTGAATACTGTACTCAAATTTGGCTGCCGGTTGTTAAAAAAAGAGGTTCGCCATTGCTGCGACAGATCTTCAAATCAGCGGATCGAATAAAATTCGAACTGTCAAAGACACAGAAGAGATTTAGAAAAAATTTTGGTTCTTTTCAGGTGAACAAGGTGCAGAAATAAGGAATATAAGTGTAACGTCCTTCATACAATCTACAATAAATTAATGAGTGATGAAATATATAAACATGGTTTAAACGTTCCACCACTGCTAGCCAACACCGGAAAAAGACGCCGAGCTGATTAAAAAGTGCAACGACGTTTTAATAAAGCGGATGCAATCAGCACGCCGGCTGTTGGGCAACATTTTAACTGTGTTAATGAGTGAGGACATTCTATTTTTTAAATTTAGGCCTTGCTGACGCTGTACAGCTCAGCCGAACCAACACTAGAGTTCAGAGTTATCAACGGTTTTTTGGGTTTTAGCCTGATGGAGCCTGCATTATATTCCAAATGGCATAAATTTCAAACCGACAACGAATTAACAAATTGAACCGATACGCGTGATCTGCTTGACTTCCATGTTATCTTTAATAGAACTCTACTATAAGCAGTGTTCGGGAAAATGTGATATGTATAATTTAAATATGCAGCATAAATTCGGCACATTTTTAAACGACTTTCGTCTTTATAATTTTCATTTCCTGCGAGTTTCTGGAAAGCAGTGCTCTGTGTTTTCTCGACTAAAAATAGTGATATGTTGCAGAAAGATGAAATCTCTGAACCTTTTTGAGAGCCACCTCCAACTGTAGCGGCGTTTTTGGATCACAGGGAAATGCGATGGTCGGTATTTGTGCGCAAAGTGCACTTCCTTTTGATGCAAGACGAAAACGAGATGCAGCGGCGAGATCTTCATATGGAGCCGATACGCATCCATCACCTAAAATGATGATACCTACAAAAAACAGTTCAAAAGTGCCACTGAAAATTCCAACTATTAAAATAGATACGATTCGTCTGAACAAACACCTCAAATATTATTGAAGCGCTAACCTCTACTGAGGCTATTACAACTTCTTTGCCATAAGAAAATGTCAAATGTTATTCCTGACCGTGATATAGGCTCACACTGCGCTCCAGTTAATAATAACAATAATACAGAAGACCGGTAATGAGGGCGGGTACAGCGCATTAGGTTCTTGAGCGCTGCTTCAAATGATTCACCCCTGCATCACCTCCCACTGGAAATGACCTAAAAGAGGGAATAAGTGGTACTGGAATGGTCTTTCGCCGTATATTCTGGGTGCCATGATCTCTTTCTGGGAAGCAGAAATGGAAAATACGCCTCATTTCTTAGTCGGCAACACAAAGACTGCAAAGTCGGCTGATTTCCCCCATATAGCAATTGTGTACGAGGAATCTACGAATATCCACACCCCGCATATTTCGTGCTTATGCGATGTTTTTAATCGCGAAAATGAAGAGCATGATCCACAACATGAGACCTAAGAACATATCCAGCTTACTAAAGGGAGCATTACTGCGGATTTTTTGCTTTTGTTTGAATGGCGTTAAATATAGAAGACTTAGACAGAACGCAACGATGGTATAAGTTCGTCTGCGACTGGAAAAAAATTGAAAGTTATTTTTGCCGAAGACTTTTCCTTCTACGTGGGATTATATTATCAAAAGCGTGATTGCAACAAGCGAAAAATGAATGAAGTTAAGTGCACTCACTATTTGTATGAGGATGTCGGAAAGATGGGGTTGCGCGATCGTGTTGCACTTCAGCATTAATGGAATGCTCTGCACTGCAATCGTTCTCGATTGTCGACTCTGAGTGACGCTTAAATAATGTGAACGCACTCCTGCAAATGAACACTGCTTCAGCCCCAACATGAGTGCACATATCACGTTGTTGCGCACTCTCCGCGTACCTAACTATACGCACAATGAGGGCATAAAAATTTTGCGGAAATATTCGACAAAACGAATGCTCCTCATATTGTCTAAACTAGTCATCAACCCAGGCTATTCAACATCACGGCTTTGCACTTTAAATGTTCGGCAACCGCTTAAAAGCAAGAAATGAAAAATCCCACACAAAAACTGCGCAGCAAAAAATTAGACAGCAAGGCAAAATTGTAGGTTTCAAAGAATACAAGTAATAAATAAAAGCAATCGATGAGGCATATAGTTTGGCAAAAAATATTGCTCACAGCCCGCCGAGCAATCTACAACCACTCTAAAACGTGCAACAATGCAGCGTTGAAGCCTACTGCTGCTGATAATTGAAACATACTGATCCCCCGTGAGCTGCAGGGCATATCGACATGAAACTGCAGCTTCTTCTGGACTGCTGCTTCAAATCAGCGAGAATGGCCATACAATAAACGCTTAAAGGAAAGCCTTGATCCATTTAACCATAAATCTGCGACCGCGAACTCTGCAAAATTGAACGCAAGGGTGCTTCTATATTTTTAAGCTCTCGTCTTTAAACGTTCAAGGAGTTGCGAGAATCCCCTAATCGGAAGACAGTATTGTCAGAAGATTAAAAACAGGATTAAAAACAGACAGAAGGAAACACACCCCAAAACGACTGGAGCTGCAAGGTGACGCATAGCTGACGAAATATGTTACTGATTGCTGCCAGCTGTAAATAACAGCCGTTCTAGTCTGATGAGACAACCGTTTTTTGCGGTTCAGCCCAGTAGCAGTGTACGCTTCGCCGAGCCAGCTTAGAACGACTTCGGTGGAGATTCCAGGGTCGGAGCGATGTAACACTCTCCCTATAACAAACTTCAGAGCACGAGAATCGGTAGTTAAAAGAAACATCGCAGGAGTGGCAAAATGGGATAGACGAAAATACCTGACGAAAACTACTTATGCGAATTTTCACCGATAGTAAAGTTCCAACATTTGCTATTCTCGTGACGTGTTCCGTTTTCCTGTCCAGTGCTGCTGCTTTTTATTTTAGTTGTCATCACGTTCCTTTTACATGCTATCGTGCGTGACTCCCAGGTGTTTTTGTACTTGTTTAGTTTTTTTCCTGTCTTCACATACACGCCTTCACGTCGCGTTTATGTTAGCGTCTCACTGAAACTTTAGGGCTTTCCATTTGCTTCCTCCGCAACAAATGTCTTCTTTTTTGCGGAAAGAAACGAGGGAGAGGGTTGCGGGAGAAGGTGGGGGGGGGGGGGGGAAGAAAGTGTGGGGCCTGCAGCGCAGTATCGTATCACCGACACCTTCACATACTTGAGTGGACTCTCGTCATGTTGCGTAGCGAAATACCCCCCCCCCCCCCCCCCATCTGACGAGAGTGCCTAAGCATTGCCTTCAAACACCGGTACCTAGAAAGTAGATGCGACACCGAGGTGATCTAAACATCGCCAATTAGTTCATTAAAACTTTGATAGAATGAGCCGCTTCTCATGGAACAATTCGCTAAATCCCTGGCATATTCACCAGTGCGTAAACTTTGGTGCCTTTATTCAAATGACGAAGCAGCAAAATGATCTACTCCGCTGAAGTCCACTGGATAACCACAGATAGTTGTATGCATATGAGGGGAAGTACGCTCAGTCTGCATTCCCACTGAGACTCCACTGTGCTTGGCTTCTTTCCTTGCAACTTTTTATTCCAAAGATATAAACAATCGGGAGTACGTTTTTTTCAGGACCAGAACTGCTTGCAGACCTGGTGGACCCATGAAGAAGCGTCAAGTATCTGTTAAAATGATGTTATTGAGACAAATTTGTGACGCGGTTTGTAAGTCAGTCAAGAGTCGCCGTTACCGTTGGCGATGTTCATCTACTCGACATATACTCTCCGTTGCTCGTTGTAGTGACTAGGTGTACCTTCAGAACGCTCCTAGATGTAAGCTGTCGTTACAAGACGAGTAATCTCACCGCCACCCAGTATCGTCGAGAAAAGCCGTGCCCACAGCACCAAACGAATACCCCTCACTACTTGTCGCCGCGTCTTTATTCACCCTAAACGTTGTGTCGAGTGAAAATATCCACTCTGCTCTCGCTGCACTTTCATCCCTCATTTCCAATTTTGCAGCTATATCCAGTTCAGTGCCACCTACTTGTGCTGAATGAAGCAGCTAGCGTTCACGCCACTAAAAATATCACACCCGTTCGCAAAAGAATCCGCTGTTACGCTTGCCGCAGATTGCAATTAGAATTAGATTACCAACGGAACGGAAATGTCTTTCAGGATTCAGTTCCACTTACAAATTATCGTTCAGGAAGGTCTGTACCCACACAGTGTAGTTCTCAACCATCCTACTAAATACCCACAACATTCTCGCCCCACCAGTGGCATCGTACACAGTCCTTTACGTCTCCCTAATAGACTTGGCCATTTCCCACCATCAACGCGAAAGCCATCTGCGCTTCTTTCGATGTTTTGATCGACAATGTGGAACGTCGTTAACCCTCGCAGAGCAATTGCCTCATTCGCTCATTGTTCGCACAACATAAGCGCGCTATGACCGTTTTCTCGCAAGACCAGGCGAACCTTGCAGCTTTATGTTTGTCTTTGCGGGTACACAAAAGAAAACTCTGTAGCACTGCATGCCGTATGTTCGGTCATCCGAAACAAGGTTGATGGGTTCAAAAGTTGGTAATAATGAGCATACCGGAAGTGATTTTCTATACGACATTGGGTTGGAACAGTATAAAGAAAGCGACAGCGAAATCGAAGGAAGAACGCAGTCTTCCGTCGAATAGAATGACAAAGAGATGGCTGTTTAATATGATGTGATGGTATATCAGAAAGCAGCTGGAGAACCTTGCATTCGTTTACAACATTCGTCGGCAATACGAAACCGAAGGAAGAGCGAGACTTCCATATAATAAAACGAAAAACGGATTCCATCACGGGAGAACACCAATTGAACGGAACTGGATTTTATCAAAACAGTGATCTTTCCACATACGGTTCCAGACAATTACCCGGGGAAAGGGTTGTCGAGTAAGACTTTCGTGCAGCAAAACAACGCACCGAACATAAATCCTGTGGGGAAGTGCGCACGTGGAGAACGACATGGATATTGTTGTGGCGAACAATTTACTCTAGGGGAGTGCGCATTTGCTGAACGAAATGGAGAGGTGACAACCTCCACGAATTCCTCAGCAGGTGGGGTCGGTGCAATGTGACAGAAGCATTTAACCACATGCGCATACACAGAAGAAAGCACGCTAGCGCGCGTTCTCAGCGAATGAAGCCACCCTAGACATTTAGTGATAATAAGGACGCAACAAATGTAGCTGCATTTCGTGAGGAAGCAAGACTCGGAGGACGATGGTAGGTACTGCTCTGAAAGTATTAAAAGTCCTGTCAGAATCGGTTATAACCTGAGATAAAACCTGGAACTTTTCTGCAACATGTGTTCATATGAAGTGCAGTTGACGCGGATTGTAGGGTCGCCGATACGTCTCAACCTACAAATACACAATGGAACAAGATTTGTGAACCTATATTGGGCAGTTTTTGAAGAGCATTAAAAGCTCTATCAGTGCCAGTCTTAAACTAAAATAAGAACAGAAACTTTTCGGGACGATGTTGCATTCAAAGGTGATGGGGAACTGCTTTTACAGGTAAGTATAATACTTACCTGCAAAAGCAGTTCCCCATCACCTTTGGATGGTTGCATTCAAAAGTGCTTTTGCAGGTAAGTATAATACTATGCGTGTGCAATTTCTCGCGTCCGACGGGTTTATAGAGTGAAAGATCGCGAGGCAAAATTTGCATATTCGACAATACAACCTGTCATAATCCTGGTAACGACATAAGCCGTCTCGCAGTGGTGATCGTTCAAGAGTCAATTAGAAAAGTATTTTCGCAGACATTGATGAGCTCCACTGCCGCCATAATGTTAAAGACTGGTGCAGGCATCCTTGATTCTCAAAGAAAGGATTTTAACAATGGAACATAGCAGTTAATTTCGGTTTTTCAGAACATTTGCATATTGCATCATGGGAATAGAACAAACCACAAGAAAATCCTATCAAATCTCATCGCCTTGAGAAGGAAACTGAACCTGGGACAGGTGGATATTACAAAATAATTTACTACTTCAGAGGAATTTTCGAACGGTGAATTAAAATAAAGTGACTATCGTCATAATGCTATAAAATGTATGACATCCGGAAGTGGAGGTCATAAATGAGTGTGAGTAGATTACAAAGATGTTCATGAACACGGCTACTATAACAGCGTGGACAAAATGCCGCAGTGGAAACGAGATGTAGCGCTGTAAGTTGCGGACGCTCGGCACGGGGAGCCACATCGACTTAACGGTTGCTGCGCTCTGCTTCGACTTGAACGTATATACGCGTATATACGTCAATACTGCAACACAGTGAGTTCGGCAAGAATGCTTCGAAGAAGCAGTGATATCAGACTCGATAGTCTATAGTCCTGGCATTCGGCCCCTCGCCATCTCGTTAGACATAGATGAAGCATTTTTCATTTCTTACGCAACAAGCTATCAATTTCAATGACGTCGAACGCACGAGGATGGAAACGTGTTGAAGAATTACTGCTTTAACGTTCCAAATTTAAGCATTAGGGCGAATTTTCAAAAATTCAGTTCAGTCATATTATCATAATTGCACTATTTATACAGCATCTTTTCACCATTGCCATTATTATACATGAAATTTCTCAAGTGCGCCTCACCACTCGCGCATGCACTGACGTTCTAGCTGAGAAAGGGCGTCGGATGCCACTTCAAGCCCGCACCGGTGTATCGGTGACTTTATTGGGACTTCTTTCCGACATCGCTCACATATGTCAACAATCAGTTTCGTGTGTTGCCAATCCTGCAAGCCTCTCCGATGCATGAAAACATTACATTTGCATATTCCATGCAGAGGTTTCGTTTCGAAAGCATATAATTCAACTGTTTTGCAGCTTGTGCTCATAGGACGTAGTATCTCATCGAGTTCCAACACTAAGTACCATCGCTGCATTTCGAGGTGGCCATTTTATGTGCTTCTTCAAAATCTCAGAGACGCATTGCAATATATCATACTTGTCTTTTTAATCTGTTATGGCTTGAAAAGAGTCTCCATCCTACATCGTACAACCCTAAAGGGTCTAGCCGTGATTTGTTAACCTCGACGTAGAATTGCTCAACTCATTCTAGAAGGAACTACTGTTGTAGGGATTTCACCTGTCGTACCACGGCTGATGAAAGTGGCGCTCTCAGAGTGTTTTTATAAGCAGAGTTGTAGATGTGCTGTGATGTGCGTACGTTCCTTCCGTCGGTTTCTCCCATCATTGTCGATTTCAACCTTGAACTACTTCCTGCTGGTTAGGATGTTAGTTGTTGTGATTTGTTACCCTTTCGTTCCTTTCATTTTTCATTGCTTCACTTACCAGTAAATTTTTCCGCCCTTGTTTCGCTTATGTAGCCCCTAGCTGAACCATACCAATATCGTTGACCCTACAATCCATGTTAATTATACGTCATATGAACATCTGACCTTGCAGAAAAGCTTCTGTTTTTGTCTCAAGTCACAACTGATTATGATGGACTTTCAATGCTCTTCAAAATGTGTCCCGTGTCGTCTTCCATGTCTTGCTTCTCGCGATATATTGCTGCATTTGTTGCGACGATTTTGTCGCAAAAGTGCTAAGGCGGTGTCGTCCGCCAGTAACGCGCGCGTTCTCTCTGTCTCTCCACTGCTTCTGCGTGTGTGGCTGTCTAGGCGAGCGAGCGGAAGCGTCGCTGGTGGCGGAAGCGGTGCGGGTGTTCGGGTCGTCGTACTTTTTGCCGGTTTCGTTGGGCGTATGTGTGCGTGCTTTCTTGCAACCTGCAGACATAGTTTTCCATATCCCTCATCCTTAAGCGGTTCATTTATTAACTGTCTACATTGCTGTCAACTATGGAGCAAAGGGAAGTGCACTCCCTTGAGGTGCAGGTGAAACTTGAGAAACTTGACGATTAATAGCCTGCTTGCCGGTACCTCACTCCTTACCGATAATCAAAAGAGTCGATTAACGTTTGCTTTATGCATAGTACATATGTATTACATACTGCATCACTACAATAAAGGTATAGAAAGAAAGTGCTGTTAAGAAAAAAGTCGTATGACCTGCTTGCAAGATGAATTGCCCGTTTATTAGTTGCCATATCAATATTGCCTTATATGATACGCAACATCCTAGTGTTATAAATACTACAGGTAATATCTCCAAAATATGAAAGTGAGGAAATTTATGTTAATTCGTAGGTAAAACATTTCATGCGTTCATAACGAAAGAGCGACATTGTTGTTCACACGTAGGCGCATTTACGCATCAACTGTGCAGCATAATCGAGGTGTTCGAGCTGAGTTGTTTAGCGTCACTCTGCGTTTCAAGTGGAGCATTCGAGCTCGCTGCACTAGTGACAGGAGATTGTTAAGTAACTGCTTCAGCAATACAGTGCACATTAGAGCCAACTGAACATGACCATGACTTAATATTGCATCTTTTCGTTTGCTTGCATTTCTTGCGACTGCGAATGGTCTCTAAGTGTTTATGCATAAATATTTATGAGCTTTAACTTTTTATTATATATTTGATTGCAACAAATGAAAAGGTGAACTGTTATTTACATTTATTCAGTGCATTTATGATGCGCTGAATTCCTCATTATTTTTTCCTCGACAGTTCTGTGCCGTGCAGTTTATTTGCAAATTATTTAAAATTGCTGCAATATATGTATTCAAAGGTTCCGAGTATGTAAGTGGGTCATGCGGTTCAGACCCGTGTTATTCAAGGATTATTCCACTCACCTAATTTCCGCGGATTCAAGAAGAATTAAAAGCATATAGCATAAAAAAAGATGAACTGATACCAGAATAGACTAAACCGACAGATGACTTTCAGCACCGTCCTTTAACTCCTATAAAAGGCGGATTGCTTCCTGTGTTGATAGTTGAAACCTATTATGGAATATAACTTTATGTTGAAATGATGGCTTACCGTCATAAACAGGAACTCTGAGTATTCGTGAATAGGGCCATTACGGAAGAATAAAACTAATGCCAGCGAGAACTTTTACATTCTAGCTGATACTGTTTGAATTAGTCAGAAATAATAAAACAGAATTGAATTGTGCCTCACTGAATTTTTCCGGTGACAAACGACATCACTTCCATGGAAAAGCACTGCTTGGCTAATCTTCTCGATCCAAGTGCAGAACTTATCACAATCACTGTTATGCGAAAATAGCCTTCATCACAGGTTAAGAAACATCACGTTATAAGTATACATATATTGCAGCTGCATGCAAATGAGCTTGTATGTAACATTTGAATTATCTATGTGCATATATATATATATATATATATATATATATATATATATATATATATATATATATATATATATATATATATATATATATATATATATCGTTATGAGAATGCGAAGTCGTCGTAGTGTTGCAGCTTACTTGCCTTGGATCAATAAAAGCTTGTGCAACTAGCTGCACAAAGTATTCTGGCTGGAGGTTTTGGTCTGTTAAGCCGAAACGCATGGAGCAGGCAATGCGAAAAGATTGAATGCTCATGACTGAACCATTGTGCGACCATCGCGATGTAACAGTATAGCACGTAGAGCTCACATCTGATGTCTAATTGTTTTCTTATTTGTTTTCGCATTTAGGTACTCCTGCCATATATATTATATATCCGCATGTGATGATCTGTGCAGGTTACGTTACCTCCTTGCTGACACTGGTATACGGAAGGGTCGGAGAATAATAGAAGGTTCAAATTCGCTCTGTGGAAAACCCAGAAAGTAGTAACCAGAAGGTAAAATTGCTGGCTGTAAGGTCAGTTTGCCAAGACCAACCTAACTTTGCTGCTCGCCTTACTTGGGAACTTTCATATTGCTTGCCACACTAACTCAAATGTTGTTTGGACTGCTTTGCTCTCTTTTTCTTAAAGTTCGAATTCGCTTGGCTATCTTCATCTTGGGACCAGCTGTCCTGATATAATGGGAAAGAGATTTTAAAATGTTGTTTGTTTCGCGAAACTTGAAGGATGGATGGCTAATGATACCAAGCTTCAGAAAGCACTGTGGTGTAGGAAATAACAAAATGAGTCGACTACATTCGCCGCTGGCACGGCACAGTCCACGTGGAAATACGCGCTCTCGCATCAGCTCTTCATCCAGCTCCTCATCGGACTCGTCTGATTCTTCCAGGAGGTTAGCTAGTTTTCATCTTTTAATTTTTCGTTCTTTATATATTACTGATTTGGCAGATCCGAAGAGAGACCAAAGGCCTATTTGCAGAGTTAGGGGCTTTCAGGGTTGCATACAAGGTTAACTTTGTTGAGTGTTTCTGAGGTGCAGTATTAGCGAAATAAAACGTTTTCGAAACATGTGTCATTTTGTAGTTCAGAAGAGAGCTGCCGCCCAAGCGGCGCGTATGAAAGCAATCTTAACAAACAACGAATAACAACATGTGCTGAAACGTTCGCACTGAGACTATGAAGCAACTTTTATGCAGACCATTAGTTCAGAAAAGCGCTCTTCCGTGCATTCACG
This sequence comes from Ascaris suum, assembly GCA_013433145.1. Taxonomy (NCBI): domain Eukaryota; kingdom Metazoa; phylum Nematoda; class Chromadorea; order Rhabditida; family Ascarididae; genus Ascaris; species Ascaris suum. The sequence goes on along the minus strand of CM024187.1, from coordinate 13,779,693 downwards.
TATTACTTTCACACACACATTTTTGTGCGTGTATGCTACCACTAGTCACATGTGACATTTTTTTTCTGTATATGAACTGTTCCTCGCCAACCTTCAGGGCTCATAGAGCTCGCAACTTTCGGAATGGGCGTACATTCGAATAAGATGGGAGGGCCTCTAAAGTCTTTGTTGGTTTTGGTTTTTCGTGGTCTTTAATGGTTAGTGACGATCGGTTCAATAAAGGCGTACATCATGGAAAACGTTTTGAAATTGGCGAGGTGGTTGGTTGTTGAGAGCCTAACTACTTTATTTAAAAGTATTTTTTGTACATGTTTTAAACCAACGAATTAGAACCACCATCGATAACTGTACAAACTTTCTTGTTATCTTTTCATCACTTTCCTTCTTTTTTCTCTTGATCTTTCTTTGAAAGCTCGAAAATAATTTGCTGGTGCACTCAGTAGTATTCTTTTCATTCTTCGGGCGATGGACTTCATCTCGGTAGGCATGGGTAAGCCCATACTCAGGTAAGCCTTCTTTTACTTGATATTAAGCCCAAAATGCAGTGATCGCCACAATACGGATACGGTAAAGAAATACTGAGAGCGCTTCCTTTAAGTGAAAGGACGCAAGTCATCCGCTTACCAAGGCAACTTAGGTTATTAAGGCTTGCGGTAAGAGCTTATTTTCAGCCAACGAAACTATGAAGAATGAAAGAAATTCGTGACAATCTTGTCATCACACTTCAGAATAGTTATGGCAGCATTACATGGTAAGTGGCGAGCAAAGCAGCAAAAGGCGCAAAATTTTGGGTGGAAGATAAGAACAAAAAGCGTGCTGCGATTTAAAGCTATGTGTTATGCCAGGAAGGACTGAGCGTGTATAAAAAGTTGAACAAATGACCCCCAGAAAAGAGTAGCGCTGAGAGATAGCTTTTACAGATTCAGGAGTAGGTTTGGACTGATGAATATGAAAGCTGCTAGACGAATGCGTCTGTCATTTGATAGGTTGCTGTCTGACTTTGGGCAGGATTGAAAAAGTTGGTTAAGAAGGAATGATGCCATCCAAAACAAGTCTTCAACAATCATGAAACCTGAGTGCTCTAGAAGATGATGTCCTACAGGACCTACATTTATGAAAGTGCTGAGGTGCAGAGCATAAAACATGGGAGGCCACGTTTGCCCTGATGCTATCTGGTAACGCCGTAGGACCAGTAATAAAGCCATGCGTAGTATGCAAAGCTCCACGCACTATCATAAAACAAAGAAAAATTGTCTGCCCTTATTCCGGCAACATAATCATGAACCACGGCTAACAGCCATCTTTCTTACTGAATATCCACCGGTGGTTAGTCCCAAAGGTGAAGAAATACATGGAAGAGGATAGGTTGGAATTTAGAACTATCTTATTGAGTGACAGTGCGTATGGTCGTCTTGAATTTGTTTGCTGTAAAAGTAAAAATGCTGACATCACGTTTTCCAAATATAAGCTTACTGCCTCAATCTCTTGACCAGTGCTGCATCCGCTTGTCTCAGGTTACATGTGCTTGCATGATATTTTGTCGCATCCAATCTGCAGTTGTAGGCCACAGCACTTTGCTGGAAATCATTCGCTGTTGCTGATGCAGAATCTAAGAAGTGAAATCGTAAGTGATTTTGAGGGCTTCCCAGGGATCGATGAAGAAATTAAGGGATTGTCTATAAACAAGACAATTTGGTGATGGGAGTGTCGATAGTCTTGATAAGAGGGATGAAAAAGCATATGAAGACCATCGACAAGCGTTAGGAAATGAGTTTGAGGAACTCGCGGAGTCACTTAAAAAAAAGAAGAGGTTGAAGTAGAACTGACAGTACGGGCAATAGCAGAAGTTATCAAAATATCTCCAACCGCACAAAAGCATAAAGCCAAACATATGTTCACTGAAAGATTACAGTCTGTAGCAACGCTGTGATGACTTCTTCCAAAAGATCTCGGAAAATGCCAGCCATCAGGTATACCCAGTCATCGAAACTCTGGAACTGTTGACATCGTCGTAGCGAGATGATTCTCCTTCTGATATATCTTTAGAAGATCACCAGCAGACTAACGCCAAGTGATAGTGTCATCTTGCATGCTTGCACAAAGAGGGTGGATGATTGCAGCAAAGTGAAATGTTTCGCGAGCGAGATCCCATTTGCAGAACTTTCATTACGGTGTGTGCTAAAATCTATTCTGTTTTATTAGAGTGAACATATAACTGGGTAATATGCACGTTTCGTGCATTCCTTGCTGCCCTTGAACGCTTCCTCTGCCGATGAGAGAGATTACTGTAGATCTGTCTTCGTGGTTCCTTGTGGATTCATGTATACTGTAATCACGCTTTTTTGTCTCTTTCGCGTTCATTTGTCTCTGCCACTGAAGAAGTGCTTTAGCATTTATGAGATCTGCGCAAGTTGTTAGCCCAAACATCTCATTAGGAAAAGCGATGTCTTATCGCTTTTCAGATTTCTTGCTCAAAGTTAACGGGTGTATTTTGTTTCCCAGAGTTTTGGGTGCGTACTTACACCGCCTACCCCTTACACACAGAAACGCACAATCTCAACCTCTCTGTGTGTTTCCCTAGTTAGAGATGTGGTGGAATAGTTGCATATTCATCACAGCAGAAATCCGCTTGAACTGTAGAGGTAAAGGAATGTTTGCGAATTTTTCCGACCTGATTTCAGAAGCGTCGACACATCGTTATCTCGTGCTTTTCTCTACCTCCTTCTCTGCAGCTATACTCCTCATTACAGCACTGTTAACACTCACTGTGTCCGTCCTTCACCCGCATGCTCATCCAGAAGACAGATGGCATAAGAAAAATGTTCGACAAATGTTGGTTGTTCGGCAACAATTCGTGTATTTATTGCGATTAGTCAGAGGCGGATCCATTTTGATTAGTACTTCGCAAGAGACTCATCTAAGCAGATCTGCGCTTATTTTGAAGTACAAAACTTCAAAAACGTGGTAAAAGTTGTAGTCCTACTTTTGTACCTGGTTTTTCCTGGATCCTACCAAAAAAAAATTCCTCCAGCGAGAAGCTGTAGATGTCCTGCTTTGTCCACTCAGGTTTCTAGCAAACCACGTAAGTGGATGTTCTTATTGCCTTGGCACTACTCCATCTTGCATGGACAGCCTGCTGCGCGAGCTTCGCACTGCTATTCAAAGCCAGCAGTATTCTTCCATTGAGGAATTAATTGCCATGAGCCTCAACTCATACTTTACGTTATCGACGTTTGTGGTCGATAGGCGGGACCGGACCGAATACTTCCGGAGCATAGCACGGCCATTTGGCTGCTCACTTTCGCTCGTAAATGCATTATTTGGTTAAACATGTTTATGTAGTTCAGCCTTTCGAGGGCTACATACGGAATTGGGATGAAATTTTGAATAGAAGCAGAGCACGTGTTTCGATTTTGTCTACTCAGAAAGTTGTTTAAGAAGTTGGAGACGGTCTTGGAGTAATTGCGATACTACACAAACCCACGTTTCGCAAGAGAACCGTTATGAGCATGGTGGCTATTTGCAAGCTCGTCCGCTTTGCTCGGCTCCTACAACGCCGATCCTGACAACTGAGGCACTGTATAATATCTATTCATCGCCTCCGGCTGTAAGTTGAGAGTTTTTTCTGTTAGGGAGGAACTTCATGGTTGACTTCATTTCCTCTATACCATCCACCTTTCCGCTACCTTTTGAAGCAACAGTCTCTATGATTCTCTTTTGCGCTTGGCGGTAATATATGTTTATTCATAGGAGAATCTTTATTCGCAGAAGAATAAAGAAGACTGCACTGAAACAGTGGACTACAGGAACAACACGAGTGCGGATAATCCGAAAAATGTCGTCCGAGAATGTATCGTAAAGCAGCACAGCAAAACAAACCACGACACATCCGTGATCAGTAACCTAAAACCTGGGCACATCCCTGACGGATTTTCAGTAAACCATTTTTACAATTTAGCTCAGACTGAAACGTTTTAGGCAATACGTAAATGCAGTCAACTTCCTGGCCTCCCCAAAATTTTCCCGGAATCCAATCGCAAATTCGCACAACTCAGTGCTGGAAACTGTGCAAAACGTTATTCAGTGAGCAAGTCTTGCGTGCCAACTGAAAACGATGACCACGTCAACTGCTATTGGGAGCGAAAGTAAAGAAACTATTGAAGTCGTAGGATGTATCAGAAAACTTGTGGATAATTTTTTTAAAAGCATAAACCCAAATTAAGCATTGCTCTTCTATACTCCAAAAAACTTTCAAGCGCGAAAATTGACATGCGCAATGGAGTCAGTTTTATAGGGATCAGGATTCAACTTACGGAAGGCTCTACGAATTATATATTTTTGGACGCTTTCAATATATTTTTTAATGTCAGAAGTTAGTAAGGTGAGCAAACGGTGAGCAATATTCAATAACAGGGCTACGTTAAGAAGCTTTAGCTTCGCTAATATTCGATCCTTCTGTTGATTTCTGGGTAACGGCTTTGTAATAAGTCTTTCTAGCAAATTTATTGCTGTTTCTTTTGCTGGAGCTTAGATGCGTATCCTGTTGGTAAGACAAAGAATTTTCGGGCATGCATTTGCACGACGCGATTTTGCTGCTAAGCGCATATCAGCTTATCACTTTTATTTGTTCACTACACAGTTTCTTTTTTTTGTGCTTGAAGTAATATCACGAGAAAATTCTCTGACAGTTGACCGTACCTGAATTGCTTGACTTTTCAGAAGGAGAGCCACTGAATCCACAACTCTTTTCACTTAAAATCAACCCGTCGGTTGACTCACAGTAAGTCTGAAAATTGCCGCCGAAGCCTACTCGACGCTTTCAGAGCCACTTTTCTGTCTAATATTTGTTGAATTTATGAGAGCAAGAGTTTTGCATGAGTTTTCAGGCGTCGGTAGCCCCAGTGAAAATGTCATCGCAGAATGTACCGTTAACGTTGTTCTTTACGGATCGATATGTCTTCAGCAACCATTATATATGTCCACGTTTGCGCATCGATAATATGCAATTCATCTGCACCGAGCAGTACTATATGTATTGGAAAGCGAGTGAGGGGTTTTCTTCTAGCATCATATTGCAGTTTTTTATTTCTTTTAGTTTCGAAGAATATGAAGGTCAAACAACGGAGCCATTATTATTCTCTTTGGATCTCATCTGGAGTAGTTATTTAAGACTTTTGCGGCGTGTGCGAGTTTTAGCTAAATCACCCCGCTTCTGCTGTATGCACGCCACTCGGACTGCGCTGATCTTATCCACAGTAATTCCACTTGCAGCTTTACACATCCCTTAGGAGGTGCTTCGCGCCGCCTACATCTTTTATTTTTTGTTTTTATTTTAAGATATCCTGTCTTCAGAGTGTGTACAGCTCCCTGGTTAGAGGAGACAGAGCATTACCTTTGTATAAAATGATCTGATTTGAAGACCCGAGTCAATAAACTGCAACAGAACAGCGAAAGCGTAAAAAAGAAGAGAAGTCCTCTGGTATGCCAGGTTAGAGCCCCATTTTCCCACCCCAGTGTAAGGACGGAAAAAATGCAAGGGTCAGAATATTGTCACACCTTATCCCAACTTTACATTTTTTTGGGTTCGAACTTTTCTTTCTATTTTTACCCTTTTGATTTCCTACAGTTACAAGTTGCTTTTTACTTTCAATTGGATTTTTAATTTATATTTTCACACTTTACTTCGATTTTTTACATTTTTTGCTGTTATACTTTTTTTGGGAAAGCATCATCCGCTTTTCAGTTTTAGCAGCACAATGCTTCGTTGCAACTAGAGTGATTTGGGAGAGGGGACTAACCGATACCCAGCAAAATGGGCAGAAGTAGAGAAGTGAATCACGGTCAGTGCCTAGCTTAAGGAATGTTATGAGGAAGATGACATAAAGATTCTAACGGGGTTTTCTAGACATGAATTAAGAGTATTGTGCGATGCAGTGAGAGGTTAAACATGGGGATGCTTTTCGATATGAATCAGACATTGTCAAAGGCGACAGCGGTGGGCAGTTCGAAAAGGTGGGCAGAGGCATTACATGGCTAGATTTTCACCACTAGTTGAATTCTCGTACCTGTCGCTGATTCGGCTCAGAAGCATATCAAAACGAAGCGCTAGCAGCGAACTGTATGCGTAGCATTTAACCTAATAAAACAGTTCGCATGAAGTCTCGGATTGAGTTTTCCTAGAATTGGTTCGACGCATGATAAGTTTGCCCGACTTTAAACTAATAATGGTTTTTTTTTGGAATCTTGAAAGCAGAAATTTCTAGAGCATAAAGAAAATATGCAGAGACAGGGCACTTTGCAGTACCGTCAGTTCTGCATTGAAAAAGTGTCGTTCAATCTGTGCCTTTGTTAATTTTTTCGCGCGTTCACTGTCAGACTTTGCTAGTGTCTGAACTAATGAAAAATATCCGAAAGCGTCCTCTTCATCATTCGGACAGCTCAGACCATTATTTTCTCCGCTCCTAATCACTATGGAGAAAACCAGTTGCAAAGTTTCATGTTTTTATTCGCTCCCATCCCATCCAGTTAGCAAGTGATGAAACGGTCCTCTAGTCGCTGACTCCATATTGCAAGAGCATTTTCGTAGTTTTTTTCGGTCTTTAGGAGCATATTGTAGCGCCCACGTAAATGTGAGGAGATGGCATCGTGTCGGTCTTTTATGCTAAACCTTTTTTCTCCAATGAAGTCGCAGAAATAAATACATCAGATGACTACCCTGCACAACAATTGAATGCAGAATTGGTTCATTCTGTCAACTGAATGTTTTCTGTTGCGGTGTAGTCGATGCTAATTTTCCCAGGTTCCGTGTTTTTTCTTGCTGCGCTTAGCTAAGCATAGTTTTGTCTAGTTCAGAATGAGAGTTATTTGTTTGTGGTTTTACTGTTTTCAAGAAATACTCTTTTCCAGAAATTTATGTCCCTTCTACATAAACAGCAATTTATTGTAATAGTTATGCAAGCGTGAACCCTCTTAACGTTGTAATTTGCCCACTGTTTAAAGATAGAATTCTAGTCGATTTGATTTTGCATATTTTCTGCAATAACTTTTTGAAGAAACATCGTGAAAATTTTTCAACAGAAGTATTTGGTGATGAAGAGTCAGCAGCGTTAATTTTGGCAGCGAAGAACCCAAAGCAGATGAAAGTAATCGGCTCGAAGGTGCGAAAATTCGACCAAAAAGTTTGGAATCGCGTTTCCCACCAGGTCATGGCAATCGCCAATTTACGGAAGGTATATTTCTTGCTGTACTTGCTCTGCGCATTCTGCAGTCTTTATGTGGGGTAGTTCAGTATGGAATCTCTCAAGAGTGATATAGAAGCGTTGATAGCAGGAAGGATCACCACTGAAATTAGCTGTTCCACTATAGTACAACTCGTTGTGCATCTACACCGAGAATCGTTGTAGCAGTATTGTTGCTTTGAACCTGAAAGCGCCACCACTATATCATTCTATCCGTTACCAGTTTACTGAGGAGCAAATCTTCGAGTTATTGTGTTTACTTCGAGTTATTATTGTGTTTATATGCATCACATTATCTTTGTTGATTGCTGGGACTTTCTTTCGTGAGGTTATTGTTGCCTCCAAAGGTTGCAGCTCAAATTTCATTGGTTTAATGTGGTGCAGAACCAGCTTATGCGGGTCAGGTAGATTTTTTTTGCTTCGTAGTAATGCATGTCCCTAACATATAACGAGAGTGGAAACGAAAGAACCAAGCGTAAGGTATGTCCAGTTATTTCCTTCGTATCATTCACAAAAGAGCCATAATCCGCTCTGTTCAGTTGTGAGATAATATGCCTGACGTGTTTTCCGGTTTGTTTCTTTGAAGTTTACCGTGATTGGCATATAAGGATTTTAACCAGTTTTTGAATTCTGGGTTGTATTTAGACTGATCGCGTAGGCTTCATTGGTGGCATGCATCTGCAAATGGAAGGAAGAGTGCAGGGTTGTTTGAATTTGTGTGTATCTCTTGCAGAGCAGTACGTTCGACGAAGCGGTTGTTCAAAAGGGTTGTTTGCTTTTCACGTTGCGCAATAGTTAATGTTACGCGTTTATGTCATAATAGTTATTTGTTTTCAGTATCAGCAAAATCCGGAGCTGCGACAGGAACTGTTTCGAACCTTATCGACAGTTTTGGTGGAGTGCAACCCACGTGATCAGCGTTGGGGTATAGGGCTGGGAATGGAAGAGCCTCAAGCGGTGGATCCGTCGCAATGGAGAGGTCTCAACATGCTCGGCAGGCTTCTTACTCGCATCCGTGATCGAATGGCAGTTGAGCCTTGCTATAGGGACGAGGTAATAGTTGGCAGTATTTTATTTAGGTTATTGACACTATTGTGGACATGGAGTTCCTACTGCAACGTATCAGTTTTTATAGTTTCGTTATGCCCTAGTGGTTTTTTGTCAGCATTTACGGAGAAATGGCATCAGAAAGCATATACTCGTCCCCACATCTTAACCTAATGTTCAAGTTTCCTCATAAACTGCAGCATAGTACAGCAAAAAATCTTTGCATTATTGCAGGTTGCTGCTGCACAGCAGTATCTTCAGTCCATTGGACGGGCCATTTAAGCACCGTTCCTCAAACCGTCATTCTTGCACATCGCCCAATAGCGTATATCACTTTTTTTGCATTGTTCATTTTTTTCTTCGAAATATGTTCTTTATGTAAAGTTGTCAGCCGAATTGCTATCCTTTACTACTGCCAGAATTTTGCAGCTTTCATTTATGCATCCAAAAATTGCACCGTTTAGTAATTTGGAAATGGTGATATAATTTGCGAATATGAATTTGCAAATTGTCTCCTGAAGTGCTTCAAAAATTATGCTTCTTTTTTTGCTTTCAAAAGTTGCACCTGTTCATTTGTCTACCTCAGACCAATTGTGCCTACTTGAAAATCGTCGCGATCAATTCGCTCGAATTTCACATTACGCGCCGTCACTTTCTTAAGTTGAAAACTTTTTACGTTTATTTTATTATCTTCTATCTCTTTGTCCTATTGCATCTCTTTTTTTGATTGGGGATCTTTTTCCCGTCAACTGTTGGCTTTATCTCGCTACCGCTGTATGACAGCACCGAAGATGGACTTTATATCGTTTGGTTCGTGGATCATATCTTTAAAGGACAGCTTGTTCCTAGACGTTTTCTCCTTTCTGATTATATGAGACTGAATTTTGATTCCGTGGTGGAGGGTTGTTTCCTTGTGTCTAAGAACCCCATTAAATTTGAACGGCTTATATTAGTGAACTTCAGAGTAACTTGGATGCGGTGAGGGTACATGCGGAACATATCCAGACTCGTAGCTAAGATTGTGGCATGGAGGAGCGAAGTCAGCAATTTTTTTCGGCCTGATCCCAGGAACGGTGCATCGTACAGCAAAAATAAGTGCATTTTTGAGGTTCGCGTAAGTTTTATTGAATAAACCCGTAGTAGCCCAAAGATTTTGATGGAAGAAAACTCGCAAATATAAGAATGAGGTGAACTTCGAATCTGCAGAATTTTTCAGGGAACTAATCCAGAGGAAGGGTATGCTTTCCATAGATCCATAAGCACTTCGTATCCTAAGAAATACCTGTAGTATTGAATCCTTTGTCATGATTTTATGCTTGCAAAATTTGTGAAGTGCGTGGAAATTGCTGATAGCATTGTGTTATTGGAACCGAATTCTGTTTGTAGCACCTTAATCTAATCGTCGTTGTGGTCATCACAAAAGAGGCCATTCATGAGCATTTTTTGCTATGAAATGATTTTTTAATGCGATGAAATGTCTTCATTTGTGCTTTTGCTAGTAAGACGTCGAATATTTTTTAATTAAGATAAAGTAGGCGACAAAAAATGGCAACGGAAACTCAAAAAATGCTTGGCTGTGGCTTAGAAGCGGAATTCCCCATCTCCTCCACTGGAATTTCACTCTTGTAGAAAGACACCATCGACCCACATCCTTCTCTTCCCACCTTCATTTCCTTAGTTACAGCTCTTTATGACTGACATTCTTCTAAAGATACTGTTTCCACTTAATTTAGACCGCGGCATCATCTTATTTGACAGCAAATTTCTGATCTCTTACTTAGCGATTGTCTCAAATGTCGGTACTAAAAGATTATCTGAAGCGATGAGTTTTTATACCTGGGTCTCTCATGTGATATTCCATATTTTCAATATTGATAATTCGGCATAGCGATTCTTTTTTGTCATGCGAATACCGATATATGTACATAACGTCGTTCAGTTGTTTTACCACATCAATGCCGTGTTTTCACGATTCATTGCACTTCATAAATGGACGTTCTTCTCGCCATAACTCTACGTTTATCCGTCAAACTTTGTGGCATAGTGGCTTTGAGTCTAGATATGTTAAGAAGTGAGATTGGGGACATTTCTTGAAATTTATAAGTGGTGTAATCATTTTCCACGTATTTATTTTCGTTAGATGCAGTGGTCTTCTAATCGTGCGGTATCAACAGTCATTCATTCGCTGTATTAGAAAGCACACCACATGAAAATATACTATAGGGCGCGACAGTATTCATCATTTACTTAGCTTAATTCACTTTCGTGCGTTTCATGATACTTAACATTCGCTCGGGAGTTTGCATTAAGTGCTCATATTGTTTGTTTCCAATTGTCTTGATTCTGAACACGAGAGTTTGCCTCGCTTTGAAGATCTTGACTTCGAACCGTTGCTGGCAAAATTGCACAGCATCCTGTTTTATACTCGTTTTGTTCTCGCCTGTAACAGGCTTATTCTATTTTCTACTTATTAGTCTTTCTGCTTATTGAAATTCTTTGTGTTTCAGATCCTTTCTATGTTCTTTCTGTTTCAACGTTTACCTTACCACCATTTTTCACGATTTGTAAAGATGTAAGAGATGATGCCCAAAAAATGCGCAACCTGATGAGAAGGAAAAACAGCCTAATCAAGTAGCAATTGAGTGGGTATGGTGAGGAAAGCCGATTTTGGAGAGGATGTGGGTTTTGCGAGCATTTGCAACCGCCAGTCAAAAACACAGTTGACAGAAAAGAGCGTATTTTCAAAACTCTTACAGAGTTTTGCAGACTCATTTTCAAAAATAAGTTAAAAAATTCAGTTTTCATTTTTATGCAACTCGAGTTATGTTCTCACCTTCTATGGATTAGTTAGCTGTGCTCGATGCGAGTGCACGGTGGTCATCTCTTGCTGGTTGTGTCATTGAGATTATCAAATGGTATTCCTAATGTGTTTCGGCTGCATAATTGTGAATAATTGCGAAAGTTGTCTGTATACGTATTAAGTTTCTATTTGCAAAAAGGAGATTCATCATCCGTACGACAAGCTTAACTTTTTTTTCACTTTATAATGTTTTCTAGTGCATCCTCGCAGCACTTGGCTCACGAACCGTTTACAGTGTTACAATTTCAGGAGTCAGTAAGCCCAATCGCGCTAGTATTTGTTTAGTGTGTTATTTTTTTGATCCTCCTAGTTGTTCACTTGTGTCCTCTTGAAGCCTTTTACTATGTGATGATCTCAAAAAGTTGCTTAGTTCTTTCATTTGCGCCTCACTTTTTTTTTTTTTTTTGCATCGAATCGTGTTCGTGTTTCGGTGATTATTTAAGTCCCTCAAAACACTGTGATATGAGACCAGTTGGGGCTGTTGTGCCTCACTGATTTCACAATTTGTTGAAAATTGCATTTCAAGCGTACCTGCATCTCGTTGTCTAACACCTCGATTTTTTGTTCAGTGATCTCAAAATTGAATTTAGTATTTTTGAAGCTTATTGTTTGTACGCTAAGCGTTGTAATAACGATTTCGTTATTTTCATATTCGAATCTATTCCCAATATTTTAGAGTTTTGCTTTTTTGTGCGAATGTTGAGTTGAGTGGGCTGCTTAAGCGCAGATGAGCTGTCAGGATGTTTCTGTATTGAGTACACCCTCCGGAAATGGAAGCTGCTAGTTTATGCAAAAGTTATGACTCAAAGAAGAGAATGAAAGGAATAAATAAAAATGCAAAGCGGCTCACCCATCTTTTCAAATTCAGATTTGTATTCACCTCTGCGTTACTTTCATATGTAAATGTTTGTTTAAAATTGTCGGCTTTCAGCATTCGTTTGACTTGCAACTATGTAGTAATTTAGTTGTGCTGCTAAGTATTCTTTTTATGAAGTTGTCGTGAACTAACATTAACAGTTCTTTGAATGTGATTCTGAACAGCTGTACACAAAACAGTTGACGACTCATCTTTAAATACGTTCGTTACAATTCTCCAATACCGATTTACCAACGAAGTAGCAGTCCTGTCCACGAACACTTCAAAATGTCAAAGCGGAAGAGTGAATTTCTGTTTAGGAATACGCTTTGCAAGGATACGTTTGCTTGGAAGTCGTTTCATTACGGCGTATAGTTTCCAGCAAATACCCAAAGGGCTTTTAATTTGGTAGGATGTTTAGATGGTTCACTGAGCCGAGTTGTTGTTGAAGTGAGAGGATGGAAGGCCGACCTATCTTAACAATGTGAAGTAATGCAGTGATGGTAAAGCGACATGGTCACTTATATCAAGCGACGTATTCTAATACATTGCAGAAAAAATGTGGAAAACAATATACTGCAGAGTCAAGCAGTTAATTTTATGAATTGCAGTTTGGTGTGTGGTCTGCATAGTTTCTTGCGATCTTCGAAATTCACTGGTGAAACAAAACCCCAAACTCTCGTGAGGAGATTTCGCTTAGTGGACCGAAATATTCATACGGGCATAAGCGCGTGCAGGTATAATGACCAGTTCATGCATCTTCGCAAAGAATTCGCTTAAAACAGTTAGAATCAGGCAATCCAGAAATCATATCAGGCGAGCGATTTATTTTCAGAGGAGTGTTGCATTTGACAATAACATACAGGAAATGATCGATGCAGGGATGTGATATTTTCAACACGCTCTCTAATGCTCGAGTGTTTTTGCGGCATTCAGCGGACGTTGGCTTCTTTGAGCATGTTTGATTAGAGTGATCTTTGGGGGAAGCTTAAGTTAGCCTTTGAAAAAGTGAAATGTTTCGTTTAATGCCTGGTATGGGTAGGACACTAAAGTTTCTCGCGTGTTTGGAGCCGAATAGTTCCATACTTCAGTTGCTTGTTTTCGGATGACAAAGAACGGAGTTCTCCATCGTGCTAGACAAAATGCTAAAAAGTTCCGTTTCGTATAAATTGGAAGGGGTGCCCAAAATCCACTGAACTTTGCCCTTCGATTCGACTGCATTTTGATAACAGAAGTCGATTGTTTGTTTGCTGCAACACTTTTCGGAACGTTTTTGGTGACGGTTAGTCGAAGCAGGACGTTTTGGTGCCGCAATTTCGATGTAGTTAAGATAGAGGCAGATGCATGGTTTCGAATCTAAAGCAAGTCAGGAAGGTTGAAAACGATAAGGTTGTTGAAATGAATGCACCTGAACAGATACGGAAGTGTCGTAAACAATATAAATATGGATGCTAATGGAAACCCTGTCAAGGAAAACGAATACTTTAAGCATTTTTTGGCCTCGAGCTTCAGTTTCTTGCTGCGTTCACAGGCAAGCTCCGCAGAACTTTTCTTTGAAAAACGGATAAGAGTTACGACGTTAGATATTTCAATAAATAAGCAAACATGACAAGTTTTAAACAGTTGACAAAAAGGAGGGCTCGCAATGCTCTTACGCTACCTGTGGTGCTAGGTATTGTTAATCTTACGTCCCCCCTCTTCCGCGACCTGTTATTATCAACTGTTTTACACTGCGCAACTTTTTGCAGGGTAAAAAGAATTGAGGCAAACTCGAAAGGAACCCACCGAAGTAAGACGAAAAAAGTACTACGCAATAGAATTTCGATTTCGCGAAACTGTGCAAGATTAGTACAACAGATCTCTTTTGAAGCACTCACATAGAGTTTATCTCTAGTTTTGCAATTCATTAGTCACCTCCATATTTTATTCCTGCTCCAAGCTTCTCGCCAATTGGAATGAGAGAGCGTAGTCATCCCAAGTTAATTTTTTAAAAAACGTCTTGAAGTTACAGCAACAGACAGCTGGTTCTCTGAATGTTGCCACTGGCTTCGCTGATTACGTACAACTGAGTCACTGTAATTTGTTACTTCCTGTGTAGGCATTTTCCGTCATTCTCATTAATTACACTGCAGTTGCTGTTTTCCTGTACGAAATAATATGCGCACATTTGTCACTTCCTGAATAGATTAACTTTCTTGCGTTTGCAAATTTATTACTGCATATCGCATTGACGTACCGGTGCGTATGTGTACGTTGTTGTGTATGTTTGTCTGTCTGACAGTTTCAACAGGTACCACTGCAGCTAGAAATACGAAATTTTGCGCATATAATGTGCACCTTATGTCGACTACTTTCACCATTGTCCACTCTGATTCGTCAAATATGAAAGGAACTTAGGTAGAGAAGAGGTCAGTTCCCTGTATTAGATCCGCTCCTCTGCAAAATAGAAAACCTGTGCTACGAAATGTGTGCAGATTTTTTGGCATTTGTTAAGGTTTTAACAGAAGTTCGCAGATCGACGTGAAGAATGGCATAAAAGGCCATTCTGTGATGTATATCACAATACCCACCGCATTTGGCACCACTTGTTTCAATAATTCCCGTATTGAAAGTACCGCACAGAAAAACGTACACACACTATACGTGCCGTCGCGGTGACGTCATATTGTCAGCTGCAATGCAAATTTGCAAAGGCATAAAAAATGAGTATTTTTAGGAGGATTTGTGCGAGCGGCCTGGTTTATAAAAAATTAACACATCATTTCACGTGTTTTGGCCACATGTCCAACAGACCTGTCCACTTGCTCAATAAATATACGGACGCACACCATCCTCCTTGACATATTATCATGCATAAAACCTACTAATTAAATAGTTTTGCGGAAATTCCGTTATCCAAGTAATCATTCAAAAGTTACACTGCTCATATAGTCATACAAAAATCCTGTTGCTTAAATACCCATTCGAAAAATTTTCTAAACACTCCTATTGAAATTCGATGTTCTAGATGGCCTTTGAGAAGACCCGCAGTCCCAATAGTCATGCAAAAATTTTTTGTTTTTTTCATCTCATATATTTAACTAAATTACTATTTCGACTCGAAAGAAATGCAATGGATCAGAGGACGTCCATAGCCCCCTATTGTTGTCACAGAAGGTGGGCTCATTTTTTGCTCATGAGTGACAGAAAACAATTATAGAGTTTTCTAAAATGTTGAGGGAAATCTCTGGGAATACTTCCACTTATTCGCTCAAATGGAGAGAAGATTCCCCGTTCCTGCCAAAAAAGGGTTCCCTTGGAAAAATGGAAAGGTCGCTACAAGGCGCAAAGCCTGTCGAGTATGTACAATGTCGCATCGATCTGCATCCAAGCGTGTGGAAATGTTGAGTATGATACACAACGAGGAAGAAATCATTTTCTGGTCGATTCTTCCGAACAACAACAAGCTTTAAAAAACATCGAATGTCTTTATCAGGGCAATGAGAAGAATGCTGCAAACAAAAAATTAGGATTACAATAGTTTTATATGAATCACTAAACTCACAACAGAATCATTTCTTCTGACGATGCGCTTTTGCATGTCCTTATTTTTGGAAGATAACGTTGAGAGCATATGCTGCTCCACTGGCACAGGAGGTCACTGCGTAGAATTCACCCAGTTCAAAAGTGCGGACACCTGGTAACTCAATCATCTTTGACTAGAGTTAATTCAGTAGTGTCTCTATGATATAATCTCAGTCCAGTTCTGTTGTGACTAGCTGCTGCAACAAACTGTTCAACTTCCTACTGTGTAGTTTTGAAGAGCACTGTAGACTACGTCGTTGAACTCAATACTGGCAAAATCTGAAATGTTTCGCCACTATATCTGAGCGACCACATTTCCTGATTTTAAACATTGCCCGATTGGAGAGGTTAAATATAGCAACGGCGGCAGACTTTCGACCAGCAGACAATACAAGAGATAAAAATATTTGCAGTCTCAAGAAAACCGAGCTTTCAAAAAGTAGTTTTGTCATTTCGAAGTTAGAGAGGTGACAGGTGACACTACTATGATGAAATGTTTTTAGCTTTGCTGTTCAGCACAAAAGACCTTGGCTGCGAACACCTCCTTCTGACGGTATGTTGGAATTGCGGTAAAGAAGATCCTATAAAGTTGTAAATTGGGTGGTCCAGTCCTTTTCGAACAGCTTGGAGGTTGCTGATAGGAGATGAACAAGCCTTCGGTTGAAATGGCTCTCTCTGTTGCCCTACTTGCTCCAGACTGTTGTTATTCTCGACTTTAAAGAACTCCAGCAGAAAAAAGGCAAATAGAATTTTTCTTGGTCTCAGGTTAGTCTCAATCGAGGCTCTTTGTTCGTCGAAATTGATTTTTAAGAGCCGAACCTATCACCATAGTTTATTCCTTATATATAAATTTATCCTCTTAAGAGCATTGATATAGGAATCAGAGCAGCTAGCAATGCAAACGTTTGTTAGGCTGTATGAAGCAGCTGCTTAGATGAGCAGCCATAACCTTGCTGGTCAGTTCTATGTGCCGTCTGCCTACTTGCCGACTAAGAATTTTCCACAGTAATCATCAATTGTTACCACATTGAACAAATATCTTCAGCATATTTACTGATGGATCAGTGCAGTCTACTATTACTACTGCTTTCTACAACAATCTTCAGCTATAATCCTTTTTATGAAGAGATCGTAAGAGATTTGCAGCACTTCTGCGAGAGGTTGTTCATCCGTTCTATAAGCACAACGAGCATGACTGAAAGCTGAAGACTTTGATGCTCTTTGACTGATTTAATTGAGAAGGAGACGCTAATAGAGATTTGAAAATTGGTGGCAAATATGTCATTAAAGACGAGACAAATGTTACGCTTCGCAAAGTTGAAATTTTTGAGGTCGCTGCATGGGTTTCATATTATGACCAATGAGGAGTTTCTGACAATGAGGGGGAAGATACGCAAATTAGCAAGTGGTCACTGGAGCCAAACCTCATAGAAGGTATCGCTGATAAGTAAAAACCTAGAAAAGATCGATATGGAAATATCAGGCAAATGGATATTTCGCATTATGAGTTTATGACAGATGTGGAGCGAGTTCGAATCCAAAAAGCACTTTAACAGCTGTCTTGTTCAGTCACAATTTACGATGCTGTTAAACACGTCGATTTCTTGTGCTAAAGCGCGCACTCACCAAAACCGTTTCCTAGTGTGAACAAAGGTCAGTGAAACTACAAAAATGATGACCACACGCTATCCCACGTTTGGACCTGCTTATTTACACTCGAAAGAGGTGGCTATAACCGCACACTTCAGCCACTTTGCTTAAAATGTTTACTAGTCTATGCCTGCGTAACGCTCACTCTTTGGCGTTTTGAGTTTATCCATAGGTGGTATATATTTAATTCCATTTCACTGCGAATTAATATGAGTCCAATCTCCGCATGCTGTAAAGAACTTGTTATTGTTTTCCAACGCATGTTTCTTTAGTTCCGAAAAATTCAGTCTTATGTAAACTCTTATCGTTCAAAAATACGCCGTCGCCTACGCCATGAACTGGTCACCTGCTATGTCGATGAGTACTTACTTATGCTTATGCTTAATAGTGAGAGGTACTGACAAGGAAAATGGCATTCGCGGAAATCATTGCAGTCACGATTGCTTCACTTTAGCAACCAACAGTGCACCGTTGGTAAGCCAAACTCGCACACATCCTACTTTACTTCCAAGTAGTGCTTCAGCAACTGGATTCCTTTCTAGCTGCTGCTTTCTCAACATTTGGTGCGCCCGATCAGGGAACCGCGATGCATTAACAATCCATAGAGCAAGTTATCAGACAGCATCACACCTGGGAGTTCCATCATTCCTCAACTGATTTTATCACTAGACATTTCTTCCGCTTAAGAAATGCTACATCGAAACATCTTTTCAAGCTCGTCACTGCTGAGTCCACAACAATCGATGTCTTATGCAAAAATACAGTTAGTCTCATTTATCTCTTTCTTTGCGCTACAGCCCAAAATAACTAGATTCCGCCACTTCCCAGTTTTGAGCTCAAGCTAATCGAAAGTTTCCTCATAAACGAAGCGAATCTTAACTTGCTCTTACCAATTGCTTGTGACTCAGTAGCTTGGCGCATACTTCAATCTTACTCTCATCCTGGAATTTCTGACATGGTGGAATAAACTGAGCGGAGATTGTCACACGGGCCTCAAGCGATGTTCAACCAATTTAGATTAGAACCTAATCATTTATACCATTTGTGCATCGAATCTCGCTAGACCATTAGTCAACAAACAAACAAACTCATAGTGACTCTTACTTATACTCGATTCTCTAAGCAGTCATACAAAAACGTTCTTACTTAAATAATAATTGGAAATTTTTTGTTCGCTTGAATAGTGTTCCTGAAGTCATGCATGATATCTGACGTTCGCTACAAATCTCAGCAGTCATAGTACTTCACACTGGCTGCATGCTACAACTGCTCCGCGTTAGGACTGCTCGCCTGAAAAACATTCACTACGGTAAAAAGTCGTTGTTAAATCATCCTGTACGACTACTGGTAGCAGTGCATTTTTGCAAATTTCGTCGCATTATGTGTAGAATGGTTGCGGTAACTATACATGAACAAATTAGGTTAAAATTCTCTCCTGGAAGGGTGATGTATTTAAGAACTGAATCCTTCTTTTATTAAATGAATCTTTGTTTGTAAGAAATGTGAAAAGTGATGAATACGGCAGCATACGTTTATGTCAGTTCAGAAATTCGGCTGTTTCAAAGATTCGATGGATCGTTTTTTGTGAGCATTATTCACTGCAGCATTATTCGAGAGCGCCATGTGGGTTTTGCTTTGGTGACATCGGATGCTGAAACGTCTAATCAAAACTATTCTTTGGCGCATTTATTCTTTAGTGACAACAGTGGGAGATTGTATATTTTGAAAAGAATATTTTCAACGCATAAACAACTGCTTGTGGCGGAAGCGGACCTCATTCAGCACTTCCACGCTTTTAAATCCCCACAATTCTATCAATGAAATTCTTCTAGCGCAATATTCAGACGCAGCATTCGAGCTTTCTTTGTATTGATGACTAGCAGGAGACTGTCTCTTTGCTTCGAATGTTTTTTCCGGTATCATGACGTGCGGATGGCCACATAAGTTTGAACGCCTTATAAAACGGGGTCTCGATAGATGCTGTTACAATGATGTTCGCCAAAGACGATTCGTTTACAAAGAAAGCTTTTAAGAGGTGAATTTTTGTTTTCTCATGTGTATTGAGATGTTTGTGCGTTTTTTTAATTGCTTTACTAGTTCGTATTCATTTTGTGGTATTTTTTCCGGTTTGTTTATTGCATCACTTGTTTCCTTCCTCCCACATGTGAGTAAACACTTCATTGCTATTATTATAACAGTGAAACTTCTGAATTATATAACCGGGATGTACAAGTGGGATTTTTCGCCGTCCAACTCTATTTGTTTTTGCAGCACACTTTCATTTTTTTGGGCTGCGTTGCCGGTTGTCGTCTTAAGAAAGTGATTTCATTAGAAGTAACCGGTGTTTGAAGATAGCGCCACCCGAAGGTGGCTCTGGAATGGCCTAGGGGCTTGTCACAAATATCAGCAGTACCTCAAGGGTATTCTGTAAAATTCGGTCGGCCCAGCCTGTTCAGCTGTCTCGTTTCCATTTGTTGTTTGCTTCAAACACTACTAGATGGTCGGTAGAAAATGGTCCAAAATTGCGCCGGTGGATTGGCACAGAACTAAGCTTAGGCCTCATGCAAGTTGATCAACAAGAGTGGTATGGCCGATGCAACCAAACTGGCTGAATTTTACGGACAACTTCATTGAGATTATCTCGGCAAACGTGGTCAATCAGACTATCAGTAGTGAAATTCCACTGGTCGACGGTTTGGCCATCGTTCGGCTGATGATGGAAGTCACTGATCAAGAACATGCCACTTGAATCGTCCAATCTCGGTATTTCCCATGAAGCTACAAGATGGTTTGATTGCCTAAGTTATGGGCGGAAGTGGGTGGTCTTTACAGAATTCAGTAAATTCTGGGCGTTCTCAAAGCTCTGCTAGAACGCCAGAAAAATGCGGCATGAAAAGCTGGTACTACTAGAGAGAGAAGCTGATACTACTGATACTAAAAATGCGGCACAACCGTTCAACAGATAATTTTGATGAAAAACCGAACAGCAGCGAACGCAAGCAAATACAATGTAAACGAGGAAAAGTGAGAGGAAAACCGGATTTCTCATTACTCCGTACACGCTCACCTCGGCACCGACATATGTTGGAGGACCTACAAGAAAGAAATCAAGGACATCATCAGTTTTTTAGCCTCTCTTTGCTCGCCCTAAGCTAAGAAACTTCGGCTCGCTTCACCTGTCCCACATGAACACATTTACGTCGTCAGGGAAGTAGAAATTCCACATAGTTGCTAGAGCGTTTCAAGAAGTTTCCGTTCGTACCACTCATTAAAAAGTGCATTAAAAATATGCTCTAGGGATGTAACTATCTTTTAGCACTCTCCCAAGCACCCCAAAGAACGGCTTTGCAACGGAATAAATTGCTAATTTCTATGCGGCTGATGATATTTGCGGTAACAATTCAATTATTTGTTTTCCAAAAAAGCAAGCATTTGGAAAGCCTCAACAAGTGATTAATCGCATCAGAGTTAAACGGTGTTAAATGAGCTGACTTATTACAGCAAGAGCCTGGTACAGAAATCTATTGCGTGAAAATGGTATCAGAAATTTCTCAGTCGACGCTAGGTGTGGGAGTGAGGGAAAGGGGGTGGTGGATCACCGGGAATGGCTCTGAGTTGTAACGAGCATTTTGAAGGCCTGACAGGTTTTAGGCGGCAACCTTTACTACTCAACCGGTCGAATATGTTAGGCGTTTGTGAGTTCACTGACTTTAACGAAAAAAAAAAGGTTAATTGATGCGCCGCAATTTCAGCTTAAGAATATGGTCGCCAAGTTTTGTAGATTGGACTTGAATTTCCGGTAAATTTAGTGGTAATCCGGTTCATTTAGAAATTTTTACGATTTAGCAGGTTTTTTCGCTTTTTTAGTTATGGCATTTTGCACTCAATTGCCCGTTTACTTAACGACAGATTTTATGGGGTACTTTCTAGGCAGTGTTTATTAGTTTTGCGTCTGCCGGAAAAAGTTGAATATCACATTTCCTTCTGTACAATGACTATCAGAAAAGAATATCCCTTGCGACGCCTCTAGAAAGGAAGAATCGTTATGAACCTTTTTGAATAGTAGGTCATCGTCTCGAAATTTTTGAAGGGACAAAGGGCCCAGATCGTCCATTCGAAAAAGCGATGTCTTGTTGACAGCAAAGCGAACACATTTTTTATACTGATGGAACCGTCAAAAATCATTTGCGCATTAGGCATCATATTTTCTATGGATTTTTTTTCAGTTGCCGACTACCATTTGAAGCCGAATAACGAGCTGGTGTTAATGTAATGAGCAAAAAAAGAGGCGCTGCTTAAAGGCGTCTAAAGTTCGACATGATCGGCAATTTTCGCTTGAGAGTCGCTTCGCAAATATGGATTTAAAATTTGCGTTAGCGAGTGACAAAGCTGATTGTTCGAGCATATGTCAGCTGCTTTTGTTGCTTTGAATTTTGCTTTTCGCGTTGAATGCACTGTGTAAAAAATGCAAAAATAGGCTTATGAAATTGCATACAATGAATTAATGTGGAAAATGATGCGTAGAGTTCTCGTTGTAATGAGTGCTTAAGTAATTTTCAGTATTTTTATTTCTGCTTTCCAAATATGTATCCTAAATGTCGCGAATTATGCTCTGCTGAAATAGACGGATATTGCGAGTTTATTTGACTGGAAATAGTTTCTTGGATTGGACACCTATCAAGTAATGACGAGTGCCTCATTAGCACTTTTCGCACATGATAAAGCTGTTGATGAAAGCTAATTCTTGCCTCTGGCATTTGTAGCAAATAGATGCACTGATGCCTTTTGCATTTGCTGTCATCTTTTCGGTGCAAGTGCGAGTGTCCTATTCATAGCACGCAAAATTATATAACTGCGCAATTACTTAAAGGTCTCTGTGTTGTTCTGTGTATCCTGTCCTTCCCGAAGCTAGGAGAAGCGCCAGACAGAGTGCTCAACATAGCAGCACTGGTCGAAAGACATTGGTTGAAAGCTATTATTCAAGTACACCGAGGCATTTCTTTGCAGTTACTAAGCGATAGAAGAGCTGGGGGTCAAATCCGTTATTAAATAACAGAGAAAGCTAACCCTGGGTTTTCGTGGGTGCCTCTTCCATCGAATTTTTTTTTTTTTTTTTTTTTTTGATTGAAAACTGCAGCAGACTATTCTCTAGGCGTTTTATTCTGCTGCAGCTTGATTTCAGCGTTCCCAAACAAACATCGCCTATATGTCTTGCTTGTTCCGCCCCTTCTACTACACTGTCTATGACTGCGCTTGCAGATTACGCTTTAAAATGGCATCGTGTTCTTTTTTAAAGGCTCATCATGCTCTTTCTTAAAGGCTAAGATAATGGAACCCGTCGGGGTTTCAGTGAGGGCAAGACGCTCATTGAGCCGTTTATTCGAGACATCAGCGCTATAAAAAGCTTTGAGTTTTGGTTTCAAGTGCACAAAACCCGTTTCGCTATGACCGTTTGGTTGCAGGCAACGTCTCGCAAGCATAATGTTGTACTGTGATTGTTAAAATGCCATTAGGCAGCAGTTGAAGTACACCCGCCTCTTCAGCATTCTGCACTTGCCCCTTGAACAAGCGCATGCTCATGTGCCAGTAACGCATGGAACTCCTCCTCCCCCCCCCCTCCCCCGCCCCACCCACGACTGCAGGTTTCGATGCAGCCAAGTCAAGTGCTGTACCACTAAAATGATGATTGATTTAAAGGATCCGCTTATTGCTTTTCTTTGCTGATCGCTGCAATGAGGCTAATTTCCGGCCTTTGCAATAAAGACCCATTTGCTTGTTTTGAAATTGTTGACACACTTCTATCGATTGCAGTAGTAGTTTCTCTACCTGACTCGCGCACTGCACATAGATAAAAATTTAGTTCAGCACACCAAGAATTTCTCTCTTCGAAAATTCCACGTAACAGATAGGGTGGGCGTTAAAATGACACTTAAGAATTTGGCATCCTGTTAGCGAAAGATAAAAGCTCGCAAACCGTTTACGCTTCGGGTTGTCTTAAATGTCATTCAATCCAGGTTTTCAGGAGCTCCCGAATTGCTCAGAGAACGTAAAAATTGATATATAGTGTTCTGGAAATATAACGACACAGGCTGCTCACATAGTGTCATAAATTTGACCCTCAATGATCTCAAAGCGATATTCGCTTGGAGTTCTGGTTTGAATCGGCACTCGGACGGCAATACCTACTGACTGAGCCACTTGCACGAGCTCCCATGGAGCGACGAGAGAGATGAGCAGAACAGATTAATAGGCTTTCAGGAATCTTGTACGCGAAATTTATCATAGCAGAAGGGATGGACTAAAGTTGTTGTATTTCGAATTTGAGTTAGACCAAGGACCCTTTGCAACAAAAACTGCAGAGAATAAAAATAATTTCATTACATGTTTGGTGAAGTTTAAAAATATCCTGAGACTACTGCTAGACGTCCTTAATCGACTGATGCTTTACAATTGAAGCATGAAGGATGGCCCTGTGTACACTATTGTTGGATGTTAATTTAACCGGTGGCCTGAGCCTACCGACGGGATTGTATAATCAAAAAGCAGCCGGAGAAGCTTAAAAGTGAATTTTTGATAAGCGTCGGTTTCGTCTTTCTATGGATCTCTATTTTCAGCGTCTAAAGGACATGTTTTTGTGAAGTAGAAAAGATGCCATTTCAGACACGTTTCGCTCTTTTTAAAAAAAGCAGTCGAATGTTTTTCTCCGCTCTGCAAATTTGAAAGCTCTTGGAAACATCGGTTGAAAGACATTTCCATTGCTTAGCAGCATCAGCAACTCTATGAGATATGAACCTACCCATCTTTCGTTGCCGTAGTGCGAGAATTTCTGTACGTGATTTTTACTGGAAATTCTATATCTAACAAATTTCTTCAGGATTCTGCGTCTGATAAAAAGATACAAGACATTAGGGAAAGAGAGGAAGAAAGTCCGAGGAATCGCAAAAAAACCCGTCTTCTTCCTATCTACAAGATTTTTCGGTTTCTACGGTCTTTTGCCTTTGGCGTAAATATGCTGAGAAAAATTTATCAGAAGGTGCTGGGCGCAATTGAGATGGAAATTGTGGACTGCCGTGAGGTGGCAAGGATTTAGTTGTTTACTAGATTCGGCCTAGTGAAACATCGAGATCAAGCGCTTTGTCCGTTCTGTTTTTTAAATTGAGTTGTGAGACTTTAAAAGTGTTGGAAATTCTTTTCGTCACTGTCAGCAGAATTCATTCCGCGACACCTTTGGCGGGTAATTCTATTTAAAGAAGAAATGAGGGGTAAAAATGTGCTCACTGATGGATCACAGACTAACCAATTATGGTAATAATACTTCTTCCTACTAAACAGGTGGTCCGAGTCATTTGCCAACCTTTTTCAGTTGACTTTTATATACTTTTGACAGATTCTACGTAACCACCCATACAACAGCGTGAATTTTCCTAGCTTTCATTTTCGCTTTCGATACATATAATTGATGGCACTATATGGTTCTAGGTGTTGGAGGCCTGACCATATGACACCAATGAATTTTCAGCTCCCTTCAGCAGCATTTTTTCGACTTCTTTACATAGACAGCAATTCATAGGCAGACTGGAGAAGATCTCGACTGCAAACGAAAACGACAGGAGTTTTCGTGTCAGAGATTGCTTTGAAGCACCACTTAAATTCTTAAAATGTTATAAAGCGTGTCTTTGCCTTCGAACTGATCACTAACAAAGTGAGCTCTAAAAAATTATAGAACTTATCATTTATTGTGAAATCCAAAGAAACGAAATAGCAATGAGGATGGAGCTTCCATTCACGGTCTGTCGGCACTGTGACCATTTGCGACAGATGAGGCGTAAAAGTTAAAGAGATGAAGTTTCGTGGGCGTCACGTCTCATCGGAAGGAAAGAAGCTTTATGTGAGCGTTGTGATCGATCCTTCCATTTGTCACTCCGGTTCACGAAACCTTTTTTCATTATCAGTGTGAAATTTATCTGATGATGAATGCCTAGAAAGCATATTGTACGTCATATGCTTTCAATGCCGTTATATGTTCATTTCCAATGTTACTCTCTGGAAAAAATCAACATGCACAGATAACTCATCTTGTCCGAGCATCTTGATGCATTTTTCCTTCACGCACAACTAAAAAACCGTTGCATAACAATCTTCGACGTCTAGTAATATTCCACTTCTAGTCCACCAACATATGCATTAAATGCTCAATTTCCGTTCAACAAATGAATGAAACGTGTTATCAGTTTTGCAACGTAGTTCTATTCTGTGAACATAGATTACTTTGTCCAATTGCTCAGAGAGTCAACTTATTTAATATCACTTTTGCAGCAAACATAAAATGTCTGCCTGAGCATTATTTATCATACGTTATTTCGCAGTAAGCTTCAGATGTCCAAATCTTATTTGCCAAAGTCTTGTCGTTGCCATTATTTTCGAACTTACACTTAATCGAGAACTCTTCGAGTTTTTTTTGTATATAAGGAAGCTGAGAAGAAAAAATAAGTAATTTTAGGAAAAAATCGTTCTCTGGACAGTTATGGCGTAACAGCAACAGTGGGAAGTCACCATATTTTCGGATAACCATTGAAATGAAACAAGGATTGCTCACCCATGAAAAAGCTATCTTGCTTTGCTGCTCTTGATCCAGCCATGTCAGGGAGCTGTTCAACGCAAATAATCTCTCATTCGGGCGTACATCCTGCTATAGCTGATCTTGCGGCGATGTGCCGAACGAAGTACTTTGATTGCACTTTATAAGCTGCTGCACCATGCATGATATAATGTACGTTTACGTCCTCATGGATCTAGCCATACTTATTAAACCGTATGTGATTCTTTATGCACACTTGTGATGGAGGATAGTTCGATGGGAATGCCGTGAAGTAAAAAAGATGAGTGTAGAGTGTCTAACCGATAGTACCGTTTCGATACAGGAACAGACATCGCATCAAACTCTTCCTACATTCCGCGAAGATGTAGTTCTCGTGAGGAAAATGGTTGCCTGTCACGAGTGGCTTTTGTGCAGTCGGACCATTTGAATGTTTTGCTCGATTGGTGGGAGGTATAAGGTACCAATATTTTGTCGCTGGAGCCTTTATTGTTGAGTTCATGTACGAGCAAGCTGCTACTGTACAGCCAGCATCTTTGCACAGTTGCAACTGAGTTTAGGTCGCTAACTGCTTTAATGTGCCATTTCAATATACCATTTTCGCAGGCTTACCTCCTGAAACAATGCTATAGCAGCGCCATGCCTGTGCATACCTCTGCATATCGTGTCTGTGTACTGTACTTGCTGCATGCCCATTTGTACGCGCTTATATGCGTCTGCGCGTCTGCGCGTGTGCATATGTGTCTCTCCGTCTGCATGCCCTTGTGTGCGTGCATATACGTGTATCTACGTGCGTTCATGAATGTCTGCATGTGCACCATCTACGTCCATATGTCTTTTCGACGCACGTGTCCATGCACTTCCGTGCTCTCATGCTCCTAGGTGTATCCGTGTCTAGGTGTGCTTGTGTGCCTGTATCAGTATGCCCGTCTACAGTATCTACATGTTTGTATGTGCCCCTGCGTACCCTTACGTTTGTCTGTGTTTGTGTGTGTCCATATGTGTTTGTGTGCGACCGTGTATCTAGGTGTATCTCTGTGCATATTTGTCTGCCTCCACGTGCTTACACCTGCGTCCGCGTGTTCAAGTCTGTATCTGTATATGTCCACGTGTTAAACGCGCTTGTGCATCCGTGTGTCCGCGCAATGCATCTGCGTCTTTTGTGTGTCTATATGTGCCTATGCCTGTGCACCTGTGCATGTGCTTATTGTGTGCTGTTGCATGTGTGTTTGTGCGTGTGTGCTTGTATTTATGTGTGTATCTATATATGCGCACGTACAGGTATACGTGCATACGCCCGTGTACGCGTATGTATGTAAGCGTATGTATGTATGCACGTGTGTATTGCATGTGTGTATATGCGTATGTTTGTGCTTCTTTCTGTTTTCCTACTTGGTCGTTCCACCTTGTGAACTACTGAGAGAGGAGGTACGAAACTTTCAGTGTTCACAGTAGTTGTGCCGGGGTTTGGTTGTTTTTCCGCTTTCAGTGTTCACTCTTGCCATTTTAGGTCATTTTGTTTGATAAGCAATATTATGAAACCTCCATCGGCTTGATAATTTGATGTAGGGATGCAATTGGATTTGTGATCTCCGTCTGTCGCTGTTGGTATGCTCAAAATCTGCTTGCACCTACGCAGTAGTTTTTCATACTCCGATTCCTTGACGTACGGTCATTTGGCAGAAAAATGAGTGAACAGCTGAACTTCAGTTCCTTCTCTTTCTGTGCACTGTACTTCCTTTTGACCGCTTTCTTTCTGCTGTCATATTTCTTATCATCGGTGTCGATAGCTGCTACGCTTTCTGTCAACATTGTTTTCGTTTCGGTGTTGTCCGTTGCTGCTTCTACGCTGTCGTATTGTTTCTTAGAATTAAGTAATATTTTTTGGTTGCGACCAATAAAAAATTGTGCCTTAGAGAGACTAAATAAATGGGTCACTACGGTCATGGATCTGAAACATCTGTGGCAAACTTTTGATGAGAATGATGTGAGAAAGACTTTTACGATCTTAAATGCGCATCGTTAGAGTTAGTGAACAGAACGAGTTGCTGGTTCGCATGTAGGCGACAGGAAACAAAAAACAAGGATCGTCGGTTTGTTAGAAGAGAAAATTAAGAGTAACGGTGCACACAGATTAAAAATCGTAAGCGGGACAGACTGTAAAATCACTAAACATAAGTTCGTGACAATTCATGAGTAGCAAAAACCAGTGGTAATTCATAATGGGTTGCACGAATAGCGAAATATAGACCGCAAGGTACAACACAAAGCACCATCTGAACTAAAATTAAAATGACGGTCAGACGGCCACTCGTTTGACGTACCAACGACGAGGTTCTTTGGAATTTCTACTAGGAAGTGACCACCTTGCGTGCATGGGCTAATGTCAATTCTTTTCCCCAATGCAGCAACAAACACCGCTTTTGAGTCCAGGTGGCCTTCGAACACTCTTGGTTTCGGATTTGCTGCCAAAACCTGACCGGAACTGTTCGAGACGTCTAACAATGAACGACTAAGATGCTTATCGATAAACAAACTAGCTTGATTCGGTGAAGCCTCGGCCATTTGCGCTCTTACACTTCCACCAACCTCCACGGTCTCCTGATTCGTTCGTTTCAAGTTTATCACCTAAGCTCGTGATTCGCTTTTAAGTTCTGCGACCGTCCAAACCTCAAAGTTGGGTAACTTAACCACAACGTACTTTCAAACAAAATAAAGCGAAGCAATATTTTGGGGTACAACCACACATACCAACATCAGGCGTCAATGGAACAAAATCGGAAGCGGCTAAAACCAAACAGAGATTGCGAAATTTCATTGATGAAATTACGAGTACAACGATAGGACACGATACTGGGACTGCGAAACATCAAACACGCTGAAAATAACTCATAAAAATTAGCGAATAAGGAAAAATCCCAGATTAAAGAAGTTAGGAAAAGTGGGGAACAGAAAACGCAGCACCCACCCCCTAGCCGCAACATATCGCAGAATGAAAGGCTACGCGTTCGCAACCTGAAGTCAAGTTTCATAACTATGTTAGTCAGCGTTTGCTGCCTCAAGACCTATTTTGAATTTTGCGTCTCTAAGGACTTTATAATCGGCCCGCATTTTTTTGCAACATAGGGCAGCTGCGATTTTTGTGTCTACGTGTCAATTTATCTTCTCCATTTTATAAAGTTCCACAGTGGGAGTTCACATATCGCCGAGTTTTCAGCTCGGTTTTAGGAAGAACAGAAGGTTTTTATTTTATGGCATTTATGCCGAATTTAGAATTACATATGAGACCTACATGTCTCTAAGTGACAGCAGAAAAAAAAAAACAATTAACATTTCGAAACTGGGAAATGCTTTTGAGTTAAAATCATGTAGCTTTATATTATCAGCAATTTATGAAGCATAGCTTGAAATGTTTTCTACGTTTCAAGATCCATTTGTGCATTTTGTCGCTTATGGTATGGTAGCAATCTTGAAATAGCGATGGTTCCGGAATTCTGTGTCTCTTATTTGCTGAAACATGATGTCTGCGTCCTAGTGAAGCATTTTCAATTAACTTGCTAATGAAATGCGTTGATCGTTTTTTATTTATTAGTACATTTGTGTAAAACCTATTAGAACACATTCATTCAAGTAATTCTAGGGTGTACACAGTGTAAGTGGTGTAGACTTCCAAGTCCTTCAAATGCTACGGTGAACGATCGCCACATTTTGTGGTGGTGCTTTTTGTAGTCTTGAAGGACAAGAAGGAGAAATAGTTGAAACCATGAAGTAAATAAGATTCAACGGTTCGTATGCTTTCCAGCTTTTGTTGTACTCGTGCTATGCTTTGAATTCGTTCCGTTCGCAAGAGTCAGTGTCATCACTTCTGTCCTCATTTCGTCATCACCTAGTGTTTTGCTCTTACAGCTCGCACCTTCAGTAGAATTCAGCTAAGTGAGTAATCTGAGCTCCAAGTTTTTTACTGCTTCCATTTCAGTTAGCGTGATAAAGTCAGGACGTACAGTCTACTACTACAATATGCCATAATTTAGCGTAGTGGATCACATATGCCATAGAGAGTACGCTTTTAATATCCGCAACACAAACATGAAAAGGATCTTAAATGAGGTGAATAGCTTTCAATTGCTCGTCACATATAGAAACGTTGCAGTCGCATGTTGATTTGAGTTTTATGTGCTCTGATGAGGGTACTGTCGCAAAGAAAAGCTACAGCTTTTTACATGATTGCTTTGCAGTATCACGTTTTCAATGAGTCATTCTCTTGTGAATGGTAGTTTCAAGTGATTAGGTGAACAATTTCACATTCGTTGATTGTTGTTGTGTTGCTGTTTTCTAAATGAAACTACCGATGTATATGAGAACCGCAAAGATTGCTGTTGAAATTTCAAGCAACTTAAAAAAGCATTCAACGCTGCCACTTGATCATGCCGCAATGACGCTTTCAAAAAGAAATAGCCATTTTTGTTCCCTCGCTCGTTGGGGAAATCAGCGGGAAAACCCATAGACATTTTCTGCTCGTGAGCTCGCTGTACCTTTATTTTGTTTTCAGTTGAATGTCTCGAGTAATATGTCTGCATCGTTGTTCTTACCGCCCGCACCAATAATGCGCTGTTGTAACTTTCTAGATGGATAAAGCTTAACCGCACGAGGAACGTACATATATGCGGTTTCATTCTACATCAGTATGCAATGCGAAAGTCAGCAGCTAACTGGGATAAGACTTCAACAAAAATTTATTTTGCCGTCCACTTGAAATAGTGTCTTCCTGAGAAATCTTGACAGCCACTAATCGTGATCATTATGTCTTGTGGATTATGCGCTGTTCTAAATGGAGGCATGATGATTGAGGCACATAGCTACTATAGATGCTGCGCATGTCATCCCTTCCTTAATGTGAGAGACATCAGTCTCTATTATTATTACGCTTTATGACGGCTTGTTCAGCCATGTTGAATTTTCATTGGTTTTCGGAGACCCTGAAAGGCGATGTTAATAATGTTTTTGTTGTTTTATTTCTTTCCGCAAATTGCTTTAGATATGCTGCATGTAGGAAAATATGGCATTGAGCTGATGGAGTGTCCTTTCTCATCATACAACAACCGCATTCAGCGGATCTATATTCTAACAAAGCTGTGGCGGCCATACATATTGCTGATGTGAAACTTGCAAACGTTGTCTCAAGAATGGATAAGACAACCTCAACTATGAAAATAGATACAGAAGTTTAGCTTTTCTTGTAAAAGATGTGCCCACTTGTAGAGTAACTTTTTTATTATTTGCAAGAATAGAAAGGAAGGTTCGTAAGTTGACAGATGATTAGCGGCTGAAAAGTTTCGCAAATTCCGTGCTAACTATACGTGCAAATTCCCTTCTACTTTTCGCATCTCGCGTCTTTAACACTTCTTCAACACTTTTCGCAACACAGGTCTACAGGGCATGAAGTCCCTGAAGTAGTTTCTCGTCGCGACACATTCCTGTACCTCTTATAAGTTATAGTTGATGTTACACTTCGAACTGAGTTTATTCTGTTTTAATGTGACAATAGCTTCATTAGTTTCTCATTGCGACACATTCCTGTGTCTATAGAAAGCTTCACCTTTTTTCTTAGACTTAGTTCTTCGCCACGTTATTAGCTGACTAGCAAAAAAGCTCACGGAAAGCGGCCAACCAATATGATTGGTCCAAAATTACTGAGATAATTTTCCTTCCTAATATAATGCCACATCGCACCATCTCCAGTATGTCAGGTAAACATTCAAACTTCGCTGTAGCAAGCACAGTCCATAGCTATAAACAAATCCCACCATTTGTAATAATAAATGAAGAATCTGCTGAGCCGTCCAAGGAAGAATGACATAGATATGTTTTCTGGGCTGAGAACAATATTATGTTGCCTGTCCGCTTTACCTGACCGCTGTATTGCTTACAGCTCGTATGTCGACAGAGCGACTTTAGTGCTCGATGGCGGCCCATGATTTTTTGACGCAGCAATGCAAACGTCTGCGAGGGGCTGACGCACAATTTGCTGGGTGGTTTTTTCATCAGGATGTTGCAGAAGTGGATATGCCTCCCCGGTATTATTCTGAACAAATTGCTGACTGAATTTTTAAGTCCACTATTCATTTCATTTAGACGTCGACTGATGTAATGTGTATACAAAAAGCGGCCGCGCCTTTTCCTATCTTGCTTTCGACTCTTGAAATCATTGCATTATGAATTACCTAGGCGTATAGCACTAATGCACAGTAGATTAATTGCTTCGAACATTTAATATCTAATTATCGAAAAGTGCATGTTGCATTACGAGGTCATTCCTTTCACATAGCAATTTTTCCAACCTTTTCATCAATTTCTTCATTACCTGAGCATATTTTCTCGTCTTCTAAGCGTCAGACCTCATTTGTGATTTCAGTCCTATACAGCCACTTTTTATTGCAATCCTTTTCTTTATGTTTTAACTTAAGCCTATCCAAGCTTTTTGCCGTGTCCGTGCAGTACATTTCATCGGAGTACCGACGAAACAAAATTCCCGCTCTATGTTGTTTTTGAGCTGGCATTGGTTATTTTTATAAGAGGTTGGAAATATCGCCCTTAAAATATCTTGGTTATATTTTTAGAAACTAGCGCCGTACGTTGTGTGGTATCCTGTTAACATGCTACATAACAAAGTGAGAGGTTTTAGACATCAAGCCCTCCTATCACCAAAACGGCGGCACCAAAACATCTTTCGCCAGACGCAAATAGCCGCAGCCCTAGATCACTCGAGATATACTTTACTAGACACTACGATGAATTGCATCAAACTTTATCCCCCGAAGACGCGCTTAGCGCGTTATCTTAAACCTGCTTTGGTCATCAAAGTTGCTAACCCTGTATTTTTGCATTCCTAACTGCGGAAGGTCTTCCGAATGAAATCCACATTATGCGAAATTTAGATGGCACTAGGGAAATTAAAAACAGATTGCGTTTGCTAGCAATTTTTTATTCAACGTGAGTAAAGGTCAGCTAGCACGCATTGCATTTCGAGATCTAGAAAGGCTCAACACGCTTTGAGTATTGTTTGTTGCGAAGGGTAATGGGATGGGAGCGAGAAACCGCACCATAAAAAATAGTACTGACGTCGTTAAAAAAGTGGCAAAGAGTTGATTCAGTTGCTCTGCAATAATTGAATAAAATTAACAGGAGGCGTTTGAGATGCATCATCATATCCTTCGCTCGCTCTGTTCCCCACAAATGCACCGAGAAATACACTTGCATGCATCGGTTCGTGATCATTCACATGTCGCAAATTAGGCTTCATCTCATGGTTCAGCTTACAATTCGATATAACTAAACGATCATCTAAAAAGTGACTTTAGCACTGAATTTTGTCATCAGTTCTAAGTGAGCTCGTTGTTTTGTCCATTGCAGTAGTTATGAGCACTGTTCTGAACACCAGCTAATCAAAACTGAGCTGCTGCAGCATTCAAAGGAAACTTTAAATTATAGATCCGACCCACCTTTAGCATATTGAAGATTGCGTCGCTGATGTTGCAACAGAACAACTAAGTGTTTAAGATCACCTCGCCGCGAAAAACAACTCACTTTTCTTAGGGGTCATTATTCCTAAGTAGTCAAGTATAAGATTTGGCTTAAACAGTAATGTGGGGCATCCACAGCTGAAATGCAATAGTGTGCCGTGATTTCCCTATCTGCAGTGGCTAATCGACTGTAGTCTGCTTCCTCTTGAAACCCATCACAGAGATGTTGCTATGGAGGTGCGTATAACAGGTAATATTTGAACGCCGTAAATTTAGGATGTAATCCTATTATGTGAAATTTCTTCCGAGGATCGTGCATTTAATGCTCCCAAGTAATGATACTGGAACATTAATAATGCGACTTTTCCTCGTATTTATTTGCTATGAAATTGCGAATTCTGGAATGTGGTTGCCAAGAGCGCACAGAGGAGTCATTTTCAATAATGAAACGTGATGAGAATTCACTACTGTGAATGATGCAAGTGCTGTGCTCAAGAGAGAAAGTTCAACCACCAACTTCCAACGTTTGTCTTCTTTCAGTTGGTATCGCCTATTATTCGAATTCCCTATATATATATATATATATATATATATATATATATATATATATATATATATATATATATATATATATATATATATATATATATATATATATATATATATATATATATATATATATATATATATATATATATATATATATATATATATATATATATATATATATATATATATATATATATATATATATATATATATATATATATATATATATATATATATATATATATATATATATATATATATATATATATATATATATATATATATATATATATATCGAATGCAATAAAAGCAGTGCGCATTTGATTTCAGTCACATACGTCGCCGAAACGGTATTGTTTCAGCACAGTTGACCTATACAATAAATGCTTAAGCAAAACGTCATACCATAGTGGGTTTTGAAGCATTTTGTGTAATTTCCAGATTGCCCGCTATCTGTTTTATAAAGGGAATGGCCTGCGAAATGGCTAAAACATGTGTGATATCCCGATGCACGGATGTATCAGCGTTCACAGTTGCAGATTTTAATGACGATTTCTCTAAATGCTCGGTTTAGAAATGTAACCAGTCTCTAGTGTGGTTAATCAGTAAGATAAGGCAGTGACAAGGTGATAGAGTTTTTCCCCTAATATTTGAAGGAAGTGTTGTTGGTGTAGCACCACCAGCATATTATTATTTCGATGATAATTTCATATTGTCTAGTTTTGTTTTATACGTCATATGTTGTTTGCCTGTTCACACTTCATATGTATCGTGTTGTCTCTCTTAAGGGAAATTAAGTGAATATTTCTCAATAAGCAGTAAATCAAACTATAAACAAGGTGCGTCCTAATATGTTCCTCTTTGCGTACCACTGAGACTAGAATAATTTGGTCAAAGTGACCCGTTGTATTTAAATAAACCGAATATTCCATTTAATTTACTGCAGGGAAGCGAAAGTGAATGATGAATTTATTAGCCATAGATAATGCGAGTGACAGCCATCCGGCTTTAGTATCATTGATAAAATAACAGGTTTAAAAAAGATATCAATTTCCGGAAGCCGGCGCTTTGCTTTTTTGAGTTTCCTGAAGTTTATAGACTGGAAGTAAGAATCGATGTTGATAAACTGCAAATTATTAGTACAGATAAAAATAATCGCAAATAAAGTGATAAATAACTAGGCACGTGTCATCGAGACGTCCTATGGAACCCTATTTTATTACTCAAAGGTAAGTGTTTGAAGGAATGAAAAGAAAACTGGAGCTGTGAGTTCTTTAAAACGCTTAGATTTCCATGAAATCTTGATGCTAGAAACTATTTCATGAATTTTGCTCACATTTTTTGAACTCATTTATCAGTACTATGTTGAGTCTCAGCAGACCTCTGCTAATAAAATTATATGTTATATATGGCGCTAATTCAACGTAGTATTTATGCAACAAATGATCTGAGCAGCTTTGTAGAGTAGACGAAGGCAATCTTATGCACCGATGAGACGGTTAAAATACGAGGCAAATCGGTATCTGCGATGCGGTTTTCAACTATTATCTATGGTAGATCGCATCGTTTGACGTCATAATTGAAATGTCAACGTAATTAGTTTGTAAAACCGACGATGGAACTAAAATGAAACGATGATTTGGAAGACATTCTCTATAACGGCAGAATAACGGTTATTTAACAATGAATTGAGGCAACAAATCACGAAAGCGTTCTGCGTGAATTATTCAATTGCCTTTCATTACCGATAAGCTTCTTTCGAAGCATTCCTCGAAATGCAATTCAATCCCATTCTTTTATGCACTGGCAATCTACATCATTCTTACCTCTTTTATGTGTTTCTCGAGATCACTTCTTCTACAGCTTCATTCAGCCGGTGGTAGTTACCGTGCAAGCGATCTATAACTTGAGCTAGTTCAATCGCTCTAAATTGCGCCACTGTGGAACGAATATGTTGGGCAAATTTTCATATGATTTCTCTCCTCCATTCGCTTAGCTTCAAACTGTTTTTAACTTCTGTGAGTTGGAGAAAGAATAATTGTAAGGCTACCAAATTTTAGCTGCACTTATTTTGAGATGGACAAAGAAAGGAATAGATTGTCGTTCCACTCGGCAGAAATGTTAGACGCATATACTTGTAGATAAATTGTCAATTATGAATTTACAAATGTTTTCTCTCCGCGGGCTGTTGTACGCTTCCATTGTGAGAGTGGTATGACATTTTCATCCTGAAAATAGTTTGCCTTAGTATTTAAGGAGCTCTCGATACACCAATGTATAATTAATCCCATACTACCCATCAATCATATCTTTAGCAGTCGTGCTACTAAACAAACAGTGTTAACAATCTTTCGTCACTATACTATGCTCCCTCATCTTTTATTTTAATGCATTGATGTTGCGCGAAGGGAGAATTCCCTGGTGAGATTATAACGCACTTATCGTCTCTTTTTTTCTGAGCAGCAAAAGTGACTTTCGCTTCTACAAATAGATGGTTTTATCTTCTTTTTTTTTCTTCATTTTTTTCCTGCTTTGAAGCGCTGGTCAGGATGAACATTCTTCTTGAGACCGTCTTTATTTTCTCTTTTATTTTTCGCACTTTGAAGCATTGAGAAGGGAAATATGAGGGTATCGAAAGTAAGTTGCAAACGCCTTTTGAGTGTTACTTTTATGTCGATATTCTTTTGTAAACGATCGTCTGTTTTGTCAGTACTGATTCGCAAAACAAAAGTGAAAGGAGCTTCGCCTCACAAAGCGAGCACATTGCCAATCATTTCAACAGGAATATTTTCAAGTGAGTTAGATTCCGGAAGTGATTAGGCATAAAATTAGATACAAAAATCATGAGAGAGGGAGTGCGGCATTACTGTTTCAGTTTCAGCTCATCTCCTGGTTGATTTCGCGCCACACTTCACAAAGATTATTTAGATAACATATTGAATTGAGTCACCAATTTCAGTGCTTCCTTTTTATTGGGCTCCATAGAGGCGTATGCAAGACCTATAAGGAGAGGATGCCAGCCACATTTGAGAGCGTCCTCTGTTATGAAAATCTAGAAAGAAGCTAAACATGAAAAAAGTGCAGACGTTTCTTTTGTTTTACGTTCAACTTGAACGAAGTGGTCATCTTTGGAATTGTTCATATGCAGATATTTTCAACGGGAGGGAGGTGTTGGAAGGAGTCGATTAATTCTGCTCTCTCTCTTTTCAAAGCCGTGCGCTGCGGTTTACTAAACATTATGGAGCGCGCTTTATAGATTCCTGTGGAAATGTTTGGTGAAATTGTATGATGCGTGATTACGGTGGCTTGTAGCTAAAGTGATCATTGCGTTCGTTAATTCGCCTCATCTTGTTAGGACGAAACAATCAACGAGCGATCCCCGTTTGCAAGTCCCTTCTCGGTGTTGCCCTAATCGCATCGGTTCTTATTAGAGATTAACAGTGCGAAATGATAAAAGGAACGTTTCGAATTGCTTCTTTTTATATAATTTCTAACAACAAATCTTATACTGCCCTTGGACGAATGCGCATTAATTCACAGACGTTCACTTATTCACAGTTAGTGGTGAATGCCGTTTTGCCGCTTTAGTGCTAAGTAACATTTTTCACACTGAGATTATAATTTGCTTCTTTTTTCTCTTCGCCACATTCGATAAAACGAAACGCCGATTCGTTAACGCTTGACGACAACAGCCTGTGGTCGTCTGCAAGTGAGAGCTCAAACAAAGCTGCTCATTTATTATTAATGTGCTTGCTTTCGGAAAGAAATTGAATACTAAAGCAATTTTGAGAAAGGTATGGTTCATGAAAAGCGCGATGAACACATTCGAGGATCATCCATGAAAATTTCGACCTTAGAGCGTTCGATAAGAATCTGTAACGTATCACTTACATGATCTTCATGCGAATCGAAAATTTGCGCACTGTTGAACAAAACAATCTATATATTTTACGAGCTGATGTGATGCGTGTATAAAAGTTAGCGTGTAAATTTTCATGCAATAATTTTACATGACGAGATGCTTCAAAGCTAGCTCATTGCTTCTGCAAGATTTATTACTGGAGGCAAGCCATACCCTTTTAGTCTCTAATGAATGCGGTTGTACCCGCTACTCCACATGATACGTTTGTATTGTTGTCGCCTCTATGGCAACTTTGTTACAACTGTCTAAGGTTACAAAAAAGACAGCCTCCTTAAATCACAACAATTCCTGTTTTTATGCACTCTGCCAGTTGTTGAATATTTCTTACATTTTGCCTAGTGGTACGAGGAAATGATGCCTTATTTTAGGAGCCAAGGGATAGGAGTTAAAAATTTAATGGTGAGCATGTTTATAGCTTTCTGGAAGTAAGAAGAAAATTTCCTTTTAAAAAAGGGAAACGTACATTGTACGTTCAGGGGAAGGCAGTTGCAAAAGCTGTGGAATTAAAAACTTCCTGAAATGGAAGTTCTTTGTTTCTGGGAAAATGTCTCATTTCTACAACTTTTATTTCCATAATTTTACCTTCTCCCACTTTTTGTGAATATGAATTTGTATATTTGGTGATTAGGCGTTCATTCGTTGTGCCGTTGTGGTACTCATTAAAATTTTCTTCCTCTTCGTCGAGAAGCTGATTCTTTTTTTGAAATTTTCTCTAGGCGCTATTTTAGAGAAATAATTATAGCGCTCCAGTGGTTAGCTAATAAGTTCCCCATATAATGAGTATTCCTCCGCAATATTTATTTCAAAGTGTTTCTCGTTCAAGTTTCGCGTTGTTATTCAACTTGTTCTTTAGCTGTCAACGTATACAATTATCTTTGTAACGGTATAGATTAGATTGTTTTCGATAATTCAAGAAGTAAATATGACAGCAACAACTTCTCTGTACACGGTGGCATTTTCATTGCAGAGTCTGTTCAGTTCAAGTTTTTTCAGTTCACTGCTGTTGCAGCCAACTTTTGAAAATTGAAAAACGCGATTCTTTCATATGAATCGAAAATTGAGATAATGGTTTGTGCTCTTTCCGTCTGATCTAAAATTATCCCATCAAAAATATCGACTGATGAGTGTTTCATTGTCGCAACATTATGAATGAACTGCTCGAAAAAGTTCGCGCTCGCATACCGCTATTAGTGATACCGTCGGTTGCCGATTACTCGTCACTACCTTTGAGAACTCTGAAAAATTTTTAAATATTCAGATAGCATAAAGAATATTTCATAGAACAGATGTTTTGTG
Organism: Ascaris suum; assembly: GCA_013433145.1. Lineage (NCBI taxonomy): Eukaryota > Metazoa > Nematoda > Chromadorea > Rhabditida > Ascarididae > Ascaris > Ascaris suum. The sequence goes on along the minus strand of CM024187.1, from coordinate 13,740,595 downwards.
TGTTATCTACTTTTTCATTTAATTGCAAGTCATGCTGCGGACGTGAAAAGGCCACAGTGTTTGAAAAGAATAATCAAGATGGACTCGAATGTCATGCTATACAGCCACATTTCCACGCAGCGATTAGGTGATAATACTTATTGCTGGAAATCTTTTCTTCACTTAAACGTTCGCTATTTCACGACTCTAAGAATCTGTGATGAGTACAAAACACCGGCATATTTGAATGTATAGTGCATTGCTAGCCGCAAAATGAATAAAGGTTGACAAATGGTAGTTTTCAAACAGAAAACATGGCCATCTAAGCAATTAGATATAAATTGAGAAGAGTACCCAGTACATAAGTCGTTGAAGCATAGTCGTATTTAAGTTCCCGAAATCGACTTCTAGGTGATTATTGCTATCCTTTCCTTGACATAACTGAACTGCACCTGAAAACAAATTAGAAAATTTTCAAGCGTGTACAATGGGAGATTTGAAATAATATATGATTAACTACTAGGAAAGAAGCGCGACTCCTAAACGAGCAATGATTGAAAACTGACAGGAGCAGATCGGTTTCTTTTGATGCACGGATGGGCATCACATTCGCAACTCAACTTTATCAACCGTTGCAAGTGACGCTTTCAGCTAAAGCTCGTATTGTTTTCTTTGTAGAATTTTAAACAACGCAGTGAATGAATCGTTCATGGCCACACGACTAGCTAATATTCATATATCACGCAGCACCACATTGCTCCTTCTGCTACGCCATTAGATACCGAAAAGTTATAATCTCTGAATTGAGTACTCTCATGCTAGTTGTTATCAGCGGTTCGTCGACTCCTCTTTCTTTTATGAATCATTTCGAAGTTCCTATGAAAAAGAATTTTCCGAATATTTCTGCATGTATCTTTCGAATTCAGTGTCTCTGTGATGAATTTTAAAAAGATATCTAGTATGCAAAAAATTGCTGAAAAGTTTCAAATCAACGATTACCTGACACTTGCATTTTGATGAGGTGAGCACGTCTTTCAAATATGATCAGTCATCCGTCGCTGAACGTATTCACATCAATTTTCCTGACTTAGTCATGGATTCATACTGACTTCATGGTGTATTCGAACCAGCTAGAAAGCGTTCAATTTCCGTATAGTTTTTGACGTGTGAATTGTAAGAACGTTTGCAAAACGAGAACTATTTGTAGTTGAATTGCCTACATGGCGACTTGAAGGGATTCGCTGGCAAATATTCTTAGCTCGAAGTACAATTTTAAGCGCACACGTAGAGATTCAATATTCTGTCGTGAGTGTTGCATGTGTTTCGCTTTCCCCATATGATCAGTAGTTATATATGAGATAGTTATTGCTTAGTCACTTCTTCTTAGTGTTCGTGAATTCTCTGTGTGTCGTTCGGAATCGCACTCGGCATTTTCTTCAAAATTTGCATTTGCCGCACGCGATTTTGTCAACGTTGCTGCCAGCTTTATGCACTTTTTCCACTGCTAAAAGATAAGACTAGGTTGTTGGCTTACACCATAATTGGCAGATAATCACTTTTTTGGAAATGTGTTGAAAACACTGAACAGTGGGTGTGAATATCAGTGAATACAACTTAACTGATATTCAAAACGGCATGCATATACAGTGTGCAATCTTTGTATTATTTCATTCTAGTTAACTTTCGACAACAATTGGCAATTGTGCTAGCCACTTGATAGGTCTCAACTTTCTGCGGTCGTTATTATAAACTCTGATTTGGGAATATTTCGAGTTACTTTTTCTTATCAACAGCACTATCTAATCAAGCCATCTTTTCTTTATTTGATGCTCAGTTAGTCGATCTTTACTCAAGAAATGAAACGATTTTGATAGCAATTCCTTTGCTTAGATATATCGATGAGAGGAGACCTTTCACAGATCGTGTATATAGTTTGATATTTGTGAGGTGGTAGTGAATGATTAGTTAGTTTCGTTATTCCTTGATTATATGATTTCATGACGACCAGTACAAATGTGTTCGTTTAAGACTTGAATTTTTTAACGTTGTAGTATCGGGCCACTGCCACCTGCCACAGAGAGTTAGTTCCTTCGGTTAGTTTCTTTTGTGTCCTTCATCAGCAACGAGCCCTTCGGTAAATTCCACCAGCTGCTCCAGTGTGCGTTCATCTGAAATGTCGTAGCATATCAGTTACGCTGTTTTATGTGTTAAAGTCGGTAATTTGAAATGAACGAAGCATTCAAAATTTGCACAGAAGTTCTCTTCATTTCATATGATAAGAGATACGGGCGATTAAACCCGACTCAAGTGCTGTGCTAAAGAACCCGTGCAAATTTTGACGTTTAGAAAAGCGCGCACATCATGTGAGCTCTATCCATTTGAAATCATTGGTATCTAAGAAAACAAAAGTTTCCCAGCGATCACCACGCAATTTTTTTCGAGCATTCCTCATCCTTTTCTTTCCATTATGAAAACAAAAATTTATGCGCAGTGCTTTGCACCGACCGATTGAAATTCTTTGCCCAAACTTTTTCATGAAATTTAATTCGCTAAGATAATTTGACATCAACCTTTATTCAGCCTCTTTTGCAGAGTGTTTCGTTTGCAATATAATTCTTCATTGAGTGCTGTGCCATTCATAGGCCACGTCATAAGTTCGGAGTGACGTAAAGATTAGGAATTTCCGCTTATGGATCGAAAATCACACAAAGCTTCTAATTGCTGTTCAAAGTTATGTGTTTTGCAGGTATATCTAAAAACAAAGCAAACATCACTGTTAAAAGTGATATGCAATATATATATATATATATATATATATATATATATATATATATATATATATATATATATATATATATATATATATATAATGTTTATTTAATGCGTCCGCACATTCATTTTACATATAAGCTCCGTATATTTAATTGCATGCGTTTCCGGTCGTGAGTTGAGGAAAAAAAATTCTACTTTGTGGTTTTCAGGTGTAAAAGGCTTGCTTTTCGGTTAGCGCCAGACAGAATTCGAACCATACTTGCATATTGAGCGACCTATATAACTCAGGGGCATAGGTTACATGAATGGGAGCGGAGCGTATATTGCTGACAGTTTTGTAATAACCGTTATGAAGTTGAGCATGATGACCTTTCAGCTACGGAATTTTTGTCATAGTCTCAATTGTGGCGAAATTTCTTCCGCTCATTACAAAATAGACCGCAAAAAGCCAACGACATTTAATTCTGTCTACTGGTTCTAAAGTGGGTTAGTGCTACACTTCATTATAGAATATTCCGTGGCATTTCCGTCGCTTGTCGCTCAAAACTATTTAGCTATATTTTTCGCTTTCAGGGCAACTTCACCGTAATTTCCTGTAACTGCAACGAAACTAGCATGATTTTTGACAGAACTTGTTGCCCAGCTTTATTTTACTGCACCTTTCATCGAGTCACTGGGAAGAACACTCGGCAGCGAAGGAAAGGTCGTCGCTTTGCAATTCGCGACAAAAGTTTGGCTCAGTGAAATGGCGAAATGGCCAAAGTCGCAAAATTTGGTGCAAACATCAAACCGTGGCTTAATGAAATCACATATGTAGTTTTTGTAATCTATCAAATGAGGTTCTTTTTTCGAAATTTAGAAATACACGCTTAATTTTTCTCCCTATCTCTTCTCTGGAATATTGATGTTTAATAGACTCGCCCTCGGGTAATTTGTCTTCACGACGCGCATAAATCCCACACTATTCTTTAAGAAACCTTCCACGTACCAACACCCGATTCAGCTGACGGGTTTTTCTTCGAGACGTCAAATATAAATGATATCTATCAATTCTGTGGACTATATTATCTTTTTAGCTTATAAACTAAAGACCAAATAACAAATACGACTATTGGAAGTTTGCTCATGGTGAAGCACGATGGGGATCAGTGTCTTGCACTATGGCAAATCTTTAGTAAACACATCTTCGATTGTTGAAAATGGTTCCATCTTTTCTGCCGAAACTCTCATCTTTCTTAGATTGCATAGGTACAACCAACAGATTTTCTCTCGTTGTAGCGGTCCCTCTTGTATAAGATGCACGGTGATGGTGAGAGATAACAATAATAATATATTTGTTGAAGGCGAACACGAGAAGCGACGTTGGAAAAGTATTTTGCTTTTATTTTGCAAAAATACTCAGATTTTCTTCTACTGCTTGTTGCTTCTCGCACTTCCCGCTCAGTATATTCTAGAATGAAAACGATTGCACCGTTCACTCAAAAGACTAAAAATCACAGGAATTAAACGAAATATCAAGTAGAAGAGTCGGTATATATGTTAAATTGAAGCCAAAATGTTGACACTTTGTTGACTTCAAGATAAATGAGTTCAGAAGAACAACTCAGAAAGCGTTCGATGGTATATGTTAAGGAGATTTGGCGTGTAAGCTGAATTTGTAACAAAGAAGCGCGATATTCCTAAAGGGGCGTGAAAAGTGCAACAGCGGGTCGACCTCCTTCACTGCTGCCAGCCGCTTGCTGGCTGTTCAGTATTTTTTTTCTCGCTCGGGCACACTTTATTAATGTCTTCGAACTAATAGACACGCTTGTCTTCGCCTTTCTCTTTTGCTCATTTCCTCTTCTTTCAGATACACTACTGCCGCGCTTAGTATACTCGTTTATTGGCTATACCAGTCGCACATTCATTTAGAGGTGTCAGTTTTTTGTTTATTTTTCATCGTTCACAGCAGTGCTTACTTAGACGTTCCAAAAATAAACCAGTATATGCGGAATTCCTTCACCCGACTATGCAGAAGTCCTACATGTCTTCACGAGCTTAATAAACAGAAGGGATATTCCCGTAAAAGTGGCAACTTCAGAATGTATGCCGTTCGTGCTTGACTCCATGATTCATTTTTCTTTTAAACGGAGCAGTTGAGCTCGTAAGTTTACTTGCTAACATCATCATCGGAAAGTGACGGACTCATAGGTTCTGGTTGCGAATTCTGCTTTTGTCGGTTTGGAATTGTTGAAGGCGCATAAGAAATGATACATGTGGCTGTGGTATGCCAGTCTTGCAATGGTGATGAATCGTAATTTAGTGTAAAGAACCAGCCGTCGTGCTGATGAATCCTGCTGTTAGGCGATAATGCACTACTTCTCTTATAGTGTTGGCAAAGAATTTCTATCGTAGCTTTGATAAGGCACTTGGTCGCGAATTTCTGCTGCGGTTGTACTCATTGCAAAAGGTAATAATCCTTTGATAGTGTTTGAGAGTTCGGAAATGCTCCGCGAGCGGTTCACACTACAAAAATTTTGGTTTCCATCATCAGTGGCTCACGAACGTTTTGCGATGTACTTGGGGAAAGACCGGCAACTAAAGAATAAATGGTCATTACATGGCGAAGTTTTTGCTTACCACCACCGAATCGTTAGTTTTACAAAACATGCCTATGTAAAATAAGCAATATTATCTTATGGCGATGCAAAGATAATATCGTTTATTTTACAGATCATAGCCAACATGAGCTGCCGTCATCTGATGGTACTTGTGAGTTTAAAAAATACTTTGACTTAGCTTTGGTTATTCATACTTGCACGAATTATTTACACATTGGCTCATTACCGATGGAATGAAACTTATCTGTGCTATGATTAACAAGTGCAGAAAGGCACCAAATGAGCTGGAACGACATAAGGTTTTGAATCCCTCTCATCCATCCAACCTTCTAGATGGCTTATGAACAAGAAAATATGCGGAGTAATGCCTTCATACTTGCTATGATCCAGGCACACATATAAATCATCCGTGAAAGGTCGGTTCGTTTGGTGCAATTGATTACCGTGAAATACATGCAAATTTTTTGGCATCTCTGAATATATAAATTTCTTTTCAAAGTCGACAGACCAACACGAAAGAGGGCACGAGCGATCAACCTGTGATGCATATCCGACATAAGTAAATTCTGCAGCATTAATTTCGATGATTCCTGAACCCAGACTGTCAGACACACAAAGAGACGTGCCAGCGCATATAAATCTATACCTGAAAGGCAGGACAACACAGTAGCGTGCTATCGAAGCGCAGATTCGCAAAAGCACAGGTAAACAAGTGGAAAGACCTGTCAGAGGGGTTAATGCAATAAGCAGTTCGCAGTGTGATTCACTAAAACAACCAGTGCCGAAAATCGTCAGCAGAGAATCGAAAACCCGTTATAATGTATTCTTCTTGAACGTGATCCACCAATTGTATGAACCTTTGGCAAAAGATTTGTTTTTCGGAATTTGAGCTGCCCTAGAATTCGCTCAAATTTTAGACGCATACAAACACCTGTAATTCATTGAAAAATCGACTCTTCAATTAAAACAATGATCCGGCAGTCAGCCAATAGCATAGATTATATTCAGCGAATTCCGTGCTTAAAATTCACTAGTTCACCAATCGAAATTACCGTATGCATTAGATATACATATGCACATACGCATCAGCGCGAGGCTAGCCTCATGCGGTATGCGTATGAAAATTGGCGTAAGCTCACAGCAAAAATTGTTTATTTCTGCACTTTATAAAGATTAGTTAATTGAAGAGATAATAAGACGGAGTTGGTTGCAATTATCTAGAAGGTAAATGTGCAAGGAAATACAGGAAATTGAAATTGGTCATGTTGGCTCATTCAAAATAGCAATGTGGCCAAATCTCTTAGAGCACATCAATACACTCTTCAAGGACTTTTTTATATCACTAAGCGATCAATAAGCAAATCGTTTTTGAGGCACTTTAGTGATTTTCCTATGAAGCCCTATGGCATTTTTGTACGGTATATTTGCAATAAAAACGCTGTGTTGACAATTAATTCAATTTTTTAATTATTGGAATGAGTGCTCAACCTTATAGCATATGGCTGAAATATTTCATCAATGAAGCTAGGCGATGATAGATCACTAGATTTTCTAGTTTTTAACACAATTATTCGCTCTCTTCATATATTTTAGAACTCTTTGAATACGAAAGCGTAACTTCTCATGTATAAAAGAATGCCTATGAAAATATGAGAAAAATTTTACTAATTTCATTTTCACCTTTTTCTTCCGGGCGGAAAATGCATTAAGCTGATGGATTGTTCAGTAGATGGCAGAAACTCGATAGGAAATCATTGGAAATCTTCTAATACAATAAGAGATTTTAGCATGAAAAACTTTGCACAGAATTAAATTATTGGTGCAGGATTTCTTCAAATGACGCAGTAATTAATGAGGTATTTGTTTGCCGTAAAGTGTCACTTATGCTCACCTGTATGTATTCGCATTTTAAATTTTCACGCATTCATATCTCAGTGTGCACGCATGCCTTTTGCGTTCCAGAATTTGAAAAAAAAAAAGATTTAGTCTTTATTCATATATTTTTGAGATGATTCACTCAGCAATTCCGATCACATAAACTCGTCTTTTCAAATGCTTGCTATAAACTTGTTCTCTTCAAGTATACTAAAGATAGAGTTATCTGCACCGAAATGATTATTGAGGGAACGTAGTATATTCATTAAAGAAAAAAGGCATCTCAACTTTTAGAGTGTTCCAAATTGACGTTATTTAAGATAGAGATGAAGCTATCTTGCTACTCTTTGAATGTAAACGTTGAGCAATATGTTTCACTCATGCGAATAATATATAGTAAAGAGTGAGTAAACAAATACTGCAAGCACTACGCGTATATGCTTCTATATTTGATAAGCAGCAAGGGTGAAAGTACTGACTAACAGCAAAGGTATGCAAAGTGATCGCCTGTTGCATAGAACAACACAGTCATAAGAATGTAGAACTTCAGATGCGATATCGGTTCTGTGATGACGCTTCTTGCAGTCTGTAAAATGGTTCTGTAGATTTGTCCATTCATATCTGTGAAACACTCCTCACAACCAATCACACATTTGCTGAATGAATATAATACAGCCGTTAAATCTGTAACACATCGTTACATCTGCTTTCAGTTTTTTTCACTAGCAACAAAAGGCAAGAAAGTCGTGCAAACTTCAAGAAAGAATCGCTATAGCTATCGCTAGAGACATGCTAGAGGCTTATAGGAATACACAACAGAATTATAGGAACGTACATTAAAACTCCGCTAAAATACTTATAATACACTGTATGACGCAGAACCGTCAGAAGAATGCTGCAACTTAACAAACATCGTTTTTGTGGTAGATTAACTTGCTTCTACTACGCTTTTTTCGTTGTAAACGATCTGTAGTGATTGAGCTGTCCATCTGCACTTTAGTTTCGACATAAACGCCTGATTTTTGCGCTTTTTATTTATCAGCGCAGGTAAACATTCAGCATTTTCGACTTTGAAATGCAGCAACTGAGGATAACAACAGCAAAGAAAAGCACATTCGTTTTTTACGTCTTAGAATAAGTGCGTTCAACTGAGGTAACGACAGTTCCACACTGTCAGCACAGCTACGATCTTCGAGCATTTTTTAAAGCGAGAATTCTCAGGGTCATAAAACTTCATTGGAGTTTTTTCAGTAGACTGGTGCTGAAACGCTATCTTCATTGCAGCTGTTACCGCTTCAGGCAACAGCAGTAATCTGGAAGCATGATAATGTAACACTAATGCAGCGCATTTTGCGAGTTTTGCACTCGATCTCATATGACCTCACAGTTTCACACAAACTCCATTGACCTAGCGATCTCACTTAATAATGTGCATCCACTTCACTTGTTCTCATTAATGCAAACCAAGTTCAACACAGTGAGTTCCGTTTTGCAGCTTTCGGTTCACCGCCTATGGTAGCAGCAGCGAGTGTTGAAGCATCTCACTATTTAATTTTCTCACTGTTTTTGATCATTAGTTGCTTTTCAGTTTTTGCCACCTGCTGTTCTCCATTCCATCACCTCAACTCTTGAATGGCTTTCTAACCGATCCTTCGCAGTTGCCACTTAGCTGTTCAGGATCATACTTCCTATATGCTTTCAAAAGGAAGAATTGAGTGAACGCTTTTGTCCAACACGCCTCCTTTTTTTGCTGCCAATGAAGCTTTGGATCCCTCAAGTTTGTCTATATTACAGAAGTGTTGGTCAGAAAAAACATCGCCACACAACTTCTTAGCTTGTGTAAAAGCGCACGTCCAGTCGTCTCAGCATGTGATGGGAATACGTGCAAGGTCTTCTCAACTTGAAAGCTCCCACCTTCTCAATAACAATCAAATGTTCCAAGATTTGGTGGCGACCAACTTCAACGGAGCTCAAATGGATAGTTTCGACGTGCGACACACCTATAGAACCATTGATAGCAAAGAAGCGGTGGGTGTCTAATACGGCTAATTTGCACGGATTCCACGCACAAGGTCACTTCGTTCTATGGGGCTTGCTTGGGATGTAACGTGATCCACTTTCATGGACAATTTACGAAAGGAGGTAGCAACAGACATCCGGGTGGCGCCGCTGCTTGCAGTTGGCTACACGGACTCATTCGAGTGACAACACATGGGGATGTGATATGGTATGCTCCTAATACTTTGATCTTTTTGGCAACAACACTTTGGAGCACTGCATCCCGCTAGCGACAACATTCGTCTGATCCGAAGGATGCTTAGTTTCAGACGGTCGTTGCCATTTCAAGATATGGAGCTAGTAGTGAAGGGACCGATACTAGTACTGCAGTAGTACGGAAAACAAGCAGCTGAAAAACTAGCTCTTGGGACGCCTATCGAGAAGAATCACAAGAGTGGGTAGTGGAAATTATAATTGATAGCGGACACGCATCGCTTGCTCGTATACCATGCGAATGCAAAATTGTCGGCTCATCTACCCCCCCTAAAAATAACATCTAATTCGTAGCTAGTATATGCAATTTGTTTTCAAAGACCGGTTATAAAAGCCGTCGCCCCACGATCCTGTCTTGGGTTAAGAGTTCGTCGAAGCACGACTCTACGTTTGGAAGCATCAACAATAGAAATATGAGGTTTACGCCTACATTGATGGAAATAGCTAAATAAAGATTAGTTGCTCACAATATCAACTCTTTGGAATGTGGTTCGCTTAGTGACACATGATAACTTTCGGGACTTCGTACAGTCTGCAGTCCGTTGATATGCTATATTTGGAAAGAGTTAAGCAGTGGTCTATCCATATGCACGATAAGCATGGAGACCGGGAGCGAAGACAGCGGAGAGATTGTCTAGTCCAAACAGTAACTTGCAGTGACTGAAGAACAAGGCAGTAATTTAAGCCGAAAGAGTGGATATTGACGTACACCAAGAAGTGGAAGAAGCCAAGCTGTTGATAACCCCATCTGAACACGCGCTTACTTTGCCGTATTTCACAGTGTAGCAATGAAATTTTTTCCAGGCGTGCAGCCCTATATATATGCCATATCCTTCTCGTCCTATCAGCTGTTTGCTTTCTGGAATCGTAACGTTCCGTCATAAAGGACTTCGCGCCACACCGCTCCCTATCAGCTATATTCAGCTGCTCATCATACAAGCTATAGATAATGGAATTGCGTGCATTGTGTATATTAAACAAATCTGACTGCATCCTCTCAAGCGAGGTATCTTCCAATCGCTTTCGTTTAGTGAAGCCCTCTAACATAGAGGTTGAGCATTAGCAACGGAAAGTAAGCAATGTGGCGTCAACCTGTTGTTTCGATGTGCTAATGTCATGGAAACGAAAACGTCTCCGGACCATCGCATTGTCAATGTCGTTGAAGCCGTATGAGGATATGAAATGTGCAATGGCCGAACGGCCATAATAGACCGTTTAATCGTATTCAGTCTTGATGGATGATTTATGGGAAAATTTTTCGTGGCAGCTGCAGTTCGCCTTTAATATTGCTGATGTCAAAACTTTACTTGCGGTGAAGAGGGAAAATCACGCATTGAAAGTGAAATTTATATAAGCTGGAAAAAAATAAAACCAACAAAATTCGTTCGCCAATGAAAACATGGAAACTTGAAAAAAACAGTATGACGGGCTTTCAACTATACAATGATAAATTATTTTGAGCGGAAGAGGCTTTCAAGTATCGCAAGCAGTATAGTGGACTATGTATGCGACCAATAATCCTCACTGCGAAGGTGGTATATTACGTGTACCTTACGGAAATGCTCTATGCCCTCTATCGCAAGCACTTAAAAAGCAGTTTGTAATTAAAGGCTGTTGAATCCATGCTTCAACAGTGCCAATGCCATTATAGATTATGATCCAGCTCTACGCGAAGACGACGAATTCCGTCATCACCCAATAGCAAAACTGAACTTCAGTTTTAGGAAACATTCATGGCACAGGTTTGGAAGAAACGGAGGTTAACCAACATTTATCATACGATATGTCTGGTTGTCAAGTCTCGATCACCTAGAGAACTTATCGAGATTCATTTGAACAACTTGAAAGACAAGACCGGACCATGCAGAGACCACTGCACTTCCAGATTATTGCGCACAATACGTATCCGGAACGTTGGCATGGGTTCAGCTGCAAAACTTTGCAGGAGCGGCAAATGAGGCTTCTTTTTTTTTTTTTTTTTTTTTTTTTTGAAGTAGTGGAAAGATAGCTACAACACTTTTTTCCGTAGTTGCTAAAAGGGAGATAAATAAGCATTACGTTATCAAAGGAGTAACATCCTCGATGGAACATTACAAAATTAAATTAGTCTAAAGAAACGCCTTGTTTGCTGCATTGCTAAATTAGCGCTGACCTGCTGTTGCAGCATGGAATAAGGCTTTATGTTTAACGGATTTCGACGCTTTGCACAATAAAGGTCTTGAATAGACTAAAGAAAAGCGTTGATCTATCAAACGTAGGAAATCAACAAATCAGCCATAATATGCAGGCTAAGTTCTTGCATGACGGTTCGCTAGAAGCCGTAATTAGCAAAGCAGGGAAAAAAACAAGCGGAAAATGCTGGACAGAACATGCCCTCACCTGAACGAAGGTTGAACCGCGACGCGGCGTAACACTCATCATCGTACTTTGTCACCCTTTTTTATATTTTCAGTTTTATACATTACACCTATATCCCATATGAAAGCTGAATCCCCAAAAATCCCCCAAAAAACACTTCCATAGACCATTTTTGCAACCCACGCTTCTTCGCATCACTAGTTATGGTGACCGGTCGGAATTTCTTTCGGTCGTTAAGCGGCCAAATGCATCAGTTTGCAACTGGAATTCGGCTGAGGCCGAACGCCCCTAGAAAATGTCGGTCATTTTCAGTGAAAAACCAATTTCAATTACAACTGAAAGAACGACTGAGATTGCAGTTCGCAACAGAAATCCGCGATTACTACGCTTAACCAAATCTTGTTCAAAATTTTCTTGTTCATTAATTTGCACTGTTACGGCCATACCGTTAATTCAATCTCTTGAACGACGTTTACTTCATCGCCATTCACTTCTATGCAGTCGCTATATAGTTGGTTTGCATTTCCACCCAATTATCCGAACTTCTGCACCATTTCCCTCACTTAACACCTGTGCGTTTGTTCATAATCGATAAATGCAGCTGGTTAAGACTGTAAAGCCAGTAACTTAAACACAGCGGACAGGACTCTGTAATAATGTGGACAGAGGAATGCCCACATCTTTGTCAATGCCACCTCTGTGCATCTCCCTTCCAAAAAACGAAACGTCTTTACACCTTCTCAAGACTGCTGGCATTATTAGACACAACAGAGCTATCCACATCCGGGCAGCTGCACTCTTCAAGAGGACCACACCACATTTAGCGAAAACTGTCACTCCGTTGGATTCCATGGATCCCACGCCACAAGCATGCCTCGCAGCTTGGTGAAAACATTTATCGAAACCATCCGTTGCCTATCGCAACCGCCATCCCACATACGACAGTCTGCGTTCAGGACATCTCCTATTTTTTGTTACAAACATTTCCACTGGCAATTTTTCATTCCTAGTAATAAAAAATATCTCCATTTTCATGTTGTTATATTAGTCATCCCTCATCAGTTTGCCTTTCAGGTCGGAGTTGTCTTTGTCTTTCAGTCCTTCCAAATATATCCTTCGCACAAACAATAACATTGATAATTATTGCTCTAGAGATATATACTATTGAAAGTCTGTCATTCGGCATTTCCTATACTGGTGAAACTGGCTGATTTTTACATGAACAAATAAATGATCACCTTTGTGATTGAGAAAGTCGCCGTAGCAGATGAGCAGCCCTTCAGTGAAGCATATGTCTAAAAAGCACCGGCTCAGAAGAAACTTGCGGGCGACGAAGTACCAGCACGACACCTCTGGAGTATCCGAGATGCACAACATTTTCACATCTCTGAACTTGCACGAAGATTAGACGTTAAGGGCCTTATTGTGTGTCGATATGTAGTAGTCATTGCACCCCTGTAACATTCAACACCTTTGTTTTTCGCCCCTCGATTTAATCATCCCATTTCATTCCATCATCCGTCATAACCACCGCGTTACTGACTTTATCCTAATTCCCAGTTTTGATAGTTCTGCTACTGCTAATGTTCCTATATTCTAGTTAATCTACTTTCATCTTCTTTCATTTGATATCGATTTGAAAGCCGAAACGTCACACTTATATACAAGATATTTTTATGCGCTATTTGATGTGCTCATATTGGAGCGATCATATGATGGTACCAAACTGCTTAAAGCGTTCACTTGTCTAACAACACTGCTATTGCTTACATTACTTTCAATTTTCCATCCCCTTTTGACCCCCCCCCCCCTTCTATTTTAAAGTTGTTTCCTGCTCCGTTCGGATCTCTTCACTTTTCGCTGACTTCTCTCTCATTTGAGGTGCTATGCATCGACCTGCACGCTTCTTTGCGTCAAATTCTCTCAACGGGACTGTAGATCCTCTCGTCATCGTCTCCCGATCACTTTTATGAACGCTGAATTCAGGGGGTGTGACGTCATTGAGATGCTGCATACTAGTTGTTACATCACTGTTCCTCTACTGTTCGGAGGTTGTGCTTGGATTGTTAGGTGCTACATCTTGTGTTACTACAGGTGATTTTTAGGTATGGATTACAGAGGAACGCGAAGTAGAAGCGCATAAAGGGAGCGTAGAGCTGTGCGCCGTGGCAGCGCCATTCACCGATCAGCATGTGCGTCAATGAGAGTGCGTATTCGCTCGCTAGCGCTACTGAAGCGAGTGCCGCTCGTGACGTTGGCATCAACTGCACCGGCACTAAGGTTATTTTTCTCCGAAGCCGAATTCTCTGATGTTTAGGGAAACTGAAGCCGAATTTATTAGAAAGTCCCGAAATCTGAACATTCTACTGGGGCATTTTTCACCATTATAATGCCACAAATGATGATGCCCGATTCTCCATTTATAGCACCCTCACATTATAAGACGAAAAAAGTATTGTTCATCATACTAGTGCAATTTTATGTACCAATCATTTTCTTCCGTTCTACAAGTTGCAGTTGGCCAATTTCCGTTCGTTCATCTGTAATGATATTTTAGTTGATCTTCAAGGTCATGCTGTCTGCTGTTGACCCTCGGGAGACAGTAAAATTTCAACGAGAATTTTTCTTATTGTATTTCTCTAAATTTGGATTGACGTTAAATTTGTTGAAATTCAGCATTTAAAAAACCTCCCCTATCATTAAAGAAAACATTTAATGGTTTAACACCTCATATTTCTTTCTCTTTGGAGGTCGGAAAGGTCTGTTAACGCTGTGATTTCCCATCTACCTTACCTTTTCTTGCTTACTTTATTTCATTTACACTCTTCCACTTCTCATTCCTTCATCGAAGTGGTCCATTTATTCCTGAATTCCTTTATGCATTTTAAAAAGTCAGTTTTTATGGCTGGATTTCACTGCAAAAATTTCTTCTGTCGTGAGTTTAGCGCCTTAAATAAAGCACTACACTTTTTCGGTGGATTTGATTAGGAACAAGAGTGGGATATTTAGCGAAGACTTTCTACAGCAATTTTATATGCTGCACAATGCCCTTTGTTAAGCAATGACATATTAATGAACATGGCATTGTGCGCCTTACGCAGAAGCATGGCGGGACAATAGCCAGTTACACCCTGATTTACTACATCTCTTGCTAGTCAGCAGTCGTTTTGTTTTGCACTGTGGACGGCAGATACATGAACACATCTGTACCAGCTATATTGCCTTAAGATAAACAGAAGGCTGAGTAGCTCTATGGGGACTATTTCAAGTGATTTAACCCCAACCTCGCAGCATCCCAAATTTTGATGTGGTCCTTAACGTGGCTCTGTAGCCCTTACACATGAGCGTTGCAGCTCAGGCGTCGAGGTCTGCCCACATACGCCGTCGTTGTGAAGAGAGTTAAGCAGTCTAAACTAGAGTTTCGATTGTTGGATAATATTAATGCACCATGAATTTGCTGCAAGTGTAACTGCATTCCGAAAATTCCAAAGCTACAGTGCCCACAAACGATAACGGCTGCGTGAGTGTGGGGTGGAGGATTTTCGAGAGTAGCCATAACCTAGTAAATAAAGAAAAATGGCCGCTTGAGAAATGACTGCAAAAATGTTGCATGATGAAAATTGCTTATACATACAGGAGAGGTGAAAAGATCGCAAGGTGAAACCCCGATTATCCCAAATGAGCCATCATTGTAATGTTTCCATTTCTTAATGCCAAAAATGATACACATACCTAAGAGGATGGCGCACCCCATCTTCACGAAGTAAATTCCTTCAGACGTATGGGCACAGCACAGACCGGCTATTCATAAGCTCTTTGAAGAGGGTAGAACTATCACAGCTGTACTACTGCCGCCGAATTACCGTCAAATAACTAGAATGTGTTTTACATTCGTGCATTCGTATGCATTTTCAGGCACTGACAGATCTGATAATTACTCGACTTGTTTTTGGCATCGCTTATATGCTGATTTTTACCCTCGCTGTTTCCGGTAACTCGCTTGTCGTTTATGTGGTTATCAACAATAAAACGATGCAAACGGTCACCAATATTTTTATAACTAATTTGGCTATATCCGATCTTTTAGTGAACTTCACGTTAGTTTTCCTCTTATTGATTCACTTTCAGGCCGCCAGTAAATGTTTTCATTTTTGTCATTCAGGTCGGTTTTAGCAGTGATTTGGAAGAGTAAGTGGCATAATCCCATTTGTTAATGACGAATGGAATCGGTGACTTTTCTCCGTGAAGGAGAAGAGTAGAGAGGAGAGGGGAGAGACGGGTGTTATGTCAGAAGTATTCTGTTGCTTGTCCATCAAATGCCTCGAGGGATATGAGGTGCGCTGTTGAGAAGCGCAGGCGTATTGCAAAGGAATAAAGCGAAGTAAGAAATCAATTCAACTTTAGGTAGCAATGATGTATTTGGCCTCACTAAAATTAGTTGCTTACTTGTCGACAAGCAGCGTAAACATATCAACCTTTATCTGACTCATTTTATTCATCTCTGCAGTATAACGAGTGTTTATTCTCTTGGAATATTCACATCAAGGAATATCTAAAAACAGATATGCCATCTTGGCAGCTAGAATGTGCTGTTTAAAATGTCGGAATATTTACTTCCTTTACGAACGATAGGTAAGGGTGATGGCTGAGGCAAATTTTGTTTGAAATTTTTGTGGACGCTGCAGTAAGGACCGCATCCTGTGCTGTTCGTAAATTGAAAATTTAGGGGGATATATTCTAAGAAGGCAGCGGGATAAGGTGACTCACAACGCAAGTGAAATTTGTACTATTAACGGAGAGATACTACAGATGCCTACTTTATAGTATGTGCTATTTGAGGCCTATTTCTTGAACGTGTAGATCTACGGAATTTTTAACACAGGAACCTTTGGCAATTATGTAGCACATGATGCCATCGTTGGCCGTATGTAGAAAAATTTCCTAGAGGTAGAAACACTTCCAAAGTAGGACCAACGCTACCCACTCAAGCAACGCAAGAAGGGTAAAAGCGAAATTCCTGTGTTTCAATAAGAAAGTGAATGAAGCTTATGCTGTGAACAAGAAAGGAAGACAGTAAGCTGGAATTTTTTCCTTACGCTTATGCTTCATCGCTTGGAGGACTCAGAGACATTTGCAACCCGAGTCAAGCATGTAAATTTCTGCCCACCCTTGCTGATTTTGCTCCAAAAAGGCGGCCTTGCTTTTTTAGTTTATTGAAGATTGAATTATATTTTGTTAAAACAAAAAAATCAACCGGTTTCACTGAAATCCACTTGCTGCGGTAGAAATACTCATCTCCTGAATGCTAATTAATGGAATATTCTTTGCACCTACGCTGTATGTTGGAAGCCGATTTCACATTTGCATTGCTTTACATGCCAATATTGTCTGCTTAGCGTTTGACACCACCTCTTGATGTAGTTTTTGCAATGCGTCAACCGCTGCAGAAAATGAGCGGAAGTGAAGCAGTAATGTTCAGTTTATTGACAGTGCCTGGTGCAGTTGTATTTGCGAATAAGAGTTTTTGTGAGCAATCTCTATCATTTTATTAGTCGTTGGCTATCTTAAAGCTCGCTCACAGAGCAGCCATGCATTGTTCGAGTGCCGCTGTGCAGATAAAATTCTTTGGGGACTGAAGTGCTCATTCGTTTAGTGTGATTCGCGGCGAGCAAGTTGCTCGAGTTTAAATGGTCCCTTTACTTTCACCCACTTTTGCAACGAGCTTTCGAAAAAAAATTCTTTACTTTCATCTCATCAAAATTTCATTCCTTTCTTTCTTTCCTCAGAATTATGGTTTTCTCATACGTCTTCCTCCACCTTTCCTCTAACCTTTGATTATACTGAGTCTAATCAGTGGAATTCGTTTTTTTTCCTGCACTCGGAAATGCTTTTTTTCATGCTGTTTCGAACATGTGGTTGCTTAGTTCTTTATTTTTTTGTCACATTGCATGGTCCGATGGTTGAGGACAATATCAGATGTCGTAACAGGCTGCATCTACACAAATTCTGACAAGTCGCACAACAGTGTGATCGACTAGCATGACAACAAAAAAATGCAGAAAGTCTCCAATTTCGTGCTTTTTGTGACAAACTGCTTAGCCGTAGTCAAAAACCATGATAACACATGAGCGACACTATGAAGCATTTCGATCGCGGAGGAAACTTTAGAGTTTACGATTTACCTGTGCCTGCTTCCTGATAAGCCCTACCTCGAGATTGTTGTGTGAAAATAGTACCTCACCTGCAAATGCTCTCAACCATCGCACAGGCTAGCGCTTCTCTGTCCAACTGCTGATCCACCCTATTCACTAATCTGAGAGGACACTTCCATTTCAACACTATTACTTATGCTAACAAGGCTTTTTGTTCCCTGAAACGACTAATTGTTGAAACGAAGTTGTCGCAAGAGTTCGCGTGGATCCCCCGAGGTCAGAGTTCCTATTCTAATAAACAGAAAACTGGCTTAGCAATGGGCGATAATAAGGACGCTAGCCAAATTTTTTCGTGATATGTTGCCAACGGTTAAGCGAACTTTTGATCTTCTGCATTAACAAATTTATTGCTTTAGTCACGCTCACACCTCTTTCTTTGTTCTTTGTTGAAGAAAATTCAGTCAGGGGAAGTTCTGGAGGGATTGGATGAACTAACATCGAAATGAGACAGGTACCTTTGATTAATGTACATGCGAAGGAACTTTTTGTCACATTTCTGGTAAGGTAACTCACACTCTCGTGCTGGAGTCAAAATCTGGACCTAGCTTTCCACTTTCCGTTGAGTGCACTTAGATTTCTTTCTTGTCCTGTTTTCAAGTTGCTTCCTCACTTATTCTCATTCACTGCAGCATTCAAATAGTCAGCTTTGATTACAGAAGTTTATCCACACTCACTCAATCGAACTGATGTCCGTTGCGCTCGTCACTGAGTTGGGACCGAATTGGCGATACAAGTGTTTAAACGTTTCGTGCGGTTTCCATGACTTCTAAATCAGCAAGTAAAAAAAAAAAATCATTAAAATGATACGTCAACGCATGCTCCTTTTTTTGAAGTTCACATTTCGCCTTTCTGAAGCATAACGTTGTCCAGGAAAATGTGTTTGAAAAGTTCGAAGGAATTTGGGAAAGTCTTCCTGGGCGAAGGAAAATGTTCTAGAATAAAGTAAGTTTTTGTCTTTAAAATGCACGAATTTTTACAAATGTCCGGTACCAATACTTTAGCTGTACTACATTGTCAGCACCGATAGCCGTGCCCGAAGATGACTTGATGTATTGCCGCTGACGGTCATACAACGCACGAGTTGAATGTGGCCAGTAAGATGTGGGTTGAGCACTGGGCCTGGAGTTTGATAGTAGTAGCAGTTTTGCATCGTCTCGATGATAAATACTCTTTATTGTGCATTCTCTTTGGTGAGCTTCACGCTTAACGAGGACATCTGATACTCCAAGGCCACAAGGACTTATCGCATTAATTCATTTACGTACATCTAGTTAGTGCTCACTAAGAGACCAATGGATGCACCGCATTCTCTTTTCACATTTTGAAACATTTCCACTGATTTATGCAGATTTCTGTAGGCAGTTTTTGCTTCGAAACGCGACAATAAACAGAGCAGAAACATCTGATTTGATACTCAGGAAGGGTAGTTCTGCGAGCTCATGGTTGTGCACCACTGCTGAATTAACTAGCTCACGACAGCGTTGGGCAGATTGGCTTCCGGGGGTTGATCGTTTATAAAGATGTACCTTATTTGTTATGTTGAATGACGAAGAGGTGCTCTGAAGTATTGAATATATCCCGTAAATATTTCGTATGTAGGTTCTACTGTATTGTAAGCTTCATAAAAGCAATCTCATTTTCAACATTGAACGCATTAAATGGCGTTTGAGCTAGAAATACACTTCTTCCACTGAATTTAAAGTGTCGAAACTACCTCTTTTAACCTTCAATAAGTGCAAATTTTTATTAACCGTTCTTATTTCTCCACATCTTGCCTCCAGTTATTCTGATCGACAATGAGTGAGGAAAGTTGATAGGCATTTCTTTGGCTTCATTAAATGAGGCGGCAAGGGTTGAACCGATCAGCCAATGCGGCGTATGGTAATCATGTAAGGTAGAACAGTCACTTTATATATCAGGCAGGAATAGTGTGCCGTACGAAGTCAGAGAAGCTCAAGAGCATACAGGCAGATCAAACGACTGCTCATCATATGTCTTGAGGCCAGCCTGAGCCAGAATAGAGATGGTATAAAAGGGATTTATGTGCTCATGTATTCGTTCCAGCTTCTAGACTGATCTTAAGGCCGAGTGGGCCTACATGTGGCCGTTGGAGTGCGAGAGGTGGTTAGCGGCAGCGCGGAGTTCGACTATGGGAAAGTGCCGACGATCGAAGAGCGTGCAGATCGAGTAAACTGCGGAGACAACACAGGTATAAGGGCGAAGAGTTTATCACGTTTATACAACAAGGTAACAAACAAGTAGGAACTCGTTCACAAAGATGGCTTCGGTCCTCGGCATGCTCCCGTAGTCGAACTCCGGCGAACTCCACGCTGCCGCTAACCACCTCTCGCACTCTAACGGCCACATAGACCCACTCGGCCTTAAGATCAGTCTGGAAGCTGGGACGAATACATGGATACACCAATCGCTTTTATACTATCCTGATTCTGCCTCAGGCTAGTCTTATAGCCCATGCTGAGCAGGCGTTTGATCTGCATCTATGTTCTTGACCTTTTTTGATTTACTTTGCACGCGCACTATTCCCGCTTGATCTATAGCAGGCTGGTCTACTAGCAGTCATGTATCTTCGTATTTGCCTACACGACTCCATATAACCAAAAACAGGATTGCATTCAAATTGGTTTGCAATCTTGTCTTATACGAAAATACTTCCACGTGATGTTTTTTTGCAACCTTGTGGAAGCTTGAATGATCACATCTAAAACAAACAGTGGAATAGATGCCACTATCATCTTTCACTAATTTCATACTGCGCTTTTTTGATTGTTTTGCTGTCCATATTTCATATTCTTTTGCCTTATATGGTTTCATATTTGTCTACTAGCTCCATGTTAATATAATGAAATGATAGAGTACTTTGCTAGATACCTCATAAAATAGTGATCTTGATTCCAGGAACTTGTAATTTGATAAAGCTATTAAACTTTTTGCTGCATGGACCGATATTTAAAAAAAAAAGGAAGAAAACAAAACCGGCTTGCGAGTTGAATTATGCTTCTGTGATAGCGATGAAAGCTAGTGTATTTAACGTCTAGTGTTACTACATTTGGCACTGAGCTCATCCAATAAAGAGCTAGCCTTGATAATATGAATATTGCAGCTCGTTATGGCTGACTCCGGTCTATACGTATGTGGGACACTGGATCTGGGGTGGATGGCTATGTTACGGACTGCCGCTATTCCAGGGCACATCCATCTTCATATCAACACTCACTCTTATGGCAATTGCGATCGATCGCTACTTCGTGATCGTGCATCATAGTAGTAGTCCAAACGTTAACGATCACATGAGCATGCCAGTAAAGTTTATATTGCATTCTTTCTGGAGTATTTTGGTTGGTTTTCGGGTCGGTGACAATGTCGTTCAGAGCGGAAATGCGGAATGTGGACTTCCAAGTGACGATATAGTTCGATTGAACAGGATTCTCAGATTTGAAAGATTTATCACTCTGAGCCGTCTTCAGCAAAACCTTAACCTTCATGTTCATTTCGCATTTATTGGTTTAGTGAAGACGTTGTGGAAGAATGATGCAACACAGTTTCATTCCTTGACTATTTTCGCCAGTTTTCTTTTCGAAGCAGTAAGTTATGGAAAGTGTCGAGCTTTTTTCTGGTCTATATGAATTACGCTCAAAAGCATATGTTTTCAGGTTTGTATCGCAATAATTACCCTTATTTGGACTGTATCTCTTTTACTTGTAATGCCTTACGCCGTTCATATGCGGATGACTTATATTCCAAGGCCTTGCGAGTTTTGGCTATGCATAGAGGATTGGGCTATGGAGGATTTAAAAAGCATGTATGGCGTCATAGTCATGGCGCTTCAGGTATATTCTCTTCTAAACTCCATTTAAAGGCGAATTATGTTCTGCTGAAAGCGCTTGTTTGAACAGTTCCAATAGCTTTCAAGACAAGAAAACAGTTTCGTATCCAGACGACAAGAGGGTGACTTAATCCTCGGGCAACATATGACGTATATATATTAAAAAAAAATGATATATATATATATATATATATATACTCATTATATATATATATATATATATATATATATATATATATATACATAAACTCTTTTACTGTTTCTCTCTATTGATTGCATTTCCTTTGCAGTACTGCAATCCTTTCCCCGATCTACGGAAATCCTGACTTTGGGCTTAGACAGTTGTTATTTCTTTCCCTGCGGTGTCATACATGTCACGGCCTAAGCTAAGCCAGATAGTATCATTTTTATCTCAGCTCTTCTTAACAGTACTGTGACTACTACAACCCATTTAGAAGTTCTTTGTGTCTTTTCGGAAGGGATTTCTCTCAAGTCCTTCGTTAAATTTTTTCTAAAGTTCTTTCATTAGAGCTGAAAAGGTCATAACACAGTAATGGTGAGTGAATGCAAAATCACTGAGCAATAAACTCTGTGTAGGGCGTCAGCAGTTTTGAATGAGGCACAAATTATTAAAAACTTTTTCAAGTCAATAATTATTGAAGATGTGGAATAAGAGATGCTCTTGCCGCTCTCCATTCATCTTGTATGTAGATATTGTGATGCATTGCTTTCCTCATATTCATGCGTAGTATGTGATCTGTATATAGCATGCAATATTCCAACTTACTGTGAAATCTATGTGATCGGGATGCCAGCTAAGAACGATTATTCATTTCTCGCCTATCGATGTCTTCATGATATGTCGCAGTATGAAATTTCGTTCCAAACTCGCCATTGAAACTAGCATATTTTACTGCATTTCAATGATCGTACGAGATTTCGCTCGCAATCGAAAAAACGCTGTGAAATGATATTTTGATACATAGACGTGATCGACGAGCGATTAAGTTTTATGCATTCATTTTCCTTTTCATTTCAGTTTCTCGTGCCTTTCGTCATAATTGGCTTTAGCTATATTCAAATTTGGAATTTTCTTAATAATCGCAATTCGATGGTTTCGCAAAGGGAATCTGAATATGAAAATGCTCGAAAGAAGCGACTTTTGAGGATGTTAATTATAATGGTCGTTGTTTTTGGTATATGTTGGTTCCCATTCAACTTACTGTAAGTTCTCTATCCATTTCGTTGAAGAGTGTGCCGTATGTAATTGTAACACTGAAATTGCTCGCAAAAGAGCTTCATTCTTCCTATTGAAACGATTATTTCTATCCTTATAAATGATTGTTGTTTGCGTTTTTTAGTTTTATTGGTAAAGCAGCTTTCGTTTCTACTGTATTTCCTTTTCTCCTTTTTTCTGCACATTAAGCATACTAAAATTGTTTCCCTTTCTTCTATCTCCTGTTTCCCTTTTCCATCCGTTCTAAAAGAAGATTGTGAAATTTCACCGAGGGGTTAATATTTTTAATGGATCACCTCCTTGGCTTTTTTCTGCTCCAACTATCCGACCTTAATAAGCTGTGAATGTGTCTGATTCAGGTATGACATTGATGGGCACATTTTTCTTTTACAGTCCTCTTATTTTAAAACATGATAGAAGTGGAAAGTGCCGTTTAAAGTGAGCGACAATGAGTGAAATATCACCTTAAACTGCCATCGCTTTGCGTTAATCGGGAAATATCCTCGTTTTGGCTCGAGGTTATTTGCTATCCGGCGAAGTAGTCTGTTTTTGACAGAAATGAAATGAGGTCGCTAAGCATATTGATTACTCAGGAAATTTCTTTCAATTGTTGCGCTCAAGCTGAAATTCATTTTTGCATAAGACAAGAATTTTAGGCCTCGTTTTAAGGGAATTCGACTGCTTTTCCAATTGTTCGACTAAAGCTTGAGAAATGCGACAATTGTATTACGCTTGAATCTAAGCCACAATCTAATCGCTTCTGTTTTGTCTCGCATTCATTTAGCGGGAGGGAAAATATAGCAGCTCTCACCGGAGACTTCTCTTGACTGCCTAAATAACGTAATCTATGTGGGTGGAGGGGGGTGAGGGGAAAGATCGTTTCGATTCCCGATGATCAAGGAGGTACGGCCTCACACAATGAAAGAAGACAGGAGTATAATATACTAAGACTACTGCTTTTCATTATTCCGGTAGCGTTTTTTCGTATGTGTCATTGGACACTAATAAGTTTCACTGCTGTCAGAAGAAGAAAAACGAATAGTTTTCTAGGAATATTCTCCGGGATCTGCATCTCGACAGCTCTATTAAACCCTACTTCAGCTTTTTATTTCTGTCAGCACACGTCATTAGCATGACGGCAACGTGCTGGAATCCAATTGTGTACGCATGGATGAATGACGCTTTCCGCGAGCGTTTTGTTGCGGCTGTGCCGTTTTTGAGTCGGTGGTTTATATCCGGTTAGCTGAACAACTTATTTGTTTGTTTTCTTTCATTTCTACTCAGCATTTTCGGATTGATTTCGATGCGCTTAATCCCTGCAGCCATTATCGGGCTTGATTGTGACTTAAATTCGACATCGTATTTCCTATCGACGCTGTGCTTTTATATATCCGCTGCAGCTATCTGTGCTCGAATCATAGGTTGACAGAACTTATCGAATTCAAATTTCGAGGTGTCTGCTAGTAACACATTGACATGATTTTATTAAAGAGGTCAGAAATAGGGATGGTAGAGAAGAGTGAATGGGATTTATAATAGAGCGTTAGATAATTCGTCCTTAGGCACTGCGTCGACCGCATTTTTAGATGACAGTTTTTGCGGTAACTTCAGGTAAAATTGGTCGCCACAATCCCATACTTGTTGTGAAGATGAAAAGCATTGTTTTAGTGTGCGCTTCAGTCCGATTCATAAGCTTGCGTTATTGACAGCGGTCAGTGCATGAATGAGGATTCCGAATTGAATACATCATTCAGTCGCCTTTCAGCATTTTCATTCTCCACCAAAATTACTCTTCTGTTGCAACGTGTTTTTACTAGCTAAGTTTACTTCCCAAAGTATAGTAATCGTATTATCAGTGTTTTTACTCCGCAAAGAAGACTGACTGGACGCAGTAGGTCTTTCCGTTCATCCGTTCGCGTATTTCGATCTAACGACTTACTGTACCGACCCGACTTTACGAGTTTTATAGGACAGGTACCCAGGCCAGTTCTTAGCTGATTTTCCAGAAACTGCTCCCTATTGCCTGGCTATGTTGCCTTATGAGTCATCAGATTTCCCCGTTTTTGGAACTTGGCCCTTGATGAGTGCTGGACGGCGGGGAACATAATTGATTTTCTACAGCAGCGTTTTTTGCGAAAGCGAGACTGCATTGTGAATGCGTTCATCACTCCGCCCGCTTGTTTCGTCAGTCCATTCCCCCGTTTTCAATTTGAAGAAAGCGCGCACTTTGCCGTACCTAGTAGGCCTGCTTTCTAAGTAGACATACCTATCGTTTGTTCTATAAGTCGACTTATTTCCTCAAGTTTGCTTTTTCAAGGTCGCAGGAGTCGACCGCGGGTCCTAACAAATTGTGAGTTAGCAAATGAACGCTCGAAATTATATACAACCCCAAGCGAACGCATCTCGGAGGCTGTTTTGAAACCTCTCACTGATCACAGGCCCTCGGTGAATACTGGCAGTTCGAACGAGAATCCCGGTTGCAGTAGGTGGAACTATAATAGCTTATGTGTCTCCAACGGCCATCCGAGGTACGTCGACTATTCTCTTTATTGAATTGTTTATCGAAGAAAACCACGCTGAAGGTAATAGAGTGACCCTTTTTCATGGATGCTACCAAGTGATATTAGATTTCTCTGCTGTTTTTCGCTGTTGTGATGCATATAGGAATGGTTGATGCGCCTAGTTCGTTCGTAAAGCATCTAGTAGTCGCAGTCAAGCGATAGAACGGTGTAGTCGAACTTTAGACGAAATTTTCCACCGCCTGTTATTATTCCATAGTTGATAGTACGTGGGCGGTGAATACGAAAGCCCGAGCATAGATGATGTGGTTTAAATTCTTCAAATCCTGTGGGACGATCGAGAGAGTTCTATTAAGCTTTATTATCACGGCTGCTACATAGCAACGCACTCTTCTGACAAAAACATCGAAGAACGGCTCTTCTGACATTTTGTTATTCTGAGCATACAGGTTCATTTGAAAAGAATATTTCGCAAAACTATTTTTTTTTCTGAATATATATATATATATATATATATATATATATATATATATATATATATATATATATATAGCACTAAAATACGGTAGCTGCTATCGCTTCATTTGACATGGATAAGTGATGTGCTTACTTTTTTCAGTTGCATAAATGAAGCATTTGGCAAGCTCGACTTGTTAGAGTTGACAGCAGCTGAAGTTTTTACAGATTTGCATCGCTATTTTGAACTTGATCCTAGTGAAATTAGAACGCATTATTTGCGTTAACATTAAAGCAAAGAAACACCTCCCACATTTTCGCTCATATTTCTACGCCTATTTGACGTATTTCTTAACGAGAATGGTTTAATGTTGTCAAATTTATAAGTTATTTGCCTTTTATTGAAACAGTCTTTTGCATCTGAAGTTTTTCATTGTTTACATCGCACACGATATTGCTTATCACTTTTGCAAAGATCAACTTGATAGAATAACGCAGGCATTTACAGATTACCGGAGAATCCGAAAAGCTTAAACGCTGAGGATTCTTTGTGCCCTAAAGAGGCTAAGGACTGGAAGTGCGCATTGAAGGTGGAGCAGCCTGTCGCTGAGTGTGACGTCAAGTGTACAAACAGAGCGCGCTTAACGTATAGCTCGAGTTCAGCACTTGACAAGTTACGCGGAGAGCATGCACCGTGCACCCGGTTTTTATCGCTTGATGGCGGCAGCCGTTCGGCATTTCCGCCTACGAAGGACGACGCTACAAGAAGGTGGACCACCAACGATCAGCGAACCCATTTTGAAATGAAAACGTGTGTGGTTTAGAGCTCTTTCCCGTCTGCCATCTATTCATTACCTTGCATTTTGCTGGATCTTTCTTCTCAAACGCTGTCTAAAAACTTGCTCAAGTGGCCGTAATTTCTTGGCTTCACAAATCGATTTCTCGAAAGTGGCGTGAATAAATTCTCCAATTTCTAAGATGTCGGTATCATTTTAAAACCATAAAATACAGCTTATATGTACCAAAGTGGGTCTATCACAGCCTCAAATCAGAGGCCTTACAAGCTAATGCTTCATTCATACTGCTTCACTGCTTCACTTCTTTTCTCTTCTTCCTTTGCATTCTTTTCCATCTTGTACCATGTGTTTCTTAAAGGAAATTTGTAAAGACCCGCTCATCTCTGCTTTACCCACCTCATAACTTTGTATATGGATTGCGACGTTGGCATCGTGAGATGATAAGCACTCTTGATAAAAAAGTTCTGAAATTCATATTTAAGCGATGCGACGATTGTTACGGGAATAATGCAGTATGATAGGGGATTTTTGATTGCTTTCCACTAATCGCACTGCTGTTTTATTTGCTTTATTTTTGTTGCATATTTTTTGTTAATTCTTCGTCATTAAAGAGATATATTGTGCAGACTTTTGGAGCTTTTTAAAAACTCTCTTGTCGAGTAATACTTCATATATGGAAGAGTGTAGATCGAATTTCACTCTCAAAACTCAAGCAAATAATTGCAACTTCCTGAAGTGCGCGTTTACAAAAGTTGTTGGTCGGAATTGCAAGAGAGGAAAGATAAAAGCGGTCCTAGGTAAAAGTTGAGCATGCGCAATGCTGGGATAAGCAAATTGCTACAAGGTGAAACTAGTTGTACACCTTGACAATCACTTCAAAGCTCTCAAAAAGTTGGAACAATTGTTTTGGTTTCAGGAAATCGGCCACTCGCTTTCTGATGTCAGCTTCACAATTTTTGCACTCCACTAAGTCAGAGTGTGTTGACGGAAAGATACCAACATAAAGGCGCATATGCAATTCATCTGCATTAGTATAACTTTAAATAAACTATCATTTGGATATGCTGCTATTTCATCTCAAACAGCAAACATTCTGCCATCGAAGCTTCGCAGAAAACACGCATTCAGTTATTTTATATAATATCAGAATTGTGAAGAACATCTGCATTGTTCACATTCTGGAATGTTTAAGCGTTGTACCATTCAATCCCTCGCTTCCATTTTCCTTCACAGTGAAAGATTACCATCTTGTGCACATCACGAGTATCGATGCTAAAACCTAGGATATTGATGGCATTGTTAAACAATATCGTTCTCTAGTGGATTGATAGTTTTCAAAAGTATCGTTGGTGGTTTTCAAAAGATCCACTAATTCAGCTCCGCTCAGCTATGAGATCTAATTTCTAATTCAGCTTCAAAAGATCTAATTTCCAGTTTTACGTAGCAAGCGAATAGCACGCATCTGCACGCTTCTGCTTTAGGGCATACTTTGCGATCGAAGTTGGTAATGTGCGAAATGCATCTTTCTTAATTTTATGTCGTCTGAGCACTCATTTATGAAAATTTTCTTGCAAATTGGAGATGCATCCCACTTCTTTCTACCAAACTTTGGCGAATTTTATGCGTCAGGTGAAGCGCAGATGTAGCTGTGAGAATACTCGTAACTTCAAGAGGTATCGATTTGAAGCCGTCGTGTGCACCTCGCATTTACTAGAACAATCGCCAATAAGGTCTTAGGTAATGCGTAGCTCTTTCGATATATCATATTCACTTATATTTTTCAATATATTTCAGTGAATTTTCGCTCCGATTTATATGCACATAAATGTGCAGATAATGAAAGAATTGCTCGAATGATTTTTGTTTGCAGCGAAGAGAATAGGGCTAATTCCGCAAAAATCTCAACGTGGAAAAAAATAGGGATTTCGACTTTCGAACTAATTCAATGTCGCGTAAGCCGGCAACGTCGTACACAGACATCATAAAAGCATTTCTTAGCCGTCGTCGACCAACATTCATTGTGTGCTTTTGCATGCTAATTCAGGAATAATCAAGAAGCGTTTAATTAGATGTACCATAAATTGTGTGTCATTTTTGAGATATACTTTTAAAAAAAAGAATTCCTGTTTGTATATTTATGAGTGTAGAGGGAAAAAACTTTTAGAGGTTTTTGTTCAGATCGTTTATGGATTGCGTAAAAATGTATTTTACCAAAATTGACAAAATAAATGTAGTTTAATCCACAAGAAACATGACTTTGATTTCGTGGAAGTGTTCAATTGATGTGAACGATAAAGCATATCGTACAGAGTTTATTTGAACACATAATGATTATTTTGCAATACGCTTCTTAAATGCGTCAAAGGTTTCAAAGGTTCTGAATGTAAACGCAGCATGCAAACATAGCGAAACGATTCGAAAGCAGACAATTAGCAGCTCTATTATGCAAATGAATAGAAATATCTGCGAGCTCCGTAACGACCTGAAAATAGTAATTTGTTGATAGCTGTGAATAATTTCTGCACAAATTGATTCCTTTTCTCTGCCATAACTTCTCCCATAGCTGTTGCAAACTAGTACTTTTTAAGTAAGCCAATTTACACAACTTTGTAAGACATATATAAATCGATGTTACAATACTGTAGTTTTCATTTTACCACCTACCTTTTGCGCATGGATTAAGCATCATAATAGTCTACCGGTGCAATTTTGTTTCACCCACCAACTACACGAAGGAAAGAAGCGGTGGTCCTACTAGCAGCGTTTTATGATATGCCCTGATATGCGAGGAAATCTCCCCTATCGCACAGTCCCAAATTCTCGTCGTTCAACTTCAGAGTTCGAAGAATTCAGTTCCATTTGAAGGTCTTCTCATCAGTAATACTGATGAAGAATCCCTCTAACATTTTAAGGTCCCTACTGAAGTGCACCACTTTTGGAATTTTACATTTTTGTAGGGAATTTTTCCATTCAAAATGTTTTATGGAACATCTCCCAAAAGAAAAAGTCGATGCCTTACCTGCTGGCAGATAGACATCATTCCAATCTTTTGCTCGTCTTCCTAGTGCCGATGGCTCGATCCAGTACTTATCAAGTGTTTTGAAGTCAACCAGTCCTGCAAATTTCATCTAATATTTCATCAGTGATGCTTTGAACATTCTGTTTTAAAAATTATAAATGAACACATAGGATGCGCATTTGTATTGTCAATCCACATACGAATTGTTGAGCCAACAATGTGAATGAATCTGAGTGTAGAGGTTGCAAAATGGCAATCCATCCCTTGGACGGAAAACAGCGAGAAGCGCCCCAACTGCAAACTTCCAGGTGTTCCATTTGTACCTTATAACAATGCAAAGTTGTATTACCTTCTCTGTACATTTGTATCGCACGTTTGACGTTTATACGGTCGAGGTGCCAAGGTTGCCAGTTGTTCCACAACGGTCGGTCGTAGTTTGGATCACGATATCGTCTCCAGTAAACTGGATTTAGCCAATCCGTATACCACTTGTAGCGAGACCTAGCCTTCCATACAGATTAAAATCCTGTCAGGTGCTTCAGACATAGTCCCTACAGTTCCAAAACAATTGTGGCGGGAATACAAATGAAGAGGAAATTTAGAAGGGGGGAAGGAGGAGAATATAAATTTGTAAAGAAACGATAGAAAGGGTGATTTTAAGAAACCAAAGTGGCACAATCTCCTCCGTGGGAGGATTTTAGGTGAGTGCGAAGTTGTGTGTCCATTTTTTCAATCCGTTCTTTCTGCTCATCTCAACGAAAAACAAAAAACGAATATTCGGTTGTAGCTTCGTCGAATTAGAAGAACACTTTTTAAGTTGCATAGTGATATAAGATATAATAGTACTCGCGAGTACAATACATGGTTTATTAAATACGAGAATGAAGTTACCAAAAAGCAGGGTAGCGGAAACCAAGACTGCGTGGAATCGGATCGGTATTGAGATAGCGTCTTGCAGTGAACCTGTAGACTGGCCAGTACACCGGTGCATAGAAATACATCCTATCGTACCAGTAGTCGTCTAACTGAACTGTAGACGATTACTTGGAAACTAACAACCGAAAATTTAAGCTAAAAGTTCTTATCTTTATATCCTATATTCTATAGCCGATGCGACGTTGGGCAGCGTTATGTCGTCATTAATGTTCTATACATGTTGTACTTAACTTCTATCAAAATAACTCAAAACAATCCACAAACCGTCTTTTTTTTTGATCCCATAGCTACACTCAGTGATCAGCTTCAGTCTAGTCCTTTCGAGAATTTGATTGGAGTTTAAGTTTTACTCCTAACAACCGTAAGTTTGTCAAATCATGAGTGCTAGCGCTAAATATTTTAGGGATTTTGTATTATCAGTACTGCAAATTGGCTTACAGTTAACGTTTTTAGAAGTCGCATGATTTCCATTTCATTTATATTCTCCTATTAATTCGTGAAGGATGCGGGACTTCAAAACAGCATCGAATATCTGTCTGAAGCATCATGACTTCCGTTCAATTCACCATTATCATTATTTCACAAGCCGTGGTTATCATTGGAGAATAAACCTTGAGCAGAAGCACAAATTTCTGTAGGAAAGGAATTGCGGTCTGAATATCTTTTTGGAGCTTTCCTTTTCTTGTTTGCTTAAGATCCTTCTCTAATGCAGCAAACGAGACTATCATTTTACATGGACAGATGAAAATAATGTTTTGAAAACTCCTACTATATCCCAGTCGCGACGATATTTGTAGAGGGTCGACGGGCCATGTGCATCGCTGACGTAATAGGAATCCAAATTCGGAACGGAGCACACTCTGCAGTTATGTTTAATAAATTTTTCGGTTAACGTCATTCCGCTTATTTTCCCCTAAACACCACTCTAGTTGAACTTTAAGCTGTATCTTTACCTGCAAATTATAACAGCTCAGTGGTTTGATGGTCAGTACTTCGAAGCTTCCAGAGCTTGTTCATAATTTCTTCTTCATTACTGACTATAAATTACAATTTTGCCAAAAATGATTCATTAGACTTTGATTGCCAAAGTTTGTAATGCTCACAATGCTCTTTTTATTTAAATAGCCAACCACCACAAATAACGTTTTATATTTTGCGCATTTTATGAGAACGTGTTTTATTATGGCATGAAAGCCGTTACGATGTCTCACTCGTGTCGTTGTCGCGCTTCTACCACCAATTTGTGAGATACTCTAGAAGCTTGCTGCAAAGATACTTGTCTGAGGTAGGTTGAAGCGGTAATACAGTTCTGCCGTTTGATTTGGGACCGCTTAAGGCACAAAAAAAAGTGAAAGAAACCTTGTAAGAGTGGCGACATCTCCATAACGTTCGACAGAGCGCGACCGTGGTAGACAAATCGACGATCGCGCCCTATATATCGGAAAGTTTGACATGTCTGAAACGGTCAGTTCGTCACCAACAAATGGACACAATTTCCGACGTGCAAATGGCACTATTTCTGGAAACGAGAGTGCTTTTAAAGAGCATTAGCATGCTAAACATGGATGGTGGCAAAATTAACGAACTATACTGACATAGACGAAGAGTGGCGCGTTTCATGCCCAAAGTAAGCGACCTCGTAATAGCGTTGGAGATTGCTGCAGTGCCTACCTTGTTGCTTGAAAGAATGAACCTTTGACATCGCCATTGAAATGTAAGGCATTGAACAGTTAAAAGACCTATTAAAAATGCTAACTAATGATTTAAGAAATTATTTAGCCACCGGTCTACTAAAATCATCAGATTCCTTTTTTGAATTAGCTCAGTTATGGAATAACTAGATGGACACAATGAAGCAACAAAATTTGACACTGGTACATCCAGATAATAAAGGATTTGTAGTACAAAATAAACTCATTTGAAAGTGGTTAGCCTATATTTTGGCCAGCATGTTAAACGATCGCTCAAATGCATCAGGCATCAGCAGTTAAATGAATAAAGACTTAGGTGTGCATCGCTCGAATCAATCACGAACGCTTTATTGCAATACATTTGATAGGTTAGGAGAAGACTAGCGTATCTTATGCTGAAGAAATTTTCATATGCGTTGATGCATAACTTTCTTAGAAATGAACTGTGAAGCATTCTTTTACCATTTACTATTTATACTGTTCATGGCTAAATTGCATTTTTCAGTTCTTTCCTTCGAAAGTTGAGTTAAAGGTTATATTATATCTGATTATTATATTATATTACCACTTGATGGACAAAATGAGTGAGCCGAATGTGTGGCCCAGTCTTCTGTTCATCGAACAACTCAAGAAGATTTTGAAAGATGTCATGATTGACTTAGTTTAAAGAGTACCTCTGACACACCGTACTGCATTACTGATACATAATTTGACCTACTGGCAACAAAAATGACCCTGTATTACGTAAATTGATTGTTCCATGCATAAAGGTAACAAAACTTGTCCTCCAGGTTGAATGCAATCTCCTATTCATTAGAGGTAAGAAAACGAGTATTAAACAAAGTGCTGGAAATGGAAGATGGCCGCATCCACAAAAGAACCAAGACCGAGCAAGTGTTGCTTTTGAGTTGAACATTGAACGTTGTTCGCTTATACCACACTCTTCCAAGTAGAGGGGACGGCTATTGCTGACGGAGTGAAGGTGTAGCCTACTGGCCCGCAGGCAGTTCAAGATGTGGCTCTCATCGGCGCACACCGAGCATCGCCTGCCGATCGGTGCTGAAAATAAAATAACGCAGCTAACAAGTGCGTGTCCTGTAAGAAGGCTCATTTAGTGGTGCGTCGAAAAGCGCTGCTCTAGGGCCAGCCACGAAAGCTTAACACCTACGCTCAGCCCACGATCTTTGCAAGAAGCAGGCAGGCATGGCAATGAGCTATACTGAATGAATTGCTGGCTAACTGTTCTCAGCTGACGATATCTACAACTCTCCAATAGGTGTTAGAAGTCCTCATTTTTTCTCGATTCAAAGACGCCGCCATCTTGGCAATTTGTTGAACCTTACTCCGTAAGTGAATAATTCTTCTCACTTATTAGATGCACAGAGTGTCAAGCCTGCTCAAGGAATGCGTTGTAATGTGTTTTTGCTAATTCCACTAAAAGGAACTGATAATTGCAGCTTTTATTGTTCTGCAAAAAATTTAAATGACGTATAAAGTAATCATAGGCATCCCCTCATTATTCATAAATCATTAAACAAATTTATTGTAGTAATGAGTGTAGTAACTTTTTATAGTGGTGGATTCGCTATAGTTTTCTTTCGCTAAAAGTATTATAAATAAATGATGCAAGTGCGATATAAGGCTGTATAAGTTTTGATATCCTCCACAGGTGCCGAATTTGTTGAGAGAAGTTTTTAGATGTTAATGTGGCCAAAACGTGGGAAGCAATCGAGCAAATTGTTGATTCGTGCAACGTTTCGGGTAAAGCAGCGTGGTGCAAAATTAGAATTTTGAGTCCGCGAGAGGAAGGGATGGCATCAAGGAGTAATGCGTAGCCATGAGGATCGGAGTGCAAAAGAGGGAGAAAAAAATGTAAGGAACAATTGCCGACGGTATCCTCGCTAATGACCTTCTGCTGCTTCTCCGAGATTCCGCCAGGATCTGCTAGGGAACCGGTCAGAGATCGGGGATCCTGGACCACATGAGTGCAAAGGCTGTCAGATTATACATATTCCAAACTCATTCATCGACAACCTCGACAGATGATATCGTGTCTACAGCCAGCGCTTTGCCAATGTCAACAACTGCACCTCGACTGATTGCATATCAGTCTGCTTAATGCGGAATCAACACATACCTCTAGCGCCACACTGCCGAGACAAAGTGAGCGAAATTCATTCGATTTTGTGTGATGCGATGGTGTCAGCAGAAAATTCTGTTTTTTGGCTAGCACGTTGAGCTAAAACATGGAAAATCTTGAAATCTATTTCCTTTGCGCCACCCTATAATTTTAAAAGTGATAAGGCTGTTTAATAGCAATCCTGTATTTTAAGAAATTTTTGACCGCCGTTCAGCAAACTGCATGTTACCCTAAGAGCCTTTGCTCCCTTGAGTACAAAGCATTATTTGGTTTCACGCCTGTAGGACAGAAATTTTTGATTTGCCATTGATAGGCCGGAAGTTTTTCTCTATAGTGTTTGAAGCTGGTGCGAAAGTGGAAATTTTCCATTCCGAGCTGCCCAGAAAAGTAAGAAGTTGAGGCAACAATTTTAGTTACTCGTTGTCACCAAGGTAATAAGTAGTGATTCAAACGGCTTTAAAATCCACACTCGCCGTACTGAGAGATGTGTGGTCTATACGTTTCCACCTATTAAGAAACAAATTTTGAAACATTTATGATTTTGAGTCGAAATCGTTTTTGTTGAATATGACTTTCTTTACCACTGTCTGTACACCAAGAAAATGTTTCACAGCTCAGATTCAAGCGACTTAAACATTTGCGCATTACTCCTCGATAAACAAGTGCTCATTAAATCCTCGGAACAAAGTGGCAGCCATATGGTGCTCTTCCTACCTCTTTCAGTTTTTATGTGACTCATTTACATCGCAAAGAACTCGACTTGTACACAGACTGCCGCATGTATTAGACCCCTTGATGCAGTTAGAGCCATTATCTTTGTAAATTCTTGAGGCCACAGAACGAAACAAATCGCATTTGACAAGAATGCGGTGTTGATGCAACGTTTATTAATCGATTGCACATGACATCTACGCTCTCTTCATTATATGCTCTTGTAGGTCCTATGTGCTCCTGTAAGTGCTGCGTACTACATACACAATAGAATTTTATTTTCGTTATTGTCGCAGGAAAATCTAACAACTGACCGCTTCTCACTGAGTGCGAGGTGTAGGTGCGACCTAGCAAGATCGCTTCTGATTCTGGCTAGAAAAACCATCGAAGGACGGGAAAGTTTTTCAGCGCATTTCCGAGAAATATAACTTTTAGTTGACAGATGTCGATAGCAATTGAACGTCATCACTTCAGGCCTTTAGCTGTGAATAAGCATCCGATAGAACTTAATGAACTTGTTGAAATGCGCCTTGCAATTTTATGAAACAGGAAAGTGCTAAAAGGAACATATGAACTACATCATGAAATATCTGTTTCAATCGTCGTCAACATTATAATAGCCATTAATCGTTTACTGTTAGAAGGAAATTCCTGCATACCACTCCATCACGTTCTTTCGTTCAGCGATGCCTTGATGCGTAGACAATGGTTAGATGCATGATAGCAAAGAATCGCTCTGGCAGTGTCGTTTATTAAATTCACACAGCATCTTCTTACATAGCAAAATAGCAGGAAAATTCGCATAGCAGCTTTTTTTTTTTTCTAAACACGTCGAAGTTACGAGGTCCACCTCGTGGCGTATTGCCGACCAACCTGCTCGACGGTGGTTGGCGTATATACTCGGTCCTTTACGTCCCACGAATAAAGTTGACGCCAGTCCTAGTAGTACCAGTACTTCAAAAGTTTTGTTGAATGCACGGTTTTATTGATTTTATGTAATAAATTCATTCATCCATATGCTACCAATAATGGCTATTCAAGTCTTACATTCGTAGTGTGGATGGGCAATCTGACAGCTTCAGAATGAATTTCGAGAGCAATCTGTAGGAAAGGATTGATAAGAGGCCATGTGCAGCGATGTAGATTTGTCTGGCCAATTGCAACTTTTTAAGTCATTCATGCCACCAGAGTGCTAAAAACTATTTATTCGTTTTATCATTCGAAAAACTGGATCTGAGCACCACTATGCAGTTAGTGAACTCGATGTCCGAACCATCATTTACTTGCTGGCCGTTTGCCTCACTCACCCTTAAGAACTGTTTTTGGCGTGATACATAAAAGTAGTACTGTGTACAACAACATTGTTTTGGAAATCGTGGACAGTGAGAGAAGTGAAAGAGCCAGTCGACTTCTGAACTTCTTGTTTGTGTTTTTCTGTTTCTCGCGAAGTGTTGCAAAATTTCTAAGCGAAAATGAGATGGAACATTACCTATTCAATACGAACGATGAGGGAAGTACTGGTATGGTTGAATGTTTGTGAATTTTGCTCCTCCCAGCTCCTAAATTATGTCCTATAAACGCAGAAAAAACTAGAATTTGTGTCGCAACATAGACTGTTTAATGTGGAAGAAATGACAAGAGGGAAGATTAAACTGACATTTTGAAGAAACAGTAATGCTCAACTGGCGCTCATCATTACAGGATGCTCTCAAGGTTCCTGGCACATGCTTTGAACTTTATAAATAAGGAGAACGAATGAACAGCTCATTATAGGGTGTAGCTAAATGCTTATGGAGATGCGAGAGTACTGGTGAACTGTAAATTGGAAGACGAAACTTGTGGCTGCGGAACGGTATACCTGAACTTCAAAAGTCTTTATTTACGATTAATCTTTTCAAAAGAGCTTGGCTGCCAAAACGTTCTTTTACTGTAAAAATCTGAAGGCTGTTACCAAATAAAGACAATGCTGTAATTTTTGTTTTGGAGCCGAGGCAAACAAGTCTACAAAAAATGATATGGACAAGCGACCTTATTGAAGTGTTTCTCAGAGGAACCTCTTATCTAAATCAACTGCAGTACCAACCTTGAAGCGCCGGTCCCAGTAGCTTGGCGTCAGCCAGTAACGATCCACTGTTGAATAGGGCACAAGACCTAGACGATACAGTGACAATCCACGATTCAACGACGAGTACCACGTATCAAACGCAGATGAGCGATAAGGCAAGTAGATAGAGCGGAAATATGAATCGTATGACGGGTCATAATATCTGCGATAGTAGTAAGAAGGGTAGTCGTAATCGTACCTTAAAATTGCGAGAACGCTGATCAGCTGAATTAGATGAGACCAGGAAAATTCATTTTCAGAGTTGTTTTTCATCTGTTCACCACATTTCTGCACATAAACGCTCCGTCACTAGGGAGCTATTGTAGTGAAAGAATTGCGTAAATGCCAAAACAATGGAAGAAAACACTCATCCTCAGCTGCACTGAATAAAGTAGAACACGTCATGCACCTCAAGTATGATAGTTTTAGGCAAAAGTATGGGAGTTGAAACACGAGCCTGTTTGAATCGGTTGCTTCATTCTTACATCGCTTTTACCGACTGAATAAATAGCGACTGTGCTTTGCAATCGCCAGCAGCTAGGCGTAAGGTAAACCCCATGTTTAAAACCATTCTGTTTGATTTTGTTCTGTATTAAGTAGATTAGAAGCGCAAAAACGACGAAGTTATGCAGATAGCTCTCCTAACGTCGTTAGAAATCCCAAGAGAACTCCTTCCCTGAAAGCGAAGACCTTAACTCATTCGAGCATGATAAATATAAAGAAATTGCAAACCAGTAGCCCTTATATCTCGTCCAGTAGTGATAAGGCCAGCTCCAGTAGTAAGGGTTTGGGAGATAGTCGCTGTAGTAGTATCTGCGGGGGAAGAATGTGCTCTTGTATAGAGGACTGAAGTAATAATACCTGTCGTACCAATAATCGTCGTACTGAAATAACCCCTTGTTTTAACGAGTAATGAATTTTACATCTGCTCACTTAGCATCTGAAATGCAAAACCGCTTCTAAAATTCCCATTCCCATATTGGACGTCAAACGCAAGATGCTCTGACATGCGTCAGCTGTTGTCTTGATTTCTCAAATTGCACGACTGGTTTTCAATTTATTTATCTAATATAAACTAAGGACTCATTCGCTTCATTTAAGCTGTTTTACAGCGCCCATCTCTAGGCTAAGCGCCGGAGGCAGCAGACCGCGTTAACGGCGGAGTTTTTTGGAACATGAATGAAAGATGGGCTAGAGATCGGCATACACTAGGCGCTTTTGCATGTCCGTCAAGACTTTCCAACCGATTGCATAAATACTCAAAAACTACATTAGGGCACTTAATTATGCACGAGTTTTCATGTATCTGATGATGGCATGTCGCACGTTCTGAAGCGATGTCGCTTCAAAAGACCGAAACTTCTTTCATACTTAGCGCGAATTTTCCGAATAAACTTCAAATTTTCCTCAGAAAGCAATGAGCAATGCTGATTATCTTCATGACCCTCTCATTACCGAGCCGTTTTCTATACTGGAGAGTTCCTCATAGGAAGATTTTTTTGAAAAACTGCATTTGATTTTTTCACGAATACTAATATAAGTGCTGATCAATAAGCAGGAAAATGGCTTTAGAACTCTTCTCTCTCTCATCGACCATGCAGCAGTATTTCATGATTCCGCTTTCTCTGACTCCCAACTTTAAAATACAGTAGATAAACGAAAGGATATTTCAAACAAAGATTTGGTGTGCAGTATCGTCCCACAAATCTGTTCCTTCACAAGTATGCATTAGCAAGGCGCATTGAGACAATTTTATATCTCTGCCCACGTGCAGATGTTAGTGTAAGCTAACTGGCTATCGACCAACATTTGCTCGCTAGGAATGGGTTGGGTGAGACGGAGGAAGGAGAAGTGATATAAGGCCACCACGAGGATGAAATTGCTTTCTTGACTGCACGAATGGGCAGGGAGAAGAAGCCCTCATCCTAATGGGATTCCGTATCCATTAGGGGTCGTGAGACACAGTTCTATGTCATTATGCAATAAACTCATGGTACATTAATAGCAAAAAGCGATATTATACAATAATTGCACAGTGATAATAATCAACGGCGGTAACCAATAATGTGCATCAGTTTCCGACTGACTTTACGATAAATGTTGGCGGAATCGACAAAGCGAACGTGGAAGACACACAAAAAAATTTACTAGGTGTTTTCGTAAGCTCATCTACATTTATTAGAGAGAAGCGCGAAAGACGGATTAACAGTGAAGAGCAAGCTTATAATTGATTGGAGGTGAAGTGGAGGACCTCGTTTCATTCCATGTCTCTTTCTTGTAAATTTGAATGAAATTTACACAAGTGTCAAACTTTAATAAAGAGAATTGCGAACGAATTCACTCGTTCATTAAAAACTAGGAAATTGAGCATGCAAGAATCCTTCGGAAATTACAAATGACTGTTGTTGAAAGAGGCAGTTTTCGAAGTGAAACTAGTACAATTAATCTTACAGCATTCAGCGATAACTGTTCTTACAATTGTTTTGCTATCCATCTATTTGCAACGAACTATTCCTAACCGGAAACCTCATGATTACATTCAGTTAATGCGCTTACTGCTAAAGTTAGGGCGGCCAAATTGAATAAAACGATAACAGCTGTCATAGCTCACCAGACTGTAGTCCCTGTAAAAGCGGTGGGGCCAGTGCGGTCTGTACTTGTAGCTACTACTGATGTATCTCGTAAAATCCGGTACTGATCTCGCACGAGTTAGCTGCAAAAATACGACATGAACAATGGAACAATTGCAATGCACTGCTCACATGGAATTTTTAATTTGTTCTTTGCTGGTGTTGGCAACATTGTGGACATTCCAGATTAAAAGGATGTCCTATCTCACCATAAATGGCTTTATAGCTGTTAAAAATGCCTAATAATCATCGGAATAAAAGGTTTTGGCATCTGAAGAAAGTATTTGATCAGCACTGAGAAAGGAACGCATTCAACTAACGAGGAGGGTAGCTGGTCTTTCTAACGAACGGGAGCGTAACACAACGGCTGAGCGAGCACGAGTTAGACTATAATCGCCCATCGTTTCGATCTCAGCGGTTAAGTTCGATCTAAGCGACTCCACTTCGAGATGTGCAGGCGACGAGCCGACGACCGCCGATAGCCGAATTCGCAGTGTTTACCGGCCAACGGCTTTAGCTTGCTCGGCTGGTATTTTAGCGAGCGCCCAACATGCACCAAAATAGTTGCCACCTCTCAGTGAAGCAGCACAGCTTAACACCCTCCGACAGCTGAGTGCTATCTCGCGAAGCGCCACGTCAGGAAGGAGACTTACGAAGCGAAGCGGCGGTCGCAGGAGTTGTGCGTGCGGTAGCCGCAGCTCGAGCTGCAGCTGTTTTTCAGCATCAGCCGTCAACAAGCAGCTTTGTAGATCACGTAAATTTCCTCACATTCAGCACCTCATCAAAGGGCAGCATGCCCCCGATACGCGAAACATGCGTTCAGTAGGGTTCAAGTACCACTGTCCAGCAATGCTATTTTCCATCGTCAATTTTTCTGCTCTCACGCACAGACAATTAGAAATATTCATCAGTGCACCTTTCAAATAGTGACTGCAGAGTAAACATGAACCCACTGGATGATCGTCCTTCCGCTCAGCAGCTCCAGTTGTGAATATTCCATCCTCCAGTATGAAATATCTCTCTAATGATTCCTCATAGTCTTTGTAGGATACACATGAATAATAATTCTCCGGGACATTTAAGGAACAAACAACCATGAGAGACGTGGATGTAATTAGATAAATAAAATATCCGATGGAAACAATAAGGATGGCAGAGGTGCAATATATAAGGGAATAGAGTCGTTCTCATGGTATACACCGACGGATCATGCTAAGCATACGCTAATGCAATTTATTCTCTGTAGCAGTAAGTGCATAAAGGAAAAAGTTCAACCCAATGAACGTAAAGCTTGTTTCTTTTTGCGAATATTTCCTTTCTGCGCAGAAATTTCCTTGCAAAGAGGCAGACAACGCATTCCCACAAAAAACAACGCTTTGCAAGAACGTTCGTAAAGCTCTTCCCACAAAATGCCGAAAGAAATAAAAATACTGGATGAAATCTCTCATGAAAAAGGCACTGGGATCAATTTATTACATTATCTGTGGCATTTTTTCTAAATATTGCGTCGATCTGCAGAATTTGGATGCACAAAGAAAACGCTAATAAAATACTGGTAAAGTATGTTCTAACATTGATAAAAAGTGCGCCATTTTCCGTTCATCGCAAACTGCCTCATATTTGAAAGAGTAATCCCATAGCTATATGCCTATCAATAACATGCTTTATTACGAAATTTTTAATACATAAGATTCTAAAGCTTTCTAAAGCTTATTGAGGGCAACTTCGTTTTTATGCTTTATGCTTTCTTTATGCCAGAGAAAGTGGCAAAATCAACGATGAGTAGTTCGCGTGCCGATAGCACATCGTGAAAGGGGTATCCGTATCAGCTGTTCGAGAAGCAGATACTCGCCTGCGAACATTTCATGCGATAAACAAGAATTTAAGGCACATCACGCGAACAGCGCTGATTACGTCCACGATTAATCCCTGTTTATCTTCCATCTTCTGCGACATCAACAATGCGTGAATCAGTTACATATCATTTCCAGCCTTTTGCTAAATTTTTATATGACATTTTTACGTGCCGCCATCCCCGCAAG
This sequence comes from Ascaris suum, assembly GCA_013433145.1. Classification (NCBI taxonomy): domain Eukaryota; kingdom Metazoa; phylum Nematoda; class Chromadorea; order Rhabditida; family Ascarididae; genus Ascaris; species Ascaris suum. Next base: position 13,698,402 of record CM024187.1, on the reverse strand, counting down.
GTTTCAGCAAAACCTCCAGTAAGTTAACAGATATCACAAGGGTGGAATCCTTGCATGTGCACCCAAACCCCCTATATATCCAATAGGGCTATAGGAACTAATTACCTATAAAACCGTATGGTACAGATCATGAGCATTTCCCGCAAGTCGTAAGGATTTCCGGAGAAATGCAGACGTTTAGTACAAAGTTGACAACATTTCCTTAAAGAACTATAGAAAACCCCAAAGAATTCGCTAAGAACCTGATAGATTCCATAGAAAGTTTGTAGTGATTCTTCGAAGACCGTTAAAAAGATCCTTAGAAAGCTGCGGGATAAGCTATGAATTGGCAAAAGTTCCCAAGAAACGCTACAGCTTGCCTGCGATAACTTCACAATCACTTCTTTCCGAACGTCACATTTGCAAAGCGCTGTAATAGTGAAGTTTGAGTATTTTGGCGTTGTTAGGAATAAAAAAGCCACCGTTAACCGGTAACCGTTGGCAACAGAAACGTGTGTTCAGTCGTACAACGTGTATTTCAAACGTGCACGTCAAATGTCACGGAAGAAAGCCGTCCCACGAGATACAGCCAAGGATATCATTCTTGGATTGGCGTAATTTTTTTCCTTTTTGTTATTTCCACAAAACTCATCTCAAATTCCGCTCCCTTCAGTAAAACCACTAAAAGCAAGAACTTTCTTTTTTCGCCACACTCACAGCTGCAAAGAAAGGAGCGGGAAATATCGCTTACTGGCTTATCGTCAGAGCAGTTGCGAAATTTCATCCAATGAAATTATAACTCAAACCTCCTTATCCAGAACCTCCTAAACGATTCTTGCTCTAACGGAATCTCTAATGAACATAGCTTTAGCTAGGAAATTCCATGACAACAGTTTTCTTCATCCTTTGCTTTGTTACGTTGAGGTTGTGCCTGTGCTCTTCTTTTGTACGTATGGGCTCGTATGTACAGGTGCTTGTGCACGTGCGTGTGCAGATTGTGTACGCGTGCGCACATACCTCGTTATATGTGCGTGTGCGGGGATGTGTGCTTGAGAAGATGCAAGTTTGCTTATGTGTGCTTGCACATATGCATGGATACTTGTATAAGGCTACTCGGCAGCTTCAAGTCTAGGAGTCATTGAGGCCAGAGTTGTAAAATTTAGTGGCTATCCATGCAGCAACGTTTTCTTTGAGCCATCAATACGGCGCCATGAGCAATTAGATGAGTCAAAAATTTGCTGGCATTTTAAGACAGCACAGAGAGCCTTTCACCGGGAAGGCTTCATTTTATAATCGGTCGAATCGGAATAACGAGTCGTTAGTAAATTAAAAGTGGTTGATTCAGTCAAAACATGAATGCACGGTTACACATCTTTTATTATTTGTCGGCATGCTTCTCTAAGTCGTTTTCAAGGACAACATGCTGTCAAAGAAGTTGACTCTTCTTTGCACTGGAATGCCTTACTGACAAAAAAAAAGAAGAGTTTGAATGCATAGGTGTTTCGCCGAAGCACCTCAATAAAATACATTTTGTTCAAGACCGTCCGGAGCCGGTCCACGAGAACCAAGAGAGGGCATCGCCCAGCCGATTGATCGCTCGACCTCAAAGGTTCGCTTAAGTTGGTACCCACTTGCGTAGTTATTGCTCGAAACAATAAGTTTACTATCGGTATATGTTTACATCTGTTTTAGTTTCGTTTCATTTATATGTGACGAAATTCCCGAAGAAGAATTTTGGCATTGCCATCTTCTGTCCTCACGTAAAAAAGTTTTATATGCGTTTGTTTCCAAATTGTCTTTAGTTCTTTTTGTGCCAGTGTAAGTTCTACTCATAGAGTGACCGCACATTCATTGAGTGTGTGGCCACACTTGTGGAATGACCACACGTTGAACGGAACAGAGCCACTGCTTGCTATTAAGCCGACGTCACGTTGCACGTGTACATTGTCATGAAATGGAAACCACATGTCATATAAGTGATATGGCTAGAAAGCCGTACAGTGGGGACGGTTTTTAATGCATACATATCTACCTATCGAGCTACATGAAATGTACCTACATATCTATATGAAATACAAAGTATTTCTTTACTACAGCTTGTGTTCACGGTTATGAGAGAACTGCCTTAAACACCATAAGCATTTCACATTTCCACAAGAAGGAAGAAGCCTGCCTAAGGTATTGTTTGCGCTTACACTGCCAAAAATGGTTTGCAAATGGTGTGGTATTCATAAGAAAAGGCGTGCAAATAGACTGTGCACATATAGAAAACTGTCAAAAACAAAATCCGCAATTTCATCGCGAAAGCAAACTTGCCCATTAAATATTTCTGTGTTCAGCACTACGCAGCCGATTATAGTCTCCAGCATGGAATGAGGCGAACAGTATTCGTCTCCACTAAGGTTTAATAATCGCAAATTTTCAGGATAAACTTACACGATAGCTTGAAGTGCTTTCAGCAAAAATTGTGCTAAGAATTTTTGCACTGAACTTCCAGATGGGAGAATTGGAAAGCGCGAAAGATCAGTTTGTCAAAATATTATACATTCCACTCCGTTTACCGTTCTTGCAGTCGGTAAAATTACCGCCCCTTTATGGGAATCTCCTAGGCAACACCTCTAAACTCGAAGACAAGCTGCAGTGATGAAATATTCCGTACTTGAAAAGTATACATATGTATGCAGTCAAAACCGTGCACAGTGTACTGTGCCACCTGTATCACGCGCATTTTTATCTACGTAAACAGATGCCACGGTTTGTTAACGTTTATATGCAGCTCCCAAGGCCGATATTAAAAACATAAGAACAAAGTTTTTTGATAAATGAGGTGCTGACGTTTTCAAACGGAATTGTGAATTGTTAGGTTTCACTGAGATGTTGTACATGCAACTTAACATCACTTTTATTGCAGGCACTTGCTTTCCTCCATTCAATGTATTTTCATCCACAAAGTGACCACATGTTTAATAAGTGCATGATCGTGCTTTGTTCCAGGGCAGGAAAACACAATTTGAGAAAAATAGATACTCCTCACATCAATGCTTACTCCAGATAATGCACTTCATTTCACGTGCTTAAAATATAAATATTTTACCGGCGGATTTACTTTCGCATCGAAATCTTGCAGTAAATTGTCAGGTGCGAGAACTCTGCAGGCCAGTTTGTTTCCACAGTGTTCTAGACAACATCCAAACCTGAAATTAAAAAAACAAACATGTTATCGGCCGGTTTGCTTTTAGCTAGCAGCCACCCCACAACCGCCACTCATTTCGCCACAGATAGATCCGTCTGCAATTGTGAATCTTCAGAACCTGTTCTCACAGTTCCAAAGGCAATATAACCAATTTGTGAATGCTAATCAGGTTTGCATCGTCTTTTTAGTAGTACCAATCTTAATCCCGTTTTATTATTGCATCGAAGCTGCCTTGATCCCAACTTTTTCTTGCAAAGAGCATTAAACACATTTTCATTTTAGGTGAAAACAGTTTCCGAAATCGATTTAGATGTCTTGGACGTACCACATGTCGTGACAATATATGGCCAATTGATGGCTTTCGAACGAGATTAGGGTAGCTTAGATACGCATTCTGACATGAAACGTCTCTGTAAATGAAAGCTCTGAAGTAACAGAAAATCAATCAAGGGTCCAGTTTCTGAAATGGTAAGCAGAAGGTTCCGACTGATGCAGCAAGTTTACAAACTTATATCACTTCTTTTGAATGCTTTCAAGAAGCTCTTGAGTCCCTCTTGAAAGTGAAAGCTATGATCACATTAAAAGTTGCCAGAACTTTGGAATCGCTCATACGGATGCTGCTCTACGAATAGACCAAGAGCTGGAGAGATACTGTTGCTGTTTGGGTGGTCGGTATTAAAAAGTAAGAGCAGTGTGCGAATTCCCGATGTGTAGGATGTGCAAAAATAAAGCGTGGAAGAGATTTTCCAATCAAAAATTGCGAACATCTCTGCAGCAGTTTCATGAAAGATTGGAAGGAAACCAGAACGCTTTAAGCAAGAAGGTTGCATCACTCGACAACGTTGCCATGTAAGCTCTTTTTCTGAGTTTATTTTGTATTTTTGCAATTTTCACGCATTGTGTATTTTGCAGCTTTAATTCCATAAACTTGGTGCCTTCTTCGTATGTTCTTTGTAAGTTCCGCTAATAAAAATTCCAAGGGAGAGATGTAACAAACTCTAGAGGACTATTGGGAACCCCCTATGATATTGGCAGAACAGTTCTGCGGAAGACGTTTCCTTTCTCTCTCTTCCTGTTCCATGCTCACAGACTATCTCTATTTCTGTAGTGAAAAAGCACTTTTTGATCTCATGAAGGTAAGCTCATTGAGCACTTGTATAGTGACGAACTTCACTTAGTGAGTACATGGAACTCCTGTGCACAGATTAAATGAATGCCCCTGAGTTATTTCTGCAGGCTTTGCGGTGAAACCGATGAGTAGAAAACGTCCTTCAAAGCTGAACGGAACTCGGGAGGTGAACCATTAGCGAAAGGTGCAACACATACGAATAAGCCTCTCTTCAAGCATCCACACCAGCGCAATCGAAAAACCACGATTTAAAAGAAAAAAAGCGAAAATGAAAACTTGCATTTGTGCTACAGACTATTTTTCATAGTGTCGACTTTCGAAGATAATATTAAGGATAATGATGGAGTATTCTTTCAGCTCGCAACACCTCGAAGACCTTAAGGCGCAAGTGTCAGATTTCAGCAGTAAGGTATATAACTGTTTTTATCACTGAGGTATTGGATGCGCCAGTCTTCAAAAAATTTTTTTAAAATTCATTGGACGGCATTCAGAGATACTTACGTGTTGTGATATGTCCTTGCTTATGGCAGCGCTGTAATTATAGTGGCCGGAAGATAGGCTGCCACAAACTTCACGCGCAAATATTTTCTATGACAGTGGTAAACTAAGAAACGTCTACGACGTGCATCAAGGTTGTGAACGCTTCTCTATCGTATTCGATAGGAGCTCCATTTAAGTGTGAAGATAACTTACCTCAAGATAAAGAGATAGCTTTGCTCTAAGAAAAGTGCGAAAATACGAACACAGGGAAGACAGTTATCAGGTATTTTCTTTTGTTGAGGTATATGCGCAAGTAGGTTCCCGTCTGCTGCATGAGAATGAGTTTATACGTTGTTGCGACAAAATTTGATGTCAGCAACCAACTTCATACACTCACGAAAATCTTCATTCAGCTGCTAGCGTTGACGCAACAAGTCACCTCAATAAATGACGCTGTCAAGAATCACGCAAACCAGCTGTCGCAAATAGGTGACAAGGTACGTGTTGTATTACCACGATCCGTGTTTAAGCATGTTGATTGAAAACAATGGCATTAATATCAGGCGTTTATTTGAACTAATCAAATGCCGAAACCAAAAGGCGTCTTAATGACTGTGAATGCAGAATCTCGTTTCGAAAAGACTACGAAGAATACAATAAACCGTATTTCCGATGTTTGCGCTCATTGCCTTTCCAGTCGTTGCATTGTATAAGGGCGATTTCGACCACAATGCAAACGTGTATGTGGCTACACTGAATGCAACAGTGAGTGAAGGGTCAACAGAATGGACTACTATTTTCATCTACAAATGCTCTCTTATGTTGACCTTAACCACATCTAAAATATGATTGTAGCTGGAAGCCGTTCTACCTTCGTTCTAAGAAATCATCTTAGCATGAAGAATTCTATCGTTGAGTTCATCAAGTATTTCATTCTCTCACGTCTGGAAATATTTCATCCACATAGTTCATTTTCTCAGCCTTAGTCATATCGCAGCGCTCATCGTCACGGTGAAATAATTTCATTCTTGGACGCATCGCACATCGCGCGAGACAGGATTTCCTCAAACTGGATAACAAAAGGAACAGAGGGGGCATAACGAAAATCTCGTTCAAGCTCTACCTTCGGGGATTCTTTTAGTTTCACCACTATTTGCTAATAGCAGAAACTTGAGGTGTGAAATTGGTTGTGAAAGTTTTCATTGAAGGCATTAGCGACCGCAACACTGCGGACTGAATCGAATCTCAATCTTTTCAACGACCAAGTAGCGCAACTGAAGAACGCTTTGGATGCAGAAGTGGCTCAGCGCGTGAAGGATAATGAAGTACAAGCCGAAAAGTTTAGCTCTAAGTTTTTAAGTCGATGTGAATTTCGTGAATATCTCTGACCAAAAATATAGAGCTGTGATTCTTGGCTTGCAGCCAACCTCCAAGTTGGATAGCTGGTTGCTCCAAGTTGGATAGCTGGTTGCTCTCACTTATACAGTAGGAACAACCTACGCGTTTTTGAACTTCGTCCATCATCGCCCTTGATCAATGGCACAATGGAGTATAACCCGAAAAGTCTACTTCAATACTCAATACAGGTTACAAATCACTGTTGAATTAAGTTTTACACGCATTGCTGGCAAAAGTATTTCAAGTTTTATTTTCAATTTTTGTGCGCTCCGCTCAAAATGCAAAATACATTGCAGTGTCGGCCTGTTCATGTATTCGTGCGCTGTGTGTCTAGCCTTTTCTTGCCTGTCTGTGATATACGAAGCCTAAATGCAACAAATTGGACGAGTGCGATTCTTGACTTAATTAAGACCATGTTTTAAATTATAGAGTTATATCAGCTTATTTCTCAGCCAAAATTATAACCTAGATTTAAGCGATTCGGCATATATGAACTATGGGCACAGGAAGACTCATCCTAGCCAAAACAATCCTGCTGTATGTTAATTCAGTCTCATCGGCCGTTATCAGCTTACCATTTTAGAAGCCAAAACTACATCTGAACAGTGTGCATTTCGATATTTGGAATCCTTCGGCCCGAATCAACTCCACTTAGCTCAAGGCAGTTGCTTTGCACGAAAAATCAGTCGCATCAGTCTTTATCAGCAGACCAGATGAGTGGGTGAAAGTTGCGGTAGGAAACGTGAGTTGAAACGTCCTTACCAGATTACTAGATGGTAGCTCAGGCAATGCATATTTGACGCTCGAAATTTTATGTTTGTTATCCTTAGTTTTAAAACGTCGGAAAGTTGAAGTAGAAGCTGCAAAAAATGGTGAAAACCGCTTTGACAAATCTCTTACTACCATCGTACCAGTTGGTCAGCTAGCAACGTAATTGTAGCGCCCCAAGTTCTATAAGAACTTATCAGTCGCCTTTCAATAGTCTTTGTGATAGAAATTTACTTTTTACCATGTTGTCGATTGCTATACAAGGAGTTGTGTTATCATGAACAGCTCTTCACTATCCGTGCCTCAGTAGTCGTTCATCCGTCGACATCATGTTGGTCAACCACATGTCGCGCTCTAACTAGAAATCATTTTAACAAGCACACTTGACAAAAATTTCAGAATCAGCAATTTCTCTGCGCTTCGTGATCCAAAGTTTTCAGAATTGCAAGGTTGCGAGATCACGTTCGCAAGATGGATATGCAAGAGGCAGAAGCGTTACAGAATTGTGCCAAAAATTTCTGCCGAGGCAGAGAAACGATCGCAGAAGAGACGAAAAAACTCAATGAAAAAACTGAGCGCACTGGCGTTGAGGTTGCAAATACAACAAACGAATGCGAAGTCCGCCTAAAGGAGGTAATATCGTATGTCATCCTGGAACATATAATTCTTAAAGAGAAAAATAAAGGTAACAGTCTGGAGAATTTTCAGATTTAAATTATTCGCGGCCTTGTTGTGAGGCGAAAGGCAGAGGTAAGAAACGACTGCATCCATGGTTATTGGCTATCGCGGCGAAGATACTTCACCCCGTCACGCTGATGTCTCATTTTTTTCGATTCTATCTCTTAAATCCATTCATTCACGGTATCAGGATCAGAATGGGAATTTCGAAGCTCTGAAAACAGAGGTGGGAGCGAAAGAGGATGGGAATGTGAATTTTTGGATCACATCTCCTTTCGCACGTATATGATCCGATTTTGCTCATGTTCCCTCGATTTCTTCAGAAGCCGAGATGATTTATATTTAAGAAGCTTCTTTTGTTCTAGATGAAGTTGAAAACCAAGAGCTGACGTAATAAAATGAAACTGTACCTCGAGCAGCAGAGATATAGTAAAAGACAGCTTTGTGCCGCAATCAGAAGCCTAATGATTATACACGAAGTTGGCGAGGATAATTTCAGTCTTAAATGGCGCAACGACAGAAGAGCAAGTCATATTGTATTCGACACTCACCTCTTGAAATTCTTTGAAAAATTTCTATGATAAAAGATGCCGACTCATCAGAATCATCAACCTTCGTACGATTTGCTAGGAGGGACTGTGCTTATTTCAGGCTCTAAAGGCAGAAACCAGAGCACGGCTTGAATTCGAAGAAGAATTCAAGCGCACCTGGAGCGAGAATGTGAATGATTATCTGAGAAGCGTCGAAGAGGTAAAAAACACGCAGTTGGTGAGTTTAAATTTTAGTGGTATCAGTGCAGCAATAAGATGCGCATATTTAGCACCTTCATTTGCTTTGTTGACTGGCTGCAAATTTAATTTGTGATTAGGCAGTGATCATTCTCAGAACTTCGAATGGGCACATTTCTAATATTTTTTTAAAATTCGAATTGTGAGATTATGAACTTAACTTTATTCAATGATTACTAATAATTAAAAATTTTTTCCTTAGCCTCTCCCCACTTTTATTATTTCGACCTCTCGAGATTGCTTGCAAATCGTTGTTAATTAATTAAAGAGATCAGAAATCGCTTAGCAAAATTATTTTCGCAAACCGACTGCCGCCACCGACATTTTCAAAAACGTTTTAGCTTCTTGCTCAGTCGAACCATTACTTAGACTCTAATGAATTGCCTTTATACCATGTTGTCATATATGGTCAGCCTCGATCGGTAGATAAGATATAAAAACAGACCTCTTGACCGATAGCGGGCATGATCACTTGTCTGCCGCAATTGCTGTTCTAAGTTTGTTAAGGTGAGGAAGTTTAATATAACATCTATAGTTTCTGCACGACTGTAATCGTCAGCTACAAGAAAAGTGACTCAGTGTTTATGCACTTCAAATAATTTGTTCATGAATCAGGCCGACCGATCGAAATATAAAGAACGCTTTGCGAAAATCAACGAAGCGTTAGCTGCACTCGAAACACACCTTGAAGCAGGCAATAAAAAAGTCGACAAAATCATAACGGCGGATGTTCAGTCGAGGTTAACAATTATATTTTCTGCTGTGTGAGGCAAATTTATTGTTGTATGAGGCGAATTATTGTAACATAAACGATTCTATTCAGCATATGAGATTCTAATACACATTCATTTCAATAATTTCTTTACTTTAAGTTTTTCTTTGGTTTAAAAAAAAGGAAGTCTTGTGATACGTTATCGACATGAGGCGCATTATGATTGTACTAATGAGTAACTGAATCCTATATTAGAACAGCTACAGAAACGCTATGTTTGGGTTGTTGAGGAAAAACAGAAAAGGATATTCTAGAACAATAATATATGAAGAATTGCTCGGCTTTTTTGGCCACTAATTGTCGAAGAATCAATCTGTTTTCTCAATCACAGATTCCTTCTTTACCGATCGCATTTTCACACCTCATTTCTTCATGGAGCGAAAGGTGGTTGTAACGCACTCCCCGCCGCTTCGTTCACCTCTTACCTTAGTTTTCTTCCCTCTACCACGCCTTCTCCCCCCCCCCCCCTCTCCTCCCCACTCTACCTCATGAATTTTTCTTCGGGACTTTTTTCTTGTAGAACCTTATGAAATATTGCATCTTCGCTGAGCCAACCAGTAAAATTGTGAATGCTTCAAATGGTTGAATGAAACAAGCCAATGTATAGCTCGAATTAGCAGTTCTCTTTCAGTTACATGCTCCTCTTAGTTGCATGGCAACATTGTAAGACCCCCTCGGTTTTTTTCCTCTCTCGGTTACTCATTCTTCTCCTCCTGCCCCTTTTCACGATTACATGTCCTTTTTTGATCCGGATAAGGCACTTCACTGTAGCGCTTTTATTTCCTTTTCGCCTTTGTTCATCACCATCCACCGTGACAATACGTCCCGGCCTTCGAAAAAATTTGAAAACTTGTAAGCCCCTTGAGTCAATGAATGAAAGAAATTGAACCATAGGAGAGCTCACGAAAGAGGACTGTTGGCGAGAGCGAATGACTTAGATGATCGCGTCACTAAATACATCTTCACCCTCAAGCAAACTATAGACGATCTTAACGCCAGCAAGCGAAATGTTAAGCTGCCTACATTCGACATTGATTCTGTATGTCTGCATTTCAGAATTTTGCTTTTTAAAAATACATCAGTGCAATGTTTTTTTGGCTAGCAACATTGCTTGATCTATTCGACTATCAGATCTCTGCAGCTGGATTCAGCATGTTGAACGAAGTGATCGAAAATTCCAGTTTTTTCATCAAAACCTGCCGGTCTGGTTGCCTATCCCAAGCCCACGAACAGGACCAGAAATTTTGAAAATACGGGCTGCTTTGTTCAGTGAGCCAAACTTGAAGGCGGTAGGCCGAAAAAGTCAAGTAATATAGGTTGCTTATTTCACTGAACATACAGAAGGTGTTATGAAGTGGCGTCCAGTCTCTATGTCTCACAAAACTCTGCGCTGTATAATGCATCGACTTCCCCGATGTTATGAGCTCCATCCGTTCAATATAAAACCCATACCTTATCTCGAATATGGATTTCGTCTTGAAATGATGCATAATGAGTCGGCTATCTGGTGCAAAAAGGTATTGAGCCCGAAAAACTGCTATAGAATTTGGTATTTAAGAACTTGTTAACAACAGAAAGATGAAGAATTCCATGAATATGATCTCTACATTTTTCCTCTTAAGTGCGCACACCCCTTCTCATTTTTCTCTCGAACATGTGTCCCTTTTGAAATATATGAGATACCTAATCCCTTATCCTCGAATATACGCTCGCTTTAGAAATTTGGGAGAAGCTACAAACTCTATATCTCACAAATGGAGAAGCAAGATATGTGGATAATAAACTCCTCGCCAAAGAAGTTTTTTTTAGTGGAGAAAATATAGATATAGCACCTTTTACAGAATTCATTGCAACTCGCGAAATAGCACAATATATGTGCAAATGCTAAGCATTTTTCGTATAAGTAACGCTATCACGTGGTGCAGTTAGGACACAGTGGCGCCCACACCTACTGTTCCTTATTCTTCGTTGATCGTTATGCAGAGCTTCGACGAAGTCCGCGTGTTGTAGTTATTCCTTGTCGTGGTGTCAATGATCTTATGTATGTAAAACATTTAACGCCTCACTATAGAATAGAAGATGCATTAGCTACTGCCTGGGAACCATAAAATAAATTCAATGGTTGATGCTGTTATCTGGGTAGGCGCTTTCGTTACATCTGCAGTGAAAGCACTTCGTAGGCATCTGATTGTTGCTTCTCTTAGTGTTCCAGGTACGCCGAGAAATGGAATCTATAGCGGCTGATAAAAACAAAATCAGCATGGAAGGGCTGCTGAAACTCGAGGAAAAAATGAGCGATATTCAAGAAGGTATTAACATACAAACGCCTTATGTTATTTTGTAAGCTATAATTCATGTTCCATGACCAATGAAAACACTGTCCGCAGATGGGATCGTAGCTTCGACTTTTTATGCCTCCAGTGAGAATGGTGTGCCATTAACATGCCACGGACGCCTTAAATAGGTTGTTTCTTCCGCTAGACTAGAAAAGTTCGCTGTAACATTGGGTGTTGACCATATATTTGAATTGTTAATCAGTTCATTTACGTAATATCTAAGACAATGCAGCTTTCAAAAATTCTAGCTGCTGCACAAACTCTTCGTGAGTATCTTCATCGATTTTAGTTGAGATGTTTTCTCAAATAAATTAAGACATTTCTCTCAAACCTTTATTAGTGGTCAGTTGTTAAGATTATTTGTGGGCGAGAAATTTCCACCTCTCCCATGTAATATTTATTTGTGAGAAATTAAATTTGCAGTCAATAATTTTACGCGTTACTAATCACCTTGCAGCGTTTGTGCGCGAGAAGCGTGATATTCTCAGCAAAGTGCAAAGTTCAAAAGAAGTCGAAAGATTTGAAAAGCTGAAGACGCAATTCGATAAACTAAATGAAATCAAAGATAGTATGCAAAGTGCAAATGAACAACTACGCGATAAGATCGAGCGACGAGTCCCTAAGGACGTCAGTATTATCATTTTTTCGAATATTTCCTTCTTTGATGTCAGTATTATCATTTCGAATTGTCTTCATTCCTTCTTTGCTCCACCTCCAATTGTTTTGTCGTAGATGCATTAAATATTTTAACCGTAATAGTTCTATCATATACCAATAAGTAATTACGGTAAAAGGAAATTATAATTAAAGTATAAGGGAAAGGCAAGACTGATGAGAAAGTGAGTAACGTGAAATATACGTACTTCATTGAAATGGATACAGATATTGCTACGAAAATATTAGCAAGGTTAGCATAAATTTTGCACAAAACGTTATTATGATCCCGTTGCACAGCCGTTCTTATAGTACAGTATAATGGCATGTTTTTATTCAGCTCAACGAGTTGTCGGCTAAAACGGACAATATAAAACGTCATCTGGAGGCACGAATCGACAGCGAACGAGAAGAAAGGTATAGCTTAAAATGAGAGCTTAAAATGAGCACAAGAAGAGCTGTAGGTAGATCACCGCATGAAGGGTATCCTTTACTCGGAAGACTTTAAGCCAAATGGAGCTAATTCGAAACGAACGACGTTGAAATGGTCGAGGCAATGATATCGTTCTAAGTGGAATTATTCTTTGGTGAGTGGAAAAAACAAGTATAGCAATTTTATGCAAGGAAATTTGGGTTGTATTATCAGTGCACAAACGTTTTAAAAGTGCATTTTATCGGTAAGACTCGACTGATAAAAAAGGTGCTTTATGCACTGACGATAACCTAATAGTGCACGAACGAAACGTACACCGACATTTGCAACGAAAATAACATATACTGCGTCTCTTCGTTTTTTCCTTTGCTTCTCACATGCTCCATTCACGATGAATCACTTCGAATATATGAAAACTCTCTCAGATGTTCGCATATGAAACCCTTCAAAAAGTCGCGATGAATTGTTCTTGTAAATTGGTCCTTCCCCATGACATACCATGCCAGACAGATGGGAACGGTATATCACTACTTCATCTTCATTTCCTCAAGCGCGACTTCAGCTAAAAGGTTTAAGAAGTTCTCCGCTATTCTTGCGCCGAAAATTATGGAAGTTTTTATAGCAAGAATTTTCTGTCGAGATCGTTCCAGTTCGGTTTCAAACAAACAAAAGCTCTTTTTTCTTCGAAACCTTTCGTTACCTACTTAGGATTCGTGATGTGGGACTTCTTCTCCGCTTAACTTTTGAATCAGCTGACGTCCGAATCAAACAGACCTGTGCCGGATATGACACTTCTGAGGATACAACGCTGTGAAAACTTTGCAATGCCATGAGTGGACATGGTCCAATCATTTTGGGTTCCAGCGTATCACTATTCAAAGTTTCCACTCCGTTTTTGAACTGATCCCACTAACTTTTGTCGTCTACTTAAGGCTTGCTGCTATTAGAGAGCTCGAAAACAAACTTGGAAAATCTAACCAACGTGGAGTCGAGACATCTCCATCGGTAAGGTTCTTCCATGTGATAAGGGTGTACGGCTCGAAGAACCAAATCTGCTGCAGCATATTCCGCCAAGTCGTTTTTGCATTGTCGCAAAGAACATTGTAGCAGGCTAATGACAGAGCAACGAGAAGCTGTTTTAATGTCTACCCAATACTTAAATGCTCTGAATTACTTCATACATTCCATGCCATCTGAATACGAACTGATTAGCCAAGTTTTTTTTTTTGTACTAATGGACACATAAAATCGTTCCACCTATATTCCCAGTGCAGATGGGTTCTACATCACCGGATCACTAGGCGCTTTCCCTCATACGTCTCTTATAAATCCTCCTAATGCCACTCATTATCAGTATTCACTAATCATGCTATGCAATGTTCCGCATTCAAATACGACGTGGGCGCTGTTTACTCCGAACGAGCCTATTACAGCCTATTACACCACATTTTTGTGCCTTAGTACAGCACATGACTGAATAGCAGCAATCAATATGAGACGGCGATCTAATAGATGCATTCGTCAAAACTTAAGAAATATTTTTGTCCATTTAATTTCTTTTCACTCTTTGAGATGGACATTAACAAAAACAGAGTAGCGATCAAGAAACTCGCCGAGTCAGTAACCACTATTAAAAACGTGCTCGACAGCAAAATCAACGACGAAATTCAACAGGTGAAGTTTTCATTAGATCTTACCAAAACGGACGACAGTCTAACAGGAACTAGCCCTATGGAGTTGAACGGTGAATTCAGCTGAGATTGATTTTCTGAGCTAATTTCATCGCCATTTCGGTTGAATTCTGAAAATTCAAGCGGTGCAAATCCTACGTGCCAACGATAAAAAAGTTCGGCAAGATGAAGAAACGTAGGATCCTTCGAAATTCTCCGGATGGCACAAATTTTAAGAGTCTCACTAAAATTCTGAAAGCAGCCTAAGTCTTCAGTATTCGTGTGGACCTCCGAGGGTACTCGTCAGTATGATGGACGTCTTGGAGGGAGGTGAGGGAGGAGCGGTTAGAGTTAAGCGATCTTCGGTTTGCGTGGCCAGGAAGACCTTTTCTATTTCATGGTTCCTGAAGTTATGTTGCCCGCAAGGAGGTAGTAACGATGTTGCGCGCTGGCATAAGATGTTTAAGAGCTGTTTAAAAATGACCAGACAGTTTTAGTGTTCTCAGTCCTAAAAAGAACGAGTTTCTAATGAAGAGAAACCTGGTTAAAAAACAGATAAAATTTAGAGACATCAAATTTACCTTACTGCGCTAGCTGTCTTGATTCCTTTCAATTTTCGCTTCTCCTCGTTCAATAAACAAGAAAAACGCCCTGCCAAGCTTCTAAGGTTTAAAAGAAGTTTAATGGATAAAGGGGCTGAAGATATACTGCCTGTGCCGTTCAAGAGTGGAACCGGTATTTGCAATTCGATCTCGAGAACTCTGCATCACAAAACGGATTCAAATTTTAGAGAGGAAGCAATTGGGAAAGAATTTTAGTGAAAAAAAACGGATCCAGAGCACCTTTTGACAGATAAAATCCTTGATAATTGTAGTATGGAAATAACTGTGCAGCGTGGCAAGAAGAACAGCCTGACAGTAACTGCTTTGTGCAAAAAAACAGGATAGAACTGCTTGAGCGCTGTCGCGCGAAGTGATTCACATCGTTATGAAACAGTAACTGGAGACAGACAGTAATAATTAAAGCGATGCAGTAATGAGCAGTGAAATACCCGCAAGTGGAGATAACAGAGAACAAGAAAAGGTGTTTCTTTTGAAAAGTGAATGTGAAAGAAAATGAAGTAAATGCTTTGGGGTTTTCCAATGCAAAAGATAATAAAAGTTTTGCAATGAAACAACAACACAATCGAAGACTCGAATGTGCTGCCGTTTCACTACGACCCTGTGTTGCCTTCGCCCCACTTTTCTAAGGAAGCTATACAATTTTTGTGACAAAAGTTGGGGGTCGAGTGATCTGATATTTCACCGAGTTCTTGATCGAGTAGCACATTCGAGTGATTTAAAGTGGAAACAGTCAGTAACGAGATCTACGTAGTGATAAAGAAATCAGTGCAAGTTTAAAACTAAAATTGCTGCATTACGAAATAACACAGGATGGAAAAACGTGGTATTGACAGAATACATGATGCATCAGAACTTGAAAACATAAGATGGTGTTACATGTTCGAGGCGTTCTGATGTTCCAGGTCTTTATGGATATCCTCAGGATGCTTCTTGCTTCAAGGTGTTAGTAGTCGCAGAGTGAGAATGGTTTTGATCGCTGCGTTGTTTAAATGCTAGGCGCAATATATATATATATATATATATATATATATATATATATATATATATATATATATATATATATATATATATATATATATATATATATATATATATATATATATATATATATATATATATATATATATATATATATATATATATATATATATATATATATATATATATATATGGTCAAGAACTAGGAATTTTTCTCGTCAATAATTGCACTACGCTATCACTTTTCTTGTTTTTCAGCGTGAGCGTGCCATTGAGGATTTATTGTCAACACTTCGATCGCACAACAAGTAGTGATCTCAGATCCGTATTTTGAAGACGATATTTTATTTTGAAATTGAAGCATAAAATGTTGTGTTTGAAATTTTGCTCATATGACAACAAGTGATGGAAGTTGAACAGAGCAGCACATCACCTCAGTGAGCAAAGTGGAGAAGAGATGAGTGGCTGTCACGTATTGTGTGTTACTATTCAATGCGTCTCGACCAAACAACTCATCTCAACGATAGCAGAAAGCGTTCCGCACTTATAATTTGCATAGTATAATGCCAAAACTGCACAAACAACTGTTGTTGATTTGTGCATAATATGAACGTTATTTTTATTTACTATCCTTGATATGTGCAACTTTGAAACTCCCTCAATAGTAAAATTTGTAATGGTTGCTTCTAACGCGCATTAAAGATCAGAGAGCTGCCAGGCAACTGTGTTTTGCTTTTGAGGCCCACCCACATAGTAATGCACGTCTTGGATGAGGATGCTGAGAGTAGACATTGGTACAGCTAGGAAATTAATCCTCACTATGTGCGTTTTGGGAAGCCGGGGGAGAGGGGGGGGGGGTTGGAAATTGCAGTTCGGGAAAAATTATGATAGTAGTTCTGTTTTCATATTTAAAAAAACAAGGAAAAGTCTATAAAAAATGCTTTGCGTGTTCGTTGATGGAGCAAAAAGGATTTCTTCTTTGGGAGAGTTCGCTGAAATTCTAGATAATCTATGTGAGTGAAATCTCTAAAGACGGTTGTTGCCGTGTTTGAAATCGCTCGGTCGATTATTGCGGTCGAGCATTTTGACCATCTCCGTTTTAATATTGGAAAATCTTTTCCATTCCTTTTTGGGCTCTCTCGCAAGATCATATCGGTTTGCTCAAATGTCTCATTCAAAAAATTTTAAAATTTCCTCATTTTTGTGGGCGACTCACTGTCGAACTGTCGATGAGAAGAGGCGTCGCGTTGGAGCAATTTCTGCAGGCAAAAAGTAGCGCAAGTAAAATAGATGTACAGATGGGCGGTCGTGCAAAATAGAGTACGAGTTGCCTTCATATTCTCACATCGGTCATTCGTTGAAAGTAACCTAGTCGCACAGCCATGTGTGTTTATCTTTCAAAGATGGTGAGCCAATTTACCTGATTCCTATTTCCTATTTTTCTATCGCCTTCGACTACTGATATGAATGACATCGAAGTATTGTTATTAACTTTGGCGAACGTACTTTTTAATGAATTGAAAATTGCAGACCATTACCTCACACAATAAAGCATCACTCTGAAGCACAATAAGTTTTATGATAATAGAGCAGTCAAACACTCGATTAGATCAGCAAATTATCTTATGAGTTTTCTGTAATCATTATATATGCAGTCCTGAATGAAACGTATTGCACACTAACGTCTCTAGTTATAGATGATTGCAGTAATCGTGTGCTATTTGGACCTGCGAAAGAATTCCATGCATGGTTTCTACTAGTTAGTTTCTATAGTTCTACTAGTGCGAAAGGATTCTAGTTAGCATTCATCACAGACGACTTGGATAGCTGATTTAAAATCCGCCTCCCCTCTTCCTCCATCCTCTCCAACCTCACCCTTAACTCGTTATTTCAATGTCACCTCCGTTTTCTATGCTCTTACTTTTTTGGAATCTCCGTTCATTTATGTCTGCAAGTTTTTCAGCTTTTATTGTTGGTTATGTCGTGCGTGCGATCACATCTCACTTGTGAGCATACGGTATGCACGATCGGAGAATGGTGCGATCCAAAGAGGGGTATTTGTCGACGCATGTGGCAGCCCTCAGATATCTCTGAGAATGCGTGCAACAATGTCCATTGCACTGACGGTACCATATGTGATAGCAACTCGGGTCTGTGTATTCCGCTCAGTTCGGTGGATGTATCTGCGGTACACAACTGTGAGGGGGTGGTTTGTACCAAGGGAGAAGGTTGTGATTGGAATACGGGTCGTTGTGTGCGGTTTAGAAAACCGTTCCGTAGAAATGTGAAAACTGCTCGGACGTACTCTGTCCACAGAACACCAAATGTGACCCCAACTCCGGAATATGCCGCCAACTTGTGCCGTTGCTCGCGCATATGCCGCATACTGAACAACCTTCATGTAAAGGCGTCATCTGCCCCAACGATTTTGTGTGTGACCCCAACGATGGTGTGTGCTATCGTTCTAGCCGTCTACATTCCAGTAAATGTCACGGCATGTGATGTCCAGCGGGACAGCTATGTGACGAAATCACAGGTGAATGTAAGCAGCAAATGGAAGCGACAATAGTGATGCAAGAAACTTTTTCGACTAGCGCTTCGGACAGTGGTCAGAAGAACGCTTGCTCAAACGTGGTCTGCGAGGCAGAAATGAGATGTGAACCGAGTACCGGCATTTGCAAGTTTGCATTTCGACAATTTTTGCTGCCAGTGCTGATCAGCTTTTATTTCCGTGAGTGGGACATTTAACAAGGAGTCAAACAATACACACCAGATTGTTTTAGAGAAATCGACAGGAAGTTACATTATCATGCTATTATTGAAGCAAACCTATTCACCCAGCAACCGAAGCTTTTACCTGCTGTGTTATAATTCTACCAGAGCTTCATGTCCATTTTAAGGAACATAAATGCCTGTCTGTTCGACAATGTCTGTGTCTCTGTCTGTCCCTATCTCATTGCAAAATTTATTGTAGGAGCTCGCAAAATAGCTGAACTGATGAGCAATGTTCGAATCAGCATACTCTAGAATGATGCTCTTTTTGCAGAAGACAAGATTCTACAACAACCCTACCACCGAATCTTTGCTTGCTTGTGGAATGCCCTAATGGATTCGAATGCGACCCGAGCAATGGTACATCTGAGTCTGATTATTTGTCTAATGCAAAAGCAAGCTGTTCGAAAGAGGCCTGGGCCACCTAGAGACTGCGGATTCAATAAACGAAAAGACCTAGACAGGAATCTTTTCGCGTGTTCGCAACAATTGATCGAACAAGTTCAAGCTGACAGGACAAAACTCAACAAAGGAGTTTTAATTGCTTGAATTGGTTCTGTCTGATCTTCGTAAACAATACATAGCCGCACGAGCCGACGTGAGTGCACACGTGAACTACTAAAAACTTTCCGAACATTATTGAAATTTGTGCTTTTTTAAATGGAATTTCTCCAATTTTTAAAATCCGATTTCTTCTAACCGCTAAGTTTCTACTTTTTCCACGAATACTCTGCGGCATGAATCTATTCTGTAGCTAGAAGTCTTTCATTCTTTGAAACATTTCGAAACAAAAAAAGCTAAGAAACATATCTTTCGCAGAAGTCCGTCTTTTTTGAATCTTCGTTGAAGTGAACGGCTTGAATGTTTTTATATCAAAGTACTGGAAATTTAACAGAAGAAATGCTTTTTTTTAAATTCCTAAGCTCAGATTTAAAAAACTCGAACTTTACTTGTAGCATGGAAATGTGATATAGCACAGATGCTCAAGCAGTACGTCACTTAATGTTCACGGCTGCAGTATTAAACATAGCAAGTGATACGCAACTGGCAGAGAGTTGTCGCCGGACATGCCACTGGCGTCGAGTATTAACGCATCCGGTATCATGTGGTGCTAACAGCCACTACGTTGAGTGTGGATCTGCATTCCGCATACGTGCTCGGATTTGGATCGGGCATGCTTAGATTTGAATCGGGCACGAACATGTGTGCACACATGTCAGTGCCATGAGACACGTGCAGGTGAGCATGACGAACATCACATGCGTGCCAGCCACAAAATGCAACACTCTCATCCGAGACATTAAGTTCTTTTGCTTAGACGGATTGCTTATGTACTGTGATAGCTTTGCATTACTGTGATTTTAATACACCATCATTTTCAATCAAATTGTTGTCACAGCCACTCAACTTTTATGACCGCTCGTGATCGATTTCTTCAAATATGCCTTCTTGCACGATGCTTCTTAAAAGATCTTTGGAAAACCCGTTTCCTTTAATATCTTCAATCGTGAAGGCTGTGCTCTTTTCAACCTGGTCATGGTCTATCTCACTCTTCATATAACAGGAAATGAGCAGCCGAGGAAGGGGTGCGGAGCCATTAAACTTGGTTGAGTAAAAGAAACCAACAGGTAACTAAGCGGAATGATAAACGATCTATTTTTCTAGGAAGATGGTTGGTTTGTGCAAGTAGCCTTTTGCGAAATGCTTCCAGTATGAGAGGGAAAGAAACGGAAATTTGCAATGGAGCAGTGGATGGTCTGAACCCACTGGTTTGCTACTTGGGTGAGGGCTACGACTCGTTATAAGCCGCGGCCCTATGCTAAGCAAATGCGTGTATCTTAGCTGTCAACAGGCACTGAACACAGCACAGTGCCTATGATACAATAAAAGAGCGTTCTGCCCTGAATAAAGCCCAAATTTCAGTGTGCGCTAGTCTGAGATGTCCAAGAGGAATAATCTGTGTGGACGGTTACTGCAATCCAGTGAGATGCCCTAAAATAATCAAGCCAAATCTATCGAAAGGATGCGCATACAATCTCAACCGGGACGACAGAAACTGCCTCGTTTTCGATACTGTTTGCTAAATTTCTGCGTACGTCCCCATACGAATGGTTAAACTAATTTATCTGCTGGCTATAAACATGTGACTTAGGTTCCTTTAAGATGAGAGTGCAGGTTTTATGGAGGACGCATATACGAAGATTACAGTCCAACAGGATGATGCAGCATGGAGGACGATACAAGGATAATTATGGATCTTTGATGCAGTGCAGGCCTCAATTTTAATAATCAACTGCCTACTGTTTCGAACTTTGCAAATCCTCAGCACCGACTCGCGAGCTGTCTACCTATCCTAACCTTCTTATCGATTGACGGTGCGCAGAATTATTGGTGGATATTCTACCATTAGTACTCCAATACTAAAGCAAGGTATTGTTCCTGCTCAGTTAAGCTATTGTTAATTTACCTCAGTGGCTCCCTCCGCCTAGCATATCAATGAATTCCGATTTCATTTGGGCCGCGAATATATGCAGATCCATTCATAGCAATATTTGCATAGTTCTTTTTGTATCTACCGGTTAATAGTAAGCAATGTCGTCACTATGGACTGCTTAATGTTGCCGGGGAAACGTTTTGTGCATTCAGTTTGCGGTTATCGTTTACAGTTACAAAGTCGATGTCCTTAGTTGTTGTGCATCCACAACTGACGTCCCGTAATGCATTTGCCTTCTCCAATGTGATTAATCGCCATAGTGCTCAAAACGAAAAAGGCTTGTAACACTTAGAGGAGTTCCGCTGAAAAACGCATGTAGAGCTTTCAATGCGAATGATATTTCCTTTTAAGTATGCTATGACTATTCAAGATGAACTTAATTAACTTGCTT
Organism: Ascaris suum; assembly: GCA_013433145.1. Classification (NCBI taxonomy): domain Eukaryota; kingdom Metazoa; phylum Nematoda; class Chromadorea; order Rhabditida; family Ascarididae; genus Ascaris; species Ascaris suum. The sequence continues at coordinate 13,676,866 of CM024187.1, read as the reverse complement.
CTCTTTGTTTTATATACAAAAGCGTTTTGTGTGAAACAATTGTAACTAATAAACTCATATCAATCTTTGTCGCTTTGTTTACAAATGAAGTGAATAGTCTTAACGACTGAATGGAAGTCGTTCTCATCTGCACTCGTCTATCAACTTCTCCGTGGCTACTTTTCATTACGTACATATCCATAAAACATTTTTATGCGGTAAGTTTGCAAGCGCATTTAGCACAAGTAGTCATAAACGGCGATAGGTGCCAAGTAGCCTTCGACATTTTGGGCAGTAATGTTCCACATCCTGAAAAAAGCTATTGTGCATATTTGCATTGCTGTTATAAAGCAGCGCATGTGAACGTAATACAGACTCATTACCAACCTTCAGTTCATTCACACTTCTAGCTAATGTTAAATGCACGCATACGTAATTTTTTCTTCGTGTCTTTTCAATGGCACATCGCCGAGTTGTTTAACGATTATCCGAGGCGTACCCCTACTCATTTGGAGTACTGAATCCAAAAGAGTTTGAGATGCTACGCCTTCCTCTTTCAACAACTACATATGTTATCTGGAGAACTGTATTATTTCTTCACACGCAAACATGCAAGTAAAAACCAACCTGACAGGAGGCGACACAAAATGGAATCGGACAGCACAGCCAACATCTATAAAAACGATAACGGTACCATCTGGAGCAGAAAGCAATGACAAAACAATACGCTCTTATAAACAAGTGGAGCAACGAGCCAAAAAAGAACTAGGACAACATGCGCTTTTGCACTTTTGCTTTCTCACCAAATAGTTTCATAAAATATTTGCAAAGAGTAAAAGTGCCCAATGTTGCATTAATATTTGAACTGATTCTACAGCTCTAAAAATCTACGAAAGATTGCAAACTGGTCGCCTGCAAAACCATGCAAATTTTTGCCATCTTCAGATCTTAATGAAGGTTACTCCATGTTGCTGTATCATTCAGCAAACTTCGTAGCTGTAATCTCAGTGAGTACCAGATTGAAACAATCAGACAGACAAATGAGCACACCTTTGCACGCATAGTGATGACGCCGCTATACTGTACCACGCAGATATGCAATTTATAAAAGTGCACAGCAACGACTGTTGAAGTGAGATGCCTTATTCAGTTTGAAAGACATTTCTTACCTTTTCAAATAGCGCAAACAATGCGGCAAGATGCTGAGCGATTTTTGCAGCAATTCTTTTAGAAAAATTTGAGATCGCTAGTAAACTAATGTTGAGAGTTACAAAAGTATGAGAGTGCAGTCTACGCTAAATTATTTGACAAAACACAACGCTTACCCGACAAGAGCAAGGCCGCCACAGATGAGCCATGTAAGAAGACCGGCACGACCGACTGTCTGCGTGAGAATCTGAGCTTGACAATGAGGGCAACACAGATTGACCGCATGTGCACCGAATACTAACGAGCTCACATAAATTGTAGTGGGCGGCCTTGCTGGCGCCACCGGCACCGACATCACTGTCGGATTACCTGAAGAGGAAATTCAGATGGAAAAAACACTGTTGAACATGCTGCTGTTTTTAATATCCTTAAACTATGGTAGCAAACTGCTTCAAATTTGACTTTTAATGTTTTAAAAAAGATAAATACACAAAGAAAGGACACTGTTTCAAATCAGACGCGGATCGACCAAAGATTTACTAAATTCACGGGAGGAAACAGTACAGCATAACACCTTGAATAAATGCTGCTCTTCAATCTACATAAATGCACAGTGTGTCTTCCACAAGTAAAGTCTTCCACTTGGATTGGCTGGTGCTGGTGGTCGAGTCTGAATTTTATTACTTCAAAAAGGGACCCTCATAGCTGAAGGGCTTCAAAGGTAATTCTTCATCCATTACCGATGATAACCTGCCATCGTTCTCTTAAATTACCGTTGAATTATAAAGTCATCAAAAATCATCTACAGCGGAACAGTCTTGTCTCTCCTTTTTCCCAGGATAACTATTTGCCTTTCATTTCCAGCCCCTGGAACCCTATCCCATTATGCGAATGACTCTTGTGTTCATGAAGCTTCGCTTAAATCTTGTAGTAGCACCAGCAAAACTTTAACCTATTACATAATCAACGCTCATGCAACGTTTGTGGCACAAATTCTACTCACATGGCGGAACATCGAGCTGTGGTTGATTGAGTGGATAGTGACCACGTTCATTATATTCCCCTTCCTTAAGGCCACAGTTGTTTGGCGCATATGGACTCGAGATGGCTGAAAGCTGCCAACTTTGCTTTTAAAACTTGAAGGAAATTTTAAGTTGAAAGAAGTAAAATGCTGAATTGTCTGCGCTTGCATCTTCTACGGTTGTTTTTCTATTGCCTTTTGAGGGATATGAAAAAAAAACACAGCTTTAAAATTTTCGACGACACAAACAGACATATCAGATTTTGAAGACGAAGTAGCCTTGCGAGGTAGCATCACGCTATATGTAGTCTTTTAGTAAAAACACCTTCGTTGAGATAGGAGAGGTGCGAAATTGATTTATAGCTATAGTTCAGTGTTGGGTGTAAAATGATTTGCTTCGGATTCGTTCAGCGTCAATGTGATTCGTTCTGAACTATCATAAAAGATTGAATGTCTGATGCAATGTAACTGAACGCTTTCTGTTGCAAAGCATTTTAAGTGGGCTGTTAATGGTACAGTAAAATGCACTAAGCTGCCAAGCATCGCTATCCCAAACGTGCCTCCTGTTTCATTTAATGTGCCCAAGGGGCATCATATCTTTGAATAACCTCGCTGAATCTTCACTGAATGCAACAACTACAATAAGCTTCAACGTGAAGAGACGCATACATAAAATGTGAACACTCTGTTCACTCCAATTAAATTAAGTCTCTTGTCAGCTATACAGTTGCGATGGTCGCCATAAGTCCTGATGGCCGAATGACAGTGGGATCATCGAAATATACAGACTCGTTGTTTCTCATAACTGAGTTCACTTGTGCACGATGAGGACAGATTTACATAATATCAAGCACTGATGCCTATATGTTTTGAAAATAATAAAACTTCCTAGCTCCTTTATGAGAACAACTTTCTGAGAAAGGTTCCTAGTCCCGAAAAAATTTTTTCAAAACAAGCTTCCTAATACAAAGTTTTATGACCACTACTTCGCAGCAAGAGAGGTTATGTGTTTTTGAGATTAATGGCAATTTCAGGTTGGACGGCACTGCTTGATTCAATTATAGGACTCGCCATCTGTCTTAAAATAGCGATACTAAGTTCCACAAGCGCCACTTCATCATAAGTTCCGAAATTGCGAAATTTTTGCAGCGTTCGAAAAACAAAGGTGTTGCCCTACGGCTGCAAACATTAAAACGCCCTTCTTAAGACGACGCTTCATGAGCACGTCACTTCCTCGCCAAAACAAACCTTTTAAATCAGGAATTTTAAACGGTGAAAGTGTTCCAAGATAGAAAGTACTTACTTTTCAATTTTTATCCCATTCCCTTTTTTTATTACTTTCAAACAGCAAAATGTGAGTTTTTGAAATTCCTGGCAACGCTCCAAAAACGAGGTGTCATTTCGTTTTCAACCCTACGAACGAAAACCCCTCTTAGCTGACTCGGTAAGGAAAGTTTCGACGAGTATTATTTTACCACACCATGTGCTCTTGGTGCGATTACAGTGGAATAAACTGGTTCGGCAATGATTCATGCGAGGAGGGATCTGCAACAAAGAGCGAGTTTTCGTTCATCACAAGCCACCTCATTAATTCGACGGAATGTATTTTGCAAGGAACTTTTGTCCTCCATGGGATTTCAGTAACAGTGTAATTCATTGCGATGGGAATTTCGTCACTAAAAGCGTTACTGAAGGGACGAAATTGAGACGGTCATAAATAGAACATTCGGGGCTCATCTGTGGGATCAAGGACCACAGGATAAGTATTAACCGTACAACTGCTTCAAATCGATGCGATGCCTATCGAGTAGATAATATATAAGAGATAAAGCCTCCACAGTATAGGCTAACTACTGAAGAAAGAAGCGAATGGTTGTATGAATGAGAAGTTCAGCATTAACCTTCATATGCAGGCGGTGGTTCGTTCATTGCACAATCGAGGCCGTCTTATGAGGCAGACACAAGCTCGAGAACGGTGTATGAAACGGCAAAACCTTTCATGACAAATGCGTGTGCTTCGATCGCAATGAATCGTCGCCATGGTAATTCACGCGCTATTCCTTTTCGTTTACATGCAGTAACTGCGTACGCATATTTGCAAGTTGTACTTACTAGTGGAGTTTCCATCGTTGGGTCTTTTCTACTATCAGTCTTCAACGGAGATTCTAATTTGTGAATAGATTATATTCAACCGCACTTATAAGAATAAAAGTGAAATCATTAAATTAGGAATAGCATTGAAGTTTATAATTGCTGCTCTGGACAGGTGATAACAAATATGAAATTCGGTGACGAACCTTTTGATAAACTGATAAGAACATTCTGGAAAGATTTTTCAATAATAAATTTTTGATGAACTTTTCGATGGTAGGTTAAACGAAATTTCGATAAAACGAATTGCTGTTTTAGATAACAGTATAAATGAAGTAACTTTTAAAACAATAAATAAGAGCAGAATCGATTTTAGAAAATATGAGTTTAGGGAGGATAGCATAAAGGCATGAAGAATAAATAAAACAAAACAATGCGAAATACTGGAGAGGAGAACTAAAAAACGACCGAAAATAAGGTGGAGAATATAATCTGGAAGTAAAGTTGCAATACGAGAGAAATAGATAGTAGAAAGAACAACGGCACAGTGCCGTAACAATTTGTGTAATTTTGAAAAGTAATTAGTAGTTAAAATGAACCATAAAAACCATCCAACTATCTAAAACAACAAAAAACAAATGTACGGTGTTTTGTTGTCAACAATACGGAAAGTCACACCGTATTTAGTGATTCACTGCCCCTTAACTCGGCAAAACAGTAAACTGGTGAACTCAACAATGCCGCTAAGTTTTTGGGTAATGAAATATTGATTTCAACAAAAATGAGAGGAATCATAGAGAAGGATAGGAGTGGAGGGTGGATGCTTTATCGCTTCATGAAGATATCATAAACGAAAAGATCTGAAAATGCAACAAAGTGGAGGACGTTCTCGTCGAGAATAGAGACAGCAGCGACTGCCGAACTGTATCTCTGAGAAAAATGGGGTCACCTGATTTACTTCCAAAGAGATAGGGAGATGATCTCGTTGAATGCCATGGGATCAAGTGAAGAAAAGTGAAGCTGAAAGAAGAGTGTGGCGACAGCATCCTGATCAGCTGAACTAATGACAGCTGAAGAGCCGGTCGATGCACGTCGCACAGTTGACACTGGAAAGTTTCTAGCACATTTACGACAATTTGAAAGACAGCAGGCTAATAGCGCAGCCTGGCGATACTGAGATAAAAAAAGTTGTGATATATATATATATATATATATATATATATATATATATATATATATATATATATATATATATATATATATATATATATATATATATATATATATATATATATACATATATATATATATTTCAAATGTTCACTTACAGTGACGGTGAAAAACTGCTTTCTGCCTATCCATGAAACTGTCGGTGGTATTCCCTCAGGATATGTTTTAGAACCATTTCTCTGTCTGACATATATAAATCTTTCGGGTGAACGTAAGCTGTTCGCCAATGTTCTGAAGACCTGTCAACCCTCAACTACTCCTGCTATTGATTTCCATGCTGTCCAAATCTACCTTGATAAATTCGGTGAATGGTCAAAACGGAGGCAGTAAAACATATCTCATGGAAAATGTCGCGTGTTTCACATAAGTCCTAAGCGTTAGTATTTCTAAACGTTAGTGGTTTAATTTTATCATCTTGTGATGAGGGGATCCGTAATCTTAGTGTGAAAGTTCGTCCCAATCTGTACTGAAACGCAAAATGCATTTTGCTAGTTTTACGACACAGGTGTCTTCAGCGCTAAAATAAACAGGTGATCCATTTTAGAGAACTGCACCAGGGTATGGCGCCCCCATTTTGTTGCGGACTCGAAGATTGTTGAACAAGCTCAAGAATGAATGCTTCGCTCATACGGCGCTTCGTAAATTGCTTCTCCGATTCTTTTCAGCCGAATATCAGGCTCCCTTGAATGTTTTTGACCTAAAAACTTTAGAACATTGCAAGGTGAAATTGATTTGATCCTATCATAATTGTGAAACCATTCTCGGATATTGCTTTTGAAAGCACTTTGTTTCGTTCGCTGGGCAACTGAAGCGCAAAAGCTGCACCACAAAAGCATCTTCCCCAGCATTCAACTGAGTTGTCAGCGCTTGGAAAACACCACCTGGAAGCAGAGTTGAGGCACAGATCGTTTCGGTATTCGAGAGTTGCCTTAATTCCTTCGAGTTGAGAGCTCTCTCTGATCTAGTCTACTCAGCAGCATATATACTCTCCCCACCTACCTCAACTCTCCCCTCCCCCTTCGCACTCATCCTTCTCTGTTAGCACTCGAAACCTGCACTCTGAACAGTGTCCTGAATTATTTGTCCACCTTCATTAAGTGCCTCCTATCTGCGCCTTTTCTTGTGCATTTTTGATCTCACATAATGGTGTCTTTCTATGAATATGCTTCAACATTACTTCTACTCTGACTGCTACTGTACTTATATATACAAACGTTCATTTTTCACAAGCGTTCTCATTGCTTTATTATAGTTTTTGTTGTAACTCTAGCAGCGGCAACGTTGAGAGTGAGACCGAGCGCAACGCGAAGAGATACGAGGGTAATGGAAGTCGTTTATCTGAGGGGCATCACAGCTCACAAGCAGCAAACTGGAGCCGGCTAGACGTCCCAACACAGCTGCCAGTCGGAGAGCCGTCGACAGAGAAGACTGACTCCGACGAGCTGAGGCACGCCTCATACAGGCTTCGGGCAGATCAAAAGCACATAAGTCGATCAATGACATGGCGCGAAGAATAATGCCATAAAAGCAAAGTGGTCGCTGTTAGATCGCAAATAGATATCTTGCGTTGGTCTTTAACGCCATGCCCAACAGTTCTGCTTGTTTCTTTAATGAATAAACATTTTACAAATAAAGAAAAAAACTCAAAAATGAACGTCTATCAAAACTTGCTCAAATGGACGTTTGCAGGCCATAGATCAAAACGAATACTGTAGTACTATTGCAATAATTTGCAGCTGTGGCCAGCTACTGTTGCAGATGTGATCGGCCCAATTATTGCAGCAAGTATTATAGCACAACAAGCCACTGACTTTCATCACCACTGTAAAGGTTCCACGCAAGTGGCAAGCTACCCAATACATTTCATCCATCACTACAGTGAACTGTCTATGAATGACATTCCTAATTCTCAGCTCGCTAGTTTTCAGTGGTTGGAGGTGATTTAATAGGTCACGCATCACACGCTGCAACTTTTTGATTTATGGCGAAGGTGTTAGAGGAAACTGTTCCCTCTAGCCTCCTTTATTGTTAGAATGCAGTCTCCAACACATCCAACAAACGCAATGTGATAATCGGCTGCTTGTTACCTGTAAGGTTTCTCGTAGCACTATACTATTTATAGTGAAGTCTTTACGATGGCAAAATTTATTTGCGGATTCTCGACCGAAAAGTGTGGAAGTGAAGCCTGTCGACGTCCCCAGTCTCTCTCGTTAGGATCAGCTACACTTGTCGGTGTGTGCTACTGTATGTACATGCCAAAGATCAGTGGGCTTGCGTGGAGAATACTCCCGAAAAACGACACCGATGCGTCTCTGGCCGGAAGCACCATCCACAGCATATTCAACGACTATCATCTATAGTCGGAAATGCTGTCGTAATGTCCTCCACGGCGAACACACCACTAGCGATCCACTGAGCTCGTCTCACGATTTGTAGGGTCATCGAGGGCGAGTCTCTCTTCGAGTCCCTTCAAGCGACCAACTTTACGTCAAGAAGCGTCTGCGCGTCCCACGTGTCCCACACTTTTATCATGATGATATGTGTAACTATCACAGTGTCGCTTCCACACGCTGAAACACAAAGGAGAACCGATGTGTTTAACCCACGACCTTGCCGACTCAATCCAGGAAGGGGAAGGATAAAAACATAAAACTGTATTCTCTTCACGCTACAATCCGAACGAATGTTACTGCGGAAGAAGAGTGATACTGATGGAAAGTAAGCTGAGTTGACCCTCTCATCGTCCACCGGTCACAAGCAACTTTTGGCTGTCTTAACTGCCAAAAGTCAGCCAGCACAAGCCCTCACTGCAGCAACCAAAAACCAGCACGCGCTCACACGCCCTCGCCACAATACCCACCACCTCCATGCGTCTTCTCAAAGCATCACTGTCATACGACAACCCACCCAAACAACCGTCAGCACCCACTCTGGCTCCAACCTCCGAACTGCAATGGCCCAATTAGACGGACGCTTCCGTTGTTACCTACCATTAGATGATACCCTGAACGTCTTCCAGTCAGCACCACCCTATTTTGTACCATCTATACATCCATGGATCTTGCAAAACATCTCAGCTTCTACTCTCAAATCGCGATGTAGGCGCTACAACCCTGGAAGCTTCGTGACACCTCAGCATGGAACCTACCAATATTTATGAAAAGATTCCCAAGTGCAACTCCATGTCCATTTCGTTGTGCCGATTATCCTTCAATCGACGAAGAAAATGACAAGCATAGGATGGAATTCGCGAGCGATACCAAGAACTCAGTAAGCATTTATTAATTTTAAAGGTTGCACCCACGCAAAGAAACGGCTTGTTAAGCTCAGTATTCTTGTTAGACTTTCCAGCAAACAACTGCACAAAGAAACATTCCATACACGCAGTCAAATTTCAGAGAAATAAACACCGTATTCGAAAAGAAAGGCCAACCTCCCTCGTCAGATCTCAAGAAAACACAGGAATAGCCCCCTTAAACGACGAAAGCACCTATAGTGTAAGTTCGAAATATATTACCATTATCAACAGCATCAAAAGATATCGATATAGGCACCATACTCACAACGGTCATAATTATTCATCTATCATTTATAAATTAGGTATCTAAAATTATGACGTCAATCGGCGGGAAAATAAAGCAAGATCAAAGCACACAAAACACCAACGAGGAAAAAAAACTGACGAACAAGATTGAAGTGTTTTATATTAATCCAAAAAAATTATGCATTGTAAAAGGCAAAAATAACAGCATCGAGAACAATTTCTTAAATGCACGATTTGCATCGGCCCTTCATACATTAAAGGAGTCGACAACAACAAATTTGCACAAAGATATAAGTTGAGCTCAAACAAAACGAGCGCTTTCCGCTCTTGCAAAATCCGCGAAACAGCACCACATTCCGACCGAACGAACGCTTACACGCTTTGCGAGTCCAAATTCACACAATCATAAATTAAACAATTACAAATGCTCGCATAAGACAACACCCTCCTCCTTTTATCTCACATTCTCGATGATGCCAAATTTAACCAAGTGAGATAACAACACCAGCTGTTATTCAATTAAATTCGCTCCCGTTTAGCTATAAAAATATACCACTGGTTGCACCTTAAACTATGCAAATTGCAATCTGACAATTTCAGTTTTGTCAAAAAACTCGCCAAACAGAACAGAGACATCTAAGGTGAGCTCATCAAAAGAGAATTCTATGCTATAGCGTGCCGGCTGGTCTTATTAGTGGCGTAACGCTGCGAAGTTGTTATCCGAAGTGCCACGCAAAGTTGAACATGAAGCACCATTTCTCCACCAGTGTCTCAACCTATTACCAATACTCAGCATGCCGAATCGGGTATGTGTAAGCAACAAGTGCAGCGCCTCGTGGTATGATGACCAGCGAAGCGAATACCGCCGAGGTCTAAATGCTTTAGGCCGAATATTGCTTTACAAGCTCGAGGTTAGCAAAACAGACTGCGCGTGCAGCAGGTGTTCGGGCGTTGTGCTTTCATGATTTAGGCAATGATTCACTCCCGATCATGCGTCATTTCCGACTCCATCATGCCATGATATTGCAGAACGCAAGAAAAACAACAACATTAGGCACTCCCAAAGTTCCACGTTGGCCCGTCAAGGTTCATAGTTGACTTGTGTTGGTTAATGAAAAATTTAAAGTAACTGAAAGATAAAGCAACAATCCCTAGTCCATCTCCGGGACAACAATCTTTGGCCATCAACCCCTCCTTCTCCACTCCTTCCATGCTGCACTTCATTCACATCAACGACTACTAACATATGGAAAGGATATATAACGAAGTACCAAGGATATCCACAACTAGATGTCAAATAAAGCATTCAAGACCACATACGAAGTGGCAATCGAAATAAAATTCATGCGACGCTCACGTTCATAATGGAACCTTAGCACAGCGTCATCCGCCCGGTACCACAACGCCAACGCACCGGGCACCGCAACAGAAACCGATCAGTGGCCTGGGTGCGTTGCAATAACGAGTACAATACGATGACTAGATAGAGACCTGTACAAAACGGCAAACAACTAAAGTATGCAAAAAGCGCAACATGCAAAAACTCTGAGTTTGTCTGAGAGGAGATTTGTCGCATGGCCAGAGCTAACTGCCACCACACAAGCGATGCTGCAATATTCCCGACAAAGACGGGGTTTTCGCTTTCTGCAAATGAATCTTGAAACGAAAACCCTTATATTAGCATTGGAACAAGTCAGCCGAGATAGGACAAGCGACCAAAACAAAACAGAGACCGTCAATTTTTGGTCAACAAGCAAGCACTCGCCGCCTGCCACTGTTTCAACTCCCATCACACTTCGCAAAGAACTGAAACGCCTATACTGGCAAATGTTTCTGGCTCACAACGCCATTCAACAAACAACATTAGCTTCGAAGCTTCTTAGCACAATAAACACCTCTAACTGCTGATTCTAAATAAGTATACACACCCTCATACTGTCCATGCAAACGACCTAATTTCCTTCGTGCATAACTACCTGCCCATCGAAACCGCGAGTTACAAAACCCCTTGATCTCTCAAACATCACATCGTTACAAAGAACATTCAAGGTTTCGGAGCAACGATTTTAAAAAGAAGCTTTAAAGTTTAACCCTTGATTTAACCCTTGACTTGTGATAACAATAATCGCTGCCACCATAAACCTGACTATTGAGCATACCAGTCTAGCACTGTCAAATTAAAACAGATATCACGATGCTGCTATGTCACACACGATTTCGATGTTGCCACTATTGGTCATGTTTGAATATTCCATCAAAATAAGACGCAAGTGCCCAAATCGAATCCGATTTCACAACTCTCGAAATTAATGCCGTGATTAAGGAAAATATACTCAATAGATCAATCGTCCCAAGGCAATAGTTTTTCCACCTCTGTAAACCCTTCCAATTTCGAGACTCTAAAAGGACCCAGTTATCCAATTATACTCTTGCATCTCGCACTACCTCGCCTACCACCACTACCTCCTGCAAATCAGTGGCAACAGATCACACATGCATCATCCCGAACAGAAAGATCATGACAAATCTTAATACATGCATAATTTGCATACCGACAGCCCTTCGGCATGTTCAATTCAAACCTTACTGCAGAGCATATCGGCGGGGCGAACAAACATAAGACAACAGATTTGGAACGCAAGGGGACAAGACTATGAATGAGAGAACAAATAAAGTGACCAGGGTACTACACGCTCAGGTAGTGGCATGGCACAGCGGAGTGCTTGTGGGTGATATGCGATTAAGAACGAAATGGAACAGAAACAACATCTGCAAACTGGAAGCGTAGAACAGAAGGCTTGGTCGGCTAGCGCACCGCAAACGCGTCGTCCACGCGATAACCACCAATAGGATGCATGCCGACAGCATGTCTGCCATTCGAGTTGCACTGCAACTGCGTTTTACAGAAAGATGTAGTAAACATCTGTGTAACACAGTGATCAGTTAAATAAGAAGAGCAAATGAAGCACTTCCTCAACACAAAGTGCAGATAATTTCACACGCTCCTTCCCCAACTTATTCCATAACGTCCGAATAAATCTTTCTTCAAACCGTAGTACGAACGCTTTAACAATTCTACCGAATGTCAAACGATGTATTCAGTTTCCTCCTGCAAATCACTACCTCCTCCACCTCCCCCCTCCCCTCCCAGCCCCTTATACCAACTGTCCCTTGCAAGAAGGGGTACACTATGACAATTCCTCTAATTTCACGAACCAATCTATCCATGACAACTGCTGCGACCTAAAATACTGGAAAAGCAACACAAGATCGCTGGCAGAAGAAAATTGAACTCACCTGCGTCACTCGATGGAAAGTGGCCGCCTGTCAGCTACTGTTCGTATTGAGAGGAGTGTGTCGGGTGGGCACCGCCGCACCCACCGGTCGGCAATCGGCAACCAGTGCACTAAAATGCCGCTCGAGAATCTGTCGTGAATGCGTATCCTGCGGCGGCATTTGCAACGATAATGCCAACGACTGTGCGTCGAATGTGTCGTCAAGTGCGATCAGCGCACCATGCACACCCGAATCGTGCAGCTGAGATGCATAGGTGCCTAAGCCAATTTCCTCCACCCATCGCGCCACCCGTTCACATGACCAAACCAAAACGTCTGCAAAGTATATCCCATCAACAGTGAATAATTCCCACCATCTCCATCAAAGATGTGCAATTATAGCCGACCAACCTCTCATTTTCAATTCATGAACGAGAGTGAACGTTCAAGCGCCCAGGTCAGACTAAATCGAATCAACCGGACCTAATGACGAAAACACTCCCCTCACCACGCCGAACTTACCGGCGAAAACATTTCCCTCTCTAGATCTCTTTGATTTACCGGGGGATTTGTTGGACTGCCTCATCTTAAATGTGGAATTATTCAACGGTGCGCTCCATTTTCCGATGGAAACTTCTCTAGTTCCAGACTGCAAATATCACTTCATTTCATGCAAAACAGCCAAATTTTTTTGCGATACACTCACTGAATTCTATTGTTCTGATAAAGCGTGCTCTGATAATGAAGTCATGCAAAGCCTCTTTCTTTTTCTAAGCAATCGCTTCAAGTCAAAACAACGAGCTCACCTATTCCAAGTATCACTGTAAACCTCTCATGGCTCATGACTTGAGATTGCTGCACGAGATTCGGTTTTCAACGAAAACGTTTGACGGTCTCTTACTCCAAGATTTTTGAGGTTCGTGGGAACACAGAATACATAGCTGGGCGTTCAATGGGATCGCGTTCTCTCTCTGCATCTGTCTGTTTTTAGTACTCATCAGCTGAACGAAAAATTCTGAAACGAAAACAACGGCAAACGTACCTCGATTAACATTTTCGCATGCTCTGCGCCTTTCTTGCAACACTTTCTTATCGTAATTCAATTTCTTGAGACAAATAATTCCGTACTGCAAACTCGCTCTGAAAATGCAATTCCACAATCGCCAATTAAAGAAGAATGATGTGGCATCTACCGATGCGACAGTAATCATTAACTTTTGATAGTTCAGCACCGACTCTAACGAATGCAATCGAATACTTCGAATTTCTGAGGGCCACTCATGCAATTTGAATAATTTGATCTCAAATCGCGAACACATTGTACTGCTTCCATAATGTCTTATACTTTACAATTAAACATCGAGCAATTTAAATCCCTCAGCTCAAATTCAATGTTCGACCGCTGCAGGACGACGGTCGCGCGATGAAGAGTTTTGAAGCAAATGTTAAACGACCGTTTAAAATGTGCAATATTATTTAACACATTATGCACAGCGCATTCTTAGCAACCGCAGCAATATGGATGCGCTGCATTATGACAATCAGTGGAATTTTATAAATCCAGAAATTTCCAAAAACCATCATATCCACCTGGCTTTCAATGCCTTTCATGCGACGTGAGTGAAGTCAACATAAAGTTAAAAGTCCAGTGCTTGTAGCAACAAATAAAAGAAATAGCTGGCTTTTTCCCTGCCCTATTGAGCGTTCATAAACAACCGTCAAAATATAAGCAATGCACCCGCAAAACAGCAACCCGAATTAATCGGCAAGGTTTTAGCTGATTGCCTATAAGATGCTTCTAACTGCCATATTCTGTGAGAAATTAAAGGCTTTGCTGAAATGTTATCCCAGAAGGAAGCAACCAACCTGTGGAAGTTATCGACCATTTTGAGATGCGTTCTGAGATCTCTCTTAGATAAATGCTCCAACATGCGCGCATCCAAAAGACACTCCATGAAAGCGGACCTGTACTGGCCAAGACCCAACGACGGCAGCCACTCATTTCCGATCCACTCATGGTTCATATCCCCAAACGCCAAAGTGGTGCGCGCAGTGCGTGGGGCTGACGGCGATGTTAAAGATACCATCTCCTGCAACAACGCTCCACTCTACGTTGCATTATGACACTAACAAGAACGCAGCACATCAATTCCGCTCTTTTTCCGCCAACTTCAGCACCCCGGATATGCCCTGCTCTCATAATGGACTGGCTATTGAGCGTCCCCACATGACTTTTACAAACTCGTCACGATGAACTGTTGGCAAAAGAAAGCAAAATGATTGATGATAGAAAAACAAGGTTTATAAAATTGTTCCAAACGGGTGAAACACAGGCAATCAGTCAGTCAAACAAACAGCCGGGCTACTAAAAACAGAAACACGAATAGTGCACCCGATTTCCAATGAATATCACCAGAACTATTTGATGAAGTAAGTTACCTGTATAGCAAGTCGCAACTTTAGTCGATGAAGAGGATTACTGATGCCGATTTCACGTTGAATTTCCTGGTCCGAAAGCGCGCTCATGATTGCTCCACTCTTGACATTGGCGCGACATGCGGCCACATACCATGCCGGCATGCCCACCCACAATTCCAGCCATGCGACCACCGTTGGACCGTTCCAAAGTGCAAACGGCGTCCGTGCCTTCATTGCCTGGAAAATAAGCGAATTAGGGCATCGTTTGTGTAATGGATTCATCGCATGTCTTAAACTCGCAGCGGCCACCCAGCGTGAGCAAGTCACTACTGGCCAGCGCTACGCGCTATCAAACAACAAAAACGCCACGACAGTCTTCAAGGGACGACTTGAAAAACATGAACAAATATTACATTCTCACAGATGGGTGGCTGAACTTTAAAAAAAAAACCTCCTCGAGTAATTCGTATTTTTTCTTTTTCCGTCTATCGAAATCGGCCGCATTATGTGACTGTGATGCGACACCATTCATTGCTGCCTTAGGTGCAATTCCGCTCACCGAACATCCATCGCCTCCCGAAGACATTTCACTGTCCGAGTATGCACCTGAAAAATAATAGCACAGTCACCGATTGCTGATCCCAATGCGACGCTAATCACACAAGTTCCTTAAGTAAACATATTATTCCTGCAATTTCAAATGAACTATTCACAGGATCAAAATTTCCAATACTACTAAAATGTACCGGTTTTTTCGAGGAGCATTTCAAATCCCTTCAGAGCTTTTGATCAATAAGCTTAGGAGGTACCTCAATTGTAGAACAAAAAACGTGTGAGCTCATAACAAGCTGGAAGCGAAAACAATTTGAAAAATCAGGACAACACATCAGCAGCTGCGAGTTGACGGCGTTTTTAAACGATAGTCAGACCCTAACGTCGATAGCATCTTAAGAAAAACAAATGCTTCTGCTTACTTTCACTGACTCGTTTTCAACAACTGAATGCCAAACAAGTAAAATAAGGCCTAATCCGATAGCGAATTTAAACTCGGCAAGCATCTGTATAAACTTATTCGCCAACTTCCCACTCGCAAAATCACAGGCTTATCAACCCTAGAATCAGACCATTTATTTCTGTCTTCACGCATTCCAAAGTTACCGGCCTATGCGCTCTGCGCTTGAAACCAACATATTTAATCAGAATCCCTCTTAATCGCAACACCTTGGATATCAACTCATGCTCTTCTGTTTCTGTGATTTTTACTGAAGAGAAGCGATATATTCGACGCAACATCCTAATATATTTGGGGAAATTTCAAGTCAACAAGAAGAACGAAGAAATTCACCACAAGTGCTCAGTACAGTGCCCACTCAGAGATTAACTCTGAACAACTCAAAATGAAGGGGCATTCTGTGAAAGTACCCTGATCAGCGTTCGCTCGGAACTGCTGAGTGTTCTTGCCCTTCTTGTTGAAGAACCGACCAAGAGTCTTCAGCCCACTCGTACTCGTCGACCTCTTCTTGCCCGCCTTGCCACCCGGATAAACTGGTGAGTGCTCTTGCGAAGAGGCGACTGAAGACGCCGGCGACATCCGTTCATTCATTGACTGCCCAATTTCATCTTCCAGTCGACTCTAAAACGCCGGCAACTCACGAAAACGTCAATCAAAAACTTGAACTAAAAAATAAAATGCTTAGGGTGGATGAAGACCTGATCCACTGCCCCGAACCTACTATATGTATTGTATGTAGAACGAAGCGGGAAGATGAGCATCCTCCATCCCGAGAATTAATTAGCAAATGAAAGAACAGCAAGCGATTTCTACGATAAGTGTCACCTCCCAACGAAATGTGCTGCGCTCTATCCATGAACAGGCCCCATTTTAAAGAGGAGGACATATCACACGAATGCAGCACTACACACCAATATGTCATTAAGCCCGAAGCGTGCCGCATAGAAAAACCTGAACGTAAAAGCAATCGACCGCTAAGATTATAAGAGAACTAGGAGTTTATTCTGCGGTCATAATTAAGATGCAACTTCAATATCACGTAGATATCTTGGCCATCTCAATGCACCACATTAAACAACGTCGAATTGGCTAACGTGACAAGGGAAAATGGATATGTGGTCAACCTCACTGGTACTGCTCGATATTGCAATCTACACAAACCTGCAACTGTCGCTGCACATGGTCGAGCCTTAATGGTCGCTTTGACAAATTAAAATCAGCATCAATGAAGCTATCGTCCATGAACTGAAACAGCATCCCATTAAGTTAGACACCTAAAAGGCATCCCTTCTAAATACATCGCTGCGCACTGCGTTTTCTCCAAATAAATACCAATAAAACCTTTTAAACAAAAAAATAAAAAAGCAATGACGCTCAGTAGCGGAATTCGACCACATGTTTATGAAAAGATTTTTGAAAAACCTTGCACTTCACATGTAATCCCACGTCCCAAACTGCTTTAAAGACAAACCCGAAGCAAAAAAAAAAAAGAAAATTCAGTATCAATTCTTCGCGTACTCCAGTTAAATAAAAATTTATTTCCATCTTTTCTATGAGCAAACCGAAAGCGTCATAAGCCGCAATGCACACTCAAAAAACTCCACTTACGAGCTGAAGCTTCAGATAGGCCAGAAAAAATGAATCTAATTCAAGCAAATTACTTCACCAATCCACTGAACCATCTTCTTCTCACTGTATAAGAGAAAAAATCGTTCCAGAGCAGAACATCGAAAAAGGCTAAAAAAGAATTGGCATAAAGATGCCTGCGGATTTAACCATACTCAACGACTTACTGGCTGCCCATATGCATCGACTGCTTGGCCGTGAAGATGTGAAGTAGAAGCGTTTGCAGGCAACTGAAAAAAGAATATCCGATCATCTACGGCAATGCAAATTAATTTGCTATTAAGTCACAGCCTCAGCAATATCCATGTTAGTTCAGCTAGTAGGGCAACTAAAAGACGACGAGTTCGACCAGGCTTGGATTCTATCTTGACGCAATTTCTGAGTCAGCACCTACTATGTCCACTTCTAGACAATTAAGCCTTAACCGAACCATACCTTCGACTTCAAATGAACGAAGTACTGCTGTGATCTTTCCTTTTAGTTACGCGAGAAATTACAGAAATTGAATGAGTGCCACAAACAGCAACTCCGAAGAATACCGTGTTATATTTGGTAACAAGAAAGTCGTGTTGAGGTGAATTCCGAGGCGTTGAGCGTGCAGATAAATTGCCCATATTCTGCCCATCGTCCACGCCATATAAAACGTTGCCAGCTGCTGTACCCAAATCCGCGGCGCGTGCTCGACTCTCTAGCTGCTCCGCAACGCGTTCCGCATGCGTCTTTTCCTGCTGGATCAACCGAATCTGCGAGTTGATTGCATCCAACCTACAAAATATGCGTTCAGACTTACTGAAGCAGTGGACAAACAACCCGGATAGCCTGTTAAGTAATAAATTTACCTATAACTTTAAAACTGCAAACTGTCAACAATTTGGCAAAAAGTAGCCAAAAGACTTAGGATCGATTGAGCACTGCTCTACAGGTTTGACTCAACACTTCTGCTAAGTGAATGGAATGACCACAATAACTTGCTTACAATTTCGGCGCTTCTCCAAAGACGTGTTTAGAACGCGCTAATGCTCAACGGATCGAAACGATGTACTTCGTACAGCTTACAAGGGAGCAAAAAAAGTATCCGCTTCAATACATGGAAGCAATGAATTTACGAAAGCAACAACGGCTTTGTCGCACAAGCCCTTATAATCGTTTTATATTCAATACAAAAAGGGCCTTTTCTGCTTCAGTCGGAATGCGTACACTGCTTCGGACAAGATGAAAATATCAAAAAGATGGTCACGCACTAACAACTCTAACCGAAAAGCCTGTGAACACCTACGCAAAATGCCCCATATCCCCCTCCTCCCAAAAAACCCACCAGTGGCCTTTCCGCGCTTGAACCATCACAGCGTAACGAATCGTACCTACAACTGCTATTTTTACATGGACACGCAAATCCCCAACGGCTCACAAACGCAGAATATGCACCTAATTACCTTCCAGGAATCCAAGAAAAAGAAAAATCTCTGCTGAGTATAAGATCATTCTGAGAATTGTGGGCTCTCCCTTTCAAATCGAAAAATGCAAGATGTGCGCCTTATACTTAAGCAAATACGATATTTCCAGCTAAAGCTTACTCTGAATGAATATGTCGATGGCAGAAAAAACTAAGCGTAACAGGAAGGAGTTGAATTTTCTCAGGCGAAATGCAAAACGTACTTCTCCTGAATCATGCTCGCAAGAGCATGTGGATCGGCAGTAGCTCCAGGCTGTGTTGTAGCACTTCCTGCGAGCAAAATTTCAGGCGATGCATTTGCCAGACCTCCGGGGGTTGGTGCTCCGCTTCGCATCGTACCTGCACCGGTCATATCCATCATCGACGAAGAACTCGAAAATGCCTTGAAAGTATTTCGTTAAACTGACTGTGAATTCCTCAAAGACGATGCCACCAAACATAATATAAACAGTCGTCAACAAAAACAGATAAGGTGAATATGCCTCACTCTTCTGTTCTATGATATGGTAATTAAAAGATTAGTGAAGCCAAAACAAGGTTTAAACGTTATCAAAGCGTATCGATGAAACATTTTGCTGAAGCGTTTTTCGATTTGAAATGAATGTGAACTGAAACACTGAAAGAAGCAACCCGAGAAGCGTCGATGCAAGAATTGGAAACGGCTGAAAAACGAGCTCAGATCGCAGACAGCATCAGTGAGCATTTTATTCAAAAATCACAGGCAATTTGAAAGGACAACACTACCCGCAATAAGGAAATAAGCAACTCACTAAACAAGTGATGGCGTACTCCAAAACAAACATTCAGGTTCCCGAACATCTACAGAACAAAGAAACAACACTGCCATCTAAATTTGCGGCGAAATGTTTGCTGCGTAATAGCTGAACTATTTAGGGAATATTCGAATATGCCAAAACATTGCAACACAAATTTTAAAACAGCTGCCGCAAGCTCATGAAGGTAATGCTCCTAAGACGAAATCCAATGTTGTGCCCTAGAATAACGAATAGTATCCTCCATCGCAGAAATAAACAAAGGTGTGGAATTGTTGTTATTACCTGCTGAACGTTAGCAAGGACGTGAGCTTGCTGCAATCTGTCCCATTCTTGTTCATTCAGCGTCTGCACTTTTGACGGGTCGTCCTGAAGCGCTTGCAGACGACCCTTCTGAGACCTTCTCAAGCCTAGTGCCCCATATACAGGAGGCGCCGCTGGCTGGGGAGGAGGTGCAGCACCACCGTTGCCAACTGCTGGGGCAACTGGTGTCACAAAACCTGCACCACCACTGTGTAGCCTGCAATGGAAACATAATCTTCCATGGTAAATTTCTACATACCAGCAGCCATCGTTTCGCATGCCGATTTCCAACACCGCAGATCCTCTCACCTCGCTAGTTCAAGCACGAACTGTGTTCGAATACATGATTCTTAATCCTTATGAGTATTACGCAGCTGTCAGCAATCCTCGAAAGTCGCTGTCAAAATGAAACCAAGACTCATACATGTGCCGCTGCGGTGCACTGTCACTGAGCCATACATCTACTAAAGCCGATCGCTCAATTTACGTGGCAGCATTACGTCACACAACTTTCTTTACAGTTCCATCGCACAGACGACCTAGAAAAAATACTGTGAGCTGCTGACAACTTTTTCCTTTTAATGTCGCACGGACGTGTTACAAAGTGAGCTCAAAAAATAATCCAACAAAAAAACACCGCTCAAATTCTGCATCGATAATTGCTGCTGCCGCGGGGTACAGAAGTGCCTTATCGATCGATCTATAAACCGCCATTCCATTTAATGGGGATCCCGTTTTAACAAAAGTACAATAGATCCATTAATCTTAAAATCAATTTGAGACTACCACTATCAAATTACCTGGTATGGTACTGAGCAGTCCTTGCCGAGTATAGCTGATTTCTGAGGGCATCAATCTCTTGTCGAAGATTTTCATTATCACGCGTCAGACGGTCCTTTGTTCGCTCGGCCTTAAAAAATGTTGAAAAATAGTTCTTTACAAAATCGCCCAAACTGGAGCGTCAATGCCTTTATCGCCTATCATAATGACGCAAAGAATTGTATTGCAATAACAATCGTGCGTTTCGATGAGCAACGCTAAAGATTGGTACCGATCGCGGCATGCAACAAAAAAGATACCAAAAGCACCAAAGCAGCCGCTTCTATCCTGTTATGTTTCGCGCATTATCTGTCCCAGACGCAAGATTTAAAGCAGATACGGAGGTACCCCGCATCGAAAACTCAAACATGGTGTCTGCCAATTAAAAACATTTAAATGAGCTGTATCAAGCACCACTACAGCATGAAATGAATTAAAATTTCGAATACTCCCCTCTTCCTCCCCTTTTTGTAAATTTTTTTTTCTGTCATATTTTCATACGAATACACAGCAAACTAAAATCTTCAAGCCTCTCCGTTACGAACACAACAGGCGTAGCTCCGCCAACTGCTGTTAACTTGGTGTGCAACGCTCCCACGCTACAGCAATTAAAACCTAAATAAAACAATCGCTAAACAAGCGTCTTCCCCACTCTTTTTTGTGCGAACATTGCCTAGCAAAAACAAGAAAAGACAATACAACACCCACCTGGTCATATATCTTCTTGGTGTGCTCTAACTGTTGAGTAAGACGGTTCTTCTCGTCAAGCGCTTGCATTCTCTCCTTTAAATGCAACTGCAGGCGGTCGTTCGACTCGGAAAGCAGCTTATCAACAGTTGAAGAAAGTCGCTGATTGTGCTCTTCGTTCATTTTCTCGCGCTGCATCGCCCGCTCCAATTCTGCAGACCTCTCCTCAATTTGCCGCTCCAAACGCTGAACTTGTTCCTCGGCCGATACTTGCTTCTGCAACAGCGGCGACACTCAGAACGATACACAGCCACTGCCCCCTCCCTCTCCCCCAATCAATGGTTAACGACAGTGCCCCATCGAGAGACAGTGAAGTCGAACTTTACATGAAAGTCACTCAACAAGTCGTTATAGCGAGGATGCGCCCACGTAATCTACATCCAAAAGTACTCGCTAACATCCACTAGCACCATATTTTCTTATGCTCAAATTATACCTGAAAACGACTTAGGTTCAACAATACACCATACCAAACACTTCGCCAGTAGCATCATACTGTGAACACCTCAACTTTTGCAGGATGCATTCTGATTGGACATCTAGATTTGCAAGACAGGAAATTTTTTTTTGTTGACAAAACCTGCCATCTGCAGAACCTAGCTATTTTGCTAATAAAACCGCACTGCTAACACGAGCCGTATTCTTGGTGGACACAACTATAGGGCATATTATAGCCATACCTGCTCTGCGGCGGTCAGCGCTTCCATTCGCTGCTGCAATTCGGCCTCAACAGAAGGCAGAGATTCGGCCTTTTTGAGGCTTTGAGCTAGCTGCTTCTCGGCCAATTCGAGCCGCTCTTGCAAACTGTGGACCTTCTCCTCGTTCAAGCGCACCGCCGCATCTTTATTCGCTAACTGAAATGAGCTCAGCACATAAAATCATGTGCTATGGCATCAACTGCGAAACGCTCTTCTTAAACGTTATTAAGGAAGCATTAACAGAGTGAGCGAACTAAACACGAGAAACAATTCGTTGCCCACTCACATCCGGTTCTTGGTTATGCACACTTTTTGACTGCGAGCCTCACAAGAGAAATATTTCTGATGTTCAACTATTAACCCCAATATCAAGTTCACATTGCTGCCCATTACCTAAGCTAAATAATCGATGAGCTATATACAAAAAAGTAATAGCTTAAAAATTTGCAGATTCTATCTTTCAATGAACACTTTCGCAGCAACCACATAAGATTTATTTAAAACGTCAATAAAGCAGAAAGGTCGACAGGTCTTTCCAGAAATCTTCACAAAACAGTCATGAATAAGCAAACGAATTAATAACCTGATGTTCAAGTTTGTCATTCAGATCCCTGAGGCAAGTCGCTTCCCGTTGTGCAGATAGATAACGGCTCTCTAAAGTTGATATCCTCGCCTCTTGGTCTTCCTTTTGCGCCTGAGTCTGAAAAATCATTCTGGTTTGAAATCATCGGCCAGGTTTACACTATGGAGGTGCTATAGAGACCTTGCAGGAAAAGTCTCAGGCCAACATTCTCGTCAGGTTCAGAATGGAGCTCTCGTTGGTGCACAATCCCAAACATGGATGCTGCATCAACGAGGAGCTCGTTCTGCATTCCGATCAAATCACTGAAGAGGGAAGGCTGGAAGCCGAATAGAAATTTGTCAGTTGAGCAATCATTTTCTTCAGCAAAGGCAAGAAAACTTAAAAGGCCGTAAGAAGTAGCGATCATAGAAGGGAATTCAGTAGGAAACCTCAGGTAATAGAAATTTCACATCAGATTTTCATGTCGCTGAGCATGAGGCAATTCACGGCAACACGAAAAAGATCGATTAATCAGCAAGAAGGAATTACTATGTTCACCGTTTTCGATTAAGACTCGGATGACAGAAATGTATTTAAAAAGATCAAAAATATTTATATTCAACCAGTCAGGAAGCGAACACCTTCAAAAACTTTTAAAAGCGTACGGAATGACATGTATGTTGCACGACCCTTCCGAAGAAACGATTAATGCAAACGCACTACTCGTAACCCAACTTTTACCTCCAATGCAGAAGAATGTGCAGGTGTACGCTCCTTCGCATTGGCACTAACTTATGATACTAACTTATCACAAAATTACCGCAAAATGAAGCTTTCAAGTGCTTACTCACGAGCTTTTTCACAGTACAACACACATGAACGAGGACGAAATTTTTCAAAACCTTTTCATAGTACAACACACTGCCGAGCGTTAAATGCTGATAGCTGTCAATGATAATTTCGTGCAACACTGGACACCTATCAATATTATTAGGAGAGGATGTGCGTATGCTGTTCAGGTGGTAATTAACACGTAAGGGAATAACCGCTACCAGCAGCAGTGCCCTGCCCTGGGTGAAAGAATGTATACCCGGGAAGTGATCCAAAGCGGAGGCATTTCTCAACTTCTATGACGTACATTCGAGAATGGATGCGCTCTGAAGACAGAGTTACGATCGCGACTTTACGGTGTTTTTGACCATTCTGCAGAGGTCGTTAAAGAACAAAAAAGTAAACAAATCAACAGAAATCCGAAATAAAAATCTGCACGCGAACAAAAAAATGAAAGGGAGAGAATTTGACCTCATGAAGATGGTGCTGCAATTTCGTCGCATGCTCCTGACCAAGCCGGGCCTCCTTCTGAGCATTCGATAGTTGCCCTTCCAATTCAGTATTCCTTAAAATTGATTCATGAGAAAAATTTCATTTAAAAGATTCAAAAGCTTCTTGATTCTGTTCCTGTAAAAATAAGTGCCCAACACAGTTTCCCAAAACGAAAAGGAAAAAGATATAATTCAGATCTGATGGGATCCTTTACCTGGGACCAATTCAGTATTGGTCCCTTCATATGAGATGTCAACACCATATCAGGGGATCCTCCGCCCCTTCATACAGATAGGGATCCTTTATCCTCTTTAGTATCTGAGTCAATACCATAAAGTCCACTGCAAGGCATTAAAAATTGATGGCGCCCAACGAGAATTCCGTGCGATATTGCAAAGGAATCAATTCCACACTGACAATCAACAAAGAGCGCTCTATGATGTGGAATTTCGATATGTTAATGAACGAAATACGACGCCATTCTACACAAAAAAGGGCCGAGCTCGATGCTCCGTTGCTGCAGTTATAACGGCATCGCATATAGCTCATACAAATTGCTTGTGGTGTACACAACTCATATAACAACGGACGCATATGTAAGCAAAACAGAACGCCGCTTCGGTTATCGATCACACACGCGCATCGAACGCAATTCAAGCTAACGCGGCCTTTACAATTCCCCTTGAATTACAAGTTCGGGTGAATAGAAATATTACATAAAATAACAGTGTATAGCTCCCAGAAAGTTACGATAAATTGAGCTTTTAAAGAGAGCGACGAACTGAAAAACAACAACCGCCAAACAACCCAATTTTTTAACAGCTCTCATAAACGACTATGAATAATCCATGATGCATCAAAAGTGATTAATCCGCTTTGTAATTGCGCTCCTCCCAAACCTCTATCAAATTCAACAGCCACATTACGACCGGTGGCGATCACGCTTGCTTCTGACCCACAATGACTGGGTGGAGATTGCTCATTATCAAATATCAACAAAGCAAGGTTCAAGGCGAAATGAAGTATAGAGAGGTGGGAAAAGCTGAACTGTGCCACATTTTCGGGTAAGAAAAGCTCGGACGGTGAGTAGATCGATGAAGCAACCCTAAAATATGCGAAGCAGGAACCATTATCCACAGCCACTACTTACAGCTGACAGTTCAACACAAGTGGGCGATAGCGGGTGATAGAATCGGATGATAGACGATCCGTACTTGACGGATGACAAAGAAAGCGCAAGTCTACCATGAAAAGCAAACCTTGTCGTAAGTTCGGTGCACTGCTTCATACTACTCGCAAGTTCTTGTTTTAGCCGCTCGCAAGCTTCCTGCATCTCCACTAAACGCGCCGCTGATTCTGCAGACATGAGTCCTCCGTTCGTTTGTTTTTTGCCCGCTCCGTTCGTTTTACTCACCTAAAAAAGGAACAGGTGTAACAGCATGCTAGAAAATACCGAATAGTACTCAACTATTGCATTCGCATGCCATCATTCATAACTGAATTACAGCTTCAAGGTTGGCAGTCTTTGATGAAGCCATATCGCGTCGACCTGAGGTATTAAAAAAAGACATACCACAAGAGGTTCGAAAAGGATTACAGATGAAGGTATTTCTGATAATAAAGATGCAGCGAGTGCACAGTATCCGGAGAGAAGACAAGGATTCAATACTTAATAGTTGAAAGAGGATCCCCTCAAGACAGCCTAATGAAAGAAAAAAAAACAAACAAAGAATGCCAAATAACATGGCCACATTTGTATGGAACATTAAAGCAGCACATCAGAAGCACCTGATTACACATGCATGTGGTATATCACATTCGCTGCAACAGTTCCGCCTCGCATTTACATCGAAAAAGCATTTCATCGCACTCATCCTCTCTGAAGCCAACTTCGATTTTATTCGAATGGCTGGAATTAGAAACGACACTTCCAACTGAACGAGTGCTTTGAAAATATGTAGATATATGACAAGGATAACGAGTGACATGCTTCAATGGTGATTGGGTGCCACGAAAGAAAGCAGACAACGCTAAAGCAGCTGTGATGCAGGAAAATACATCCACAAGTACGGGCTAAAACAACGCACAAATTCGGCATCTAGAAAGAACTCAAAGATTTACTTAACAACAGAAAAAGTAGCAGCTTACAAGACTCTCTCTTCATAGGAAACATTTATTGAATTGCGAGTGAATTCTTTCAAGAAACGAAACAAAAAACAATTTAAATGGGATAAACTGCTCCCTCCCAGTGCAGATAAAGTCCACGAGTGCATAAGCACAACGGAGAGAGGTTATCAAAGAGTATTTCAACTCACCCTACGAAGAAATGAACCACACTCTCAATAACGTGCCTATGAATTTTAGTGCGTTTCGAATCATTAGCACAACTGCCAACTTTAGAGGAATGAGTTAGTGCTGCTCTGAACATTTTACATAGCAACGAGTTAGCGGGTAATTACCACATTTTCAAAAATCCCTATAAAGAACTCAACTGCAATATTCTGGGAGCGATGTGACGACATCAATAAGAGCATAAAGCACGCTTCGCACAAATCATCGTAATGTAATTAGCGCAGAGCCCACCTTTATGTGAGAAGTAAACAAACCACACCTGCTGAGAAGCTTCCTCTGCTTCGGCAGTCAACTTTGCAATCTTCGCTTTTAATGCCGAATTTTCATCTCCTTTCACGCTTAGCTCCTCTTCCAACGTTGCAACTCGCTCCATTGCTACTCGAAGCCTTTCGCGCACCTTAACACATTTAATTTCAATACGTCCACCATACGAACACAGAAACACTAATTAAAGTCCGCGAACAGAGGGGGGGGGGGGGCATTCTATAGGGAATTTATAGGGATTTTTGAAAACGTGACCTGTCGAGCGACACCCTATCAACACGCTCCACTAGGCATAATAAATCAGTAATGATAACACCTAAGCGTTAACTTCAAATGGATATGCTCGTTTGCGCGGAGCCAGGAAGATTCCCACCTTCTTGTGAAGTCGGCGATGCAGCAGTGTTGAAAAGCATAGCCCTAGCACCAGAAATGCTTAATAATAATGGCGCAAAAATCTTCTAAATATGCAAGAAAGAACTGTCACAGATGTTTACTTCAATTGCTCGTTTGAAGCCACTCCAAGCAAATTAATTACTTTAACCTCCCTATCTCTGTGATGCATCGTAACATCGAAAAATCATTTCTCATCGCTGACATGCTTCTTGCACGTAAGCTAATTCCCTTCCTATATTAAGACCGTCTTATAGGGAAGACGAGAAGTGCGCGGCCCTCCACTACTTCGGCAAAATAAAATAAAAAAACCCAATATGCTTAGGAAACGTCTGGACGGTATTGTGGCTTTATGAGGTCCCACTGCATGGTCCTTTTTATGAGTGCCTCACGAACAAGCGATAATGCAGAATGGATAAAAAAACTCTAAATGAAGCATCGATTTTCAAATGTCCCTTCTGCTGGCCATCATCGACTACAGACCTAAATTATGCAGTCTCTGTGCGCAACATTAGCAATTAAAGACCCCAATTTGATTCTGCCAGGAATTCCTTAGTACAAACTTCAACACGCCACCCGCCTTCTACAAATGTAGTGTTTCTTTCTCGCATAGGTTAAAAGAAAAACAACTCCCTTACAACAAATTTGAACTTAGGAAGCGCAAACACGCTTCTAGAAAAACTTAATTCCGACGTTCTTAGAAAATATATGAATGGAGGAAACGTACAGTTCATGCTTGGGAAAAAAAGCTGTTGTGATCGCATTGGAAACAAACCAGGCTATATGTAGTGAAAGCGAAAACTCTCAAGCAATTCTAGTAGCCTTACAGTAAACTCAAAATGAGGGTAATGAACAGTACCCACTAACGTAAACAAAGGCTGTTTCACTTAATGAAGCGGAATTACACCCCCCCCCCCTCCCCCCTTACATACACACCACAGCTCAGATATTCACCAACGAATACGACAACGACGTTCATAAGGCAACAATGGTTAAATGCTAATGTCTCAGCGTGATCTGCTGCACTGTTATGGTAATCGCTCAAAGCAAGGACAATCAAATGACGCAAATACGCAAACAACCCGACGCTATGTCCTTACAGCATGTAAAATAAATGGAGCATTCGCGACAAATCGGTCTTAAAACACGCAACGAATTCCGTTGTTTTCTTCGCCACCATCGTAGTCTCTGCAGAGCACATGCACGGCCTACTCGCACTTATTTGATTACCTTTATCAAGAGATTAGTAATAAATGCCAGAACAAGCGCTTAGCATTTTATATACATCTGCCATCCTTAAACAGCTACATAATGTTCACCTACTCATTCGATACCTGAACAAGTTCGATATACCTGTGGCAGAATTTTTAAATCATGAGATGGAACAGTGGGGTAGGTGTAATAATGACATCAGAAATATTCGAGAAAAACTCTACGTTGCAGTAAATACACCATACTGAAACAGGCGTGTGTGTGGGGGGAGGGGGAAGGGGAGAGGGGAGAGGTAATATGAGTAGAAGCAACAGTCACAGTCACAGCTCCATGCGAAGCAACAGCGTACTATAGCACGATTGCCCAATTCTGTCGCAGTTATGCAACGCCGATGCCCACCATACAATAAGTTCACAGCGAATAACCAACAATCCTCACAGTTAAAACTTTTTGGATATAGGCCCGTTCGGCAAGGTAAAAAAAAGAATGCAAAACGATGTAACCTTTTCGTCGAGCGCCTTGTGATGTTCGAAGAGCGACTTGAGTGCTTTGAGCACCTCGACCTCTGAAGAAACACCAGCCGGACTTTGTGCCTGACGTTTCATGACGGTCATTCGCAGAGAGCGTTCGTGCCGTGAGACAAGACATTCCAAATGTTCGAGTAGCAAACGCGTATTGTTTCGTTCGGCTTTTAATTCGACGATCTCTTCGTCCTTTTCGAGGAGTTGCTCACGTAATTGAGCTAGCTCTTTCGTCACCGATTGTAACTCCTAAATTATCCAATCCATAAATATCCGCTCTTGCTTTGACCATCATTTGCTTTTAAAAAATATTCATTTTCCCTCAGTGCCTAATCACGTAGTGGATAAAGCATTTTATATTTCAGCAAAAACCATAAATACACCAAAAAATTGCGAAGAGTGATGGCGCAAATGACTACTGATAGCCCAAGAAGAGACGGGCTGCTGCCTTTTCCCGAAAACAAATTAAGGCATTCCGCAAAGAAGATACGGAAGCTTTCTTCTCAGTTTGCTTTTGCTTTACTACCAGAAGAAAAAACTTGTCACTACGAAACGTCTACTGACAGTGACGTACAATGTGAAAAGGACGATGTGCCAGAAGTAGAGGCCAACAAAATCCTCGATACTAGCAAGTTAAAAAGCGCCTCTCCATCACACTCGTGCGGAAACACTGATTTACAACTCTTCAGAAAAACAAACATCGACATCGTGTACGTTAGTTCCGAAGTGACAAACTGCAGTGATACTTTTTTGAAATCACATCGGAAATTACCACAAAATAAACCCTTTCAAAGCAACACTGACACACTTAAGTATTAATACCAATTGAATCTCTTCAAGATTAACAACTACTAACCAAGAAGGCACTCATTCATCGATCAATAAACTACGAAAAAAACGCCTCAATAAGCATTTCTTCGAGACCACATAACGGCAAATCGAAACGATATGAGCGCAATAATTCAACGTTTCGTATATTACGCAGTGCATTGACCAGCAAATTATTTGCAAATGCATTTCATTCTATCGTCACCATTAGAAAAACGGTGCTTATTCCCAAAGGAAGTTGTACACCGCTTAGGAAATTGCACACGGGCACAATATTGAAATATTTACTGAAAAGGA
The DNA here is from genome assembly GCA_013433145.1 of Ascaris suum. NCBI lineage: Eukaryota > Metazoa > Nematoda > Chromadorea > Rhabditida > Ascarididae > Ascaris > Ascaris suum. Next base: position 13,646,979 of record CM024187.1, on the reverse strand, counting down.
AATTGTTATGGCCAACATAAAAAGAGAGCAAGTTTCAAATAATGACTGCATGCACACAGCAAACACTCCAATTATGCATTGAGTGTAGAGTGCACTAGCACAAAAAAAGAATCCAAAGAGAGGCAGTTAAAACCCGAAATGAAAAACAAGCGACGATTCCACTTCTTCAACACCTCACCCCGTTCGCAAATCGAAATTTATTTATTTGACATCACTTGTAAAACTACTCTCTGCAACGTTTAAGTCTATTTAGCGAGTAGGAAACTATGCAAGGAAATTTTTAGGACTTAAAAAATGAAAAATGCAAAGGAACTCAGAAAAAAAAAAAAAATAAAGAACTTAGAAAATGAGAAACCTGAATATTACAGTAGATCAATGACAAAAGTTAGTGAACTCACAGTGTTTGCTCTCCCCTCCTTTGACCGCCACGAAAATGGCATCGACCACTTCCTAGTTAACGTCGATCTTATACTCAACCCTTCACCTCCATCCACATACAACAAAAATATCAATACAATTGCTAAACGAAGCGCGCAAAAGCATGCTATTGCAGCGTTATAACCTACAAGTGTGCTATATTTCCACGGGCAATTTCACCTGCTCTGTGTCTCCAGCCACTCTCCTATCTCGTTGTTGTCTGGCGCTCTGGTAGTTCATACTTCTTCTCTCTCTAGACTTTACAATACGTGCAAAGATGTCATCCCAAGCAAAAATTCCACCTGCAACTTCCGACCGTTCCATCGAATGCGGGTGAAAATATTCGCCGAGGTTGGAAAGTTGTGCAGCTTTAAATCATCGCCACACCTTGGAATGCACTTTTTTTCGAGGAATCAGTTACACTGCTGAGTGTTTGGGTTGGATGATGATGCGGCACCCCATCTTCAACACCTTCGTCTAGTATCCACAAAATTCATCACAATTAAAGACGACATCTGCTTCCCCACCTTGGTCCACCGCCCTCCAAACTGTTCATTCCATGCCCCCGCTATATTCCACTCTCAAAGCGAAATGAATTTCTCAGTGCATCACAAATGAAAATAATGATAAAACAGGAACATTTCGCCGCGCTGTCATGCACCAATATTTTTTTCCTTCTTTTAAACGATGGCTAAGAGCATCTCAAACATCGCTGCTGCTTGATCACAACTTCCATAGTTCATTTCTGATGTCGACATGTGTCAATCGGCCGTTCAATATTTCTGGCATCTCCATGTCAAGGTCAGCATCCGGGAATACATCTTGACTGAACTGAACACAAGAAGTTAGCTGAACTGCTAAAGGTGCCAACGAATTTACACCTCACCCTTCTTCAACTGCCTGACAAGCGAGTTTTCGTTCCTTCCAACCACGCATAACGATATCCTCCCCCTACCTACAAATTCTTTTTCCACTGAGAGGGTAACTGTACAAACGTGGGGCCTGTGAAAGCGAACCAGCATTCCAATTATCAAAGACGTATTTCACACAAAGAAAATGACAACAAACAAACAGAAAGAAATAACGAGAGCTAACTAGATGGCATGAATAGTTAAGAGCATTTTCATGCATCGCAGGTAATCCATGAAACGATATGCGAACCCACAAGAACTTCGAAGATAATATGATCAGAACAGAGAGTTTGAACAAAATTATCTGAGAGCTTTTACGAAAACAGTAGCACGTCTGGTGACATGGCGATGCCAGTTACTAGTGGCGTTTAGAACAACGGCTTCAAGTATTTTCTCAACGAGAGACCAATGGGATGAAGTGGCAAGGAAGGGAAGAAGACAGGAAAAGAACGAAGAGGATACCTGCGCCTGCGTACCCGACGGATCGTTTAATAGCTGGGCATCGGCGGGACGCATGAAAGAACGTCGCACTATGCACAACCATGGAGGCGGTCGCTGCGTTTGAGCACACCAATTTCATTTCGGCCAATGATGGACGCTCTCCGCGATGTCGAATAGCCCGACTCGGCTTCATGTCTGCACTTCTCTGCACCTCTCATCGCTCCTCATTTCACCCGTATCGTTGGCGCGCTTTGCCGATCGCCATTTCCGGACGATCTCTTATATCCCTCCCGAGGGGTTTCATATTCTTCACCGCTCACGTCACACCACCATGAGCGTTTTCAGCGACCACCTCATTATTTTCCTTGTTTCCGCATCAAAGAATGCCCCAGAATACAGCGCATAGGTTCGCAATCGAATGTCGATCCACAGTTCGTGGCAAAATTTCAGTGGAAATGAGGTCTTCGTGAATGCGCTCTTTTAGCTTCTCGAACAGATATAAAGGCCACAGATAAGCCATCAAGTCTATTTTACAAAAGATTACATCACAGTCGCTATTCGTGCAAGGAGAGTGAGAATACTTCGATAGGTTGAAAGCCTCGCTCAACAAGCTTCATATAAACTTAAATGTGAAAACAAGCCTTTCATAAGGTTGTGCAACGACAGCTTTCTGCCCACAGCTTCATTAAACCCCAACATAGAACACAGAACGTAGTGACCAATAAGTATAGGTTCATCAAATGTAAGGTTGTATTCACAAACAAGGGAACTAATATAAATTCATCTATCTTCGTGCCATAATGTCGTCAACGCTAGAAAGGAAGGGGGGAGGAAGAAGAGAAGCGATGTGCGGTATCAATTATCACGACAAGGGAGAGGGTTTTGGGTTTGAGGTCTCTGCGCTGATGTTAACCTCACATTCACTAATGCTTTCCCCTGTGCTCACATTTCATGTATGTCACTTTTAAAAACAAACATAAAATCTTAACAGCTAAAAACCGGAAATGGAAGGAACTGAGAACGAGCTGACAGAAGTAAAATAAGTTAAGTAGAGTCAACTGAAAAAGTGGGAAATTGAAAGCATGGAACCAATAAACACATTAGGAAATCAGCTGACGTTTGATGCATTTACGGGTCACTCAACTTTAGTTACATTTCCTTCAAATAAAAACAAATGGAATTTCTTCCATTCCTTTTTGCGATCCATTTTCCATTCCCTGCACAATTCAGGTGACTGAAATGCATTAAAATGCTCTTCTTAGTAAATTTCCTGAAGATGGTACCAACATCTACTTGGCCCTATTATGTGAGAACTTAATTTCAGTACTGAAAACAAAGAGGAAAATTTTGGAAAGCAGCGAACCCTCAACACCATTAGACATTTGCCTGCAGCAACTAAGCACAGTCTTAACGATCCACTCATGTATCAAGCGCACGCCTCAATTACACATCAACAAAACTAAAGCGCTGAGCATTAACGAAAAAAGCTGCATTGTGAACGTCGAAAACGGTGAAAATGACGATCGTGCTGTCCACTTCGGGATAATTAACATATCTCGAAACTTAGAGCCATCGTTTAGCGAGGGTGCAAACTGCTTTTAATTGATGTCAGCAAATACAACACTTCGAAATATATAAACTTCAAACTGCTACCTCCATCAAAAAAATGCAATTCTTGGGCATTAGCTATTTCTATGAAACAAGACACGGCGATAAGGTGATGCCAACAATATTCAAAGATTATCCTGTACTTATGTTCGTTGAGAAGATTAAGCGAAGTGCTGATTTTAATCGAAGGAAATACAGCGCATCATCTTCTATTAAGCAGTGCAAGTTCAAAGGGCCATTTGACAACTGCTTTTCTAACGTTTAAACCTGCGGGCCGTAGGTGTTGCAAATGGCAAATACATCACATCCATGTGCACTAAGATTTGTTGCTACAAACGATGGTCCTTGGAGTGAAGAACAAAGCTGCTAATAGAGTGATGAGGATGGGGAACTGTCTTTTGCGATATGCTTAGGACTCATCCACACCATCATCCTCCCCTCCCCCTCTCAACCTCCAAATCTGCTTACAATAAATATAGCGTCCAAAAAACTCATACATAGACGTGCCAAGAGGGACGCTATTAATCTATTCGATGAAGCCTTCACCTAACCAGAAAGGATTTATTTCCGTTGGCTTGCTGTGGCTGGAACAAGCACGCACACTACGCTGTTCTAAGTACCACCCTGATCAGAAAGAGTGGCGAGAAAAATTTCCACTACTGCAGGAAAAGGATTACTTCTGTTCCCAAAACTGATAGTTTACAACGCTGCATTTCGGAAAATGAGAGCAATTCATCGCTCCAATTACGATGACGAAAGAGTAGGTGGGAATATTGGTTCATGGGGGAGCATCTACAACCCCGCGTTGTACGGTGGATTAAAAATGTTTTATGTCACCGGAGGCTGATCATCCTAAGCAATATTATAAGCTAAAATAACAGTTCCTAATATCACAATCATTTCGTCGTTTAGGAGATACTCAAGACGAAAGGAAACAGTAACTGTTTTATACAATATCATACAAATGACTGCCATATTGTCGTCTGAGATCGCCATCTAATGATATATATATATATATATATATATATATATATATATATATATATATATATATATATATATATATATATATATACGTGTAGATGTTCCCTCCATCCATTTCGTAAATACCGTAAGCACCAACAGCTATTCCTTGCGCGATAACTTACAAGGAAAAGCTTTAGCTTAAATGCGTTTCGAACAAGCACATGACAAATTAACATACAGCCGGAAGGTGCTGGGTCTGCAAATCAAACTGTCGTCGAAGACTCTCCTTGTCCCTCTCCGCATCCTTCAGGTGCTGTGTCAGATCGTCGATACGCCTCTGGGATTCCTGCAGCTGCTCCAGCAGTTTATCTCGCTCATCCAACATATTCACCATGAGCTGCTCAATTCGATTTTGGTCGCCGCCCATTTCACCTCCATCTCCCGATCCCTGTAATAAACCTATCTCTCAAAGAATCCCAAAAAGATCAACAAAGAGATCATCCTTGGAATATCCGTGGTTTGTGTGACCGCTCCATTCTCAGGTAGGACATTCGTGACATTGTACGTGTGATCAAAGGAACGACGCTTCAAAACTTAGTCAATTTTATCATTTCTTCTATGCTAATCGCACATGCTCACATCGTATTAGTTCTTCTGCAAGCACGGTCTGGAAATTACAACTTGACTTACCTGTCTAGGCCAAGTCTATGACAAATCAGACCCGGGAAAATGGGAGCAATTAAAGCGATGCGCATTAGAACACAACATGTTACACGATTTAAGCTAGCAATAGTGAGCATGGACATTGGTCAGAAAGTCACAGCTATGAAACGATGAAATAATCTGAAATTCTGCTCGTGATGTCCTTCAACAGCAGGTAAAAGGATATTGTGCCAAACTATAAAGAAAATATCCAAATTTATAGGAAATTTTATTCTCCTTTCACTACGACCAACCAAATGTCGAGAAGGATAAATAATTCCGCCTCTTAAAAATAGAATAAGTTCCTTCTAGAGACCTTCTTTGTTTCTTCGATGCCAATTTAGCAACGATTATTTCAAAAGCAACAAAAATGCGCCTGATCGATCATCCGCCCTCTGCGCTTCGACTCGGCCGCTGAAAAAAACGTCGAAATTTTTCGAGTTGTCGACTGCTATGTACAGAGACTCGACAGCCACTTCTCAAACACATAAAATATGACGAAAATAAATGTGGAATAACTCTAATTTAGTGCTTTTGTGCTTAGTGCTCCAAGCTCAACTTCAGAAACCGAACTAACTGAGAGCACAGGTTACCCTTTTCATGAAATAATGACGTAAGTGGCTGACCTGAGGATGGTCAACACCATCTTCAGAGATCGTAGGCATCACGTCACACATCATCGTGCCGTTCCAACTCATCGCTTATCATGTGCCAAAGAAATGCAACTCTCTCTCTCTCGTCAAAATAAGGGAGAGAGGAAATACAAAGGCATGGAATAAAGCTGGCTGAGGTGCAGAAACGAATGAGTCGACGGGGGACCAGGATAAGCGGCGGCAAACAGGAGGGCGGTTTCGTCCTAACGTTCAACGACTTTCGTCGGACGGCTTCTGTCTTCTCCTTCTAAAGGGTCGCCACTTAGGAACGCGCCCCTCACATGCGACGTTCGCGAGTCTCACACGCTTTGTTGAACACGTCTGCACCCTAAACGTGTCCTACCTCATCATCGTCGACCGCTCAGCTGATGCCGCCAACATCACCTCACTGCTGTAATAAATAAATTAATTTAAGACCTTCATATTCCATATTTACTATGTCTTCCAGTCTATAAGCCCCTTTAATGTACTACCGTTTTGGAAAGCCCCATATAAACCCCGGGGTTTATAAAGAAGCAGACGGTAACGTAAACAAACACTGAATACGTATGATTCGATAGCATTGTTATTCAGTACTTAGTTAGAAAAAGTAAACAATTTCATGAAACCATCGCAAACACTATGAAGGACACAAAACAATAATAACAAGTGACAAAGGCATTACTAGTAAAAACAGGTGGATACTCGGAAGCCATGCGATATGCGCTCGTTGCATGAGCGACTTCGCAAGCATGTTGATTAATGAGTATCAAAGTAGTGAGAGTAAGATAAGATTCATTTGTTATGTTGACACATTTCTTTGGCTCCGAGGATTATCAGTACGAAAATCAGTCTTATCAGTGGTTTTTATCATCTGATGAGCTAAGGTCGTAATACGATAACATTACAACTCCTCCAGCTTACCAGCTGATAACAGCCGATCGGAATGATTAGATGTGTGGAAATGTTTGGAGATCAAAGATTACGAAACAAGTTTGACTGCATTATGAGCCAAGCTACATTCATTTAAACGCAACATGTGCTTATCAAATGATAAGCCGATAACGAATGAAAATGCAAAGTTTTCGATCCCTAGAAGATGCTGAGGTACCTCTACGAACCGAAGTGCGCACATGTGCACAGATCGGGAACTTGATGAGTTTCCCACTGTGCTGCTAAAACGCATAATAATCTTTTCTTTCAAATAGCTTCATACGCTATAGAACGCCTGCACAGTACCGACACGACATTTGCGCCACAGGTATGTCTCGATGAATGAACAAGAATCGATTAGAAACCGACACTGTACCTCGATAAATGACATACTACTCTAGATTATAATACCGTCTCTACCCGATCGGCAAAATTACCGAGGATTTATCGATTTTCAAACAGTCATTTCATTTTCAGATTTTCATGCATGGAAAGTTCCTTTTGATCCGTTTTCAGACGACGACATTTTTGCAAGTGAAACCGCATTTTTATTGAAGCCACAGCAAGTGAGGTTCAGTGACGTTCCACCTGCAGTTCTTCCCTCGATGCGCCAACAGTTATTTGCTGAGTGCTGTTCGAAAACTTCTCAGACTTTTGCAACCGATTTTTCGAAACGCGGAAACAACCAATTCCCAGAAAATAAGACTTCCGAAATTCCGAACTGTGTGAAGTCGTTCCGAAATATTTTTCATAAATTCGCCACTCCTTCTAATGGAATTATTTTTAGCGACGCATAAATGAGTGCTTAGCGAGATTGACAAAAGATCGCAAGAACTTGCACTTCCATAAAAATATTGACCTCCCAAAAAACTAATTACAAGTAAAGGAACTTGAACGTTTCCAAAAGCGCTAAAAAAGGTTTACGTGGGATAAATTTCCCCAAACCTTTGAGAGATCGAATGCTACGAGTTTACAAGTTCGTCGGAAGAATGTCTAATCAAAGAAAGATTTTTTTCAACTTTCCGCAGTTGACAAGCTGATTTACACTGCAAGTAAATGGCATGGTGCCAGATCTTGGTCTTAATTCCGTGTTGATGTGCCAAACAGTCCATCACTGTTCTGTTGGTGTGCATTGCAAAGAGAGAGAGGGAGGGAGACAGAGAGAAAGAGAGAGAGAGAAAAAAAAGAGAAAAAAAGTGAAAAAATTGGAAATGCAAGGAGTAGCAGATACGAACCTCGGAATCCCTTAGTGGGTCACTAATTTACAGCAGCCATTTTGGCCTAAATGAATGCACGTGAATTCCTAGCAAAACAAAAAAGAATGATTCGACATACTGGGTTGATTGCGTCATCGCACAAAGAATTAGCCTGGCTAAAATATTTGTGGATTTATTTGGATGCTCGATTTTGGTCAGCTCAATAGCCGCTTATTCAGCCGATCATGAAGCCAATACTCAATTCCAACTCGCGGGGAAAATAACGAATTTTAAACGTTGAAATATAGCAATAATTGTGAATTTTGTCAATGCGTTGCAATTTTGTGCTCTTTCCACTAAAGAATACCGCAATCAGATGGAATCACGGCAATCGACACGATAAACTCTTTCTTTCTTAGCGCAACGAGCAGAATGACTCACGAAACCAACCCTGCCAAAAACACCCTTCACGCCTATCAACATCCACACATCGATTTTTCCTTCTTACTCAATATTATTTACGTTGAGCAAAAAACAGTGCACTACTAAGCAACTGCAGAAGTTTTCAACGCCCCTCCCCCCTCCCGCTCCCTGCTACGGTGCATACAGCGCTATATAAACAGTATATGCTTTCAAAGGATCTAAATGCACCGTACCAGTGGCAGATGACATATGACAAATAGAAAAAAACATTCCCCTTCAGGTACTTCTATTCAGTTGGGTGGGACAGTGAACATATAACCGAGAAATCAGCTATAACGCTCTCACTCTTACGAGAGAGATGCGTTACCAGGTGGATGGAGGGAGGCAAATTTATTGATGCACAGCTTCCAATGTGGTTTTTATGTTACACATTTCAAAGTGGGAATTTATGTGCGCTTTCAAGTAATCTGGTGCAGAAAAGAGAAAAAAGAAACTGTCCGCCCATGTGACTCAATTACAAACTGCAAGGATCACACCTGTTTAGGGGGACACAACGGAGTTCTACAGAAAAGAATTGCCACAAATATTGCAATATCAATCCTTCGGGATGAGGCGCTGAAAGGAACGAACGGTGAGTGATATAAATTCCAAAACGCTGATGGGAACGAGACCTCTACGAAAACATTTTAAGCAAAATCATCAACGCTTCCACTCTATCACTGCACATAATTTCACGTGAAACATTACGCAAATCTAGGCGTCTTCTTGCGTGTCATCATTGAAACACAACGCATATGTGTACGTTCGCTGCCAATTGGGTTCTTTCGATTATCCAGCCAACACAACGCCATATACTCTCACGTGCAGCACCTTCTCGACGTGTTTCTCTCGCAACCGATTTAGAACCTTATCACCCAGAGGTATCTCCACTGAGGGCTACACGGCACGATCGCGCTATTCTAGAGCTCAGCAAACGGCAAGCACACCGTCTTTACCGAAATCTATCCGTAGGAATGATATTATTTTTTATTTTGAGATCGTCATTAACTTCAACAAATAACACAAATTCCATCAGTAAAATTCAAGTTGCTGTGCGCAGAAACAAAACACTCTAACTGCTATCAACAAACAGAGTTCCTTTTCTACGGATATCAACATCAACAAATCAACAATAATAGCTTCACTTAGTAATAAATAATCGATGAGAGTCGACGACTAATCAATTCAACAGCAGCACCTCGAATTATATATGAGCCTGTCGCCTTATAATATCACGACTATCAACGAGGAGTGAGAATGCAGTTCGCCCGCACAAAAAACGATTTTATGCTCTAGCGGATCTGCAGTCACTCTTTGTTTTTCTATTTAACTTTGCGAATGGAGAGCGCCTTTAGCAAAAACTTGTGAATACCATCGCTGCTATTCCCAGCCCCTTTTCTTGGGAGAAGGAAGTGGGAAGGGGCGGGTGTGGGGGAGGAGGGGAGAAGGCATACGGTATGAGTAAAACCATCTCTTCCTTGAACTTGCTGTATCCCCTTTGATTCTGGACGTTCTCCGTTCAACCAACCAACCCGGTTTGTAAAAAAGAAATCTTCGAGATCATCCCGTTTATAAAAGTTATAAAATTTCATGACGCTTGAATGAAAGTCGATTTTCCACCAAAATTCGATACACAATAAACCGAGTCTAAAGCTGATGGAGGCAATATGTGCGACTTCTAGGCACTCTCCAATTTTCAGTGAGTGAAAGCGTCACTTATATGCGGCCGCTGTTGCTCATTTTTGATTGATATTTGCCAAAAGCCGAAAGACGGCATTCAATACTTCGATAAAAATTATATATATATATATATATATATATATATATATATATATATATATATATATATATATATATATATATATATATATATATATATATCCATTATCAAGGTGGACGGCATATAATATGAAACAAAATGCATACTAGTCAACAACAAGCAATGAATGTTTTATATGGCCTCTTCATCGATTTTCACCTCCTCATTGCCTCCAGATCAGTAACCTCGATTAAAACACTACAAGCACTAGCACAGAAAAACAGGTTAATCATCAAGGAAACATCAATAAGCAGCAATACTATGTAATTGCGGTTACTAGAGCAGTATATCCATTTATCATGTAGAAACATCAACCGCAATTCCAACCAATCATTTCAAATTTTTCACGCTTTTTTTAAAGAAAAAGGCCTAAATACAACAAACGCAAACAGTCTTTTGTAAATTATTTTAACTTTTAAACCGATAAAAACTTTATATATATATATATATATATATATATATATATATATATATATATATATATATATATATATATATATATATATATATATATATATGCCTAATTAGATGTTATAATGTTGAAAAACAAATGCAAGTGCAGACCTTAGAAGTTGCCAAGTAATCTCTAGTTGGGAATCACATGAAAGCGTACCTAACGATATTTGTACTAATTATAATTGTTTAAACAAAACGCGTCGGACTAAATATAGTTTATACAAAATGTTGTTAAAACATACTAGCAGGTAAGATGGTAAACGATCAACTAAAAATAGTTACAGGAATAACTCAATTAATATGTAGTAATGGAGAATCAAGTAGTAATGGAGAATCTATATATATATATATATATATATATATATATATATATATATATATATATATATATATATATATATATATATATATATATATATATATATATATATATATAAACTGGTACAGGAACAAAATGGAAAATGCCGTTGTGGAACAAACAAAACTAAGAAAATATTGACTAAAAGAAATATTTCGTTTACTCACTAATAACAATTCACTCGAAACAATATTCGGAAACAGTAAAACATTAAAAAGGAACAAATAATGAGGAGATATTGAGTAACCAATCTGCAGTAGACGAACCGAACTTCACTTATGTATGTGATAGCGAATATCGATTCGTTGTATGCTCGCAATGAGGAAAAAAGCTATGAGAGCGGCATTGAATCGGCGCCGTTTCTGCCAGCAAAGTATGCGGTGCATAGTCAAAACAAAGCGTCATCTGTTCATTGAGCTGTTTGCACGAACGCACCGTTATTCGTTCCGTAAGGGAGTAGAACATCTTGAAAAATAAGCCAAACAAGCATTTAAACTTATGCCATCCAAATGCACTCTTAAACAACAACACCTATCACAGTTTTACACTATATTCCCCAACTATAAGAGATGTTTATAGCGCTTTTAAGTATTCAAAATCGACGCATATTCGAGCGGGACATCACCCCCATAGAGACAAAAATAGCTAATATCGCTCGTGAATATCGGAAGCGGAATGTACCTGATGCGGAGATGGAGGATGTGGGGCTACCAACATGCCATGTACTGCTGGCACGTTTCGAAACCTCAAATTTAAAATGCCAGCTTCCCAAACTCTTTCTGTCAAAATGAGTAGATATATATGCGCATATCTACAAGGACATGTCTGCACACGGCACAGGTGTACCATGTATGTACATATTACACATAAACGCCCAGGCATCGACGGATACATTATATATATATATATATATATATATATATATATATATATATATATATATATATATATATATATATATATATATATATATAGTATACATAAACGTATACATACATGGATTCGTTTATTTACTTATTGATACTCATAGGTTTATAGACTGATGTATATAATTACAGACTCCCTACCAAATACTCTCATGTTGTAAAAAATGTAAAATCCCACTAGTAATTATTTTTCCTCACTGAGCGTCAGATAAAAAAAAGAAAAATGCGGCAGTTACCTACATGAAGAGACTTGAAAAGATAAAAGCAAAGTAAGATAAACATGAGCACAGCACAAAGGTTAAAGAGTGCGTGAAAAGGACAGAATGAAACAAGGTGGAAAAGCACCTCACAAGAATGGAAATGCCGCACATCTCTATAGCTCTGCCGAATTTCCTTCCTCTGTTATTTTCCATGAACAATTCATTGTATGTAAGCACGGATGATCGACGATAAAATACGACCACTAAGCACTTCGAAGCACTCATTTCGATGAGGGAAATCGAAATCCCCAAAAAAAAAACGCAAACGTTTGACAGCGAACAGTGATAATAGGTATGGAAAGACAATCTGTGAAACAGTTTTGAGGCAAGCAATCGCCAGGCACCTGTATGGCCCTCTCTCGGAAACGCTACGATGCGATCGATTGGCACGCCTCAGTGGAGGATGAAGAGGAGACAGCAAACGATCACGCATACACGCACGCCCCTTAAAAACTTCTCGGGGAATATGCCTAATCATTCCTTCCACACTTCATCAAATTCAACGAAATTCCTTCACAAAAGCCATACAGCTGCTAAAAATAAAAAATTGGCCAATATCCCGCATGCTCTTTCTTTATGGAATAGCCGAGTGTGCAGCTAAATTACACTCGTAAATACGCATAACAGCACAGCACATATATAAGTGCCTCAAAAACATTTCGCAATTGTGTACTTGCAATAATCACATGAAGAAGACAATTACGAAGAATATCTAAGTAGAACGGAGATGATGACTGCGGAAACGTTTGAGACCGCTAATAACCTTGAATTGTTCCGTTTTCAAGCGAGTATTCTTTTCGACAACGTCACCAATTAAAGTGTCACAGCTGAAGTTTCCTGACCACTCGGGAACTCTTGAAAATCTAATCACCACACCCATTCATAAGAGTGCTATCAAAACAGGGATCAACGCTGAAAAGACTAATTTCTTAAGTCAGAGAACCAGATCCCTGTCGTCAGAATTTTCATTCAATTTGGTGCAGTCGCTGTAAAATGCCATTATCAACGGGAAACAAATCAACTGCTTCCAATCGTGGAATGAATTTGAGAGATCAAACACATAGGTAGTCGGTTTGCGGTTGACATTTGGAACCGGGATCTGCAGGTGGCCTAAGAGTCATGTTGCAAACTTATTCGAGCTTACAAAGTAACTGCTGAGTCTAAAATGTGGATTGACGAGGAAAAAGTGCCCTTCTCCCGCTATAGGTGTTTTTCGAAAATCATAAACGACATGAAAATGAGATCCGACAGGAATAAAAATCACAACTCCGCAAGGATGTGCACCTTAAAGACCATGCAAAGGACTTCTTGCCATTTAGGCTTCGATTTAAAGGTTTACAACGTGAGAATATAATAAAACAGAGCAGAAACCCAAATCACGAGTGAGCCAATATGTTTATTCTCGTTGAAGATTTGCGGCCACCTCTACGCTTCGGGATCGCTCTTCGTTATTTAAACACCACAAACAGCGTGAACGCTTCAAGAACCCTCAGCCGCGAATGCTTCAAACAATCTTCAAAGAATCTACAGTGCGAGATGGCTTTCGAGAATCCCTACACGTCTGGAGACGGCTCGCGTGCGGAATTCCACTCAGCGTTTGGTGAAGCCTAGCATGCAAAGCTTGTCGTGCGTTATCTACAAAATTCTGTCCCATCAAATATGAAGGGTCTCTAATTTTCCCCGACTATGCAAGCGACGGGGACCGAGATATTATATCTTCCTCATGCCGACGCAACGTGTCAACCACAGATGAGTTTATTTGCGTTCCAGGATTTGGACTAAATTGTGACCGAGTTTAACGATTGTTAGGTGAACACGTCTGAACGAGAAAACATTCAGTTTTTCTCCCGGTTTCTTTTGCGGCCTCTCTCCACTCCGAATAGACTTTTATTCGGCTGCAATCTCAGGATTCGAGCTGCGATTTGCGGTTGGATGGTAAGTCGAAGCGGACAGGCTCATAAAAAATTTTTCGTATACGACAACAGCGTGGCTTCATATTTTGTTTATTGCCTTAGATACTATATTCCCAGCCACCCCCCCCCCTCCACCTCCTTCCTCATCTCACCCTTCAGCCACAGTCTTGTGTAAGATGTTTCCTGAGGAAGGTTATCAAGAGAATTCTGAAAGTGAAGTGAAAGGATAACTTGTTCATGAGGAACAAATTTCACAAGCTCGATAAAGCAGAAATAAAGAGTGCTGAGCTCATCGCTGCTAATTTTCACCACATCAATACGTTGATGACATCTGTTCAGAGCTAAAGAGATCTGTGCTGCACGAAAACAAAACTCTGCGACTTCGCCTTTACGCTCTCAATATCAGATGCTTTTTTAAGGTGCAATCTCAAGGTGAACAAATGCAATAAACGACCACTGATGTTATCGCAAGACGAGACGATCATATCTGGACGGCATCGAAGAATGATATGGTTCACTTGTGTAAATTTTGTGCCTCATTCTAGATGAAGAAAGTGATCCACCATTTACAGCTAGTTACGCATCGCGCAAAATTAAGCGGTTTCGTAGGAAATCGAAGTGAGGCATGTTCAACAAAGAGTTTATTATATGAAACATCTCTCAATCACAACAATTTAGAGCGATCAGCACTAATCTTTTCAGTAATCTCAAAGGAACATTCCGCAAGAAGTGAGTCTTTAATTTCAAGTCCAGCGATCATCACCTAAAGCATCCCAAAAACCTTACTAGATCAGTGTCTAATCAAGAATGGCAGTGGGGAATACGAGTCAACACTCCGAATGAATTTTTCTGCACTTCAGTCTGAACTTCGGGCAGAACCCGAGAAATCCACCAAAACCTTCATGAGAGCTACACAAAAAACACTTCCGGCGAAAACTGCCCCAACGAGCGCGCTTCGCGCCTCGCGCACATTGCACGTTGTGTTTGCTAGAACGCGCCAATCTCTCCGCCATGGACCACACACGCAACGCAACCGCTCGCGTCAGCGTTCAAATATGTCCTAAGCAGGAAATGTCTTCGTTCTTTAGTGAGCATCATCGCTCTAAGCGCGCGCCTTTCAAATGTCTTGCAACGTGCGAGTTAGGTGGCAGATTGAAATCCGTACTGCTTTACGAGATGAGAGCAGAAAATGTGATGGTGCATCTCCTAAGGGAAACCGGCTGGTTATTGGCATAGAAAACCGGCTTTCTGCGAATCACTGCGGAACGTCTCTTGAACCTTCGTTCAACGTTTTCATCGAACATTAAATCATCACCGAGGCCACCAGTACGCAACTAGGCCAAGGCACGAGATGGAGTAAAACGTAAGAGCCTGCCCATTCTTACTTATCTGTGCGAATGTTGAGTGAGTATGGAGAATGGAATATGCAATAAAATGCAGTAATGCAATAATATATCACAAGAATGCAATAAAAATAGCGACACAAATTTTTGGAAACAACACTGCGAAACGACGCTGTGTAGAAGAATAGAGGAGAGGAAAGAGAAAGCATAACCGAGGGATTGAGTGGATCATAAAGACTTATTTAGAGGCCTTTCGTTCCTCTCTGCCAGCTACTTTGGAGTTCAGTTTATTCCATTTCCAGCTAATTAGTCAACGCGATAAGTTTTTCATGGAACAGATATCAACCACGAGCGCATATCCATTATCACCCAATGAAAAATCTGCAAGCATCCTCTTAGGTTGAATGGTGTGTGTGAAACGATTAAACGGGTTGGGAAGGTATGCACTGTGTTTGGCGATTTAGTCGTTACCACCATTACAGAAGAGTCCCTATAGTGTGGATACCACACTGGATCTCGTTAGTGGCTGTTATGGTTTATACCTTTGTGCCGTTTATACCGGATATCACATTTATACCAGATATCACGTAGGTATGCATCTTTGTCCGCTGAATTTTTCATGGCGAATATATAAATGTTATGATTTATACGTTCACAAATATAAAATCAACCATTCTCATCATCTTTTCCACAAAATTTCGCAGAAATCAGTTCATTGTGGCACCATACGTATGTGCGTGTATTTATCTCTTTGCGTGATGGTTTCGATTTGCGAAACGCTGAATCCAGCTAGGTTCATGGAACGTAACAGGTCAGTGATAGGGTGTTTTTAGAGCTCGGAGCCAAACTTCGGAATTTTTTCATCTTATCTAATCGATTTCTGGGAAACTGATGCGTTCTTATAAAGGTGCGTTCCTATAATAAAAAACATAAAATAAGCTTTGCATCACAAGCTTCGACGACTCGTGCTCATCGCAAACTTCTCGCAGCCTATCGATAGGACACAGACGAAGTTTTGTTACATCCTACTGCACTAGCACATAGATACTGCAGCTAGATGCAGTGCGTGTAGACACCCGTTCGAGTGCCATGTACTATGTTGTATGGCTCCAACACCCGAACCTTTCACTCAATGAATTATCAAAACTGGAGACGTTGAATACGGCTGCGTATAATTTGACGCTCACCACTAACCTTGGCGATACCACTATAGCAGAGGTGTCAAACGAACTGACACCTTACTAAAGCGAAGGCTCTTAACATCCTACCGAGTTAACCAACCAGTTTCGCACGTTCTCAGCAAATAATAAATCTGCTCACTAATGCCGCTGCTAACCTAACCGTCTATACAAATCTTCCAAAGAACACTCTTTTCCACCCGTCGGCGCAAAGCGTATCCGAAATTTTCCCAAACATCAATGCTTATAACTGGTTTGAAGTTCGATCGATGCGAATGACATTGTGGTAGGTCGTCTATGGTGTGCATATTGCTCATCGAATTTCGAAGACCTAGGTTAAGTGGTCCTCAAGCTGTAACTACGAGACATACGCGCAGGCAGATATGCAGTACACTTGCGTACGCATGGATACGGAGTTGCCCTGATTCAGATTTGCAAGATAAATTAGCGAACGCAGGCTAGTATTCGTTAGAAACTGCCGTGACAGTCCAAGATAGTTGAAGTTGAGAAGCAAAATGCTATGCCGACTTTTACCGAACACCTGAAAGTACAACGTTTCATGTTGTTTCCACTTACCTTGACGTCCCAGAATCTCTAAAGCTTTTCCAGAAGGCGTAACCTTTAATGTTAGGGAACGCCACATCCAAAAGCTGGGCTTCTCTAGAGATCCGAATTTTGCAGCATGCGGCTATATTAGAGACAATTCGAAACGCTTGCAAAGCTGCAGTTGTGATACTATTACCGAAAAATCCTCCCTTTAACCATGTCCCCAATTATCGCCTCATTTGAACCTTTCTAACATCACCAGCGATGATAAGGCGGTCTCCTCCAAGAAAAGTCTGCGCACACAGCTCGTGACATCTTACTGCGACTCGTACGAAGCTCTTAATAGCGATATCGGAACAGATGTAATCGATAACGACTTTGCCAAGGCTTTGGTGGCGCTATCTTAGGTGATTGGAAATTTCTTTTGCAGACGACGTTTGAGGGTGGAATTATGAAACGCATCATCGTTGCTTCATCTGCGCTGAGTGGTGTGCCGCGGGATATTATTCTGATGCCTCCTCTATTTCTGCTTTATGTAAATAACCTTGCAGAGAATTTGCTAAGCCATTAAAAGCTTTATGCAGATGACGAAAAGATACATAGACCTGTTGTTGAGCCCAATTTAATAACAAAGTGCTACATCAAGATGTTTGTATGGAAGAATGGTCACAGTTATGGCAGCTTGATATATCCATTGAGAAATGCTTTGTCATATATGCAAATTTCTCGGTTGAATGTCCTCTGCGTTTATAAGATCTCGATCTTCTCTCAAAAATTTACATGTTTATGTGAGTACCGACCTTAGCTAGCATGGTCGTTGTGTCAGAGTTTCGCGGAGTGCTGCTCAGATTACCAATTGTTTTCTCTGAGCCTTACAATATAGTTGCGAAGGAAATTATGCGAGAACTTGTGCTGCTTACTGTCATCCCCTTTTCGAGTTCCTTACTCAAGTTTGCTAGCCGTTTGTTAAAAAGGATTTCGAGATAACTGAGACAGTTAAACGGCATTTCACTGCGAGGACTTTCAGAAAAGCATTTCGTGGACCACTGCAGCAAAATTATGACATGCGCCTTCTTTTTTTTTTATTTAAAAGGTCTGTCGTATCGTAGAGCTCAGTTTGGTTTACATTTATGTAAGACTGTTAAATGTTCTTCATGGATCCCGTTCGAGATTGAGGTTTGAGTTCAAACTGAGGGGAAGTTAACGCATCGAACTGATTTGCTCAATTTGTTCTTTTTCCGTGTTTTTCGCATTTGAAATTCCTCACCATCTCATGTAGTAGTGGGTGCCAACCCGTCGGGTTTTAAGCGGTGCCTAAAACCGCGATCTGGTTCCGGTATCGACTGCTTGGCCGTTGCAAGCAGTTGTACCTACCATATTTTCGCATATTCATGTCTGCATTTCCCCATCCTTCATGATATTTGCTATTATTTTTCTTCTTTTCTTGGGAGTTTTAAAACATAACTATGCGTTGTGTTTATGATTACAGATCTTCTTTGTTATTTCTTTCCATATCTGCTTTGTCAAAAGCATGCTCCATGCTTTCTTTATTGTAAAATAAAGAAGTTTTTGTTTTGCTTTTATTGCAAGCTGAAAAACTGAGAAACCATCTTATGTTATGCCGCAATCTCGAGTTGAAAGGTCAGGATGTGGTACCAGCTGGGGTCGATATTCTACTACAAAAATCGACTACATACCATTTAATGTAATACTTTGAGAACTGTTACTGGTTGCAGAGTTCTGTAGTAGAGTACTTTGTCTCATGTCGTTTGACTAGAAATTGCAAGTAGCAAAGTTTCACGAAAGTTAGGAAAGCGCACGATGTGCACGAGTAGTCGAAACATTACCTCCATCGAAAGATGTTGAACAATGAATGGGAGTATTTGAAGGAAACTCTGTCCAATATGCATAAACGGATATAAGATAAATTGCCTATTAGGCACACAGGATGGCGGTGCGTTGTTTCCGCTCGCACCCTCAACTGCATCCGTCACAACGACGAACTCCCTCTCGACTGCATTCACAAACTTGCAGCTAAAGCTAGCAACGTCGTGGCTGTTCTTCTCTCTTTCCCCCTTCTCTCCGTCCTCATTCCCTCTTACGAGCATCGTCCAACCTAGCAAACTTCCGCAGTTTAACTGAACGTTAAGGTTGCTTTGATGCAGCTGAAACTTAACACGTATACATGTTCATTAATTCACTATAACCACACCTATGATGAAGCTTTAGTTTTAGGCTTTAAGCCTTTAAAGGTTAATGAGAGCTTCAAAGGAAGTTCAATGGCAAAGGAAGTTCACTCACTGTGCCCATGAATAATGGGAGATTTAAAGGCCGAAACGTGATGGAAATCCGCTCATTGATATGTGCAAATAGAACTCTACTTAACGCAGAACAAATGGAGAAATGTGCTGCGACGTCTCAATGATCAGTCGAGCCTATTGGAGCGATCCCTACCAACACCTGCCAATAAACAATAAAAGCGCGATAATATATCCGTATTTTTAATGAAATCCAGCTAAACCTACGAAAGAACCGTTTTTTTCGGGCCCATCGATTGCGATGCTGTGAGGTACAATCATTTGATTTCAAGATCTCAGCTTCATTGGATCTTGGGCTGAAACTGAAACTGGTAGACAGGCAGACATCACAGATGCACAAATACTTTGGCGGAGACATGGCCTTGCTGAAGCACTGTCTGCACACAAATTTGCAACAGTTCATGACAAGTGGTAGGTTATCACTGTTTAATTTCACATGGTTGCTACTGTGTATTTTCTTAGTTCAGCAGAGGGAATATGGGACATGACTGCAGTACAGTAATGAAGCTCTAAAAGGTACAATATCCTACGGATCACTCAAACTGTGAAACAACACACGCCCAGATACGATTCGTTTCTCGTTGCAACTATAAGGCAAAATACCTACGCGCGCTTGCACTCAACTAGCACACATCGCCCACAGCAGCGAAAGATACAGACAAGAGTGGCAGGAACAATCGAACTATAAATAAATTAACATACAAATTACTATAGCACACAGAAGCACGCTCGCTATATATTGCAGGTCCCATAATTCGAACAACGCGAACTCCTAGCAGTACCTTCGAATCCTCCTACGCATAAAGCATCTATACAGGCGGAATTAGGAAGCAGTCAAATATCTGGTGGGCATCTCATAAGCCATTACTGGAGCTCTTGACGATTGACTTTGGAAATTTTTAGAGTGTGTCACTCAGAAGTCTCTAAATTTTAGCCGAATACAGGTGTATAAAAGATGGCAAACAACTCCCCATCCTCCCCCTCCCTAAATATCTGCAAATATGTGCAGTCAATAAAACGACGTACACCATGGATGGTGGCAATAGCGCTAGGAAAGTGACTGCGACAGGGGTGAAGAGAGTTAACCTTAGGAGTAGAAAGGTGGGTGTGATGAAAACATGAGAGTGCGAACCATAAAATTGCTGCGGATGAATAAGATGCCCTCCTGTATACGTGGACTAGAAGGATCACAAACTTTACTGCCATTCATTTTCCATCTAGTATATACCGAACACCTATCTAAATACCCGCCTGAAGGATAACAAGGCGCCTCCATTTGAAGACAATCAACACGCTCTATATATGATGCGGAATACTAAAGTGGTTTTAACATTTCAGCATAACAAGCACAGGTGCTCGTCGACGTGGCGCTCTGAGTTAGAATACTTGTAATAATATATGGCGGAAAAGCCGATGTGCATGCATAAAGGGGTAAAACAGTGTTTATTGAATAGGATAAATAATTCCACAAAACGAGTAACAAAACAAGATTGGCACGTGAAATTGAAAGAAACGTCGCGAGAACAAAGAAATCGTTGCAAGGAAACATTCGAACGGTGCCACAGAGATGACACAAATGAACAACCGAGGAACCACCTCATTCGAAATATTTCTCACGATACATGATGAAATAACATCCATTTTCATAACGAGAGATCGCTTGAAACCGACGACATATAAAACATGTTCGTGGAACGTATCATGAAACAAAGTCCTTCAGCCTTACAGGTAAGCTTTGACAAAGAACTCCAAATAGAGTTTCATATCGTCCATATTGATATCAGGATTTGTACATCCCTCAACCACGCACGGACATGCAGTAGATCCTGCCTTCTCACTCTGTTCGAGCATTTTCTTCACTCCTTCCGCATCATAAACATGACCACAAACCTGAAATACAATAAGCTATACTCCGTAAGTGAAAGAAAAAGACGAACAAAGTGTGCAGCAGAATTCTGCAGTCTCCTATCCACCTCTTTTTGCCGGAACATTTCATCACATAGACAGACCATGCGAAAATAATGTTCTCTTCCACAAACATGTTCAACCGCAGCTAGAGCCTCGTACATTTTGTGTACTACACAGCGAGCGGAAAAAATACCAGCATCGACAGAACCCCAAGCGCTTTTTAAAGGAAGTTGTCGCACATTCCTCAGTCACTGCCGTCGTACTCCTTAGAGATTCCGGGAATGGCTATTTCCTGCCCGCATGCTTCACTGGATTCAGCATACTCATATCCTAAATTGCAGCCTACTTTTGGAAATGAAAGCGGAATTGCAAAGCCGCCCGAAAATAAAATAAATGAAAACGAGAACTACACAGATAGACGCGTCAACAACTAAAAACTTCGTGGACGCCTTTCATCCTGTCCGAAGCAATAGCTAAGCTCATTTCTCACCTAGCCCAGTCAATTTTCCATGTGTTCGAGGTAACGCCTAGAAGATGTGTTTATTTTCTATCACAACACAAAAAATTACCACATTTCGAAGTGGATGTTGAATCTTTTCCTTCGTGAACGGATCCACCTTGCTGATGACCTCCGTAACGGTGAGAGAGTGTTCACGGCGTATGGCTTCATAGCGCTCTATTGGTTTCGTGCTCGCAATTCTCATTAGCTCGCTCATTCTTTAATCAACCAATCATAGGAGCTATGAGAATGCGAATTGAAAGAGAATACCGCAAAGGGAATAAAGTCCTTCCTGAGAAATGTCGATCCCCCTGTTCTTCTATTACCGCAAATAGCGTGACCGCTTATGATTTCTCGCTCCTTTTCCCGTTCCGCTTCTCTTAGACATTTTCTTTTGCCTGTTAAATTCCACCAAGGCTCCTCGTTCTCTACAATTCACTGCAATCAGAAACAATAAAACAATCTCAGTAAAAGTTTCACACAAAGTTTATGTTGTTTACAAATAACTTTGCAGCAGTGCTCTGCAAAACTTCTCCCAACGAACAAGCAATGAATGGAGTCTTATAAAAGCACATTTTCATTTATCTCATCACAGCTAGACTGGATTTGGCCTAAACCTACCCTCAGCTCCATTTCAAGAGAACGGGATGAGGAAGACAGCGCCATTACTTTTTTCTTTTCCCTCTAACACCTACCTTCCCCGTATGTCAATCGAAATGTCAAAAAGATTCAAATTGGCTCGTTTGAGATAGCTAAATAAACCGAGCACTGTTTTACGTGAAGTGCTAACCTTTTCTTACGGAATTCCTTCATTTCATCGAAAGTGTCACAACGTGGCCTCGGAAGACTGGAATTAATAACCTCATCATTCACTTGTCTGCTGCAATTCACATGACGTTCCAGGTTCTCAGCCAACTGCATCATCTCCTCAACCGGTAAGTGCAGCACATCTCTGTGTTCGTGAACGTACTTGATCATTGCGTATAAATCATTCAAGTACATGCTGAAGTGAACCAAGTTCTGTTGACGTTCCATTTTAATGATTGTCTTGGCTCGTGACCAAAACCTGAAATCATTGGCGCAACAACGAATTCCACCGTTCACCGTTGAATACACTGGCGCCTGCTTTAAATCTAACCTGATCGGTAAGTTGCACACGAGCATTACGCGTTACATAACCCTGTTTGAGTCAACCTCAACCGTCGACGTAGGATCGAGAACTTCAAAAAGATGCTCCTATCAACGCCGAAACTTCACCACTGTGTGCTTTCCAAGCGCTGAGATGCCGAGAATGTTTCTCTTTATTCTTACATTCTTGGCTACGGCGGTGAGGTGGACCTACTTAACTCCTGAGAATGACCGATGAGGCATCAGATTTCACCACCGGGAATTTTTTCCATTCCGGAGAGCATATAGGATATGGCCAACAATTGAAAAAAAAAAAATCTCCGCATGAGCTTCTGCAAATTGTCGCTAAGCATTATTTCTGATATTGCCATGGTCGAAATTAGCCAACGATGAAATTTGGCGTTCATCTCAGCACTTGTGAAACGCTCGATTCCATGACGGTTGAATGAAATACGCACGAAATGCGTTCTAATTGTAACACCTTATTTTCGCTATTGTCGACCTTTAGAATTGCTCTTCGTTGGCAACTCCTATGACGGTACAGACAAACAACAAATGCTTCGCAAGTAGAAGAAGACAGAAATAATGCATTCACGAATTAAGAGGGTATGTGTGGGTTGTGTACGACTAAGGTTACATAAAAATGCAGTAGACCTGTACGGTACAAAAAATGCAATCCTAGTACGCCTCAGCACAAACAAAAACCACACGCAATATCCACAATCACTTCCCAGATGAGAGAAACCAAAAGCAAAGCTCGAATTAAGTGAGCGGAATGGTTCCTCTTGCAATTCGAGTGGCACTCTTTTTATTATTCTTAGGGCCTCTTTGATCTATTAATTTGGCCTACACATTTCCCGCCTATTCGAAAAGTCGTCTTGCAATATAAAGTATCGAATATTACCGTAAAGCGTATATTGTGCACTCCCGTTGCAATGGGAAATGCTGTACACGATTGAGAATTGTTGACAACGTGCAAGAGGTATTCTGCAGGTTGTTCGTTGGCCTCCAAGGTTATTTGATAGCTGTCGAATATCGTCCGCTGAGGTTTGGTTGGCCCTTTATTTTGAAATTGTTGCAGGTTTCCTTGAGGTACCTCTGAAAAAGCCTTTTCAAGCTGTGACCACCGTCAACTGCGGCATCGCCGTTGACATTTAGCGCATAAAACGCGCTCTGCGAATAGCGTCCTTTACAAGCAATCGGTTGATTGAGTTCATTATTCCTCTGCTTGGTCTCGTTCCGCTTTTTTTCGTTCAAACTTCATTTTTCTCACTTCCGCTCACGTGATACTCTTATATTATTAACGTTGTCTCTGCATAATCACGATCTCTGCTATTTTCGTCTGCCGAATGCTTGCATGAAGTCGCTGCTATATCATGTTGTTTTTTTTTTATTTTTGCTGCAATGTGTATAATGTAACGCTTATAGAAATTTTGTTTATTCTCATTATTTGAATGAGGGTTCCTTAGGATTTTATAGGGTACCGGGTTTATTCAAAAAATCCAAGCTTGTCTTTGCCTTTCTCTGAAATAAACCAAATGTCATGCAATCATAATTGACCATCACTCAAACACAGGTTGCATATCAAGATCTGGCTCTCTCTTGGGTTCTGACAATTCTTTCTGGTGTTTTGAAATCAGATGAATAAACACAACACGAACATTACTTCCAACAATGTTGGCACATTCGAGTGCTAGTGATCAGTTCCGGAGCTGCTCGAATGGGAAGGACCTCAGGCCCAGTTCGTCGTCTCGGGAATTCGAATTTGTTCGAAGAATAACGGTATATCGTCAAGTTTGATCGCAGCTTTGAACGTTTGAATATCGAATCGGTCTCACAGCGACATCATCGAAGTACGTGTAAGACGAATATTCGCAGTGAAGAACTCGAGTCGAACGCCGTGTGTCTCAGTCCATCGGATAATGACGTGGGTGGAGTGTAATCCGAGTTTATTGTGATTGATGGCGACTTTTGCGCTGTTTGGTATGCGTGCGGGTAAAGTGCTCTCCTTGTTTGGGCAACAAGGAGTTCAACCCTTCGTGATCATTAATGGTGTTTATTGCCGCTCGTTCTGTTGAGCCCCGATTCTTCCTCTCAAAATCTCCCCCTCCCTCCCCAAAAGAATATTTCCTCCCCTTGCAAATACGCATTGCTATCTCTTGTTGGTTGAACCCTCGTCACGACGGCTTTGTGTATTTCAACAACATTTTTACTCTTCTCAATGCGAAAAAAAGTTCCGAACAAAACATTCCACTTGGATAAAAATTGTTTTTAATTTACTATCGTTCACTTCTTCCGCTTTGAACCGTTCCATTTCTGCCGTCAATGAAAGCAGAGATTTTTTTTATGTCCAAGAGATAATACCACTGCCACATCGTTTCATCGTCACGAATGACAATACCTGACAGGAAACAAACGGTACGTGGTTATAGACGAGGCGGGAGGGGGATCCAGGAGGAACCTGACTAGAGGGGCAAAAGGAGTGGAGAGGAAAGCGCAAGGGACGGAAGTGAACTGAATGAACTTATGAGCAGGGAATTAAAATTTTGAATGGGAAGTAGATTCCGCCTTCGTTTTTCAAGTTGTGTTGCAGAACCTTTTATGTCCGTATATGAAATGAGCTTCCTCGTAAAATCGTTGAAGCGTAGAAACTTTTCGGTGTTCGTAAACCACCGCGAATGTACTGACCTAAGAGCACTCTTATTTAGTTCACTGAGTCTTTCATCCCTCTGTTCTGGTCTCTTTTCTATATTTCGCTTTTATTTTTCATTTCATTTTATTCTGGAGATTCCAGTTTTCGATCCTTCTGCATATTTACTAATTGTTTTATCTTCTCATTTGCTGTATGCTTGATTTATATTGGTGCTTTCTTTTTGGCTTCAATATGTGTATTCCAATGTGAAGAAATACCTTCTTCTTTTTAGTATCCGAATTACATCCGGCCTCAGCTGCGATTGCGACCGTAATCCAGAACCAGATTTGACCGAAACTCTTTCCTTATGGCAACAGGTCGGTCTCTCCTGTCTGCCACAAGAACTATATCGTTCAGCTAATCCATAGTCGCCTTCTGACAGCGACTTTTTTCAAATATTTTCATCGTCCGGAATCTGGATTCTTCTAGAAAAATTTCCGGTTGTTGTGGAATCCGATTTTTCTGGACTCGGATTTTTGCTTTACTGTGACGAGATCTTCAAATGGTTGCGTTGCTCAGCGTTGCATTACTCTGCAATCTGTTGCGGTTTGTATAAAGGATTTTATTATCGACGTCCTTCTTCTTTGCAATTTGTCCACTCAGGGAGAACAAAGGTTTGCTCCATCTCTGGACTTCCTAATACTCAACCCGAGTTGTGTTCCACCTGGTGGTTTAGAAATCCTCTCGCAACTATGCTTCCTTCGATGATCCATTAGTAAATGCTCGACTGCCTGACCTTTCAATGTCCTTCGAAGCATTTCTTGCAAAGTGTATAACAGTGCGATTTCCGCGTATAAGCACTACTAGATAATGTCGTCGCTTTGGGCATAGCTCGTTGCTATATGAGATTGATCAAAGCGCCGAGCCGTTGTATCGGCATCGAGGTCTGTGTGCCACTGTTGGAGGCTAGAGGTAAAAACCAGAAAAGAGGGTTTAGGAGTGTGGTGTAAGAGGTAACGAGTCGTACACTGAAGTGCTCAGTTTATTTGCTCGTAAAGTGAAAGTGAATGCACAAATGCGCGTTAAGAGTGAGAAACGTTTTGCCTAAGTAGCTTCGAAACTAAAATTGTTGGGCAGTGGTCATGATGAACAGATGTAAAGACTCAAATCAGCTCCCCTTGCGGCGGCAGACGCGGCTGAGCGGAGAAGCTTTCTGCACAGGACGTTATTTTTAAGTACAGGTTGCAAAAAAAAAAAAAAAAACAAGCTTCTAAATCTCATTTAAATTTAGTGGTTGTTTTCCTTCATGGGCATGCATGTACAGATCTTTTCCACGCACTCCCCTCCACCATCTCCCATTTTTGGGCTTTCATTGCACGTGGTAATTCCATCTTTTATTGGCAGCATGCAGCAAATGCAGCTGGGACGGAAACCTCCTCTTCAATAATTGTGAGATGAGGATTACGCCTTTATGATGTTGGTGTGAATCGGCTAATCTCTGCTGCTTCCCCGCCCATAATATGGTTAAGCATTTCCACGAAGATGCGTCATGTGCTGTGATATCGATCCTATCGTTTGGGCAACTTCATCCGCAGCCCTATGGGTTCGGGCCTGTTCGAGCTGCTTTTTCACTCATTGCCCCACAAGCATGCCACCATCGTTAATATATGTAAATGCGTGCTCAATTTTGACCGTCTTTTTTCTCGCGGTTACAGTTTTGTGATGGAAGCGAATTAGTTCTCTAAGAATGATGGCCGAAGAGGACAACCCAGCATCAAATCTTTCATGTGCTAGCGACACCGTCTCGCAAAGTGAATCGCCAGTCCAGAATGATGTAAGTTTTTATTGTCGGCACTTTGGCAGTGTTCTGCTGGCGGATGAGAATACAGCGCTTTTAGCTGGAAATTGTGGCACGTTTAGGGAGTTTTGCATAAATAATCTTATCCTCGATGTTTTTTAAAATTCAATCGCTAAACCGATTCGATTGCTTCAGTTACTTTGAATCGCTAGTGAGAGTTGAAGTCGGTTTGTAAAAAAAAAAAACTTCATCGCTCAATAGTTCATCATAGAGTAGTCGATAGTTCAAGATCAGGTATTCAGAAATGGAACGGTGAAGGTTTGGGTGACGAAGTTTTATCAGCTGTGCTGGTTGCCTTCTAGGTGAGAAGCTGCCTTGTGAATATCAGCTCATCACTGAGTGAAGGTGGCTAACGCCATCTCTTCCTTATTCCTTATTCATCTAATTTATTCATGTCCTTGAGTCCTTGAGAAAGTCTACCTTGTGTTGGAATGCTCATTCCAGTTTGCTCATTTGTGCTGAGAAATGAATTTCCCCGTTAAAAATATCGTCCTTTCATATCTTTACCATGCTGAGTAGCGTGCGCACTATTTAGTCCTGCAAGCGGAGCCCTGTTAATTAAGGGCATTGGGATAATTGAGTGCATCATCGACTGCATCAGCTGCTGTCCACAAGGTTGAGGGGTGTGATCGCCTTTGACCTCTTTTTTACCCTCCTGCTGCCACCTCCACTTTCCTTGTTATCAGATATTTCGTTGGATGAGGCTTTTTTCGTAAGGTCGTTTCAAACACTCACAATTGTGACTGTAAGATCAGGATGCTCCATATAGGAAAGCTGGGCGATCAGGTGGCAAAACCTCCGTGTATAGCTCGCCGTTGTTTGTCGCTAGTTGAGTTTTATAGCTCGTCATACGATGGCACAGACATCGTATGAGCCGTCGCTTACCTTCCTTTCCTTGATGGATAGTATCTGTCCATCGTAGCACTCAACGGATTCGGTATTTTTAATGTGCTCATTACCATCTGATCAGAGTGTTAAGAGTATTTTCCTTCTTCTTTTCAGGATTCGTGCAAACTTTCTGAGGCAGGTAATCTTTCGCAAATTTCTGCTCTTTACGAAAAGTATAAGGCTCAGTGCACAGAGGTCGAAAGGTGAGCTTACGTTCTTCGCACTATTTGATTGCTTCTGCTTGATTTTGCAAGGAGCTGTTCTAATGCTTATTGCATAGCGCATTTATTTGCTCATATCTCAGTTGATGTCGGATCGCCTACGGAGACACCTTAAAAGGCGATCACTCTTAACCTTCGTCTGGCAGCTGATTTGCTGACGATGCTGGATGAATCAAATTTTGTTGTGCAATCGAATTCGAGCGCAAACTGTTGTGTGCCTCCGTTTTCTTACCAGACTAAAACCTTTTCGGTTGGTCAGATGTGGTGTTGAGTTCAATCGATGAACCTTTAAATAATTCTTTATGTGAACATGGGGCTCGAGTTTTGTTTTCGCTCAGAAGTTAATGCTACGGAGTTGCAGCAGTTCCTTCTGAAGTGCGTTTTATCTTTGCTTTAAGTGAAACACCTTTAATTTTCTCGAAGTGTTTGTCCGATTTAACATGATCGATGACGTTCTTATCAAAACGTGAACGTGGATCCTATCTTTTTTGTTATATTTTGTTATATTCAACAACTACAGGTTGGAAAAGCAGAATAGTGAATACAGAGAGCAATTGTTGAAAACAATTCGCGAACGCGAAAGTGCCGAGGAATCGCTTCGCATTTATCGAAGGTAATTTTTCCTTTCTCTCCTCGCCGAATATGCAGTAATGTTCGCAGAAAACATCCATCAACTCGCACAAGTTAGATGGTGGGGAAAATTGTCAAATCAAGGTCAGGATTAGAGAGGAGCGGTGCGTTTCAACACCGCTGTCCCGTCGTGTATGAGGTGCATGTGGGCAATGATACAACTGTGAAGTAGAAAACTTGCAAAAGCGGTGGGCATCGCCCTAGCTGACAGTCAGGGCTGGTCGAGTGAGGCTTCTTGTGATGCCACGTTTAAGTCATCAAAGTTTTTCGGATGTTAAAAAGAAAAACAAACTTCTTCTAGCAGTTAGAGTGGATACGCTGATTGAAAAATGCAGTTCAAATAAAGGTCGCAAAAAGAATTTAGAGCGAGTGAGGATGAAAAATATGTTCATGGAGGGTAAGGCTTCATTTGCCAGACTATAATTTTGCATATTAAATATAGAAAACCACTTTGACTTCCTTACAATGAAAACATTTGTTTCCTTGAATCACCATGAAAATTTTCGCTTATTTCGGCTTTAAACAAAAAAACAAAACGCTTTCACGGTTCGGTTTGGTTGGCCGGGTTTGTCAAGATGTCAGGCATATGCTCCGAAAGGTTTATGCTAAGGTTTCGGCCCAAAACGGCCTCATGACAAATGGCAAACTCGACTCGGTTACTTAAAGTTTGTTTGCGCAAGATGAGCATGACAGCGGTCTTATGAGCCGAAAGGTATGCATAAAGTTGCTAAAACACGTGCTTAATGCGACGAGTCGCCATATCGGTCGTAACGTTCGTTTATATGTGATGGAAGCAATGCATCTGCGTAACCCTGCCTTCATCGAACGAAACAGTTCTTTAGAATGATTTTTCCGTTTGTTTTCACGCTCAGCATTTCTGTGTCGGGCATAATCCTCTCTTGACATATTCCAGGGTGGTCTTCGCATTATTGCTCACTTTTGTGTAAAGTTTTATATTGGGCGATGCTAATGTGTATTTTCACCATTATCCAACCAATTCGCAGTCGTTGGCTTTTCCTCTGAGATGCTGCCGTCAATTTTAATGTTTTATCGGTTTGCCGCATTAGCCCATTTTGTAAGGCCCAGTTTTTGGAAACGCTTACTTACCGTCTTGCATGATGAAGTTAACTGGGTTTAATGCGGTATTTTTTGTTTGTTGTTCTTTCATGGCAACAGCCTTTGAAGTGGTGAAAATGAAAAAGCTTTTTGCCTGGTGACTTTATTAATTCATGGAGCACGATTTTGATCTTTCAGTGAGAAAGTGAGCAAGTTTGATGAGCTGGAAAGGAAGCTTCTGGAATACGAATATCAACTAAAGGCATGCAAAGATAGAAGTGCGGCGCAGGAAGCGCATCATGCAAAGATCATTGGCGACGTTACTGCTAAAATGAATGGCACTATTGCACAGGTATGCTCCTTTCGTTTCTTTTTTTGCGATAGACGACTCATAATTATGGGCAAATGTAGCGTTGTCAAAAAATCAAGGCTTGCTATCCTGATATTGATCTCACTGATTAAATCCTTAAGATTATTCGCTTATATAATATGGAACAAATATATTTAGCTTTCAAAGAAGTGCGATATTGCTGAAAGGGAGAAAAATGACGCAGTGGTACGCTATGCAACAAGAGAAGCAGAACTTATGCACCTTAAATCCAACTTGGAGAAACTCGAGGCTGAGGTATGACTCTCAGGAAGATTCTTTTTAATAACGTCGGATATTGCATCTTGTTTAGTTCGAAGATCAAGTTTTTCCTTCGATTTGCATTTTCAGAAACTGTTATTCGCTATTGCCGATCCTTGCGCAGTTTGTCTTCATATGTGTTAGTCCATCACAATTGGTATTCGATTCAGAAAAGTGGCAATGGTCAAATTGAATAGGTATAAACTGTTCGTTGGTTGTCCCTCAACTCATAAAGTGTTGTTCACTTTCTGATATTGTGATAAACTCCCTCAACTGTTTTGGTAATGATAAACGTTTGTCGATGCGTTAATTCTTTTACCCTAAATGTTCTTGCAGAAGGCTTCTCTGATTACGGAAAAGGACGCTTTAATCGAAAGCACTAAATACCAACATTTGCAGGACTATGTGAGTGTCTTCGCTCTTTGTCGGCATTATTTCATGCAACGGAAAAATTTTTTTCCACGTCACTGGTACATTTATGCCCTAGATGGAATCTTAGGCCTTGTTGTGCATCTGGGATACTCGGTGAGAATGGGATCTTCGCTTTTTCTTTCTAGTTGTTTATAGTTCTCTGATTGGATGGGAGACCTATTTTGCGGCAGGTATTTTTTGTGTCACCTGTCGAAACCGGCAGAAGTAACTGACTTTGTTGCTTAAAGTGGTAGAGTTATCGGAATTTAGAGTCGAACTATTTGCTGCATAATCGCTCTATATATCTCTTTTAGGTCATGTGTTTTTCATTTATTGGAATTGGCTGTCCATCAATGGTGAAAAGTGGTATTCGGAAACATTTAATGAAAACATTTTTTTATTCGCAACTGTCATGACGTGGGAGTGATGTATGATTAGAGAGATAGTGTGCCTATTATCACGGCTGTATCTAAGGTTTGATATTATATTGGCAAGCATTATTGCAGTAAAGCTTGGACGGTAGTTGAGAGTAACTGTGTGGAATAGCTATTATCAGTACAAAGAAAATCAAGTGATAGGTGGTGTTCGTTTAGAAGCAAGCAGTCGAGGTGGCACGCAAGGAGCTGGAGTCAGAGAAGTTGCTGCGAGCGCAGGATGAAGAGACATTAACCATCACGACGAAGCGCTTAGAAGTATGGATTTTTCATGTCCATCCTAGCTTATCGTCCGTTTTATTCGAAGTGAGAAAAGTTCATTAGATTTGGGGTCTGTAGTGACAGGTACGGGTGATGGCATTGACAACAGCGAGCAAAACGTCGAAGTGTCTTAATTTATTTGTTTTTCGTTGCCTAACCACAGTGGAGTGGATATATTGCAGGCGGTGCAAACAGTGGTTACCGAGTTGAGGTCGATGCTCGAGCAATCGCAGAAGCAACTTGCAAAAGAATCTGAGGAGAAGCTGGCGCTTAAAAGTGAGCACGAGAAGCTGCTACATCAGATTGATGTAAACCTTTCTCTTTATGTTTTTTATACTTCTTTTTCACCGTAATATTTCAATTGTTCGTTATCAGATGTACTCTAGAACGTTGTTTTCACGCTAAAATGGGTCACCGGTGAAGGTTTGCATATTTCCAGGTTTGCGGCTTTTTTGTTTGTTGTATGTCATCGTTGTGGTTGCTTCTTACTGCAGTTTGAAGCCCGTTTAGCATATGAATGGATTCGTCGAGAAGAGCGGTCTTCGGATGCGGAGCTTTACTAGTTAAAATACCCTGTAACAGATGTACTACAAAGCGAAGGGGCATTGTTTGCTCTGCTGCAGGTTATAAAGCTGAAAGTCCGTATTATCCATTTTGCGTCAGGAAATCTCTGATCTTTTTTTCGCGTGTTAAAGCTTATGCTTTCAACTGGTGGTAGCAGCTTGTATTTGCTTCTTCCTTTTTTATAATGAGGACCTAGAGATTTTATTTGATCCTTTGCCACTATGTCTCTCCCTCCCCTCATCTCTCTCCGCTGCTTTCCCAACTGTATTTCGGTACTCGTGCATCCTGTCAAGCATTACCGCATTTCGTCGTTTTCAGAACGATGGCAAAAATAGAGAGACGGTTGAGTCGGTCTACAAAAAAGTTTCCGACGAGTTATCGCGTTTGAGGTATTGCGTTGATTTGGCATGTTTTCTTTCCCAGTTTTGTTAATATACGAAGGGGTGTTTCTGAGAAAATAAGTTGCGATAACGTTTTTTTATCGCTGTGAGAAAGTTTTGAAGAGCGGTGGAATGATATGCTGCTTCGTTACTCCTCTTAATAATGCATTTGCTCTAATAAGCATTGAATTTACTGTTTCATTCTATTTTCGATTTTAAACTGTTCTGTCATAGTTTTCTGGGAAGCCTCAGTAATTGAGGTGGATTTAATTTGGCTCAAGGCCGCTAAACGAAGTTTGTAGCAAATGAGATTTGTGCTGCTTTCAAGTAAGCTCTTTCACAATTACCGCACAACTTTACAGGCTTTTAATCAAAAGTTTTGGTGGAAAACGAAAACAACAGCATTTCCTTCTGTTGCTCTGATAAAATTGCCTTAAGAATTCTTGAAATTTAATTCCGTTTGTTTTGTCAATTTTAAATGATGAACTAATATTTTCAGGGAGGAAAATGAATCGATGAAAGTCGAACTGGCAATGGTGGTTGGAGAGTGCCGCGAAGTGAAAGATCAATTGAGTATAGAAAAAGAGCGGCATAAGAACGCGTTAAACGAGTTGTGCTCCCTTAAAGATATTAAATCACAGATTGATAGGTAAGCACTTAATCTATAACTGTTTACGTTTAATTGTGAAAAAATTTTCATAATGAGTTAGTGGCAGTCATGTTTTACTTATTTGAATAGGCGTGCCACAACTGGGCTTCCCAATAAGAGCACAGATCTAGGAACTGCCAGTAAAATTCACATTTTGCTGGCTGAATTCAGTGCTTGAAGCTTCATCACTAGTGTTATACGTGTTTAAATTGTTACTGCGGGAACGAGAAAGATGAGAGGAAGGAGGAATGCAAAACCAACAACATTTGCAATTCCGAATTACGGCCTTTCCCGCCTGCAATCTTTATCGAAACCATATTTGTCGGGTGTGAACGATCATATTGAAATCGTGTAACGATGCGCTTTCCAGTTTCCATCGTTTAAACCTTATTCAGTCAGCGGTTGCGATTTGCGGCTATCTTTCGCTAAAATTCATTTGAACAAAAAAGCTTACCCCACAACTTTCGTTGCCTTTCGCAGCCGGTATTAAGAAAGAATCAAACTAGGAACCATATTGCGACGCGTCACTGATTGTCGCTCAATTGTTTTTGCAGCAGCGTTCGTCGGGTTGAAGAAGCTGAACGTGAGGTTCGCGAGGCTATCGAGGATAGGGATCAAGCTGAGCTTGAAGCATCTGAATGCAGAAAGCAAACCGAAAGAATGCTTACAATTACCGAGCAGCTAACGGATAAAAATTCGCTATTATCCTCCGAATGTGACTCGCTTAGAGCTAAGGTGACTCTTTATCTGGTTATTACGAGCTGATAGGCTTTCTTCTCACATGCATCATATTTTCGTATCCGTGGGTTTCAGGACTCATAACGTTTACGAAGTGTCTGAAGAAGTTATTAAGTTTGCATTTTCCAAAGACGCATGAATTGAAAGACCTAGGCAAAGGTATAAAAGAATAGAGGTATTTGGGGAATAATTCTATCCATTTTATTCAGCTTTTCAATCTCAAGCCGATAGAGAGAGGGTCATATGTGCGTAAAAGAAGCTAAATACTTTGCAACCGCGCTATATGGTTAGCGCTTAAGAGATCTGATTTCAGCCCGGCTTTGAGATCTTGGTGCGTTTAACGTAGATAAGGTAGTCACTGGCAATTTTCTAACGTCGAATTTCGAACCTTGCGGCTTCGGCTTCCCGAGCAGGGAAGATAGCAGTTCAGAAGCCTGTGGGAATCGTGAGGACCTCTCAACTTACCTCGTTGAGCATGATATCTTTTTTGGGCGGATAATTTACCTGGAAGTTTAGCGATAAAATGAACTTTGCTTCATGTGAGGAATGTGCCGTAAAGGACCCCACAAAGGTGCACTAATGTCATTTAGTGTATTCTTTATTGAAAAAGTAGTCTCCGGGCGAGCCCTCAGGTGCTTTGTGTTGCAGAATTTGGCGGCGGCTACGAGGTTGATTGAGGTAGAAGGTGAATTGCGGCGATCGAAAGATCGAGCTGATGAAACACAGAAGGAGCTGGAGTATGTAAAGGTGACGACAAACGCTGAAATTTCTTCTCTTAGAGAGGAGCTCAACAGTAAGATTGCGAAAGGTGAGCGCTCGTGTTCTGTTTATCCCTCATTCATTTCTTACTGCATTGACGGGACTCTAGAGGGGTCATAACTACTTCGTTTTACTGTGAAGTTTTCTCATTTATGAAGTTAGGGCTTAAAATGTTCTATTTTAAGTTCAAACATGTGCTGGAAATAGTCGAACATTTAAAACCCCCAAAGTATTTGAAAACCTAACCGTGTTCCAGCTGAAGTTGTGTGGGAGTGGTACCCTTCTTTCTGAGGTCCTAATTTCTCCTTGCTGTTCATTTTTAGTATTTAATTGGGTGTGGCAGCAGACGTTAGCAGGGGGGGGGGGGGGGGGGGGGGGAGGGATGATATTTGTGTTTTCCTAATGGGGATTCATTCAAAATATTCATAGACGGGAGGATGCTGTACGGCTTCGCACTTGGCGAATAACTACAGTGTGAATTTAGCTGAGTTTGTGGCTTACTAAGGCAAAATGTATATTGCGTTGCTTATCTCTGTTTTATCGAAAAGGTTATATTGTTGTTCATGACCGGCATTAATTTGTCGTTTTTCTTATTATTTCAGTTCAAGAACTCAGCAGATTCCTTGATGAGGCGCGCAATGAGAAAGAAGTGCTTAAGAAGAAGAATGCATCGAATATTAAAGTAAGTCTGTAATTCGAGCAGATTTCGCTCGGAACCAGAGACTGTTTGTTGGTGAAAATTTTCGCTTATTCTTGTGCCTGAATTTTTTTTCTTTTAATTTTTGCTTCGAGTTTCCATCTTGCCACTTTTTTCGTATCGGTTACATTTGTATTCGCCACCTAAACCATAGCATCCTCTCACTTAAATCATGCAGTGGAACTATGAAAGGGTTACTGGATTGGTTGGTGTACTTTCACTTCGTTGAGCTCTCAAAATATTTTCCGTGTTCTATTCTCGCTTTTTCGTTTTATGATTTCAGCAGTGATTTGAATCTTGCATATCACCTTTAGTTTTTCGCATCGAATGATAGTTGCTTCTGTTGTGGCCGTTTATTAAAGCCCGAATGATTTTCTGCACGCTGCTTGAACAATGGCTTCGCCATCCTTTTCAAGATTTTTACGCTTTAAGGAACTAAGAGCCGAATTGATTAGCCTGAGGAAGGCACAAGCGCATTTGGTTCATGACACAGGCCGTGAGGGAAACGAGTCGACGTCTTTTCTGCCTATCGCCAATGGTTCGTTTGTTGTTACACTGCGCGTCTTTGCAACAGCAGTCACATATTGTGAGCCAGAGTTTATGTTTACTGGATTTGAAATGCTTCTAGTACCGTTTTTTGGATGTGCCGTTCAAACATCTTGAATTATATCCTACTCCTTCGTTCCACCTTTTCCGAGGGCAGAAGAGTGAGGTGGTATGTAGACGAGGTCGCACTCCATTTCATTGTAAGGTTGCTTCACTTACTTGGAATGGGAAGTGACTACAGTTTTGCTATAGGTAAAATACTTTTGCAGAGACGACAAAGGAATCGAAATCCACTGATCAAAAGTTTTCACTTCATTCTGAGCAGAAGACAAAATTAAGCGAAATGATATGTGGTGTTGCTCGATGTTTAAAGATTTTTCTTTGAGTGGCCTCTGTTCTGTTCACCTTGTACGTGTACTTGTGCCCGAGGTTTCTGGAGAGGGTTTTTAGCAGACCGCCGAGGTAGTAACTACTGGCTCAGTGATGAAGTATATTGTTGAAGTTTTGTGAAACTAAATGCCCGTTGTTTCATTCATGTCTCGGTAGTGACAGTCTCACTAGACGCCCGGATATGGTCGAGTTCCGTCAAGTTATGGAGATTTTTATCGTATTATTTATTTGCAGAATATTTAATTTCTTTGTTGTTGTTGTGGACAGGAGCTAATGAGCTACTAAAGCTGTGGATTTGGACACGACAAGACTCCAAAGGAACATTTTTTCATAGTACGAGAGATATTACTTTTAAAACGTATGCGCTTATGAAGCGATTCTTAACGACTACAAGGGGGAGATGTAGCTTAGAGTTGGAGGTACATGAAGATTTCTGGCATTCGATTGGTAGACGTGTTTGCGCCCATCCGGGATAAGCGACTGTTTTAGCAAAATTTCTGTAAGCAGCTTAGGCGTTTTAAGTTTGCTAATTGCCGTCCTTGAAGACTTCAGTTAATCTCCTAAAATCGAAGAATGTATTTGTTGCCGATACAATTTTTGTTTTACAATTTTTTCAACAGTGATTCTTTTCTGAAAACTTCTGGGTGTATAATTTCTAAATTGTCTTTACAAAAAATTGTGCTCTCTGCAAAAGGGTTTTTTTCGAGTTTGCGAACTGACATTTTTGTTTTGTTTGGTTTCGTGGTCAAGAAGTTTATGCATGCTTATTTATCTGAGAAATCCCTGTGTCAACGGGTAAACCTTTGTCGTTGTTGCTGGATAAATTAAGTATTGTTCGCAGTTCTCGACGAGAAATTGTACCTCTTCAAAAACGAAACGTTGGAAATAACGCAGGAATTACATATTGTTAGGTGTACAAAGGTGTGATTCCAATATGCGTGAAAGTATATTCAGGTTCCACCGACCGCGTCGATTTTTCGCCTATCATTCTCTCTTCGCTTTCCCCGCATGGGATACTCAGCTGTTGCGCACTTTTGACAGATTTGCCTCTAACATCACTTTTTGCCTTTGCTTGTTTATAATGGAAGATATTGAGAAGAGAAGCTTCTTAGAAATATACACTTAGACCTTTCATTGCATTGATTTTTTTCTGACACGAGTGGGTATAACTGTTGGATGATGCAGTCTCCGCTAGGACGATTAGTGTGGCAATGAAACGTTTCGGATAAAGACATACTGGTGGTATTTAGTCGAATTTTGTTCAGGTGGGTCATCATCTTCAAGGGCGTCTTCGATTTGTTCGATTGATACAGGTGGTCGTGCACTGGCCAATCCGCCATCACCCGTTGAAGATGCGAGTCACATGCAACAGCAGATGGTCGAGAAGATAGTTAAGCTGCAACGGCAGCTTGCTAGGAAGCAGGATAAAGTCGAGTTTTTGGAAGAGCATGTGCGGCAGTGTACCGAAGAGTTGCGCAAAAAAACCAAGTTCGTTCTGAAGCCTTCTTGACATCTCATCTCCTCACTTCATTATGCACACTGCGCGTTTTTAGGGATTATGGAAAGCACCATTGCGTTATCTCCTCAGATATTCTTCGTTGATATGAACCTCCTTAAATCTTTCTGTTTTCACTTTCTTATTTTGTCTTAAGGCTTCTTTTCTGCTGTCGAAGTAACTACTCCAAGTGAGCGCTTGCTGTGCTACTTACTAATTATTTGATGATTCTACGTGCAGTTTGCCTGTCGAGTGATCTTATTGGTACTAACAGCTTTGCGGTTTTTATAGGGCATCTTGCAGTTATTTTATTCTCTGTGATGAAAGTTAATTTTTGCTGTAATTTTTTATTTTCTTTTTTATTGCTTTTGCTTTTTGGCGATTCCTCACTGCAGCTTGAGCCAGTGCTTGTGAATTCTTGTTGCTAAATTGTAGGTTCAAGAAGCATGTAAATAACTTTCGACAGGTTGACAGTCATTTTCGGAGTTATATGCAGAAATTAGATTGTTGAAGTTGCACCTCGAAAGTTTCAGGATCATTCAGAACTATGCTCTTCGAGAAGAAGCTTCGTTACTTCTTCCAGAAAGTGATTCGCTCTCTCAGGTATGAATATTAAACGCATTTGTTTCTCTTTTTGACAGAATCTGACTGGATCATTTCCAGCTGGCAGATGCAGTGGTTTTCACCAAAATAGTGGAACTTGCGTTGAGTAATTTGGCTTTCCTGTTGTTTCGTATGCATGTAGTTGGGCAGCCTTTGAGCCATATGCTACAAGCAGGTTAGGACGTGTTTTGTTGTAGGTAAGAGACGGGACTCATCTTTCAAGGTTTTGTGGGTTTAAGGTCAGGTAACTGGGGTCACGATAACGAGGAATAGTAACTATGTAAGTCAGGAGCTGGCAGGCGCCAATTTGATTACCCTATGATCCACCTATGTGTGTACATACTTTGCATGCGGGCTTGATCTCGTACAAA
The DNA here is from genome assembly GCA_013433145.1 of Ascaris suum. NCBI lineage: Eukaryota > Metazoa > Nematoda > Chromadorea > Rhabditida > Ascarididae > Ascaris > Ascaris suum. Next base: position 13,607,848 of record CM024187.1, on the reverse strand, counting down.
CTGAATTATTCGATAGAAGAATGTACTAATAAGTTGTTGGTCGATCTCATTCTTTTCAATATCCTGTAATTGATCTGCTGTTAATTATTGGATGTGGTTGAGTTAGTTATAATTAATGAAGCACACGCACTTTAATTTGCCTTAATTATTGTGAGGGATGTTGACTGTCGTATGGGAAGTTTGAGCACTGCGAATTTGCTGATTTTTATGGGTGTTTCTGAATTTAGCTTCACGTTCTAGAATTCTGTGAATGCAACGATTTAATCAATTGACCTCAAGAAACTACAGGTGAAGTAGAACTTCATTTGTAGTTTATTGATAGGACGCTATATCAAATGATCCTTGGATTTTTCTCTCGGGAATGTGAGCACTGGTCTGGAGGATACTGAAAAATGTTTGAGATGTTGTTTTGGGGTAAAAAATGGGATTTGCTCAAGAGGGAACGACAGAGAGAGGTGTCTAAGCTAGCATCATGTGCTAATGATTCGGACGTGCCATTCCACGTCGTGCTGGGAAAATAAATGTAGTGGGAAATTATCGTTTTTGATGTCATTGTTTTAGGTGTATACTGTTAACGATAGGTGAAAACAGTAAGAAATGAACTCAGTTCGGAAGTGTAGGCGAACAACTTAGAGATGATCAACAACCTCACGTAACTGTTCAAGAAGTTAGGTAATCGGCACTCTGAGTTCATAGTCTGAGCTCGAGCTCATTGAATTTATTTTTTAATGTTGAAGCATTACCTGCAAGAAATGCTGAATTTAGAGGTGAAATGCATATAGTAATGGTTGTTTAATTGTGACGTAATTTGAACAGCTATTCGCAATGTGTGAAGTGGTCGAGGTTAGTTGCGTTGCTTTTCTCGACTTTGCTTGCATGCCCTTCCTCTTATCTAAGTTCCACTAAGTTCATTCAGTGCGGAATGTAGCAAGAGGAAAGAATAGTTGAAAGGGCAGTGGCTGCGGGCCATGCATAGACATATTCTTCTGGACCTCGTCCTCGCTGTATTTTTTTGAATATCAATTTCAGCGGAGATGCGTGACTCATTCTTCGTCGCCAAAATCTGCGCTTTACTCAGCTTGAATAAAACTGAGGCTGACTGAATATTTAGCTGTTTCAAGATCGCTTTTCGCCCAGCGACTTTGAAATTTTGAGAGAAGTGCATTGAGAGTCGAACATATTCGAGTAATTTCTTCTCAAGATTTAATTCAGACTTTGGCGAATTTTTCGTTTCCTTTCTGTGCTTGCTTATTGATTGGTTATGGCGCACTTGAAATTTAAAAAATTTGCGGAAGGGGTGAGGGGGATCGCCGATATGCTCAGAATATCATCTTATAGAGAGATGCCTATAAGGAATCTTATCTTTAAAAGATTAATTTTCATCTTCCGTGGCAGTGGTGTTTCTTCTTCGTTGTTGGTGAATTTGTGGCTTTATTTAATTCGTCCGTGTTCATGGTTGGCTCTTGTTTCCGCTTCACTAAGTTTTCGTTTTTCAGGCTTCCACTTTTTGAACTGTCCTCTTTCTGTTTTAACGTTTATTTCTTTTCGCTGACAGTCGACGTATTCTCTTTGAGTGATTTAGGTTTATTTCTGCAGTTCGTATCGCAGTACTCTTTCTATACTACTTGTGGCTTGCTTAGCTTCTCAGTTTTGTATCAATATCGATTGATTGGTTCCAAGTTCCCGAGGAAGAACGTCGCACTTATGCGAACTAGCATGGTGGCCAAAGCGATAAATCGAGAACCTCTCCTTCTGTCTTGTTTTTGTTCCCAAAGAATTTTTACAGCTTAGTGTTCTGTAGTGTTTGTACCGAAAGTACCTATGGTTGATATTCGTGATCGATCGTCGTCTGATGTGATCCGTGCTCCGTGCCTTATAAGTACCGCTTCACAAAAGTTCACCAAATCTGTGCCATTAGCTCTAGGATGGTTGCTTTTCCGGAAGAGCTCGACTTATATGCAGCTCTACTCCCTTTCCTCTGCTCTCACTTTGATAATTCATCGTCATAGGATCTGGGTTTTTATAAAAGTTTGTCAGCACTTTTGAAATAGATAAGTTAGAAAACTACTGTCGGAATTCCTTATTGCATATTTCATGTGCACAGGTTATCGCGTTTCTCTTCTTAGAGTGTGTATTTTCGTGGTAGTTATTGTTTCAATTGTTTTCTGTATTGAAAGGTTGATTGTTAAAGAGAATGTTGCTTTGCTTGGAGTTTGCTCACCCTTTCCTGCATTGAAACATTCGCAATTTTGGGTACCATTGGCTCGTCGTAAAAGCGGCACGACTCTGATGGGAAGCATCTTCGGAAATGCTGTTGGCAAGTCGGAAGTGGATCTCGCAACTGAGGTCAATTCTCGTTTGCAAGCAGTACTGGAAGATACACTTTACAAGAACATAACACTTAAGGTGTGCATTTATCATTCGCTTATCGAAATGTGTTTTCTAGACTTCCTGCTAATTCCTTTCTTCGGGTCTAAAATGGCGAAGGTCTCTATGGGAATCAGCTGCCGTAAAATCCAGTCTTAAGCCTTAGAATTTCAGATTCTTCTTTCTTTTTAAAATTTCACGATGTGTTTTGCGACCGAATTTCCATCACTTAAGAATCTAAGGTATTGAGAGGGTCGATGGTTTGTGTTTTTCCTCGGCATTTCTGCATCATTAAGGAAATTAATTTAGAACAATGTGGATACGCTGGGTGAAGAGATTTCTCGTCTGTCGAGGGAGAATCGTCAGCTGGCTCTCTCCAAAGCAACTTAATGTGATTTTCATTTTCTTTTTCCTGATATCTTTGTCTGGATGCTTTGATATTTATTGTTTTCCTACAAGCTTCAGTTTTTCATATTTTGCATTTGGTTCTTTACTTGCCCAAATTTTGGGACGGCTGTTTAGTAGACGGCAAAATGGAAGTTGGTGCAAATTCAACGCTTAGTGAATTTGGTTTGGTAATTGAATGGAATTGACGTTCTTATACGACAACGTAGCGCTTTTTTGAGCTGCCAGGAAGGTCAGTATGGGCGTGTACGCGTTGTCTGTTTGTCTGTATATATGTATGTATTTATGTGTGAAGCAATTTCATCATCGTCAATCCGAAAAGACTATGAGAAATTGATATTCTGTTCCGAGAAAATGTTCTTATGCGCTATTCACTGTTTAAATGATCGTTGTCGTTAATTTTCATCTCGCATTTTTGCACTACGAACGGATTTATTCTCTTTCAGGAGTGCAGTGTTGTTTTTGAAAGTTTAACGAAGATAACTTCGTTGATGAGAACGCAAATGCGAGGGGACGGGCAAATAAGATTGGTTTGATTTCCTCAGTAGTACTTAATTTGGAAGCAAAACTTTGATCGTCACAAGAGTAGTACTGTGTGCGGAGGAGGGGGGGAGGGAAGGGTCATTAGGATGTGGGCAGAAAATCCGGATGGGTTTAAAGTAGCCATTTTGAATAAGCGATTGTTGTTTCTTATTGGAACTAATAAGAGGAAGGGCGCACTCCTTTCGATTCCAGTTACGCGTATGACTGGCATTTGTGTGTGGCTGAGTAAACGCCGGGTAAGCAGTTTTCAGCGTTAGGGCCATCTTTCGTGGATCCTGGGGTATCCGGCACGGCGCATTTCTCCGTGCCATTTCGAGGTGATCCCTTCACTACATTGACTTTTTTTGGTTGTGATTTGCTAGGGATCAATTTTCTTTGTAAAATTAATGCATATGGGTGCTCATGATCATTTATGCTTGCGTGAATAATGTAATTTCGCATTTCTGACTTATAATGGCGGTGTCGCGACTCACCGGTGAGCAAATTTTTCTTGAATTCTGCTCAAATTCAGAGAATGTATATCTCTGTATTTAACGCAGATGTGGCCACTGCTTGATGAAGCTGGTGATTTTCTACAGCTGATTGCTTTCTGTTTGAGGGGAAGAGGGGAGAGATGCGTATTTTAAAGTATCAAAGTTTCATAAATAGAGGCCGTTGCTTTCGCTTGGATTTAGCAACGTTTGGAGATTCACTGCTAGAGACTCTGTCGATATGGCCTCATTTGTGGAGATTGCAATTGATGTGTCATCCCGGGATGCTTTTATCTCAGCAACGGTGTGTTGGAGTGCACCTCGCTGTGAACGCTTTAAATAATCCTTGGGTGTGCATTGATATTTTTATTTATTTATTTATTTCCATTTTATGCGCTCGTTGACTTATGGATGACGCTTAAACCAAAGTAAATATCTCTGTGTTGTTCGTTACCTAAACGTTTTAACTTGTCGATGAATAGAAAATGTTTGAGAGGGAGCATAAAGCCTGATATTACTTTTCTTCAGACCATCGATACGATTTATTAGTTATAGGAAGCAGATAATACTTGGAAGGGATAAAAAAGTCTCAACGCTTTCACTGTAGGAGTTTGATATATCATCTGTCCCTCTCCAAGAAAGCTCTAAGTTCCAGTGGTAATAATAAGTGCCGATTATTTTTCATAAGAGTGTGGAATTTCGATCGGTATGATGGGCATTACAAGTAGTGATAGCATTGCACACTCGCTTCAAGGGGAACCTACATTGCTGTTATATAAGCAGCACGTTGAGGAATTAAATCTTTCCTACCCGTAGTGCTGTTTTGTTGCTTGTGTACATGCGTCTTCGTTAAGCGTTTGCTTTGTTTAGTTTTTTTTGTGCAAAGTCGTTTTTTTTAGCAGGCTGTCAGATTCTCAATTATGCTAACGTTGGGTTACCTCCATCCTTAGACTGTCGCTTTCCATCAGCTTACTTTCTTTTACATTCTTTAGCCGTTTCACTTCCGACCATTTCTGTATCCTGTAAAATGTAACTTTCTTTGTTGCATAGGTTTTCTAGCAGTAATTTAATTGCAAATGAAATGAGTGGCTGTAGGAAGAGGCCAGTTAAAAACAGGTATAATTGGTGACCGTTCGTCAATACGTAACTGACCATTCATATTCGCTTTAAGCGTTTCGTAAAAACTCTGTATTGCTTGTTACTTCTGGTCTGCTTTTGTAAAGCGCTATGTTTACTCCGTGTTTCGATTATCTGTATAAGATGGGGTTGGATGTTTCGTTTGTTAAGTGAAATAAAGCGAGTCTTTATTGATGAATGCTTTATTCGAATGTACTGAAAGGAAAGAAATACGTAGAAATCAATTTTTGCGAGTGTAATTTCATTTTATTCATAGCAAAATGTCATTGCCTTTAGTGCGCATACAGCAGTTGTAAATCCTCTTCGTGTTCCTTTATTTAAAAGAGCACAGAGGGATTTAAACTCCGACTTTTAGCGCACATGTTGCAAAACAGGTCCACGTGATGTGTCATTCAATTTATATTTCAGTCTCCACGAATTAAAAAAAAGTGAAAGTAAACATCTAACGTTTGGAAAACCTGAAGAACCATCCGCGAAACCGACTAGACAGGTCACCGTACCGCGGAGATTTCGAGTGTTGGTGAATGCCGAGGACGTAGCTTCATCAGCACTACTTCGAATTCTTTTTTGATTTTCATCTTCGTACCTTTCTTTCCTTGCTTTACTCGCTGGACGAGTTTAATCTCGTCGAATCTTGGAATGAGTAAGTGGTGAGTGGAAGACAGACTCTTTTCTGTCGTTAAAAGACACGTGCCTGTACTATTTTCGCCTTGAACTTGCAGGAAGTTCTATACCAAATGCGCATTTTTGTTTGTGTACATGTCTCCGACCCTTCTGATTTCCTTTCACTTCTGTTTTTCTTTATTAACTCGAAGTTGAGCATAGTTCATCCCCTTCTCTCTTTCGGTAGTTTCCTCGTACATTCCGCAACATTGTTTAACGATATTACCATCGAAGACAACATGGCAAGAACTTTTCATTTTTCTAAGCATATCTCGTCTCGGCGTCGACTTTCTTAACGGAAATCCTCGTTTTGAGCCATAAGCATTTCGTTTCTTGATGATAGCAGCGTGTTCGATGCCAGCAATTCTTAAACAGTCTGACGGCATTTCCGGTAACTCGTCGTAGAGATTTTCGGTTTGAAATTTGACCACACTCATTTCGAAAAGTGTCATGGCAACAAGTAATGCTATCGTTGTTCATAAAGTTTTTCTGCTCGACGTTTCTTCGGTGGGAACTGTATGTACAGAGTTGTTACTGCTCTCGAATTTTGATTTATGTGAAGCTGAGTGGACATTCCGATTTCCTCGTGACTTGTCGCCACACTCGTAGGCTGTTGGTGTAGAGGAGTCCTATTGTTTCCCAACGCCTTTGGTGTGTTATAAACTTGAAGGAAACAGCCAGCTTGGTGGCACGTTTTCGCACAAATTCTTGAAGAGGCTATAATCCTTAGTAACGCAGGAAGGATTGCAGCCAAGTTGGTTGGTCACTTGCTGCTTCTTTGCAGCTGGGATATAGTCTTGGCCAAACGACCAACAGCAAAAATAACAGAGGAGCTGAGTGGTCTTCTGCTGCAGGCTCCAGAAGAAGTGGCCTTCCTGCACCGTAATCCTTAGTGTCTTGCTCGAAAAGCCTATGGCCTTTATTTTGAGTTTCTTCTTAGATAGCAGGTTAATAGTACCGACTAACTTGACGAAGAAAGTTGTGCAACATAAACGATGGATATGCTAGTCGAAATTTTATTGCTGTTCCCACTGAGCTTCCAGCAGAATTTTGTTTTGTTGCTTCCGTATGCAATAGCGATCCTATAGTTCAAAAACGACAACCGTTCGTTCTTTGGAAGCTGAATAATTTGGGGAAATTCGTCGCGCTGTTCAGATCGCTGAAATAATTTGGCCATTCTCCTCATGCAGCCGGCTGTAATTAAGATAATAGCCCATATTTTCGGTTGATTACGAGACTTCATTTGTTAGCATACGCTGTTGCCTAAACTGGCTTAGTCTCTCCCCTATGGCAAATCCAGTTTTCTCGATAAAATCGAATGGTGTTGAAAAATTAAAAAACAGTTTGACTATTATCACACTTCTGAATCCATCGCCGCCACCGGTCGCTGCAGAACATTTACAAACTCAGCAATCTGCGCATACAAGTTGATTCTTTCGGCGAATTCACCCATCCGTCCCATTTTACTTCCTTTGCATTTTTATGCCCCCTCCCCCTTCCTAAATTTGATGTTTAGCCTTTTGACGTCGAAGCAAGAAGCGCATTCTCTCTCCGTGACGGCAGCCATTCTCTTCAAAAATTCATTGATTTTTTTTTGGCCACACATTCACTTGCACTCATTATGGGTCTCATTTTATAGTTGCAAGGAGAATGTCCGGAAGTAGCTCATATGCTTCGACATTCAATTGATCCATCAGTTTGAAAGCAGTAGTAAGCGTTGACAGGTACCAGAAACTTGTAAGCAACTCGCACCGGCCGGTCACAAAAAACAGATTCTTTTTTTAGACAGGACGTCCCTGGAGATGGGGGAACAGCTATACCCATGAAAGAAGACATCCCGGAGTCGAACTGAAATCAAATTGAACGCTTCAGCACAGATCTAATTGAAAACTTCACAGAAAAATATTCCGCTTATGGTCTTAGGTGCCGACGAACATTGCTTATTTCAGCGAATATTAAGACACTCTTTTTGCGACAGAAGGGCACACAGGTTTCTAGCAAAATGAAGCCGACTTGGTTTGGTGTTGGTCTCCAAATCCCGTCAGGCTCCTGGTCAAGAAGCGATTCTCCAACTTCCCGCAAATCATTTCTTGTCGCGGCCTTCCCGACCTAAGATCCCCTCTCCACACCTCATTTGCCGCATTTTGTGCGCCTTTTGGTGAAATCGTGAGGTATAGTGTAACGTCACTGGGGACCAGTACTCGAAATATTGACGCACCAGTTTACCACATGGTATCGGATCATATACAACGGAAAGCTTGTTAAATGCGATTCGGTGATGCAATGCTAGATTGTTCTGTGAGTCTGAAGTGAAGTAAAGTGCGAACTTTGCGTTAAACCGGGAAATCTGCCACAGCGATCGTTGAAACGCTTCGAAAGACCTGGAGCAACGAAACTGTGGACCGAACTGAGTGCTTCAATTAAAGATGCACCTTTGAAAAATGCAGAACATAGCTGGAGGATGACGAAAGGTCCGAACATCCGGCGCCAGCATAATCAAAGAAAACGTTGAAAAGATCGGATAAATTCTTTGCTCTGATCATCGAATTACCATTGTTCTCTTCATAGCAGTAATTTGGTATCTAAACTCTCCCCTCCCCCTCCCCACCCTCCTCTCCCACCTGCAGCGAAATCTTTTGAACGATGCAGTCGTTGCGAATGTCAAGCAAACAAGGCGGATCTAAATGAATGAAGCTGAGCACCACCCACTATCGAAACAAGTGGTTCCGCATGTGATGGCAGAAGCAACAGCTGCTTCCAGCCACTGAAATGTTCTGTTTGCAGAATTGTAGACAACCTTAAGAAAATGCACAAAGTCAACGGATTTCCTGCTCGTTCCTGCAACAGCTTGGAGATGGTAATTCCTTTTCCATACTTTTTTGATTTCCTTCCCTTTCTGCATATGGGCCATCCATTTATCACTGCATAAATTCCTTGCCTTTCATTTTTCTGAGTTTCGGAAGAGCCCTTACTGTTCAAGGCAGCCTTCTTTTCAGAATGATCATCCATCAAAAAAAAGGATATTAAGTTTTCCTCGACTGTTTAACGCGGTCATCTATATAGCAGCGGTCTCTTTAATACTAACTTCGAGAAAGGCCATCTGTTTAAGGAAATAGGGGTTCCAATTTCTCAGCGACTTGTGTAGTTATCCATTTGCGACAAAACGAAAGAGCTCTCTGGTTATGAGGATCCAAGTGATGACTGTTTGAAATATGATCAAACATGTATGGAAAGTGGTTGTTAAGTGCGTTAGAAGAGATATAATCTGCCCTTTAGAGTGCTGAAGGCTAGTATGACACGCCTTCTAGTAGGCACGCAAGCAACGTAGGCCCTGCATTACCTCCCATGGTGCATTAACACCCCAATCAAAACTTTCCTTGCAGCCGGTGTGTTTCATTCCAATTTCATTGAAATATTTCATGTATATTTCGTTTGATAAACCTAAAACCATCCACATAGCTAAGTTACAGTCGTTATTAGAAAATGCTCCCAAATGAAGCCTCTATCGAGCTTAGTTAAGCGACCGTTCGCGAGAGCAATCTCGCTTGTTCAAATTTTTTCATTCGGAGGCGTTGCCACGCTATCGAGGTTTCATTGGGCTCATTATTTTTTACGCCTTTAACACTGCCTTGATTTCAACAAGCAGTACGTGTGCGAATTCCATTTCTACTTACCGTATAGGGTTAGCTGTTATGATATAGTCGCCGTTCAACGAAGCTTCTAGTTTGAAGTGTAGTTCGAGTTGTTGATTTGTTGATAATCTTTGGTTGCTGTGTTAAAATCATTTTTGATCTTTTTGTTGGTAATAATAAAATAGCAGTAATAAACTTCACCACATTTATATTCTTTCGGCCAAAAGAGCTACTATTATGTTGTCCATTTTCAACACAGAAATATTTCAAGTGTTGGTTACGGCTTATCTCGTCGATCATGGTTGGCTCGCTTACAATTGCAACTGGAACCTTTTAAATGATGGCCAAGTCTTTGCCATCGGTAATCAAAAATCATGTCATAAAAAGCGAAGCATGCACTGTTTCTTCAATAATTTCATTTTCATCGCCCGTATCTTGCGTTCCATCACTTTCCTAACTTTTCACACGAACTTCAAGGAATCAGTGCACAGAAGTTTTTTGTGCTTTCAGGAATTATTCGATCTGATAGCTTGCGGATTTACATTTATAGCCTAGTGCATTTAGATTCTAAAAGTCAATCGCACTGTGAGCTTCGTCGAATTTCTGATTGCAAGAAAACTCTTTGCATTCTAACAAGAAATATGTTGTCACAGTGGGTTCTGCTATGTTCTCTAAAAGCGTATGAAAGTTTCATGTTGTGTCTTCACTGTAGTATGGTCAAAGTTCCTTTTTTTCGCCTCTAATCCAATTTTTTTTCTCAGTTCAGCAAGTGTGGCCTCTAATTAATCCAGGTATTATGTTTCGACCAGTATACCTAATTAAGCAAGCTCATATTTTCTTCACTGAACCGCGAGAAATGGTAAGAAAAAACTTTTTGCAGCATTTTATGATCGATTAAAGAGTTGCAAGCTTGTCGACTCTCCATGATTTAGTCAAAGAAGCGCTTGCGAGAATATATATGACTCAGAATTAAACCAGGTGTTGAGATTGGTAAACAAGTCATTTGTATGCAGTAAGATTGTGAAAACACCTCATAATGACACGCGTGACTTTGTTGTGGAGGAATTCCTTGAGACTTCTCCCCTTCCCTCCTCCCACGACTTCTTCGCCATTATCCGTCGACGAACAAGTACAAGTCGTCCGTAGAGGAGGTCCACTCATCACTCCAGCACTGAAAGTTCTGCCATTCCGCCATCCTGTCTGTTAGCGTCGACTGTTTAATGAGAATGGATGAACTCTTGCGTTTCAAATAAGCAGCTATTGCGTGCAACGGGCAATTAGCCGATGTCCAGCTGCGATACGGGAATCTGTTTGCTGGCAGTCAACATCCATCGCTAACGTTATTTCATCGCTAATACTAATTACTACAACGTCGATACATGTTTCTGCTGTGGTTGTCCCGTGAGAATTAGCGCATTCAGTGACTGAGTAGTGAATAGAGTTGCATGTAGACACCTTTATGCATTGGAGGTATTAATTTTTACAATAGAAGGAAAAGCGTTGAAAATGTTATCTTATAGATGAATTGCCCTAAAAGGAATTGATTTGCAATGTGTGGCGGAAAGAATCTGAGAAAGCTAATGGAAACAAATGTCATTAAATGGAGGACAAAAAAATCAAGTTATTACTTACTATATCACTGTTTAAAAAAACAGCATGATGAGAAGGTGGTGGAAGAACTGAACGATAGGATTTATCTTCATATGCAGAACTTTCTTTTAATTTTATTGTTCGCATTTCGTCGATACATCGGATCACTTGGGCGGGAAATTTTTAAGCCTCATACTTGTGAAAATATAAGTACTCGTCCTGTCGGAGAAGATAAACGATGTAATTGTGGCTATCAAAGTAGTATACAGCCATTGCGCGGGGAAAATGTTTCAAAAGTTGTTTACCCTCGTCTTCTTAAAGTTATTCGTCCCAAAGAAAAAATATTTTAGAAGGAGTAGAAATCCTCAGAGGCATTTTTCTTAAACATTTCTGCGAACAACATTCTTTCTAGATAAATAAATAGATTTCCATATATTCGTCGAGGAATGTTCTCGAATCTTTTAAGACAAATTAACAATTTTCGTTTGAAATTAAAATGCTTTCTTTTTTGCCATCTTTACGGCATGTAACGTTACACTCTTATATGCAATCTGCTTCCTCAACTGTAAAATTTAATCTATTTTTCTCGTCAAAAATGGAAGCAATGAAGAAAAAGGGCGAAAAACGAGGAAATTTTGCGCAGCGTTGAAATCTCAACAGCACCGATTCGCATTTCACTACCGAATGTTCATTAGTAAATGTGGAGAAATCACCAGCACAGTATGTACTACTTTTTTTAGTTGTTGTGTTTGCATCAATCGCTTCGTTTACTTCACTCTGGAAATGTCGACTTAATCAGAACTTTTTCATTTCGTGAGCTGCATCTACGCATTACACGGATGAATGTAGTACGTGACATTTTTTAGCGTGTCCAAGTCCTAGTGTTAACTGGTCCACTCCGTTTTCTTTTATCATCGCTTCGAAGACTGGATGTTATAGGGCATTTCTGAGCACTGATGAAAAAAATGTGAATAATGCTAATGGAAATTATCCATATAATCTGTTACACGTATCAATAAGTTAAAGGACGATTTGATAAGCTTTTTCGATCGCTCTGATTTTGATTAAATTTGTTTTTGTCGTTTCCAGCGATTGGCTTTTGATATCGAAGAACATTAATATTGATTGTAATAGTAATATGTAATATATTATATAGAGTATTCACATCGGCTATTTTTGTTTCCTCGTTATTTTTAAACCGAAAAAATACACCGATTATTGGATTGTTGCGATGTGAACGATCCTCTGGGGGAGGAAATGTTTGAAAGATCGTCAGGAGACTCATTTATGGCGTTTCGTATTTATCAACCGCGCATGTCATATTTGGAAAGAGAAATGGCTTGTTGTGAATAAGCGTTTGGCTACGAGTGTGCTCATTCCTCAAATTGGGTGGTCCGTTACTAGTGCGAAATTTATTTTGTCGTTCGATTTTTAAGCGGGAGGCTTAGGCTTTGGATTCTTACAATTTTTATAACTTCTTCTTGCCTAATATACTTCAAATCAACATTAGATAGCTATACGTTATTTGGCTTTTGAGTGTAAGCTTCATCAATTGATTAATTGATCGATAGATCAGTCATTCATTTAATCGAACCGTTTGATTAGTATGCCTTGATCAAGCGCTCTTTTAGCCGAATCAATTTATTACCACTCTGAACGTTACTTTTTTTTGTTACGAAACGTAGTGTTATTTCCGCTCCCTCCATAGGGTAGAAATAATGTGCTTATTCCATGTGATCTTACAAAGTTGCATCCTCTTATATGCGCAGCTTTTTTTTTCACTTGCGCTAAATACTTATTTCGAATTTCATCAGCTGTCATTTCATTTGTACATTAGATAATTGTGGATGTAGCTTATCGGGAATGAATTCCATGACCGCATCTTTAAATTCTCTGAGAGCACTCAGCGAAGAACGTTCAAAGTCATATATCTGTAATTGTGCTTCAGTAAAAGGCGCTTCAAAATAAATTCTATAGCACCTTTCGGCGGAAATTGTTAAATATTCCGCATGAAGAGATAACTGAACGAAGAGATACCAGAAGAGCTGACGCGATATGCCCTTTTGAACTCCGTTTTCCAAATAAACCACTTCCATAAATTATCAAGCAAAAATTCCAAGAGTGCTGAACAATGGCGAATCAGAACGTTCGAGCAAATTCGCTGTTAAAATTCATTTTCCTTTGATGCGACCGATTCATTGCAAAACATTCAGATTCTCCACTGATTTTAATTTTCTATAGCTCTTTTCGAAGTACTAGTTGACTTGAATGTTGGCATAGCAAGTCATCTTATAGGGCATGTTATGCTCACCAAATTTCATTACTCTCGCTTCAATGGTTCCTGAAGTGAAGCCACTCACCGTACAGCTAGATTTATTCAGGAGGCCAAAAATGCGGCAAAAACATCGTATATATGACCATTCTTTACTTGTTTATATCTGTAAGACATGGTAGTAATACGCATGATCTATATTGATTCATATGCGGAAACAGTTGCCAAGGATTGAGACTAATCCTGAGGGAAAAATTCGGCAGAATTAAGCAGAAACGTGTTTATCACATAATTTATTGAGCATGATACCCTCTAAATGTTTCCTTTTATCTTGTTTTGCTCAGCGTTTCTAGTGCTATGGAGATGAATATAAAGCAAGAGTTGTACAAGGCGATGCCATCACTAAAGCCTATGAGATTACTAGCCACTTCGTTTAAATGTTCGCGCCAGCTCGAGCTAATTATTGCGACAAAATGCATTCGTCTTTCCAAGTCAAATGGGTGCCAGTTGTGCGCATAGAACTGACTCATTAGAAATGGACTCGTTAGTTCTAGACGGGTTACGTACGTTGCTTTTCAATATGAATCTACCGTTCGATAATGGATGCATACTATGGATGCGCATTTGAGACGCAGTATTACATGTCGCTCGCTGATCGGATCGGAAGAACTTTATTTAATAGTATCGCAGTATGAAAAGTTCAGATGATTTAGAATAAATTCCGATGAGTGCGAATGTACTTTGTCTTAAAACCCCCAACATGAATGCGAGAAATCCCCAAACGCGGACTTCCCTCTGATCTCTTATTTGTGTTCTTCCGTTCAGTGTTTACCTCTCACCAGTGAAGTTCACTTCTTGCTCAAACGTTTATATAACTGATTCGCCACTGTTATCCTCTTTAAAAAAAGCGACTGTTTCATGCACCTACGGTCACATTCAGCTGTCTATTCATTTCCTTTCTTTTCGTTCGTTTAAGTGAGCAATTCTTTGGGACGTTTGTTCCTTCTCAGATATTGCTTTTGAATTTTCTTGTGCTAATCGACCTTACTGACGTCTTTTCTTTACGCAAATTTTTTGAGTTCTTTTTGAATATCTGCTAGATTAAAACACCGAAACATTCGCGAAACACAACGCTTTAGACATAGAAAGAACAGTTAAAATTTTTCCTTTGTTTCATCCCTTCTACGAGCAAGCAATGGCCGAAACAGTGTTTCATGTGCACTGAAACAATGCTTTTTCAGTTTTGCATGAGGTCAGCTTGTCCCATAGCGTCCTAACGAGTCCAACAAGCCTAATGAACCAGTCAACAATAGTTTTATTCCAGCAGCGAAAGCTATCGACGAACGAGTTCTAAGCACGTACTATCTTTACGCTGTTGAAGCGTCTGCGGCGGGATCTCTAATCGAGCAGTGAAAGCGTACGATTCCATTCGAGCTATGAATGGCGCTCTTGCTTCGAGGACAGCAAATTGTTGCGCCCTTGTGAGCGTTTTCCCTGCTAAACAATGAGGAAACTATGCCATATTACATTTTATTATGTCTTTCTGCCTGTGATGCCGACTCGTTGCTATAGTGTTGCTTTTTGTTTGTTATAGGTATGCAAACAACAGTACTGGTATGAGTTTCCAATCATTTTATATGAAAGGAGTTTTTTGTATCAAATTGAGTTCTGCTATTGCAGGTTTAATGGCGCGTTGAAAATAGCCAGAAAAAGTTAAGATTTCTTCGAAAGTTTGAGTAGAGCTGATGAAGAGCGCTAAGAAAATGGCTTGGAAGTGAGTAGGAGTATCCTCCAACTCTCATATCAATATCAATGAGCCGCGATATCCCCCTCCCCCCACCTCCTTCCACTTCTCCCCGATTCAACCATGGACTATGACGCAAAATTCGGTTCCACAAATCAAATTTTCGCATGTTTTAGGGCGTACCAAAATTAAGCTGTATTAGAAGTGTTTTAAACACATGAAAGGATCTGAGAAATGTTCAGGAAGATGTTTCAACATCAAGTTACCCACATTTTCACCAAAGCGTTGAACTGAAGGAGGTGGGGAGGGGCTTGGGAGGGGGAGGATTATGATAGGGGGACAGCGCGAGACGGGAATCGCTATGATGGTGAGGGGGACTAATGTGATGAAAAATGGAAGGAGAGATGGTCTTCCCTATGTTAAGGTGAAGGAAACGAAAAAGGACCGGAGAAGATGCCAGCCCTGATTTTGAAGAGTTCTAAAACCCATCTCTAAAAAAGAGAGATTTCGCCCAGTTTTGTTTCATCCCTCTATATTTCCTTCAGTTTTTTGCAATTATTAGTGGCAGAAAGAGTATTTACATCTATTTTTCATTGTCCTCTACCAAAAAACTTATTGGCCTCGCTTTCGTTAGTAACAAGAGGTTCAATTCGTCTCCATCTCCCTCCCTCTCACTGAACGGTAACAAAACAAAAATGTACATTAAAGTTTGTGTAACGTATCGGTGGGTGCATTCACTAGCTCATTAGGCCTTTATGTTGGTCTGCTACGTATGATGCAATTACAGTGTTGCAAATGCTAAGGTCTGCTTCCTTTCGGATGGGGATGGACCGAGGGTAGTGAGTGAAGATACAGAGTGACTTATTGCTTCTCAGGTTCTCTGAATAACTCAGTCATAGGATTTTATTCCACTATTTATTTGTTCGATGTAAAGATCACGCTGTTCCCATAACTTCTTAATTGGCTGGATTAAGGACGGAGCAATTGCATTGCTTAATTAGGGTGCTTATAAAACGAATCGTGAGCATTATCTGTGCGCGAATGTTACTTTTCGATAAGCAACTGATGACAGGGATCGCAGTAATGCAATAACTGAATTTGTGCACACTCTCTAGTCTGCATCTTTCAGCAAATTAAATAAAACTGCGACAACAGCTTCACAAAAAACTCAAAGAATAGAGATTTTTCGCCTCACGAATAAGCTCAGAAGCAGGGTTTCTTAGCTGGGAAGCTTTATCAGATGGTAATATTATCAACTTCTTCTTCGATAACAAGACATTTTCTTCAACAGCAATAAGGCAATGCAGTTATTCAACGACGATTACCGATGTTTGGGCATCGTTTAGTCGATATTTTGCAGCATTCTTTCATCGAGTTTGTATTGAAGAATTGTTTCCAGCAAAAAGTGATGTCTTACAGCGAACTAACTCAGCGGCTTTATATTACGCTGTCATTCGCTTTAATGTTAGTTTCCCTCTCACTTCAACTTTTTTTTGCATCAGTATATCCTTGATGTTTGCAGACGAAAAAAAAACCGTTGTTTTCAAAACGTTTGTTAGCAAACCATGCTTCAATCTTCCTTAAGATTTGATGGAATTAAATCGCTGCCAAAACTCATTGATTTCTTGCTCGTTCGCGCAAGCAAGACATCCCACCTAAGCTGGCGGGAGAGGCATTCAAAGTGAGACTTTGCCAATAATGCTTATAACATTGACAGGGTTTAAAACTGATATACCAGCCTTTTTATCTGAATCTGACAGCTGTGCTGCATTCTTCATTATTTCTATGTGCATTGATCCGAACTCATATCCGCTTGAGACGTGTTTACTTTATAAAAAGCACTAGAGGTGCTTCTACGGCTGAAATCAAAGGGGTTTCCTAGGCATTTTCATTATTGAGCTGAACACGCTCGAAGCAGTTTATGCAACGTGAGTCTTCAATTTTCTGAAGGGTGCATGGCGGATAGTATTGCCAAATTGGTATGTTGCCTCTCCAACTGAGTTTGTCTTGTTTGAAAGTGTCCAAAGAATAATAGGAGAGGAGTCTCTCCGTTTGGTGGACTTAAACAAAAAAAGAACACTTTCACTGAAAATGACGTATAAGTGTGACGCTTGCTTAAGTGTTTGTTCGCACGCTTTTAGCTGAGATGACGACCGTTTGAGCTTGGCTCTGAGACCACATTTAATCCCACAGAAAGCCCTTTGTTAGCCGTTGCCTTAAACGAGGAAACGCATGTTGTTACCACCAAAAAAAGAACGATTGTTAGAACACGATTTGCGTGGCATCGTAGCGAAAATGGAAACTGCAGAGCACATTACCGAGTGGTATTGCCAGGCGATTAGCTACGCGTCTGAATACCACCTGCGTCACCGCTTATTGCCTAGCCTTTTCACTCAAACGACTGCTTCGAAGCCTCTACTCCTTCTTCATAGATCTGTTTTTCACAAAATGTTTGTATCGGTAGTCCGCTGCGATCTCAGCTCTAAAATATGTACGGTTCGTCGCCCTGTTAGTTACCATTGGTAACCCTGTCATTTTAGCACTAGCCGCATGTGTGCTTCTTGCAGCTTTGAACGCTCGTTGAGAAGCGGATTTTTATCGATTGTCTTTTATTCGTTGCGTTAACAAGTTACGCATTTAATCGAATCATAAATCACTGAATTAATTCACTGAAGAAATTCCCCCAGGCAATTAGAACTTTCCTTGGAATTGTTAAAGACAGTTGAGGTAGGCAAATTGACGTCGCATTATTTACGACAGTGAAGTTGTCTCAGTGCTGGGATTGAGAGGCAGACATTCACAACACTTCAAGGAAACAATAGGCATGAGGTGTTTAATGCCAGTGAAAAATAAGCAGTTGCTGGATGCGAAGAAATGCTTCAAGTTATTGGCCTGCTACTCTGTTCCAGGATGTCCGCTTGCTGATATAATTACTTATATGCTTCTTGTGTTTGGTATATTACCTTTCTTAGACATCTTTTTCTTCTTTGTTCGCCGTTCTCTCTCTCTCTCTCTCTCTCTCAAGTGTACCTAAACTACTGATAATTGGACAAGCAAACGAAATTTTCTTACGTAAAATCACGCACAAGTCTCTAAACGTTTTCATGTCTAAAGTACTGTAGTACTTCTTCATACTAAGCTGTTTCGCCTTTGAGAGATAGGTTTCTATGGTCACTTGCCTCGCAGATTTTTCAATTCAACGCCTTTCAAGAAGTCGTCGATAAATGCACTGATTAACCGATAGCGCCAAATCGGGTCGCGGGGAGACGATAAAGCGGAGTTGATTTCTGATTGCGATGGACTAAAAAATCACGTGAGTGATAGATGCTTCTGTTCGAACAATTTTCTACTTAACTAATTTTAATTTATTTCAGATATAGAAATTGTGTATGTCCGTGTCTGATTGTAGCGTGATAGTCGTTTTTTTCGAAGATGCACTGTCGCATAAAAACGTCTATTGATGATGCGATGCAACGGTCGTAAGAGTAGGATGTCGGTTGAAATTATATGCCCAGCCTTGGACAAAGTATTTAAAGCGCCGCCTTGAATGCGTCACACACCTATTCGAGAATAGTGTGTTCCACTATTTGGCTGCATCATTATCAGTTGGTCCTCGTTTTAGGTGGAAGATAAACATATGGAGCATTAATCACCGTAAGCTTATACTTTTATCCTCTTGCTTTACTCGAATTAACGCTACACGGATGCTTTTCTTTGGAGCATCCGGAAAATATCCTTCTGCCTTTCCTCCCACCCAGTCCCCCACTTTGCTTGCCTGCTTCGCCTTATTACACACTCTTTTGGCCAAGTAGTGTCACAGTCAAAAAATCGTCTTATAAGGAACCATAGGATGAACTAATCCCCTTATAAGCACTGCCAACTTTCCAACTTTATGCACTAGCCCACCACTTCGTTTGCTTTATTGCCGCCTGCAATTCTTGGCACGATTGTGCTTAACTAGTGTGCCAATAAATCTTACCTCGTCATATCCAGCAGTAAATCCTAATAAGCAAATACTCACTGCTTTCGGAATTCAGTCAAATGCATCCGACGGCCATAAGTTATTACCTTAATTTATATTGTCTTGCATGAAAATTGCTTTTGTTTTACTGGTTATATTTTCAGGCAAGAATCGGTAGTACCAATTTGTGGTAATGCCAGCTTCTGTATGGCAAACCTATTCGTATTAATCACTGAATATATTCACTTCAGGTTCCCACCATAAAGATGTGTATAGACGTGGATGATATATTATGTCTAATGTTGGTGATGGCACTATCGATATGGGTCAGGTCATGAAGAATTCCAGCTCGAGAAAAAAAGCAACAAGGGCTCATCAATAAACTTTCTAGAATTTGCCAGCATTATTACCACTAGTGGATGTACCCTTACCGATATTCATAATACGAGTGAGCATTTCAATTTCAACATCAATAGATTCAGTTTTACTGATAACAACGCATTTATATATATTTACTTTGATATTCACTTCGATATAAAACCTATTCAGGTTGCGTTATTTACTCACATCTTGTTTTCACGAAGATTTTGTTTGCAAAAACCGTGCTTATATACAATTAAATAACAAAACCCTTGCTTATAGTTATATCTAGCTTACGAAGCTTATATATCAATAAAAATATCTGTTATTGTTATATAAGTTTAGAGGCCTATTAGTTAAATTTCTCGAAGGGATTTTTATGAAACAACGCAAAAAATATGTGCAGCTCACATATAAATTTTTCACATTGTCTTTTGCTCCGATATCCTTTCTGAGCAATTACACATCAGATACTTGACTCTTTACACGTCAGGTACTTGACTCTTCTCTTTGTTTAAAGACTACGGACTTGAGGATAATTAGTTTGCTTAATAACATCATATCCAAACTTTTTTCTTCAAAGGACTCGTTGAAGGTGATGTCAGATGAGTCACTTTTTGCTTCTTCTTGATTTTAATGCAAAATTTAAACAGATTCAATGCACTAGAAGTTGGGCTGTCTTTCTTCTAATCTCAGTAGGCTATCGTTAAGCATGATTTTCACGGTTGTCTTTCGGCGACTTTGTTGAAATATAATTTTTTATTTTGAATGCAGGGCCGATAATATCATGTAGAATCAACTTTTTTCGTGTTTCTGCTTATTAAAAAAATCATCGGAGGTGAGGATGTGTTATGTGATACCGTAATTACCTAACGCTGCAAATTGCCAATTTCTCGTTCACTGCCTTTACTGCCTCATATCTAATCCTCCTTCAGCTATTCATTTGCGCGCAATAAGACCGCCCAAAAACTAATCGCATGTCGGTTGTTATAAACAGATTGAGTGAAGATCAACCACTGATCAGCTGGAAGATCGGACGCTCTAAAAATGCTTTTAAAAATTGCTACATTTAAGCAGCAGACAGGTTTAAGTTCAATATTTGCAGTACCTCAATTTTCCTCACATCTTTACTGTAAAATACCATATTTAGGCACACCAGTTATATCATTCAAGTCATCTTTCCGCACATTTCTCATACACAACTTGCGTGCTCTAATTGCTATATCGTTTTCCTTCTCTGAATTCATAGCCTATTCTAATTAGTTCGATAGGTGTCTTACTTCAGTGCTTTCTCGTTTAAGATGCATCGAATTCCGATGTGTTGAAGGCGTGTCTGTACCGGTGACTAAGGTCCGAATTTGAAAATTTCCAAGATTCCTCTCTTTTGCATTTTAGGCTATTGTTCTTCATTTAGTTTCCGTTTTCTGTGAATAGAGAGGTCGTTACTGCAGCTCTTTCATTGCAGCTGACCTCTTATGAACGCGGATTTAATTTTACTTTCAGTTTTATTTGTTCACTAAATCACTCTCTTACATCTTACGTAACAAAAGATGCTCTACCCTATGGAATTCAGAATGTCACTGGATGCTGGGATGTGTAATCTTTTTCAAATAGTTTTAATGGAATCAGATAACTACTACAAATCATAATATGTAACAAGTATCATAAAGCAGAAATTGCAGATCCTAAGGTTGACAGGTTTCCGAGCTTCAAAGAAGGGAGGTGATGTGTTATTGGAGGACAGTGCGTGGTTTTACCAAGCTTTCAGAAGAGATATATAATCAAGTAGAAACAATTTTCAAGTCCATTTAACGTTAATTTGTGAACTTTCGGCTAATTTTGCTAGTGAAGCTTGCAAGCTAGTTGAATTTTTCTATACTGCCAAAAGTTTGTTATTCGCAGCATAAAACCAGCTTGCAATCCACCATTGACGATGTGTGCTTTTCAAAATTACGCCTGAGTGGTCGGCATTTATTTGATAGCTGTCGAATGGGACGTATAGTCGAGAAAGGATTTGTAGTTATCCGATATCATTGAGGTGGAGAGAGAGGTAACCTCGTCGAAGTGGGCATAATTGATTAGAGCCTGTGATGGTATGAAATTTCTTGGCGGGGGGGGGGGGAGGGCATTTATATTGGAGAGGAATTTATATTTGGAACATTGGAGTATTTTCCACTTTGAGGCAATTTTCGTGCAACTTAAAACCTTTTTATTTCCTGTTCCGTCGGAAGCCGACATCCAACGGCCAAGAAGTCCTGATCCTTTGTGCAGACAATGCAAAATATTTAAAACGACTTTCATTTTATGTATAGCCAGCTTTTGTCGTCTTTTTGCATGAGCTTATTCACACAGGGTTGCATAAATCAATGGACTATAAGCAGTCAGTGTAACACTTATGAGAAGACAAACATTCGAAAAAAAGAAGAAACTGAAACGTAGGACTGAAACAATGCGATATGTGAACTCGCATGGGATCGCTAAGGATACAGCGGCTCTGAGCGACGTTCTTGACGACGTTTAAATAAACTGATATTCGACACCCGGCTCGCTCTGATATCGGTATCCGGCTCGAATTTAAGTCCTTCCGTTTTTCTTTACCATGCAGTATTTGCCGTATTCGCTTACGCATGCATCCGTACACTTTTCTTCGTATAATTTTGCTTTTTCGTGCAATTATTTAGTTTTTAAAAAAATGAAAAAAAGCATTGAAATATTGTTGAAAAGATGAAAATATAAGTGCGTAATTGTTATTGAGTTTCGGTGAATACTAATATAAATGATGTAGATTGTGGTCGATGTATTGAGATCAATTTGAATCTTGGCCAAAATATTTGCATGCTTTATTGAGATATGTTTGCGCTTTATTTTACAGCTGAGCCGAAAGGAGTGTGATCGTTATAAATCACATCGTCGCGAACTACAGAAACCTTTTTTCCTCGTGATTCCGTTGTTTTTCACTCAGTGACATGTCAGAATATGCGACCATTTTTGTGTGGTTATTATGGGCACCTTTAAATAATCCATTTTTTTTTTCGTATTTGCTGTTTTCATTCTTTCGCATTTAACTAAACCCTGTTTTCGAGAGATTGAGCAAATTTCTCCAGCCAATGAAATGCTTGTATTTTGGATTGTTTGTGATATTTCGGCAGCTTCCTTTTAATTTGTCTCGTTGTCTAATAACTTGGGCGCCTGTGACAACATACGAATTATGTCACTCTCAAAGATTTGTTGGAATGCCTGCAATCAAGTTTGCGGCACTCCCTCGGGAGCGTGCAGGACGCCTTTTTTATTGTTGAAGAAAGGGAGGGTTTCCATTAAACGGTAGTTGTGGGAATGTCACGATGAGCGGCAGATTGGTCGAAATTCGTCCATCTGAAATAGTTGTTTCATTATTTGGACCAATTGCCAACTTTCCCTTCTGATTTTGAGCAGTTGAAGCCGTTCGCACACTTACAGTAGCTTTTGCATCCATCGAAAGCGTTGTATTGTCCTCATACTTTCATCTTCTTACTCTCTAACTAATATAAACAGTAATATAAAAGTCGAATGAAGAGTTTCCTTTGTAGGATAAACGGTTCTCCGCACTCTATCATTTCATCGTTATCGAAATCAGTAGGCCTTATTTCCTTTGACCGCCCGTCGGATTAAGTTTGACACTTAAGATTACTCAGACATTTATCGGTATGTATAGAGAGAATTTTGTTGTGAACGAAGAAGCTAGATCATAAATCGCGATATTGATAGGGATCACGAGTGAAATAAGTTTCGCTCTGCTTTGCTTCACAATTATATGCTTTCCGGTTGGTGATGTATTCTGAAGAAATCGCTGATCTAAAAACGTTTTGAACACGTGATGGTTGAGTACGATTTGATGAGCTTGAAGTCGACGGACTGCAAGAGCACGGAACAGATTATGCAGGATCGAAGCGCCACTCACACCTTTCGTTTTCGACTGCAGCCTGATACTAGTGTCCATGGCGCACTCGCATTTCGATTGATCGGAAATCGCACACATGGCGTCTTCGTCTGTGGTGTTAACGAACAGTCGGAACAAGTAAATCATTAATTCACAGGAAATTGCTTTAGGTATAAAATTTCTGGTAGTGCGACCAGGACAAATTCTTTAGTTTGGTCGAGAACCATTTTTCGAGTGAATTGAATATTGAAATGGGCCAAGAAGATACCAGTTTCCAAGTAATCAATAACGGTAGGATGTTGCGGCTTCTGTAGTCAGTTTTGTTATGCTATTAGCGGACGAAACGGTAGGAGATGCTTGCTTTATCATTGCAACTTTAATTCAGATGCTACCAGCTAGTTTTCAGAAGACCACATTATATCGATTTATGATATGGTTTATGCATTAATTTATAGTAGTGTCCCGGTTACCTTCCATATCTAAATGCCGTTTTTGTGCTAATATTTTTGAAAATGAAATAATCAAAAAGCAGTGACAAGCCACGAGCTGTGCTGATTAAAATTTCTCATCACCATAAGCACACAGAAAGACGACATTATGCGCATACTTGTTTCTTGTATTGTATGGTAGAGGAGAGAGGCTCTTTTATGCACATGAAATAGCAGCGAGGAAAAGCATTCTCGCAGCGGGCCATCGTCACACGGTATCATCAGATAACAGTTAGAGAGGCAAAATATTGTGATGTGGATATGGGACGGAAGGAGAGTCAAGGTAGTGGATAATTGTAATGGTGAGGCAAGAGAGTGAAAGCTCACCCCGATTTAATTGCTCCTCCTCCTACCCCATTTCCCTGTCTCCTTTCCTGTTTGATCCCTTAGACCCTGTTATGCCCACGTCACATATCTTTTTGCTCATTTGCCCACTAATTATCAGCTGATGGCACCATGTGGCGGTGAAACGTTGTGGCAATGCTTCCAGCTGTCACTGCTTCTCCCGCATAAACATTTTTCTCATTTCTTAATTGTTCTATCATCAAAGCTTTTTTGTTGAATTTTCCATTCTGAGAGAATTTTTTGATTGCGTCGTATTTTAAAAAAAGCAGAAAGCTGCTAATTTTTGCAGCGATTATTTTCTTATCCAGCGTATTTTACAAGGGCCTTCAAGGTTATCTATGGCGATCCTTGATTTCAGTCAAAATATTAAAAGAGCTGCTAGTGGAAATTAAAATCAATGTCACATGCATTTGACAGAAATTTTGACCGGTTAATGAAAGGTGTTAACCACTGTTTTGAACATCTGAAGTGTTCATTCGATTGCAGTCGAAGCTGTTGAAGAACGGCGATCGTATTCTCGAAGTTGGTGGAATCGACGTGAGACGATTAACGTGCGATCAGGTTGCGAGTATTCTTCGCCTTTCGATGATCAAACATGGATATGCCTCACTTAGGGTGACCTCTTTTGCTATGGTTTCAAAAATCCTATTAAATGCCGTTTTGAGTATTATTTTCGAGGTTTTCAATGAACAAGCTGGCGGAAATATCTTCATTATGTGAAGACTAATGCTGAAATATCTTTCCCAAATGACGTAAAATCCTCTATTAAATTTTATAAACCACTTTTCATAGTTTCTTTATCGTAGAGACTGATAGATTAATCAATAATTCTCTGGATTAATTCAAACTTATAATATAAGTAAAAATATTCGATGTTGATTTATTCCGGAAGAGGCACTGTTGCTGTTTTGATGATTTTTGGTGGTCCGTCATGCTTTATCGTGAAGAAGGGGTGTTTTATCGATGGAGATATGTGCAGATTATTGGAGAAAATGCACTTATATTTGCATATTCTGTGTTTGACATTATCACGAATATTTCCTGCCGTCATCTGTAAAGATGAACACTTTCACCTTTACAAACACAATTCTGTACTTTTTGCAACTTTCCTCCTTTGGAATTTATTGATTTAGAAGCAAATTTACACTGTAATGCAACAGATAGTGTGCCTATGTATGTACGTGACAGTCGCACTTCATTGACAAAATGAAGCAAAGTTTTCTTTGGTGGGAGCGTAAATGACAGCCGTGCCACTTAACTGTTTACTGCGATACCCTCAAAGGTGTTTAGTAACCCCTCTCCCTCTTTCAGCTGTCAATTAGCTTTTTTTTCGCGAATTTCTCTATATCGCATAAAATGAATGGGCGACTAACAGAGGGAAGAGCGGGATGGATTTCTCCCGATGGCTCACGATCAGCGACCACACTTGATTTTTTTAAATTTTTGGATTCATTTACTTCCAATTGAGCTGCACGACTTCATCTTGTTTCCATCTAGCAAGAAAGGACTCTACGAATAGTACAAACTCTACAAAACTCCGCATTTAGCACTTTTTTCGGATCGTGCAGGTTGGAATCGAGAATTAATATTTCGATGACTTAATTACTGACATCAAATCAAAGAGTACAATTCGAATTGTTGGGCAAATCGAATAGTATGATATTCGCATAAAATGCAGGTGATCCACGACAGGGAGGTGCAGTTGCTATTAAAAGCTCATACCAATACTGATGACGATTCATCGACCATCGGAACGTGTGCACTGAAGCGATGCTATTCATCGCATTGCACCGAGCCACCTGTACAGTTGCGTACGTCAACCTCCGACGTTACAGGATTCGCCGATCTGAACTACGAAGCAGCGGTCTCTATCACTCATTTTCGCTTCCTTATTTTTGCTCTTCGCTATTTCACTTTCCAGTTGGTTTTTATCTTATCTTCCTGAACCTTTGCTATACTTTTTCCAAGTTACAATATTTCCAGCGTCTTCTTGTGGAACATGCAAATTTTTTCCGCTTATTTGACGAGGCTCGCCATGAAATTCACAAGCCATAATCATTTGGAAATGTTGACAGAGCGTTTTATTGACTTTCACGAAGTTCAACTGCTGGACTTATCGAGAAAAGCTGTCTAGCTGCTTTAGCCTGTCTGATGTCACCTATTTGTTATATGCATTTCCATATGTTTTTGTTATATTTTTTTCTAAGTTTACTCAATGAACCAGTTGCCATTTTACACGAACATACCGTTCTCTGCTCTGATAAACGGCGTCGTTTTTTTTTTCTCACCGATTTCCGATTATCTTCTGATTGAACAGAATTTGATGGCCTGATTTCTGTTCATTTAGCTGCTATGCGTTTTCATCATACAAACGAATCATATTATTATGAAGACTGGAAGTAGCTGCCGTGTAATTCAAGATAGTCATGAATTTTTAGCAGATGTCTTTAGTGCTTGATTGGTGATTATTACTTCATCTCCTCCTCTCTCTTCGTGAAGGAAATAGCGGTTACCGCCATCCTACCGTTGCATATTAGTCTTATTATCAGAACACTAGATGTTTGCCCTTTTTGGAATAAAAAGGAAGCAAGCACAATAATACCAGCTTCAATGAAAGGTGTGTCCAAGTCTTGTCTCTGTTCCAATGAGGATTGAACTTACCTGCTTTATGGGTCTACTCTAAATCCTAACAGGTGTGTTCGCATCATCCATTAAAATTTGTTTTGTTCTAGCTTTCGTTCTCCTATTTCTATTTATTTTTGGGCTGTCCTTCAGAAGTTCACCATTATGTTTTACCCTGCCGGTTTCGTCACTCACTTTTTAGTCGATTTGTTAGTGCCGTTGGAGTTATGCAGTCAAAAATAGATGCATAGATAGTCAACTTCAGCGGTGTAAAATGTTTTTTTTTTTCATCATTTGCCCGAAGAATATTAGCGCTGAATCTAAATCAAAAACGTCGAAATGTTGCTTGAAATTCTGTAGCATTACTTTCGGTTTGAAACCGGAAGACTGCCTAGTGGAAATGACTTTTCCTTCAGAAAATACGCCCATGGCGAACGCAGGACGATTTCGGCGACGCCGAATATGTACACTTAATATGCTTCGATGAACTCAGCGGAAAAGTTTTCTCTCATTGCAAACGGAAGAGGTGAATTTTTTTCGTCCCCTAATCGCGACGGAAAATCCCACGTGTGTCAAACTAATAATTAACCATTTTCCTTAGCTGAAAATATTCTATTAATGCACAATTTCAAATGTAAAGAGCATCAGTCTCATAATGTCTGATTTGTTCGACCTGTACAGCGCGAACTAGAGCGAGGAGGAAGGTGAAAGCTTTACAGATTTGAATTTCACCACCTGAATAGGTAGTTGGAGAATACTCAACCCTAAGAGTGTTCGAATGGCCTCTGCCGAGGATTCAGACGGTCTTTCTATTTCATCAACATCCTTCATAATACAAGCTGCGCACCATCGAATAGTGCAGAAAAAAAGAAATCGTATGCATTTGGCAGCTTGGGAAAGTGAGGATGCGTGTAGAACTGATTCTTTGCTTAGAAATCTCGGAATTCAGTGCTGCGTCGGAGTATTGTCGTTGTCATGATATGCCGAAATGCCTAACTTATGCTTTTGTATAAAGCCATTTCGCAAAAAGTGCTCGGAAGAATAAAGTGTTCTTTTATTCATCACGAATTTTCAGATTGGAGTTTTGAAGCGTTCCTTTTTTTGTGAGGAAGAGGAAGTGTTCAGGAAGGGGGAAAGAAGCGAATCGTGGGGAAGAGATGGAATACTGAAGGGAGAAAGGGGTTCGAATAGATTTCTTTTAAAGAATTTAAAATGTTTGTCCCCTTTGGCAGTCATGTTTCGTTATGCCTTCAGAGATGATTTTGAATGCTTCGGTTAGGTCTTTGGGCATTGAGCCATCTTTCACAAACACTACTTGCTGCCTTGTGAGGCTATCTTTCAACCTGGCTTCATTTCTTAGCAGTGTTCGCGTCCTGTGATATTCCGTATGAAGCGGAAATCGTCTCATTCATAGTTATTTGATTTCAGACCTCAGTCGTTGATGATTCGCTAATTCTTTACGCAAAACAGCTTAAATTATGCCTAGAGAAATACTGAGTGTAGAATACTGGTGATAATCTGCGAAAAATAGAAGCGAATTAAAATGCAGATTTGTTTCACAATACTTCATTCCTTTTAGCCTTTTTATAGTAATCACCAGAAACTCGTTTTTAAATTTTCAATTAGCGTTCACATATATGGTGACTATCTCTTGGACTTCATGGTGAAAAAATTATTACTAAAAGTCGCCTTTCAAAGTTTTTCGCAGTGCTATGAAGTAGGGTAGTCGCTCATCTCCTCAAGTATATAAAACGTGTCCGTAAAGCCGCCTTTCACTGAAATCTCGAATAGGCCCCTCTTCTTGGATTTAGGACACCGGAGAGTCGCGCCAGTAAAGTGCGACCACCTCACTTTTTAAAAAGCATCTCTTGCGCTGGAAAAGTCGAGAAAGATGATCTAATTCCACGCGTTTGGAATGCTGTTTACCATTTTTATCGCTTTGCGAAGATTTTAAAGGAAAATTCTTGGACAGATAAGTTTTATTCGAGGTTATCACGGATTGCAGTGAATATGTCGCTGCCAGAAAAAAAAGTCTCATCTTATTTCATTATATGAGAAAGCATTTGTCTTTTGTAGGACATATGAAGGAAGCATGCAGTTGGACGGGGACTGTGCCAAACTGTGCAACGTGCCACGGAGATGCTCTGTGTGTTTCAAAGTCATTCGACGGGTTCGTTTCGACTTTAGCACTTTCACATGAACGTTGCCCTCATTAAAAGAAAGCATCTTTAAAGAACTTTTCCACTCAAAATTTCTAATATGAGTCATTTTCCACAATGAAAGGCCATTGTTTACGAATAAACATGACAGAATGAGCTCGTATGTTTTTTTAGTTTTGCGGTGTTTGCTTGCATAAATATAGTATATATTTCAAAGTAGCATCATAGCTTATTTCTCGTTCATCAAATACATAAGCGTTGGCATCGTTGCAACCAGCTCGTCATGCTATCTATCATTTGATGTTACAGTGACTAAAACTGGAAACGAAATCATTTCTTGAAAATTTCTTGTGCAAACTTTTGACAAACAGGAAAAAAAACCGAAGTTTTTGTGTTTTGACTAAAAATTTGCTCGCGTTATTTTTCGCTCAACTGACAACCACAAGATGCGTATCAAGGAATCGTCTTTTCCCCTGTTCCTTTTCCATCCTTGTGCATTTTAGTCACGAAAGTTGCACTGATGAATTTCGGCTGAAATAGCATCATTCATAGGCATCTTCGTTTGCCGACCACAAATCTGCCACATGCGCATATTTACGAGCAAATCTGCTGTAAAACCAAAGGGTTAAATTTCAAATTTTTCGTCGTCGAATGCGGGCTAGCGTGCGCTCTGAAGTGAAGCACTTATATCATAAGCTGTTCTTAGCGCGTATTCCTGAGATATTTAATCAAATGTCATCAAGCATTCAGTCTATAGTGTTAGGAATCGTCAGAGTAACTAGAAAAAAATTTTAGACATATTAGCATAGCTGCCCCTAACAAGAAGATCTATCAGACATGGGCAAAACTGGCGAATATTCGTTTTACCATAATTATGGATAAGCTTGGCTTCAGACTGCCGTTTGCAGGCGAGGTGGGTAGCACGAGAATGCGTCTACTTGCAGATGGAGGGGTGATACCACGAGACGCAAAACTTCCTGTTGGGTGACAGAAACTGGAGAAAGTAGATGGCTATAAGAGTGAAGTGAGATGAAGACAGACAAGAATTCACGGGACATTTATTTTTGATTGCGTTCGACCATTTGTAGAAGGGAAATGATTTTCAAATTTCATAGCGTCTTTAAGTATCAATAACCACAGAAAATAATTAAGTGGAATAAAATTGTAGGTGGAAGTTACCCTTAAAGTAATGATTTTATTTGCCAAATTTATTACTGGAGCTTTTAGAGCTCGCAAGTTGAAACCACTCCACGGAATTAGAGATAGACACACCCACATACGCACAGATGACGTCGCAATTTGGAGAAAAACACATTGCAAGGGCAAATAAAAAGAAGTCAGCGGCTGTTAATTATAAAAACCAAACAAATTTCGGCGCTTTTAACGAAACAGTCATTAAAACACGCTTGAAAAATGATGTGCCATATGACTGTGTCATGGAGAATGAGCGGATCTCGTCACGCAGATCAATAATATTTTTGTAGTTCTAGCAGTTAATGTTACGCCTATGCCTTCCGCTGATAAAAGCCGAGTTTATTTAACGCCCTTAAACATCCGTCGTAACAGCGATGCTAAGGTATGATCACTTGGTCTTTTGCTTCTACGGACTTGATAGTCACTTGTGACCAGTCTTCTTCCTCTGGTATCTCTACCTTACGACATCTTCACAGCTACTGCCGTAGTGACTCCGAAGATGGTTAGAAGGCCGAAATGTTAGCGAAGGAAGAAGGATCGGAAGCGATCGTCAAGTTCGATTCGAAAAAGTGAATGAGCGAGTGATGCAGCAACACACCAAACGATTGTTGTAATCAAAATATGTCATCTGCAATGGTTAAATATTCTTTTTCCTGGCCCTAAGACAGCCACAAAGAATAGAAAAATTCGTCTAGAGGTAGCTTTCTTCTTGTTTGAGGTAAAGTTCCTATGCGAATATTTCATAAAAACGCATTACCGGCAGAAGGCACACCTCATATACAATCAAAAAGAAAGCGCATTTTATAGAATTTATTCTTACAGTACCCTCCGAACCTTTTTAGTTCCGAACCTTTAGATCAAACTCGCGACAAAATTAACTGTTCGATTGGTCGAACGCGGTCGATCTCCGCGTTCGAATTTAGCGCGCTGAGAAAAGTGGCATAAATTTCGCAAAGTTTGCATCCCATTTTGCAAATCTGAGCAACACTTGTCGAGAGTCATGGGCTCGGTGAGAAAATTGAGAAGTTTGCCAGCTTCGTAGCATGCAAAATTCATATTCGATCGGTCGAACAAAAAAGTTCGTCAAAACCAGGTGATTATTGCGAGCAGGTTTTAGATGACCCGATGCTCAGTTGCTGCAGCTGTAGCCAAACATTGTACTGCTTATGTAGTCGCTGGACAAAATGATTTCGGATGTAGACTTTTCCAACGTGCTGCCTTAAAGCAAGCAAAGGGAGCGGGAAGTTGTTTAAATTTCTCAGCAATGTTTAGGAAATGTTTTTATAAGCACTCGAGATGCAAGAAAAACAAACGAATTGGATCAAAAAATTTTCGAGCTAGGATTTATGAAGTGTGCTAAAGCTTCTCACTGTGGCGAACGAATTA
The DNA here is from genome assembly GCA_013433145.1 of Ascaris suum. NCBI lineage: Eukaryota > Metazoa > Nematoda > Chromadorea > Rhabditida > Ascarididae > Ascaris > Ascaris suum. Next base: position 13,576,594 of record CM024187.1, on the reverse strand, counting down.
AGTTGAAAGTTTTGTTCATCTGCCTGTTAGCGCTGACTTTTCTTGGAGCTTTTATGATTTTCCGCAGTCTTGTGGACCGTTATCGACGGATTCATCTCCATAGTAGATTGGCCCCTACCGGTCTTCAATTTCGACTGCCACCAATTTTGGAAGGTTTTTAAAACTTATAAGCCAAGTTTGTTTTGCTGCCCGTCTGATTCAACCCGGGAACAGATTTTTTGTTTACTATTTCTACCTTAACAAATGATCAGTCTCGCACCAGAACAATAATGGAACATTTTACCATTATTTTTGTGTTTTCGAGTACCCCGTAGAGCTGTTCTTACATTTTCGTGTACGCTGTAGACCCAATGGCCTGGAATGCAAGAGCGCATCTACTTCCTCAAAAGCTTTTGTACTTGTCTGAAATTGCTGTCCACCATAAATGAAGGGAAACGCGTGAGTGCCAATTGCGACGTTAACAAAATCACTACCCGATTCAACGGTGATCAACATTGAATCTCCCCTTGGAAGTGAGGGGATAACGAAGGAGTGGTTGAGGTGACAACATAAGTATCGCACAAGTGATGCGCCTATCTAAATTGAAAGAGAGTCTGAGCACATCCGAGCGGCACACAAAATTCCCGTCGAGACCACCAATCAGGGCATATTTCGCGCAAATTCAACAGCGCAAATTTGTTTATGGTTGCCTCGTTTCACATTTCACGAACGCACTCACCACTAATTGCAACGACTTGATCAACTCCGATCTGTTGATATGCGCCATTTAAGGAGCGCTTCAGTGAATTTCAACAAATCATATTTCGCTTATCCTAGTCTATCAATGGGGTATCGTCGTAAAATGTGTTTCACCATAATCACTGTCATCGTCAATTTTCTTGCAACCATGAAGGCGCATTTGAAACATCTTGCTGTGTGGCGTATTTTTTATAGATTCCAAGGAAACCGCAGTTGAGAAAAAAGCGCGTTTTCAGTTTCTGTTAGGAAAGATTTACTAATCTACTTTTCAAAACTCGCTTGATATATTTTGGTAAAAGACATCTTTAAAAGAGCCGTTCAATTAGGTTGCTGCTCTTTCTGAGATATTCTCTTCCAAAATAATCAAGCAAATATTCGAAAAGTGAATTGATGGATTTTTTGAGTTCTTTTTAGAGAAAAACTTAGTGTTTCCTCTCCAGTCGGAAGAAGTGCGCAAGTTTTTTATACATTTGAGAAGAAATATGTATATATCTGCAGAAGCGTTGGCATATGCTGAAGCACGAATGGACGCTGGGTGCAAAGAAGCTGCTGCCTCGCTCAGCCTCGGGTTTTTTGACCTCGAGAAGCAAGCGAACGTGCACTATACTTTACTGTAACTGGATTCAATTTGCTTTACCCACTTTGTTGATGGTGATTATGAAATTGTTCCACGATGAGATGAATATTGACGAATAGAGAATCAGTTTTAGTGTCGTAAAATCAACTATGCAACGTAAAAATAGCTGAGAAGGACAATAAAAATAGATAGATGAACGAACTTGAAGTTACGACAGTGGTAGCAATAATATCGTGCTTTATTCATCTAGTAGGATATATGAGCATAGTGATATTGAATAGGGGAATTTTCGATTGGTTGTGGAAAGTGATGGAGGATTAGCGGTATTTGTAGCCAGCGGTAGCCGATGAAGCCCTCAACGGTGGATGATGATTGATTGATGGAAACGCTTCTACACCGGTGTGCAAGCCGTAGTTGATCGGTATCGCTGAATGGATGCTGCTCGCTGGGTGTTTAATCTGAAATGAGTGTAAAGGTGCAGAGCAAATGCGCCCAATTAGTGCCTGAATGATGCATTTTATATCATCGTGATTGCTTCGTTAATCGTCGGTGAATTGCTTTAATTGGGGTGCGTGCAGTTCGTTAAGTGTGACAACTTTGTTATATGAGCGCACAACATTGCACCTTATGCTTTTATCTTGTCAGTATTCTTGATTCGTCTATATTCGTCTTGATGATTTCTTCTGCAGTGATATTCCTCTTCGGCACGTCATTGTATAAAATTCAGCTGCTTATGAAAATAAAATGTTACGTTAGAGCATAACAGATTGTAAAATAAATGAGAGAGCAATGCCGCATGACAGTGCAAGCATATTGCTGATTTCAGTTTGAAGCCAGTATAGATGCCTTCAAGTGTTCCAGCCTATGTTATAGGTTCTTAATACACTGAGTTCGGTCATGAATGCCAAACGTGTTGAAGACCATATGCAGAATACGTACAACCCTCGGTTGGTGTGGTCACTAACTGCTCCAGGATAATCATAGAATTCAAATGGTACCATGCCGTTATTACTCTGCAAGCACTTGTGATGCTCGCTAGATCACATTAACTTCACAGATGTTCAAGCATTGGCCGTTACAATCATGCCAACATGCTATTACAAAACCTTCGTCAACCGAGATCATTTCTCCTCTTTCGCAGTCGACATACTTGCTGTCCTGTATAAATTTCTTTCTTCTGAAATAGGATGAGGTAGTGATTATGTGAAAGCTTATTTCATCATTTATTAGAAGTAATGGCAAACAGGATCTTTCCTAGCTAAAGAGTGTTCCTTTGGTTAAAGTGTTCCATCTACGGCAAATGAAGCTATGATAGCTAATGATGCAGGCGATTAGCTTATACGACCATTTGCGAAGGGAAAAGCCGAAAAAAGTGCATTATATGAGTACTTTAAAATTTAATAGGCATTCACCGTGTGGGACTCCAGCTTGTCCCACTTCCATCCCAATGAAGCAAACGATGCCGAGCCTAGAGAATTGCTAAAACGGTGCATCATCACTCAGCAAATCTCGTTTTGCCAAAGTTCAATTAATCGGAAAGGTTTGCTGTACGCTCGTTGCATGCCGATGAAGCGCTTTTAATGATGTATCCTCTATAATGGTCACTCAAATGGGATCTGTCTACTAATAGTGAATCCACCTCAACGAAGACATGCTGCAATTGCTCAACTTTCTACCAACGCTGATCGGCATGCGCTTTGATATGTTGCGCTTGGAAGGATGGACTGGCCAGTGTCGTAAAGGTGTGGCTGTGTGAAAGAATGTATAAACAAGGCAAAGCCAGCAATTCTCCAAACGTATGTGAGATTTTCTCTGTGGCACTTAAGCAGACGAACGGAAGTTTCAGAAATGAATCGGATGTCGCATTGAATGGTTGAATTAATGGGAGAGTTGCAACTAAAAGCTAGGTGAAGAGTGCATGTTGCGATGCATCTTACCCACTTGTAATTCGCTTGATAGCGTGTCAGTTTCACTTAATTGCTCATTCACATTCCGGATTTGACTCGGCAAGCATCGATAAACAAGCGATTGCCCATAAGCCGATCCTAATTCACTCATTGACCCAGTTGCCCAAAACGAACATCAGTGATCACTGATCCTCAAACCTATGACACATCCTGTCATCGAGGAAACAAAAAATTTGAATAATAGCGTTAACTTGGAATTAAGTGGATATGAAAAAACAGTTGAAGATGAATGCTATCGAGGCCTGTGGCACGATAAACGTTTCTTAGAATCTAGTAAGTAAACTAGCCAGTTTAACCAATTCTGAGAACTAAATTATGAAACAATATTTAATATGCGTTTTCATGTACATTCACTGATTTGAACAAAAAAAAAATTAAAAATTTGTTCTTATCCAGTGACCGACCGTTTATAACTCAAGCATCTAGACGATCACAGAAGGATCAATAAGAGATATCTCCTCACGATGTTAGTTGTTATTTCGTCGCCGCAGTTCTTCGCGAATTGAAACTGCGCCACAGATAGGCAGATAGTCACCATACATACACATGCAATATACATAAATATGATGTTGTCACAATGCGTTTTTTGCGAAAATTTTCAAAAAAAAAACACATAAGAAGATGTTATATAGCAAGTTTTCCCAAGAATTAGTTCATTTCAAGGAAACAACTCTGTTGCATATTTGACGAGAAAATTGTTCGTTTATATACGTAAAACGTTTAAGGCATGCTCGCGGTGGATGAAAATAACTTAGCGACAACGGATTTCCGGGCAAATTATCGAAATAACTGAAGCCTGACGAAGGAATTCCGAAGATCAGGACATGGGCAAACGTCGCGTCACTAGCTAGACAAACAATTTATTCGGAATACTTGCGACAGACATCTCTGAACTACATACAACGAATTAACACTGCTTTTCTGAATAAGAGAAGCAGTAAGCTCGATAGCAATTGGGAAAATTGTTGACAAAAGCTCATCGCACTCGAATCGACACTGTTCACTTTTAAACAGACAATATGCAATGAGCAAATGCAAATCGCTAAATAAAATCAGTAAAAGAATTCACTTCTTGCAGAGTGGAGTAATAATTTGGCAAACGCAATCGTATATAAAATTCAGAAGGCGTGAAGCATAAGTTTAAAAAGCCAGATGAACAAAACAAATTACCTGGCTCGCCAATGTTTGTTCAAAGGTTAAATGATTTTTCCACTATGCTTATTTGAGAGACCACGTAGGAATAAACAAGACTTCTCTTTTCTTGGCTTTGCAAGTCATAAAAACAATGTGGAAGCTTTTGAAGCACTCATTCCTGGAACAAACGAACTAAAAAAAAGACGGCAAGCCATTATGCAATAGTACAAAAACCAACATATAGATAATTCGATATTTTATAGAATTCCTCTCGTCGCTAATCTGCCTAAGCCTCCCTTTTCCAGGTCTTTCAGTGAACACACTGAATATTTGAAAAGAAGTCAGCAGTGGAATTACTGGTCGTACATACACCACTCAGGAAGTTGTGCTGTGTAACTTAGCCGAAAACGCTCCGCAAATAATGTTGGAAATTGTTTCTGTCGTACCTAAAAAAGCATGGGAATGGGTTGTTCCCTTGTTAGCAACAATGGTACTTTGCAGCAACTTGGCTAATGGCTTTGTTGCAGCGAGTTAAACTTCAATTTCTAATTGCTTCTCGATCAAAGAGAGCAAGGAAGTAAAAATTGGTTTGCGCACAGTAATATAGATGAGGAAGCGAACAAGTTGAGGGATCGGATAGCAAAATAAATGCTCCAAGAAGAATGTACCCTCGCATCAACGTACTTTCGTTTCGCCACGAGTCATAAAAATCTGTTCTATTATTCAATAGCGTCATTGCGATATCCTTCGTTCCCTTCAAAAAGAATGCACACTTTTTGAAGCTTTACAGTGATTTAAAGAGGATTCCTCATTTTACCAAATGCGATATTTTATAAACTATTTGTAAATGGATAGCTTTAACGGTAGATAAACAAAAAGAACGCTTCTTCCTATAGGCAACTTAAAGATCTCGAGATTTCAAGCACAAAGGGAAGAACTGGATATTATTTCAATGCACATCTTATCAAAAACTGACGACATAACTTTACAACAACGGAAAATAAAAGAACAACAGTTTGGTCTTTACCAATAACATCTTATGGCGGCTTTAATCAGTTTTTGTCTCTTTTGCATCTTCACTTTGTGTTGCTGGCTCGTTCTTTTGTTCAGCTTCATTTTTCTTCCATTTTGTACGGCGATTTTGAAACCAGATTTTCACCTGAAAATTTTTCATAGTGCCGTCCATTGGATAAAAATTTTTTATTGTACCGATGTTTGAGTGTTCGAACATTTCCTTTTCAAGGACCTTGAAAATAAATGAAAAAAGGAAAATATAAATCAAGCATAATAATTGCAGGAATGCAAGATACTGCGTAGGATCCACCTGAGTAAACACAATAGTTCTAGGCTATTTGGAAAGTGAATCGAATGTTGGTTTAGAGATACTTCTGAGGCGGAAGCCGTCCTCGTCAATACCCGATCGACCAGTGACATGTTTTCTACAGAAAATATCGGGATGCATAAAATGATCCCATCCTACACGGAAGCTGCTGCAGATTCTAGTACAGTTTTTTTGTACGACAATCGAAATTGCCCCACATACCGATGCAATCAGGAATGTCCGCCGATGTGCTTCATGGAAATACACACGGCAGCTATAGCAAACATGAAGCATGAAACGATCCGATGCCTAAGCACAACGAACCAAATCCGTACCTCACCAAAAAATTTTTACCTGTGTCTCGGTGACATTGAGCATTTTAGCAAGCTCTCCCCGCTCACTCGACGACAAGTACTTCTTGAGCTCGAACTGCTTCTCGAGCTCAAAGATTTGGCGGCCAGAGAAAGTTGTTCGAGCTTTCTTCTTTTTGATCGGCTTGCTGAACTCAAGCGTTGATGCGTTTGCATGTTCATTCTCATTGCAGTTGAAACGCTCGACCCCTTCTGAAAAAAGTGAAAATCATCTTCTTTGTGGATTCTATGAGGTTGTTAGCTTACTCCGTAGTAATTTTACACTTGCTAAAGAAGCAAGGAGATCTCTCAGGTATGTAGGTTCCAACGGCGCGCAAATGACATGTTGCAAGCGCAAAAGAGAGCTACTGATACAGGAACGATTAGCACTTTGCAGTTCCGCCAATCAGACCGACCGGTTTTATAAATACTGTAAACCTATGGCATAACGCATAATAACATTTCCTGCTACTAAATGTTTGCATGTACCTCTGGCTAAGGCTTCAGTGTTCTATTGCATGGTGCCAGTTTTTAAATTCGCACATGCAAGTTTGACATCATCCCAAAACTGCTACATTACGTAACGGTAGTGACCAATCGAAACAAAACTGGAAGTGGAAAGTCGCTTTGGAGTAAATGGTTTGCCTCTTACCACTTGTTCATGTACACAAGAGGAAACACATCCGCCTTAACGACTGCAGTCACTCACACGTGGACGGCTCACAGGGACAGCTGAGTCTGGCGTCATCTTGCGGACGCTGACTTAGCAGTGCGATCGCGAAGTGGACCGTGTGTTGATTTTCATGTGGCCGAAGTAACTTTTTTCCTAAGCGATGCAGAGTTACTTATGCAAAGCTGTCCTCACTCGTCAAAGAGACCCCTTTGTCCAGAAAGGATGAAGTTGTCATTTTCGCTTTCGCAGTGATCGCGCAGCAGCCAAATGCCGCATGGTTCCCATGCATGGCTTGGATTAACACCCATCCAGTTTCATCCCCATATTCCTTCCCATCAGCGAATTAAGCTACTATGTAGATAAACACACACACACACAGTTACACAAATACAGGCGTGAAGTTACTGTGAAGTGCATTCAAAAACGAAAAAAAAATAGTGCATAAAAATATAGCACCGAAGTTACAACCGCAAGTTTGAGTGTAATGCAAAGTACTGGATACCTGAGAAAACTTGGGCCACCTGAATCGCAAATACAAAGCTTTTAATGCGAATCCCAGAAATTAAGAAGATAACACACTGAAAAATCAAGCACATATAACGGTCCAAGTGCTTATTGAGAAAAGTTCATGAGGTACTCGCTGGAGGAGTTGAAGAAGTAGAGTTGGCTGGAGTGGGATTGCGACTTACGGCTGACCTAATTACATGCCTGAAACTTTGTTTATTTTTTTTTGTTTTGCACCTGGGATATTTGGAAAATAAATGGAGTGGAGCTCAAAGTGATAAAGGAAGTAGAAAGCTCGCCTGAAAAATTGTGTTCATGAGCTGTGGAAGTGGGATTGAGTGAAAGAATATCCTTAATTGAATACGGAGTCGGCTTACGGGTTTGTGGGGCCACGAAAATCGGTGGCCATATAGGCGCATACTGAAGGAGCGGGAAGAGGAACGATGGGAATGCTGGTATGACAGGCGGCGGCGGCGGCGGCGGCGATGACATGATGATCTCTGTGAGGCACTCGGCTCACGCCGCGAGCCTACTTAATCAACAGTCCAAGGGGGCTGGCAATGGGCTTAATCACCAGCGATTCATGTCTAAATTGGAGCTATCCAATGTCGAATGCTTGAGAAGCCTTTTAGGGATGCGCGGAAACGCCAATCAAGCAAGGTATGTGTATGTATGTGAGTGTTGTGTGTGTGTGTGTATGTGTGTGTGTGTGTGTGTGCGTATGCACTCAGCCACACCTCTTCACAAATTCTCATCCTCAACTTACCGTATTCAGATTCATTTCATGCTTCACCTCCCTAAATTTCATTTCCAGTTCCGCGCTGATTCGCAACCACTAAACACACCCAATCAGAGATGCTCTCGCTCTATTCACACAAAAATCCATCCAAACTTATCACTGAAGTAAATCACATCACCTCATTTATATACGTACTTGCAGTTGTCTACTTCTAATGGTATGAAAGGTCAGAAATGAAGTGACAACGCTGTCGTTTAACAACCATGAAGAAATTTTTATCCGCGAACAATTTATTGTGCTCCATCGAAAGTTTTACGCAACGAATATTTGAAGCAAATACAAAGAAAAATGCAACACTGTCAACATCTTAAGCGTGAGGAGCGATGTGCAGAATGGGTTTACTTGTTTCAAGCAATAAACTTAGAGGGCCAATACTATAGAGTTAATCTCAGCTATACAACTTTAAAAATAATCCGCCAACAGCTAAATACAGTTCAATGAGTCTATATTGCGAAACGCTGCGATCACATTGTGACTGTGATAGAACTAGTACATCCAGTTGTTTCGTTACGATAGCCTCTGGCTAAGAAAAACTTAGCAGCTACTGATATAATCGATAATTGGAAGCGATAAATGGTTGCCATTGAATCCGATTGAGTTTTCATGCCTCATTTACACTGTGTCAGCATCGCTGAGATAATTCCTGCAAAACTTTTTGCCGACGGACATGTTGAACAGACGTAAAATGCGGAACAGTAAGTGTTTGTGCAGTCAACCATTCTAATTAGTCATTAAATTCAATAGGCACTTGTCAATCGCTCGCCCACGTTCTGCTAGCCGGCCAAGTAAGTCTACGCGGCCGCTTAAGCAGCAGACCATTACTGTGTTGCAAGTGAGCGGCCAAAGTGCAGCAGTATCAAATAGCCGCTTAATGAACTATAAGTGTAGCGTCGGTAGTGAGGGAAATCGGAGTTCCCGAATGCTTCGTCTTGAGTTCAACATCGTCCATTCTTAACTACATCACATGCCAACGTTCAGCAACTCATTTTGATGCGAAAGCAGCCCATCTGATTGCAACTTCTCTACAACCACGTTCAACAGAAATGATATTTTAGGTCCCAACAATGCTTCCTTTTATGCAGCAAAGAATATAAACCAAAAAATCAGATTCACCTTGCTATGATTATTGGTTCCGTCCGTCGACAAAGTTTCATTAATGCTGTAAAGATTCATTTTGTGAATGGGATTTATGAAAATTTGTAATTCATTGACTAAAGCACTGTGCTTAAACAATTTGATTTTCTTTAATGTGCAGCCCATATCTATGGGATTTAAGACTTACGACTTTTCATCAGCCAACTGCTATATTTACGCTACAGTCATGTTTCTAAACGCTCCAAAATGCAACGGAAGTTTTTAATCTGAGAGCAGTTAAACTAGATAATCCTACAGAGAAACGTCAACGCTTTCACGAAAATAGCAATGCGACATTGTGAATCAAACGTTTGAAATATAAGGAGCGCCCTGAAAAATTAAAGATGAAATTATTAGACAGCAAAACTTGGTCTCATAGTGACTTCCAAAATGATTTCGGGATTTTACGTGACCGATGACCGAAATCCTCCATCTTCAACGTTCATTATCGAATCATGTAGCAGTACGCCTCATCAACCACCTGCTCTTCATTATGGCAACTAACAAGCATGGACGAATCTAAAACTCTCCGCTGTAGTTCTCTTCTCCTCCTCTGCCCGTTTCGTTTTTTATTTTTATGTTGATGTTTTAATTTTAAACGTTCCCTTCAGGTGCCATCAGTGCAATCACCGAGCCTTAAAAGATATTCCTGTAACTCATGCCCATCTGTCCCTCTTCTTGTAGCATATGAAACAAACTCTTCCGATAACGCCTGAAAACATCACCCGCAGACGGGTCCCGAACCCACGATCTATCCTTCCCGGTCAATTGAGTAGCCGCTGACGCTTTTACTCTTTATTTTTTTGCTAAGTGCCCGTTAATTTTACTGCACATATTATACAAAGAGCATGACGAGCATATGACGGCAACGACATATATATGTTTTACGTTAAGGCCGATGTTAGTTTTCAACTCAGACACATCTGATATCCACTAGTTATGATCAGTGGAAATACTGTGCGCAGACGAGTTGCAAACCAACCTAAAGTCTCAGACTTCACTTGCTGGAATTCTTCATTCGTCATCAAACAATGGCCGCCAACGAAGCGAACCAAGCTAAAACTAGCTTTAAAATAAGACGTCAATCATGCACATTCAGTAAGCTTTTGAACTGTCGAACAGTTAAGAAGTCATAGCTGACTTATGAACGCTTTGATCGGACGTGACTGAGGGAACTCGCCAAATCACCGCTCCTCTTTACATACTGGTGGGTTTTACAAAGAACTGTGTAGCACCTTGTCGATAGTAGCCAATGACTTATCAACAAATGCGGGGCTTCCTACAAAGGTACGGTAGGAATATTCACTATATGCAAGTTTACTGCAGACAAGATTGGTGTACCATTTTGCGTTTTCTTCACTCCTTGTGGCATTCTCTCAAAACCACATCTTTCTTAGGGGTGCGGTCGTTTGAAGACCGCCCCTCATACCTAGCAACTCGGAGTCCCACTGAACATTTCTCGGTTTCTTTTGCAGGCAACATTACCTAGCAATGACCGTTTGCATGAATTAAGGCATTTCATGCAAACAGTCATTCCTGAAACAACTGATCCCTCCCTCGCCCTACCTCCGTGCGCGCATCGTCCTGTATGCATTTCTTTCCACGTGTCTCGAGAACAGTGACGTCCTTCTGGTTTATTCTGTAGGCAAACCTTTCATTTCTTCTTTAATCGAACTTTGCATGTCTTCTACATGCACGGTTTTGCCTTTAATAAAACACTGGTTTCATATATCGTGACATGACGTCAAGGAATTTCAGACCAGACAATGTGGACCATACCAACTACAGTTACACCTTCACCACTGACAACACGATATGCCAAATGCAGCAAGTCGTTCAAGTATGGCTGAAACTCCCTTCGTCAAAACGTGCTGTGCTTTTGACTGACCTGGCATCTTTTATTGCATCAACATAAAAATGGCGTGTTAGCAACCTTCTCCGGTAGCAAATTCCATGAACTCTTAAGTGGGATTGTAACTGATGAGCACAACGTACTGGCAACTGTAGTTTATTTAGGCAAAACTAACCATGAACATATGAACTGCTTCGAGCATATGGTTTGAAGCGTTGTGTCCGCCTAAAACCATCACGCGAATGAAGGAACAAGTAGCAGGCATTCTCCAGATCTTATGTGAGCGTTTGCAGTGATGACGAAAAGAGAGATGATGCAAGCAGCAACCGACTGGGTGCAGCAAACGACGTACACCAACAACAGGCCGACTCCAAAATCACGGAACAGAACAGCAAAACGAGTCGACATGAGCTTATTCACCTCGAATCTATTATGCAAAAAGTATTCCCAAAAATATGTAGCACCTTCCAAGACATTCAGCTAATATACGTTCAAATGGTTCTCCAAATGTCAAAACAGCGACAGCTTTGTCCGACAAGCATCAAAAGATTACTCGAAAAAGGTTTAGCCCAATAAAAATACGACCTACTTCGTGAGATCAACTTACATTTCTTCAGCCGTCCTTTCCACCTTTATTCACTTCTTCAAGTAAGCATTTCTTCCTTAGCTTTAGATAGCTACGTTTTTGACGAATCAGTAAACTTCACATTTAGGAAGAACTTTGAAAGATCGATACTGGCAAGCACTTCCAACCTTCTTACCTGATTGATCGCTGGACGCAATTTTAAATGCATCAAATGCAATCCAGGTGAAAATATGGTTTGGAATAATACACAATTCATGGAAAATTTCAGCAGATTAATTCGTCCAAAAGAACTTCGTCAGGAGGGGCATATTACTTCACTAACCACAGAAATGAATTTTTTGAATAACAAACAATAAAGACTGCACATTGTGACGTAACCACCTAGCAGCAGATGAAACAATGATAGTCATGCACTAAAAAAAGGCAAGCGCACTTCGGAAGACATTCTCTTCGAAATTTCGACTGAAAGCGAAGAGAGAGCTTTTTGACAACCGCTTCACTTAAAGGCGTGAAAATTATATAAGGCATTCAATGCATATAAAAAAAAGACTCTCTCATACAGCACACAATGTATAAAATATACCGATTCAACAGCACAATACATTCAACGCTGCATCAGCACTTTTAAGTTAGCACGTTGACCGGAACCGATAAAAGTATTCAATGTTTCCTAGCAAAACAACTGACTTCTATGAGACATGTAAAGCTTTCACAGTGAAATCCCTATTGAAGAAAACAAAATATTCAAGTGTTAAACAATTGATACGCATTTAGAACTGACAAATTCTTTAAGTTTTCGCATCAGTGCTGCACCTAGAGCATTTATGAGAAACAAAACCGCGACTCTAAAAGAAAAAAAATCGTCGAGCACATGTAATAGAGATGCTAAAACGATTATCGCGAACAAGTTCTTGCAGACGCCTTTGACCTTCCCAACTTGTGAGAAAGAAAATTTCCAAGTCGCCAACCCAAAGGCAATGAAATTCCAATGCAGCACTACTCCATACATATCAATAAATGATGGTCAATCCTCCTAAATCCGCACTAATTAAACCTTCCAGTTACATGCAAAAAACAAACAACGTGACATCTCAATAAGCAATTCAAAAGTATTGAGTCCCGTCTGCAAAGTTACAATGTACTAAATGGCTTAAACAGTTATGCTTTCTTTTTAAAGCACCAATCACAACAAAACCTTCTAAGCTGTCACACTTTGAAAAACACCTTACATCGTCCAAATAAAGGAAAAAATACTGTATTATGCGTTAAAATTGTTTTTCAGTAACAGAAAACTGTCTAGAACGATCGCGAACACCAAGTAACACAAACATGAACTATATTATTCATTGGAGAATAAACAGGCGTCGCCATAATAATTCTTTGAAAAGAACACCGGGAAAAGCGCTGAAAGCAGCATTTGCAGATCTTCGTGGTATAAAAAACGCTGTAGAGAATATATATTTACCAGCGGAGAGAAAATTCGACTAAAATCGCCTGTAGAATGAGGCTGGTAGTGTGTTCGCATGAGTGCCACCAGGCAGTGCATTCGTTTCGAAGATCAAATCTGCATAATCGGGAGGCGAACAGTTTTGTCCAACAGGCCATTTCAATATTTCATTTCCTTTAAAGGTTATTGGAGCCGTCTGAAATACCGTTTCTTATAAACATTAGATTAGTATAAAACATTATCACGAACAAATACCTGAACCCACATTTTAAGTGCTCAAAAACTCTTAAGCAGATTTGCGACAGCAAGCAAACCGCATCCAAACTATCGATGTGATGTTCTTTAAAGCTAAAATTCGAAGTAAACCACTCTCGAATTTTGTAGGTACCTCTCATTCATGCATATTGAAAGCGTAATTCCATATAAAATGAAAGAGTACAGTACATTTAAAGCGGATAGAAAGCAATACCCTAAAAAAGCAACTAAAACTACTCTCCATAAGGAGTACTACAAGACAGTACTGGAGCATAGAAGGTAAATTCCGTGACGACATAAGCAAAACTCCTGCAATATAAGGATGGAAAAGGTGAAAAAGATAAGTACTTACTTCATGATAGGTGATGAGATCATACAGCTGTTTATGCACCACTTGATTTGTACCCAGAAACTGATATCCTTGTGGTATCCTTTCGATGAGAAAATGTTTCGGACTTCCCTCACCGACAACATAAGATACTGTATAACCCCAGATTCGCTCCGAAACACGCACCAAAAATGAGCCAGCAGGCTTGCCTTTCAATAGTGCATCAGCTTGATCACGAGAAATAATCCCTGAAAAACAGTTACGTTATCGGTTTATCTTTACCACCAAAACAAAATCGAATATTTATCCCTGCTCTGCCATCACTGTATTACTATTCATCTCAGCATTTGACGAATCCCTAAACTTTCCCGCTCAGCCAATATCGGATGAATCTCCAACCACATAATATAAAAATTTACCCACCATGGAACCAGGGTGCCGGCATGTGGGTCTTTGGATCAAGACCAGTTCCTCTCGCGAGTTCTTCAATACGAAACCAATCTACAATCGCTTGCCGTGACTTCGGTTTCGGAGGCCTAGGCAGATTTCTGCTGAAAAAATTGAACGCACTGAGTATATGAGAAAACTGTGACATATTATTTCCATAGCAATTAAATTAGCTAAAAACGCTAGTGACTCAGACAAATAAGCCAAGGAAATAAGTCCAAACTGCAAAAAAACAAAATAAGAAGGTACCAACCGCATTAATAACATGCTATCAATACGCACAGTTCAACACGCAAAATGACGTTAATTCCTCGCATGATAACTAGGAAGAACTCAAAGAGAAAACTGTAGTTGCGAGGTAGACGCAAACGGGTATCCAGCTAAAGCGTCTATTCTTACAGAAAAAGCGAGAGCTTGTATGTATTTCGTAATTTTCATGATGACCTCATCGAAAGCAAAAATGCCTCGGTGAAATCGTCAAATTTTCTCAAAATAGAGTGACTAAGAAATACAAATAAGTACCCTCAATCAAGACAAGCAATAGTTAACAGAGCAAGATTGCACTGAACAGTCGAGTCATTCTCGACGAAACTTAAACCATGGAAGATAAAGACTGCTTCCTACACATCAAAAGTCATCAATTTGTTGCTTCCCTCTTTTTCATTCTTCGTTGACCCAACCCATCAAAAAGCTTCCCAAGCCATACCTACTAGAAACATTCTTTCAAAGTTTTTTCCTGCAGAATGCGAACTTCCTGAAAACTAATACGCAAATAATTACATAGCTTCACGAAGAGAAGAAGCCTTTGTATCTTTTAATGCGGGCAAGATCGACGTCGATGTTCGCAAGCTTTGCTGACGATGCTGTTCACGTGCCTTCTGCGCAATCTGCCGTATTTGTGCTTCTGCTTCTCGTGCTTTTCTTTCTGCAACAATGCTTGAAACTAGCGTATCGCGTATCCTTTTCAATTAGTCAAGCTCAAAGAAATTAGCAAACAGGTTATGAACCAGTCAGCATTATTACACTAGACATGCACACTGCTTAGCTGTTGATCTAAGGTTGGAAATAGCTGAAGTTGAAAGATATTCACGCTGAAAATTTTCGAAAAAGGCCCACATTCCCCAAAAGTTCCAAGTTTCTAAATCAAAAGCTAGCAAAGAATTTTCCAGTCAAGTGTTCGTCTTTATCTATAAGAGTACAATTTCGCACAGCTAGAGCACTATTTCAGTCATCAGAAACTTTAAGAATAAAAAAGAAAAATTTAGGAGAAGGAAATATCATAAAATTCTCTCCAGCTTCTCATTATTCAATCAACAATGCTAATCAGTCACAGGAATGCTTGTTTACCTTTACAGATGCTTCACACGCTAATTCATTGAGCAAAACATCTGAGCAATATGCGTCTGTAGAATCCGGAGTCTGCACCATCGTACTGTTTGTTGTAAAACAGAAAAAGACACATAGGAATGCAATAGGAGCCAAATGACTGTCATCTAATGAAGTGGACAACTGGTCAACAAATACAGCAAACAAGAACCTTGCTCCTCCCACGCAAACTTCACTCGCTCGGCTTCAATTTCAGCCTCTTTGACGATCTTCTTGTGCTTTTCCTTCATCATTTCAAAGATCTCCGACTGACGCTTTGTTATGTCTTCATCTAAAAAACATAATTCCTGCAAATTCATCGCAGTAGTTGAAACTTGGTCCGTGATTCGTATTGTCAATGGCTCGGAGAGATCCGTAATTTTAATGGTGATTCGTATTGTTTTCATACTTTTCCTGCCAAGCGAAGATGAGGAACAAAATTAATGGAATGTTTCGTACCTTAGATGAATTTCGGGGATTACATCCCTAGCATCAATAACGTCGATGCATGAATCAAACAGACTTGAAACAGAATCCAGTGCTGTGTTGCTCCACTCTATGAAATTACAACATCCACTATTAGTTAACTAAAAACACATGCTAAGGGAAATTAAATGCTTCAAAAGAATGTTAGTGCTGAGACACCCTTGAACACTCATTATAAAACAAAGACCCATACATGGAAGTTCGGCTAGAACGACACAGAAAAAAATGGTAACGAGCCATTAAAAAAAAGAATTCCGCAAGTGCCTACGAGTTTGGAACTAAATCAAGCACATCGCTATTCTAACGACCATAAGCAATCACTATTGCTGTTCTGATGGGAAAACAATGCTACTTTTCGAGTAGTACTGTTTCGGTCAGCTTCCAGTATGTAAGCCCTTGCTAGTGCCACAATTTACAGAAAAATTAGTATTTACGCCATAATATATGAAGCATATCGAATGAAATGCATCTGATTAGACCTACCCGTTAACGATGGCCGTGTGCCTGCATTTGTACGCATCCTCACATTGCAAGGGGTAGCCATGAAATTGACTCTAGCAGGAAGAGTAGCCGAACGTTGCTCCCATGAATGACTGGTGAGTGCGTTCGAGGCCGAAGGCAACTGCCCCACCGGCAACGGAAACGCTTTCGTCTGTGGTAACGGAACTACTCCGCTGGCCTGAACCGAGTCACCCGCAAGACCCTCAAATTCACAACAAATCGTGAGCCTCCGACTTTGAAGGAATCTCTTTAAATAGGCATGATCACTTTAGAGTGAATGTGCTAAAAAAGCTCTGCAACAAACCCTATTTGTAATCATAAAATGGATTATTCAAAGAGTTCCTCATTGCCAGCAAAACATCATAATCAAGCAATCAGAGAATTCCCCTCTTAAACGCTTTTTGCCAAAAATGAAAAAAAAATGAAAGCCAACGCAGGACCCACGCTTATATGAGAAAACAGCAGAAATCGACAACGCTAAGTTTGATTCATCACAAAATATCTAAGAGACGTAATCAAACCCACTCACTTAAATAAGATATCACTTAAAAGAAAAAGGATGCAAACATCATGTCAACGTTGCCTTACTGAAATCGCACTACCACCCGGCACGGGTTCGGCGTCACGCGAAGGGACGTGATTGATGGATGCAGGTTGCGTCACCGGCACTCCACGTGTACGTGACGGCTCGATCGTTGATAAATTCGTGTTCACGACAAGCGTGGCTGGCGTGCCGATCGTTAGCGTCGAGCTGTCTGAGGGAATAGAACGCTGTAACAGTTCGCCTTCCAATTTTGGCAATGCGGTACGCAATTTTGATACATCGCTTAGGCCGGCAGCAGCTGCGGCTGCTTTCTGCAATCAGTAAACGATATAAACAGCAGCAAATTGGATCACTGTCCACTATTAGGAAGCACTGAAAAAAGCGACACAGAAAGAATGTTCCCATCGAATCATAATAGGACAGATGTTCAAGTCAGCTGCAGCCACTCCTCATACTAGAATCCATGAAGTCGACGAAAACTTTCAAGAATTCGACAGTCGGTCTTATAAACCATTCTAAAAGCTCAACAAAGAACTGAAAGAACTCTTAAAAACGCCAAATACTTGAAATAAGAAAAGACGGTCTTCGCAAACAACCTCATGTATACCTTTTTGGTAAAATCACTTATATCACAAGTTGCAATTAATGCAATTATATAGAATCGATATGACATTACATAAAGTGATACTGTTCAACTACCTGACCAAATATTCGACAGACCCATCACATAAAATCCTCGTCTCAGCAATTCTGCTCGATCGCATATTAAGTCAGGTAGGACGAAATGGGGCAAAATAAGGATTTGACGACTGAAATTCCCACAACCCTCAATTTTTCGAATAGGTCAGTGGGCCGAATAGTGAAAGGACGTTGTTGCAAATGCGTGAATTTCAACTGCGCAATCGTGACCGACAAGCTTTATCATCACATGCAATAGTATTAACAGTGAGATGAGTGATCAGTTAGCAAACAGTTCGGTTAGTCATGAAAAAGTCCACGACACACTGTTAAATGTGTTGAAAAACTGCCGCCAAGTATGGCAATGTATAATGATTAGGTGCATAACTCGCAGTGACAAAATATAAAACGAAGTTAAGTGTTTAACTAAAATGTCGAGGATACTCTGATGGTTTGCTAAAGCAAAAACGATACGCCGAATGTTTACGAGAACAGCAGCTATAAGGTAAACCTAGTGCATCGAGAAGAGAAAGACAAGTACCACGCCATTTTATGTAAACTGCTGTTAATTTATGAAGAATCACGAAGAATATGCTCCCGGCGGCAACATTGTGGTGTTGCATGAATACGTCAGATTTCGCAACTTTTCTCTTCATGAATCATTACTCTCGACTGTGTCTCGCCTCCAGACAGTGAGCAAAATAATCGCTAGCCAGATGAAATATGCAGCCCACCTTAGTTATGAGGATATCTAACGAACAATTGACCAAAATAGCATCCAATTTTATAGGCCGATTCCTTGAACACAAATTTATTAGCCGATTTCCAGTTTCAGTTTGAAGCGAACATAACCTACCACGTGCTGATATATCGTTCTCAGCTTTTCAGGAAACCAACGACTGACCAGGTTTTAAGCTAAATAAGGTTCGCAGATTCATTTGCCAACTACACATTGAACTGGACTATCTTCAAACAACCTGATTAGAAATTCAACCAGCACCTAACCGGTTGCAATTACGGTATGGGCTCCAACTACCTGCCAAATCAAAAGATGTATTCCTTTTTTGATGATCAAAAGAGGTATGCTGTTCCTTTTTTCAACGGAGCTCTTTCAAAACGAAAGCATGATAAGATGCAATCTAATAGAACTGGACAAGTGGATGAAGACGAAGCCATTCAAGCACTGCATGCACAAAAATACCTGTGCAGGGCTTGCCTCTTTCCTCAGAGCATGCTTCAATCGCGGAGGTCGGACAGGAAGAGATGGTGGGGGAGCGTTTTGTGCGGACTTATTTGCCTGCACCTCTGTTACAGCAGGACTATTCTCAACAGGGGATCGACCATTCTGAGATGCTATCGTAATGGGAGAGGTATTCCGCGCGGCAGCACACGTAGTAACGCGGAAGGCGTCTTCAGTCTGACTCGACACGAGTGGCGATGTGACACTAGAAGCAGCGCTAGCCGACGCAGCTGATGTCTCAAACGCCATATCCGTGTCATCATACATCGAATCCTGCGCACATTTAATTGCGATCAACGACTGCCGTTGACAATAAAATAAACTGTTAAAGAGGGTTTTCTGAAAAGCTGCGTTCTTAATCGATGCCGACATATGAAAATAGCTTCCCCTACCATCCTTTCGCTTCGCAGCCCGATTCCTGGCTAGAAACGTAACTGAATGCAAAAATTCTAAGAAAGGAGAGAAGGAAGCGATAGAACAAAACATCCAGTAAAAAAAGCAGAAAATTTTCTTCGTTGAACAATTTATTGGGTTCATTAGTTAGCCCAAGTCACAATCAAGCTTGGATAGGGAAATGCGGCAAGCTCATCAATGATATCACCGCCTGACAATCTTCTAAAGAATCGAATCAAAATAATCACAGAAAATGATGCAAATGAAGCAACAATTCTACGGAACACTATGATAAGAATCGAAAAATATTTTGGTCTGACGTTGCGACACACGACTTAATGGCACTTCCTTTTTTGTTCCATGGTCCAACAATTCATTGAGAATCTGTGCTGCGTAGAGGCAACAAATCATTCATCATTAGCTAATCTGATCCGGTCGACATAGAATATGCTTTCTGAGAGGCAAACTGTATACTGAGTTTGCTATGATACAAAAATTTCCGCACAGTCTCCTCCATCATCCCCCCCCCCCTCCTACTATAACTCCTGCAAACATGACTGCAATCTTCTCTTTTCATCCCCTTTCCCCCTCCAAAAAAAAACTTGCTTCTCTCTGACATCCCACTGATCCAAACTCGCCAACGTTCAGCTGAACAAATTTTGCGCTTTTAAAGGCTAAAGTGATGCGACAATCATGCAAGAGCCCCGCCTTTCTGCATGCCGTTTGTTCCGTTTATCCTCAATGGTGCAAAAATGATTAGTAGACTTTCCACTTTATGTTCATTTAAAAAGTGTTACTGAACTCAACAATATGTTGTGGTGCTCAGGCAGACTAGTTAGAAACAATATGTCGCTAAAAATAACAAAGAATATTGAAAACTGCACTGAAAAAAAGGTGGAAATAATATTTGAAAACTCGAAACTACATCAATAAACGATATAAATAACCCCAAATTCTCGCTTATAGACGGTCACCACTTGCTTGTTAAAGATTAAACGAATCAGGCAGGAACCAAAAACGGACTACGAATCATTACTCGTACTACACATTCCAACACAAACGTCGTTGTTTGGGAAAGAACTCATTGCGCATTAATCATATCCATGCTATCATGATGATTACCTTTGCGCATATAAATAATAAGAGCTTCAACCAAATTCATCGATATCAATCACTTTCGTTTTGCTTCACTTATTTTCGCACGAAGGAGTGCAAATAACCGCCAAAGCACATTTTCAATGCATCTCGCTAATCGTGCTTTGGCCTAAATACAATAATCTTCCCTATTCGACAGAATCAATATAATTTGCGACAGAAATAGAATCCAGTTCGCGATTGTAAAAGACAAAGAGAAGGTAATTCGAGGTTAGGCGCTTACATGAGCTACTTTGCCATCCACCGAGGTGTCATTCATGTGCATTCCCATACGGCTTAGTTGCTGCTTCAGTGTGCTCTCGTCCTCATTCGGGTAAAGGCATGGTCGAGAGTTATCCTCCAATTCGGTCATTCTTGAAAGCAAATTAAACTCATACTCGCACAATGGCATCATTAAGTACAATATTATTGTCATGTTTTCTTTGCAAGCAAAACTGTACCTAGATGGATTTCTATTGCTGTTTCATATGGATGGAACTCTGGTGAGACAAGAGTAGCACGCCTTTCTATCACATATCAAATAATCACATCCTAAAGTCTGATTTTTTCCAACGGTGCAAAAATCGAAAGTAAGTTAGAACCTTAAAACTTTTTTCGAAAAGGATGGAGCGGAGAGTTGATTTTGAAGCGATCAAGTGAAATTTCCTAGCAAAGAAAAAAACTTCGCAGTAACTCCTAACAGTTCCACTAATAGAGGCATAGTTCCCTAAATTTCTGATTTAAAAAGTTTCCTGTAACTCTCTGGCAAAAAAAGGAATGCTGTACCAAGAACTTAGTAGAATTTGAAAGCTTCTAATAATGTGCTAAGAAATAAAAAAAAAGGGGACGGAAGTGGAATCCTCGATTCCTAGAAGACCATACTTCGGTAAACTAGTCGAAAAGACTCACCTTATACTTTCGAGCATTTCCTTTTCCGCAAGCTTTCTCGCTTCCTCAAGGTCTCTCTTTTCAATCAACTCTTCTAGGCTTAAATCATCCTTGTGCTCGCCCATCACCCACACCCAAACTTTACCATCCGATCCGCTCAGCCATCTATAAATAAGTTCAGGTAAAAGCAAAAGCACATTAAACATCGTAGAAATTTTTTTAGCAGGACTGCAACGAAAAATAACTGAAATAACAATGGATCGCAAGCCATGGAACGACCATATGAGTTACAGTATCGGCGCCAGCTGCAACATCATGACCTTGCAAATGAAAAACACCACGCCTTTTTCAGAAACACACCTTGCCCTACCAACGCGAACCAGTACACCAGTATCATGTTAAATGCCAACTTCAAGCCACTCTATCGCTGCATAATACTCGGGCGTTTGCAGATATAAATTTCACACTTAATCAGTGCAATCAATGAAACCGTTTGATTACCACGAACAGCTATCACTAACAAAATGGTGTTCTAAACTTCCAGTTGGATCACAACGATCAAAGTCACCTATCCATCAATCACCCTAAAGAATTGTGAACACGGCGAAATTTGTGGTAAGGAAGTTGTTGAAATTGCTGCAAACAATATAGCACAATATAACACTCACTTAATTCTACGCGAGTCGTTGCCGTTTTTCTTTCTCGGTGGAGGGCCCTCCTTCTCACATTTCTCATCAAATGCCTCCCATCTTTTTACTTGCTCTTCTCGCATTTTTATGAACAGAATCTGCTTTTGTTCTTCATCCAGGGCATCCAGAATTTCTGGATCGACGAACATCTGCAAAACAATTGGCTTTTTTTTTTGTCACACAATGAGCGAAGCGAAGCAAATGGAATCTAAACCAAAAAAGGGTATAGATAATGCGCCACTAGAACTAAATAAGACGAATTAGAACAGCGTCAAACAAGAAAGACAGCGGAATTTATGATTTCCCACACGTTCACTTTCACTCCCCTGTCTTAGTGATATCTCTACAGATATTAGCTACCCGTAACGCTCTAATATTTTGCTTCCTTGCTTAATTCGGCCATTTCGCATTTTCAAATTAGAACGTGTCCTTTAAATCACTGAATACGGAACACAAATGGAATATAGTGTTTTTCATTCAATTAAACATCTGCTGTCATCCTATTATATCGGTACGCATTGTAAAATTTAAATGCCGGGAAATGGCTACCAAAACACCGTTAAACCGAATGTACACGAGGCTACTAAGAATAAGTCAGAATCTACCTGATCGAGTATCTGCTGAAGCATACTCATTTTCACGCTGTAAGCTGAAATGTAAACAGGAAGCAAAATTCAACTGCGATAGTTGCACTTCACAACTGCATTCGCTCTTAAGGATGGCGCATCACCAAGCTGAAACAAAACAAAACCAATGAAAACTTTCAGCTGACGCTTATCTCAAAAGAAAACGCAGAAAAAGCAGATCATCTAACAACTTATCTAAATCTTTATTGGTGTGAACTCAACTCGTGTTTCTTTAAGCTCTTTCAGTGTCGTTCCATCCGTCAGTTCTCGAACTCCACGTTGCGAGGACTACTTCAACTGGTTAATAATCTCAAGCTTTGACGCGCCATTACAAAATTGAATCGACAACATAGAAGTTCCACGTGCCTGCTGATGTATTAATTCTTATGGAGAAGTTCCACGTGCCCGCTGATGTATTAATTCTTATGGACTTTCATCCTCTTCCCACAAGCAGAAATTGCCCAAACTTTCGGGAAAGAAGAAAAAATCCCTTCTCTTTCATCATGAAACTTAAACAAAATGATTTATATAACACTGCTCTGCTGCTGCACATACACATCTGCCATAGTAATGCTCAGGTATGTACATAGCGTACTTCAATGCTATAAGCTCTGAGCCTTACGGCCTGACCTTTTGAACTGGATGTGTATTCCAAAGGGAGCTGGCGTTACGAGGAAAGGGTAGGGACTTGTGAAAGTCGCAAATTTTAGATGGGGAGAGATGAAAGGAGATGGGTGGAGAAAATGGAGGGGGGAAGCGGCGAGAAGGGGTTCGCCCAACGAGAGTTATTTAGGACACGTGTATTCAGTGGAAACTGCATTTTTCTACTGCAGACATATTCCTACACCTCAAATTCGTTGGCAAGCACTCAGTATGGACAAAAGTAAGACAGCGGCTTACATTCAAGTTGGAAGTCTTGTATTCGAAAGGAAGAAGGTCGCCTTATAATGTTCGTAACCTTCATGAACGGAAGGACATATCGAAACGAATGTGGATATATCGCTGTGTTTGCATGTACACCAAAAACACAGGCATCGCGTAAAAGATGGATCTTCGGCAGACGCTAATGTATGTATATATATATATATATATATATATATATATATATATATATATATATATATATATATATATATATATATATATATATATATATATATGTGTATATAAACCCCAAAACAGAGGTGCACAAACCTCAAAACGCAGGTGCATATCAAAATATAGGTGCACAAGCCTAACCTCTCCGCGAATATCAATCATGCTATAAGTGATAATGTTCGCAGATTTCATTTATGGCGAAAGGCGAAGTTAGACAGTTCATGGCTATTGCAGTTTTCACAAGGAGCAACTTCAACTCATGACCACAGCACTATCCTGGCAACCTCATTTCACATAACTCAATTACTGGAAAAATCAAGCGTAGATTCAGCTTGAACAAAAACATGAGGTTCAAAAAAGCTGAGGATTTGGAAACTTCGCCATCTTTCAGAGCAGCACATCGAATCCCTCAACTCAACAGTGGTGATTAATGGATGAACAATGTAAAAAGTGTTGCGGTCGTTGGACGATACTTTTGGGGAGATGGGATTAGGAGGAGAGGGTAGGGGAAGGTAAGAAGGGGGAGGAGAGCGGGAACAAAACTTGCGAACTTTTCGAGGCTAGCTCACCTTAGGTTCTAGAAGCAACGTGAAAGTTACGAAGATGAACACATACGCTAGTGCACTCGGTACCCTCAAAAAAGAATATAGCACAGACGAAGCATGAGTCACAATGATATACGCTGAATCAGCGTTTACGTTGCAGAGAGCATAAACTACGATCAAAGAGTTGGTCAACTCGGGCGGATGTTGGGCGAGATCACAAACACAAGCCATTATTTCATGACAGCTCCATTCGTTTTCTTTTTCAAGACGCCTACATATATGTTAAGGAAATGACGTCAACACAATTTACTGTTACGAAGAAAAAAGTTGTAAAAAAGCGTTTTATAAGGACGGTTGCCTTATAGCCATTATAAGATAATCGACTATCAACTTTAATTACTTCAGACGGAACATTGACAAATGCAAAATGCCATTGGAGTGGTATCTCAAGAAATGAGCTAATAACAATAAACAGAAGCCGCAAAAAGTCTCATCACTACTACTGTTGATCACCTCCTCGTTGCCGACTACTCTACGGCGCAACGTCTCATCAACTCTGCACCTCTGCATGTCCTTTTTGCCTCAGGTTCTGGTGACGTTTGCCTCAGGAAAAAAACGACCGGAAAACCATCTCTTAACACCTAAGCAAATGACTTCCTCCTACCTCCTTCCCCCCATCCAAAATAACTAAAGCATTAGTCGCCCTCTCTTCCTTGTCCTTGCCCACTTTGATGTGAAAAGCTTAGACTCTTCACCGACCTCATGTCGCTCTGTCGCATCCTACATGGCCAACGCTGAGGCGTTAAACTGCAAGATACGGAACTAGAACACTCTGGAAAAATCACGCATAACACCTTTTACTTCGAACGAACTCAGGTGCACGAAATCGAAAGCGAACGCGCACACTTGATAAGTCTAGTCACCCATTCAGATCGAAACACGCAGAGGAAGAAAAATCAACGATTTTATGCGCAGGATAAATTTCGAGCTAAATTCATACAGTATGAAAAATTGAATGGCCTTTTATACATAAATGAAGAAAGTACCATGAAACACTGGAAGACTAAATAAAATTCTAGCTTTTTGCTGCATTTCCGACTTCATTGTACGAAAAAGCTCAAAAAGCAGACAGCTTGAGAAAACAGGCAGAAGTGCAGAGCGGGTGAATAGTGTTTCAATTGGGACATCTTCACCCGCTGGGTATACTTAGCCACAAGCGCACGCGCACAGAAGAGATGGAGAGAGATCGCGCGTCCGCGGAGAGCGGCGCGGTACTGGTCACTCGGCAATAAAAATGTCGCAGTAAATATGAAAATATACCGTAAGGAAACAAATTTCGAAAGACGAGTTCCAACACATTTTAAAGAGCATTGAATGCTCTATCAGAATCGTTAATAAGCTGAGACAAAAACAAGAACTTTTCTATAAGATCAATTTCTTATGCGACGTGCAATTGACAAAAGTTGCACGGACGATGTATCAGGGCCTATAGGTGTATGAACAAGATTTGAGTGACTAGGCACATCTTAAAGAGCATTGAATGCTCTATCAGAATCGTTAATAAGCTGAGACAAAAACAAGAACTTTTCTATAAGATCAATTTCTTGTGTGACGCGCATTTGACATATTTTGCAGACTCGAAGTACATGCGTTACAGAGATTGACGTATGTTGACACTGCTGACATGTGCGAGCGATTTAAGAAGGCAATCGCTCGATGAATCACCGAAACCCCGTCACTGACTCAAAGTGGCAACAGATGTCGTTTCTCAACAGGATCGTGGGTGTCTTCTAGAGATCTGAAGCAAACATCTGAAGTCTCAGATATGATAGGGATTATGGCGAAAAGACGTTATATAAGTAGCGGAAGTTTTGTGTTGCTTCAATTACGAGCGCTTAACAAGTGATCCTCTCTCTATCTTGAAACATCGCGAGTTTGGTGCTACTTCAATTGATAGCTTGTTGTGGAAGAAATCAGAGATGTGTTTTTTATGTTTGACGAGATGGCGAGGAAAAGGATGCAAGGAATATAGCCTATCGAGCCAGATGTAGCTGTTTCTTCGAAGTATCCCTGTCAGCCGGAACAGGCGCAAAACAAGGGGGCATTAGTTCCCCGACATCCTTATCAACTCTCGAAGGACTATTGAGAAAGATGGAGACTGCAGATGGTTTCAATGTATTCAGCAAATAACTCCAAATGCTTCTCTTTGCGGACGAAGTAGTACTCATTGCCGATGACCCAAAAAACTTGCAGTATTCAGTGAACGAGCTCAAGAAGAATGCCAAGAAAATTGGGCTTAGCATTTGCAAATGCAAAACGAAGTGGATGAAAAATGCGTTCTGTCGTTAGTTTCCCATGAAGCTCGACAATGAAAATATCGAACTTGTGGAACAGTTTGTACACTTAGGATAGACTTGCAAGTGAGCGGCGATTTGGGTCAGGAATTAAGCAGATGAAAAAGAGCGCATTGGTTAATATTCACCAAGCTCAACGATATCTATTACGACACAATGATAAAAATGTCCGTAAAGGGAGAACTGTTCACTTTGACGCCCATCCCTGTTCTTCTGTGAGGAGCGAAATGTGGAATATCAGACTCGCTGAAGAAAACAAACTAGCAGCGACCCAGCGAGCAATAGAAAGGCGAATGGAAAGTATCAACAAATTGCAACAAACCACAAACAAAGAGTTGCCTTCTGGATCCGCGTTGAAGGATATCGTTGAAGAAATGTACAAATGAAAACTAAGGTGGGCTGGTCATGTAGCCACTTTAAATGACTACAGATGCAAGTAAATCTTCTAGTGGTAAACAAGAGACGTAAAACGATCACGCGGCAGGCCGTAACAAGAGGGGAAGACCCGCTGAGGCGCGTATATGTAGTTACTTGGATGCGGAGAGCTCAGGATCGCTATAGATGGAGGAGTTGCCAGCTGCATCGATGGGGGAACGACGAAATCGACGAAATCACGGCTGTTTAAAGTATTCAAAGTAAAGTAGCCTTGCCAGACTCCATCCGTTGCAATGCACAGTCGAAGCATAGCGCTGCAGCCATTGAGTCAATGTCGGCTCCCTAACGCAGAGTATCCACAGCGTTCAGCACTGTATCCCGTTTCCATTATAGCACTTCGCCCACACTGTTATACGTGGCCGTGGATAGAACATCTCTGAAATCTACTCACACTCATTTATGACCTCAACTCTCATTTCAACGCATCGTTTAGGGACTCCTCTGAAGCAGTGAATTGTTTTGTAACATTAAAAACGACAACTATCCAAAGCTCAGTCTCTGCGATATGTGAAGGTGATGAGAATGATCGGATATCTGGGCGACGATGTCCCGTTCCCTTGATGCAACACGCGAGTGCTCTGAAAGGTCGAAATGAATCGCTCGCTATATAATGCTAACGCCACATTCCATTGCTAGGAGCCTTTCTTGTGCGAAATAAGTATGCTTGGAGCAGCCCTTAACATCCTAACGGCACTGTGCAAAAATGCGTTGCCCATTGATTTTCTGAAGGCTCGGCACTGAACGCGGCTTATGCCGTTAACAAGCTTCCGATCCGCTTTAGTCGACTTAATAACAGGTTGCATTGTCGAATGCGCAAACTTTGTTTTGACAGGCTGTCCCCTTGGAACGCTTCGGATGCGAGAAACTGCTTACCATGATGCTGGGTGTAAAAATAATTGCCATCATCTCTGACTGCACCGTCGCTCATTCTCCTGGTTTCTTGGTCGACTTGGAATGAACACGAGTCGGTGGACAGGTAACTTGCACGTGAGGACAGCCTCATCTTCTTTATGATCTCCTCCACATGTTCTCACAAATTGGCTTCTTTGGCTAGAGTTGCGCACTTCAAATGACTGCTTACATTGAAGGTTTCCTGCTTTGTAACCACCTGTGGTAGCCTGCCATGTAAATCGCAATTCTTCGAATTGGGAGCATGTCGCCTTCGAGCTGCTTTTTCCTTCACAATCCTGAATTGTCTATGTCGGAGAGCAAGTGCTGCATGCAATCAAACTGTGTCAGTGCAATGAACTAGACGCTGAAAGCGTCAATTGGCTTTTTATCATCAAACGAACTTACAATGCCCGTTATCGATATGCCTATACGGGAAAGAAATGAAGTGATGGAAACCTGGAACTGTCGTCGAACTGAAGAATTCATAACCGGTGCATATAACAATCGCACGAAAGATCCATTCATGAAGAGCCACAGGGAGTTTAATGCAAGTTAAGAACGATTGGGTCATTTCATTATACCGTCGAGGGTCGATTCATGAATTCAGTTCACCAATAAGAACACAGTGTCACGAATGCACGAGAATAACGCATAAGAAATTGATCTTATAGAAAAGTTCTTGTTTTTGTCTCAGCTTATTAATGATTATGATAGAGCATTCAATGCTTTTTAAAACTTTTTAAACTGGTCTTCCGAATTTTGTTTCCTTACAGCATATTTTCACATTTACTGCGACATTTTTATTGCCGAGTGACCACTACCGCGCCGCTCTCCGCGGACGCGCGCGGTCTCTCTCCGTCTCTCTTGCGCGCGTGCGCCTTGGCTAAGTATACCCACACCTGCGCTTGTGGCTGGTGTGGGTAACATTAGCCACAAGCGCACGCGCACAGGAGAGACGGAGAGAGACCGCGCGCGTCATTGGAAAGCGGCGCGGCAGTGGTCACTCCGCAATAAAATGTCGCAGTAAATATGAAAATATACCGTAAGGAGACAAAATTTGAAAGACGAGATTCAACATATTTTGAAGAGCATTGAATGCTCTATCAGAATCATTAATAAGCTGAGACAAAAACAAGAACTTTTCTATAAGATCAATTTCTTATATGACGCGCAAATGACAAAAATTGCATGGTCATCGATATATCAGGGCCTATAAGTGTATAAAGGAACAAGATTTGGGAAGAATGACTAGGCAGACCTTAAAGAGCATTAAAAACTCTATCAGAATCATCAATAAACTGAGACAAAAACAAGAACTTTTCTATAAGATCAATTTCTTATATGACGCGCAATTGACATAATTTGTAGACTCGAAGTGCATGCGTTGCAGAGACTGACGTATGTTGACACTGCTGACGTATGCGAGCGATTTAAGAAGGCAGTCGCTCGACGAATCACCGAAGCCCCATCACTGACTGAAATGGCAACAGGTGTCGTTTCTCAACAAGTAAAGTAGCCTTGCCAAATCCATCCTCGCAGTGCACATATAGATGTCTAAGTCGAAACATAGCGCTGCAGCCATTGAGTCAATGTCGGCTCCCCAACGCAGAGTATCCATAGTGTTCAGCGCTGTGTCCCGTTTCCATTACAGCACTTCGTCCACACTGTTACACGTGGCCTTAGATATGAACATCTCTTAAATCTACTCACACTCATTTATGATCTGAACTTCATTTTAAAGCATTGTTTAGGGATTCCTCTGAAGCAGTGAATTGTTTTGTAACATTCAAAGCGATAACTATCCAAAGCTCAGTCTTCTGCGATATTTGAAGGCGATGAGAATCGATCGGATATCTGGGTGATGATGACCCGTTCCTTGATGCAACACGCGAATGCTGTGAAAGATCTAAATGAATCGCTCGCTATCTAATGCCAACGCCACATTCCATTGTTAGGAGCCTTTGTGCGAAATAAGCATGCCTGGAGCAGCCTTTAACATCCCAACGGCACTGTGCAAAAATGCATGCCCATCAACTTTCTGAAGGTTGAGCACTGCACGCGGCTCATGCCGTTATTAAGCTTCCGATCCGCTTTAGTCGACTTAATCATAGGTTGCATTGTCGAATGCGCAAACTTTGTTTCGACAGGCTGTGTCCTCGGAACGCTTCGGATGCGAGAAACTGCTTACCATGATGCTGGGTAAAAACAACTGCCATCACCTCTGATTGCACCGTCGCTCATTCTCCTGGTTTTTTGATCAACTGGGAATGAACATGAGTCGGTGAACAGGTAAATTGCACGTGAGGCAAGTACTTCTTCTAAACGTTATTCAGCCATTCTAGATTAGTGGCTCGAAACGAGTGCTCTTGATAGCCCCATCTTCTATACGATCTCCTCCACATCCTAAGAGTAGGCTTCTTTGCTAGAGTTGCGCACTTCAAATGATTGCTTGCATTGAAGGCAATTCTTCGAATTGGGAGCATATCGCCTTCGAGCTGCTTTTTCCTTCACAATCCTGACTTGCCTATGTCGGAGAGCAAATGCTGCATGCAATCAAACTATATCAATGCAATGAACTAGACGCTGAAAGCGTCGATTGGCTTTTTACTATCAAACGAACTTACAATGCCCGTTATCGGTATGCCTACACGGGAAAGAAATGAAGTGATGGGAACCTGGAGCTGTCGAACTGAAGAGTTCATAACCGATGCATATAACAATCGCACGAAAGATCCATTCATGAAGAGTCACAGGGAGTTTAATGCAAGTTAAGAACGATTGAGTCATTTCATCAAACCGTCGAGGGTCGATTCATGAATTCAGTTCACCAATAAGAACACAATGTCACGAATGCACGAGAATAACGCATAAGATAATGCATAACGCGACATTGAAATTTATGGCAATTGCGCGTCATATAAGAAATTGATCTTATAGAAAAGTTCTTGTTTTTGTCTCAGTTTATTGATGATTCTGATAGAGTTTTTAATGTTCTTTAAGGTCTGCCTAGTCATTCTTCCCAAATCTTGTTCCTTTATACACTTATAGGCCCTGATATATCGATGACCATGCAATTTTTGTCAATTGCGCGTCATATAAGAAATTGATCTTATAGAAAAGTTCTTGTTTTTGTCTCAGTTTATTGATGATTCTGATAGAGTTTTTAATGCTCTTTAAGGTCTGCCTAGTCATTCTTCCCAAATCTTGTTACTTTATACACTTATAGGCCCTGATATATCGATGACCATGCAATTTTTGTCATTTGCGCGTCATATAAGAAATTGATCTTATAGAAGAGTTCTTGTTTTTGTCTCAGCTTATTAATGATTCTGATAGAGCATTCAATGCTCTTTAAAATGTGCTGAAACTCGTCTTTCGAATTTTGTTTCCTTACGGTATATTGTCATATTTACTGCGACATTTTATTGCGGAGTGACCACTACCGCGCCGCTTTCCGAGGACGCGCGCGGTCTCTCTCCGTCTCTCTCGTGCGCGTGCGCTTGTGGCTAAGTGCGTCGACCCCTCGTGTTACCCACACCTCGGGTATTCCGTCTCTGACCAGTTTTCCGTCGCAACGATGCTGTCGCATCCACATTGGGAAGTAATTTTCTTTGGTGGATTCGTTCGTTTGCTGAATTTTTCGTTTCGTAGGAGAGAGTTCCTTATTCCACCCCTACCCCTTCTTAACTGAAACAAAAGGACTCTTCCAAAAAACGCATCTAATGAATTAGACCGGCTTGAATATTCGAGGAAAGAATGTTTCCGGCGCAGATATTCGCGATCAGTTGATCAGCGTGTGAATGCCCGAAGAAAATGACCACAATGTCGTTGACCATGGCGCAAATGGCACACAGCACCTACCACAACTACGGACGTGCATCAGTGATGAAAATGATTCAGCTTTACGTTAAATACCGTCCGTTGACCAGACAGCATTCGGCATATGCTATTTGAAGTTTTAAGTGAGCAATTTTTTTGCCAATTTGTATAAAATGCGGTCCTTCGTTTGGTTGTTTAGCTTTCCGGCGCAACAGCGGCGCCTTTTTTATTTGTTTCTTTTTTTAGCCGTCCATGAGCAAAAGGTGGTGTTATGTCATTTTCAACATTTAGCACACCTTCGATTTAATTTTAGCAGTAATGGAGAGGGAAGAGCTCATCAGACTACTGGAGATATACCTTGAATGCTTTTTTCGAGGTAGACTACTGCTTATCGTAGCTTTCTTCATTTTTGCAATTTGAATGCTGATTCTGCTACTGCTACTGCTTATGTTTGACCCGCTTGGAGCGCTGTGTTACCTTTGGGTTGGTGACATAAATATCTTAATCTTATTTTTTGCAGCTATGAAGCGTTCACTATGATTAAACCTTAAGACGGTGATTTTTTCTGTATGCTTTTATGATTCGTCAGCGGCGATGGCGCATTTTCTGCCGTTGTGCGTCGCGGTTTGCTTTTATTTAAACGCTTGCAGTGGCGCCTATGGATCGGTTTCCCTACTATTTTAGTGGTCGCGTTGTCACTGGTTTTGGACGTGGCGGAAAACAACTTGGTTGCCCTACTGGTAATTTTTTAGAACAATACTTCATTTCCCTTGTTTTTCTCATTCTTTATTTGGCATTATTTCGCTCTCTTTTTAAGAGTTGATGAGAAAAACTTATTTAGGCTCTTTCGCTCTTTCCTTTTCCAAAACTCAGAAAGTTGTGGTTGCCAATGATGCTTTCTTCATTCGCTTAGCGATTGTAATGCATTTTACTTGAACTCAATTTGGCCGCAGATTTCGATTTATTTAATTGAGCAGGGGAAGGGGGGGAGTGCTAGAAAATGCGTACAGACGCCATACTCAGCGTTTTGTTCGTCATATTCTTATGGGTTGCTGTTTTGAGGCTGTTAAATGTGATCCAGTCTAGGTGGGACTCACGTTTTCTGGGGACGGGGGGAGGAGGGTGGGTGAAGGGAAGGAGGCAGGGAGAGCAGTGGTGGTTTATGTAAAGCAACGCAGGCATAGCTTGCATATATTGGCATCGTTGATTTGACCGAAGTCGTTTTAAAGCAAACTTGGACGACGGAGCGATCGCACGACTACCTTCCGACTTCCCATGTGGAGTGTTTTACGGATTAGCGCAAGTGGATGGAGGCAAACTGTACGGAATGGTGATGAGTGTGGGATGGAATCCACATTTTAAAAACGAAAAGAAAACAGTTGTACGTCGTTGATAGTTTCTAATGCAACCTTATTTTTGTGGTATATTCCAATGAGTCTTTTTGTTTAAGCAATGAGAAAGAAAATTGCGCCGGGAAAACATAAAGCGTAATATGCGTATTTAAAGTCTGAGTGGCGAGTTCTTTTGCAGTACATTTTTATTCAGGAAATACTGTTATCACAGAAAATATCCCTTATTTTGCTATAATTTGCTCGATTGCTCTGCCTAGTTGTTCAGTTTCTTCACCTTCCCACCTTATCATTGCCGAACGATAACATTAGTGATGCCGATCATTGAAATGTAAAGAAAAATGAACGGATAGTTGTGACTGCAAGTGCCAA
This sequence comes from Ascaris suum, assembly GCA_013433145.1. Taxonomy (NCBI): domain Eukaryota; kingdom Metazoa; phylum Nematoda; class Chromadorea; order Rhabditida; family Ascarididae; genus Ascaris; species Ascaris suum. The sequence goes on along the minus strand of CM024187.1, from coordinate 13,543,075 downwards.
TATCTTCCCCTAGCCACGAATTTACCCAAGAAAGTTGGAAATGTGCCTAGAAATCGCGGATGAAATCTAAAAAGATACAGCAGACATTGAAGAATACTATTTTGGTGGTGATTTCCAGTGCATTTCTATTTTCTTCAAAAATCAGCTGCTGTTTTATTTTTCCGCAGTCATACCTCAGTGTTGATGCTCTATTTTAGCCTTCCATTTTGTGCTGTTCTTAAGGGCTTTTTTGCTTTTCGTTTTGTTAGTTGAAAAGTTTTTTAAACACATGGATATTTCGTTTTGTTAGTTGAAAAGTTTTTTAAACACATGGATATCTTTGCGTTTAAGAATTTTTAATGCTAAAGGATATTGCAACTTCATTTCTTTGTATGCTTGCATGAGGGTTAATCGTGTTTTTTATTGCAGGAGGTACATATTCTGCATAGTTTTCCGGAAGATTTCTACGGATCAAATTTGCGGGCTGTTGCACTTGGTTATTTACGCTCAATGACGGCATTCGATTCACTCGGCAAGTTGTCTTCTTTCATCGACCAGTTGAAATGCTCTAGCGGATTCGCAGGTTTATAGAAATCAAAAGTGCAACTTCATTTGAGCTTTTTTTTTTGGAGGAGGAGGAGGAGGAGGGGAGGGAGGTGGTTACACTGCTGATTTTCTGAATAGCTATTATGATTGGTGTAATTGAATATGAGTTTTCGTTGTGATTTCTAATCGACACATCATTATTTTAGAATTGCTGAGTAGCTAGTTGAAATAGTCAAGTGCCTACATAAGCATAAGTGTTTTCTCTTGCTTAGCATGATTATAACAACGATATCAAATAAATTCATTTGCGTTTCTGCTTGATTTGCATCTAAATATAGTATTGAACGACGAATTACACACGTTTGCAGAGAAAAAGTTTCACTATTCGGGACAATTTGTTCGAAGTCTTTGAAGAAAGTTGAAAAGGAAGTTTTCGCTTCAGGAAAATCTTTGTTGGACGAGAAGCGAACATTCTGTAAATGTCCATAAGGCGTGCTTTTGAAACATCATCGGTTTCACACTGTTTGTTGTTTTGTGCGATCAAAAGAACTGTTTTTTGTGCTCTGTGGCAGTGAATATTTGAATTGATGCACAGGTCATTAACGCCGTTAATTTCGGTTTATGAGAGCTGTGAAAAAGTATTCTTTTGTTTTCCAAAGAGATTAGTGTTATTTGACAATGCGTTGTCTAAATTCAGATTAGGGCAACTTATTAGTGACAGCCGATTGTTCACTTTGAGCCGCATTAACTTCCCATTTAAATTCAATCACTCCACAACTTCTGTTTATGCTTAATTGAGGGAATCTACAGATGACTTAAAAGAGGCAATAAAAAACGACATCGCTGTCGCCCAATCAAATTTGTCGTCATTTAAAATCGAAGACTTCGAACATATGGATTATTTCAACGTTGATGGTGTTGTGACTTCGTGAGTCGGAAATCGCCGCTTACAACAAGGAAACCTCACCTATTGTGCGCTCTGTCGTTGATGCTCTGTTCATGGTCGTGATTGTATTACCTATATATATGCAATATATTTGACCTGTATTATGCTGTTACGTTTATAAGTTATGCGATGTTTATACCATATACGAGCTTACCTGTTTCGCTGCGCCGTAGAATTTCCGCTCTGCGTTGTAGCGTACACGTCTGTGCTATGTCTCTTATTGTGCAAGCGTCATTTCTCACAAAAGCTGACAGGACAAGCGTGATATCGTTGTTGCTCTCTTAAAACGTGATCATAGTGGAGCGGGATATGATTGTTTCATTCTCCGTACAAGGAAGAAAGGAGGGGGGGGGGGTTGGGGGTTCTCAGCATCCTATCTCACGCTGTACCATTTACTTTGCTATATCGTAGGCAATAATTACGATGAGTACGAGATAAGCACTTACTTCCACTTCATTTCCTGTTAGATGATTAGTCCGAACCGTCAATTTCTCAACAGTTTCGCTACATAATTCCTCCGAAGTGGGAACTTTACTTTTTCGAAGTGAATTCATTTCTTGGTTTTCTGCCTGCGGCATTTGAAAGCCAAACAGTGCAGAACGTTTCGGTACAGAGACGTACTGATTTGAGACAGATTTGAAATACTACAGCTGTTGAATGTGAGATGAGCGCTGCAAGTAGCACTTTTTAGTTGACAGTGGATTTTTTTTATGACCTAGATAGCGGAACTGACAAGGACAGCATGACACTCACATAGCATGGCCATTTCAGTTTTGAGAGGGTCGTTCGTGCAGTTGAGAAGGATTACGTGCAGGATCTTTTCTGCATTGTGTCAGGAATTACGTTATGCAGAGCTATGCTTATTTAGAAAATGGACTATTCTTTTGAAAATATTCGAGCAATTTGACTTATTACCTTTGCCGAGTTTTGCAATGTGGTTTTATGCAGATCAGCGTTCTGTAAATATCAGCTGACAGGTTGACGCCGTTCTTGAATGAAATAATTTTCATTGCAGCCTAGGTTGCGATCGCGGTACCCTTTTCTGACTTATTATGAGATTTATGCTTAGAAGTTCTGCAAGAAATTTTCATGCTGATAATAGTAGGTTCGTTTACATTCTTATTTAAAACCCTCTTTGGGATATTGTTGAGGTTGTGGCGTGTAACACAGTTGAATTCGGTTGTACTTCACGTTTCGTTCATTTGTTTAAATTTTTAATGCAACTTAGGAGGGATTTTATCCAACCATTCGTTACTTCGTTGTTTTCATTACCAGAATCAGTGGTTGCGATCGTTTCTTTAAGAAGGGATTGATTATCCATGTTTGAACACATGCTTAGGACGTTCTTTTCTTATTCCCAGAAAGCATATTATCAGAGGTGAAGCTTTCGTCAAAATGCTCCACCGCATAGTTTATTCCCGTCGAATGCTCCGATTTAGCGCCACAAAACTAGGTACGTGTTTTGAAGGTGGAAACGGTTGGTCTAAGTGTTCGAAAAGCCATGAGGGTTTTTCCATGCTTTTTATGTGAAGCCGAATTGAGCAACCCCATCCCACCTCCCTCTTCAGCTACCATTCTAACATTCCTTTAAATTTAAGAATACCGCCATGCATTCCCTATTTTCAGTTTCCTTTTCTCACATATAAATGGGAGGGAGGGGAGGGGAGGAGGAGATGAAGACAGAACTGATCTGATTAGCGACCATCTACTTTGGCCGGGGTTGTCGTTAGAAGCTTTAAAAGCTGCCCTCAGATTACGATACTATCCACGGAGTCATAAATATTGCACCTCCCGTTTCCCGCCAATCGTCTGAGCTTTTTAGTTGGTTTCGGGATCAGAAAATATCATTTTCATCGATAATCTGAGTCGCCTTCATTTTCGTCACTTTCTGCTGTTTCTGTCTTTTCTTTTCTTGATTTCTCACAGATATCTTCACGTACTGTATCATGTCGTTTTACTGAACATTTTCTTCTTCGATTTTTTGTAACTGTTCTTTGTTCTTTCAATTTCAGTGTTATTACCACTCTTTGTTTAACTGTTATTGAAGTTATCCCAGACTGCAGCTAACCGCATAATGTCTTTGTTTGCTTTCTATTATTATTTACTTTATATGCCGCATTTGTAAGATGCACTTCCGCTTTTATCCATGAACGTTTGGAGTGTTGTGACTGTTGTGGTACGTAGGTATAAAAAATTAGGGGCGCCTTCAGGAGTTGACTCCGATGAGCCGATCTTTCATGTGTTTCAAAATTTGCCGATTGTCATATCGTCCTTGGGTGCAAAAGAATGTTTATGGACAGCATCGAAGCGTTGTTCAGCTTCTCGGATAACCGCAACTGTTGAAACGGCGTCACGAATTTCACGAATATTGTGCTGTGCCGAAGGTGGTGCTAACGGACCACCACTACAGCAATACGCCTAAAACCAACATTGAAATACTCGAAGTGAATCAATGGATAACAACTTCATTCTTTAATCGCGATATTCATTGTGACTTCAGTAACGTTTCTTACGATTGTTCCGTCTTCCTTGAGATCTTCCGACCATCATTTACAGGCGATGCAATTCATAGCGGTCTTAAAATTTTAGGGCATAACATTTTTTTTCGGAGCAAATATTTCTGCAATTCCATTTTTTCCATGTTAGGTCGCTCTTTTGCGACTGCAACATCTAGTTGTGCGGTCACTGTTACGCTCTTTCATCCGCTTCCGGAGCAATGTAAAAATGTGAAGCTACTTTTATGCATAATGACTGAATGAAGTCATTCCCGCACTTCTTTTATCGAAAACCAGAACCAAGAAAAATGAGCTCCAGCATTGCGGAAACTTCAAGTGAGAAGGTTATGATTTCCACCAAGTGTAGAAGGAAATATAAACGAGATACGGTTGGAATTTTTGCTATATTTTTATCTACGGACGCATGTATTGCGTTATTGAAAACGCTGTTATAATATTTCTTGCGGTGCTTTCTAGTCACTTACGTTTACAGTGGCTGTTGTATTGAAATCCCGGCAGCAGTTTCAGAAAAGAGTGTCTTCGAGAATCGATTTCCTTGCTCTGAAAGGAGTTAGATTCAGGTAGTTGGCCATCCTGCTCTTTTTCTGAAGCTAGTGTTAGCAGGAGTCAACTTTTTTTGGTGCCATAGTTCGAATTTTGGGATTCTTAGGCGCTGGAGTTGTTCAGCAATCATACCAATCGTTTACGCAGCAGCAGTTTTTTGGGATGGGCTCGTTCTAGTACTAAACGCCTGGAAGTTTTCTTAGCTGTTCTTTAAAACGTTATGGAAACAATTTGCGACAACAGCATGGCTTGTGGTTTAGAGAAAAGGTGTTTCACATATATCCGTCGTATCCACTTCCTAAAGTTTCCCGAACCTTCGCTCGTGTCTGCCCGACAGTGAAATTAATTTAATGCCAGAGAGTGCCTAAGGTTAATCCTCATTCTTTCAACAGTATCGTTCACTGGCAAGCATATTTGTCTTTCGGACGATACTGCTAAAGCTTTTTTGTTGTGAAACTTTTGTTGCATACAAGCAGTACTATTTCCGCGGAGCAGAGTACCATTTACGGTTTGATAGAGTTTTTTGGGCAGCTTGCTAACGCTCGCTTTATGAAACGCGCAATAGCAAAGTTTGTTTAGACTGCATCATTCGATGAATTTTCCGCATTTCTCTCTGCCATTTTACATATTTTCCCACACGAATTCTAATACGCATTCACAAGTGCCAATTCATTATGAGGCATTCGTTGTCTGCGATTCGATCGTCGATCCTATGCTTTCACCTGGCCACCCAAAAAGGTCGTGCCAAAGTTTTTAAGCAAGATGCATCGTTATGAAAAGCAAGAGTTAGCAAGTGCCGACTGGCGTGCTGGTAGGTGGCGCATTAGACAGGATTATGCATTACGTGCCGGTTTTGTGGTATTCTGGATCATTTAACATTTAATCACTGGGATGTTACCGTTCACTGGTGTTTAATAAATATGAAGGGTATAGATATAAGGTGAGTCATAAAATAAATCACAAATATGAAGACACAAGATGTGTACCATTTAAGGTGCTAAAGTCGCATCGACCGCCAACAGCAAAACTGTGCGACACACTGTTGCACAAATTCAAACTCGTGAATTTGCTCAGCGACGCTTGCGTCAGTTGATGTATCCATCAATGGCATCTTTCTCGCGGCACTTAGGCAGGCAATTTTTGCTATGGACAAAACAGTGGGTGACAGATTTCCTTTTTTTTGCTACGGAGGCTAAGGTATTGTAACATGAGGCAATTTAGAGTACTGTATATGAAATTTGTGCTGAAAATATTTGTTGAGAATTGGCATTTCTCAAGTTTCACAAAAAACGGCATTCAAAAAGTCCAGCATTTGCATGGGAAAGCTTGGACTGCAGCGTATTGATAGAAATTGGGCATTTTGCGGCAAATGTTTATGAAGAATGTGATTTATTGACTATTTCTCTGGAAAAGTTCTGAACTTAACCTTCATGGACTCAGTACCGGATTTTTATCGTTCTGTCAGTTTGCAAACAACCCAGCTTCTTTGTTCTCGAACGAATTCACGCACCTTTTGCAATATGATACACCATTATGAAGATACAAAGCATCACAGATATTGCAGCCGGTTTAACTAATGGAGCGAGTGGTCTGACTTGCCTAGTAATGACTATTGCCAACGACGGGGTTTGCAATGGGACCTTTATGTGACCAGTTAGTAGCAGCGTAAATAATAGATTACACGTGTGCCAAAATAAAAATTCTACGTTGCTTAAATGTGGAAGGTAAAAATTTTAATTTTTCAACAGAGAGGGTAATACATAACTTATCTAATTGTTATAAATGTATCACATAGATAATGCAAATCAAAACATCAGCTTTGAAATATACCCTATTAAGTTCAGTCATCATGAGATCAGAGGCACATAAATTTGCGGTCGAAAGACAACTTCTTATATGGCTTGAATGAGCGCTATTGAATGGGCATTTAGCCAACGACAATTTCGACTTAGAAATTTTTGACGCATAGAATCTGCAGTAAGATTGTTTCAATAATCACTGCAAGAATAAATTTTTGCGAAGTTAATGCTCATTCGCCTGCCATTTCGGTATCCTTGCGTCGTTTTCGTTCACATTGCGATTCCTTTCTATCTTGGCTGTTTTCAAGGTGACATCCCGTAAGACAAAAGTTTAACTAGCCGCAAATAGTATACCTCCAAATTTTTTTTCTTAGCAAGACCGCTCAACGTGGGAACCGAGAAAGTGTTCACCAGAGCAATCTTTAATAAATGAAATAAAAGGGGGACACTACAGTCAACGAATATAAACATGTTATTTTCACTCCTAAATGCGTGAGACTTTAATAGCTTGTCATAGGTATTTAGGTGGCCTCGAAAAGGTCAACATTTAGGTTGCCAACAAAAAATTTCGTGCCATGAATTTCCGAAAAATTGTTTTTGTCTCTGAATTTTCTTTGCGTAATGTGCAATGAAAGTGCTTAATCACATGATTACAACACAGCAAAACATTTAAATGGACGGAAATTTCAGGGGTTTTGAGTCATGTGCCTGCTATCTTCTGCGCATCAAGTTTTCGAACAACACAATCGTTTTAATCACTTTGTTAAACTCTTTCATTTGATAGCACGTCGGCCAATACAATGGGCTTCCCCGTTATGCTAATCCTCGATTGATTGGGACAGCCCCAAAATTTCAATATTTCCGCTAAAATGTTCATATACTTTTGTTAACAGCTATAATGGAAATTGCCACCAACGAGCTGTAAATTTCAAAGTTTTGCTACCTGTAATATTTACTTCACTCGCATAAACGAAGCAGTCAATCTTCACTGTAATTAAACAATTTTTCTGCATAACATAACATTTCGATTCATATGAAGTAATCCACATTGTATAGAAAAGAAACGAAGGCAGTAATAATAGAAGCGAACTGTTATGAGCTATGAAGCTCAAGCGAGTCTCAATATTTTATCTGGAAATTTTTCTGGAAAGGAGTCTCTTGTATTTTCTGCGAAACCAGCAAATGAAATTAATGAAGGTATGGTAACTGAGAGATACCACATCACTTATTATATTTGTTAACGAAAGGAAACCTCTGCATTTGAGAGTTTTAGAAAGTTTCTATTAGAGCGGAACGTTTACTGAATATATAGCAAATACTAGTCAGGTACAGTAATTGGTATGAGGTAGTGCACGTGAAAAGCAAACAGTTAGACCTTGCGAAGTAGAATCCGTTGTAGCATTTCGGAGTTTTCACAGTCCTGTCGTAAGCGAGATCGTTATTGGAATTGCATCAACGAGGTATTACAGCAAGAAAGAACGAGCAGTCTAGTGTAGCATTCGCGTCGACGGCATAGGTGAATGGAAAACGTCGCTTATGAAGGAATCTGATCAGATGTCGACGTTCTCAGCCAGCCCATCGGATGTGGAATATCAGCTTCATTGCACCGCAGAAACACGCTCTCTAACTGTCGCTCCTCCGCTTTGCTCTCATCGTACGATTCGACCAGCTTTTAGATTTATCTCTTTCAGTAGATCACTGTTTCCTTCCAATTATACCTCTGCAAAGAACGGTGATGGGCGAGGAGTAAAAATAATGCATTCAAAACACAACACGACATTTGACAGTAAAATGGTTGATGATGACATAAGTCGAAATATCCGCTAGTGTTGAGAGCGCAATTTTGTTGTATCGTGTAGGCGTAAAATCTTTACCTCCGGGGTGGAGAGGGGGAGTAGGGGGGTAGTAAAAAGAGTTAGGAGGCTATAATTTAATAGACATTTTTATGGCTTTCTCACCGAATATTTTTTTGATTTTAACCCATTCATTTCGTAAAAATGGTTTCTGTTACGCTTCGTAAGGTGACAGCACGTTAATTTTCAAAGCGTAGTCGAGATTTGTTTATTATGGAAGTTCTCGTGGGAAGTTTGAAAAAAAAAATTTACTTCTTGGTTTTTTCTTCCAGTGACAACAAGGGAATCAGCGCGGTGGTCGATTGATTGAATGATGGTTGAAAGGGTACGTTGTTTTCTTCTTCCCTTCTCATAACGCGCCATCAACTGCCCACTTGCCAACACACTTGTATCACGTTAAACTGTTAACTGTTGCATGGGCAAACTGATAACGTCACTATTCATGCCGACATCAGTAAGTTCAACTTTCCACCTTTTCACCAATAAAACTCCATCGTGTTCTTTAGAAATTGCTTCATGATGAAAATTTCGCTGTATAAGGTATTCCATAAATAATTTACAACGTTTCGTTTAATTCGCGTAATGACGTTTTTAAACCGACTTATTTATAAGAGTTCGACAAGTTTTGTTTTTAGCGTTTTGCACGTAACTACACACACAGAAAACAATTTTCTTTGATGTCCACTGCGAACTTAACGATTTGCAAAAAATGAGTAGAGTGCTTCCTTAGAAGCTGATAGCAGTTCGGCACCCAGGAGAGCGAGTCACTTACGAAATTTGAGCGAAAATTTCGTGCCGAGCTTTTATGCCTAAAGAAATGGGGAAGGATTTTCCTTATAGATTAAAGGTGGATGCCTCGTATCAGAATGCAACGAAACACCGGTCGAATTTCTTTTTTCATCGTTTACAACGTGTGCTGTGCGTCTCTCATATTGCCAAAGAAATCGTTTGTGGGGCGGTGAGGAAACATACGAAAAAATCATTGTGAACATGTGCATCGCATTTGAACGACTATTTCATGATCTGCCACCTTTCGATTTCATTGCATTATTTCTATTCTCTTTTTCATTAAAAAGTATGATCTGTTATGATTATAATTAATTGCGGAATTTATGTTTGCGGCTAGATGAAATAGGTTGTTTCATTTGTAATACGTTGAAGATATCGACTCTTCGGCCGACTATTGCCAAGCTTAAGTGAAACCATCAATTATATTTTAGATCGTTAGCATTAGATGATGTGTAATCGCTACTGCGCATTTATTACAGCTCTAGTTTTGCAAGAAATTACAGAATTTGCTAGAGGGTAATGCTTTCTTGGGTGACACATAGAGGAACATACCAAGCACAGATGTGTTGACACTGAGTTCGTTTGCTAGATTCATTATGAGGGAGTTTGCAAGGAGCAAACCGATAAGCATTGCACTTCTTCGAGAAGTGCGTCTCACCAAATGTTCTGCACACAAATTATGCCCTTTTCACACATACATACCTGTATTGTTTTTCCGTCCTTTTTTATCATTGGTCCTTTTGAATACTTTGGCGATCAAGGAACTGAGCAAGTACAATAACAATGCAGTTTAGGGAGCATTTAGACGGAACATATTGTGGAAAAAAAACGCAAAACCACTTGTTGTTGCAAATCTCGAAATTAAAAAAATATCCTCTTTAATTTGTAGCCAAATTTTCAGTGCCACTAGAACTTTACCAAGTAATTTTAGAGAGGCCAAGGGTTGAGATTCTAGTTCTACACGCGTAAACATATATGCATTAGCGACACACATGTTTGCCATAGTAATCACTCTGGCGACATTTTTCCGAAAGCTTACTTCAATATATGCCCCTTCTCACTATGTTCGTTTGTTCACTTTTATTAGCCACTACTTTTTCTTGGCTACTTTACTGCAAAAAATGGTCCAATGAATTGCTCCTGTATTATTCATTTTTAGCTTCTCATACTGGTTATTATCCTTGCACTGGTAACGGTTTTTTATTGAAAACTGTTGTATTCGATTTCTCTATATGATTTCATCACTTATTGTTGCTGTTCGTATTGAAGAAGTATTGATTACACTTTTGAGCCTTAGAACGCAGTGCATTCACTTTCTTGGTAAATCGCTTCAGAAGTTTTTGCACCTTCAATATAACCCATATCATTGAGTCATATCAGCAGTTGCTAGCTTTTTGGATTGTCGAAACTAAAAGAATGAAACGTTGGCAAAATTTCTTTGCATTGAAATACTCTCATCTAAGGCGATCAATTTCCTCTCTTAAATTGTGGTTTTTTTGAGTTCACTGAAATGAAGCTAAATTAATTATTCACCTTTGAGTTTTGTCAACTTTATACTTTGCCTCTCAAGTTCTATCCAAATGATCAGAAACAATTTTTTCAAGTTTGTAGAACTCAAAGTTTCTTTATCGTTAATCCTATACTTTCATTTCTTCACGAAACGACACCTCTTTTATACTGCTAATTTGTGTTTTTGTTCGGCAAATTATTTCACTTTTTCAATTTCCGACTGTTTTTTCAACATTGTAGTACTCGAAGTACGTGGTTAATAACGTCAACACTGTATGAAAGAAATGAAACAAACCCGAATAAAGCCACATCTCACACGTCTGCCTCTTAATATCTGATAGACGTTCTCTGAGTGTTCACCTTTTCGGAGGGCGTAAAGCCGAACGGGATGGAAGAAGAATCGATACACTAAATCGAGATATACGAAGCTTCCACGCGCACTTTATCCCATTGTTACGACGCATCGACGAAGTCTTTCCCGCACCCATCCATTCTGTCCTCATAGGAAGTTTCGAAGTGACTGGCAACTTGAAAGCGTTCTATTCCTATTCTGTTTCCGTTTTTTAAATTACTATACTTCTCGCGTGTCAATTTTTCCACTCATTTTTCAGATCGTTAGTCCTACGTAGTGTTAGATGGATAGAAGAAACAAGAGCGTGACAATTTAAAGAAAAAAGAAAAGAAAGAGAGAAAGAAAGAAGGAAACTAGCGTGCAATTTGATAATGAGAGTGTAGTTTGACATAAACACTAGCACAAGCTCCATATTAGTGGCGTCTGGGAGTCCATAGAATTTCCTGCTTTTTCCTGCTATTTCCTTTTTCCCTTCATCTGGTCGAAAATCTACTAGAGAGCGTTATTTCGCCCATAATGAAAGTGTAAATCGCATAGGTTGTATATGCAACGCGGGGAACCGACGCCAAAAGAAAGATCAGAGGTATCAAAATGCAATCAAAAAACTTCACCATTCTATAATTCAGCGCCAACTTTTCCAAAAGTAAATAAATTTGAAGGAATTGTTTCGCAAGCTGAACATTTTTTTTGCTTAGATATCGTCAGCAAATTAGCCATTGCTGAGATTTATTCACTGTGAAAGTCACGATAAATGACTTTGTTAAGAATTGCGGAGCAAAAAATGCCACGCCACCTTAATTACTTCAGAACGCAATTGGCATCGCCTCGTTCAGGAAACCATCTCAAGGTCGGTCACCTCTCCCTTCTCTAAATTCCTTGATTCACTGCCTCTTGAACACCAAGTTCCCGCAATTAAACTTCAGCTCTTTCTGGGCTTAAAGGTTTAGTTGGCCAAAGAAAAATTTTCTTCTTCATCCGAAATGCTGCTTCTGTTGTCTGACAGATCGCGCTTTTCTATAGTTGGGTGGCAACATGCTATAAAAACTGGAATGTAGACCCAAGAAAAGGAGGCCGCACGGTTTATCTTTGGGTGGAGAAGGGCGAGAAGTAGACGTGTATTCAACTTGATGCGCTCGTAGTAATGTTAAGAAGTGCGATGTTCTTGGTAATCATATATGAAGATAATTGTTTGGCTCCTCTAAAAGCCAAAGCTTCCGCTTCCGCTTTTCTCTGTTTAATTGAGCCTCATTATTAGACTAATAACGATGCGTCCAATCCCTTCGATATATAGTATCCACAGGTTTTCTTCACAAGCATAATTTAAGTGTCTAATCTTACTTGTGTGCTTCATCCGATAAATGTAGCGTTTCAGGAGTCTTAACAGTTAGTGGTAGGGCAGAGTTTTTCTGTGAAAGGTAATTGCTTCTAAAGTGATATTTAATCTTCACTTGAAGCTGTCAGTTTTTGAAATTATCAACAGTATGAATAAATGCGCAAGTTTGAGCATAAATGTTTGCAAAATATGAGCTTTGCTACATCAGTTCCCATTCTTTCCAATTTTATTGAGTGAATGAAACTGATGTGACTGAGGAGTTTCGAAATTTGTGCAGGGAGATGGTTGTGAATTCTGTTGAATCAAATGCTTTCTTGAAGATAGGACAAGCCGTGGAAGCGATTCGCAGAAGTGCATTGAGCAGATTTGGTGGAATGAGCGTTTATGCTCGTAAGAAGCTTGTTATCGTGGGCGACGGTGCATGCGGGAAGACATCGCTTCTGATTCGCTTCTGTCGTGATGAATTCAACGACGGATACGTACCTACAGTTTTCGAGACGTATGTCGCCGATATGACTGTTCACAATAAGACGGTATATTTCAACCCTTTTTGTCTACTCCAGTATGATTGTTTATATTTGTTGATGAATGTTGCCGACATCCGCGAACTTTTTACTAGCTAGGCGAGCAATTCTTACTTTATAAGGGAGTTTACTTTTGATGCGATTAGAGGTGATCGTTTATTTGCAAAAGATATCATTTCAGAAACAAAACCATCGCAAACAACGAAAATGAGTACATACCCACCCTTTTCAAATTTATTTTCATTCACTTTTTTGTGAATCGCATCTTCTCAAGTGCTTAAGTTTGCGCTTTGAATCACCTAATCCCAAGCAGTGCTCGCAACTTTTTGACAACAAGTATTGCTCACAGGTCCTTTTCCAATTCCATAATTCCTTCACCTCAGCTTTTCAGGAAAGGAAAAGAGCGGAAGAGAGAGGCGTATTATTCTTGTAATTCAGACTCTTGGTATGTATCTGCGCAAAGATATTATTCATATCCAAATGTTTCACTTGGACATGAATAATAAGAAAGAAGATGCAGCCCTTATAAAACGTTTTTTTACATCCAATCTGCAATTGAAATGAGCGAATTGCTAGAGGGATAAGTGTTCTATTAATGGGGCATATGGGGAGTTTTACATTCGAGATGTATGCTACGACAGGATCGTTCATCAACAGAACAACGCGTTTGGGGAACGCAACGATGAGCACTTACAAGGCTCGAAACTTGCAGCGTAGGATACTCGTGGTCTTATTGGCTGTACATCAAAGTACCATACAAATACCAGCATATTCGAGCAGATCTGAGTTCTAAGGGACAATGAGTATTTATGACGCTCATTGTTCGACCAAATGAACTCTGAAACTTGTTGCACAATGCGTGAATGTTTGAGGTAGATGAAGCCCTGTGTTCTTTTTTAATACAATGTACCTTTCATTACATCCTTCGTTTACCGCTGTTTTCGATTACCTATAATCTCTTCTGCTATAATTTTAAACCGTATCGTTCCCATATAAAACTGAGAAGTATATAGATTCTAAAGTATTAGTACTCTTATGAGGGCAAAGAGTTCGCTGTCAAAAACGCAATTTGAAGGTGTTATCGACCTTCGAGGGTCTGTAATGTTTTGTTGCTGCTGGCTTATCATTGCAGCCATCGTGTTCCGCCAAAAATAGCAGATATTTAAAGCGATGTCCGACATGGGCTATCGATTTCCTCTCTGGAAGTGGCTCACTTTTATGAGCTTTATTACTATGCCTGGGCAATGAATTTAGCATTGATACGCGAAAATCCGACTCGTTTCCTCATAAAGTACTCCTCAGCTCATTCACGTTTTCAGATTGATACCATAAATTTGTTTCCTTCTGAAATAGCAAGAAAGAATTTCTGTAGAATCGATGCAGATATTTAAATGTTAAAAGTTTCACTCCTAAATCCACTAAATTTCGATTCTCTCCATTTACTTCTGCATTCGAACCGCTTTTGGCGGAATGTTGGATTTTCGGCATTGCTGACAGTATTTTGGCGATATTGCCAGTGGGTACTCACTTCTTTTAAACAACTGTGTGATTTCGCAACCGCTCGCTTAAACTTATCTAATAGCTCTAGCGCGATTCCGCTTAGGGTAAAAACGATGAGTTGCATAAGCTGATTTGCGATGCAAGAAAAAGAGAACATATTTCTTGGTCATCTTACAACTTTTTTTCATATCTTTAAAAATGCACTTAGATGAATTAAGGAAACGAAAGTAGAGGGCATGGATTAATCTATAGGAAAATGTGGAGCACAATTTGCAAAAGGTCACTTTGAGGTTCAGACAATCCTCAATTGCACAATTCACTAAAACATCATGATTTATAAGTTTTCGCCTTAAAAGTAGATCATTTCTTAACAGAGTTTTGAATTTCCAGAAAGTTTTTCCACGTTCATAGGCTGCGTTTATGCGTGAATGAGAATGTACAAGCTAAATAATAGAAAAATACTTCAAAGTCTGTTCTTCGAAGTGGCTCATTATAAGCACAATTATCTAATCATTATATCAGAATCACCTTTGTAAAGCCCGTGTTTACCGACGATAACTCCACTAATACGCAGGAAATTTTTCTTGAAGTTTCAAAAACTATTTCAGAAGTACGTTTTTTTGGAATGCCCCTATTATGAACGCTAGGTTAAGGGGGAGAATATTCGCTCATAAATACTTTTTGCTATTTATTTGCATATGGTCATGTACCCCTATGCATATTCCACTCATGCGAGGAAAATTTCTTGAAAAGTTTAGAAAATTTTCGGGAAGTATTTTTACGAAAGTTGCTAGTTATGAAAGTCTTAATGAGGAATGACCCATGAGGATTGTTTCAATTATGAGGTGCACTTCGGCAAATTATTTGCAAATTGCATCTTTTTTTCTTTTATATTGTGTATTATAATTTTGCTTTACAGTTACATATTTTATGATTGTATTCTGTCCACAATAACATATTTTAAGTGTATTATATTTCATATAACATTACGAATCATCTCTCGCATATTCGTGTATACCGATGTGTACTCTGTCGATGTGTGGAATTTTTTCTCGAAACGTTGAAATTTTATAAGGAGATTACCTCTCATTTCTCTGTTCCTCGAAATGCTGGCTCGCTACAACTAAAATTCAGCAACAGTTTCGATTTGTAATTGTGCGTGAATGTGTAGAAAATTTTTCTGTTTTCAGCAACACACCGAAAATGATGAAAACGTATTAACCTTTTTGGTATCATGTTAAAGGTGCAATTATCGTTGTGGGACACAGCCGGTCAGGAAGATTACGATAGATTACGTCCACTGAGTTATCCAGAGACAGACGTATTCTTGCTTTGCTTTGCGATCGACTGTCCTGATTCACTCGAAAATATTAACGACAAATGGCTACCAGAGGTGAACTTAATTGAACGTAATTATTAATCTAATCAGTTTTCCTTTTTCAAATTTCACTTGCGCTTAATTGGTTTTTTAATTTTTTCGATATAAGAGATTACTCATCAATGTAGGCATCAGTCATTGTCGGAATGAATATTGATCTTGTGCAGATAGGGCTTCTTTTCCATTTGAATACGGTATGATCAAAACAGCACTGTTAAGCTTTATTGGTGAGTCTCATTTTCAAAATTTAATAACAGCAAAACTAACTTTGCGAAGAGCATTTAATTTCTCATTATCGAAAGAAAGATTGATAGTCTAATATTGAATAACCTGATATTTATCTAAGGAGAAAGTTATCTGAGCAAGTATTGAGATCTCAACAAGATGGTGTTGCAAGCTTTTCGTGATCGATCAGCCAATTTTGCGAAGGATGCAAAGATTTCTGAAAACATCTGTTTGAGCTTTGATTATGCACGAATGCATAAAATTCATTTAAACGTGAATTTAGTGTTGAGAAGAGAATTTATCATATATTGTAAACCGCAGTTGCCAAGTTTTATAGCTGGAAATGTCGTTTTTTTCGTTATGAGTAGAGAATGCTAGAAGGGAAATACATATAGGGAATGGTTTTTTAATATGATAATCTCTGAAAGCACGGGCTTGTTATATTACGTCTCTCAGACTCTGATTCCCTCCAACCATCGACACACCTATATTAATTTATATTCTTGTTTTCATGGCACCGTTGTACTGCAATATACTATAATTTATCATGCTCTAAACAACACTACATTTTTTCCGAATAATTGCATGAATAAAAGCTGATGTCAAAATGATGGCGTTAGTTAAGACAGAGTACTGTAAAAGTGAACTGTCGGTGGTATTTGACTGTCAACGGTATTTAATATTTGGCATTTAACCGTCGAAAGTGGCGATAAGACTGAACAAGGAATGCTTGATAACCAAAGGTAAATGTGAAAAAGTGATTGAGGCTCTTTTGTGGCGCTGAGGGTCACTCAGCAACGCATAGGTAAACGTAGTCAGACCGTTTCCTTCTGTCCCATTGAGGTGAGGACGAGAGGATGGTCACGTTTTCCTTGATACCCGATTAAGACTGTTTATGCTGTAATCCTGAACAGAAAATTCCGAGTGAATAAATTCGAATCATATCCTGACTATACGATTAAGAATATAAGAAAAAGGATATTGGGCAGCCAAATAAAGGGAAGTATTTTCGCCACCACCCCGTCAGTTTTTACCGTTCGCATACCATTTGAGATTATCAGGTTGCAGTCTTGTTGCAGTGCAATCTTATAACGACCCCCGATCCCACTACTAGAAGCAGAATTTCGAGGAGCTTACTAATTGATTTCCAGGATGCTAGAAGATAGATTAAAAACCCGTTGATGCACTTCTCGATCGCCAAAAAGTGGAAAAGAGCGCCGGGATTGGTAGATCGATATGCGTTTTTACGATTTGGGGCACTATTGCGCACTAATAAGTTTTTCATTACTGGGCTCTTATCAATATACTCCAAAAGCTTTATTATCAGAGCTTTTGAGATGTGTGCGTTGAAACTTCAAAGCAGGTAGATAGATACACAGAACTGTAAAGAATTTTAGGAAGTCATGGATTCTCTCCGGTGAAGTGAAAACAGAGGGAAATTTTGGAGTTTCTTCCAATGAGATAATTTTTTGAGGAGGTGCTGCTGAGCGATTGAAGCGGGAAGTTACGATACGCTGGTCAAATGTTTCTGAAACATTCGGCTAATATTGTTGGCTATAGCTAAATAAAAGTGTGCTCTAATAAAACCCCAGCAGTCAGGTTTTTTGAGACAATCAATTAATTTCGACTCACTCCAGACGCTTTTGCTTATCAAGGCAGTGCTATTAAAAGATGTCATGAAAGTGGAAAATTTTGAAATGCGTCAGCAACGTTCCAAAACTTTTTTGGTTGAGTTAGGTCTCATTAGCTTTCGAGACGACTGCTTTTAGGTGTTCTTGATGGAGGGTGGCTTGTAATAGCAAGCCTTAGTTTAATTTCACTGCCTTATGTGCTTATCAATTTCCACCTATGCCAATATAATCCTCCAGGTTAAAAAAAATTGACCGCCGTTAAGGTGGTGCTCATAAACACGTCATATTACGAAAATTGCTCCCCGGTGTGTTCCTTTTGCGCGGGCTGCAAGATGAGTTTTTATTTTCTTTTTTTACGAAATCGAGCTCCATCGCCTAGAACTTGTTCTCAAAACAAAACACGAAATAATAAATCATTCATGCTGGCAAATTAAAGGTTGCTCCAAAGAAATCATTTACTTTTCATAAACTTACTTTTTGTATTCGTTTAGCAAATTTATTTAGTGCTTAGCAGGTGACTAGCGTACCCTACAAACCGTTGTAAATATCTGTTGCGTTTATACGCTGTGCTCGATGTGCCTACAGTTCACATTCCACACAGTCAAACAGTAGCTAACTTGTTAATTTCTCATGAATTTTTGCCCTTTGATCAAGACCTCCAAGGCCGAGCGCATTCTCCAGTGCAGCTTAGGCCCCCTTGCCAGAGTAAATATCTTACTATAACAAATATCTCTTGTGGTTTAGCTACATTATTCAACGGTTTCGAGTCCTGTAACAAACTACTTTACACCATGCCCCCTCCTTGGAGTCATGCTACGCTACGTTTCAGAGTTTAACGGGCGTAAAAGGCGTCATTGCATATATGTATACCATTATATATAAACGGCGCCCAACCGTACCGCATGATGCGCAATACAGTTATGAAAGGAAAATTTGCATAACAAGTTCGGCTAGTGCACATTGCTAATGCATAGGCAGCTAGTACATTTGAAGGGAAGAGATCATGTTAGCGCTGAAGTAGAGTTGAGACTTGCTCCTTGAAGTTATTTTATATGCTCTCTTCTTGTTTCATCTTCTGTATGGTCGTTTCTACCCATTACTTGGAATACTCACCTTGACGAAACCTGATATGCTTTTCGATCAGAAAATTGGTACCTTCCTTGCAATCATGATCGTATTATTGAAGATAAGGCATTATTGTCCCTCTGTACCAATTGTTTTGGCCGGTTTGAAAAAGGACACGAGAACAGATTGGGAGAATTCGGGACGGCTGGAGCAGGCAAAGCAGAAATTCGTTACGCTAGAGCAGGGTTCGTGCCTAGCGCAAATGGTTCATGCCGAAGGATACTGCGAATGTTCAGCGAGGACATGCGAGGTTGATTTTTAATAATTTAGCAAATGAGTCAGGTGTTCCCTTGAAGAAAGGTATAGAGACCATATAATGTCTGTACAAGATGAAGACGAATTCCATGAGAAATTCAAAACATGCTGTTAATCACACTACGTTGTGTGATGCAGCCAAAAATTTTTCTTTGTAGAGTGAAGACATTAAAGGAGTTTTCGAAGGGGTCCTCTAAGACAGACGCAAGCTGAGTTGGTGGTCGTTCCACCATTGCGCCTAAGTAGACCTGTTTAGTCGACTTCTATACCGCTGATTTGCAATTGCTTGGTTCGCTAAATATCTTCCGTCCGTTTTCATAAAACTACCACAACTGACTTCAGATAGTGCCCACTAACATCATAGCACATTCCTTGAAACAGGGTATCTTTGGAAAAATTAATAAAGGCAGTAATTCACCTCATTCTTTGCACTAACATTGTATCGAAATGCTTCATTAAGTTTTTAGATGCAGATATTCCTTGGATTCTCCAAATTAAAAAAATATCCCTCGACCAGCAAATTTCCATCGCGCAACAAAACTGGTTTTAAAAATCTCAAAAACTCGTTTTCAGGGTGTTCGTGAAGTTTTCGAGAAATGCATTGCGGTTGCGTTGAAAAATTCATCAAAAATGCGAAGGAGAAAGCGATGTTATCTATTATAAAAGCAAGAAAACACTCGTCGGTTGTGTCACACTTCTATTTCATCGGTCATCTACAAACGTGCATTCAGCTAAGCATTTGAGTGCACTCAATTTCCTTGTTTATTTCTGGGTCCTATAACAGTGCCAAAAATGTTTTCAAGTAAACGCTATATTCAATTCAGAATTGTAATATCAATGTTTGTATCATTCGATCTTCTACTAGAATAAGTTGGTAAAGTTGAAATATGTGAACGTTAAGTTGTTGAATTGCTCAGGTTTTTGCGGCTATTCGACGCATCACAGTGCTTAGCGATAATTAGTGACATAGTAAAGACGATTATAGGTGATGCGTTTGTTTTCGTGGCGAAGTAATAAGCCATTGATGAGCTACGAGGAAAGTTCTAACGAAGGTACCTTAAGCACCTCAACAAGTCGTTCAATCCTACTCACATACATGTGGAAAATAAAAGAAAATCTATGCACATAGGAAATAGGAAATATAAAGAGAGTGCATATACCTATGCATCTCAGCGCATTCATACGATGTACTTTGCTGCTTAAATTCATTTAATTCGGCAACGATTTAGCAACTCGCTGTTCAGAATACCCTCTTAGATCACTTTTGATTGCTTACATGGGTTCTGGTTAGAGCATATACGTTTTCCGAAAATCTTTTAGGCGTTACCGTGTTTAGGGAATACTTTTGACGGATGCTTTCTTGTTTAAAGCAGTAATGCAAACGATCCATAGAGATATAGAAGGGGTTCTGGAAATGTAAAAGGGGATTCCACCACTTGCAATAAACCTCTATATTATGTGAAAACATTTTTTGCAACGTGAACTGTTATTCCACTTTTTGAATCTCAAAACTACGGTCCTCTTTTTTCAAGTCAATGATTTTTTTAAATGACCATCAGCTTCCTAACCATTTCTGCAATAACATTCTAGCAATTCCTTTATTGTATTTTCACTTGGAACCAACTCAACAGAAGCAAATAGCAAGCAACTTTTTACACAAATTTGTAGGTGGAATGCCTCTAATATTTTGAAAAATCTACAGAAGAAAAATTGAAGGTTCGGAGATTAGGTCGCAAGCTTGTAGTTTGAGGTGGGAAGGGACGGGCGAACGTAAAAAAAGAGGTCGAGGCTTGTTGTTTTGTTCTGCCTTCCCATTTTGAATATGCAAGTGACAAAATTCCTAATTTGCAGATCGTATTCTATGTACCTGTGAATGTTTGTGGTGCGATCTTGTTTATTCCTATGACGTATACGTTATTTCACTTTTAAATGCCTTTTTCCCACACCTGTAATTTATTGAATTCAAACCTTTGACATGCCTATTGCTCATCTCTTGCAGTCATTCGACTAAAACAACAGTGAAGCTTTATCTGTGACAATAATTTAATGTTCTAATAAAATTCATCATTGTGTGATGCATATTATGGAATCCATTTTTACGAATGCAATCGTCGAAGTACAAACAGGTTCGCAGCCGGAAAGCTCGTTTAATCAGCGAGTTGAGAATTTTGTCCTAGGATGCGATCCGAATCATTCGACCACAAAACCCGGCCGGTCCATTTTTGAAAATTCGGTCTATCAAATTTTACGTTAGGGAAACATTGTCTTGAAAAGTCGGCAAGCTGAGCTGGCTAGCTTTCACGGAATGCCGTTTTAACGATTATAATTTAGAAACTGCTCATTTAGAAACCAATAAATCTGTCCACAATTACCCTTTCCCGCTCCCCATTCCTAGTTTAGGGCTCGATGAAATGGATGCACCTGACTACTCTATGCTCTGTGCTTCCGGAAACGATCTTTGTCAGTTGTCAGCCCTTGGTGGTAGCAGATGATCGGAACCAAACGTAAGTCGTCAATTGAAAGCGAGCGCAATATGATGCATGAAACGGCATCGTTTTCAATGAAACGTTCGCTATTTGTCGGTGAAATAGCTCAGTTAACGGTGAAACGGATGCGCTACGCGTTGACCGTGTGGACGAATTCGCTGCTCTCAGATAGGTGCGTGTTATGAAATGCGGTTGAGGAAGTGGCAAGCAGAGCACGAACGACACATCTTTCGCCAAAACGTCTAACATTCGAAGGAATATTCACGTTATTAGAAGTTTTTTTAATGACGCTTGCTGGTTTACGACTTTAAAATCATTTGATTTCATCGTCGAGAATTTTAAAAAAATTTAATAAGTCCTCGAAAAGCTTGTGCTTACAAACTGAATAGCCTCGGTTGGTGTGGTCGATCTTGAAACCCGTTTGGCTTTCACGGAAGTTTTTGCCACCATCACTAGGACAGGGAGAAGAACTTATCAAGCGTTTCCCTGACAATGTGACATCATAGAAGAATTTTCGAGAAAGAAGTCAGTTGGAAGCACAATGGATAAAGCAAAAAAAACTTCTGAAAATTTTGTGAGCACTATATTTGTATTAAAAACAGCCAAAGAAATGATGGCGGAAAGCGCTGTTCGAGTTGACATGTAATTATGCAGTTGAGCGGAAAAGTCGCGAGCAAAACAAATGCAACAGTTGAGAGACGGTAAGTGACCCTTGGCGGTGCGATAAAAACGGTTAGTTCGATGGGGCTTCTCATTGGTGGACAAATATCCCTCCCCCTCATCCCCGTATCCTAGCCAGTAAACGGAAGGAGAAGGTATGTTTTAGATGGGTGCTATGCACCATTTAAAAATTAACTCAAATTACGACATACGTGAAGATACGGTAATCGACTGTTCAATGCTCAAATCGAAGTTGTGCTGCAACCCACACCGACATTAGTCGGTTTTCATGTTGGATGACATATGTTCAAAATTTTTCCAAGCATTATCTGGCTCGGAGATCATAATTTGAATAAGAACATCGGTTCTTATTCAAAACTTGTTTTTGTAAGCAAAAATGATTTAGAAGAAAGTTAGTGTTGGGAACTCATTTTAGCTACACTTCGCAAGTTGCCTTTCGCCCCACGAAAAAGCTTCCGAAACATTGAAAAATGATAATACCGAATATTCTTCGCTCTGGATTCAAAAAAATTGCCGTGTAGCGTCTAAAGAATGAAGCGCAGTCCCTCACAGCTTGTGGCAAAATTTTCAGTGGTATATGAGAAAATTTATATTTGAGGGAAAAATAAAAACAAAGCAGTGAAAGCAAATAAGATAAGCTGGTAGCATAGATTGTATGGTGCGATTCATATTGTACTCATTAGTTCAAAATATCATCAATCGCTGATAACATTTTTGGTTTTTGTGCTTATTGCCTACGTGCCGTTTTTCCTTTTAACTTGAGCGCACAAATTTGTTTCTGTCGCTTCTACAACATGATGTTTTATTCGAAACACATTATATGTGTTCTTTTAATGCACCTGGGAGGAATGAGTTGTACAACCGCTAAAAATGCGATTCAACTTCTAAATACAAATTTCCGCTTTGCGCAAATATTATTCAACGTACTCGTTGGGTTAATTTAATTTTATAACGTTGCAAACGCAGTGAAAATCAATGTCGAATAAAACTTTTTTCTGCAAACTTGGTGAACTCTTTTTTGAATTAAAAACACCAACGAAGGAACGTAATTAATCGTGAAAAATACAGCAAAATTGCATTCCTACATTTGTCGTACAACTTATTTATACTCATGTCTCCAAGGTGATAGTCGTGTAGTGGTGAAATCGAAAAAAAAGCTGGTTGAAAACACTAAATTTCCATAATCACGCTCTCTGCTGACATGATAAAGCTAGTCGATTGCATTCAATTAATTCATTGCGTCTAATCAATATGTGCCATTTCAGTGAACTGCTTCAAAAAAATTTCAGGATTTTCGTTAGTTATAAAATAGTATAACAGTTTTAAGTTATGACCGTTAATGTGTCGAGTAGAGATGGAATAAATCATAGCAAACTATGTGTTTCCAGGACTTGTTTTATAACTGTGAGCAATAACACTGCTGTTTCGCAAACGCATGATGGATGAGTAAAATAGCACAAAGTTTCTAGATATGACTGTGTAATGAGTCGAGTGACATAGTAACTATTTTTATGATGAATATTCCAATCTCGGCTAGTTACTTCACATGGTCTTTCACTCATTTTCCAGCTCTGTCACATTTTTCGGCCGATAGTGTGAGCGCTCTTTCCATGTGTTCTAAAGTGAAATTCACCATTTTTCTATTATAATTGCTCATAATCTATGACCATCTTTGCAATATTTGTGATTTGAGAGTTGCTTGTTGGGTACAGAATTGAGCAGAGTACATTGTTCGCTTGAGCCACGCCTCCTAATGTATCTATTCAGCTCCACCCTGTCTGCATTTATAAAAAGACTCATTCGCTACTATGTCACTCTTCAATTATACATTCGTTTTTTTGTTTACTTCTGCAATGCTGGAAAGTTTGTTGGATTTCATACTCACTAATTAGCTGAAAGAATATCATTTTGGTTTTCTTTTCAAATTCTAACTACCGTTTATTGAAATTCATATAGAGAATAGTTCAAATTATCGACTGTTTAGAAAAAAGGCTTTTAACATTTTAAACTAACGCTACGTAATTCTTAGTTGTTATTTTCAAAGTACTTTTACAGTTATTAGTTGCAGTACACTGTGAAGAGAGTAGTAATTTGTTTATTTGAAGTTCATTGCATTTGGGAAAATATCCTATCAATTGTACAACTGGAAAATCTATTACAAGAACAGTATTTCTTTAAACAGTGAGCGCATTTAGTATTGTAGATCTCACACTATTGCAGAATAAACTTGAAATATTTGCACAGTAAAGATAAAATAATGTGTAAGAGTGCCAAGCAGTGCTTCGAGCAGAAATTTAAGATGGACCTTGTTGTACAAGCACTTGGATATTTCAATACGGCTGCAACAGGCATTACAACTTGTGAGACGTCGGCATCGTCTTCACCAATCAAACAACAATTGTTGCAGAAACGCAAAAATTTTATCGGGTAAGTGCGAGTATTACGTAATTTTAAACCAATTGAAGCAATTTTTCGGCAATGTGTTATCTGGCAGGCATTTGTAAAGTTTGTGAAGTTTCTAAGTTTAAGCACCGAAATCAACATCGCTACAAAAATTGCTGATGAATGTTTTGATGAGTGTTTCATGTTTTCAGCCATCACTTAGATGGAACTCTCTACGAATCCTTTATTGCGATTACCTATATTCGAGTTCTCGATGAACTGATAATCTCTTGAAGGTTAAAAGCCGGCCAAATTTTTTGCCCGGTGTTTTTAGCTGCTGATTTATCAACATAGATATTAAGAAGGTGCAGCGCTTCATGTTTCAAAACGAAATAAATGTATGTTCAACTTAAGAGCGATTCTTTAAATAAGGTACACAGTCAGTCTGCTTCAGTTCACAACTAAACGGATCGATCTGCAGTGCTTGTTAATTCGTGTGTCAAAAGTAATGCTGAGTGAAGACATAGATTTTTTTAGTTCTGAGTTATTGAATTGTTGCTGTTTTGCAGAAGTAAATGTCAGATTTTCTATGCAGAGGATCCGATTCTCGTTTCGAGAGCATCTATGCAATATTTATTTGATGAGACAGGACGCAAATACATCGACTGCATTAGCAATGTTCAGCACGGTATGCGCTTGCATTACCGTTTGACCGTGAAAATGTATCACTCGCTTGTGGGGTGTAATTTTAACTTTTTGTATGAAAGCTCTTTGCATAAGGATAATGATACTGCAGATCGCACATTCGCGTTGCATTAGAGTAGAAGCATAGAGCTAGGAATCGAATCATTATGGAAATAACTAGTGCAATCAGAATGCGTGATAAATGAGTTGGCTGCTGTGGTTTGCGCATTCGCAATAGTCTTGAAATTATGCATGCTTTTTGCAACATGAAACTCTTCTTGTTTTTTGGAACAGCTGCTTTCTTTATTTAGGGTTTGGTGAAAATAAACCAAGTTGTGGGTTGTTCTGTTGCACATGGTATCACATGTCGCAATTTCGTTAGAAAGATCGCCTAACTGGATTCTATATGGGTAAATGCCATATGAGGGTTTTTAAAAATCAAAGTATAATAACAGCTAGACAAAGATTGCAATCTGTTTTGCAGTTGGTCATTGCCATCCGAAAGTTGTTGCTGCAATTTCAAAACAGTTGGCTATATCGACTTGCAATAATCGCTTTGTTAGCTCGAAGCTGACGGAGTGCGCAGAAGAACTTCTTAAGACGTTACCTGGACTCGACACCGTACTCTTCTGCAATTCGGGGTGAGAATTCAGCTAACATTTTCAGTTTTTATCTTTCCGAAGAGCATTTCGATCGTCACCTAAATGAGTCATTTCAACGGCAAGTCAAATGGGCAATTCATTCCACCATGTTGAATAAGAAAAGGTGTTACCTTGTACGCATGTATATTGTCGGAGCTATCACATGACAATTTCGTCTATATTTAGCGTTGCATTTTCTTTTTTTTTTTCACTTAGACTGTTTCGATGGTAGGCCAATCGCTTTTTTGTGTGCATATATTCTCAGTGGCAAGGTATTTTGTTTGGGATGAGTGGATATTGTCATAGGTGAGCAGGTATTTCGACGCCTTTATTCGTCTGCAGCAAAGTTTATAATACATTTATAAAAGTGTGGATCATTTTGAAGCGTATCTGCTATCAGAAAGTATAATTTCTCTCAAAACGAACGTTTTTGCTTCAAATAGATACGACAGTCTGTGCCCTGCATTTTTCCAGTTACATGACGCCATTTGTTGAGGATGTTTTCAATCGCCTTCCGTATAGAAAGCGCCTACGAAATCTGATCAGATATCTACCATCAAGTCGATAGTGCACGTCTCCAGCGTTATTACATCTAATATATCATAAATATACTACAAAATTTATAGAGGGAACCGTGCAGACAGGATTATAAGAAATATATTGCAAAATCTATCGATTCTAACTTCACTAGAATGGGCTGAACAACGAAATCAAATCAAGACTGAATATCACGCACTCACTATAAATTGGTATGGTCGTTTTATAGGTCTGAAGCCAATGATCTCGCGTTACGACTTGCTCGCGACTTCACCAAACATCACGACGCCATCGTTCTCGATCAGTAAGTATAAATTCCTCAATTATATTAAAATAGAATCGTCTCTCGTATTATTTCGCTACTTTTAGATCACTGCACATGTTTTTATATTTTTTTTCAATAACTTTGAAATATTAAATGGCGAGAAAGTTTCTTGTAAAAAAATGAAACATTTCGTGATGTCCAGCAGTCGTAAAGAATTTGCAAGAAGGAAGTCTTTCTCAAGTGTGTAAAAAAGTAGAACTTTTTTTGACATTTGCAGCAATTCTGCATTTTGCGGGTATTTTCGAATTTTAATTATGGTTTAGGTTTTGTAAAAATCAGCCTGTTTTTTTTTCTGAAACTTCTTTGATGTTTCCTGATCGTATGCTAAATCTAGTGTTGCTTGAAATCTGCTTTACCACGTAGCCATTATCCCATACATTTTGCGCTGGCAGATTTAATTAGTCATTTACTATGCAAATGCAACTTTCAAGAAGTGTGCTATTTAGTTGAACATTGCAGCGCTTATCATGGGACTGTCACGACGACAATGGAAATGAGCCCTTACAAATTCGATCATGGATGTACCATAAAACAACCCGAATGGGTGCACGTTGTGAGTTCGTCCCTTATATGATTCCGTTGTTGTGCCATCATCATTATGGTCATTCATTTACCGCTCATATGATTTTGCAATATAAATTGTTTTATTCTACAGGTAAACGTGGACTGTGAGGGAGGAGAGGAAATATTTGCAGATAGAAGAGCTAGAAAGCTGATAGATAGACTGGTTAGAGCAGCCAATATGGGGGTTGTACTGTTTAATAAGAATTTTTTAGATGCCACACAGACAACATAAAACTTAATGGCATCTCATACTTTTGTATCAGTGCTCACATACCTCAACAACTACCGTTGATGGTCTATCGACAAATATGATAAGTAAAGATACCTTTGTATGGCGGTTGGAAATTGTCTTTCGAGGCTCTTAGCTATAAATAAATGGTTGCAACAAACCAATTAAATGCATAGGTAATGCAATATTTTAAATTCAGCAATTTGAAAAATCCCATGAAATTCTGTTTCTTTTGTGAAGTGCAACGCCTTTCACTGAGAGTTAGCAGATTGGTGATCCTCGAATGGCTACTGACTACAATAACTGTCACATTCAGTTCCGCTTGTAAGATTTTCGCTTTTAAGGCTCCATGTCCCGACGTGTATAGAGGCAGGTATAGACTCGATGACAACGAGTTACACGACGCGGACGCGCTCAGCGAAGCTGCGCATCGTTATGCGGATGCAGTGTCAGATATCATCGCCAATGTCAGTCTTCCTGGGAGGCTTTTAATCAGTCCTTTCAGCGAATCCTTGTTAAGTTAAAATACTAGAAGAAAGATATGAAAAGTAAACATCATTTCCGCGCTAATCCCAAATATCGTTGGTTGTTCTGTTCATGACAAATGCAAGAAAATTCTTTGCAAAGGTTATGCTAATTCAACTGTTCACTCGGTGGTCTTACAACTTAGTACTCACTCTTTGTTATTTAGGAAAGTCGCAGGTCATCAGGGGCTGTAAGCAGCGCAATCCAAAATGAAATTGAATGAATGCGCCCATTAATTAATTAAGTTTGTTTCTCCTAAATATAAATAAATACCTATGAAATACTGTAAAACCTCCTTTCTCACTCACGCAACTTACAAATCCCCCAAATTTTTTGAAAGGATGTGTAGTCGACGGTGTTTATAATTTTCTTAAACTTTGTGGAAACGAAGCATAACTAGAAGAAAAATGTTATAGGTCCTCTTGCAGTATAGAGAGGATGCCGTCGCGGGTGTGCTGTGCAGGTAGGTGGTAACTGAGCCGTACAGGTCAAGGAGGAATAAGAGTTGCCACCACCTGTCGAATGGGAAGGTGGTAATTGCGACGAGACATATAACTTAAGAGGTCTAATGACGTCGGGAATGTAGCTCATTTACAGCATCTCTAACTTTTCAGATGAGCGCATAACAGAGGGGCGAGTTGTTTTGAGGTGGGGCTTGTAATCCAGATTATATAGAATATCCAAAAATATATGCTTTTTCATTCAGCTGCAAAAAAATGGAAGGACACTGGCCATGTTTCTCGCAGAAGCACTACAGTCTTGTGGCGGTCAAGTTATACCACCGAAATGTTATTTCCGAGCTGTAGCGAGGTAACTCAGACTAAGTTTTCTATAATCTTGAGAACTTGGGCGGTTTAATTTTCATTTCACATAAAATGGCCGTCTCTCATCAGTCGTTAAGCTCTGTTCACATTTCGTTTTAGTTCCTCCAAGAATAGCACACTCTAGTGGATAAACGACAGCAGGTTGTTTTGGTTTGTGAATCTTTCAGAGGCAAGCCGAAAAAAAGATGGCATGTAAACAATCGTATTAATTCATGATCAGTCGTTCATGGTCTTAATTCCATTGCGAGAAGTCAGAATAGAGAGTTCTTGCTTTTAAGCGGTTGCTTTTATATCAAAACGGTTACGGACGAATGCGCAAAGATGAATAAGAGTCCCGTTGCAGATTGCTTGTTTCGCAAAAATGTTTCACAGAAAAACTTGCAGGAGAAAGTAAAAATTTCAAGGAAAGATAGAGGCTGGATATAAAGTTTGGCATGAATTTCAGGCATGTACGTAAAGCTGGAGGACTTGTCGTCATGGATGAAGTGCAAACGGGATTCGGTCGTGTCGGATCCACATTTTGGGCTCATAAACTCAACGACGAAGGTAGGTATAGTGCAACGCTTGTATCACAGTGTTGTAGAACTGATCATCCATGTTCACCAAGCGAAACCTTTACAGTGTTAAGTAAAGCGCATAAATGCACCACGACAGCTTACTGCAGCAGTTAACAGCTACTTGAGAAGCATGCCAGGCTGCGTGCTCTTGCCGTTCCACCCATCACACCAATAACATTCATAAAGTGTCAGCTAATAATGGAACAAACAAAATTCATTTATATTCTATTGGTGCAACTGTTTACACAAGTAATCTCCAAAAGATTCACTTTATGCAAGCAATCATTGCAAAATGCGATTCGACCGGCTGTAAAGTATGCCCAGTTTTTCAGCACATTTAAGTACTTAACTGCTATAACCTTTTTCAGAAAGGATGGATCACTGTAAAATTTAGGGTCGGGAGACCAACTCTAAGTATCGTACTTATTATTCTCATATTTTGCAATTCTAGTTTCAACGACTTTCGAGGTGAAACGATATGTATAATGACGCTGTGATGAACTGAGCAAATGCAAATCTGCAGAAGTGCACAAAATGTTTCGAATTTGCATGAGGAATGAAGACACCAATGTTGTTCCGAGGAAGTGCTTCTTGTAATTTTAATACCAAATCATGATTTTCATAAGCGGAAGTGATCGTGAACTCGTTCACTTCATGCATTCGAATGGTAGATGGGAACGAAAAAGAACACTTCAACGCTGTTCAGACGACATGAGGACGAAACTTGCTCAATGTGTACACCTAACACGTAGGAACCGCAGGGGAGAGGCAGCATTACATTGGAACTATCGAAAGCAACAAAGATTTCGCCTTTGCTGATCGAAGGCTAACTGAGAAAACAATTTTTGCAGATTTTATTGCCGACATTGTAACGATGGGCAAGCCAATGGGTAATGGCTTCCCGGTATCTGCAGTAGTTACGCGAAAGGAAATTGCTGACGCCCTGGGTGGCAAAGTTGAATACTTTAATACGGTAATTCTATTATCGAAGATTACTTATCTCGTAATTTCACTCGAATTGTTTCCGATAAAAAAAGCTTTGAAATTTTTTCAAACATAACTGTTCCCGGCATGGAGCTCATTTGTCATGCCTTTTGCAGAAATTTACAAAAAATCGCACTCTGGCGACAACTAAATTTGTCTGGCGATCGAATAGCTTCAATTTGAAATTGGCAAACGTCGAGGCAATGAAATTTCACAACCGTAAATATTAAGGGTACAGTTTACACTGACTTACTGAAATTGTTAACACCATTGTTTATGCAGTATGGTGGCAACCCAGTGGCATGCGCCGCTGTACTTGGAGTACTCAGTGTGATTAGCGACGAGAATCTTCTTACACATTCACAAAATATGGGCGAACTTTTCCAGAAGAAACTTAACGAACTCAAGGCTAAGCACGAATGTATCGGAGATGTCCGGTCAGTCAACATATCGTTTCTCTCCTTTCTCCTGATCATTACGCTAAACACGAATAACTCAGTGACGGCATTATGGCGCTTATATGCCACTGTAGTATAGTGAATAGTTTGGTGAATTTAGGCAGATATGTAGCCAGTCAATAGCACAAAGAATTACACGATAACATCGTTGATGCTCATTGAGACGGTTGCCTAACGGGAAAGGGTTCAAGCTTAGACATTAGACGATAAAGTAACCTATCGCCAAGTCAGCTACCTATTACTATTAAAGAAGTATCAAAAGTAAGGCTAGTCTTCCAGCTCATTTCCTTGCTTTTCACTATACTCTTAGATATATTTATAAGAAAATAGAACAACAAGAAATGTGGGTTTAGGTTGAAACTAAAACAAATAGAATAATGAAGAACCTCTTTCACTTTTTCTCAAGGAGAAACATTTAGCTGATAATAGAAAAACATGGTCGAGCTTAGAAGTCACTTCTTTGAGAATATCCACTATGAATAGCGTTCTAATCAAACCTCAGAAATGGTAGATTGCTATATTTTAAGCACTTCCAAGATTTATTTTTTTAGTGGTGTTGGATTATTTTGGGGCATTGATTTGGTAAGCGATCGCCAAAGTCGTGAACCGGATACGAAGCTAGCGCTTGCACTCATCCTTAAACTACGCGAACAGTTTGGCGTTCTTTTGAGTGCTGATGGACCATTTTCAAATATTATTAAAATCAAGCCACCGTTATGCTTCAACGAACATGATCTTTGCTATGTGAGCTTCTATCAAGTCGAATTTTTTTTCGTGTTTTGAACATTGTTTGGATAACAACTTATTCATTTGGACATCTGTGTGGGAAGTGCTTGTTTACCAAGTACTTGTGCGTCTATGGAGGACTTAAAATAATCGGAATTTTTTGGAGCCCTTTGTGATGTGGATATGGAAGAACAACAGAAGCGACATGCTCCAATCGATGAATTGCACTGAAGTGAAGTGCTTCATTAAATGGCAAAAAACGTTTCTGGTGAAGAAATATCGTAGCTTCAGTGAAAACTTTCGTATTCAAGTCTTGCTATCTTCGATTAACCAGAAAGTAGCGAACTTTTCAACACCTGTTACTGATCTTAGCTGATTCAAAAGTCCATCCATGACCTTAGAGAAAACTGCTTAGTAGCTTGAACAATACAGATTAAATCACTAGAATGAAAAGAGAGACAGAACCGAGGAGCACAGAGAACAGCGATGATTCGAATCCTGAACGTTCGCTACCTTGCTTAATGCTTCGAATAGGCAGCTGTCCGTTGCATTTTTTGCTTCTATTACTCTCCTTACGCTAATGACGTCTTAAAAGTGATGTTGTCTGCACGAAAAGCGACTACCGCTGAATGCCATACTGCTACGGCAGGCATCACCTTAGAGTTTGCAATGTTTTACGCAAAGTTGCAGAAGTGATTAATGAATTCAGCAGGTGATACCAGCAAACAATGAGTTCCACTGTTCCTTAATTTCCAGGTCCACTAAGAACAAATTAACTATTCATTTCATGTCGAGAGAGCTAAAACTCCCCCTTTCTTTCTTCTTCCCCCTCCCTCTCCCCCCAAACCTCCCCTTTTCAGTGGGACCTGATGAAGCGATAAATAACTCCATCAAATGTGGAAGAAAAAATCCTCAAATAATTATCTCCATACTGGAATCTCAAATAGTGATTTGTTTCAGACGGTGGACGCTATCGACTATGCCTTGCGTAACCTGACAACAGAAGCCGAATCCTCGCTGCAATAATACGGTCTCTGTCCGCTCGTTAATTTTACTGTTCGCCTCTTCCACCTCTCGCTTCTTTTAGATGGTCACTTATGCGGCATCTAGGTGTCATGAATTCGATCATTCAATAAAAAGCAGAAATCAGTGAATCTCTTTACAAACTTCAAAAAATACTCAATAAACGCTTCAACCTGCACTGGTTCATACGGTGCTCAGCATTAAAAGATGCAATGTCTCGCTATTTATGATCGCTTTCACCTTTTTCATTCCATCACGTTTTGTTATATAAACAAATAAATGGCTTATAAAGTTTACACGAAGAATGAATTCGTGATCGAATTGTGACAACTCATCCACATTACACCGCTACACGTTCACCGCCCTTCAAGCTTCTCCTTCATGCGAGCTCTTCTCGATAAACTCCAGAGTATTCTTGAAACACTCCTTTTATGACATCTAACCTGCTTGCATTATCTCGAAATTACATCATGATGCTTAACAATGACTCCCCTCACCGTTCAAACAACGCTGCGTTAATCATCCGCACAATTGGCACTCGTCCAAAAACTCCCACAACCATACGCCACTCGCTGTAGCAATTAACACGTATGCACATAACTGCCACACGATGGGCACCAGCTTCATTTCAAAAACGACCGAGACCACCCATACTTTTGTTCCACATCCTTCCTCAAATCAAAGTCGGACGTCCACGATGAATGGACACTCCTTCGCTCCCCAAATTCGTATCATTATGATAGTCATGATCGCATCCAAAATATCTGGGAAACAGTCGTTCTCGAAAGCCATCTTTGCCAACTTCCCCAAGTACGATTGCGCTTCGTTATAACTGATTAACGCCATCATGATGCGGTTGTGTGAAGCCCCACCCTTGGACTTGCAATTTCCGGTCAATAAATGGGTAATATCAGTGCCGTTCAATTTCTTCCATCAAGGCCACAAAGTGCTTCAATCGAAAAATTTCGTTGCAGAGAATTGTATGCATCTGTACACACAACGCAAAACCAAATAACAACCCTTCATTCATCTGTTTACATGTAAACAGTCTCACAAAATGGAGTCTTGCCGCATGTAACAATGCGCAAACACGACAACAAGACAACATAACAACGGCATACACCACAAAAATGATTAACTGCGTACTGGCGTTTGGGCCAAGAACTCCCAGTAACGCTGGTATGGGGTCTTCTCCAGGGCGTTCTCCTTCCAAAGATCCGGAGTAAGGTACGAATAGGTCCGCTGAATGGCCGCGTAGGTCGCCTGACATATAACTCTAATTAGGAACATCAATTTTACGGTGCACAGTTTGTTGTTTCAGCAGCCCCTAAATACGGTACGAAGGACTCACCCTGCTTCCAACACCAATAGTCCATCCACCTTCCTCTCCGTTAACTGGGGCACTATTATCTCCTTGCGCAATAAATACGTACGCAATAATAAAACTCGAGCAGCCGTAAAGCAGGAAATATTAAAGATTAAAAAAAGGGAAATCTTGTGAAAGCGAAGAAAAGTGATCAGCTCCCCTCGAATTTCACAGACACCGCATGTAACTCCATCTAGAAAACAGCAGTGAATTTTAGACTCCAAGAAAAAAAGGAATGAATTCACTCCTTTTCTTGGATACAATGTGAAAATTGACACGTCTCTTATTTTGCGTATGTTCCGGGCAGTGATATATGGACCCTCCACCTTGCAATAAATTCTATTTTCTGAAGGCTTCAAAAATTTGATAGCCAATTCCGGTCGTTACCTAGCTGAGCTTAGAGGACGTCACCTATAAGGGCTTACAAAAAAAAAACCCTCAGCACAGTGAAAACAACAAACCTTTGCAAAATTGCCGAGGGTCGCCGTTTGTCCAACAGCCGAGGTATAGCAATCTTCGACGCCAGCCATTTGCAACAGCTTTTTCGGTACAGGAGCAGAAACAATGCCTGTGCCTCGCGGTGCAGGGATGAGACGCACCAATACCGAACCACATTTGCCCGTCACCTAAATTTAAAAAAAATAACAGCTTATTAGTGCGAACACAATTGCCGTACTTCTTAGAATTGGAAGCATTAAATCTCTAGGTTGGCAGGATAGAAAACGCCAAACTCTCACTAGCCGTTTTTTTCTTCTGCAGAAAAGAAGCGGAGTTAGTTCAGCCCCAAAAAGGAGCTTTTTAAATTCCTCATGATCACTTCCACCTTCGACCTCAACTCCATGCCAAAACATTCCTTCTTATCCTTTAAATATCCCTTCTTCCTTCCTTGAATATGGTGCACTCCCTTGACAACACCAACCAACAATCTTAGGGTGCACTGGAAGCAGCGCAACAGGTTTTCTTTCATATATCTACTTCAATGCACGAACTATAATCAAGAAATATCGGGAAGTGGAAGTTTTGCTAACCGCAACAAAGCTAGACACCATTACCGCTTCGGAAACTTGGCTGTCCTCTTCAACATCTGTGGATGAACGCTATCAAATGTTTCACTGGGACCGCGGAACTAAAAGGATAGATATGGCTCTTCTAAAGTGGATAAAAAGTATTCCTGCGTAAAGAAGTTTTCGACATTAGAAGTGAAGACAGTTATTCCGCTCCATACCCAATGCCAGCGGAACAGCATATGGGAGTGTCTCGGGTCTTGTTTCATTCCTCTTATACATCAAGCACGTTTCCGCTGACGTTCCGAGCAGAACTAAGCTTTTTACTGATGATCCCAAAATTCATGGTCCATTGCATGATCTTGCCTGCCTAGGGCCTTCATGTTTGCAAAGGGACCTTAATGCATGAGCCAAAAAGTTAAAATTATGGCAGTTAAATATTTCGCACGAAAAAGTCCTCTTTTTCTACCACGGATGGTGTTCGTGACCTTGGTATTATAATCGACTCTAAGTTTCATTGGAGACTGCAGTGTTCCACTAATCCCGAAATGTCGTTGAAAACTGCAACATGAATTTCCCGCTCTCTCCAGCACAGGCGCATTGGCCATTTATGAAATGTCTTCATCCACGACTGTCGATCGAAGTTGCAGCACCGCACCTGCACCGCCTCTTCAACTGGTTTTTGATAACAGCTTGCTACAGAATGTCCAAAAACGTTTCACCTATACAGATTTTTGCAAAACTGAGTGCGGTTCACACCAGCCAAACTACACTATCAGGCTAAAAACGTTTAGCCTGGAATTATTGGAATAAAGCAGGCTCAAATTCGACTTGATTCTTCGTTATAAAACTGCGGTCTACTTTTGGAATATTTTTCTCTTCATAATCGATGTGCGCGTCACTTCCAGCTACCCCAAAAATGCTGCAAAACAACAGTGTTCTATACAGTTCCCCGTTACGTATTTACGACTCCGGAATCTGCTCTCTGCCGATATCGCTAATGCAACCACTCCGAAAAATTCAAGCGATTTCCTCATATTCTCTCCCTATCTCAAACGATGCCATCGTAGCATCACATTCTGTGCCATCCTACAAATCTTGGGAAAGCTGCACTAACAACACATTCTTTCTTATTAAAAGAACTTTCCTTGCATGGCACTGTGTGAGGTTGACCAATCTTGTTGCCCCAGTAACCTCGCCTGACAGGGATCACCGAGAGCTTCGCCGCAACTATTGCTCCTCGAATGGCTGTGGCAACTTCCTTCGAACACTTCACCCCCAACCCAACGTGTCCGTTATGATCACCAATGGCCACAAACGCCTAAAATAATCGACGTGTACCTAGCCACTTAAAAAGATAGCTAAATAAAGCATAAAAATGTAAACAAATAACTGGCCATATGTCCTCCAAAGACAGGGTAGAACGGAAACCCGCAATCAACAGCAATACAGACGATTAGAACTCAAAAAGCATTTAAGCGGCGCAACAAAGACTCCCTCCTAGTTCAAATAATGATATGAAAATCCACCTTATCCCCTCCAGTGAAGAGCAGAAGTTCCCCCCCCCCCCCCCACTGCTAAAGAAGCAAATTGCAACACTCAGCTCTCTACTTGGTCGATCAGATGAAGCAAAGGCAAAAGGGTCGAAGTGTTCTCAAGTCTCTCATTTGTTTGCGTGCATGCGCCTCTACTTTTTGATTCTTCCCGTGATTGTAGGAAGATAAGCGAGAATATTTTCAACGTTCGCAACGAGATATGCTATATATTACTACAGAAAAAGTTAACACGTCAGCAGTGCCATGAAGTATGCTTTACAATTTTTTATGCGGGGTACATCGCCGAGGCAGTCAGCTAAATGTTTTTTTGAATTGATGCTACCTTGAAATCAAGTAAAGCTGCCTGTATGTTTCGTTTTGGATTAAAGTCATCTTGGGAACTTCATCTCCACAATCTATCAAATAAAAGATGTCCTCAACTTTCTTGGAAACTTGTGTGCTCATGAAGTCTAATAATCCAAGCACTTCAACTGTATGCTCCATAATGAAGACGAAACAAAACAATCAATGAAAATCTGCTTAAAGAGACCTTGAATCGTGTGCGCTGACCAGCTCTTGTTTGCTTCTGAACTGGCATTATCTTCAATACCTCGTCCTTCAAGTTGAAAAGGAGAGAGTCAATAATTTCAAACTCCTAAAAAAAGATCCGCCGAACTCTATATTTGCAAGACCGATGAACATAGCCAAAAATACAAACCATACAAGCAACTGTTTTAGAAATGCATCAAGCAATGGAAGGACTGTGTAAAAAGTCAGAGAATAACGGCAATAAATGGAAATGAGCTCGCTATCCGTAGAACGGTAAGTTCGGGAAAGGCAGGGAGAGGGGGGGGGGAGGGGCAAGGACGGAAAGCAAGTGGGAACCTGTACAGCTTCAACAACAAACGCTAAAAGTGGAACTCATTCCGAAAAACACCAAAATCCTTGATAATATATCACGCTGCTTTATTTCAGCATTAAGAGTGCACCAAATTACCTTAAAAAATTTTGGGAAATTTGCAGCAAATATTCAGTGGAGGACTCAACATAAAATGAATCCAACAATCTACGTAAAAAGTGCAATACAAAACATCCAAAAAAAACCACACTCGTTAACCAAATATCTGAGAGGAACCTGCGATACAAACCTTTATAGGTAATGAATTCAGGTAGATCTCTTCCAGCGAAGTAATTTTCCTGTCTTTTACCAGTCGCCCAAGTTTAGTGACCGGAACCCATTCCTTGTCTCCCTCTTTCCCACTCCTAAAACATTTCATTACCATGAATACAAAACCACGTGTTCAAGATCAACCGCTTATTAAACAAAGACCGTCCAACTCAATTGCCACTACCCTACATCCAATTTAGGAGAGAGCAAATTTAATAAATTTTATACAAACCGGTTCTTCTTCAAATTCGGAAATGAGGAAATCTGAAATGTTGCAGTGCTTCTCAAGAATGAAAGCCAAAAAATCTCAAAGTTTTGGGCGCTTTCCAAACGGCAATGGAATTAACTAACAATGTATTTACAAGCAAAGTTTAAAAAGCATAAAATCTGTCTCTGAGGATTAAAAAATTAATCAGTCAAACAACGACGCCCAGCTGCTGCTCTAAGCCCTAGCAAGTGAGTGCTAAAGAAAGATATAAGCTGGCTCATTCGTCTTCACTTTAAAAGTTCACGCGCTTAGGAAGCATCGACAACAGCGTCTTATAACAAAAATGAAAACGTTCCAGCCATGGGTTCCACTTGAATAATTAAATTGGCGTCCAAGATTAGCGTCAATTCCCAAAACTTACACAAGTCTGTCCAAAAACACACAACACCCGTTCAGGAAAATAAATAAAGTCTGTTGTATCGAAAAGCGCATTGATTGACTCATTGCGCAGATTTGATGAATTCAGCTCGCTGTTACGCAAACAATTTTCATAGCAGAAATTCAACATCGATTACAAAACAATTATTTTGAAGACTCATCTGGCACCGCGCCCTCCTCTACCGCGACCACGTCCGCGTCCTCCACGATCACTTCCTAGACCACCTCGTCCACCACCGCGACCTAAAAAACCACTTTTAAACAAGTGTGCATGAAACCCGTCCGTAAGGATGCAAACTCACGCAGGTAGAAATCATGCCGTCTAAGGCTCACAAAGCCGATTACGCGAGGGATCCACTGACATTCCGGCTTGAATCGAAGCAGAAGGCTGTAACTCGACAAGGTTATGCCGTACAGCAAAACAAATTAAATTGAACCTCCGGAGTGGGCCCAATTGGATAATCTTTCCCTCCTAAATTATGAAGTCTTCTGCTATCTCTGTGCTCTCAAAAGATCCCGCTTTGCTGCAGAAGAATACTACCTAAAGCAGTCAGCGTGCTGCCACTCAAATTACTTATGGCACATAATCATATATATATATATATATATATATATATATATATATATATATATATATATATATATATATATATATATATATATATATATATATATATATATATCACTTCGCCTGGTACAGATCCAGAAGATAGTGAGTTCCAATTCCAGATACTAAGCACGCGAGAGCGCAGTGGGTGTTTGGAGGATCTTTGCATTTGAAAGATCGGAGAACGCTCAAGAACTATTGCATGATGTTGCTAGGTGCGAACGGTCGCTCCTTGTTTAGAAGGTGTGGGAATACCTAGTCACAAGGGCAGGAGCATGAAAGAGACCCCGCACATCCTCAGCGAGCGACGCGATATTGGTCACTCTACAATAAAATCATCGCAATAAATCTGAATATATCTCGTAGGGAAGCAAGACTTGAGAAACGAATTCCGGGCCATTTTGAAGAGTGTCAAGAGCTCTATCAGAATCATTCACAACCTCCAACAGAAATGAGAACTTCTCTGTAACATTAATTTGTCGAGAAGAGCTATGAGGTGCAATTGACAAAATCTGCAAGGTCGCCTTATGCGCCATCTTGTGCACTTATGGCACTGTTCTTAATGAAGAGTGAATCCCTGAAACGACCCTTGACGGTTTAATGAACTGACGAAATCATTCATAAATTATTCGCTCTGACTCTTCATGAATGGATCTTTCATTCAACTGTTAGATGCATCAGTTAAGAATTCGTCAGTTAGACGGTTCTGGTTTCTTTTATTACATTTCTTTCCCTACAGGCATAACCGTAATGGGCATGCTGGTTCGCTTGATGGTTAAAAAAAGCCAACCGCGTTCGGCGTATGTTTAATTCCACTATAATACCTTCATTGCGTGCAATACTTGTTTTCCAATACATACCCGTCAGGAATGTGGAGCAAAAAAGCGACTCGAAGGCGACATGCTAGCAAGTGAAAAAACTGCAATTTTCATAGGAGACGAATACAAGTGGTTACAAAGCGGAAAACCTGTGTACGCAGTCAGTTGAAGTGCGCAACTACAGCCAAAGAAGCCAATTCGCTTGAAGATGTAGAGGAGATCAGAAAGAAGGTGGAAGCTACTAAGTGCATTCGTTTCGGACCGTCTAGTCTAGAATCGATGGACAACGCGTGAAGGAGCATCTGCCTCATCTGCAAAGTACCTATCCACCATACACCGATTCGTGTTCATTCCAAGCCGATTAGAAGCCAGCCAAATGGACAACGCTTGCAGCCAGAGTGATGGTAACTGTTTTTGCAGGTTAGCATCATGCGTAAGCAATTTCTCGCTTCTGAAGCGATAGATTGTCAAAATACAATTTGCACATTCGATAATGCAACCTATTAATTTAGTCGACTGACAGCAAACCGGAAATTTGTAAACGCCGTAAGCCCTGTGCCATGCTGAGCGTGAAAGTCAGTGGACAGCGCATTTTTTGCACATTGCCGCTAGGACGTTAACGACTGCTCTAGACACCCTTACTTCGCATAAGAAAGTCTTTTAATAATGAAAGCTGGCAATAGCATTAGACGGCGTGCAATTCACTTCAGTCTTTCTGAAAACTCACGCATTGCACCACGGGAACGGGACTTCATCACCAAGAAATCCGATCAATTCTCATCTCCTTCGCTGTATAAGAAGACGACTGAGATTTGGATAGCCATTGTTTTGAATCTTACGAAATAATTCACTACTTCAGAGGAATTCCTAAACGATGCGTTAAAACGTGGCGAGTACCGCGGTAGCCTTGTAGCGATGTGTAACATTCAGCAGGTGAGATCAAAAGTGAGTGTGAGTAGATTTCAAAGATATTCCTGATCATGGCCAGGTATAACGGTGTGGACGAAACGCTCTAATGGAAACGGGACTTAGCGCTCCACGTTGCGGATACACTGCGTTTTAGATACTATATCGACTTGATGGCTGCAGCGCTCTGCTCTGACTTGAACATCAACGTGCACACTGCGACAGAGGGAGTATGGCAAGGATACTTCGAAAAAACAGCTACATCTGGCTCGATTGACTATATTCCCTAGATTCATTTCCTCCCCATCTCGTCAGACACAGACGGGGCCTCTCTGATTTTTCCAAAACAAGCTATCAGTTGAAACAGAACTCAACTCACGAAAATTTAAGAACGAGGGAGAATTACTCCTTTAATGTACTTAGCTCAAGCAATAAAACTTGCTCTATTTACATAGTATCTTTTCGCCATTACCATTATTATTTATGAGATCGCAGATGTTTGCTTCAGCTCTCCGGTAGAAATCAAAGGTTTTGCTGAGAAGCGAAACCGGCCACTTAGAACTAGTACTGGGGTTTCAGCAATTCGACGCACATTATGTCAACATATGTATAATAACACTGCTCTATAGTTTTGATCTTGTAACGCATCGAGCAGAGATGAAGTAATACTTTACGTTGATGTTTCGGCTTTTCGAGCCATCGCACACCAAGCTCAAACTTGGGTAATTAAACCGTTCGAGCTTGTTGTGCTATGGTTATGCCTGAAACAATCGAAACGTCAGCATAAAGCAATAATGGGACTCTACTTGATGCATTACATAGTCACAGCTGCAAACTATCATGCAACGTCTACATATGTCAATCTCTGTATCCCGTGTATTTTGACCCTGCGAATATTGTCAACTTCACGTCATATAAGAAACGGATGTCATAGAAAAGCCCCTTCTCTTATCTCAAGTTATGAAGGGCTTTTATAGAGCTCTTAATGCTCTCCAAAATGGCAATAAGCTCATTTCTCAAATTTTGCTTCTTACGATGTACTTTTGAATTTACTGCGACGATTTATTATTGAGTGACCTCTACGGCGTCTCTCGCAGAGGACGCGCGCCGTCTCTCTCGTGCGCGTGCGCTTGGTTATATGCGCCGACCCCTTTCAGTATACGTTAACGGCAGAATGGCAGTATGCACCAACGACAAATAAAAAGGGTGAGAAGGAAGAAAAATTCTGACGCGCTTGCCAGGATCCCAGACTAAGCACATAAGAAGCTTTCTAGTCCAAAATAGCCGAGACTTCCAAGAAAGAGAAATTCACTGTCATTTTTAACACCAAGACTAATTCGCCAGATTTCTTCTGTGCGCATCTTTTCATGCATTTTGGTCTTTACCACCTTGCTAACGAACGCACCAACATATCCAGCCGTATCCTAAATTCGAAGCAAGAAGCATAAATATGTGGAACCGTAGTACTATTTCGTCGCTGTAAGATGGAAGACAAAACCGAGTGATATTCTTCTACATCAATAAACAACATCACTGGATAAAACACTTCGAATAAACGTACCTCCACGATCACCGCTGCCAAAGCCGCCACGGAATCCTCCACGCTCTGCCATGATTGAGCGGGACGTTCAACAATCTGCGCCCGAAAAAATAATCTCATTAAACAATTTATCGCCTTTTCTAACTAATGCTAGCGAACGAACAAGCCGGCAGACATAAAAACTTTCCAATGATAATGTGGCAAATTAAATCTGTAGTTCTGATGATCTACAGCAGCCACTAAATGCATAAAAGAAATAAATTGTTCCTGGAAATGGTTCCGTTGAAGGACAGCTGAAGATGGCTCACATCATGAAAGACCAAGAAAGATGAATCTGTAGAGTGCTTATTTCCAAGAAAACATCCAGAAATGCTTGATAACCAACCAGAAATCTACGAAGTCTCTGTAAGTGAAGCCAACTTATACATAGGCACAGCCTTCTTTCGATCTTTCGTTTATCAACAGTTCCACAACACAATCACCACTCAAGTTTTGCCAGCCTTTCAAGTGAAAATAAATGACGGTCAGGTGGAAGTCTCTTAACTTACATAATCATGCGGAGTCAATGCTCTTGTAATCGCATAGCAAAAAATTGGGTTAAGTCTCAAAAAATATAAAGATATGTGATCCAGTGTGGTATTTCAATCTTCATTCTGTATAAGAATTAAAAAATATCGCTGAAGAGCTTGGTCGAAACACTGCCACAGAAATAATGACGTATGTGTACTACAATATGTGATGTTCTCAACGAGTCGAGGTGAGGAAAATGGATGAAACTGCAAACTGCTAAGACAACTCCTAGCTTTAATAGTGGCTATGTATGTGCCGAAAACGCCACCTTTGAAGGATGGAAAACTTCTTACACACCTCTCCTTTCAAAGGATCAAAATAGCTGATGCTTCAAAGGTCGTGTATTCAAATCACGTATGCTCTAGAGCCGTTCACTGGTAGAGAATCTTCAGCATTTTCGCAATTCTGTTGTATTCGAGGCCTTGAGAAGATGGAGAGGAGAGGGTGCGATGGATATTCCCATTCTTCGAAAAACGGCACGTATAGCATCGACATGTTTGAAAAGCCCTGTCAGTTAAGCATAACGGTTAGTCTTTGTTGCTGTTGTTGCCACTGGTGTAGTCGTGAAGACTATTTTGCAATTAATAAAGTTTACCTTTTGAGCGGTTTCTTGATACTGCATCAATCAACATGGTTAGATGCTTGCCCAGTCAAAAAGCTGTGTTATATGCCCCACAAATGCAGACTGATGTTAGAACGACGGTTTCAAGCCTAAGCATCTCTGTTCATCTATCGCGTTCGACGATGCGATGCATTTTACCCAGCCCACACTGTACGACTGCGTGAAAATTAACCCACTAGTCAACATGAGGAGTTATCCTTAAAGTGCACGACCTTTTTTGAAAGGTGCATCGTAGCAGGTTTCTGAATTTCAGTTACACTGAAGAATCCAACGACTCCCCTAAAAAAACAGAGTTCATTCACAATACAGTTCAAAACAACCACATCTATACAACAAACTTAACAACATTATCAAAAATAAAAAATGTAAATCAAATGTAACCGAGAGAAAATGATTAAACAATTTCGGAAAGCACTCTCAGCAATTCCACCAAATCCCGTTTCGATGAATCGGAATCTCAGCAACGGTAAGATAAACGCTTTCAAATGGTTTCCAGCGAAACAAAGCTAACTTCTATACAGAAAGAGCAACTATCGGCTTGTCAGAATAACGGTGTTGCACCTTCGAACCTACATGACAACGCCTTTC
Organism: Ascaris suum; assembly: GCA_013433145.1. Classification (NCBI taxonomy): domain Eukaryota; kingdom Metazoa; phylum Nematoda; class Chromadorea; order Rhabditida; family Ascarididae; genus Ascaris; species Ascaris suum. The sequence continues at coordinate 13,499,276 of CM024187.1, read as the reverse complement.
TGCCGTCTGACAGCTCGAGCCGGAAAGTGAGGAAAAATTCCTGCTTGGACGTCCCGAAACAACACCATATCACAGTCACAACATAGAAAACAAAACGGAAGGAGTGAGGACAATGCTCACTGACGGAAATTTGCACAGAAGAGGAAATAAATTGGCACGACCTAAAAACAAACTGAATCCCTCACAACACACAGCGCATCAACAACGAGCAATATCAACGCAAACATCACACTGCACAATCTCGTAAAACGCAGTGATCACTGCAATTCAATCTTTTTGGTAGCTATGAGCGGTCTTTTAAATCATCTAGTAGAAGAAAGCTTGTTAGAGGGGAAGCGGCGATGACCTTCAGCTGAATTCAAGTAAGCCGACTTCAGACATGCGAACACAGACACAACACACCCCTTAAATGTTCAACTTAACAACCTTCAACGGGAAACTCTAAAAAAACGACACTCACATTCTAATAGAATAGGCCATCGTTAATAAGACAGTAGGGCAATTTGAACTCGTTTTTCGTTGTTTGACTCGAGTGCCGCAACTAGAAGCTCTTATTTAATATTTTTCCGTTTAATTTTTGTTCCGTCTAACAAGTGGTGCTGTTTATTCGCGTATTTTGAATTTGCCTGCCCTTATTGAAGGCAGACGTCATTTAAGTATTCATTTCTTTATTTATTTCGTACTCTGTTCTATCGCTTGATAAAGGAATGGTGTTGCTATGTATTTATTTATATTCCTACGTATTTCTATTAATTCCTATTCATATACATTCGGTGATGTACTTCTATATCTATGTATAGTTATCTATTCCATATGTTTCAGTTTTATCTATATGTTCCACAGCTAAGCATCACTACGTTTTTTTAACTGAAGACAGACTTCCTTCTATGTCTTGACTAAAAGAAATATGCAGCAACTTATCCTCGATTACGCCTCCAGAATGATGCTGCTCATCCTTTTTCGCTGTGTCATTCTCCGTCTCGCCGTCGTCGCTAGTATTTATTGCCGTCCCCTATTGCACTCCCCCCCCTCCTCCTCCCAACTTTTCGAGCTTTGTTTGAGTCGACCGCCTTCCAAAAATACCACGTATTTTTGAAAAAGATGACCCCCATTGCCGACAAGCAATGCAAGCTGCGGTGACTTATTCGAAATACAGTTCCCGCAACAGTAGTGCGCAAATTGGAAATCGTATTCAAAGCTCTCAACTTCGAGTTGAGTTAAATGAAGATTGGGCGAACCAGAAAGAAAGTAGTGATGTTCGGGAACTAAGGTGGGGGAATACTCCTAAATGAGCTAAGTGACCTGTACATGCACGGAGGTGAAAAATTTTGTCTTTAAAAGATTCCGTAAACAAGTTGTCATGTGCTTTTTTTCGAATACTTTCAGCTCTGGTAGGAGTTTCGACCACGCTTTCTTGGGAGTTACCCACCGGAAGGCGGAATTATGGTTGAATGCTTACCTGAATCAAGGCGGCTATTTAATTGTTCATGCAGTATTTTTTAGATCCTAGGAAGAAACTTACACGTCCTATTCCGTACCGCCTTCAGAGAATTATGAGTAAAGTGCAATAAATCACTTAAAGAAGTGAATCCCTCTTTTAGGAACTCATCAGGGACTTCAATGCATCATAAATTTCCTTTTATACAGCAAGCCCATGAAACTTTGTCATCGGAAAGAGGCAGTTATGTGTTACCGTTGGAAGTAAACGAGCAATAACTTCACAATCCTCGCAGTGCTGCAGTAAATATGCCCTAAGAAGTAAGTAGGGGAAGACTTAGTCTAACACGTGTTCCTTCCTTCCTCACCAGCTACCCTTCCCACCCTCTCCTTTTGAGTCCTTACATTTGAAATCATTGCAGGAAACATATTTTTAAAAAAATAGAACTTCATTACTGAAAAAAAACGGATTGTCGGGCACTTTACAACGTGTATTACTTCTCAGCAAGACGATCGGAACGCCTGCTCTCTCGGGTCGTTTAGCCGTTTCGCGGCCCACTTCGCATCTACCATCCCTCAAAATTTTGCACTGACCGCTGTCACCTTCGATAGGCGTTCTCAGCTTTGATGAATAACATTGCTTTGGAGTGCGGCATTCGAAGGTCAAAGCAGCCTGTCGTAGCACTGGCAAAGCACAGCGGTTCTGTGTCTTGGTCGCCTATATGAGCCGCAGACTTATTCATGCGCCTATCCGGATGTATTCGCGAAAACAGTAAAGAATCATCAGCACAGCAATCGCAACCATTCCGTTAAGGGTGATGAAACCTATCTATTATGATTATCCGTAACAATTATCTCCGATATCAGTGAGTCATCAGAGTTATTAAAATGAACTATTTTAGGGGTGCTAGCATTTGAAATGTTAAAAATGCTTCGAGTAATGGAGAATAAAGTCGAAAGAAATTTAGAAAGAGCACAGCGTGAGTGTTTCTTTTTCGGCCGTAGTGCTGATAAAATATGCCAGAAAGGGAATTGTTGGACATATTTATTTGCTGAACAGAGACAGCTTCACACAGTTGCCACGGCCATAACCAAAGACTTCCCTTTCTTTCCGTTGCATTCTCCACATATGTGCACTATAAACAAAACGTTATTTCATATTCCCTTACAAAGGTTTTACTTTACATCACGATCATAACATGCATGCTTTCTTTGCACAAATGAACCCTATCTACACAAATCAATTTTTTTATTAAACAGTGAGAGAAGAAAACTAGGAGAATTTCTAAGACTATTGACAGTATGGGAAATGGAACGAAAGGAACAAAGAAAATTGAAGGGGCGGGAAGATATCTTATCAGTCTGATATCAAATGAATTAAAACGCATATCAACACAGCAAGGATAGTGCACAACAAAAGTTGAAAGCATATAAAATAACACATAAACAATTCGAATCGATGAAATAAGCCTTATGGAAAATTGTTAGCAATATAGATTTTATGTTTATTGTTCGCAGTTTAAACAAATGGAGGTGTGAAGAAAAGTCTGAATACTGTACACACTAACACGTGTTTTTATGTCAACCGTTTTTCAGCCAAGTTGCTCCAGATGAGCAACTTTTCTAGTGAATCGATGATGTTGAAAAAAGCTCATTCATACTATAAGTCAAACTTCGACTCCTGACTTAGCTACTGAATATATTGTTCACTAAATTACAGACTGCTTCAACACATGGCGTTTACTAGGAAAGTAAAGCCTAAAAAATTGGATTTGAGGCCAGGCCATCCACAAAAAACATCCTCATATCCTCTCATGACCTCCAACTCGGAAGCATTTTTATTGTCAACGTTGCAGAGGTCATTTCCAATATTATGCTGCAACTTCCTTAGAACATTCAATGCAGAATTATATGAGCGCCTGCGATGATGTACACTAATTGCACCATACTCTGTCCTATTAATCCTTATGAGTGAAATGGAAAATGACGTCATGGGCGATCTTTGGTCGATGTGGTCTGTCGAATTTAAATGAATGCACCCTGGATGTAGGTTGAAAGAAGGGGGTCTTGTCGTCGGGACATGGAGCGATCGAACGACACATCCTTGAATCGTTTAAATGCTGAAGTGATACCTTTCGCTATTACAAATGCCTACTGCAGAATAACTCAAAAATGCAAACTTTAGACCCAAAAATAGGTCTCTAGAAATCCAAACATTTCACTTCATATTATGCATGGACATTCAGTCCCGGACAGGCCCTGATCTTGGACACATGCTGAACAGGGAAAACCACGCTTCAGCTTCGGACTGGCTCCATTATCGAAGAGGTCTTAATCTCAAACAGAGCTCCCAATCCCAGAGAGGCCCCACTCTGGGATATGACATGCTCCAACCTCAGAACAGCTTGGATATCGAACAGGAAGGTATCTGAGGTGGGCCTGACTAGGCCTCGATCTCGTACAGGCCTTTATCTCGAAATGGCCGTAATCTCAGATGGGCCTTTTTCTCGGGCACAGCTCCAATCTCGCGCAGGTCCCTATCGAGGAGCGACTCCAATTTACCAAAATGATTTGCCATTCATCGTGCTTATTGACCTTTAATAGATCATATATTCTAAAAAATAAATGATTACTTTTGTGAGTGTCGCATTCAGATTCGAACAGATTCCGAATAGAATTATGTCAAATCCACTGAAAGTATGCTTGGAATAAATCGAATAGGACTCGCACTTCGCGAAAGTGAAAACTTTCAAAAGCGATTTTGCCTTGAGGGAAAGGGCAGGGGGTGGGATGAAGAAGCTTCTTTTTTGGTGAATTTTCGAGGTGGGAAAGACATACCTCCGACGTTTAACGGCATCGACATAAGCATTAAAGCTGCCCCGTGTTTATGAAACATCAGTTTCAACAGTTTCTATTTGCAATCACTAATCAAATGATATGCATATCCTGTTGCATAATGCCTTGTTAACTAGCCCTGCTACCTAAATAAAATTCAAGGTAAACTAACGATATTAACCCTCAGTACATATAATGAGAAGAGATGGGGACAGAACTACCAGTACCGTATTTATTTCATCATAGGCTGCACTTGAACAGAGGTACTCTTCTGGAATCAGCAAATTTAGACCTGCACCTCGAAAGGGCGTGGGTTCTAAAACTCTTCCATGTGCTCACTTAGAAAGCAGAGTCTAACATCGCAATATGCGGCATCACCGCCGTTTAATGTTAATGGTGTTTTTCACTACCCGTCCGTCTGAATAAGAATTAAAAAGAGAGTAACAAAGCTGCGAACAATATGATCCTCCTCTCAATCTCTTTTCGAAGATCGCAAGAAATAGAAGCCCTGGTTTCTATTCGGGGAAAACAGTATTTTCTGTTGTTGCAGGAAACTAGAGAGGATTTTATGTTAAAATTATTCACATAATCCACATATACCGATACCAGTCGTTAGCACATTCGGTTCCTTTACTTCGACGCATCCCTTCGAAATGTCCTATTGAAGTGGGTTTGCTCTGATCTTGATCTTCAACTTCACATCGTTCGGTAACAAATTGTCGGTCGATTTATCCCACGAATAAAACACAGTGGGACGCGGCGACCTGCCGAGGGTATCAGAGCGCCTGTACAAACAGTGTTCGAATTTTCTCCTTTAAAGAACGATGGAAAGCGATCTTTACTCCTGACCTCTAGCTGTAAATTTTCGAATCCCCTCTGAATCTAAGAAACCTGTACGATACCAAATCCAAATGCAGGCCGAAGGGTGAAGCCTACTCGGCAAAAATGATAATTAAGGCGACGCCACTTCAATGGTCTCTCTGTGAAAACTTGCATCCAACGTTCCAAGTTCACAGGTTGTTACACGGAACAATAAGATGATAGGTGGAGAGCACCTGTGAACGGGAAGTACTTTCATCGAGGTCCGTGTCGGAGTGATTGCGACAGGCATCTTCCAGGGCGTCATAGATTCGGGCCAAATACTCCAGCTTAAGTTTTTTATATTTTTCTTCAGAACTGTTTGCATTAGATTATATAAATTCACTGCTGTTACATATATGAATCAAAACACCGGGCAAAAATACACGACTCTGGAGGTTCAGGAACAGGCGATCATCTGGTATTATGTCAGTTGGTGACACGGACAACTGCATAGTTGCGAAGATAGTTCTGAACAATCGAAAAAAAGCGCCGTTTTAACATTTTCTGCTATTTTACAAGCTGGTACCAGCATTATGCATTAAACCTTAAAAAATATTCTTAACTAACACGAAAAGAGGACAGTTGAATTGTGTGGCTAGGCGCTAATTATTACCTGGAATTTCTGCTTTTTCCGCTGCCGCATTTTGACGACCGCTATCGCGAACAATACCGTACACATAATAACAAAAAATGGCATTATTGCAACAACAGGTGTATCTGCAAATTCATTTTATTATATTCTGAATTTGATTTTCAACTTCAATAGTTATAATGTTGCGTCACAACTTCGATAGTTAAGCCTTTTACAGCAACGCTTTCGTGATGAACAGCCCACTACAAGGACGCTTTGCAAAGCATAACCTGTACAGGCTTGGTGTATTTTCCACTTCGTCTATCACCTAGCATTCAAATTTAGGATAGCTAAATACTACACTTCGGTATAGTCTTAAGCCATTACAATCCACCATGTGAAGTAACCGACCAAGGGAACATATAGCAGTTGTACTGTGCCAGATGCCGCTAGAAGCAAAAACATGATTTGCAAAACTAAAGAGCCTTTTTAGCGTTGAAATGCATTCTTGCAGTTCAAAATCAAAAGCATACAAAGCTCAAAAGCAATGGATTAAGCATTGTAATACTGTTGGGTTTGATGAATGCCAAATTTGATTTCTACTCTCAGGTTTATTGCAACATACTTCCGGAGAGACTATACAAACGGCTGCAGACGTGTACAGACCAGAATAGTTCCGTAGCAAATGCTCTCATGGGCAAGTTACATCCTTTGTGTAACCTAGAAGCGTTGTGAATTCTTAACTCAACAATTAAAGTTATTATGTGGCGTAGATATATGAACAACCTTTTGCATTTTTTATCGATTATAAGTTGACTGGGCGGGGCGAGCGAGGACTTGGGAGTGAAACTCGTCTCCGAACCCCTCTCGAAAAAGAAAAATCAGTGCCTTCTCAAAGATGTTTTTATAAAAACATGTAGGATCATATTTCACTATACTGGTAAACTCTGCTGTATGCTCTCCCTAAAAACTTCAAGTCCCTTTCCGCATATCCTCTTGGGCGCCTCATTTGTTTACTAACTCCAACTCACGACTAGAAGGTTCCAAATAAGATAGTTACCCCTGATCTTACTGAATACTCACTAGTGATAATGAAAGACTGGCGTTGCTCGACGTTGAAGGGTATGACGAAGTTGTCCACTTGTCGCTCCGGATGGATACCACAACGGGAGTTGTGAATTAGCAAGGCGTTTTGATACGGCAACGCAAGGTTGCCGACTGCGTTAAGTGAGAAGCGATCGGCGATCATGTGACTGCCTTTTCCACCATCCGCTGACGGGAAGGAGATCTGCAAGAAAATCGTCAGCAAATCGATGCTTTTTCTCAGGCTTCAAAAACCGTATTGCGAACCCCTTTTTTGGAGAGTGCGATATAAAAGTGGGGTGACGTCGTTCAAATTATACAAATTTTTTCGGTAGCTTTGCAGGCATATGAAATTTGGAAGATACTTTATGAACGTCGTATGGGGCGAGGTCAACGAAGTGTTGTTTATTGTGACTTCCCTTGGCGGCGGTAATGGCGTTGTGAGGATTCGTCATGGCTCCGTTCGTGGTTCGCATTTACTCGAAGTCGATTTCCTCCCATGGCCTACTCAATGGAATCGGAGTTAAGGAGGCGCTTAGTGCAAACTTCCTGCTCAAGAAGTGGCCAGATGAAGAAGTCCAACGGATCCAGACAGGGAGAGTTCGAGGGCTATTCCATGTGTGAGATGAAGTCAGGTACATTATATCTGAATTACTTTGGTCTTGTGAGCAGGCGTCGATCCCACTGAAATGTTGAAAAACTACTCTTGAAGAAACAGCCGAGAAGATTCTTCATGATGGTCTCCGAGTTATAGCAGATGACACGAGGTTCGGCGAAGAAGAGGTCAGCCTCGCCCGTTACGCTATCTGCGCCCAGACCAATAACACTGGCTAAGTGGGAGATGATTCTTCTCTTAGGCTGTGTTTTTTTAAAGGGAATGACCGTGAAGATATTACTGTTCTAGTTGCTTACGATGGCTCTCACCATAAACAGCTTCTCATCAAGCAGACTTTGATGAAATAATGGTCACCAAAGGCTCTCCAAAGCAATCCACCACTCCCCTTTATTGTTCTTTTCGTGAATGCTTGGCAATCGTTGACGGTTGCAGTCGTCTCTATGGAAGCTCATGATTGTTTTTGAAGAAAAGATGGGGTACCATGAGAAATGACAGTGGGAAGCTCGAACGTTAAGAGGTCTTGTGATAACATTTCCTGGAAAGGCCCTATCAGTAGCGCGTATGACTCTTGTGCGAGCAAACCAAACTTTACAGTCATATTCTCGGCGTACTCTGTGTAATCGAAGAGAGAGGGGTTTCGGATTGAAGGGGAGGATTTGTGACATTTTGCGACTCCCAAGAAAGAAGGGCGTATAATCGTGAAGATGAATCAATAGTCTTGCTTTACTGCAAATGAGTGAATACCCACCGCTTAAATGAACCAACTGTGCCTATGCTGAAATATCGCAAATGAACGGCTAGCACTTTCGTGATACTTTTAAAGTTCACTCGTTGCTTTTAAATTCTTATTAGCACTTAGACGTTTAAAGAGTGCAGACAAAAAATGGCTCTTTTATGGCGAATGGCGTATTCAAGAACTTGATGGTGTAGTTAAGGAATGCACATCAGCGTGAAACGTTCATGATGTTGCTTCTAATCTTGCATGGAAAATATTGGTAGATCAAGCTTAAAAGGGAACAAAAAGGTTGTTCGAAGGTGTAAAAAATGCTAATTCAAGTGTCAAAAATACCAGCTTTGACAAAAAAAATTACCATCAACGAACTGTCTTAAGTGGGGCTGAAATGAACGCCATAGTTCATGTGTTGTCTCGCAAATTTCGTTCACCGATGTTAATCTGCGTTTAATGCAGCGATCGTTCAACGCACCAACTCATCCTAACATCCCACTTGTTGTTTCTCTTTCACTCGTCATTTCGCCTATAATCTATGGCTTTTTATTATATTATCTATCTGTGCTCATCACGAACCGAGCTCAACCAAAAAAGGCATTCAACATATTCTATATAGGTGTTCGGAATTCAACATTAAGATTAATCATAATTTTTGGACCGCGAGGTTCCTCGCGATCACAAAACCCTTTGCTGCAGATTTGCTGTAATCAATCCCCCGCCCATCGAGGCCCACGCGGGTGCTCCGGTAGTTTTTATCATCTCTGTGAGGGATGTTAGCAGAATGAATTCTGCGGTCGCAAGCTGAAAAAAATTCTCCGTTAAGTCCTAGAACACGAGGACTTTTCAACGACGATATTTAATAAAGCATACGACTACATTTAGCAGAAACATGCATCTTGGGCTTCAGCCGCGATTTCTATATCAAACGAGTTGCCGAAAATATGCAAAGACTGCACTTTGCGGAAGTTATTCCTATTGCAGCTTCTCATGAAAATAATACAGCAAAACAGCATGAATGACGTGAAGTTTCGCGACAGAATCAAGCATTTTCCAACCTTCCGCTCCCGCTCTCCGGAACTCCCTCGCGCCCCGCAGGGATTCTATGACTTCAAATCCCTCTGCGAGGGTCCTCACAGGAGCGAAAAGCTTCGAGCCTCCGCGGGGGTATGGTTCATCACGTCATATGACCGGGACCCTGTTCACGGGGTCCCTTCCAAACACTATTGATCACTCCGAAAACCACGAAGGATGAAACAATGAGAGGTGGCACCAAGTTGCATTGAGGCTTTGTTTTTACCGGCAGTAAACTGACGACATGAGTTAAACAGAGACGGCATGGCTCAAATAAAAGATCCTCATGCTTATACGTTTTCTCCTTCACAAAAAGAAGGTTGCATCAGCAGAAGAGTGTTCAATCCAAGATTGTATAGCACAACATATGATTCTGTTGCGTCTCTGGTGGTGCGGTGATGTGAGGTGATGTAGAAACACGGCGAGTTGACGATGCGTGGACAAAGAGACCTGAGCAGGTTCTTAGACGAAGGAATCCGGACTGTAGTGACAAACACACACGCACACGCAAACACACATACACACACACACGCACGCACTTACACACACACACACACGCACGCAAACATACACACACACGCACACACATACACAGACGCACAGACACGCACGCACACACAAAACAATGGAAAAAGGCACAGCTTACATAGTGGTCCTACGTGACAATTCATGTTGAAATATAACCAGCGCGCTGTGGTCACGCGATCTCCATCACATCGTTGCGCCCGCTGTCACACGGCCATCGTATATCTTAATGGTTGCCACGTGACCATGCGTTTTGTAATACCGTTTTGGATGGGCTGAGTCATTACCAAATACCTGACAATTCCCTGTGGATGTACTATGGTTACGTACATCCTACAAAATTTCTATTGCTACTATTGCAGGACATTTGTCCTCATAATTCACTTTATCTGAGTGAAGGTTTCTCACAAAAATTAGCAAAAGGAACGCTACTATATGCGACATAAATATTTTTACTTTTACTTGTACAAGCAAATCTTCAGCAGCAAACATATCGAAATGAGAGGCATATATACAGTGCTTTCCATAAAATGAGTAATTTCTCGCACGCGTGATATTGCTCATTTCGCTAAACAACATTTCATTACCTGTTCAAAGGTATAATTGTGCTTAAATTCTGCTCTGATAAAATTGCTCGAAATTTGATCTGCGAACGTTTATTTCATATGACGCATTTAAGAACAAAACATTAGTGATGAGTAGAAAACAATTATGTATTCAATGGATAACATGTTGACAATTTCCTTTCCTTCAGCTATATTCTATGCATTAATGTCATCATCGTCCATTTTTTAAAAATTTCTTGCAACGAATATTCGAGTAATTTTTTCTAAACGAATATTTCAGAATGCTTTTACAGTGGCGAAAAAAATGAGAGGAAAAATGAAGAGCAGTTGCGTACGCTTAAATGGATATGAATGAAAAATTCGCATTTTCAAACGGCTATTTATCTGCTGAATTAATATTTGTTGCCTCACAGAGTGAAATACTGTCTGAAATGAGCATCATTTCAGAGAGTATTTCAGTAGTAGATAGTCAGGAATCAATGAGAATTTAAAGCATCATGAAACGTATTAGAAAATGAATAATTTGACGACATGGATTCAGCAATGAATTACATTGGAGATTTTTGACTTTTGAATTGAAATTTTATTCAAAGTGTAAATTTCGAATGAAGTTTAGTAGTCGTTTGATATTGCTATAATTCACAGCGATTCCACGTGCATTATTGAGATCGAATTGCTTTTGCTCTTGAAACAACGTACACAGCTCAGTGATTCCTGATTATCTACGACCCTCTATAAACACGATAGATGAAACCAAATAATGGTAAGTTAGAGAAAGCAGAATTCGACATGAAAAAATGTATAATGGATTGGCTGGCTTACTTCAGGTAACTTGCATCTTTCCTCTTCCTTAGAAGGTTAAGAGAAGCACAATACTTCTTACGAACACCGTATGAGCTTCTTCCCGAGTCTTTTGGACTGAGAATAATTTGAACATACCGATCAGGGTCCCTCTCTCTCTCACATAACTCCGCAAAATGCAGAAAAACCGCAAATGCGTACGACTGACACAAATACTTGTCAAGAAGTGCAACATAAAACCCGTATGCACACCTATCCTCATCATCCAACAGCAGTTAAGTGAAGCACACGACATCAAACTGACATACCGACTTAACGTGGACAGTAACGCAAAAAAAGAGGGAACGATATTACGTGCTATGCACTCGTATTTTGAACTGTGGAAAGAAATTTAAAAGATAAAAGAGAAATTAACAAATACAGCCTGTCAGAAACGGGAAATATTGCTATTAAACCGTTGTGCTAATAAATTAGGAAGTAAAATGTCGCCTATTTCGCTATGGATACGTGATATCTCATTACATCATCATGAAAACCGTTTTTAAACCAGTGATGTTAGTTACTACTTTAAAAGCATTCACCTGCAGTAACTATATTCTTAAAGAATCCGAGTGACGTAAAAAACGTTCAGGAAATCATCAGAAACTGCGATCTCAGCTGAGAATATCCTCGACAGGATTGGAACTGGAGGGAAAGAGGACAGACGAGGGCGACAACGGGGGAGGAGAGAAAGTCAGCGAAAAATGCCAAAGTTTCATAAGGCTCTCATTTTTTATGAAATTGCCTAGCACATGCTGTGATGCTTCACAACACAGAAAAGCTTTGATGTTGCATTAATACATTTGAAGAAACACCACAAATGCACAACAAGCAGCCAAAGGCGAGCTAAATAAATGAATTAGAAATTGAGCATTTCTTTAAAATTTGCTTCGTTAAAACTGCCCATTTGATTGCTCAATGGGTGATTGCAGCGTTTGATGTTTCCCCTTAAAAAAGATTTATTTCCGATTCATTAAAGAGCACTGCTCACCAACTTGTGTCTGTTGTGCTATTAACAAAATCTTCAAATATAGCACATACATCACGACAGCAAATAAATTTAATAATGTGCATTACAAAGCAGTTAACTAATTTGATATCTGCAACGACAATGTCGCTGACTTTTCTAACGCCTATACAGCGACCACTGTGTTTTATTGAGCACCACATATGCTTTGCGCGTACCATGAATTCCTAAATTCTGTCGTCTATAGAATCGTTTCTATGAATGGGGAATGGGAACGGGATGCCCGTCTGTGCTCTTGATTACTGGAATTTTAGCAGGGAAACTTCAGAGGCGGTTTCTAGTAATTCAAAACTACAGGGAATTGGGAAAAAACAGTAGGGCAGAACGAAATCCAGAATTCCACTCCTTAAATTGAACGTTACTTTGTTATTATCATCGACCCAAAATATCAGCGGGAAATAAAGCCTCAAAAAATCACCTTGGAATAAAGCATACGGATCGCATTATAGGTCTCATGTGAATTGGTTTGTAGTAAATGGAAAGCGAAAACTAACAAACATAAGGCAACGCAATCTCTGAAGGTAAACGATGCACGCTCAGGTATAGGCTTCTTCAATCAAAAGCACGCATCAATAATAACGAATTTAAAATATAAGGACACAGTGCCCTAATGATTGCTGAATGAAATGCTGCTAAAAGATGAATGAAGAGAAAAAAAGGAAAGTTACGAGCCGAATAATGCCGCCCGAATTATGCACATACCGATGAGGTATGCACAACGCCTTGGTCGATCTCTAGGCAAGCAGCAACTTTATGTTGCAAATCGATGATATTAGTGGCGCTGTGCCGCCTTAAGGGCGAATAAAAGCAGATCCATAGCACTTCGTTGTACGAAGCGATTTTTATGATTTATAATATTTATGTGGACGAGAAAGGCTTTTTATTTTGGTGCGAAAGAGGCTGCCACTTTGCGTTAGAAAATTTGTACTCGTAAGATTGTAGGTTGATAAAATTTTTAGAGGACGAGTCGTACAAACAATAATACGTTTTGCAGCATTGTTTTTTATAGCATAGCTCAGCATACTTTTAACACGCGGTTAAATTAGATGTAAGCAACCATACATATTTCCTGCTTAGCACATCTGTCACACGTTCGGTATACTTGTTTTGTAGCACATTTTCGCACCTCAGTAATTTTTACCATATTACATTCCTCCGCGAAAGAAACCATGCTAAATTACACTGCATCAAGGAGTTATCTATGAGATTGTGGTATGGTTGAATGAAAGTAGAAAACACCAGTGCACTTAATAAACGGAGAGCTAATGAACGAATTTCCCTATTTCTTATAGGTGATGTAAACAGAAGCGAACGACGTAATTTTCTCAAGTAGATAGGAAAAGAGGAAGAATGTATAATGAGATATTTTCCAGCAGAAACACTATCAGATTTTGGGTCTTGATTGGATTGTTATCGAAAAAAATCTATGAATTTCACGAGTATACTATCAGCAGGAGGGGGGAGGGGGAGGGAGAGAAGAGGAAAAAGTGCATATTATCTGCAACATCGTACAATAATTTGCAACTTCTTAGAGTGACTGGAGGCTTACAAGAACTCCCAAATTTTCCAGGAAGTCGCATGAATGTAATCAAAGACTGATATTGCGCTTCCCGCCCCTCGCCAAAAATAGACCTCCGTGTCTACACTATAAGATGCATGATACAATAGCGTGCTTGCTCCCACCTGAAGACCGTAGTTGTGCACGTTTTCAAACGCGTTTGCTGCTATAAGCTATTCGTTTCAGAGTATTATTACATGACCTGAATAACTTGGAACAAGGTCGACGAATGAATAAACCATCGCCGCTCAGGATGAGGCTTGAATGGATTTGAAACGACACCTGGCTGCTTCTTCACACGCGCAAATATATTCAGTTCAGTATTCAGTGCAAAATCTTGCAAGTTTATTCAGTTTGGCTTCATCGCAGATGCAACGAAGGATCAAGATGCCGTTTTTCTGAAGGCTTTAGTGTGTTATAGCCGACCCGCTTTTATGGGGGGAGACTCAACTCACCGACGTCACTTGTGCAACATAATGCTAACATATTCGGCATAATAAACAGATGACTCGGACATCACATTTGCCTTAGTGGAAGCCGCATGATCGCAACAACCAAGGTAATTCTACTGTTGGTTTACCACCACCACTATGCGATTAATCCTTATTGTAGTAGCGTTCGAAGTCTACTATATGATAAACGTCCATCCAGAGCCCTTACGACGGCATCTTTTTCGAGCGACCCGCGTAAAGACGATGTACTGGCTTTGGACTACGAAGGCACCATCGCGAGGGTCCCAGCACTTCCTAAATTCCCCGCCCCTGCAAGGGACTTTTCAAAAACAAACTTTAAAAAACTTCTTGGAACGATTTCACGGCATCTTCGCGTGATGCTTAAATTCAGCAAACAACACATTGAACACTGAAAACTGTTTATTAAAGCATCGTAAAGGTTGAAAGCAGAAGAATAATTGCTATGAAAAACATGAACTAGTTTTAAGCAGCAGGCAAGACTAAGTACTCTTTGACAATTTAAAAGCGACTTGTAAGCAAATGCGCTCCCTTTTTACACGGTCGGAATTCTGCCTCAAGCCATTCATAGACAGTTTGTTCTGCCTTGAGATGTAATGTCTTGATTTGATCTGATTTGATCTGATCGTCTTTCCTCCTGCTCTGCACGAAAGGAGTTGGTCCGGACTTTGCTGATCTCCCTTACACAAACGTTAAACAGAAATGTAGAATAAACACAAAAATGGCTGACCTACTGATAGACAAAAGATTTCGACAAAATATCACTTCGTATAACGCTGAGAAATGACTCAAAGCAATGAAAGAGCACAAAAACTACATGATGTAATTAAGCGGGATAAGTAGCCAATATTGTAAAGTAGTCGAAAGATAACAGCCGTTTCTAAAGGAGACCGTCCAGTTAAATTCGCTTTGTGAGTTAAACTAAATCGGTTGAATCACGCGTGCACCTCACGATCCATTACCATGCAATCAACTAAAAAAAAAAATGATTACAAGCCAAATACTCATCACTAGGAACATCGATCGTTCATCCTATACAATGCACAACGATAGGTCAAAACTGTTAAGCGGTTGGATTCAAAAATACGACGACAAAAAACAAATATCTACATTTACCCCGATGGATCAGTCCGCCAAAGAAATGGTCATAAATAAGCGATGGCCAAAAACAACATCTAATACTTGTCAATATTCTCATCTCTTGCAATCCTTCATGTGCATAATACCGTCATCTTTTAGTGAAATAACAAAGGTTCATACAAAACATGACGACAAGTGAATTTATACGCATCTCGAAAATAAAGTGACAGATTTCACGATTACTTTGAAATTTAAAGATTTCCAAACAGTACAAACGCTCATGAAAATCTCTCCAGGTCAGCGATTCTTTTTTCTACCTTTTAGCAAAATGCCGGCGAAATATGGGAGATCTGGAGATGAAACCGTGTGAGGAAGGAGGAGGCGTAAGGTTGCTGCTAACGGCCGACTTTAAGCTCGAGAGTGACGCTTGACGTGCAACTCGAGCCTTCCGCCTGGATGACGGGCTCAATATGTTTGCGCGAGGCAACGTGTGATGCACTTTCGGCGAAGATGGTGGCGAAGTGTCAAGTTCCAAGCGCGACTTTACTTCCTGGGAGGCGATAAAGAGCATTGCTAAAATTGACGCATCATTGGAAAAAACAACACAAAAATCAATAACAACTGAAGCAAACGATAATACTATATCAGTAAAGATCATATAAACAAACACTGCAAGTTGAGATTAATAGGAAAAGAAAATGTTCAAATGGCAAATTGATAAGAACAATACAAGTTACCACAGCCATATCCTCGAATCACTTCTACATTCCGTCAGTTTTTCAACGAACGGTGTATTGTTATAAGGCACTATTTAATCGTTTTCATAAAAACAGAGCCATCTTTAATTAACAGCACATCCGCAAGAGAATTTTGGTGAGCCAAGCAACCCAAATAAAATCATCCCCCACCTTTAGATTCTGGATCAAATCGAAAGAGAAGTCGACGCGAAGTCAGATCTAACACTTCGTAAAGTTAACTACATACATTTGACAACGTCCTACAAAGTATTAAAATCTCTTACCATGCCACCCCGAAACATGACCGAAGGCTATGTTTATGATCGCTGGTGCATTTCTAATTTCCAAATGAAATGGAATGTCGATACATTCGACGATCGAAGCCATTGAAAGAGGGGATGAGGAGCATGCTCCATGAAAAGAAATCACACAACTGCAACCTAACATAAGAATTCATCGTGCAGTTGAAAGTTATTTCCGATTCCAAATCGTCAAAGTTGAAATTTCCATTGTTTCCTATTTTTCAGTAATAAATAGAAATTAAATAATTACATCGTGAAAGCGAGGCCGAATTTTTGCGTTCCTCATCCGACTGATCGTAGCAAATCGTTGCTAGGCCTAATCTGTTCATCCAACTGCAAAAAACATCAACCTAGCGCAAACTAAACAACATACGGCGACTTACATATTATAAAATTTCATAGCAAACAGAGATAATCGATCCCGAACGTCTTATGCATGATAAAATGGTTAACGGCCTGTTTCAACTTTACAATATACTAGCCTCACTCGACCCCTTCCCTCGGGACAGATTTGCAGAAATTACAGGCTTTTTGGGATCACCGCGAGGATTTTGCTACCTTTTCTATCCGCGAGAGACAAATCACTCCCCCGATGAACTATCTTCGTCGGTCGAAGCTGCATCACAGAGCTTTGAAAAGCAGCTGACATGTTCAGCAGTGATTATCGCACAAACAGCAAATCAATTTAAATAAGCAGAATAAAGCAAATGGAGAGAAGACGACATCAAAAATGAAGTAACATGAAGCCCTCAATCCAGTAAGGTTCTTAAGAGGAACGATCGGTTTAAATTACTATGTGCAACGAATCGTCTGAACTGAAATATGTTTTCAAAAAAAGAGCCATGAAATAGCTCCAAATTATTAGCGACGCTTAAACGCTTACATTTTCATTTCCTCCAAGTTGTAGGCGGCGAAATATAAAACAGTGGATGAACGATAGAGACGAAAAACGCTGCAAAAAAAAACTTTAAATCATATGATTATACTAACAGCGTATTACAAGAAGAATAAATCATTTCAAATTAAACGGCTGCCTAACAACAACAACCGCGCTAATAGAGTGCTTATTGGTGCTGTAATAATTTAATAAAAACTACGTGTTTTGAAGATATTTCTCCTCACCCAAGTTTACTCATAACTCCATCCATGTGGACCTAGGAAACTTTACGACTGCAATAAAGCGGCAAGCACAACTTACTATTTTTTGGAAGTCTTTAATTCGGGCGCATCCGAAACAAAAAATTTCGCGATTGCGACCACCATATCGGCCTCCTTCGCCTGTAATTACAGGCTATAAACAATTGACGTCACAATTTTCAAAAGTGGGGAGTCTTTAGTAGGAAAGACTTTCAAAAAAAAAAATCGACGCCCAAAAACCATGAACGCCGCTCACTCCAAAGCTATCACACCTTCGACAATAACGAGAGGAGGAACTGAAAAGGGTTTTTTTTCAACAAGCCGTATTTCTCTCCGTCCAAATCGCGGTCAAGAGAGACAGAAAATTAGGAATTCTCCTTCAGGATAATATAACTCAACTAATGGACTTCGTGCTGCAGCGTGAGAAATCTTTCAGTGATTGCAGGTTCAATACACTAAGCATCTATTGAGGACTAAGAAAATACAATCACTTCCTCCGTAGGAAGTTTTTTCTTGCGAAATCACTGTCCGAGTTTGTCAGCTGCCCTGTCCAAGCTAGATCTCCTTCCCATATTAATTCCAACAATGCGCCCGAGCATATCACTTACAACAGAGAGTACGGAAAGAGTCTTTTTACAGTGTGACGCAAAGTCGTCAATTCTACGTCTTCCCTTTTTCTTAAGATGTATTTTTCTGAATGGTTCACATATGAAAACTTCCTTACCTCCCCCTTCCCCCCATCCTTCCGTTAAACATATGAAACTATTATGCCGCATCGCGCTGCAATTCGTTATAACAAGTGCAAGAAATTTTAGCACTTCGACAATGCAGATAAACATACTGAATCCTGCTAGTGCAACAAGAAGAGACAATCTGCAGCCGAAAAACAACACGTCGGCAGCGCACTTAAACTGCACTTGCCGAATGCCGTCATCGCTTATCAGCAAAAGCGTGAAAATTGCTTAACTCGATGCTCACATATACCACTCATTCTTCCACCTCTTTCGCCATAAAACTTGTGAACAATAAATAATATCCTCTCTCACAACCAGTCATATAAAAATTCTGCAAAAAAGAACGCCAACGAAGTAAGAACACAAGGAAATGCCTGTTAGGGCCCCTGTCCCTTACGCAGTCCTGTAGCACCTAGGATTCTCCTTATCCAACAGCTCCGTATTCTCTGCCTCAGAAGAAAGGAATTCAGGAATTTTTTAAATCAAGCAAGCTTCAAAAAACAACCGAAATATAAGGAAAACTTACGAACTGATTGTTGTAAACAAACAACACGCTCGATCGCAAAACCATCCAGCACCTAACCCACTTTCCTCCTGACTTCATTTCCTCATCGAGTCGTTTCCTCCGAATCCAGCCTTCATACTGTTTCCCATCCAACTTTGAACAGGGTACTTTGCTCAACTCACGCAATGCATTCGAAGAATGTACTTCCTTTGGCGAAGCTTCATCCACCTCTGCTGAAATAAGTTCTGCAGAAAATGAACAATATCCGCCACAAGTACTTCAGTGAACCTAACCTCACTCACACTTTATAATACGCTGCAAGTTTTTAATGGAATCAGCACAACCCAATCAAAACGTCCCGAAATTAAGCTAAGATATTTTGGGCAACAAACTGGTCATAAATCTATTTTTTAGAGAAATGAAAACTTCGAATTCAGTAAGTGGTCAAGACAGAATTGAAGTTTCAGGCTTATATAAATAGAAGTTTCTGGAGTTAGCCACATACAAAACACATTTCCGCAAGAGTGAGGGAGCACGCTGTCGAGCAGACCGACGGTTCGGTGTGGTCAGCAACAGCAAATGAACGCTTGTCTATAACTAGTTGCATGCCGCTCCCCGAAAAACTGTCAACAAAATTTACCAGTCTTATAATTATAAACCTGAGCGTGACCCTCAGCTGAAGGGGGAAGAAGGAGAAAGGTGCAAGATCAATTATGCAGATGGAGAGGGAGACATAGGAGAGTATGCTGCGGAGTATTAAAAAGCCAAACAAACAATAATTGGTGAATAAAGTAGATGAAATAACAAAGACACCGTCCCGCACCTCCTTCCAATGGACTTCCACTCCTCTGCGAGCAGCGCACACTCTGGCGCACAGTCTCGTCTGCTGTATCGCTTTCCCACCCAAGTGATGATTCCTCCGACTCAGCTATTGGCTAAAAATAATGCTTTCATTATAGCAGAGCGCTTATTTAAGTTCGGGTGAAAGCCTCCGTCAAAATAGGCGAGCTTACTTTTAAATTCGACTCTGACGACAGTGTTCAGTACTGTATCGCTCGATCGATGAAATTAAACGCACATTCCAAAAAACCAATTTTGTGGTTTAAACATACCACAAAAAGGAAAAAGATGGCAAAGTTTATACTGAAATGTGAAGTCGCTGATCCGAAAAAAATAAATAATGCAACAGAAAAAAACGTAAAACTCACCGCATGCGATCTGGATTTGAACGATGAAGTGAAAATCGATCTCACACGGAAAGAAAAACCATGCTTTGCACGCCGAAGCGGACTTTCGGACGACTTTGACAAAGAATCCTCCTCGGAGGGACTGAAACAAACTGTGAGCTACTGACTCAAAATGTCTTCAAACACAAAAAAACAGTATTTTAAATAAATTAATGCTTATTTGTCAAGCAAAAAATTTTCATAAGCAGACTGGTCGATTGCAAACAGATGAAACACGTTATAGTCGCGTATTATCGCATCCCATATCACCAGTGAACAGTACTGCCAACAATCTTTAAAAATAAAACAAAGAAAACTTTAATACTGGTTTCTTCAAACGCAGGCACAACAGGTAGCACGCATCCGACGACGCATGAATTTCGTCTCCTGACAACCCCGAAATTTGAGGCTTTTCTGGAAATTCTCCAGCGAAAGCAGTCAAGAGTCGTGAGGTTAGGACTACCTCCCACGCTCGAGGCAATGCTAGGAGACGCTTCGTAGGGCTGGAATAACGGTCACTGATTCCATAACAAAAATCTGCATTAAAAATACCACACTATCTACTTTTAAATGAAATTAAAAAAGGACAGGGATAACAATACAAACAAATTTATGCAGCAAAAAGTCCCCTGCACGATCGGATACGCATATAAAGTCGAACCTGTGCGGAAAATGTTTGTGGTATTTTTCCATCGCTTTTTCATGCACGGCTTCCAGAGATAAGTTGAGGCATGAACTCCATTCTTCAAGCTTTACAGGCGGCAGATCAAGTGATTCTAGTTCGTCGTCTTCAATGGCTTCAACCAACGCATACTCTTTCGGCTCAGACGTTATTGTCAAAGGTTCCTCTATAAAGCATCACTGAATATTAGAGGACGACGCGATGAGCATAACACACCTCATACAGCACCTCGTTTCCTCTTCACTTTTCATGGTTTTGTGCGCATAGAACTGCAGTCATCTTATCACTCATAGAAGCAGCACTCTCCTCTTATATATCTAATAATACTTAACAGACATTGCAAAATTAGTTGGTAAAAACACATATTGTGGCTCTGACTTCGAATATTAGTCAGCTCATCCAAAAAAAAGACAACTTCTGCAGCGCTTACGCTAGTGTTTTACTAAACAAACAGAAAGCTCACGCATAAGTTCACTGCAAACAAATATCCGCATCCTCGAGCGAATGAAATATTCCAAAACACATTATTTGGTTTTGTGGAACATTCTAACATAAGGAACGCATAAAGACTTTGTGAGGTGGCAGGGAAATGGGAGGAGAACTTTGCGCCGCAGACTCACATAATTCTCGATGCTCTAGATGAATATCATAGGTCCGGACGTCTAGACATCAGGAAAATAATGTGAGGGTCTCAAAAACCGGAAGGAACTAAATGAATTTCCCCCGAGTTCAAAAAATTGTGGAACTGAAAACAACGCTCATGATGATAAGTATGAATTTTATACAAATACCACGTTGACTACAAATTCATATAGGCTTCTAATCAGCAAAAATAATCAGTTGCCACCATGCTCAGCACAATACGCAACTTAACTTCAGTTCGTCATAAATTCCATAGGAAGTTTAATGTCACACTTTCATTCAACATATACAAGAAAAGTAGACCGTAAGAATTGCACTACCGTGACAGTGCATATCATCCTCGTCATTGCGTCCCTCTTCTTCGTCGGAAGATGGATGCTCCTCATCTTCGTTCATACTGCCAAGTGGAACGTCTCCATCACTGACAAGTCGATTGTCGATAAACGAGCGCACGTATCCATCTGGCTGCTGTCGCATTGTTCGACGTCTTCGCACAACTACTGCATCCATCGCGTTCACATCCACTCCCGACATATCCTCTTCAACCAGTCACTTTGAAAAATCTAACAACTTAGGCGCAGGATTAACGAATCCAACTAGCCTAGACCTGGGACAGGCTGCAGGCTTACACGACAGCTTAGACTCATGCAACGTTTTGACCGCATTGAAAATTCACGCTTCCTTTGTCCCCAACGAATAAAGACACCGACACCCACGAATATTAAATCTCTGAGGTTTACTTTCCTCTCCACTTCCTCCTCAAGGCATTACTGCGGGTGCGTTTAGGCACTCACTCGTACTTATCCTTTCTCAATGCACCCATCGCCCTAGAGATGAAATTCATCCGACGAGGGTGCAGTCATGCTAAACAACCGCGACAACAAAAACTAACACATAAAACTGTTGACGAACATAAGCGAAAAAATGGCAATAAGTGGTGACGTTGCTTGGTTGTGAAAGAGTGCAATTATTCTCAACAAAACTTTACCAACCCACAGCTGGCATCAGTACTTAGTTACCAACATCAAAAGCGTTACTGCCCTTTATTCCTTTATCACGTTATTGTTCGAGAACAAACCTCTACTACATTATAACACCTACAGGTTAAACGGAATTGAACTATACCAACTCACCACTGGGAACATCTAATGCAGTAACATTTTAGTGATGGAAGATAGACCAACATAAATCAACTATACCTCAGAGGGCAGAATTAGGCCCTTTCCCTCTCTTAAATCGTTGCTGTTCAAACGGCCTGAAATCATTTCATTCCGACGAATCAGTGCTCCAATCCCGAAACGAAATTGAAATGAAAAATGAAGCGAAAGGCCAACCAACTGCTGAGTGATGTCTTCTATGTTCCAGAGAAACTGCACAGTGACCTATATCAATGGTAAGATCCTCTGCCGACGAATAGACAACGCTGTCGGTGCTCTTAGCAGAATGGAATAAAGACGCGTTCAGCTGTCGCCTCGAAGATGGAGGTGTACCGAGACAAACGGTAGCACGTCTTGTTGTCGTCAATCCGTGTAATGATTCTTTGTCGTACGAACGCCAACTCGACATTCTGTTTCCTTCGACCAAAGCCTTCTTCATTAACCCAAAACAACATAAATGCACTACTCTGAGCAATCGATCATAAAATATGGCCATTAATTTGGACTGAAAATGCTTATAATTCATAACAAACGCTCATCCGCCTCAGACATCCCTTTACCTCACCATCCTGCTAGAGACAATAAAAAAGAAAGGGAGAGGAGTGTTCTAATCCGAGAACCTTCCCTCAAAACCTTTCCACATGTCGGTGTTTGAAAGTCAAACAACCAATTAATGCATACAGCCTAACCACGGCCTTTTAGACTAATCAAAGGTAATAACAATAATTAAATAAGTTCCCTTAAAAAAAGAACACCGCGAAAACGGATAGTAGCCTGGCTTGCAAACAAGATAAGAGGAAAACGAGCAGAATAGTTGTAAGAGACTCACGACAAACGTGAACATATAGAAGCAGATTGGTCGAGGCTCATACTAACTGAACGCTGCCTCATCTTTGGCTTTGGATAGATAGTCTGAAATTCGGCACAAACAATTAACCATAAATCGAGAATTCCCGATTAAACGGGAAGACTTAGGGGGGTGAAGGGGGGAAGGGTAAGAGGCAGGAGCCTAGGACAAGCGAAGATTATGTTTAACTCAAGTTCTCTAGGCCCCCATACCCATTTAAAAAAAAAAAAACAACCCTTAAACTTCAAATAAACGATCTCGTATAAAACTGTCAATCTATAGTAAAGCCAATGAACACAAAACAAATGTTTGAATAAATACACATTCCTCAACCCAACCAACCGGGAAATACTCCCAATTTGGCAAATGCAATGCCTCCTCCTCCCCGCCCCCCCTTCCTTTCAACTTCTCATGGAGAATTTCTCAGCTGTCAAAAAGTGAGATTAATCAATAGCATTTCATCACTGCTAGATTTTATTAATTTATTCAAAATAAACATGACGAATAGAACTGCTCACTTTTTAACAAATATTTCCTTAACGCTTCTTTGCATAAACATTTTAGAAATTTAATGGATGAGTCTACTGGTCATATCTAGCTTGTTCCAATAATAACATAAAAAGCATATTCATAAGCCCCTGCACTCTCCGGTATCGCTCCAAAAACTGGCGCTTTTGTGGTTCTGCTCATGTCAGGAAAGTTGCGAGCACCATCTTCTCTTAGTTAGAGCTGGCCATCAGCTTCTTGCAAAACCTGCGAACTCAGCAAACTTCGACATGCAAAATACCTGACGAGAAAGCTCGTAGCAAAAAAAGTGCGTCAACCACTGTAACTTGACCTGCAAGCTGTGGAGAAGCAAGACCTCATAAAGCACCATGGTGCGAAAACACGACCGAATTACAACAAGGGTACTATTGAAAAGATAACGACGCGGCAATAAGAAACCTTGTGAGGGAGCGGAGTCCGATGGTCTGCAGGCAACGCCGGAGATCCGTTCGCATCGGATGGCGTCCTCGCTTGTGGAACGTCTTTTGAAGGCGAAAATTTGTGGCTTGCGAAGAAGAACATATGTGCTGGCACTGTCTCGCGAGGTCTCTTCTTTAACATCAGAATCAACTCTTCTTGCTGCCCTTGTCTTCTGCCTCCAATTTGCGGGGGATGATGAATCTTCTCCACCACCTTTCCCAAATCCCATCCTATCACCGTCTCACCATTTACCTGTTAAAAAGAATCATGGTAGTGCAGGAAAAAACATTTCTCCAGAAAAAAAGAAACTCCAGAATGTGGTAGCTCAACACGTAATGAGAGAGGGAAGGGAGATAGGAGGGGAAGGTGGGTGGTTTTGGAAGCAAAATCCAGAAGTAATACATGTGAAGTACGAGAGGAAAACCTACTCGTACCAAATAAAACAATCAAGTCAATAATCCAATTTCACAGGTGAATCAAAAACGTCGCATGCGACGGTAAAACTGTAGCAAAAATATCAACACAAACACGCACACCGTCACGATACAACATAGAGATACCAAACTACAAAGTAAAAATCACCTCAAATTGCGTACAGCACCAAATTCGTTAGCATAACTAGCGCAGAAAACACCACAAACAACATTGCATCGTTTACATTCTATCTGAAAACCTTAAGAAGAAAACCTGCGCCGGAAACACCTTTACTGAATTCCTTAATAAAGATCACAAAAGCTTTAAGTTCTCTTCTCTATTTCTCAAACTAAGCGATGGTTTAAAAAACAAAAAATAAAACTTCAATGATCAACTGTACTGTAAAGCAACAAACAGTGCTGCTATTTTTTCTCAAGCAACAATTAAAAAACATTTTTTGAAAACAGTTTACTGATGTGCTATAAAATTCCACAAAAATTTGCGCAATGAAGGCATCAAATTGGTACGCACAGCTTTTTGAAACACATCACATAATAACACTTGCCGTGATTATTATGGAAAACCAACTGAGCGACAACGGGCACTTGAATGTTCTTTTACAGCCCAAAAGTCGATAGGTTAAAAGTCAATTCATTTCCGATGCATAAAAGCACTATTTATAAATAATTTAGTGCAAAAAATCCAAAAAATTCCACCTAAAAATGACTGAACCAAACTGAACAGCTCAATTATCAGAAATCTACAAACACTATACTTAGTACAGAAGAAAATGTTTCTATCATTTTCAAATCGATTTTTTTTTTTTGCAAGAGAATGGCGAAGACAGAAAAAATGCGAGCGATGAGATTATAAAACAGGAAATCGATTATGACGTGCTGCATCATGTACCTTCGAAACACGATCCACTAAATCTAACAGATCCATAATTGCACCAGTATAAGCTGAAATATCAAAAAGGAGCGCGAATTAGACACAAGATACCTGAAGCAGTTCGTCGCCTGCATCAATCTTTCCGCATGCATCCGCCGGTGATTGCAATTTTACTTTACTGATCATGTGCACACCCACATAGGTTGACTGCAAATCAAAACCCTGAAAAGCAAAATAATTCATTTCCAGAGACAGTCAAATAATCTCAAAGCAATCAACTTTAGTAGTCAAATGACACCAGGAGCCCTCGTTTTCTAACGCTTATTTTTCACTCTCCATGCAATTTCACTCACGTTTTCATTTTTGTTGCTATAGCGGTTGTTGTGCTGTTGGTACCAACAATAGGGTTTTTTGGTGAAAATGTCCTGTGGTGGTATAGCTAGACTTGCCTAAGAACTTGAATTGGGGGCGGAAGAAGAGAGGGTCGGCTTTAGGAGGTGCTTCTGAAAGCAACATAAGATGACTGTTGCAAGTGGCTCAGCAACTGACTTTCCTCTCTGACGTATAGACTTACAATCTGTAATATATTTAAAAAACGAAAATCCGAGTAGGCCATTTGGTCAAAAGCAAAGAATGATTTAACTAAAACTGTCCCATCATAACTCAAGGACTCATTTTATCTGAGACTTGGTCGATAAAAAAAGAGGCCACTCTTTGTCGAAGACCACTTATATGATTCAATTCGAAAATACCGTCTGTCTTGATCAATACGTCTAAACATAAAAAATTTCAACAGATCATCCAAACAAGAAGCAAATATCGAACGATCAAAACAAAAAAATGACCCATTCGTATTCATTGCTCGGTCTTCGCAAAACGGCTCGTTCAATGTCGGCCGTATAGAGAATACGTGGATCCTTCGAGTGCCGCACAATTGTGTCACATTTCATTATCAATTCATTCGCTATCTGCAATCTTATCATCAATGGCTCAAAACAAAAAAACTGAGCATATTCTTGCATCATTAATGCTGCTCGGATATGGCAACAACAATACTCTCTCATGCTATAAGAATGACAATGATTAATGGCTCAGAATCCGCATTCACATATCAGGCAAACTCAATTTGCCTTCTAGAACTTATGCAAACAGACAACAGCCTTAAATTTTTTGCCCTCAAAGTTGCTCGACGACACGAAGCAAAATATTCCCAAAACGAGCATATTAAGTAAAATACGATACACAAGAAAGAACTAATATTTGAAGAACTAGTAAGTGAACAGTACTGCAAGAGAAGCAGACATCACATCGCTATATCATACGAGTCTCCAACCGCGATCTTATGCTCAGTAACCAAAAATCACTCTTAAATCGTTGAAACTAATGTCACCGGTAACTATCGCAGCCAAAGAACTGGAACACATAAAGACGATTACCTCCTTTTGCCCCCTCCTCCCACCTAGCCGCGTCCTCCTCCCACTCTTACGAAGCTGAAGGCTATCCCCAAAACTTCGTTCGAGTGTCTCACCTGAGAAAAAACTCCAAACGTTTAATCAGTTGTTCAATGATAAGCCAATTATTTCTTCTGTGGAATAATCTACCCTCAAGATATTGTTGTCTGAATATTGCGTTTGCCCTTCCAAGCAAGAATTCTACCATCGATACTTACTTTGAATGGTTGCAGCAAGTGAACGTACAATATTAAAGAATATAACTAACCAGTGCTGTGCAATTACTGAATGGCAGAAGCAAAGTAAGAATCCATGCATTACTAATACCTTCTCATTATGTTCTCACCTATCTCTCAACGCTTGGACGCCTCCATCAAGTTTAGATAGATTGGAGAGTTTTCTATTTCGCTGGTGAATGCAGCATTTACACAATTCCCCACCGAATAAATACATAAAGATTATCATAAGGCAAAAAGAAGGCTCGAAAACAAAGAAAGACTACTTATCAGAAAACTCCGTGGACATAAATAAGAGTGAACTTGCAAAGAGATGAGCCTTACTTCGTTAAGGCTCAAACATGATGAAAGTATTTTTTTGTTCGATGCATTCACCGTGCTCGTAAGTGCTAAAGCAATCTCCATTAATTCCATTCGAAACTCGATGTACGATTTGAGACGGTCGAAGGGACTTCTGAAAGCTTGCTGACATCCATTTCACTCCATCATCTCTCATCACCAAATAGTGCGTCAACAGCAGAAAATTGTTCACTGAGCTTATTTATTGAAATGGAAATTGTTTTACTCCTTCTAGCGATGCTTCATCCAGAAAACTGTACTATGCATTCGAGCGAAAAATTTGAATGCGACAACTACTTTAATGTAACACAAATACCGGATGTAAGAAAAAAGAAATGAAATAAAACAACGAAAACGACCTGTCGAGCCAATTCATGAGATTCTTTAGTTCGTCAACAAGTCGTGAGACCACTGCAAATAATGAATTCAAAACAGTGGTTAGATGTATTTTCGATACTGTCGTATTCCTGAGTGCAATGCACGCGAGAGTTTCATTGACCAAATGTTGTGCACTAACGCATACGTGCAGGCACAGTGATTGCACGTTCTCCGTATCGACTGCATAGCACTGCAATTCGCTTTTGCTAAACATTCAGACAAAACATTTAAAACAATGAGTGCAGCAATACGGCATACTGACCTTGGCACTTATTTAATTTGGGCGATGGGTTTACATGCGAGAAAAGGCCGTAGAGAGGATAATCAAAACGATGAGGGAAGTATTTAATGATGAGGTCGACTAAAAAAATAAAAATTTCAGATGGTCATATGGTCCCTGAAAATATAAATGAAATCATCGCACCAGGCTAATCAACGTCAGGAAGGTCAGGTTAATCAAAGAGTGCATGAGAAAAATAATGAAACAATGATTGCTCACTTGAGGGAACAAATTGAGAGGAAAAGAAAGAGCAGCTACGTGTCAAAAAACTCACAAAAAAGCATCGTAAAAGATGTCGAAACGACGTAAATAAAGCAGTAACGATAACTGAATAATAGTGATAAATGTGGTAAAATAAAGAAGGCGGAAACATGCTAACGTTCAAACGGACAGAAAAACGAATGAGAAATATGAAGTGAAAACGATGTACTTACTTCAGTGTTCACATCGCCGATAGCACATCAATTAACAGTCAGCCAAAATGAATCTACCCTTCACAATATCAGGATTAGTTGCAAGTTGCCATGCTCTGGCTAAAACTGAGGCGCTACCTGCGACAACTCCCCTTGTCCTAATTCGGAAGTAGCCAAAAGAGATAAGCTTACCTGTGGTGATTAGAATTTGTTATATGAAGCAGAAACAACCTTAAATCCGTTTTCACCGCACCAGCTCCGAGAAACTTGAAAATGCCCTTCACTCCTCCCATAAAATCATTCCTTTAACATTACCGTTAGTCTTCCAAAAAATTTCTCGCAATCCATACGATTGGCACCTCTCATCCGAGGCTATAAGTTTTCGGTTATATGATGCAAGAATTGTGCACAAATAAACATGAAACGCACAAAGCGAAGCAAAAGCTGAACAGCTTGTAGGATGAGTCGACGAACACCGAGCTTTGTTACACCTGCCGAACACAGAATGTCCTCATCGAGAACCGCCAGTGCGCGACCATCAATACCACTTTTGGCGATTCCATCAAGGAATGGCAGCACGCTATCGTCCGTACCTTGAAATTGGAAAAAAAAAGAAAGGGCCAACGATGCTTCCCTTTCTCGCATCCTGTTGTACTGCTCTATTTCTGCCAACAAAAGAGAACATTTCACAGAAAACGCCTTTTAAAATCGAAAGAGACCTAGAAGCGGGCCATAACGGAACGTTCCGGTAGCACCCAGTTCCGATCGCAAGTAATGCTGGTAAAAGCATATGGAGATGACCGCAACCGAGCCCCACTTCCGTTCCGGCAAACGATCTCACTACGCCAAAGTTAGCCGGTCGACACAGACGAGTACAACCGATTTCCACGACTTCGCGAGTTAAACCCGATTACCATTGCTACCCAGCATAACTGCGAACCAACATTGCAATAAACGAACATTCAAGTTTTCGTACGGGAGGTTTCTACTAGTACAGATTCAGTACGTCAGTTTCCGCAAACTTGATATCCTAGTTAACGAAATTAATTAGTAAAGGAATCGAAACTACGCCTTCCCAAACAACCTTGAGCCCGGCAACGGGACAGAACGTCACTGAACTAATCAATTTTTGATTTCAGTAACAACCACAAGAAATCATTTAACGAATAGAACAAAGGAGTGGTAGCAGGCTGCACTATACTTAAACACGCATCTAAGGCTTATTCAAAAATCGCACCGTTCCATCACCTACTTCAAAATTCATTAGGGATGTTAAGCAGGTGGCGATCTTTGTTCAAGAAAAATTGCTACTCAAAGCAAAGTACTGTTCCCGAAAGATCCAGGGTGTTCGACAAGAAACATCTCCCACATCACCACAAACACGTGCACATGATATTCTAGGTGGTAACCGGACTGATACACAGGTTGACAGAATAAATATCAAGATAACCTTGTATCCAACGAGTCACTTGCTCGACCGTCCACGACTCGACGACACTTGCGAAACAGAAGTGCGTTGGTGGGCCGTAGTACGGGACAACGTGGCTCTTCGCAGGTGCGACATTGAAAATATTCATCGCCCCTTTCTGAGAAGCTTTAAAAAATGTTGGGTATTTTCAATGACGCCCTCATCCTCGTAGCGTTCCTATAACCCTCATAAAACATTAAGTGGAATATTTTATGAGGGTTATAGGAATGCTACTAGGACGAGGGCGTCATTACGTGGAATAATGCTGCTATCCTCTATAATTTACTTATCAAAAGCTCATATAAACGATTCGAGCCGTTGTGAATATGTAGCTGTGCATATGCTCTCCATATGTGAGACAATGAACAAACAAACAAACGAGTAAATTGGTAAATAAATAAATAAACAAGTCAGTAAGTAAACAAATAAATAAATTTGGGAAGGGGCAGTTATTTCACTGCACAAAACCCGCTAATAGCACCATACCTGTGCAAATATTTAGCAACCTCGCCAATCGCTCTTCGCCGTATGATTCATTCTACCGCAACCAGACTTCACAGTATGATTCAGCCCGCTAGTAGAAACGCCAGGAGCGATGTGGCGACTACCTGACACATTCAAACAGAGTATCGTAGGGCTGCTAACGGTGGCAAGATCCGGCCACAGACAATAACAGCTCTAGAGCGATCAACTATAACTGAAAGTCGAGACCATGGTGTAACTTATAATAAATGTGAACGTTGTGACGAAAGGCGGATTTTTTGTTCCAGCGATATCAGAAATGTCGAAAGAAGAGCTCTGAAGTATGTCTGCAACACGCTGTTTGATGCAGTTACGGCACTTTGTACCGGGATTTCTTATGTGAGTCTTTTCAGCTTATCGGTCCCCTGAAACCTCCACAGTGCATGAAAATCGCATCTCTTAACTTCCCTGATGAAGCCTTCTTTGGACTTAGTGCAGATTCACCTCGTCATGAGGTTAACCTTCTCAGTTTCCAAGGTGATGGAAGTTACTGTAAACGATTATGCCCTTCTGCAGCACAAAATAACGTATGAAACAATGAACGTCAAAATGTTCTAAGTCATTTATAGCCAAGAGAAATGGCAGAAAAAACGATGCGTAATCAACTGGAAGTGTTTTCTTGCAACAAAAAAAAAGCAATTCAAACAATAAAGGAGACTGGCTTGTCGATGTGTCTGAGAGCATTTTAAAAGAGTTAGAAGCTACAGCTGAAATCTATTTGAAATTATTCATTTCTCCATTTTTGATCAATTTTTTAGGTACTGAATGAGTACTTGATTATTTATTTTTGCAGTAAGCGCCTTTATTTGCTTTAAAAGCAAACAATTTTAGTGCCAGACGGAGGTAATCGTGGAGGGATAATACAGTAAAATGCAGAAGATGAAAGCCTATTGGCATACTTTCAGCTTTTTAGCTTGAAAGCCTTCTGCATTTTTAAACAAAGTTTTACCTTGATTAATAAACGGCTTTATGCTGAAACTGAACAAAAAGTTCTTTTCCGTATGAGAAAATTGCAGTGATGTTGCAATTTAAACATATGTACCGTATCACCGTCGATCATATTTCTGTTCACAGATAGTGCAAAACTTGCAATGCTTTTGGTGTTGGTTGAATATGTCAAACAATGTACTGCGTTTGCGTATTTCGTATGACCCGCCTTGCAAGTAGTATCATTTTCACTGCTCATCCGTAATGAAAGATAAAAGAACAAGTAAATAAATAAATATTTTTTGTATAAAGAAATCAACCCACACCATCACAGACTATGAAAGAGTCGATATTTCTTTGCATATACGTTCACTTCCTCTCTGTAGGATCCTGCTCCGAGATATCGGTAGTAACTTCATCACCTTTTGTAAATAGTTAAAAAGTGATTTTGCTATTCCAAAGAATGAAAGTGAAAAGCAGAAAATGAGGAATTCGGTGAAGAAAATGCTATCATAAACGGAAGTGCTGCAGAAAAGGGTGCGCCTTTAGTGAATGAAATGAAGAATTTTTAAAGAAGTAACCACCCTAAAAAGATTCGGCTTTAAAGCTCATAAATCCGATGGGTGATGAGCAGTGTCTCAACTACTTTCACCCGTGAGGGAGTGGACTGTTATTGCCTGCAGATGATTCTTTTCAACACTCACTAGTTCAATAGGCAAGTGAAGTATCTAATTCTGCTGTTGATCACATTGAGTACATCAAGGTTAACGGTGTCCTTCAATCAGAAGAGTCAATAACAAGCTAAAAGCACAGGGGCATAGCGTGAACACTGTTAAAACGTCTGCAATCATTGGAACATTTCATGTCAATTTCGAAACTTCCTCTCCAATAATGCCTTGCATCACAACAAGCGGGCTTTCTTCTACTAATTTTGTTCCACATCTACATAAACAACGCACTCACAAGTTTATTTGCAAACAACTCAAAAATTCGTCGGGCTCTACGTGCCTAGTCGGTGATTGTGCCTTATTAAAAAAAATCAATATTCATTACTCACTGAGTGTTGCGTCTTCCGTGTCAATACTCCGATCATAAATATGTGCGAAAATTGCAAAATATACCCTTCCATTCTGGAATCATAGAACTCGAAGTGATAGGACCCCACGTGCATCACGCCTACTTCCCCATTTCGAACATCTACTTCCACATTCCCATGTGCACCACAGGATCTATGTTTTATCTTAAGCTCTGACTCTACAGTTAGTTCCCAGCGTGCCTATCTCATCTCTGTTTTTATTTAAACGTTTTGTCAAAGAATATTTAAATCGATATCAATCAGCACTGTTAGATCTCGCAACGGCTTCGTCTATGATGGCCGTGAGATCCTCGCAAATCCCACTCATCCAGTTTTTTTTTAGAGAAATGACGTAAGATAATGTCTGCAAAACCATTCCCTGTGCAACCGTTGACGGAGACTCGATTGTCAGCTTGCCTCCAGGTCCGACTAAAAAAAGAAAAGCGCTTACCACACGCTCCAGATTTTTCACTTCCAGTCAAAAATAACCAGAAAATTTCCCCTTTCTTGTGGAATTTTCCTGTGCCCTCTTAAACCTCAAAAATTCTTCACACTCCAACCCACGTAAATAACATCTGCGCGTGCCGTTCAACTGCAGATCAGATCTACAATTAGGCACAGTTATCGACGATGCTCTCTCGACCACAACTCTTCGGAAACATATGAAACGTTTATCAATAGGCAGAGTCAAAAAAAGACAAAACAGTACAGAGGTGGCTGCAATAAATCAAAGCGTTGGACAGAAGTGCGTTAACAAAAGCACACACACAATAGCGATGCACACAACACCGTTCGTTTAGTTAGCACACCAAACTATACGCGCTGAGATGCAGCATGACGACGACCACCCAACGAGACGCCTCCTAATTGAAATAGACAGCATTTATGCCCTATTAATTATAATTGACAATTACCTACACATGCAGCGATAGCACTTGTTTGCGACGTTCATCAATCGACTATGTTTTCTTTGCGGTATTATATACGAGGATGTTTTTAAAGACGCATTTCGAAGTGAAATGCTTCATTCACGCGAATTCAATGTTGCACTGGCACCTCATATATTTATAACAACAATAACAATGTACGAGTTTACAAAACTGTAAAATTTGAGAAGCGACCTGCCTAGTGCTCAAAAACCTAAACAGCATAATGCGAAGTTAGCAAGCATGAATTGTGCATATTAAAAGCCCAATTGGATAGACAAGAGCGGGGAATGGGAGCAGCGGGGCTGTGGTGAGGACTGGGAGGAAAGGGAGGTAAGAGGAATTCATGCATCCAAGACAAGCATTCAGAGAGCACTCTTCAGTAACACGAAACAACGCACAATAGCTGGAAGGAACATAGCACGTATTCTCAGCCGCACATCAACAAACAATAAGCACAAACGCGAGGGTGAGGAAAAAATGTAGTGCCAGCCGAGGCAGCACAACGAATATACGATGGCTCCATACGTCATTCCCTTATGGAGCCTAAGCGCATTTTGTGTATGAGCTAACGAGTACTGATTGCAAAGACGGAGCAAGAGTACAATACTGAAAATGTAGACAAGTTGAAGACAATTGAAGGTAGAGAGAGTGTCAGTCGCTCATAACAATTTAAACGCTCCAACGATAAACTTGTGCACACTTTTACCCAAGCATGATTCTTCAAAAACTAATAGTCCAGCGAGATCTAGACTGAGTAATACAAAAATGCAGTCAAAAGTGCTTCAATAAAGCATTTAACTCGACCACCTCAAAAGATGTTTCGCGTTAGAAGGCGAATTTGTTTCGGGCAAGGAATGGAAAGATTAATTTAAACGGACACTGAACAAAGAGGAGAATCAAAAGCTGCACAACGAATGCCAGAAAGGAAAAGCTAAACGTGTGAACATGAAAAGGAACGACCATCGAAATGAGGCGAATGGAGAGAAACAAAGCTTAGAGAAGATCGCATTTGCTCTTCTTCTTCTTTTTCTGCTGCAATGCTGCTTGTGTGGCCTTCTCGAACACCTCCCGAATCCCCTAAAATAACGCGCAACTATTGTTTACTGTCAACTCAAATCTTTACGTGCCATTCAGTGTGAACAGTGGAACAACAACCACATCGCTGATACCCGTTCTTTGTCCATCGTGCTAATTATTAGGCATGCATACTCGGAATACCCTTCTTCATCTTACCTCCACACAGCGCCTACCGACCAAATCGGCAAGGAGCCTAAACCATAAACAGGTAACAATCAAAGAACCCAGAATTGCAAATTATAAACCTATACATACCGTACGATTGTTTTATTTGGCTACCAGCTGGTCTCTGCAAGGCCCCAGTCCCCAGGTGATGTATGTCGCTTGCAGTCTATTCCTTGCCTATGCATCCTTGTACAGCTAAGCCAACCTCGTGAAAACCAATACACTTACATCCTTAGTCTTAGCCGAGCACTCTAGGTACGCGAACGCTCCGATCTGCTCGGCGATCGCTCTGCCTTGCTCGGGTCGCACCGGCTCCTGTTTCATCTTGGCCAGCTCTCGCACCGTCTGCGGATCATTTCTGAGATCTTTCTTATTCCCAACCAGTATTATCGGCACATTTGGGCAAAAGTGCCGCACCTGAAATCATCAATACCTCAACCCATTTCACTTAATGAATAATAAAAGTGAATAAATGCCCCACTTCCTTCAAAGCCTTTTCAGACGTTACAGCCCCTTCTAAGCGAACTGACTTTCAACGATGAAAGCACTCTGGGCTGAAAGAGTAACAACAGTCGGAAGAGATTTCATAACTGATCGCAAATGCTCACTGGTAGAAATCCGGATGAAAGTGAATAAGTTTCAAAAACATCAGTTGGTCAGTGCATTTCAAATGCATCTCAAAAACGTCGATCCGTTACGGACCGAAGGTGCTTACTGGATTAAAAGTGGTTTCCGGCTGCAATGGAAAAGGCAGAATCGAATAAATTTCGGTCGAAATTCAAATCTGCATCAGGTACAGTTAAAAGATGCCCTTCATAATGACAGCAAAATTTGTTTGGCTACTTTAATCGTACTTCGTTTAATTTCACTTCAACAGCTGATGTGCTACATAATGTTCATCATGCCAAATGATTCCCCTATTATTTGATCTATATATGCACCAAAATCAATCAATCAGAGAGTGAGATGCGTTACGTAATGGTCAATGGCGCACTGACCCTTCCCCGCTGCACAGATGGATTCACTGCTATAGCCGCTCGACCAGTGAGACTGCTCCACGTTTTCTCCTTTGCTTAGTAGAGTGAACTGTCAAAGAAATTGGCCACGGGCACTTTTGCGAGGTCCTTGCAGCTTTGAGGTTTGACGCGCATCTACGTGACTAGCCAAACTAATGCTTGTCTTAGGCGCCGAGCACCAAAACGGCTTCCACTATTGCAAATCTCGCATTTTCGCGTCTCCTCACTCAGTCACAGAGCCAGGGCCACTGTGGCGGTCACTCAAGCGTCGCTCTCTAAACGCGAGACCGTCCTGTCAAATGCCTCATAGCTAAGCAAGTGCTTCAGAACACATGCTAGGCAGCGGCCGTGATCGCCCACTTGAGTTCGCGGCAAGGTATGCTGCGAGGTGTGGGTATACTTAGCCACAAGCGCACGCGCGCAGGAGAGACGGAGAGAGACCGCGCGCGTCCGCGGAGAGCGGCGCGGTAGTGGTCACTCGGCAATAAAAATGTCGCAGTAAATGTGAAAATATGCTGTAAGGAACAAAATTCGGAAGACCAGTTTAAAAAGTTTTAAAAAGCATTGAATGCTCTATCATAATCATTAATAAGCTGAGACAAAAACAAGAACTTTTCTATAAGATCAATTTCTTATGCGTTATTCTCGTGCATTCGTGACACTGTGTTCTTATTGGTGAACTGAATTCATGAATCGACCCTCGACGGTATAATGAAATGACCCAATCGTTCTTAACTTGCATTAAACTCCCTGTGGCTCTTCATGAATGGATCTTTCGTGCGATTGTTATATGCACCGGTTATGAATTCTTCAGTTCGACGACAGTTCCAGGTTTCCATCACTTCATTTCTTTCCCGTATAGGCATATCGATAACGGGCATTGTAAGTTCGTTTGATGATAAAAAGCCAATTGACGCTTTCAGCGTCTAGTTCATTGCACTGACACAGTTTGATTGCATGCAGCACTTGCTCTCCGACATAGACAATTCAGGATTGTGAAGGAAAAAGCAGCTCGAAGGCGACATGCTCCCAATTCGAAGAATTGCGACTTACATGGCAGGCGACCACAGGTGGTTACAAAGCAGGAAACCTTCAATGTAAGCAGTCATTTGAAGTGCGCAACTCTAGCCAAAGAAGCCAATTTGTGAGAACATGTGGAGGAGATCATAAAGAAGATGAGGCTGTCCTCACGTGCAAGTTACCTGTCCACCGACTCGTGTTCATTCCAAGTCGACCAAGAAACCAGGAGAATGAGCGACGGTGCAGTCAGAGATGATGGCAATTATTTTTACACCCAGCATCATGGTAAGCAGTTTCTCGCATCCGAAGCGTTCCAAGGGGACAGCCTGTCAAAACAAAGTTTGCGCATTCGACAATGCAACCTGTTATTAAGTCGACTAAAGCGGATCGGAAGCTTGTTAACGGCATAAGCCGCGTTCAGTGCCGAGCCTTCAGAAAATCAATGGGCAACGCGTTTTTGCACAGTGCCGTTAGGATGTTAAGGGCTGCTCCAGGCATACTTATTTCGCACAAGAAAGGCTCCTAGCAAGGAATGTGGCGTTAGCATAGCAAGCGGAATTCATGTTCGACCTTTCAGAGCACTCGCGTGTTGCATCAAGCGAACGGGACTTTCAGAGATATCCGATCATTCTCATCACCTTCAATATCGCAGAGACTGAGCTTTGGATAGTTGTCGATTGAATGTCTCATCACAATTCACTGCTTCAGAGGAGTCCCTGAACGATGCGTTGAAATGAGAGTTGAGGTACAAAACAATGAGTGCTTGAGGAGATTTCCCTAAACGATGCGTTGAAACGGAGTTGACGTATAACAGTGTGGGTGAAGTAGCTTAATGGAAACGTTCTACAGCGCTGAACACTATAACAGTACTCTGCGTTAGTGCTGCCGACATTGGAAACGGGATACAGCGCTATGCTTCGACTGTGCATTGCAACGGATGGAGTCTGGAAGGCTAATGGCTTTACAGCGCTACTTTAAACTGTGATTTCGTCGACGGATGGTCGTCCCCATCGAGGCAGCTTACAACTTTCCATACTATAGCGATCAGCTGAGCTCGTCGCATCCAAGTAACTACATATAGGCGCCTCAGCGGGTCTTCCCCTCTTGTCACGGCCTCTCCGCGTCCAAGATCGTTTTACGTCTCTTGTTTACCACTAGAAGATTTATCTTACATCTGTAGTCAGATTAAAGTGGCTACATCTGACCAGCCCACCTTAGTTTTCATTTGTACATTAGTTTTCATTTGTACATTCCTTCAACGATATCCTTCCAAGGCAACTCTTTGTTTGTGGTTTGTTGCAATTTGTTGATACTTTCCATTCGCCTTTCTATTGTTCGCTGGGTCGCTGCTAGTTTGTTTTTTCAGCGAGTCTGATATTCCACATTTCGCTCCTCACAGAAGAACAGGGATGGGCGTCAAAGTGAACAGTTCTCCCTTTACGGACATTTTTATCATTGTGTCGTAATAGATATCGTTGAGCTTGGTGAATATTAACCAATGCGCTCTTTTTCATCTGCTTAATTCCTGACCCAAATCGCTGCTCACTTGCAAGTCTATCCTAAGTGTACAAACTGTTCCACAAGTTCGATATTTTCATTGTCGAGCTTCATGGGAAACTAACGACAGAACGCATTTTTCATCCACTTCGTTTTGCATTTGCAAATGCTAAGCCCAATTTTCTTGGCATTCTTCTTGAGCTCGTTCACTGAATACTGCAAGTTTTTTGGGTCATCGGCAATGAGTACTACTTCGTCCGCAAAGAGAAGCATTTGGAGTTATTTGCTGAATACATTGAAACCATCTGCAGTCTCCATCTTTCTCAATAGTCCTTCGAGAGTTGATAAGGATGTCGGGGAACTAATGCCCCCTTGTTTTGCGCCTGTTCCGGCTGACAGGGATACTTCGAAGAAACAGCTACATCTGGCTCGATAGGCTATATTCCTTGCATCCTTTTCCTCGCCATCTCGTCAAACATAAACAACACATCTCTGATTTCTTCCACAACAAGCTATCAATTGAAGTAGCACCAAACTCGCGATGTTTCAAGATAGAGAGAGGATCACTTGTTAAGTGCTCGTAATTGAAGCAACACAAAACTTGCGCTACTTATAAACGTCTTTTCGCCATGATCCCTATCATATCTGAGTTTTCAGATATTTGCTTCACATCTCTAGAAGACACCCATCGATGTTGAGAGAACGACATCTGTTGCCACTTCGAGTCATTGATGGGGTTTCAGTAATGATCGTCGAGCGATTGCCTTCTTAAATCGCTCGCATATATCAACAGTGTCCACATGCGTCAATCTCTGTAACGCATGTACTTCGAACTCTGCAAATTATGTCATTGCATGTCGCATAAGACAATTGATCTTATAGAAAAGTTTTGTTTTTGTCTCACCTTATTAATCTTAGAGCATCCAATGCTCTTTAAATACTCTAGTCACTAAAATATCTTGTTCCTTTATACACCTATAGGCCCTGATATTTTGGCCGTGCAATTTTTTCAATTGCCTTACGAAATATTTTCAAATTTACTGCGACATTTTTATTAATGAGTGAGCCAACTACCGTTTAAAATATGTTGAAACGCGCGCGGTTTCCTTACGTCTCTTTCATATTTACTGCGACATTTTTGCCAAGTGACCACTACCGTGCCACACCGATACGAAGCGCGGCCAGCCATCAGTGCGCGTTGGTGGCTAATCTATACCAACCTACGAAGAATATAGTATTGCTGTTGGTCATCTGGAAATGGAGAATATAAGTGTTAAGAAAAAGGGAGGGAATGAAACTGTGAGCTTGTGGGGAGAGGGAACTGGATAGTGAGGACAAACTGAAGAGGGTACTGAAGGTAACAGGTTGCAGTTTCAAAGTAAAGAGTAGGGCAGTAACATGTGGATTTAGTGCAGCTGACGACGCCGAGTGAAGAGGGCGGGGTCTAGTCCTTATTTAAGTCTTTCTTTCCCGTACATTCAGTCGAGGCAACTTTTCTCTTCCCTCCTTTACTAATCAGCTAAAAGCAAGAATCAAAGTTTCGGAAGCCGGAACTGGGAAAAAGAAAATGCGAATTTTATGAACTCCAATTTATTAAAAACGGAGGTTGGCAAAGGATGCAAATGAGCATTACTCAAAAATGATAGATGAGAAAATCTGCAAGCATGTGGTGGGTGTAAGTATGGGTAAAACAACAGTACGTTACAGAAAATTCGTCTAAAATGAAAAAAAAGGTAAAGTTTTGGTAAAGATAGGAATTTTTGCTGCTCGTTTTCCGCTAGACCTCTCAATTAACCTATAGTTTTGCGTAATCATCCGCACCTGGAAAACATCCAAAATTATATGTATGCGTCTCGCGTGCTTTCCCACAACAGGCAAAGTTATTTGCTTGCATTTCTGCTTACTCGTTTCTGCAAGTCACGCATCCACAAAATTTTCCCGACTACGACCACAGCGCAACATAGAAAGTTGCATTCGTTGTTCGTATCCGATGGACTGGAGGTAACCCTCTCTTGCAAGTCGATAAAGAGAAACCTTACGAACATTTTTTAACAGCATTTTTGCTCGTAATACCGAAACCTGCGCAGCTGGTTGGTTGTATTGGCTCAGCGGATCCGCGTCGTGCCCCACAGCGACAAGAGGCGCCCAGCACCTCTAGCTGTCGCCTGCCCTGTCTCAGCCCTGAGTCGCAGGAAGTTCACAGTAATGCTACCGAGCCAGGCTGCATAATACATGGAGCTGTGCGGAGCAGACTTCATCCCAGTGGAATGTAACAGAAATTGCTGATCTTCTTACATACAAATTAAACAATTATTCATATACGTGTAAACATCCTGCTAAACGGGAGCCTCGTTGCAGCATAAGGACTTGAGCGGACTGACTAGGCGCTTTTGCCCTTAAAACGCCAAGGATATCATTTCTCATAAATACTCAACGAGGCGATCTCCGCGGAAGACTATGAAGAGGGCGAAAACTGACACATCAATCAAAGCCACAGCTCCTCTAATCATCGAGTAACTCACCAACACCAGTTATGGGTCTCTACGAAGATAGGATTCCGTTCTCTGAATGCAAGATTTTGGGGAAACTAACCGCCGTGCAACTTATCAGCACCAGTGTGTACATGTGTGTATACATATACATGTCACATATACACAAATTTTCAAATAGTGATGGAGGAGGCAACGGAAAAAAACAGGATGGGGATAACAGCTGGAGTCAAAAACCATGCATGCGTAAAAAACGAACAGACAGCAACACCAAAGTGCACATCGGAATTGACGATCAGAAAACTAGCTGAAAAAAGTAAGAAGACAAGGCTTTAAAAAGTGAGTAATGGAGAAGCTATTGGCTACTTGGTTCAAAATTTGTCTAAGGTAAAAAGCAGATGCTGTTGTTTTGGGAAAAGCAAGAATCACGCAGTAACCTTTAAGATGAGAACGCTCTTAGTTTCTGCTACTTTCGGCTGGTACCTACTTAAACAGCCTTCGGAACTTCATGTTCTTTTCATGTCCACCTCGAAAAGAGGATGAGGGATGCTTGCAAGGATAAAAGTTAAAAGCTTGAAACAAAAACACCTCCAGACTTGATATCTTCGTGGGTGGTCCTGAAATACTAAACTAATTCCAACATGAGATGAAACAGCGAGAGAGGATACGAACGCGTATGCATAAGATAATGATGACGGGTGCTTCTGGAAAGAAGCAGGGAAAACAGGTCAATAAACTTATAAAAAGTTAGAAAAACCATCCACATCCGTTCCCACCTCCGTCAAACAAGCAACCATTAACTGAATCATCCACAGCACTTTTGCAAGATCCATGCAGACGTATGCTCAAAAATGCACATCACCGGCTTTTTCTATTGCAGGTAACGATTATGGTGCCATCAATGGTCTCTTAATACCGCAAGCAAAGACATGAGCGTAACCATTGGCATTTGCAATGAAGAAGAGGGGTGACAGTATCTCCTTTCATAAACACTTTAATGGCTTGCAGATATCTCGCCTTTCATTTCGAACTTTCTAATATCTGTATTAAAAAGCTGCACTAGTAAATATCGGGTTCGACTGTATGATTCTTTTGAGTCTGCCATAAAGTCCCCTCGATTTTCTTTCAAGAACGCTATCTACGACTCAACAACGTTACTTTTGTGAGCACACCGTAATGTATTTGTTTTGTTCGTTCCATACTAAAATTCCAGCAAAAAAATGTGTCGCAAATGAAACTTGATAATGGAAGCAGTTAAAAATGGCATGGTTATAAGTCTATAAGATATGAACTGCACTGCAACTATTAAAAAATGATAGCCTTAGCAATGCTTTACAACCAACCATTCAATATACTATCATAATAAGTACAACCTTCTATAATACGCTTTTTAGAAAAAACAACCGATGAATTTTGCTTGTTAACCCGCTGAAATATATAAAACAATATTTGCTTTCTTCACGAAACACGTGCGTAGCACCTGCACCCTCAAACGAAATAACATAACTTCTCTCCCCTTCGAACTTCACCGTTAATCGCCACAGAACAGAGATTCCAAACAGTTGCGACGGAAGGACCGACTAGCAAAATGAGAAAATAAATTCTGAACAGATTTTCGTGTTTTAAAACACTAAAATTCATGCCAACATCCACTTACCATAAGAAAAATGTAGAATGCTAATATAGGTGAATAACGTGACCGCACCAACCTCAGGTGTCCACTTCTCGGGAATATTTTCCAATGAATCAGGAGAATCAATGCTGAAACACATCAAGATGACGTCCGTATCCGGATAGCTAAGAGGGCGCAGACGGTCGTAGTCCTCTTGGCCGGCTGTATCCCACAACGCTAATTCCACCTGTAATTTTTTACACATGTAGCTACATGGTGCATTCATTCCAGGATAAGCACAACTAACGATAACATTTGGACGTCTGAAATTTCGATGCGAATACCACTGTGTTAAAATACATATCTCTGAAAATTGCACACTTCTCAGGCGATCGCAGCGATCGAAAGATCAGAGATGGAGGGGATAGTGGAAACTGAGCACTTAAAGAACTACGACAAATAACCATTCTATCCCTCTCTCCACTAATAAAAAATGCAGCCTTGACGAGACTAAAGATGGTTGAGGAAATCACAAACAAAGTAATGGAGTAAGAAATACTTGTTTTCCATCGACTTCAATGTCGGCGACATAGTTCTCGAATACTGTCGGCACATAGACATCCGGAAACTGATCCTTGCTGAATACAATCAGCAAACAAGTCTTGCCTGTAAACGCCCACATCTCATTCATTTCAACCTTTTTTTAATCTTGCACTTCCCACTCCTGATCAGCATTTCCGACCTCAGTATAGAAATTCGCATCCTCAAGCTTAGCAACACGTCGAATGAAGCAGCGAGTCGACAGCGGAGTAAAAAACGAACAACGACGAATGCCACAGCAATATATATCATTGGCTCTGGTGCAAATGCATCAAATTTTTAAAGATAAATACTACGCTGTACCGGTAAACTAATGCATCGCACTTCTAAAACACCAGTAAACCACACGTCACTATACCACTGTTGCTGAAAAGCCCACCTGTATGGTACTATACCCACCGTGGCAGAATGTGACTGTACTTACAGGTGTTCATTAAACCAGCTGGTGAAAAGTTTACTGAAGACGTTCATTAGAGTGGTGGCCACTGATTTCGTCGTGAATAAACAGAAGAGAACATAAGTGAAAAGCCATTACGAATCTAGTAACTCATACAGTAAAAGTGCAATCTATATTGCTTGCTAGACCCTAACTTTAAGCATTGACATACTCCCCAGGAAACAATAGACTTTCATTTAAACCATCAACTGTACCACGAATCAATCAATAACAACAAACTGTTGAAATTTTCGGAGTGACGACTGGTGATATGGGCAGTCACTAGAAACAGCCTGGAAGCTTGCTAAATCCATTCTGGACAACCCGCTAATGCACTGGGAATTTGTGTGCGAGTGACGAATGGCGATAACAGGACTGCTGCGAGCGGAAGGACATTTGGATCCCATTCGACCTTGCCACAGTAAACCGAATAACGAACAACTAAAATGCGGAATATTTGTGTGCTGTTTATGCTTCCAAGAGTGGCTTCGTAAGGCGACATGTGTATGTAATAAAAGCATCCCGAGACATTTTACATCACGACCGAAACTTTCGAACACCTGCTCGGCGAGGATACTTCAGATAAAATGTCTGCATCTCACAACATCTGCGCTGCGAAATTTAATTTGTGGGGGACATGCATTGCAGATTTTGTGCCCAGGACTTGACGCTAGCGTCATAGGCCATTTTCATTATGCCAGACGCACTTGGACCATTGCAAAAACGCTTACGGTGCAAATGCTCATGCTTGGTGTTACCGACAAAACATCCTCGCAATCGTCGACCTTGACAGGAAATTTATTCAGCAATAGCGGATACTGGGATCAAGGCTGCCAAGAAAAAAAAACATTGATGGCTAGTGACAATAATTAGAATCGCTTTTTCATCGGCCACTTTAAAAAAATCATGAATAAGGCACCGGAAATTGATATGTAAGCAACGGGCCATGAAAGACCGCCAAAAGTTCAAATTTAAAGTCACAGATCGTGGAATCAATGCCCCCCCCCCCTATCTTTCTGTTTTTTCTCTTGCAGCCTTTAGAAAAGCAGCAGATGAACAGAAAACGTCAGTTTGAAAATAGTGTCCTGACGCTTTCTTTTTCACAGCAGGTTGAAAACGTTGTCGTACACTGTTTTTTGTGAAGCAGAGTTCATCTAAGATTTCGATTAAATCAACCTGTACTGATCCTTGCGAGAAGCATGCGAAAACCCGGGATTTTCGGCCTGAATGCAGTGAAACGTTGTGCGCAAACATAAAGCTGAAAGAATTCCGACGTGTGGCACAAT
This sequence comes from Ascaris suum, assembly GCA_013433145.1. Taxonomy (NCBI): domain Eukaryota; kingdom Metazoa; phylum Nematoda; class Chromadorea; order Rhabditida; family Ascarididae; genus Ascaris; species Ascaris suum. The sequence continues at coordinate 13,454,550 of CM024187.1, read as the reverse complement.
TGTGGCATATTCGTTGCAATTCGGCACATTCTTTGCATGCCAATGTCTTCGTATATGGCGACTACATTTGCAAGTTTCCACACTCTACGCTCTCTTCTCTTTAAATTGATGTAGCTGAAGAAAAAAAAACTGCATTCTGGCATAACCCAATTTTTTTCCTAGCCTGACGTTCCACTTGTATTCATCAAACTGTGATGCTTGCTTTGACTGCATATAGGTGAACGTCTCTACAAAATGTCGATGTTGAGTTCGTCTCTACGAAACTACAGCGATTTCTGTTATGCTTTTTGACTGTGTCCATTATATTCCGACATCATATTTAAAAATAAACTGTTGTTTCTCTGATAATACCTATGAACCACGTTCCCCTTCAGCGTTACTTGTTCCAATACACCTCCTCATGTTATGTGGCTCAAATTTTTCCAGCTTGCGAAGGCACAATCCGCGTTTCTAATGCCCTCACAGAGATTATGAAACCCATGAAGACCTCCCCCCGTGGAGAAAGATTTGATCTTAGAAAATCCTTATTGAACGGGATTTTCTGGAAGCAAGCCCTGCACTTAGGGCGACTGCATAGGTGAAAACGAGAAGAGGCTGCATTTAGCGATAAATAAGACCGGATTTAACCTATGTCTGCCATCGTGGCCTCACGACATGAAAACGACCAACCATCGCTGTCCTCGAAAACACTCTCCAACAGACGGCATTCTCGTACGAGTGTTTCAAAATCAACACAGCACAGTCAAATTAAAATTTATACAAACGTTACATTGGAAAATATGTGAATAAGAAACATCTGCTATTGAGGGAAGATAGGATGGGAGGTGGGAGGAAGGGGTGGGGAGATGGGTAAAGGAGCTTTCAATGAAATCAAATCAACTCACAATGTAATCTCATGTGCTAATGGATTCAATACAGTTTCATTGCTGATGTGCTAACTGCGCTTAACTGCATTAAATATATGGCCTATATGCTGTTGATCGAATGTACCGCGATATTGACAATAAGTGCACTGCTCGACTGTACCGATACTGTGATACACAATAGACAATAGACGCTCTCATATAAAACAGCGGATAAAAAAATGGGGAAAATATGAGCAAGAGATGAAAAAAGTAAAATTAGAGAACGGAAGAACCAATTAGAAAAATTAAATAAAAGAGACGCATTAGAAAGAAAAGTGATGATAACTGAATAAACAGAAAAGTATATTTGGAGAAAACAGTTACTATAGATAGAACGAGTAGAAATGAACACAATGAAAGATAGGTTTTCCAAAAAATCATATGGAAAAAAATCACTCACCGCAGGCACCATCGCCGACAATCACCAGCTTCTTACGGATAGCAGCCATTTCCGGCACGGAATACCTGAAAGCAATGAACTAACCAAGCGAAGTGGTAAATGAGTCATCCAATTTTATCACGAAGGGATTGAGAAGATTTCGACATGAATGATCAAATGCTGAAAATGAAAATTTCGACGTGAAAACATGCTTAAACAAGCGCACGGAACAAATAAGCAAACTTGTGCATCATTGAAAATGGAAGCAAGGGACTGGGCTGGAAATTTGCATATGCAAAATTTTAAAATCGTAGAACTGACGATGGGAAAATTCCAAGAGGCAAGCTAAGAAATCTGCCATTAAAACATTCCATCAGCTGTCACAAGCTCGTCATAAAAACACACAGCAATATAGTATTATAAAACTTGCATGTGGGAAATTTGAAGGTGGTATGAAATTTGTACATGAAGTTTCCGAAATTCAAATGAACAGTCGCAGAATTATTAGAGGAAACACCAGGTGAAAATATTTTTGAAAAAACCCCCTTTGGCAGATGCAACATACTATGAGAATTTATCGACGAAGCTCGCGTGTACAGATGGATTTTTAAGCCGGAAATGAAGTGAATACTCAAGTAAACAACAATGTTTCAAGTTCTTGAAATTCCACTCTAATTAAGGTCAATAACTATATGGGGATCCACATCGCAAAAGAATATAAGTAAAAAGAGATCAAGCTCGACATCAGAAAGAACCCCACCGTTAGTGACTGTAACAGACACTGCTTTCTTGCTAACTTAGCGCGAGCTATTAAGTTGGCCAACTGAATCCTAACATCGAGACTGATTAAACCTTAAAATGTTTCTATTAATACAATAAATGCCAAATTTTTCCCACCTTTCTTGTCTCTTGTATGAAAATTGGCAGCAACAACGAATCAGACATGATCACTTCAATTTTGCTTCGCCTTCCATTTGTTCAAATGTACTTTTGGGTCTTCAATAACATAATGCGCATTGCAAATGTGAATGGCCCCAATGAACCGATCGCTTCTATAATCTTTTATGAGTCTGTCAGCAGACTGTTAAAGTGCGCTAGTGCTTACGCTGATGGCCCAATGTGCATTGAGGACTTCAGAGAGTTGTAACCTTCGCGAGCGAGCAGCTATCCAAAATCCCTTTTAACCTGGCCACTCATGCCAGGTGTTTAAGGTAAAATAAAAACATCTTATAAGACATTTGATAAAAGAATCTTGATAGAAATGCTGATTCCATGTTCTCATCAGTGAGTGTTTAAAGCATTCGGCGTTTCATGTGGTCACTGTTTGGAGAGGCGGCATTTTGCATGTGGCACATCATGCTCGGCATTTCCACATTCACTAACACTACAACCTGTCGTCTAAAGAGTACAACTTCGATCACAGAAAGGTCGTGTATACCGCTAACAAACTAAATGAAGCACATGGCAACGATAGCGACATCAAAATATCAACAAAGTACACAATATAAACTACTCATATAATTGCATTTTCTGACAGGTGATTTATAAACTGTTAATATTCAAGGCAAAGCAAAAGGTAACTCATAAAAGAGTAAGGATTATGAAGATGGGAAATGATATTTAAGCATTGAAACTTTGGCACCAAAGACGTTTTTGACCTGAACGTTGACATTTTTAATGCCCCTTACGAGTGCGTCTTAAACAAATCCAACATTAGCACCCATCCCATCCCACCCCCTCGAAATTGACAAAAACAGATGGCCACTCTTGGTTAGCAGAAAACCGGTTTCAAGTGAATGACCAGTTCATGAATGCTAAAGAAACGATCCAAAGACTGTCTCGCACAAAGGGCATCCACGGGGAAGCTAGATAAAAAAATAAAGGACCATCCCGTCGAAGATCGCAAAGGATAGGAAACCACTGCTACCAATATAAAGAAGTACCGTAAAACACGAATTAAAAGATGCCACCGTTTTCCCCCCCAAAAAAAGAGAAGGATGCACAAGGACAACGATCGTCGGCTCTCCAATGCGGAACGGCACGTACGCTCTTAACCGAACCTACAACGCGGCAACGCAAACGCGCTCCCTTTACACGAACTATGCGCACAAAGTTCATTGAAGGACGACGGTTACGATATTCGATGCGAGACTGCCATTTCCGCTTTTAACAGTTGAAGCTTTGCTCGCAATTATCGTTCATGCTCACATACTTTCGTGGTTTTCACACTTCGGGACACTGAAATAAATGGGTAAACGAATAAAACAATAAAGAGATAAACAAAGATTAAGTAAACAAATGAAGATTGAATAAATATATAAACTCGTTAGCATCCTTAATGATTTTCCACTTAAGTTAATGTTATATACGAGAATTGTGAACCCGTTAGGTGGCATTTAGTTCTTTGAAATCAACCTGTTTGATGAGTCTGTTGAATGTTCTGCCATCGTTAGTTACACTTACGTCACCTACGACCGCAAACTCGAATTCAACAGGTATCACTTGAACAAATTTAATTACTTCTCAAATAGGGTCGTTAAAGCATGAAATTCTTTGCCGTCCCAAATCGCAAATACCCTTAACTACAACGAAATGAATAAATAACTGCTCAAAGTTATTTGTGACACTTATTTTCCAGTCTTGACGATTGCTGCTCATTCCTATGCTGAAACTCCTCTCATCGCCGGCGAAATTATATGCCACAATCGCGTTCTGCATACCGATACTGGTGTTTTGCGAGCAAAGATAGTGCATCGCTTTTATCGGTGGACCATACGTAGTGATAAACGGAATCCACTTCGACTGAGGCTTGTACCGCTGAAATCGGGGCATATTTCGATTTACGGACGCTCGAATTCCAAGGACGAACCTGAGTACGTTTGTCCGCTCAAAACTTCCTTCACAAGATCTACATTATGAGCTTTTAAATTTCGTTTACTTTAACTGCCCTCAATCGTTTCTGTAGAATTAAGGATCTTCCTCATTCTTATGCAACCAAAGAAATAGAGCCTGGTGAAGACCGCTGACTCATCATGGAACCTGCAAGCTAAACACTGAGGTCAATAAGAGATGAAGTATGTTGTCGCGCTTAACCTGACAGTTGCATCGCTCAAGATTCAAAGTGAATGTCCAAAACGTTCTATTTATTGGACTGTTGCTTTTTACTTGAATCCTGCTCGCGTCCAGCCACATGCTGCTGTGTGCTCGGTTCGCTCACAGACTTCAGGTTGACTTAGCTTCTTATCCATTTAGCCATATAGGACAGCCTGATGTTTCTATGGTCTTAACACTATGCATATGATTCGCCTTCAGAAATGCTCGGTCTGTGCGACGGACGTTAATCCACTTTGCTCGTTTATCAACAGTGTTAAAACCGGTCTGGAACGTGGGGGGAATCCAGAAACTCGTCCCGTAGATAGTCATCCTGTGGGTAACTCATTCGGCGTTTACCATAGTTTTCGATGGTTTTCACCGGTCAGTTCTAACCGCTCAGGTTTTTAAGATGGAAGGTAGGACTGCTTTATAAATCACCGCTGAAAAGCTGCGTTCATTTAATCTTACCACTCCGTGCCACTGCCGTCCTAGATGTAATTAAAAACTCAAACAATAAAACTTGGCTCTTGAGGACTTACCTATCCCTCTGATCGCATCCGCAGTTTCTGAATCGCTAAGCATGGAGTTTTTCTTCGCATGCATTACCATCACCATGCAAAAGGGCTTACATAACATTGCTACTCAAAAATCTGCCATTAACGTAAAACGTTGCAGACCCATAAGCCACGACTTCCTCGACCAGCCAAGTACTTGAGCGAACCCACTAAATCAAGTAATCCTATTTGATTGCCCCCCCCCCCTCCCCCCAGAGTATGGCCAAGCTAGTAAAACTCGATCAGGCTTATATAGGGTTGATATTATCTGAGCAGCTAAAGACAGATTGCCACGCTGATTCGTGAACTGATGTCAAAGACACCGTACTACAGCATTTTATATTGCATGAGCTCACAATCCAGCAAAATATCGTTTTTCTCTTCCCCTTTTATCGTTACAATTTTTACTTCCCACGAATCATTAAGTGGCAGCCTCTGTAAAAAGGTGCTTCAAGTTGAAGTTGAAGAAGCGAAGGGATCTGACAGAGTCTGCTGTAACAATCTTCTGTCTAAACTTGAAAGAAACGGCATCTCGAAGTTCTTAATAAAATTGATTAGAGCTTTTCTTACAGTTCACTCCTTCAGGCTCAAATAACAAGTCCAATATCAGATAATCATACTATTACAAGCGGCGTCGAAAATGGTTCATCATAGGATCACTCCAATTACTGGTCTGTTTTAATGATCTTCCGAAAAATTCTGTGGCGCTTTCACGTTCTTTGAGGGTGACCTACAGGCCTTTTAGTGAGCCCTCAGTTGATCTCCATTTGCTGCAAATAGATCCTGACGTATTCAACCACATCCAAATGAACAAAAACCATGTATTTCGTACCAGAAGTGCATACGTTTCTCTGTGCATTTAAAAAATTGGAGCGACACCGTTGCTGCTAGGTTCAGACGGGGTTCACGATTTGGGAGTTAAATTTTGCCCTGACCTTCACTGGAATATAATTTGAAAGGGGGAAGGTGGAAGGGGTGGGACGTGGGCTGATACCAACAAACGCTATCCTCTCGACAAAGTATCTGGGTACCGTCGCAATAACTGCATTGTAACCTTTCGAAAGCACCTCAAAGAAAGAGAGAAAGCGCATGCCGCGTTATTAAGGAGTGACGCTGCCTTTAATAACAAGGCTGAACTGTATCAATCATTACAACGTGGACCATACTTCAGTTTATCACTTCCTTCCCGCCCTAAAATTTCGTTCATCTCTCATCTCATCAGGAAAAACTGGCCGTATTATTGAAAGGAGTGACGACTGTTGCCGTTAACATGCACACTGCATCACTACTGATCTCTGCGAATGAAAATCGCGGCGCCCGCTCCCCCAATCTCTATGACATCCAGGTCGATGTTGTCCTGCTAACTTTCAACTGCCACACAGCAGCAACATTTGAAATGTTTGAAATGCGATCAATGCTCTACTCACCCGTCCTCCCGAAATAGACAGAAAGAGAGAAAAAACAGCGAGCAATCAGAGATTGCGCATCGAAGTAAATGCGAGGTGCACGAAATTTTAAATTATCTGTCATAAATAGAAACATAGCTCATTCTGCTGGAACATCAGACTTCTTAATTATGGAAAAAATAGAAAGTTTGGGAGGTTTATTGGGGTTTGTTTGCTGAAGTTTAGGGTCATTGGATCTCGTAGCAGACACAAAATGGCGAGTTGAGACGCAGAGACCAGGTGAGTAGAACTCTTGTACTATCATGAGGCGGAACGACAGATGTTGGGGAGAAACAACTTCGAATGTAATGCAAAGGCGGGAACATGATGAAAGTTTGGAGTGTGGCCAAGAAGAGGTCGAGAGTGGTGTTTTGAATGGGTTGTAAGGTGAGCGCGCGTGGTTCTTTAATTCAATAGCTGGAATGAGACTCGAATTAGTTAAAAGAGAGAAGCAGAGGAGAATTTCCATCGCCTCTGCGGTTACGGGTTGGAAGGTGGGGAGGGGGAGGAGGAGGGGAAGTGGTAGTATAGGTATAACTCCTTTAAATGATTCCCAGCAGGTTAAAGACTGGCAAAAACACAGGTAGTGTTCAGAAAAATCACTCACTGCTCCTAAACATTTTTTTAATATCCATTATATGACATTTTCGAATTTTCCTCTTTCCACAAACACTTGCGAAAAAAATGCTCCCTTTTCACGCCTCTGAAAGATTGTGTTATTTTTATATCATATTGGCTTCTCGGCGTTGCTGATAATAAGCTTTATACTCGTCAGCCTTTCTTCTTGGAAATCAAGGTTTGCAACTGACTTTCTAAGGTTTAAAGCGATGTCGTATGGTGTGAAAACGAAACGTTTGTTTTGGCTCTCAGTTACATTTCACATGACTGCCATAAAATCTTGAATGAAAACCTGGAGAATGTAGCACTTCGGTATGCCACGGAAGGTGCTAGCATGTTTGGAAGACGACATGTGCAAAGTGGCGATTGTGGAGGTGAAACTAAGTGCAAGGGAAATACATTTAAGGAAACTTCGAGCAGAAAGGTATTCCCAAACTGTGCCTGCATTTGGAGAAAAGGGAAATGGATGTTATATTGGGTCTGAGGTTGTATTAGGAGTGTATGGTACACTGTGTATTTTCTGTTTATAACCCTATTCTTTATAGCCTTTTCCCCATTTCCCTTCGTCGGATATAAACCCGTCTATGCTAGATATAATTGTAATTCCAAATTCGAATGTAAACTGCATTTCTTTCTCTATAAGTTTCATAATTCATGCTTTTGCCGTTCCAGAGTAGACATGTATTCAGGGAGACGGAAGTTGGCGAGTAGGGTGCAGAATACCATTCTCGTATTCTTTTTCAGGTTGGGGAGGGGGGATACTTTGTGAAGACTTTTTTGCTTGGGTACCCTTGATCTGCCGCAGACACCCTCGGTCTGTATGAGTAACCTTGTGCTAATGCTCATTGCTTTTGATCTGTTGGCTAAACTTGAAGAATAAGCTGTAATACCTGCTAACCCATTGAATTAGAAGATAGGGCAGGAATGAAATCTTGCAAGTATAATTCGAAGGTACGGTGCCATATGCGTCTCATTAAGCAAGAAGGGTTATATTGAATGGAAAGAGGGTACTATTTATACTGCCGCTATTAGACAAGGATTGCTTCTATACGGAGTATTGTTGTCGTTTCATGTTGTTGCTGTTGTTATGAACCATCAAAGTGTGGGCCGTATGTGAAACAGAAGAGGTCCCGATCAGGCTGTTGATTCATGAGAAGACGTTTCAAGGAAGTAGAATTGGAAAGAAGTGTGAATCAAATTTGGGACAGTGGCGAATAATGTCGGAATAAAACCTTTGCATTCCGACAAACTCCCAATAAGAAAAGGAGGACGGCGGCATTGGCATTCACGGTCTCGAGAAGGAATTGCCGTTGTGATCGGAACTAGCGTACATTGAGTATGAGAAAAGCGGTTGCCGGGGAGTCCCCTATAGCCTATCTTCCTTCAGAGAAGCTCCACCCACTGAATTTCTGTCCCACCTCGTAATAGAGTGCGACCGGCGGTGTGTAGAAAATCGTTAATGAAGGTGACGACCGAAACTTTCACAATGCGAAACATTCGGCTTTATCATGCCCCCGTCCCATTCATTACGCTAGGCGAACAGGATTCAGAGGTATTGCAGATAGCAAAGCGGATTCGTAGAAGTTCGTTCTCTCGCATGTCTCATGTTTGTTTTGGAACTTATAAGCCATATATTCGTAAACGTTAAACTATTTCATTGTTTCAGTATCTTTAACTAGTCAGCCGTAATGACTAATGCTGCGGATGCCGTACAAATCCAGCTTCCTTCGTCGCTTTCCCTTAGGGATTCCAGTATGCATGGGTATTTCATAACAGTATGGACGGGCACCTCTTGTGAGCACTCTGGAAAATCATTTGAAAACTAAATGATATTTTAAGGTGATCGCTGAATTGGCAATGCAACTTTTGAACAAAATAAAATGTCCCGGGATGGAACAATATTTTCTGTCTTTTATAAAGTTTTATTCTTTTTTTTGTTACCATAACTGTATTATTTTTTTTCATTCACTATATGAGTTCCGTTGAGAAAATATTTACGGGCAGCATTATTTATCACTGCGGTTCTTCATATTGTACTATTGTTATTGCGAAAAGTGTTTCGAAATTTAAAACGCATATCAATATCCAACAGTGCATTTTAGCCGGCAACCGTTTATAATTTTATTTCTTTGTTCGTTGGTCCCATTTATCGTTTCGAAAAATATATTCATTTCTATGTGCGATATTTTCTTTCGTTTTTCTTGTTTTCTAATAGAATTTTCTGCGCTTACTGTTTTATTTATCTTTTTTTCAGTGTTATCGCTATAATATTTCAGCGTTTATTTCCCCCCCGTAGAGGAGTATTTATACATGAAATTTTGTTTCAGAAAACGCTTAAAACGTGTCGCAGTGGACATGCTGAAGTTGTGCTTTCATCGCAATATAGGACAACGCTAATCAATTAGAGCGCAGTATGTTGCAGTGGAATGTGGAGTTGTGGCGCGTCAAGTAAAGAGGGATATAGATGTTCGAAAGATGAATTGTGTGCAGTTGGTGCGCTTGCGTTCTCTTGTGCTTCTAAGGGACGAGTTGTGTGTGTTGGTATGTGCGGTGAGTTTACGTGCAGTTCCCCTTTGCCTATTTTAATTATTTTAATGTTTTTTATTTAGTTGCTTTTGTATTAATTGTCAGCTATTGTTTTGTTAATGAGTTCTATGAAAGTGTCTCGTTGCAAGAGAATTGAAGAATCGCAGCTGCACTTTATACGGTTTTTCTTTATTCTCTTTCAAGTATATATCGCTACGGTGTAGCAGTGAGAGGAGACTGTTCCATCCTCAGCTCACCTCAAAGCTGCGTCTCACTGCTGAGCTGCATTTGCTTCTCCAAATTTTTCGCTAAGCTTGAGATATGATGCTTTAGTATGTAATTATTTTTTTCACTTTTGAGATTGAAATTTTTTGTTCGTCGCCTCAAAGCTAATGCAGCCACTGCATAACGTTTAAAACATATTTTGTATGTTAATTTTAAATTTAGCGAATGCGATCGGATCGATTATAGACATTCAGCTTTATTTTAAGTGATACTGTTGAGTTGAATCCAGAAGCGAATTAATATCTGCACGTTGGTTCAGTCAGATTGAGCGAAAAGTTGCTTTGAGATGTATATCATGTGTTTGCATCAACGCGGAAACAAATGTTATCCCATTCCTACCTTTTGCTTCCTCCTTGTAACGATAACGCTCCAATCGTATATGCATTTCGTGATAGCATGATAGATTAAAGGTAAATGCAAAATGGTTAAGAGGGCGCATCATAGGCACTTTATTGTATTCTCCAAATTTCATCATTTCGAGAAATATTGCCAAGTTTATGAGTTGCTTTGTAGTAATTTGTTATTGGGGAACTAAGGTGACAGCCGATACATGGAATAACATGAAGAGCCGAGTTTTTTTAATTGACGAGCATGAATGCAGTCATTGTGCGTTAACAATAAAAAGAAGAAAAAAACAGACACTAAATTCAGAACAAACTTCACTAACGGAAAGGTCACATTGTTATAGTGCTATTGTGCTATGTTCACAGCGTTAACTCCCTGCGTAGCGAAGCATTGCTAAGCTGTGCTAATAGTCTTTTTAAGACCTATATTCCAATTAAAGTCTGAACCTGATGGGCGTTTGTTGCGTGCAACATGGTGCTATAAAAGTCGCTTTTCTCGAATTTCGAGCGCATTCCATTTTTTCTTTCCTTTTCTTCCGCGTTGTTGCACACTGTTCATATATATATATATATATATATATATATATATACTATATATATATATATATATATATATATATTACAGTGGGAAATTTATTCAGTTTTTTATACCGTGGAAGAGAAAAGCTAGAACTAGTTGATGAATGGCAAATTTAATGTGATTTGAACGACCTCATCGCTAGATTGGACCGCGCTGACCGTCGTATCTAGATGGGCCTTCATATTCTTATTTTATCTGTACGGTCAAACTGAACAAATTAGTCGTTCAGAGTGACTCATTCAGGAGGCGTCTGATGGGATGGACGTATAGATGCAGAGTGTGTGCGTTCTCGTTTTCTTATTACTCGAATTCGTTCATGCGGAGGGTCTCACTTATGAGCGCTGTCCTTCCGCTTGTCACTGTCTTGATACGCACATCGACTGCAGTCGGCGTTCGCTGACTGCCGTACCCGCCATGTTGCCGTCATGGACTACTGTGTTGTAAGTGTTCACTTAGGCTCTCACCCCTTCCCCTCACCTCACCTCCTCTCTCCAGTTATTACTCTTTGTCAGTATCAATCGGACCGCTTTAAAAATAGTAAAGTTATTCTGACTATTTTTTAAAAGATTAGTCCAATTGTGCCTCAGTAGCTACGATAATTTTACTTCCTGACTATATGGGCAGTTTGTTATTTCTCTTACCCTGTAGGCAATTGATTTCTTTGCTCTTCCCGACACTCACGACTCTATGAAATTTATTACCAATGCTATCAAACGTTTTCCCATTCCTCATTTACTTCATTTCGTTTCCATCCTTGCGCATGTTTTTTTAAAGAATAATTCAGCAGAATTTCAAGTTCAGTTACTGAATAAATTACATTAACGAAAAGGCGAGGTCGAATTTGTTTCAAATGTCCCATCGCCATGATTCGTTTTTATGTGAGTGATGCATTTTTTCGGTTGTTATAACGTGCGATTCTTAGTTCAACTTTTTTTGTAGGTTTATGCCTTCAATTTTATTATTTTGGAAGAAAATAGGTTTGAAAGCAAAAAATGATCATTCTCTTCAACTAAACGGTTCCTTAAGCTGTTTTATGGCACAATGCAGTTCCGGCAGAAACCGCTATAACTTTAGGTTTGATAAACTGCTTAAGAGAATTTGTCGCCTTATTGATTATCTTTCTCTTCGACGAAATTGTTGAATTTTGTTCTATTTGTTATAGACAAGTTGTGGAGTCTTGTTATAGGGAACTTCAAGGCAACGAAATTAAAGAGGTCAGTCCGACCGCTTTCATTGGATTGGATGATCTTATATCACTGTGAGTTTTTTATTTATTGACAACTTCCTTGAATTTTCACGAATGCTCTTCGTCAGCGTTTATTTTTCGGTCCTTTTCGATTCTTACTTTCCAGTTTTATTTGAGACCTTGCCCGATGTTTGCTTGATCACTTCCCATCAACCATCGTATTAATGCACTTTATGAACGATGAATGCAAAAGAAAAACCAGCCTATGTGTAAGCATCTTGCATTGTTAGGTAGCATTCATGCCGCCCTCTCTACTTGCTCAGACGTTTTGATTTCTCCAAAGTGTGATATCATTCTATACTGATATATTTCTCCACTTATTCCTCTGTTTTTTATGCTTGATAAGTTGTCATCGAATTACTATGGTGAAAAGTCGTTATCAATTGTTTTTGATCATATTTCATCGTTATCATCATTGTCAGCTTTATATGATGTAAGATTTATGTGATAAATTTTGTTTGGTTTTCTGTCCAGCTTAACAAAGAGGCTTTAGAGCGCATGTTGAGCAATAAGGGGAAGTGATAGTCATTTTGTGTTTACGACCGATGCGTTCGGTGAAGAAGAGGGGTGTGGCATTGTGATGGGAAAATAATCAATGATGATAGGTAGTCATTGTGGCGTGGTGATTTAGTGGGCTGTTATTTTCTCTTTGTTTCGTTTCGTTGTTCTTTTGTTCATCTTCACTAAGCATCAATGCTGAGCAACAAAGCTTCTTGGTGAGCGTGAAATAATACACTATAGCTTTTGAAATTCTTTGTTGCGTTTATAGTTCCGTCGAAAATGCAAGTTTTGCAAACTTTGCGAGCGTGAATTTAGCATTAGTGCATAATTTAAGTGGCCATTTGGATTTAGAAGTGTTACACGCCCCTCATTATTGTTCAAACAAAGTATCCTTTAATTAACTAAAGATTTAAAGTGCATGAAGGAAATCTTTTTGTCCTCCCTTTCTTCCTCGCCTCGTGGCTGGTGACATACTTTGTTTAATGTTTGCATAAAATGACATAAAAACAATGAGGCAACTTTTCAGTTTTACAAAAATGGTTTTCTTTTAATGTCGATGAAAGTCCGAAACTCCTAAGCGGAATTTTGGCAATAAGCTGTCAAGAAATTGTGATGCAGGTCAGCATCTAGAGCGGTGAGAGATATATGGAAAGGGGCGTGGTAGGGGAAGGGAAGGAGAAGAAGGTAAGGAACTGTCTCCAGTCCAGTGTTTTTGAAGTCTAGCAAATATTCCGAAAAATCGTGGGTAATGGAGTTGATTTCCATTTAGATTATGGGGAGAAGCTGAAGTATGCTTTGATCTTGTCTAGTAATGTTTGTTTTACGAGTTTTGATGAGATTAAAGGAAACTCTTACCGTTATTTTCTCTCTCCTGAATTGTCTTTTGATCATTATTTTACGAGTTGAATGCAGACAATTTGCACTTCGATGAGTCAATTCAAATTAAAATAAACACATATGTTGAGAGAAAGTTGGTAATTCATTTTCGGCTGTGAAGAGTGCTGAATTCCTGTAAATATCATGTTATTTGATTTGTCAGTGCCCTTCAATATTGTCTGTTATCATTATCGATGGTTACCTAGGCTAAAATATATATAGCGTCTTAACTTGAGATTCTCACATTTTTTTGGCGTCAATTTTTTTTGCAGTGCTGACATGTAAATTTGCTCAAATGATTGTTTCTTTTATAGAGATCTAAGTGAAAATGAAATCGAATCTTTCTCGCGATTGGTTTTTGCATATACACCACGTCTTCAAACTTTGTAGGTTTATTTTCAAGTTTTTTCAAAAATTTTCCCGACTAATGGGTTGTTAAGAAAATTTATTGCTTAGTACCAGATGTAGTTCGCAAATTTCCCCCATAGAAGGGAAAATACTTGTTAGTCATTCAATTTCAGCGAGTTTTAGTCAAGAAGCGACACATTTGTTTTCTAGGGTATTTGATTTTATTGCGATATGATTAAATTATAAGTGGTATTTGTTGAGCATGAGGTAGCGTTCCCGATCAGCACATCTAACAGAGTAGCAGCTCGTTGATCTAAGCATCGTAGGTTTTTCCTCTGAGGGGGGGGGGGGGAGGGGAGAGGGGTTATAGGAAAGTTCGCACATCTTTCGAAATTTAGCGATGTATTCCGTTGTATTCTCTTGATTCAGTTTAACAATGTGTTCAAAATTTGCAATTCAGTTCACTGCAGATAGAGAGGGGAAATGGTGGGATTGCAGTTGCATGGCTTTTGGACTGTTGTGGTAAGCTTCTTTCACCTCCAAATTTATTTCTGGCTTCAATTTTAGAGTATTACGCAAGAATCGACTTTCATCAGTTCCTCTTGGAATTGAGTCGCTGAACGAACTTCACAGACTCGACCTGTAAGTGGGTATTTCTTTTCCACTTGAAATTTACTGTTTATTTCCGTGCCAGCTATAAAGGTAGAAGCGCTAGTTAAACGCCAAAGGGCAACTGCGAGAATATATGCAGTAAGTTACCTCTGCAAAGGATGTTGGTAATGTTTTGGCGTGATGCGGTATTAATCGCATCGTCCCACTTTGAAGAAATCGCTCGGGGGTTGGCTTACTTTGATTCTGTTGATCACTTTCCTTTACATTTTTGCTCTAATTCAGGAAAATAGTGATGCAGCTGCATTATAACGGTATTTGGTTGCATATGGTCCACTCTTTTGACGGCTAGTGGCGGGGTAGGGGGGAGGGGAAAAGGAGGAGGATGAATAAAACCGCGATACGAGGCGCACGTCATGTGCACCTATTGTATCTTCGCTTTAAGAGAGCAGTCGTTTGTACGTGCATTAAGTGCTCAGAGATAATCTAATAATTTTTGTCGAAGCGTTACCTATGTTGCTGATGACATATAATGAAGCATTAACGTTGTTTGCAGTAAAGGGAACGAGATAACGAATTTAACCTCCATTGATATTTTACGACTCGCTAAGGTGGATGTTGTCGATTTGGCCAGAAATTCGATCCAGGAGTTGCCTCGTGCCATTCTGGTCAATCTGGCCGACTCGAAGATTACCAGGCTGTTAGTTGTGCAGACGTGTTTATCTACATTTGTAACCGTGTTTAAACTCTTGAAATTTCAATCAATAATTTAGGACTCATTTCGAGTGAGAAAAACGTATTCGTGGAACATGACAAATTGGTCGTTTGTTTTGCAATTTGAAATTTTTTTTTTTGTTTGCAATTCATACTGCTTCAACGCCGTTAGGAGCTAAGCGGCTGATCGGTTATATTGTTTCAGTGTTATCTGAAATGTTTAGGTTTTATTCATCGAAAGACAAAAGAGGGATTATTGAGAGCAGGCTCTAGTTCCGCATGTTTGGTCCAACGCATGACCCCTTCGTCATATTGCTTGATGATTGGTAGCTTCAATGATGAGGATCTTCTCTGCCTCTATCTGATTTCATTTTCGAGAAAGGTGTAATAATGAATGCAACGAATTCGCGTTCCACCTCTTCTCCGCGGTATCGAAACCTTTATTCGTCCTTAAATTTTGAGCGAAAAAGTAATGTTATTCATTTATATTTGAAAGCAAAGTGTCTCTTCTTATGTAGGACATTATAAAATATCGATGAATAGAGTTGTAACAGACCACGCCTACTGCCAAAGTTAGAAGAGATATTTTTACAAGGGTATATCACGTTTTGAATAGAATATTTGCATCTTCAAAATCTCTGAAATATTGAGAGGGTGTTGCTTATTTGAATGAGCTCTTCCTTTTAGGGAGATGTTTTTCCAAACGTTTCGAGAGTTTTAGGTTTAATAGCACTTCCTGATTAGAGGTAGCACTTACAGGGATCTGAGCAACAATGCAATACCGGTACTGCGTTCACGTGTTTTTTCTTCATTGCACACGCTGAGGAGTCTGAGGTTGTCACGCAATAAGATTGGATCCGTTGAAAAGGGTGCCTTCGATGGGCTGATCGCACTTCGCTCACTGTAAGTTCAGTGCGATTATTGTGTGGAACGTTTGTTCAGTTGATCAGTTCAGATAGAAACCCTTCATTAAAGTTTTATTGCTCACTACATTTGCCTTGTGGTATGCCGCTTAAGAGAATTGTAAAGTGGACAAAGTCACCCGCTTTATGGTGTATCTGTCGAGAGCGATTTCTGCGGAATGGGAGGTGCCTCCACTCATTATTACCTTAAAGGGTTGACTAACTTTCATCATCTACCTTATTTCGAAGGTGAGTAGAAAATAAGTTCAGTTTTTCGGGTCTGAAATAGAATTATAGTTTAATGTTGGGCAGTCGTTGTTGAACCATAAAATTATGTGGTTCGGCTGGTTGACGATCAGCGTAATAAGCCAAGGCTCGGCCTATTCTGGTAGTGTTATCATTTCGCAACGCAATAGTGAAAGGTAATTCGTGTTGACATCGATGATGAAGCACTAGTTGAAGTCGAGTTGGGTCGTTTGCAAAAGAAACTTACCTATACCTTTCTACTCTTTCACTGTTTTTGGTCTAATTTTGCTCATTTCTTTGTCGAAACTCCTTAATTCCGCCTTTCAGAATGAGTAAGATCTGCTAGCTGTGGAACTGTTTCACTCTCCTTGTGAAGTTTTTAGTGGCGCAACACTGGTTGCAGCTGCTGTTCAGAAAGGAAAACAGGGGAATCTTCCGTGATTGGTATCGATTTCGATTTTTCCTTTTAATAGCAGCCGAATGGGGCTTTTTCGTTGAATATATCACTTTATTTCACCAAGTTCATTTCTTGATTCGCATTTTAAAAGCTTTTTGGTTATCATTGAGCGTGAACTTAAGGGATGAGCAAATAAACGACGCACCTTCATTTTGCGCTAGAAAAAGCATCATACCGTTGTTGTGTAGAAGCCGGAAAAACGAAAAATTGAAAATGAGAGCGGTGATAATCGTAAAAATTGCATAAATCCGTATTATAGAAGGCGCGTCAGGTCGCAGTAGGAGGCAGAGGAAGGGTAAATGGCCTTAGAACATTGGTTTTGATCGCCTCATCCTTCTCGATTTAAAACGGATGTTGTAACTAACGCAGTGCAGTTTTTTGAAGGAAAGAAAACAGTGTCAAAGGAGGTTCTGGAAAATATTCTGCCTAGTTTATTTATTTGAGCACTCGTTTTTTGTATGAAAACAAAAAAGCCTGAAGAAAGAAGTATCTGAAATTTGTGGATGGTGAACGAGATATCAGATCTGCGAAGTTGCTCTGATAACGTTCAAGGGAAAAATGTCGAAATACGTTTGTTTAAAGACAGTCAACCAATTACTTAGTCTTTTGCGCTTTTGCAGTCGTGCGGAAAAGTTCGCTAACCAGAAATCACTACAATTTAAAAAATTATTCGTCTTTAAGAAGACGAGATGGGTGACTAAGTGAAATTTTTAGAGATTTAAGTCGCAATCGACTCACAACGATTCGCGCACTCACGTTCAGTCCGCTGATTTCATTACAAAATTTGACCCTTTCGCGAAATATGATCTCTTCGTTGGAAGACGGTGCATTTTGGGGTGTCGAACAATTGCAACGTCTCAGTCTTGCCGAAAATCGTCTAACAGCAGTTACCGGTGGATGGCTATATGGAATGCTTTCTCTTACCTCTTTGTAAGCGATTTTGCGCATCTGTTTTGTGTAAGTCGAGTCGCTTTGAAGTAGTCATTTGGTGATGAGGAGAGCGAAAACTTTGTCCATAAACTCGCCCGGAACGCATCGGCCTTCTGGTTTCCTGTTTGTGTGAATTCAGCTACCGCACAGATCTGTCACCGCTTTTTTGTTATTCCACTCTCTTTGTTAAAAAAATTTCTACGACGCGTTGCATATGTATATCTCTTAAACGCTGAGCCTGACTAAAATAGGAATCTATCGCGTTGATGGATTTGCTTCATGAATATGAGGGAAGTGTTGTACCGTTTGTCCACGATCGGCTGTGATGAACGATGTGTGCGTTGGCTAATGCTTATTAACGGTGGGCTGGCCTTCAGAGTAGTTGCTCGTTGGCAGTGCTGAAAGTCTTTTTTTGGATGTTTCGTTGCAGTTTCGGATGAGAATAGCCAGCTGCCGTCGAAACCATCTGCATTGCATTACCGTCTGCGATGCCTCTTTCTATGCCTTGAAATTGTCTCAAAATAACTTTTCGAGCTCGTTGCGAGGGGGATTAGTACTTTATCGAAGATCTATCTAGATTGGGATTAGAGATCACTAGAAGATGCTGGCCGTTTTTTCCTCATCAGTTAAGTCGTGTTATTCGCGACAGCAGCATAATGAAGTCATGCTTCTGCTTGAACCCTAAAGCGCGTGAAAGTCGGTATCAGATTTGATTTTTCTATTTGAACTTTTTTCAGCCGAATAAGCTTTTTTTAATGGGCATTTGCGAGTGAAATAACTCGCAGTTTTTCTGTGCAGTTTGGAAAGTGCACGATACTGGAATTGTGTCTCTGCCTGTGTCGATATGGGCGTTGTTGTTCGACAGTTTCGACTCAGAAAACACTGGAGTTAAAGTTGTGAAGCTTGATGAGCATAGTCTGCTCAGTATGTGATCTACACAATGTTCGAATTGATATCTGATCTACACAATATTCGAATTGATCGATTAAATGTCGGAAGAATTATAGATATTTAACTGTGCTTAAAACTCTGCACACGTTACGACAGATAGAGTCACATTTAACACTGGTCGGATCAAAAAGCTATCCTAAGATCTTTTATGTGAAGTTTGTTGGATTCGGCTAAAATATGAGTGCGTTGTTGTTTTTTGATCGAATTTCTGACCATTTTTCGTTGACTGATGACGGTGCCTTGTTACAGTGGTTGTTAACCGCGAGAATGTCCGTCTGTCGTGGCAACTCCTCGGACATGCTTCTTCCCACGTTTTGTCCAATATTAATCTAATTCATTTTCTCTATGATGAAAATGAATATAGATTATATATATATATATATATATATATATATATATATATATATATATATATATATATATATATATATATATATGCGTAATTTTCATCGAGGCTGTACCCTCTTCAGCGTCGTGCTTACTAACAAATAAAAAGTTAGTACGCGTGAAGATCCACATTTTTTTAGGGATCTAAGTTCAAATTCAGTAAGTTGGATTGAGCCATCCGTATGGTCACTATGTTCGACACTACAGTGGCTATCTTTGGCGTCGAATCGGCTTCGCTCGTTGCCTTCGTTGCTTTTCAAGAAACTTTCGCGTCTGAAGCATCTTTCGCTTGCCGATAACCACATCGATGTGGTACACAAGAGTGCAATGGGCGGTCTAGATACGCTCGCCTCTTTGTTAGTACTCTATATTCTTGTGAACAATTCCCATGTAGTCGAGCGCTGTCTAGTCAGTCACCGATACTGCAAAATGATGCAGTGAGGCACATCGCTGGGTGCTCCGAATGCTGATGTTGGTTGTGATATGTGCAAGGTTTCACATTAGCTAACATTGTTATTATCTAGTAATACTAGTTTTGGTAATGCATTAACATCTAGTCATATACTTGCCGCAACCGTCTATTACTATACTAAAATCTAGATAATATTGCACAACCAGTATCACTTACAAATATTTCCGGTATTGCTTTTACTAGTGGTACTTACTGCCATTGGCAACGGTTATTAACACATATAATATCGTTTACTTCCACTATCAGTTACACTATTAGCCGTGATACTTACGCAGTTATTACTTGGTATACCGCCAATTGTGCTCTCTGATGCGTCAGTACTAATGCCCGTTGCATCTGGTCCTAGCTTGGTGTCAGTACCGCTTATTACTATTGGCAGTGCTAACTATTGGAAGCCGAAGCTAGTATTAGTCATTAATAACACCAGTTTTACTTTTCACTATGCCTAGTAGCACATTTTATTGCTTTTATAGCTATTACCATCATGTATAATTTGATACGAAGTAGTAGTTCTTAACTATATCTTACTCTCTGAAAGCTTTTAATGATTTTGCTACTCTTTTTAAGATTGATGTAGGTGATAAGGCTGTCAGTGCTCTCGACTTTTCGGGTAATGTCTAATTCCTGATGTCACGATTCGGACAATTTTAATCGTAATGACACACTTCAATGACTTCATTGGCAAATCAGACCAAGTGTCGAAAACGTTTTCTTTTAGGCTGAGATTAACGGTGGTTCTTGCCTCGGTTGAAGTTTCTGATGTTGCATCCTCGCTTGTTCCTCCTTCTCTTCTTAATTGTTAGGAATGGTTTCAAACGAGCAGACGAACTCATTTTGTGATGCGACATGTGATTTTGAAAAATTAAAACCATTTTCTTTGAGGGATCTGTCAGGCAATGGATTGGCTGTATGCGTTGAGGATGGTTTTGTTCTGGCAAACACATCATTGCCTTCATTGCATACATTGAAGTTCGCGTCGAATCGGGTTCGTGTGATACCGCTACGTGCGTTTCACAATTTTCCAGCACTCGAGTATCTCGATCTCAGCGATAATCCGATCGCCAGTATACAGGAGGGCGCCTTCGAGCCTCTTCATCTCAAGCAATTGTTTGTCTATTTAAACGACTTTTTTTGTTTTTATCATGGGTCACTTTGTTTATCACTAAACGCCTTCGAGCCTATTTAAACTAATTTTTTCGTTGTTTTTATCATATGGGTCACTGTTTATTTGTCCTGTCGTCGGCTGATAAGCTGTTATCACTGACAATCATAAGGTGACATCACGCGTTCGCCACACTCTGAATTGAGGTGTGATATATGCTTTTGTTTTGTTGTGATTATGCGGGCACCGTAATTTCGTTTTAGGCTTAATATCTTAACGCCTGTCTGATGTTCCATTTTTTTGTTTTCGATGTGCGGGGTCATTTGAATGCAATAAAATTTCGACGTTCGAAGTGCTGGTTGAACTGAACTCTAACGCTTATCTAATGAGGTCATCGAATGGTACTGCCTGTATTGGTATTGGAGAGGATTGCTTTTACATACGAAGATTCGAGGGAGGGCCAGTTAGCGCATTGAGACGATGATTTGCTTTCCTAACCAAAATCCGGAGCTTTGATATTTAAAATCCTTTTTTTTCTTAAGCCGTAGTGATTCAATTGTAATGTGCAATTTCGCGCAAGGATAGTAGCAGTTGAAAGAACACATTTTAAGGCTTATGAACACGTCGTCGCTGGTATGCGACTGCGAGCTGAAGTGGTTCCCGCATTGGCTGTTCACGTCGGGTTTGAGTCGCAACACAATCTCGACTGTGTGCCTGCATCCGTCACCTTTACAAGGGATCGACGTTGCGGTCATCGATACATCGAATCTCACTTGCGGTTGGAGTGGAATTTTTTGCTTTATCGTTCCTCATCTCACCTCGTTTAGCACTGTGGACGATATTTCCAGATTTCATTCGGTTGATAAAGAACGCTTAAATTGATATTATGTGGGCATAAATTACGAATGAAAGGGGAATGATGATTCTTAGGTGGCCGGTATGGGATGGGTTGCAGCAACAACATAACAGCGACAAAATGATCGCGGAGTTTTTCTGCACTGTCTATTTCGGATGTTCTTATCATATCAGGTCAACTGCAGAAGGTCGCACCTAATGTGGATTTCATATAAAAAATTTGTTTTGAAGGGCAGCAGGTTGCTTCATGTCAAGTTGTCCTCTAGTATCATGAGTGAACTGAAGCTACTGTTCGAGTTGTAGTGGATAACTCACCACGTGCGCGTCTTCTCAGTCAGCCGGCTGTGCAAACGAATGCGCTATTGGGATCCGAGGTACGCTTACAATGTACCGGCTATGGTGCTTCTCCGCTTGAGATGAGCTGGAAGGTGAGTCGCGAAGGGCGATCACGCGTGCTTACCCATGACGCGACAACCCAATTCTTGTTCAATAGGTCGATGAGTACAAATGGTAAGCTGTTTGCTTATGTTGGAAGTTTTGGGCTTGATTCATTGGCCATTGTTTTTGATTACCCGTTAAAGGGATAGTAGTTTTCTAGACAGCAATATCTTTTCAGGGTCAGTAAGCGACTTTCCAGTGGAATATTTGCACAGTGAAGTGCGATTGAGCGAAATAGCATTCACCGATGAAGCCGAGTATCAGTGCATTGTGCGTAATCACTATGGATCGGCATACTCGTTGCGGTATGCAAATTAATTCGTTTGGGAAATGATGGGAGATTTCAAAGAAATTGGTTTTGTCGAACAGGAACAAACAACCTTGAATGTTTACTTGAATTTTAGTCTTAAAATTGGCATTTCGTTTTTTGACGATTTCAAAACGATTTGTTGAGTTGAGAGCGACCAGTGCTTTTATCGTTAATCTAGTCGTGATAAGTCACGTGCGAATGCCGCGGTGTGAACGAAATGATTGCTATCAGTCATTTGATCAGTATTGATCTTGAGTTAACAAGGGATTAAAATATGATACGCATCCGTTTTAATGAGGTGCACAGTGTTGCAAAGAGGGGTAGGGATAGGGGAATTTAATATTTTATTAATCTTACTATTAGATGATTTTGCACAAATATGTTCATAAGTTATTTTTAAATGATGTTTTGCATTTCCTTGGAGTCGGCAACATTTGCGGCAAGAACGCTTTTGCCAACTTGCGCATGCAAATTAATTGCAGTGAACACTTGTACATTAGTGGTCGATAATTTTCCATCCTATCTGCTCTATTCGTCCACCATTTTTTCGGGTTTATTCTAACCGAGGCAGAACTAACTATTCGCTTGTTGTTCTGTTTCGGTTGGATGAATTGCTCTCTTCGTTATCTGTCATATAAAATGAATTAAAGTAAGGAAACTAAGCCACCGATAGCAAAATTCATTTTGTACACGATGCCAGAAACGATACGGCACTGCATTGTAGCTGTAAATAATGTACTTTTTATATATTTATTGTCGAGATCAGTTTGTGCGTTGTTTTCATTCTGATGTCTGTTCGTGTGTTGATGTGTTCATTTCAGAGCAAAAATAATCGTTCTGCAGAAGCCTCAAATCGTTTATTCCCCTTCAAACGTATCGATTTTGCGGGGCGGAAATGCAAAGTTGAGGTGTTCGGCTCGAGGTATTAAATCCTTAACGGCAACCTTTGCTTTTTTTGTGAAACCAGCCGAACTTTTGCACCTGTTGTGATGTTTTCTGCCAACTTTTTGGTTTTTTTGAGAGAGAGGTGGGAGGTACTTCATCAGCATGCGTACTTCATGTGCCTCGTACGTTACTTTATACGGGCTAGTTCATCGTACTCCTTCTCCGGTTTTTCGAGTCGTTGTATGTTAATTTCCAATGGGTATACCAGTAAGGCGCGCATAGCAAAAATGCTCTAGCTTAAGACTGCTTGGCCGAGGTGCAATCCATTATTACTGAATATTCCTGATAGGTTATCATCAATCATTTGTAACATTATAAGTAACCATTGTGATCTCGGTAGGCTCTACAGCCAAAAAACATGCTTTGCCATATTCAAGACACAGCCTTTGTGCGTTGAAATGTACCTTTTCATCTTCACTGTTGTGCACAGCTTACATGTTGGTTGAAATTGTGGCCATTTGGTTGTGGAAAGAAATTTATCTACACGGCGGCATCTTATTTGACCGCTGCCAAACTGGGCGGAAGTGATGGTTATCTATAGGATGAATTCACATATTCACTCATCGGCAGCTGTCAATATCAGCATGGAAAGGATCACTCGCAAACATTGTGTGCAGTACTTGGGCTAGTAAGTTCGATAGCTAAGCTTTAAGATTGCGATAGTTCTTGAATGTGGGACATATCTTGCACCAAAATTGGAGTGAGAGACTGTATTGATTGTAGTGAAGCATGAAGCATAACCCAATAGAATTGTTAGCTTGACGCTGTTATGCGGTCTGTATAGAAAGTGAATTCACAGAAGAGTTGCAGTCAAATATTATGCCCCGAATGTGTGGTACTAGGAAAAAAGAAGGAAAAATTAAAAGCTGATAAGGTATATATGTGCACTAATGTTCAAAGCAGTTGTAGGTGTACCACCTCCGGTGGTTAAATGGCAAAAAGATGGCGGCGATTCGTTTCCAGCCGCCGTTGAGAGACGTCTGCATGTGAAGGCGAATGATGATAACTTATATGTTGTAAATGTTTCAATGGCTGACGCAGGTATCTATACTTGTCACGTAAGCAACGAAGCCGGTCACGCAGAGAGCTCAGCTTATCTTCGAGTCTTTGGTAAGCGATTATAGTTTTGCTGCAGTTCATTGCCACTGAGTGTAAGATGAATTGCCCAGGATTGATTGTGCTTGGCCTCGAAACTTCGTGGGTACAGTCGACCGTACCTCATTTCATATATGCACCACTGTTATATTATCATGACCTTAACAGTCATTTGACCAGTGAAGAAAAGGATTAGAAACCCTCAACCTCACTTGTTTTTGGATATTTTCGGAACAGAGTTAGACCGTTCGTGCTTGGCTTTTGAGGGTTATGCAGGAAGGGAATGGAGCAGAAATCTCGCTTCCTTCTCTGCTGTCTTTTATAAGAGAAATGTTTTTGTGCTAGAAAACTCTAGTACTTTCGTGGATGATGTCTGCAGAGGTGTCCGGAATTTTTGAACAAGTTTACATTCTTGTGGCTCAAAGTCTTGATGCTGGATATTATGCGCTTGGAGCAAGAGAAATAGATTATTATGCATTTTATGCATTACAGAGGAAGTTTATTGCACCATAAAAATAGGTATTGGCTTCAATGATAAGAAAAGCTTTCAAGGGAACTTTTTTTTCTTTTTGAAGAAACTGTCTAATAAATTCAAGGTGCGTGGAAAAAATGTATTTTTCATCTTGCCGATTCTCTATTCAGTTGGGAAAAATTCCAAATTACACTCATTTCTAAGCATTGACTATTACTTTTTAAATTGTCCTTGAATTTTGCGATGTAGCCATTTTTGAACAACGATTCCCTGCTATTTTGCACGTCGAGTTGTTTAGACGTTGAATTTTGGCCACGGGTGGAAGAACAACGAGTGCAAGCTTCATCGATGGTCTTTTTCAATTGTTCCGCGAATATTTCATCGCCGCTGTCGATTGTTTGGTACCGGGATGGGCGACTCATCGAACCTCATACGGCCCCATCTCGGTTTGTTTTCAAAGGCAATCGTCAGGTGCTCGTTATTACAGAGGTTTGTCTTTGATCTCTTATTTGTTGGGAAAATGGTTTTCTGGTCATTATGCGCGCCAGAGATGATACGTAAGGGCGACTTGGAAATATAATAAGTTGGAAGAAGACTGCGAGGACGGGTGCGGTATGCATGCATGACGTTGGAGTACCCATATTACACCTGCAAACTGAGCTCAAGCTTAAGACATGGGTTATCGGTCTTGCACAAAGGAGAAGAAATGATGAGCAAATTTTGAATTTTAGGAATTCTTAGGTTTTGGAAAAAGCATTTGATTAATGGAGGTGGAATGAAGCTTTTTAAGCCTCATTTTACCTCCATTAATGAAATTTTTTTAACGAGATTTTTCGCGGAATTCGCTTAAATTTAAGGAATTTTCTTTCAGATTTCTTCGAAAGTCACGTTGTTTTCACGTTTATATGTCGTATTGAATTTGAGCGGAATTGAGATGGCAACTCATTCCATCAGAAAGGCGCGTGTAAACATTCCTTTTCCTGTTGTAATCAGTCTTTGTGAATGAGGCCAACGAATGTCAGTTTGTTTTGTGATGTCAGGTGCGAGCGTCTGACAGCGGCGTCTATTCGTGTGAGCTGATGGTAGAAAGTGAGGTTCTGTCGCGAGTTACTTCAAAGTTGACCGTCGATGAGGGTGCTGAGGACTCTAACAAACGTCGTTCGGAAATTGATACCAGTGCACGGAAGCCGCATTTGTTATTGGTCGTGCTTATTTGCGTATCGCTATCGCTTGTTACTGTTGCTACGGCTGTTTGTGTGTTCGTTTGTTGCAGAAATCGCTGCGAAGAACGGCGCTATTCAACTGTGAAGGTATTTTGAAGTGATCTTATTGTGGTTTGTTTTTTATTTGGAGGAGGTGGGATTAATGGTCGGCAACGTTGACGTTTAGTTATGTGTAGTAGCATTTTTTTATTGTTTTTCATTTTTACGTGATAAAATCTAGAAATTTTCCCTCTTGATTAGTCAAATTTGGGTTTGGTTTTTGATGCAATTCTATGCTGATGCTGGGGGGGAGACCGGAGATAGTTTTTAGTGCTGTTTGGTCACTTGTGTCTGCAAGCATCCTTTTGTTCTCTTTCCAAATGAGGTGGTTGCTATAAGCTAACTTTCCATGCAAATTTTACTTTTATATCTGAAGTTATTTTAGCTTTTACGGTTATATTTTGTATAAAGAGTTAGCTCGGCCTCAGCTATGATAACGCCTACTACTTACTAGGATTATTAGGGTAAAGAAAAAGGAGAAACATGTTAAGTGCCTAAACGGGGCAGTTAGTAAAGAATTAGCAAGTAGCTTTAGTTATTGCTTGGTGGAAACAAGCATTTTTTTATGAGTGCGTTATCCTAGCTATGGTCGATAGGGATCATTGTTTATTCCTGTGGCATTGTTCGTTGTTTATTTTTTCAACTTATCGTTATAGGAGACGAGAACCCAAAAGAGTTCCCCTACTTCAACAATGGAGACGCAAACAACGGACGTATGCATCATTGACCCCCATACCTCACGGTGCGAATGCATGTACACGTCGATATGATAGCACGCATAGTTTATGGCTACACATCGCTACATATGGATCTGGCTGCCTTGGCTCGTGCATGCGGCTGGTCCGTCCACTTGCCGTTAAAGCCAGCCTCTTTTTCTTGGAGTAGTTCTAGGCTGTAGTGCTTGCTATCTTGAGAAATCATCCTTCGTTTTCAATCGATTCGCATCTTTGCTTGTTCAGCATGCGGCCTCACTGCCGAGCTCGTTGTAAGTGAATTCGTTTTAGAAAAACATTACGTATTGGCTTTATTGATTTTTGTTGTGTACCGAAGATGGGTATTCCAGTTTTAATTATATTTCTCTTATGTATTATCCTTTCTTCGCACATCCTCTTTCCTCATCCTCTCTTGCTTCGCGTTACGTTTTTCTGCGCTCTATGAAAATCGTTAAACTGACGTATAGTCAAAGGTGTAGAACCCTATTGTCTACTTTTTGATGTCGATATAAATACCTTGCAAATAGGGGAGGAAGACAGACAGTTTAGGGAGGAGAGTTCATTAGAATTAATATCCCCTTTAACTGCTGGTTTATAATAAATTACCCAGCTGTATAAGTAAGTGACAGCACATTTTGCGGAAATCAGGTAGTCTTTAAACAGAGCAGTCCGCGACCTCATCTTCACAAATTAGTAAGCTGTTGTTAGAGGTGATTGGGTCAAGAGGGAGGATTGTGATAAAAGTGATGCAGGCAATAGAGAGAAAACGTTTTTGCACTTTTTTATTGCCATTGTTAAAAGACAGCGAGTTTGCTAACTTCCAAGAGATGGTGTTCTTATACCGAATGGCTTGTCGGGGTCGTTCATGGAGTCATGGGACATGTTGAGGCATTTTTAGCCGTGTTTTCCTTTCAGTGTTATAGCTCATCTTTTCCCATCCTTCTCCGATTGCGAAATATCTGATTCCATGCGCAGGACGTCACTTCGGCATTTCTATCATCCCCCCCCCCCCTTCATCTTTCTTCAAGTGAGTGTAACAACTGAACGTACCAACTTGTAGTGGGAGAGTGGGCAGTGCCTGAGAGGAGTATTAATACAAAGGTACCATGTATGTGAACCTTCTCAGCTCTCTGGAAATGTACTTATGCCTAAATGTGTTGTTTAAGGAAGTTGCGACTCATGCAGGCTTTATCAAGAAAATCGGTCAAAGATTTTTTTCAGCGTAACGGGATGAGGCTCCATTGAGGTTAGACTTGACTCCTCCAAAGCAGGTATCTAGGCTCATGCGTCGTTGCTACTGCACAGAGGCGCAGAATCGTCCTAAATGAATTTGAATGGTGGATAAGTGGGAAAGAGTAGTTTGATTTCGTAGGTGATTATCGGCCGGAGGGATTTCAAGTGTGAGGACATGAAGACAGAAATTGATGGATGGAAGATGTGCGTTTCGCACTGTTGGTTCGTGTCAATATATAAGCGGTTTTAATATTGATGTGCTTGGCTAATTTACCACTTCGTGCTTTTAACGGTCTTATATGATGCTCATTAATAATTATGGATAGCGCTACTTAGCGCATTTTGTGATCCATGCGGATTAGCTATTAATCTCGTGCTTTAGCGTTGAAGTGCTTTATTTGTCTTGCTGACTTCTTGTTCTCGTTGCTTTTTTTGTATCTAAATTTGCTCCAATTATGCCTATCTTTTGATTCATTAATAATCTGGTCACGTTGTTTCTTCCTTTTCTGCAAGAAGCTCTATTCTGTTTCCCTAAAAAACTTTAATTCCGAATTTGCGGTTTATATCAGTTCTCGCACTTCGCAGGAATCCAAGGTTTATTACACAGTTAGAGGCATGCAACGAGGTTAGAGTGTATGCAAACTAGAAAGAGGAAATAAGGAGGGAAGCGATATTTGTCAGTACGGTGAAAATGATATGAGGTGGGAGTACTATAGAATCTGCCAGATGGCTTTTGAAGGGTATTACTTTTCAATGTTTTGTGATTTCTCTTCATTTATGCTATTTACTTCCTTCGCTGGTGCTGATTTGCTTTTTTCTCACTACAGAAAAAAAGCAAATCAGCACCAGCGAAGAAGTTGAAGCTTATCTCTTCAATAATAATTTTTCTTCTGAGGTTTTCGACCTTTTGCAATGATTTTTGTTAATAAACGAAAACATTCTAAAATTTTAGGTCTGTCACCTTTTTCTTGGAGGGAATGCCTTTAGATTTTCTGTGCAGTCTATGTTAACGATAAAATTGCTTCCTACCCATAAATATCTGCTGTTATGCTCCCTTACAGTTTATTTTTGTCAGAATCGATTGTGGATGTGGTTTTATTGTACATAATTTTGATGTTTTTTTTTTCATTCGATATTTCAACTCATTGAGGTCATTTCGGCCAACCAGCTTTATTTCTGACCGATCGAATTTGAGTCATTTCTTGCTTTTCCTGCAAAGGATGCGTTTTCACGAGCAGCTGTTCAATATTTGCTATAACTTTCCGCATTTTTTTCTCAATAACTTAGTACTCGCAAAGTGGTGATTTACAATTTCCAGTTTAGCAATAGGTTCCTTCTAAACTCTCACTAATTTCTCATCTCATCTTTTTGCTATATGGAGAGGGATTACAGACAGTGATCTCCTGGAGGCCTAGGGGAACATAAAGGCTAGGGATATACAAGGGACATATGGGAAAAAGGTGCATTTAATGGAAAAACGGGGACACCTGTCTTTTTTTCTCAGCTACTATTTCATGAAGGTGTCGAATTACGCGGCCAAATTCTGCGTCCAAAGTTTTGTCTGATTGCGCAGTAATTGTGAACGATTACGAATGACGCAAATAGTGCAAAATTGTGGCGATTCCCTCTATTGTTGCAGTTAATGCGATAAAAAATCCAGCAAGCGTAATTGTAGTATATATATATATATATATACTGTATATGTTTATGATAATGCATCTTCGATCGGTAAGACGACTGTGTGTCGTCAGTGAACATTGCCAAATTGCAAGTCTTTAAGCAGCAATATTACTCGATGTTTGAATTGTTCTTGTTTATTTGTAAATCACATTATTTCAGTCTCAATTGAGATTCATTCACATGTGTCTTTGTGCGTCTTTTGTGATTTTCTCTTTTATTTTGATTTGTCTAATAACTACGCATAACCGTTGTTTTTCTTTCTTGGTAACCGTAACAAAGAGAATAGAGAGGGGCACTAACATTCACGTATTTAAACACTTTAGTTGATCAGATTCAGTTCTTGATAAACGCTTTATCTTAACGATAAACGCATATGCTTGTCTTATTTGGGATTATTAATGGGGAGTTTATTCTCACATGTCACACTGTCCAACTTTCTTTAAGTGAAATTCGATTGGCGACATGCTGGAAAAGTGGCACGTGATTTTGTTTGGAGGCAAGTGATAGGCACAGGACTTGTTGTTGCACACGTTTTGAAGCTTTATGCTATTAATTTGAAAGCGATCTAGCGTAAGTAGGTCATGCTTGTTAAGTTTCGCCTTCTTTGCGATTGTTGATATCACAGGCGCATAATCGTTGGCCATCGACTCGGTTTCGCTTTTTTTGGCATCGAAATGGCTGAACTAAATTTGCAGTGTGAGCAAACTTCGTTGTCTAAGCATCGCTTATTCTCTTAATATCTTGCTAGACGGTTGTTGCGCTTGCCTGTATGTTGCTTTCTTTACAATTAGACATAACGGGAGTTCAGGCTAACAGGCCCGTAGGTTAACTGTTTTTTTTTGCTTCAAAAATTCCCCAAATTAAGCGCTTCTTCCCAACAAACGTATTTGTTGGGTTTTTCTCACTATTTCATGTATATGATTATTGTCACTTTTGTTAACGAATATAGGATGTTCTATTTTATTGTATATACATTTTTTGCAATTTTTATTGACAATAAAGAAGTCGCAATTGATTCGAAGCTATGCGCAACGAGAGACTAACCTTTTAAGATCCGGTCATTGTTCTTCTTCAAAGCTCTGTCGCTTCGATCGTGACGTGATCATTCGCGTGAGTGGTTATTCATATCGGAAGTTTTGGCTAAATTAGGCTATCCATGAGGTTTATATTCGGATCCAAACGGAGCGCCTTTTCTGCTAAGAGAATTTGTAACGTTGACTGCATGTTTCATTTAGCCATATTTATGTTCTTAAGCTTAGTCTCTCTCTATTTCAGAAGAAGGGAGAAGGGAGAGGGGTGTCGCGAAAGCGAAGAAAGCATCGACGATGAATCGGTCGACTTCCGGCGTCAAGCAGGTGCCGTAGATCAGTGTATTCATCTCAACCGATGAATCGCCCCGTTTCCGGTAACGACAAAGTGCAGCGAAAAGAAGATCTTTGTTTCCGATCGTGATTGTAAAGGAATGAACATATCTATGCCGTTTCCAGGCAAAGTGCAGCGAAAAGAAGATATTTGTTTCAGATCGTGATTGTAAATGAATGAACATATCTATGACGTTTCGAGGGCTATATAAGCAGCCCTCGAAACGGCTATGGCATTCATTCACTCGCTCTATCTATCTATCTCTCTCTCTGTGTCTTCACCATCATTATCGTCATCACCATCCCAACGCTATAGTGCGTTCATCTTCGTTGTACCAATATTTTCTCTTTGTATGGGGGCTGAACCCACCTCGAACCCAGGACCTTGAACGAACCGAAGTCTTCCAATCAACGGAAGTCTCTTGCAACGAGCGAGCGAGGATCGAAATTCAGTCTGTACCTTCACTTCTGCTCCGAATCTTCACTTACCACTTGAAGCAAAGATGAGTGGCGGAATTCGTCAGGCAGCGGGACCCACACACGCTCGTCTACAGCGCATCTTAGCCAATCTGCCAATCCTCCAGCAACCTGCACTTGGAGCCCCTCAACGAGAAGTGCAACACCAGCTCCAGAACTCACTGGCCGAGCACCAGTATGCACTGCAACAGCTCCAAGAAGCCATCACACTCTTGTCCAAACGCGAAGATCAGTGGCTCGAGCCTTTACAGAGGGCCGATATCGACCGTGAACGTGAGCTTGAACTCTTTCGCAAGTCTCAAACTGACGAATTTCTGTATACCCTCGAGCTGGCCAGAGAAAGGGCAGTTACAATTTCGGCGAACATTCAGCAAATTGAACAAACGCTTCGAGCGCTCTCATCAGTACCCTCTCTTACGAATCAGCCTCCAACGAACGTGGCGGCTAGTACAGTTCATCTTCCAAAAATGGACCTTGAAACTTTCGACGGTCGGCTGCAAGACTGGCCTGCATTTTGGGACTGGTATCAATCGGCTATTGATTCTCAGCCAATCCCAGAGCTCCAAAAGCCCATGTACCTCAAAAGCTGCTTGAAAGGGAGTGCAGCAACTCTCATAGGTGCTTATGCATTACGCACGCATGCTTATACTACTGTTGTGGATGCCCTCAAGAAACGTTATGAGCGTCTGGAAGCTATTGTGAACGCTTTGTATGATGAACTTGACGACCTACCCCGGGCACGTGAAGGACAGCTGGCGGAGCTAACCGAAAATATTGACCGCATATTGGAATTATTGGCACATCAGGCGAACCGAGAATATATTGAACGTTTAATTGGCCCGCCCCATTCAACGTATCATTGAACGTAAACTTCCCAAAAGGGTCCTCGAGAAACTTGAACAAGCGAAAGCGGTTACAAGAGAATGGACAGTCGATCTGATGAGAGAGAATCTTGCCGTAATGGTGATTGCAGATGAAAATATCGCCAGAGCGCTACCCCACGATCCGGAAACGTACAAAGCGAACGAAAGAAGATGTGAACCTTAGTCTTGGTACATCAGCGCTCATGAACCTTACTGTCGGCGAAAAACGACATCCCCCACCCGAGAAACGAAAACCTAACGGTGAACGTACCTGCCCGTTCTGCAATCGCTGCGGCCACAGACCGCATGAACGTCGTACTCTATCCACTCCGGAATCCCGTATCGTTGCCGTTGTGAAGGAAAAGTTGTGTTTCCTATGTCTTCGACATGGCCATCAAGCCACTGCTTGTAAGGGTCGATCATGTTTCAAATGTAGCCGGAAGCATCATCCAGCTCTCTGCAGTTACAAAGCTATCCGTTCTCAACCGGATCCCAAAGAGGCTGTCAACACTAAGTCGCATGCAGCGGCAGACCTTGCACCGCCGAGTGAGACAAAAGTTCAGACATCGGCAACGACAGCAACGTTCGCTAGTTCCCAAGAAGTCGCACGTCCCGAGCAAGCGCTACTTTGGTGTCTTGAAGTGAATGTGGTCAATCCCTTCGACAAAAAGCTTCACACTACCGTGCTCGCCATGCTGGATAGTGGAAGCCAGCGCTCTTATTTGGAAGAAAGTGTTGCGCGACAGCTGGGTTTGCGCGGAACTAACGAGACGCTTCAAGTTGCAGCCTTTGCAACTCCAGAACCGATCGCTATTCCTTCGAACAGGGTTGAGATAATTGTTTCGGACCTTCAACAAACCAATGCTGAAGGCATCACGGTCAACACAGTACCGCGGATTATGCACAGTCCGCTCACATTCGTGTCAAAACCTCCCTTCCCAAAAGCAACACAAGAAAGCCTTCTCCAAAAATCAGCTACGATATCCTTGCTTTTTGGCGCCGATGTGCTTCCAAGAATAATCAAGTAACCTCGAGAGCAAGGACTCTCCCTGATCGGTACTACATTGGGCGATGTTGTTACTGGTCCACAATCCCGTCCAGTACGGCGTGATCTTCTACAGTGCTTTATCAGCATCGATTATTCTGAGGATGCACTCAGATAATTTTGGGACCTTGAACTACTGGGTGTATGGGATCAGGAGCTGAAAGGTGATGACGACCTGCTTGCTCTTCAGCATTTCGAACGAACTACCTGCATCGATCCGGATGGACGAATCAACGTCCAGCTGAGGACATTTCCCAGCCGTTGTCGAACAATTTTGGGCTTTGTTGGGGACGTCTACGTTCCTTCTGGGAAAAGTCCCGCGGCTCCCCTCAGTTCCTTGTTCGGTATGATGCCGACATCCAGAATCAAGAGAATCTTGGGATTATTGAACGCACCACCCGTACCCCTGACACTCTCGAACATTACCTCACACATCAAGCCGTCCTGCGAGAGAACAAAGAAACCACGAAGCTGCGTATAGTCTTTGATGGAATTGCGAGAGCGAGAGGACAATGCAGTCTCAACGACTACATTCTGCGAGGACCAGTGCTATTACCGAAACTGATCGACATGATATTACGCTGGCGGCTTCCTCCAATTGCTATCATCGCTGATATCGAAAAAGCGTTTCATCAGCTTCGCCTCAATGTGAAAGATCGACCGTTCACCAAATTCCTGTGGCTGAAGGATATTACACAACCTCCTGTCGCCCAGAATCTCGTCATATATCAGTTCGCCAGAGTCATATTCGGTATTGTCTGCAGTCCATTTCTTCTTGCAGCCGCCATTCAATATCTCTGCTCACGAGAAGGAACTCCGCTCGCTAACGAAGTTGCGGTAGATGTTTACGTGGATAATGTTCTTTTATGCGCTGATTCTGTGCAGGACGCTATTGAGAAGTACAAGGGGCGAAAGATTTATTTCACAAAGCCTGCATGAACTTAAGGCAATTTAGCTCGAACTCTCCGGAATTCAATAAGTGCCTGCCGCATGAAGACGCACTTCCCGGTCCTGTAGTCAAATTTCTGGGCATCCCTTGGGACATCGAGCGAGACGCAATGTGCCTAAATATGCAAGAGGCCCCACATCAAGCGACAAAGCGCACAATTCTAGCAGCAGTTGCTGCGGTATTCGATCCGCTCGGTTTACTCAGTCCACTTCTCATTCCCTTCAAACTTTTCCTACAACTTCTGTGGAAACAAAAGGTGAACTGGGATGATCCTCTACCAGAAACATGCGCAGATCAGTGGACTTCCCTTTCAAGCACATGGAGCCCACAGCAGTTCACCTTGCCGCGAAAAGTTCTTATCAGCAAGGGTGCGCAGTTACATGTCTTTGTAGACGCATCGGCCACCGCGTATGCTGCAAGCTTGTACATATGTAATCCTGGCCAAATTCGTCAATAATATTTGCTAAGGCTCGAGTCGCACCGGTTAAGAAGATAACTATTCCAAAATTGGAACTCCTCGCTTGCGTGCTTGGTGTTCGAACATCGCGCCTGATCCAAAGAGAATTGCCTTCATACGCTATGCCACTCACTATTTGAACCGACTCTCAGGCAGTCCTGCACTGGCTATCTTCGAATATGCGTCAGCAGCGCTTTATCGAAAATCGTATCAAGGAATGCCGTGCCGCGGCGGCGTGTTTTCGTTATGTACCCACGGAACACAATCCTGCAGATATCGCTTCTCGAGCTGTACTCCAGAAAAACTTGCCGCTAACAGATTATGGTGGCATGGACCAGCATGGCTAATTTGTCAAGATCAGCGGCCTAGTGGCAGCCTACCGACCCTGAAAATGCGTCCATGGAACAGGATGAACCAGTCTTTGTGTCTATTGCTCCAACCCCGTTTATTGAGCTGATTAATGTCGAACGATCTAGCCACTGGACGGCTCTCAACGGTACGGTATGTCGAGTACTAGAACTCATTGATCGAGTTCAACGCAAGCCTCGACAATATGCCCTGAAAGCCACGCAACTTCTTTTGAAACAAGCACAACGCGAATATTACGATAAGCCGCCGGATCTCTCTCAAATGGATTCCGCAGGACTGTGGCACTTTGTCGGCAGAATGCATAATGTAACCGACATTGAGAATCATCCAGTATTTCTCCCGCGTTACGGAAAGCTGACAGAGCTGCTTATCGCCGAATCGAAATTGCGACTTCTTCATGCTGGACTGCAGCAAACTCTCAGCAAATTTCCACAGCAATACTGCTGTCCGCAAGGCAGACGTACCGTCGCCAGAGTCATTCGAAAATGTACAGGTTGCAAGAGATGGAAGGCAGTTCTCTTTGCACTGCCCCCGTTCCTGCATCTGCCAAGTGCAAGGGTAAAGCGCCACCACCCGTTTGAACATAGGGGAGTGGATTATTTCGGACTATCAATGTCAGAAATAAATGGCAACAAGAAAAACGCTGGATCGCTCTGTTTACATGTTTCACGACCAGAGTTATTCACTTGGAAGTTGTGCACGATCTATCAGCCACTGCATGCATCTATGCATTTCAGCGGTTTTTCGGTCGGCGTGGTATTCCGACAACCCTCTATTCAGACAACGGCACACAACTCAAAGCGGTTCACAAGGTGCTCTGCGAGGAACTAAACGAGATGATTCAAACGGAGGAAGTTAACAACTTCAGATACAGTGGACGTTCATTACACCCCATGCTCTTGGAAAGGCGGACTGTACGAACGCCTCATTGGCCTCACGAAGTCAGCGCTTCGTCCAGCGATAGGCAGAAAGCTTCTTTCGGATGCTGAACTGGCAACCCTATGCGTGGAGGTTGAAGCCATCATCAACTCGCGACCACTCGCGCCTCTTGACGACAGTACGACTATAGCCCTTCGACCAATTGACTTTCTGACGCCCCATGCGAACATTGTGGCTCCGATGCCGCTGCCCAGCGACGGCAGTGATCCTCCGTACCAACCCCAGGCTCCAAGCATGAACTTATCGACATCTGGAAGAAGCAATCCAAACATGCGGACAAGTTTTGGGAGTTATGGCATTCTCAGTACCTTAGCCTTCTTCGTGAACGAGTACAAACGCAGCATTCAAGCCGTCGCCTTCAAACGAAAAGCGCACCCCGAGTCGGAGAAGTCGTGTTGGCGAGAGAAGATGATCTCCCTCGTGGCTGTTGGCCACTGGCAATCGTCACCAACGTCAGTGATAGTCGGCGCAGCGCAACTATTCGCCTTCCTAACGGCAACTATTGGGAACGTCCGGTAAACGCGCTGTACCAACTTGAACTCGATGACCTGAACAAGTTTCTGCTGAACTCGACCACATCGATTCCGACCGCGAACCCAAAACGAAGCCTCATTAGCTCCCAGAACGGCTCGACAGCTTCGCCCTCGGAGGGCAGGATGGCACAGCCGTGTGCTCTCTACCATAATTACTTTGTGTCTCATAATGAAAGTAACAACCACGACTCCTCAATGTGTGCGGCAGAGATCAGGACTGTTTGTTCCCCTACCAAAGTTGGAAGATTGTGTGGGAAAGGAAGGGACGGAACCTAGCGAACAAGAACTCAGTGCCACGTTGTTTAGGCAGTCGTACGTGAAGATACAAGCCAGTTTTTGCACCAACATCACCAGAACCGTCTGCACAAAAGCCTTCTTTGTCTGGGAACTGAAAGTCACGAAGGACGAAGTAACGGTGGAAGGAGTACCCCTCTAAGAATGCAGAAAGCTGGCAACGAATAAGGCATTTGGGTGGATGGCAAGAAATTGCAGGTCTTTGAAGAAAGCCCGGGAAGATGGCGAAGTCATAATCCCACAGAGTACGCCTATGGATGGATAGGAACAAGGTGCTATTCGGTGACTAACTTATTATTGGAAGAAAGCGACATCATATCGTACGATGGTGAACATGCAATTGTTGATATCGGGGTCCCAAAAACTTGCCTAATTCAAGACAGAAAATGTGAAGGAACCCGATCCACTGCGGTTTGGAACCTGGAGGTGAAGAAATGTCTGTATGAAGCTAAAGGACAATTTACCATGTGGAAAAGGCAGAAGTTCCTCAGAGTACCAGAATTACAAGCTACGTTCAGGCTCAAGAGCGAGATGCCCATATCCGTGCCAGAGTGCAATCTAGACAAGGTGTGGCAAGCTGGAAAACGGGTTTCTCATCCTAATCAGAAAAACCACACGAGTCAAAAGAACAAAAGGGGAGGATGAAGAAGACAGGAATAACCCGAAGTATCAGTTTCTTTTCGATGAACTGAAAAAGCGCTTGGATCGTCATAAGTCGGCCGAGGAAATTCATCGATGTCACCTAATGAACCATTTGCGTACTATTGTGCGGTGGATAGCGGCCACGGACAGTAACACGGCAGCGAGAATCCTTATGGAAAGGGACGATGTAGTTGCGACGAAGGTAGAGGAGCAGCTACTAATTTATGCTTGTGAAGAAGGAAGGCATTTGCATCCACCTAATAACTACACAGCGGTCGACAAGGTCAGAGGACTCATATTTGATGCTCCGACGTTATCGCGCTTTGAAACAGAAAAATTAGCCGCTACTCTTCAGCAGCTAAGGTTGAAAATTGGTCAGTCAAGTTGGGAACCAGGTCACACGGAAATGAAGAAGACAATCTTCGACAAGGTACGCGATGTGGGAGAACAAGCACTAAGAGAGATTCAGTCCGATTTAGGACACACCGGAGAAAGCTTGGCTAGGTCGATCGAAGACGTGGTGTCACATTGGAGGCTATGCCTAACTCTCGCAGTAATGGCTGCCTTAGGAATTGTGACGACGGCAATCTGCTTTTATTGTGAAGGGGCAGGGCTCATGTGTTGCATCCTTGCCAGGCGAGTTCGCCGAAGAAAAGAAGAACGAAGGAAGTCAAAAGCCAGTGTACAGAGAAAAGGAG
Source organism: Ascaris suum (assembly GCA_013433145.1). Lineage (NCBI taxonomy): Eukaryota > Metazoa > Nematoda > Chromadorea > Rhabditida > Ascarididae > Ascaris > Ascaris suum. Next base: position 13,416,450 of record CM024187.1, on the reverse strand, counting down.
GCGTAGCACGAGCGAAAACATTTGAAGCTGCAAGTGACAAAGGTCGTCCAGATGAAGCACACAACGATGAAGGTAAGCAGCGCACAGTGTCGTTCGTCCCTCTTCAACCCTCGAATTGGCGTCGTGGGGAGTGTCGCGAAAGCGAAGAAAGCATCGACGATGAATCGGTCGACTTCCGGCGTCAAGCAGGTGCCGCTAGATCAGTATATTCATCTCAACCGATGAATCGCCCCGTTTCCGGTAACGACAAAGTGCAGCGAAAAGAAGATCTTTGTTTCCGATCGTGATTGTAAAGGAATGAACATATCTATGCCGTTTCAGGCAAAGTGCAGCGAAAAGAAGATATTTGTTTCAGATCGTGATTGTAAATGAATGAACATATCTATGACGTTTCGAGGGCTATATAAGCAGCCCTCGAAACGGCTATGGCATTCATTCACTCGCTCTATCTATCTATCTCTCTCTCTGTGTCTTCACCATCATTATCGTCATCATCATCCCAACGCTATAGTGCGTTCATCTTCGTTGTACCAATATTTTCTCTTTATAAGGGGAATGGTAAAGGAGCGTTGAATGGCTTTTGTGCTTGCCATCTTGATTTGCATCCGAGATGTTCCTTTCACACGTTATGCTTTTAATATTATTTTCTGAAGTGCAGTTTGCTAAGTGAGCAAATTAGATCGTGGCAATTCTGAGGGTTTTTATTCGTTCGTTCTGTATGATGATCAGTCTTCTTGCAGATTACCTGGGCACATTTCGATTATATTTTAAAGGGCATTATTTAAGTGGGCTGCCAACCTTGCTACGATTTATTATTAGCAAAATTCGGCATTCACTTCATTTTTGTTGAGAGCTGGTAACTGAAATTTTCGCGTAGGCCATCAAGGCGTTGTAGCGCGTTGAAAAAAGAAGTTCCGAGAAGGTTGAAGGTTTGTTCATGGTGTTATCTTTGAATATCGGCTGTGTGCCAGTCTTCAAGAAATACTTTGCTCGACGAGGCTTTTGTGAAATACTTGAAATCGGTTTTTCTAAGGCGTTTCGTAAGTGACTTATATCGTATCCACTAAGGGACTTGACAGCTTCCTAAGACTGACGTGAAGTCCAGCGGAATGCTGAATATATCCGAATCCCGTCAGCATTACTTAATTACGCGGTTTTGCGCATTTGCAAGGTGCACACTGGTAATTCTTTATGTACGGATATGTGTGCGTGTTTGTAGTTTGTTTTCCTCTCCGCCAGTTTAGGTGACCAGGTTGGGGAAGAGAGCTGGAATATAGAACTTTGCAGATGTTTCTTGATGAGCCAACAAGGCTCAAGCTGGTACATCGAACTGCGAAGCAGTTGCAGACATTTGAATGAGCCTGATGAGAACGTGCTTGCGCTTTATATTTGACATGGTCACACTTTCTGCCGGCTTGACTACGAGAAAGCGAATCTCTTGCAGACTTGTAAAAGCGGTCATGTCAATTGAGATACGACTCAATTATTGCGCACGTTTTATAATTTGTCGCGAACATATAAAAATGGTTTAATCTAACGAGCAGACTTGCTGAGGAGTGTTCTATGCCAGCTGCTTTATCACACCGTTTTTTTCAATCTACTTTTATGTAAATAAAAGCGTATTTTTTAAAAGAAGAGAGTGTATTTTTTCCAGTGCTTCCCATTATAGCTTTTATTAGATCTTCGACAATGTAGAGTGTGATGATAGCCGATCACATCTCGAGTGATTTTCAGAAAGAATGTGTTGGCGATGGTGCAAAGTGATTGGCATCGAACATCCGCAGTGCGTGTGTATCTTTTTTTGTACAAGCCAAAAACGAAGGTCTTAATTCACCGATTGATATCGCCGGATACGCTCGAATCGGCAACCGAAAATCACCTCACATACGGTGAGTGATTGTGATCGCGTTCGATTGTGCACATACAACGAGTCTATGCGAACACTGGATGATGGACCCACTCGAAAGCAACCTTTCAAACCCTCTCCGCCATCCAGATGCACTTTTCACATCGTCGCATAATGCCTCCTAAATGTCGCATCCCTTGCAATCAGTTATAGCTTGTTACAATCAGTGGATGTGCGAATGCATCGATGAATCGACAGTCAGCGATCGGTGTTCCAGTTTATTTCTCTGTACGAGAATCTGCTATGATACACCAAACGCTCTTTTGCATGTGGATTTACGTATTTGTTATTATGCAGTCGATATGCTTGGCGATGCTGAACGTTTTGGGAGGGTTGGCTTTCTTTTTTGTTTCAAGTGTTTGTACTAATTGTTGGCTTGTTAATTTTATCCACTTTCATACATCGTAGTATGCGTGATTGACACCGTTGTGGTGCAAATTAACGTGATATTGTGAATACAAAAATATCATTGGGAGGTAGGCAAATAACGGTACTCAACGTTGCTTATCTTATTTGCTTCTTAGCAATGATATAGCGGACTATTCAGATGGCAGCATATTTTCCCCTGTTTCGTTGTTTTTTGATGGGCAATTTGCACTCTTTGACGTCATAATGCTCCACGAGTTCTGCTTCTTTCCTTTCCTTTGAATGGCGCTCTTTCTTGAATGATGCATTGCACATTTGCAACAATCCGGTTATTAATGTTCTTATTTGTGACAATCAGTCTTTATATTTCACTTACTTTATTTTCCATCAAAGTCAAAAATTTCATCTCGAGCTCCCCTTTATTCCTTTTCCGCTTTTTCTTCACTTGTTCGATCGTAAAGTTCAGCTAATGACCAAAAATGGTATCGTTAAAGGCTATAAATTGCTTCTTCGTCGGTGAATTTCTTTTTATTTAAATTCTTTATATTTATTCGGAAACTCTCCAAATTCATCGTCGCACCGAAGTGGAGTGGTGAATAGTTAATGGCAAGAGAAGAGGAGGGGGTGGCGGTATGGATGAATTTGGGTCATTAAATGGCTCAGCGGCATTCCATGAAACTTGGCAAGATTGTCCACAGTGCGGAAGTCGTTCGTCTACTTTCGTTTTCTGATTGCATTGTTCACTCGAATAACAAGTCTTGCTTTCGCTTTTCCGCTTTTTTCCCGTTGATGACCGTTTCGATTTCTTTCTTTTTTCGAGAATATTTCGTTCTTTGAAGTAATGAAAGTGATCGAACGATGGGTTGCTCTCCGTTTTTCAGTGCAACCTGTTTTTGTGTTTACTGTTTTTGCAAGTTTATCGATGTACCAATGAATGGTCAGTGATCGCAGAGCGAAATGTGCAGTGGAGAAATACCTAAAGGAGGAAGATTTATTGCCGTTGTTTTAGCTGTAACGTTCAAATACTTCCAAGTGCTTCTTCGCTCATCAAACCGGCCACGTCTTTTTCCTCTTCCACTATATAACAGATCTTTTACTGTAGGCTGAAAAGGTCGCGTGAGGGAGTTTCGTTTTGTCCGTTATCTCCTTCGCTGGGTTTGCGTTTAAAGTTTATATATCTGTGGTAAAAGTGGATAAAACCCTCAAAAATAAGGGCTATTAAAAAGGCTTGCGTTGATTTCGTATTCGAATGTGCTGGTTTGGCGACGAGTTTAGTAACAATTAAAATTTAAATATAATTTAATAGTAGTAGTCCAGTGATTCAAAATGCAAAGATTCAGGAATAAGCCAAAAAGTGGGCCAAATTGCCAATGCACGCTTCTGTGTACCGCTAACCTGATCAATCGGTTGCAGTTGATTTTATCTGATTCGACCGATCATAAATATGCAAAATGATGCCTCAGTATTTATCTGAATCCTTCATAAAGGATATTTACATTACTCGGCGGATGTAGAATTTAAAAAAAAAGACAACCGGTGAAATACATGCAAACTTTTTTTTCCGCCATCAAATACTTATAGTTAATTCCTTTCAAGTTTGACGGGTCAGTGTCAATAATGGCGTAGAATCTTGCCTTTAAGGTACATTATATCTACCAAGTTTCGTAATAATTTGCAAAAGCGCACAGTGGTATGAATAATCCTTTCTCGACGAAGGCGTAGAATGAGTTACAACGAAAAAAAAAGCGATATATAAGACGTCACTCTTTTTAAGAGCACATTCGTCAATAGGAGTCACATGTGAATTTCGAATGGGAAAGCTAAAAGCAGCAACGTCATTAGCTAAACGCTTCTGATGGCAACTTATCGAGTGATTCCAAATGAATGTTTAAGTGTTTAGATGCCAGATACACGTGTCCTCCTCAGGTACAACAACGAAGCCTTCATCGAAATCATATCGCATTCCATTTTTTACTAAACCAGTAGATATGCACATATGTCTTAACGCAGACCGGAACTAAAATTAATGTAACAAACGGAATTATCTAACCTTGAAATAATAGCGTGCTGAACTAATGAATCTGTCAGTAAGTTCTCATTTCGTTATACTTCGTTAGCCTTCCATTTCGTCGATTACTTTTGAGGATATTTTACAGCAGTTCAACCAAAATTTTAGCGAACTTTGAATTATATAGTATATTAAATCTGGCCATCTAAGAGAGAAACGACACTATATTTCGTTATCCTTCTCCAGTATTTAGAGCAACACTTTTCGCATGCACAAAACTAATGTCACATCACTTCGTAGTTGCTTTCTTTAGCAAACGAAGATTTCTCTCAGTTGATTTCCCAATAATTTTCACCACTTTTATTGCATTTCTTCAAATTGTTTTTCCTTTCGCTTCTCCAAAATAAAGTTAACAAATGACGGTTGGTTTACAATGTTTTGGTGCGTTGTATCCTCGACAAGCATTGTGCATTATTTCGAGCAACAAAGTAGGAACAGTCGAAACAAATTATGATGCATCGAAGTGTGTTATGTGACGCTCAAGAACTTTGATCGAGAACATCGACGTAATCGTGGTTATATTTGCATTGTGCTGCGACAATTTTATAGGCTTGTGGGGCATTTTACGCTTGGTTGTTGTACTGCTTTCTCATGGAGAAATTTCGCCTCTTTTTGAGCACAAACGATTTATTTCCTAGATCTTTATGACTCTTTTTCTTCTTCAATTTTCTAATTTCCCGTATTTTTCTTTACAATGTGTTGTTTTTTTCCACATAATTTTACGCTATCTGCATCGTTTTCATTCATTCATATAAAAGGAATGGGTTTTATTTTTTTCCTCTTCCAGTGAAATTTGACTGCTGTTTTTTATCTGACAGAAATTAAGTACAGTAGGTAAAAGAAAGGGTAAATCTTGAGGTAAACATTAGCTCATTATGGGAATAGTAAAACTTCCTCTCGGAAGATACTGTATTTATTAGAGATAACAGTGAGAGAAGAGGAAAACTACAAGAAAGCACCCTTCGACGAGCAAACGTTTGTAAAGAACCTTTCCATCGCTGCTTTCTTTCGAGAAGGTTCGTTTGCAGTCGGATCATTTCGACTCGATTACGAGCAGCATGACACACGACATCCTGCTTGCTTGCGTTGTCAGATTTCTGAATATGCGCTATTCAGTGCTGTCTTAAATGAAATCACTCTTCTCTCGTCAAGTGATATAGTACATCCAACTGTTACATTATCTTGCATAACATTTGTCTGCAATAACTGACTGCCTCGGGCGTGCTCAAAAGACTCAGACTGCCTGAGATTGCCTGGAACTGTAATAAAAAGTTGTTGGCAATAAGAGCTCATAATAACAATAGTTTGAAATAATAAAAACTAGTTCGGATTCAAATAAAAGCAGTATTTGACAGCAATAAAAGCTTTTGTCCGCAGATCGCAGCGATCCCACAATCTCTCGCTTTCCGGGCGAAAGCTGTACCACTGACGCAAATAACTCAATAAATATTTGTGCAGTTTTTCATTTTTATTTATTTGCAAAGAAGCGAATTGTTTATTTTATTGGAAAATTTATTGATTCTTTCATTCTTCCACTAATTTTTTTCATACTTTATTTCATTTCAACTCTCATTTGAAATTTTTCGGGTGATTTTCCATTCTTCATTTTTCGTTTCAATTTTTCTTCGACTTTGTCCAGTATCCTCTGATTAAATGTATCATCGGTCGTTCTAGAGTGCTGCATGATCAGCTTATCATGCTTGTTTTATTTACTTCGCTCTTTGATGTATTACATCAGCACCGTTTTGCAATGCATTTCGAATCGGTTCAGAATTATTTACTCATAAGCGTTCTTCTAAGCAACGTTCTAGAGTCTCCTTTTAGTGGGAGTTTATACATGTTAATAGTAACAATAGCAATAATGACACTAAGTAAATAAATGTTTATTTCGCAAGAAAATCGAAAAAATAATGCAAATATTTCTATATATGAGATGCAGTTTTAATGCTTTCGCTTTTTTTCATACATATTCGCATATGTGTGAATTTTCGACGTCTCTTAACAATCTGTCACCGATTATTGTTCATTGATGGATTTGCATCCAAGTGGGGAGAAGAAAGGAATGAGAAAGCGGAGTTTTCTTCAGTGCTCCTTCAAACTCCATTTGTGCTCTTTCGATTTCAAGAGAATTTTATAGACAAGGTGATAATTTTTTGAAATTATATAAGGGACGCAAATTTTTGAAATGACAACTCGAAATGAGACATGAGAAGACTGACAATAATGTTCCTAGAGCGCTAGCTAACTTTTCATCGTTTGCATATCCTCTTCACTTTTTGTCATGTAGGCAATGACTCTTGTCTGAACGAATTTATAGGCAAGCATAAATTCCTTATACTGAATTTATCGATAACGTTTTTAGTCTTTATATGCAACTTTCTCCTTTCTTCGTTTACTTTCTCATTCAGTCTGCCCACAGACACCTATATGGCGGCGGTTTTATCTATAATTCAAAGCACATTTTATGCTGCGTGTGATTCAGATCCTTTTGCCAACGAAGCACTGTGCGCATTTTATAGTTTCGTAATGGTGAGTCATACACCCATAAGAAAAAGTCAAATATGGTCAGAAATACTCGTAGAATCCTTTAAAGTGCATTGAAGTGATCGTAAGTGTATAAGCATGCTGAGTGACGACTCAAGGCATTAGCCACACATTCATTGTCTCTTTAGAAAACAATTTCGTTTCTAAAACTTCCCATCAGTGAAAGAATATATAACTAAGTGATATTTTACGCTTGAAATGTTATCGAAATTTTTTCACTTTTCTACGTAAAAATCATTCGCATTTTTTTCGCTGAATTCCAACACCTTAAGTTTTCATTTCTGTAAGTTTATTTTTGTTCAAAGTGTTTTTGATAGTTTTCGAAATTCGAGCTTAAACTTCCAACATTATGACCGCATGACGATTGTCTCCACAGAACGCATTTAAAATAAAAGATTGATTTGGTAATTTTTGTGCATCTATTTACATTCACTGAAACCTGCATGCAAAATATGTGCTCACGCATCAGCTACAATGACGTTTTTCGATTTTCAATTGAGAAGAATCATGATATTTTGCAAAAAAAGTTGGGGGTTATTGGCCTCTAAGCTTCTTGGACTGCTTAATTGAACTTTTTTCATGAAAGGAACGACTTCTTGGACTGCTTGGAACAGTTTCGCGACACGTCTTCATGAGAAATGAGTCGTCTTTTTGCTGCATCGGTTGAAGAGACCTTTTCAAACGACGTCGATGACCGATACCTTGACCTGAACCCGTTTAAGAATGAGGGCACTGCAGAGTTTATTGAAGTTAAAAACCCTATGCACTTGTTCGTGCAAGATTCTTATTGTATTTGTCGTTCGTTCATCAAACCACCTACAAAAAGTGCGAATTTTTGCTGGTGTGCGGACGGCAGTGGCTATTACGTGTGCAGCACGGGCACTGCCCTGTATTGTACACTATTACACACTTGTCGCATGTGTACAGCGCAAGTGTCCAGTAGCATACTTAACTGCATTAGCGCCGCTTGGTTGTAAATTTGTGGCTCAAATGGCCGACCAGGTGCATAAATGCTTCAAGCGAGCACTATTAGTAGGCTGGGTTATATCGATGGGTGGTCGCTGCCAACGATGGATCGAATCTGCCCTGCTTTGGAGGCCATTCGGTTGATTAATCAGGGTACGTCTCTGCAGTCAGCAATGTTCGTGCGTTGCGGTTCGTTCCATCGATACGATTGAATAACGACGCCTTTTTTTTTCTTCTTTCACGTTGGCAGACGAATTGCATTGATAAGCAAATTTGGTATATTGTGTCGTATTGATGTGCTGCTTTACTGACAAAGTTTTTAAGATTATTTACCTTATTTAAGTGGACTTATTATCACTTAATGAACGCTTCAACGCTTTCTTTTGCACTAATTGTTAGTGCTGATTTGCGGCGAATGGTAGAGAATGAAGAGCAAACGATCGCCGACAATTGCAGGAATGCTAAGTGATGAATTCCCACTGGGAGGAATGTGATTTTTTCTTTTCATGTGATCGTTATTCTCGTCACTGGAATCGGCTTTTCTCATCGGATATACATCACTAGATATGTTTCTTTGTTTGTAAATATCTTCTCCCATCTTCTCTATACCTTCACTTTCAAATAAAAGTGATTTCGAAAGTTGTAGACAACAGGAATCATGAGACTCATAAAGGAGAAAATCTGGCAAGTGAATTTTGTGCCCGCTTATACATTTTTCACTAGTATGTAAAAATCAATAAGTATTATTTCAATAGATTTCACACATTAAAAGCTACCATGCAACGTAGTTCAGGGCCGATTTCTAGCCTAGAGGTTGGATGAGAGAGGGATAGTAGGGGAGGGCCCGCACTTTTAAGGGCTTAATTTCGCAAGAGAGACGTCACAGAAAAAAAAAACCGAGCATATCCAACGAATATCATTTCTCTAACGATCTGGTGGTGGTCACTAAATGGCTTATTTCAACACGTGCTAAATTATCTTATCAAGGTTGGAGAAGACACATGCCCCAGACGATATATGATAGTATCGAAATTGGACGGAAGGAAGGTGTGAGGGGAGAGGAAGAGTTCGAAGATGACCGACGAGGAAAAAAGCGGCTGCTCAACTGAAACCAATACTAGGCAACCAAATCGACAAATTTTCTCCTTATGATTCACATTACTTAACAGTTATTTTCATAACGTCATTGTTCGTAGTGGGATTCTCATTGACCCGATGCTATCGGTGAGAAAGTGGTGCCAAAAAAAGTGACATCACTACTGCAGTGCTAGAGACACGAAACATCGAACAACTGCTCCAGTACGTGATAGTGCGGAAATTTGATGCCGCAACTAAAATAAGCGGTTACTAACGATGCTGGTTCAATTATTGCTGAAATTCTTTGCTGACCTATATTCGGGAGGGTTTTTTGTGAAAATTTTCGAGCACCATTAAAATTGGGGTTTTTTTCGATTCGAATTTGTTTAGTTGATGCGTTTCAGTCAATAATGTTTGCAATTTTGAGAGCATTCCTTCACAGCGTTTATTGCAAACATTGACTGTACGGGTATTGGACCCTGTTTTTCCTCTCTAGCCTTGATTTATCCCGAAGAATTCGAAAGTTCCTTCTCTTTCGAGGTTTGAACAGATGATGTGTGATCTGACAGCAAGACAAGAATTTAAGGTTTTTAAAATTAAGCCTCAATAAAATCAACAGTAGTAAGACGGAGGGGATAGCACGACGGCAGGGGGGAGCGGGAGGGGGCGGAGAGGAGAGACGTCGCTCCGACAGCATTCTGGCACGAATAGTGCTACCTCCGTGCCAACGTGCACCAGAAGCTGTTCATGTCTGAGACACTTCGTGGTCGCTGCGTACCGCCACGGTCCGAATCGACTCTCGCATGGAAGACACCTAGCGTGAAAAGCTAGAAGCACACTGATGTCCTGTAATCAAACGCGCAGTCCTTCTATGGGCACCGACCCTGCCTCGAGACAATTGCAGAGAGTTTGCTCTACCCCACGATCATTGTTTTTCTGCTGTGCCCAAAAGCAGTTGATCTAGGATTTATTGGTCAGCTCTTGCATGAGTTTTTTGTACTCGTTTGGTGAGTGAGACAGAAAGTATTTCGTTGGCGCAGGCTAATACTGCGATTCTAACAAAGCAATTACTGTTCAGAAGCAGCAGTGATCGGATTCGCCCACATCCGATGGATCGCGATTCGAAATGGATCTTGATTTGTACTAAAGGCTGTATTTGCAAAATGGCACTAGCCAGTTGAGATTCACTCGACTTCTCAGCGTTCTTCTTCTCGGAGGGGAATGCTAACCTCAGGTGTAGGTGTGGCGTTTCACTTCCGGCGAAAAGGTCATTCACTTACACGGGAACGAACCAACAGACCTAGTGCGACATGTTTGTCCGCCATTTCTCAACATGATTTCTGTGAAACCGTGCTTCGTTTTCTGCTCTGTCGACACTATTGAACATTCTGCAAGTTTCACTTGTGATAAACCTTTCAACGAATTCAAAATAGTGCATTATTGATTGCGTCCTTCTCTTCCTCTTTCTCCCTCCCCCCGCCTGTTTTTCCCTCTACTTCCCTCTTTCTGTCTCTCTCCTCCTCTCTTCGTCAACCTTAACCTTTTTTAAACACTGCACACATCACATGATCATCGGCATCAGTAGTGAGTAGACTGAAAATTAACTGGAGTCTTTTTCTAGACGGCTAAGAAATAGACGTGAAATGTGAATCGTAATGAGTTTTACGGTGATAATCGACGAAATTTCGGTGTTTGACCAAGTGTGGCATTGGTTTTTTGTTTGCAGTCGAAATCCGTTTTTTTAACCGAATGCTTTCTGGTCGATGACCGAACAAAAGAATTTTATTCGATTATTTTTTTACCTATGAGTGTTTCCATTATGTAATCAGTGCTAATTTTTCTACGAGCATACTGTACACGTGCATATTTGCATATGGGTTTTCTCGTGTCTACCTAGTAGTTTCAACTGCTAGCAACGTTAATATGCCGCTTACCTTATCAGAGCAGTTGTTTTATTTATTATACAAGTTGCCCTACTTTCTCCAATATTCCTTTATGGAATGGATCTATTTATTTGTTCTTTTATTGCTAGTGATTTTTGTTCTCGTAAAAACTTTGAGGAATCGTATCTCAGTAATTTTTCTTTCAGTTCATTTCACTCTTCTTCACGTGTTCTTTACGTGTTTACTCTTCGTTGTTCAGATTTCGCAGCAACTAGGTTTTTCGTTCGTTATCAATGCTTCCACAAATATGAGTGAACTGGAAAGTAGCCCTTCCGAGTCACTACATTCTTTCTGAAGACTTCTTTTTAACCGTTTCACTAGGTTTTCGTGTAAGATGGGCAGTTTTTCAAATTTATCGTCACCTGTCTCACTGAGTGTGCCAATTTTGTTGCTATAATTCACAGTAAAGTTTAAAATCGCGCACACATTTCTTATTTATTTGCGTTCTTTTTTTTTCAATACATATCGCTAATTCCTCGCAGATTTGCGGCAATTAAAAAAATCTCGCAGACGAGCGGCGTCATCTGAAAACAGTTTAAAAGAAGAAAAAACTAGGAAAGAATTAAACGTGTCATGAATGCATAAAATATATCTAAGTACTAGCCTATCTTATCACTGACTGTCATAAACCACATACAAATCTACCGCAAAAGCTGAAGTTTATAAATGCTTATGGACCATATATGAGCCATCCCAAGCGGAAAGAAATGCAAATAAAGGTGTTGATCGCAATATTAAATTGTATCTGCATAAAATTAACTATACTACCTGCTTCACTATTGCAGTGATTTCATGGCGACTTCGTGTTGTAATCGCAGTGAACCCAAACATTGTGAGTATTCGCCCAAAACATCAAGTTACTCTAATCATCTGTACGCGAGCACTCCGCCCATCCAATAAATTGCACTTTTTTATGTTTGCGTCTCTCCTAGATGTTTCACTATTAATGCAATACCGTAACTTTTAAATGATACTATGAGGCGGATGCTCAGCGTTGGTGGTGATGTTCGAAGTGCAAGGGTAAGTCTCATGATCGAGGTGTGCATGAATCCTGCATAAGGATGATAGTGAAGAAACAAACGATAGCCAGGAAACCATCGGCCTTAGCGCTATAAATGTAATTGCTGTTCCTCGTGACTTTCTTAAGAACATTTCGCTTTGTGTTATCGATGAGGATTCTGGTCAGCGGCAGACTGTTAACAGTAATCATTTGGGAGTTCAAAATTGCATGCGAATCCAGGAGCTGCACGGAAGGTGCAGCAAGAAAAGTCGGCCTTCCTAATCGGCAGATTGTTCAAAGGTCGGATGTAGTTTCTTTTAAAAATGTGCACTGTTTCGTGCACAGGAGTGACGTTTATTTTAATTGTTGTCAAATTGGGACGTTTAATAGATTTGTTTCATAAGGAAATGTAGAAAGCGACAAGCAAAAAAATTCGTCGAATAGTTGCCAAAGTGGAGAGACGATTCGGCCGTCGGCACTTCTCTAGAGGCAGTAACACCAACAACGATAGTTTAATGTGCAGCTGCCGTGCTAAGCGCACGTTGCAATAAAACAACGAATTTTGTGCCGTTTCCGTTCCTTTATCCTAATAGTCTCTTTAGTGCTCGTATGTAATGAAATGCTCATCGAAGATGTTTTGCTCAGTGTTTTTTAAAATATCCACTTTTTCGTTTACACCAATCGCTTCCTTATTTCGATTCATATTACCTGAATGGTTTTTCATGCCTTCTTCGAGTCATATTTTATGAGGGACGCCCATTGTTTTGATTGTTACACATTTGAATAGTGTGCTAGGAATGAGTTCTGGAACAGTGGAAAAGGTTCGAGGTCAAGTATCGAGACCTGTCTCAGTTGATTTAATGACCCAATTAAAGGCTAAGGCCGAGGGGGGGGGGGGTTGGGGGCTAGTAGAGGTCTTCCAGTTACATGTTTCACACTTACCTTATTAAGTTTTGTTAGAACCACTCGATTAGTCAATGATGTGGTGTAGAATTCATTATGAGTTTCTTCCGTGGTGTTTTTTTCGCGCCAAAGGTAGGCTGTTGAGTAGAACACATGACGTGATTGATTTTCAGAATTGAATTCTTTACCATAAAGTTTTTTTCTCTGTCGCATTGCATCAGTCCTTTATTACTCGACTCTTGATTTCCTCTGAAACCTTCAATACTGCCAGACATTTTCTGAAACTTGTGACCTTCGCCTTTTGTACAATTTTTTTCACAATTTTTTGTAAGCGGTCATTTCTTATCCCGCTCTTGCAGCATAACGCCTTTATCCGCGCCGAAATCGACATTTACCAGTTCGCTGCCCAACACATCCCCCTCCCCCCTCTGGCCTCCTTTCCTCATTCCCTTGATAAACACGATGGCAGTAGAGAGATTTTTTTAATCGTAGAAAAACTCTAGGAAGTCTCATAAATATAACATTTTGTTGTTGTCTTATGACGCGCAATTGTCATCTCAGTCTTGCAGCACGAAGTCTTTGCTAGGTATAGGTGGCCTATGGCTCGACTCATATGTTAACCACGATTGATGCGTTAACCTGCATGGATGTGATGAGGCATAGGTGTTATACGCTGATGGGAGAATTGTCGCGACGCGTTAACCATTGTCGCGTTGTGCGTCGTCCATAAAGCGTCGCAGTCATCTTGTGCGTGCAATTTTGCTCCTACCAACGGGACACATAGGTGTGTGCTCTTGAACTTATTTAATAGGTGCGAATCCTTTATTCAGCTTCAACTTTTATGTCAACAGGTTGTTTATTATTTTAAATAAGTGTTTCATGAAGCGAGCGATTGATCGATGAACGTTGAAATATCGCTTCCGCATTGAGAATGTTGGATTAATTCTTTTGCCAATGCTGTTTTTTCCTCACTCGTCTCTTTGTGATGCGCATTTTTTGTGATATGCCATCACGCGGTTAAAGATTTAATTACAGATTGTCATCATCCAACCCCTCCCCCCTCACCCCGCAAAAAAGAGAAGTCGTTCACTTAGGCAGAAAAAGAAAAAAGACGCAAATTCCGGAATTTCCAGGAGTTGAGCCTCAAAACTTTTCATTGCTTGGCCATTAAGGTAGTCTCCGGCTATTGATTAGTCAGTAGACCACAAACAATCGTTAAGATATTGAGTCATAAGGTTTTTCAAAAATTGTAGGAGATGGCATCGACGTTTAGGTGTGACTAATGCGATGCCCATATCATCGCGGATTATTTGGTGATTTCAATGCAGCGTTCCAGTAAATAAACACACTTCATATTTTAAACGTGCATTTACAAAACGTTCGTTATGAAAACCAATTTGCCGACGAGAGAAAATCAAAATAACATGAAATAAACAAAAATTTGGCTATCAAAAACAAAAGCAATCTCTCGTTTTTTTTTCAGTTTAATCTTCCGGTCGCTCCTTTTTTTCCTCCCAACATTTGACATATTTAAGAAAGCTAAGTGCTTTTCTCGTTATTTTAAAGAAGTGCCAAAATAAAGAATAAGCTCTAGCTGAAAATATATAAAGTTATTCCCGACATAGTGTCGTAGGTTAAATATGGAAAAGAAGCGAATATGTGTGAACTATTCAGTAACTTTACTTTTTATTTTTTATGTTCCTTATATATAGCGCCAGGTCTTTGTTTAGCCTCATTTGCCTCACCCAGTCAACTGTTCAGCCAGTGAACCGCCAATTTTTTGCCAAAATAGTGGCCAAGTTGAACGCGTTGTTCAACTTTTGCTTAGATCGTTATATTACAAAACGGATTTGTAAAGGAAATGAAAAAATTGCATAAACTGCGTGTTGTTGTCAGAAATAATACCTGTTTATTGTCTCATACTTCAAATAGATTTCAGACACATTTGCTGAGGAAAAATTGCGTAAAGCAGATACTTTCAGTCTGTAGAAGAGTGAGCAATTGATGATAAGATAGGGTGAAACGGAGGGGTAGGAAGGAATCTTGAATCAAGCTCTTAGCGCTATTTTATTTCAACTACTGATTCATCGCTTTCGTGTGCATTTGAGGAGGCCTGCAATCATTCGTTTTTCTCTCGAACTTAGTCTCTTTAATAAAACTTTCTGCAACTCGTTTACCTGTTATTGTGGTCACTAAATCATTATGTCTTGATAAGTGGGTGAACAAAAGAAATTTGGTGGGGAGAAGTGTTAGCTTCGTTTTTTATCAACAAAAATGATGCATCAGGTAATTTTCTTTATTTTTTCCCATCATTCCTGAAATCATTGCAGTTTCCTAAATTTCCTTTTAATTCGACACTTTTGTTATGCGACCCCAAAATTGATCCTCTTCCGTCTCTTACAAATTTAGCTAAAAAGTATGCGTTATTGATGTTAAGAATCGCAAGGAATTATCCCTTTTATCCTATTCACTTCTCTCAAATCTAGCACATAATACAAGCAGATGAGTGTTTTTTCTCACTTCCTCTGTGTTCATTTATTCAAAGATAAGAAAGAGAGCTGGGTTGATATGATTTAAAATTGACGTTAGGTGACATGAATATTTCCGCTGAAATGCGTGAAACAAGTTTTTTGCGTTGCGCAAGCAAAGTTTATTCGAATCTTTTTTGTGTTGTGTTAGTGTTGCATTGCATAGACTGTTTCCAGCTGTGGCGGCTACCTTTGGATGCTTCATAATTCAAATCCGTTACCAAATCCATCAACTTTTTTTTTTCTTCTTTTTTAATGCGATTTGTAAATTGCGTTGAGATGAGTTTCGATCTTCTTTTTTTGGAGTGGTGTGTTTCTCTCTCAGATGCTATCAGTTGGAGTCCTACGAACGCGACACCTTGTACAGACTTATTGGTGTAAATCGTTGCTTTGAATCTCTTCTTCATCATGGCTTGCAATTCAACACTTAAGTTCCTGCGTTCGTACATTAATTGAAGAGATGTTTTTTTCGTTATTTGTGTCGGGGTGAAAAATTTACAAAATAGTTTTTTTTTTAATTCTGCGAAATTTCTCGTTTATTTATCCAGCAAAATTTTTTAGCACAAAAAATTTGCAGAAATTTAAACTTCAGAAAAAATTGCATTGCGTTTTGCATCGATTAGATTGCAAAAAAAAAAAGTAATGGTTTATAGATTTAAGTGGGCAGTGAGGTTAATTAGACTATGAGGGCGATTATTTTGTGCGTTCAACGCTGATACCTTATGCCTGCAGTTGATCGGATGAGAAAGTTGCAGGAAAACATATCGCGTTGGAAATTCCACTTCAGTGCCTATGTTCACATATTGAGCCATCTTTCAAGGTCGGTTGCACTAGCTCAGATGCTTCTCACATTTATTGTTCATGTGCTTGAGTTCGCATTGTAGTGAAGAAATTTTTTAAAAATTCAACTCTCCTGGAAAAATTCTTCAGTTCTGCCTAGGCAAAATTTTCTCACGTTGTCTTCTGAAGACACGAAGGGAGAGAGAAGGGAGAAAAGATTTCTTTGTGTTCTTCATTGAAAAGCCTCCTTTCGCATTCCGTGATCTTCCTTGCCCAAGTCTTCTGTATCGTCCACTTCAGTAGAGATTTCGTGTGCAATAGATCGGAAGAAATTTTTCGCAGTGAGAGATGTAACAGTTCCTAAACAAAGGTACTTTCTTGTTTCCTGTACCCAGGTATCGTTTAGTAAGGTGCTGCATTAACTAGTAAACACTATTAAGTCGCTAAGTATTTAAGTTTTCATGTTGACGTCTAGAAATTTGTACACACAAATTTCCTTAGTGCGTTCTTTGAACGCTGGAGAATGCCGATCGGTTTTCAGGAGTGATCGATGTAGGCATGTTAATATTGGTTTCATTTATAACCTGGCAGTCGATAAGACTGCCATTAGACAGCCAATAGACCACAGGTATTTCGCATCTTGCCTACGTCTTATCCGATCCACAATGCTGACACCTCATCGGAATGGTTTACATGAACGGCCCGATTCAATGCTTTTCGACGTTTAAGGTCTTTGAATAGGCAATATGCAGTACCTTGATCTTCGAATTGCCCTAACGCGCAGCATAAATCTACAATTGTTTCCGTTCAGCAACGTTAATTCTTGCTCGTTTTTGAACGCATCTACTTGTGCATATATCGATTTGTTGATTTAGGCGCGAAATGGCGTGAAACCAATGAGAGTGACAGCTGCTTGTTCTCGATCGAGGGTTCATTGTCCTTGCTTGAGACTCTAGTATCGGCGTTTTGGCGTTGTTGTTGATTTGTGTAGTGCTAATTCGAACACGTTTTTCTTTTTTTGGATGATAGGTTTTTTTGTGCATTAAGGTAACATATAGAGGATGGCGCGGCTGGAGTATTGGCCTCGTTATGGACTGGAAAACTACACTTTCGTTTTTCCGTTTGAGAAGTCGTTTGATTCAGTGCGATCGACGCAGTGGATGCAAAACAATTGGCTTCATTCGGTTTCATCGTCGATCTTCTATGTTATCGCTATCTACGGAGGACAAAAGGTTCCTTGTCTTCCTTCATTCTCAGACCCCACTGCTCCAAAATGAGAACATTTAAAGAGCTCCTTATTCAAAACATTTTTTAAGGTTTGGGGAGGGGGGGGGGGGGAGGGCTAAGCAGTACTGGTGACTACTGAGACCACCTAAAGCTTTAGCTTCCTATTTTCACAGAACTAATTATAGAGGATTCTGGTTATAGGGTTGTTGACTATCCAGTCGCATAACCTCTACTGGTTTGAGATTCAGAATTGCGCCAGTGCTAGTTTGAGGGGTTTCTTCATTCTTTATTTTCGCGTCTCACTAAAAGCACGCTGACTTCTGACTTACCTTTAAAGAGGCACATCAGTACGTCGACCGTGCGGGAAAAGAGCCATGAGAATTACTGTTGTAAGGTTGAGGCTGTTCGCTTGTCAGAAGTCTACGAGCAAATTTTGTGGAGATGAAGTCAGGCTGTAAGTGCTGTGAGAGGTGACGATGAAAGCGGAGGTTATGGGAGCATCTCGGCCGAAAATGCAGTCTGTATTCGTCATTACCGGCTTATAAAGTAACCGTCGGTGAAAATATGGCTGAAAATCCCTAGATAGGGTCCAGTGGCGGGGGCCCCCGTTTTCGCTTGCAGATTACATATGTGGATTGCAAATCGTGCTGTAAAATTGAGTTGCATTTTACTTATCATATGCCGTGAGTATTTTGTTTTCTGTTATTTTTCGTTTCTGTTCTTTTGGCAAGAACTTATGCGAGAGATATTAGGAGCAGTGCTTATTGCCGTGTGTTTACCGCACTTCCGTTGACCGAAAGTTACGAACGTTTTCGAGTCTTCGAACTTATCAGACCTATTTGAAGTGCTTCTCGCAACGATTGAATGAACTTGCAGGATTGCAGTTGTTGTTGTTGTTGTTGTTTTGAGTGACAAGTGCCGACGTTTTTGGGTGCACTTTAAAACATTTTCACCGCGTCAAGAAATTTGCGCAAAGCTGTTGCGCAGTCGTTGCAATTCCTTTGCGATGAAAGTGCATCGAACATTGTGATGCATTTCTTTCATGTGTAAAACGTGTTTTTTTAAATCCGCGAATGCATTATACACCTGATTAAACTATTGTCTCGCAATTAATTAGAATTGCGCATCTATATAGAAAACATCCTCCGTTGGCGATCATTTCTTCATGTATCGATCTCTGGATCCTTCAATAAAATGATAAAATTGTTATAAATTATAGGATTCGGCCTTTAATTATAAGATGCTTATTAGTGCGTTATGTTCAGGTAATGCAGTCGCGGAAGGCCTGGTGCTTGGATACACCATTATTCTTATGGAATCTTGGCCTAGCAATTTTCTCTATAATTGGCGTAATGCGAATGACCCCAGAAATGTGGTGGAGCATAACTGCCAACTCTTTGGAATATTCAATCTGCACTGCCTCTTTCGCTCAGGGTGTCACCGGCTTCTGGACCGAGATGTTTGCTATGTCAAAGGTTAGTTTGTTCATTCTTCTACTGTTTCCAACCGCTGTTATAGCCTACCCCAATGCAGAATGTCGAGATTTCCTTCTTAGTTAATTGAGTGGTTATTTTGGTGGCCACGTTTCTACCATCGTTGTTATCTGGTAGCATGCTGTTTGCCTGAAATTGCATTGTTTAAAGGAATGTTATTTGGGATGAAGGCGATTTTTGGCTTTGTTTGATAAGCAAATGTTCGACCTTAAAAGTGACCAAATGTCGTCACGAAAATTTCGAAGCCACGGCCTTGAAGACTAATATTTTTGAAAAGCCCAAACTTTTGACTTCGCCAGCGAAGTTATATCATTTATGTTGTTAGAGTTCCTCGGTCGCCACCGAAGTTCGCTAAGGGGATTGAAACCTGTCAGTGGCGAAAGTGTCCTCTCCGGAAGGTCTTCAATTGTGGCCTCGATCCTTCAGACTTTTTATCTATTGTTAAGAATAACATTTTTGGAATCATTGGATTCGAAAACTACCATTGGTAGGTTCGGCAGCAAGCTGACCGCTTTCTAGAGTAGCTAAACTATTGTATAAAAATTATTACCAGTTTCCACTTACCTCGTTTTCGTGGGGGACAGGAACTAAATCTGCGTATGTGTCACGGCCTTCGATTGTCATCATCCGTGAACTTGTACAAAACATCCTTGAGGCGCGTCATATGACAATAAAAGCCACATGAGCGAAATGTATACTGCACTGTAAATAAAAGTACTCCTCAACTGTGTATTTTCTCTTGATAGGCGCATAGCATATTGCGGGTCGAGTGAGTTTTTACACTGTGGTGCGGTCGGAGCTGGGGAAGATGGTGCATGACGCCAACGGTAGGTGCGAGCTTACATTGGCATGGGAACATAATTTAGATTCTCCACCTTCTTCTTGTCACATTGTATGACGGCGCAACTTGTTTGCTCCAGCCGCACTATATCTTGGAATTAATTTTTGGTACAGCAAGAAATAGCTGTTTAGGGTATAGAAAGTTGAAATGTATGCATTGCAGGTGATGGAGTTCGGTGATACTGCGTTCATCGTGTTACGTAAGCGGCCGTTGCTGTTCTTGCACTGGTACCATCACGTGACAGTGCTTGTCTATACTTGGCATGCATATAAGGTTCTCTTTAATCCTACCACTGAACAGTTTTTCTTGTCAAATCTTCTCTTCAATAAGTGAAGCAATCAAGCATTTCGTTGACCTCTTTAAGTGCACAAAAACCTTTAAGTATCAAATCTTCAATCAAGCAAAAACCTGTAAGTATCATCGGCATGATGACTGTCTGCTAATGCGACATAGGTTGAATTGTAAAGCTGGTCGATCGATCAGCCAAAATAAACTAGTAATGCGGAATTGACATAGTTAGATGTGCGTTTATGAGAGGAGGGAGAAAAGGCCAGCAGGATGAAATTGGAGTACAGCGAACAAAGATTTTTGATATGGAAGCTTTTAGATCCCCCACCCCCCATCCCGTAAAATAGAAACCACTATCTAGAATAACTACTCTTAATTAAACTTTGGTTCGAGTTGACAAATCTGCCGAGCCAGAACTTTTCACAGGGAGAACTTTATATCAAAAGAGGCGTAAGTCATTCTCTGGTCATTTAACAGTTTATTTTAATGTCCATCAAACGCAGCTAAACTGTGATTATAATAAGCGATGTTTGTAATTTGCCCAAGTTTTCGAGGGAAAGGTATGCGTTGCCATTGTTTCAGATCTGGTCGGACATGTATAATGAGGTTTGCGTTGTTGTAATGTAGGAGTAGGTTGTTTTTGGTTCATTAAAAGTATGTGTGGTTTACCGAGATCGCAAGATGTATCTAATAATAATTGGTAATATAAGGACCATACGGCGTCCGGTCGTTGGTTCATCTGGATGAACTACACTGTACACGCATTCATGTATTCATACTACGCACTGCGCGCAATGCACGTACGACTTCCAAAACGGGCAGCCATGATGGTCACCGTACTTCAGATACTTCAGATGGTTGGAGGCGTCACAATTGGTTGGTTTTTTTTTAGTGACGTTGCAGATATGATAGCATAAGCGATTCTGGAGCGGCCTTCTCAAGTAGCTGACCGGTTGCTCCAGATCCCTGTTTTTGCTTCTCAGTGTTTCTACCTTTCAAACTTCATCTATATATGTACACTTATGCGCGTATTTATAACTTCACGTACACATCTGTTCAGAGACATCCACCAACGCAAAATTGACCACCCAACAAGCTTCAGCAGGTTAACTTGGAATCGATGAGCTTCAGCTCTAGGTGATTCGCGTAGACTGTTTACCTAAGTGTTCTGAATCTTAACCACTGTGCATTTTCCGAGGGAGCGTGAGTCGGTCTCGGTGAGATATGCTGTAAACTGTTCGCACGCTATCTCGATCATTGCACTGTTTTTGATAAATCTGTGATTTTTTTCGTGCCAGGTAAAAAATCCCCCGTGCAGTCGACGCGAGCTTGCCCGTGATTATTTAATTTGAACATAGTAAACGATGTGGACAAAGATCAGGAACGATTGATTTGTCTCTCAGCTCTAATTGCTCTGTGGGGTCACATCGTGGCACTGCAGTCGAACCATGCACATTTAGACTGCGTACTTTTGAGTCGCGTATTGCTCAGTGCGGTGCATAAGGCACAATAACATAAATCTTCAGCGTGGCAATTTGCGCCAGTCGCTAGCAGCACAAGTGCAAAGGTGAAATCCGTTGGCCTTATCTTGCTTACCTGCGAATATTTGCACTGGGATACTTTATTGTATCGAGAACAGTGATGTGTTTCTTTCGCGAGGGAAAAGTTCCCGCCGTGAGTAGCTAACTGCCAAATAAGCTGAAGAGAATAAACTATGCGCAAACGGTTGAGCCGAGAGCATTATAGTGGTGCACAAACGGTGATATGGCACATCGTAGCAGCGCGGTTAACTTTCCATACAGAAGACATTCAGTGGTGCAGGCATGCACGCTTATATGCAAGTCTTCGCGGCCTAGCCTAAGCGTCTCTTAAGTATGTAGATTGATAAGAGGAGTTGAAGACCTGTAACTTGTTTATGCAGCTGTGGAATGAATGGCTAAATTGTGCCCGGCTCAATCGTAGTACGGCTGTGGAGTCGTTTTTTACCACATCTTGCTTCTCCCTCTGCCCCCTTCGTTTTTCCTTTCATTCATATCTTTCCACATGGGTTTTTTGGTTTCCTTTGCGTGGAACCTCAAGTCATTACTTCCACTCCATATATTTGGGAATTCGCTGGAGTCAGATAAGAATAAAAGTGAGGAGGGAGGGAGCAGAGGGATTCCTTGTGTTTATCATATATGACAGCATCTATTTTGCAGGAATCTCTATTCTGCGTATCAAAATGGCCGGTCGCCCTTGCCAGCAGACGTGGAACAATCTGTACTTCTCCTTCACGATATACCTGTCATACTTCCTTCTTTTCTGCAACTTTTTCTACCACGCTTACCTTAAAAAGGTTTGGCATTTCTGTTTTTGTTGCTGATGATAGGTTATGTCGTTCCGACCACCTGAGATATTTTCGTAGCAGTCTATGACTTTCTTGTTTAATTATAGGTCGTGAAGTTTTTGCTGCTCTCGAGAACGCCTTAAGTTGTTTTCTATTAAGAGATTTTTATCTTCAGAATCAAACTCTGCTAGTAATTGTGAACGTAATTTGACCCGCCATAACAGATTCATGAGGTCAGCAGTGCGCGCTACTTCACTGCCAGCCTCTCTGTATGTAATGTGGACTGATGCAGTGAAGCCTGATGTTTTGTCTGCGTCATGCGGACGCTGTCTTTTTTCCCGATATGCAAATTTTTCGAAAAATTTTCAGATTGTGTAGGACATTGTGACGTGTTTTTGTTGGGTGAGCCGCCAGTTTTACCATTCACTTATGTCGCATAGTTTTTGAGGTGCAGTTTAACAGTACTATGGTGGATGATTTTATATTCAACCAAACGGTTTTTACTATGGACCAATTTGCCAAAAAAAGTTCCTCTTTCCTTGAATGCGACGAGATGGTGACATTTTAGAGGAAATGAGACATGGTATAGGCGTAGGGAGTGTCTAGTGGTCTCTACCCTTTAACAGAACAGAGAACTGGCGATGCCGATGTTTTTGGAAAGTGAAAGACTAGCCATTGTTTCCGAATATCAAGTCGATTGAGACTGCTTGCATCCAGTAGGGAAAGGGAAGGGTCGAGTCGGGAAAATTTTTTCACGACATGAAGTGAGGCGGCTTTTGCACTTCACGAACTTCTGTGCGATTATGTCTTAAGTGAGAGGGGCATTAGTCGCTTGTGGTTGTTTAAAATTAGTTTTTATGTTTAAAATTTGTTTTCAGAGTAATCGATACGAAATAGCAGCAATTCCAAAGGGCAACTTTGAGACGAACGTAACTTGCAAGGCGAGTGAGGAGGCGAGTGGAACAACAGAGGAGAGGAACAGTAAGGAAACAACGAATAACCTGAAGAGGCGGTTGGTGAAAGCGGAGTGAGGTGGTGCTCTTTGCGTGCTTACCCACATCGCATTACTCGCCGGCCATCTTCAGCCTGAGTGTTCTCGTAACGAATGCTGTTCTCAAAAAATATCGCCGCTAAACTTTTCAATAAAAATATCTAAGTTATGTATATTCGATTCTGGTCTCTTATTGGTAAACCTACACTTCTTAAAATTCATATCTTTGTTCAATTGTTTGGTTTCATTAAGCAATCGAAAACAATTAGGAAATGAGAGTTGCTGCCGACGATACAATGTATTTAAACTAGATGCAGCCGGGGAGATGTAAAGGCGAGGATTTCACTGTAATAGAAAGGCGAATAGTTTTTTCTCTAGGTCAGTTTTTCATACTACTTAATCTGCCACAAATGTGGTGCGGTTCTTTTCTTTTCTCTTTTGAAACTCGAGTTTTTTTTTTGATTTACGATGATTATCTTGTTGGCTGTGTTTTTTTACTTTTCTTTTTCCCTGAAGTGAGCTTTTTTCGCAGTACAATATGCGTTGACATTCTCTCTAGCCGTCGACTAATAACCGTGGCAATCGGATTCACACCTCGACAGGAAGTGAGCACTGCATGAAACCTACAACTCTCTAATTAGGAGCTGAGGAAGAAGAGAATGTTTCATGTTGTTTAAAGGGCTGTTAACCAAGTAGTCATAGGAAATGTTTACTCATTAACGTCGCCTTTATCTAACTTCACTTCTTTGTTGCTGTGCATTGTCTGGTTGGTGCGGATGGCAATGATATAAGTTTACTGATGTTTTTGGGATACGTAAGAAATTGTATAGATTCGATTGCGGCAGATGATGAGTTTAGCATAAGTCGGCGCTGCGTTTGTAGTGGTCAGCATAGGCTGATCTGTTGTTTTCCTTACGAATTCATCGAAATTTCGGTGGGCCATAGCGGCAGATACCAGATATGCTGGTTCACGGTTTTCACCTCCCCCCTTCCTCCCCTTCCCCTCATCCCGCCTTTCTCTGATATATTTTCTGAGCCGAGGGTCGCCGAATAATGCAATTATATTTAGAGTGGCTTACGAGAATCACATGCCTGTGCGGCTGGTGATAAGGAGGCCGTCGTCGTAGAGGAGTTAGCAAGTTTGCATCATGACGGTTATTCAAGAGTGTCATGTAGGTATTGTTACCACAGACTTGATTAATTTATGCTTAAATAGAGGCGCATTACTCAAGAGCGGCGTTGAATTCGATTTGATAGCATAAGGCGCTACGTCGTGCATACCGTTCGTCGTCATTTATCTTCTATCCTTACCAAGTTTGTAGAGGTGTTAGTATTCCTCTAGACGTTTTTTTTTTCATTCATTGCCTAAAAGTAATTTTAGGGGTCACTGCAAAAGGAGAGCTTAAATTGGGTTAATACTTCGATGTGCAAAACCAGTTTCCTGGATGCCGCTTTGTTAGGTTTCCTCACTGTTCCTGGTTTGCTTGTTCCTGTTCTACTGGTGCATCTTTTCCATAGAACACTAGACATTTTTTGCGACACGGCTAAGACTGCTGAAAATAGTAGCCTTTCCTAGTATCTGTCATACGTTGAGTTGTTAATTGTTGATGCCTTCGTGAATGCCAACATGTTGTGCAACTGTACGTCTTGGTCGCCGTATTTTGAGGAGTACTTTGTTTGTTTGTTTTTCGCTTGGGTGTCGGTCAGAAAATTCCGGAAGTTGTTTCGCTATCACTCAGAAAGTTCCAAAAGTTGTTGTTCACTCGCCTCGTACATATATGCGCCCTTTAAATCGATTTGTTACCATTGTGTAATCGTTACTTTTCTTCATCGACTGCCGTTTGTTTATTCATGATGATCGTAAACGTTACCTTAAGTTTCTTCCGTTTGACACGTTCAGTAGCTACTGCATGAACGCTTTCTAAATTTTGCCATTCGTTTGGCAGTGATTTCGGTGTTTCCTTCCTATCCGAGGCGGTTCCGTCTCAAGTTCGCCATCATTTCATCCGCAGATGTGCGTAGTTTCCGGTGCTCGGATAATTGCGTTTCTGTTTGCTAAGCAGCGGAAAGCTGATTTCTAAAAGTGGAATGTAGCTGTTTTAGGACAGGATCAGTCTTATAGAACCTTGGAGTAATGTGTGTGTAAAGGGGGGGGGGGTAGGAGAGGGAAATGAGAAAAGGAGCACACGAATTGGACGAATTTGCTGATGCTTCTTCCTAATTGTGGAATGTACAACTGCTCGGAGTGCATTGATAAATCTGTGAATGAAGTCACTAACACAGACGTTTTATAACTGCATAAATTCACAATTGAATTCTACAGGTGACTAATGCACAGATAGCGAAAATGGGGTGGTCGGTTACACTATTGTCAAACTTTTAGCCACATGCATGTTGAAGAAAGAGGGCTAGGGGTTTCGGGTGCTGGAACTCCTCTCTTTAGGCCTTGTTTGGAAGGAGGAGTGGAGGTGGGGACTTAGGTGGTATTTTTTTGATGTTTTCAGAAGTTCCAGTTCTTGGGAGAAAACCTGATTTTATTTGCGTAAAATAATTTTTCCCTTTGGTGGTAGGTTTTCCTTGTTCTTTGCAAGATGTCAAAAGCGTTCTGGGACCTCACATTGTTGTAACGTTATTTGAGTATGTTGGTGGATATGTTGTCTAAAGGCGCCGGCTGACTTCAGACTGAAGTAGTTCGAGAGTTCTCGTTTAGCACGACTTCTGTCTTGTGCATTTAATTAAGAGAAATTAGTGTTATAGTGTTCGCAATCATGGCAACATCGTAAATTTATTGTACAGATTGCTATGGAGCAAGGTTGGCGGATATACCGTGGACGTTAGCCCTCTTCATGAGGCACTGAATCGGGCTATAAAAGCAAGGTCGCAGACGTTTGAGTGGACTTTGTCGCAGGTATGTGGCCCTCTTCAGTATTCCTGCGTTATCGTCAACCACTCTGAAAAACAAAAGAAAAAGTCACTGCGTTTGACTGGTCGTCGATTGCAGGTTACTTAGAGTTGTATTTTTGAAGGGGCTCTTCATATTGTTTGACGTGTTCCATGAGCAGTTGGGATCGTTCATGCCAAAAAAAAAACAACCCTAAACAGTCAATTTCCTCCACTAGTGCGACTGGTCGGAATATATGAGAGCAACTACCATTATCATTCACAATTACCTACGGGTTCTGCAAAACGTCCCCTGGTCTCAGGTTGCTTTTTGAGCTGAGGCAGTTTTAAATGCAATCGCTTGCACGAAGCACTGAGAAGCAGTTGAACCTGAACGGCATTGGGAAATGTTTGTTCAAAGATGAATTACATTTCGAGATGCTTCGAGCGGGGAACTAAGCGCAGCTTGATTTATTATCGAAAGGATGGAATCAATTCAATGAAATGCGCTTGATTGATGCAACGCGCTAACAACTCTAGACCGAGCTCGAGTTTCTCGCCGAAATGCTTACAGAGTAAATACGATTATCTCTTCCGCATTCTATCTGAGATGATTGCGCTGCTGATTTTGTCAACTACTGGACGCGAGTGTTCTAAATGATGAGCACACGAGATTTGTAATTGATGGTGAGATATTTGATGCAGTATGAAAATTTAATCTAAGCACAAACCTTTAGTCGCTGATTACTTTTCAGCGACACATTTGCCGATGAGTAAAATTGTTGAGGAAGCAATTTTATTGGCATTCAGTAGTTGATAGCTTTCAAATATGAGTCAAACGGTCCATTCGAGCGCTGAACCCAAAATAGAAGACCGATGTCGCGGAGCAATTTTATCC
Source organism: Ascaris suum (assembly GCA_013433145.1). NCBI lineage: Eukaryota > Metazoa > Nematoda > Chromadorea > Rhabditida > Ascarididae > Ascaris > Ascaris suum. Next base: position 13,389,425 of record CM024187.1, on the reverse strand, counting down.
AGTAGTTATAATCATTTTTTGATTTTAATGTAGGCAGCGTGTAATGGTTTTCAAGGACTTAGTAAAGATATGAGATCGGACGTGTTATGCATTACTGACAACTGCTTGTCTCCAACATTGCCGGACGCACCCTGACCAAAGCTTTATTTGGATAGTTTACTGGCGATGAACGTAACTCCAGAAATTTGGGCGACAACTAAGAGCGTTGAATACAGTATGTGTTTTCGGAGTGGACTTTTGAAATCCAAGAATCCTAACAAGGGCCAAGTTATCGAAAGCCAAATTGCGACTCAAATGGGCCTATGATTACAGTTTGTTTGTCTCCAGTTCGGCAATTTTTCCATCTTAGTTAGTTAATATTCCAAAGAAAAACCAAGAATTAGCGTGGTTTTCCAATGGCGCTCCAGCATATCAGAGCCCCCACTACGGCGACGTCTTGTCTTTCTCTAGGTATGTCTCTGTCAGTTTGGCAGTTTCAACTGGGCGACCACTATACCCAGAGATGCGAAATTTGGTGGGAATGATGTACTCGCTGGCGTATGTTGCTGTATCAATTTGGAAACGAGTTGTGGATATCTTGGGGTGCCCAGACTGCTTATGTTTCAATTATTTGTATTTCACACCAATCGGTTTCTCCTGCACGCTGGCTGGGCCAGAAAACCACAAATTTCGTGTTGATTTGTACGAGCGATTGGGTCAGTTAAAATATGAATGGGATATTTCGATATTTCTTTAGGATAGTCCTGGACTTTGCTGTGAGACCCATGCTTTTTTACATGTATGTCGGTAAAATTACCAGTCTAGGTTTGGAATCAGAACTTCGTGTCTACTTGCGGATGATTTTAAGCTGTACTTTACGATTCTTATTCAGCTCGCTAGATATTAATATGCGTTTACAGCTCAGTCTTATATGTGGCTAAAGGGATTGAATGAAAATGTCTTTGTCTCTCTGAACTTCACGTACTATACATAAACTCGAGTGCTATCATCTCGTTCACTATCAAAGACATCCTATTAAAAGACATTAAACTAACTGAGCACCTAGGAATTATGGCTGACAGCAAATTACAGTTCGGTGCTCGCTGTGAAGAAAAAGCGATAAAAAGCAAAAAAACGCAATGGACGTTATATTTGATGCTTTAAAAAGACTTTGGTTAATCGATAATGAGACTAGCACGAATCGCCGGATTTATGTATGAATGTAATCGCTAGAAATGAGACAAATTGCTGGTGGCCCGGTTAGAGGCTTTTTGAATAATCTTCGATCATAATGACCTAGACTGTAGAGTGTTATTTGAGTCTGCTTCTGGTGATAGTGCGACAAGAAAACATGTTTTAAAATTTGGAACACACAGTACCTGCTAAATATTTCATCTCAAACAGAATAGACATCTTGTGGAATCACATTTCTCAAAGACGTGCAACCACTTCTAACCAGGGTATCTTTAAAGCTGCGACGAAGCGAAATCTTAATCAGTGCCATAGGTCGACTTGATTGACGTTTATATGGACTTTATCTTCTAACTTCCTTCACCTTCTTGTTTATGTTTTTTGTGCTTTTGGTTTTGTTTTTTGTCGTTTTAATCGATGACGAATGAAATTCGCCTCTCCAGTTTGAATAAAATGTTTTATTGTTACAATGTTCCACTACTTGGTAGTTATTTTACTACTTAATAAAATAGCGGGAACGCAAGAGCGCAAATCATACCAGCTCCACTGGCGCGCTTTTCCACTCGCCTTTTTCCCAAGTACCAGAAGGATTTTAAATTTTCGAAATATCCTTAGCTGTTGAGCCACCGAATTAGACAAAGGGGATGAGAGGTTTTAAATGGCCTGACAGATTCGCTCACGTGCATCGTTTCTACATTCTTCGGCTAACAAGACGAAACGATGACGTCGCATTGTAAAGGAATCCCAAAATTTTGAAAAATGGACGCTGGACACATAATCAAAGTGACCTTTAAAAATGATCTTTAAAATTTCAGACGTTAAGTTAGCTCGAGAGCTCGGATTTCCGAACAATTTCCGTTTTCAAAGCGCTTCCTTACTCAAGAGAACATAAAAAATTTCTTGGTGAAATATCAGGAAAACTGCTTCGAATATTTTAAATATGAACAAGTAAGAAATTCGGCAAAATGGTGAGAATGAAATTCAACAAGTCGTAGAAGGAAGTAGGAGGAGAGGAGGAAATGGAAGGGAGGGGGAACACTTTGAAAGTGGTCCCAGATCGCATCATCAGTCGTTTGCTATATGGGTCTCTTTTCAGAATATTAATGCGTCGCTGATGCTATTATTTTTGGGCGGTTACTATTAAACAATACAGAATTATGGCTGAATAATAAATGGGATCAAAGCGATAAAAATTCGATAGCTTTTACATTGCCTTTGCCTCTAAAAATTTAGATGTTTCGCACGACAAATAGTTGTTTGAATATAGAATGCAAACGAGTTCCAAACAAAGAGAAAAAACTCCACAATTCTTGAACTTCAAACATTCCAGAAATTACAAGCGTTCAACTAGGCTTTCAAACTTCAAACTTACGTAGATCACTTTTTAAAGTGCCTTCTCGAAGTTAGCACAGTCTCTTTCCGTTACATAAGAACTTTGTAATCATAAAACTCATTAGCATCAATCCTCTTTCATTATTGGGTAATTAACGAAAATTTTATTCTTGCTCAAAAAGTTCTGAATGATTTATGGGAATTCGAAAATCTCCTTTAAAAAGTTGTCGTCCAAATCTACTCAATGCAATAAAGGATCGCTTCACTCTCCTTTAAGACGCAAAATTTTTGAGTTCCCTTAACAACGAGTTGTGATATTGTAACTAAGCAGTGAAATTTCCTCAGCTTATTGTTCTTCCCTCTGCTACGTTCACTTGATATTCAAGAACGAAATCACCACTCGTTTGACGGACATTCTTGCTTCTATAGCTTAGATCGTATAGAAGAACCAACAACACGCATACGAAAACGGAAGGTGTCCTAAATGACGACTAATTCAGGTGGACTGATGGATAACATTGCAAAGGGAGATAACTCTTGTGAAGGAGAATAAGTAAACGCATACGAGAAATCGATGATGCTATAAACATGAAGAGAGAAATTCAAAGGTGGATAGAGGTGAGCGAGCACAGGTATCAGTCGGAACGTAGAAATATCGTTACTCAAACCTTATATGCGTATTAGCAAAATTATGCACACTTATTTTTGAGTCGCTTCTCGGCTCGATTTAGTTTGACGATTGTTGTAAACATTAGCAAAAATGCATGAAGTAATCGAAACGTTACGCAGTCAATCAGAAATGCTAACAACGAAATGCAAAGAAGTAGAGAAAATTCAATTTCCAGCAATACAAATTCTCTCTTCAACTCCTAAAATTACATTGATTTCTTTCAACCAACATAGAGCGCTATCAAGATCGGCTCGTACTTTACTGTAAGTTTTCATAAATAAAGTCATATAAACTCATATTAAGAAAGGTGAAGAAACAGTTGAAGAAAGACTAAGAGGAAACCTGACCTCGGACCATTTTTATTAGGTCCTGATTAATTGGCTCTGATCCCGGATGATGCCGGAGACGGAAACTAGACTGGGGAAAATGCTCTTTCTTATACTTATTTACCAACAATGAGATATGCTGTCGATCCAGTAGCAACTTTGAGTCTCTCGATGTGTTTTCAAAGAATTGACGATGCAGTACAGAGATGCACTGAATGGGATTGAAGCCTTTGGCTATGCCTTCATTATGCTGGAAATTGCTTGCATTCTGGATATGAGGCGTGAAACAAGAGGCAGCAAATTCCGGAAATAAAGAATTATAAGGTCATCTTGAATAAGCGTAATATTTATATGCTAGGAATTTTTCTCGAATACAACGCTGGTTTATCCTCAAGAACGCATGTCGGATTGCATAGTGCAAGTAGCAGCTGCATCGACATGATTTGTGCAAATCACAAAGAAATTGCGACAGCAGCTTAGACCGGCTGAGAAAAGATTCCCATAGTGGATGCGGATGTTGACCAACCTTCAAGCTCAAGTGAAAAGAAAAACGAATTCACGAAAATGCCCGCTAGGTCCTTGTCTTTACCATTCCAATGTAGAGGTATTCGTCTAGAAAAACAATAACTAAAGGAAATCTAAATGAAAAAGTGACATTTCTCAGAAATAATATGAGCGGTTATCGAACGAGTTATTTCTAATAAACGCCAAAGTAAGAGCGAATTGGAGAAAATAAAAAATAATAACAACATTGATAAACTTACGGCAGACTGCTGGAAAAAACTCAGCACAAATAGAACGTTTGTTAAATCGCACTCAAAAAGACTCCCTAGGCATTTGTTAGTGAGAAGAGGGGTAGATTTATGCGCCTACAACCTCCTGCAAGCTTTGAAACTTTCTTGAAGCCTCAGAAAGAAAAAACTAAGCAAACGGGAATCTCGCAAGCTAGTGTAGTCGATTGGTGGACATGTGCAGTACTTGATCGAATGAGCTCAAATGGGCTACTGTAAAGAACCACAGATAACAGCAGAAATTAAGAGACACCTCAAAATATACCTAATTGGGATTTTCGGTATAAGAAGCAGCTGTTAGCATCAGACAATCTTCTAGGTGCAAGACTGACTCTGAGATTTGACACCTTCGGCCATATAACAATCTTCACTTAACTTCTACTGAGGAAACATTGTTATTAGGTTAATACCAACAGCAGCACATTAGCTTGTATGCACACCAATAGCGACTTGACGGTTCGAAAGGTGTGAAATTATAAGAGGTGAACGACTTACTCCGAATCAGAGAGCGAATTGCCCACATCAGCGATAAAGAAGCAGTTGGCAGTCGCCAAGAGCAAAAGCAAAGGCAGCAACCAAAAACAAGACATCCCAGCGAATGGTACGTTAATCTCGACTGCTTCGAATTGAACTCCCCCCGCTAATAAACGCTAACAATTGGATCTGCGCTGGACACGCCTCCCCGTAGCTCAGCAACTCCAGTCTGCTTGGCAAAGAACCTGCTTCCTAGAAGTCCTTGAAGAACACTTTCGAAATATTTTACGCCTTTGAACGATGAAAAAGTTGTCCTTTGTCTCCGCCCCCTTCCTCTCCTCCTTTGACTATCACTGATGGGCACCGCTTCCAACTAGCCTGCAGAGCGTGTTACATTTAAGATTTTTCTTTATCAGTTAAAATTTAGTATAAGAATTAATTCCTGCGGTGCAACAATAGAAGCATGCCGTCAAAAAATCAAGAATATTTTATTACAGATGAATAGGCAAAAATAAGAGAACAGTAAAATTAGTTAGAAAATCTCCAACGACAGTCCAGTCCAGTACACCACGAATGAATCACCAAAACACATCCATATTACAATAACCCGGAATGAGCTAAAAGCATTTCCAGTAGAATCATGGTAATTCCACTCTGGGGAGACGGCAAGAAAAGCAAAATATGAAGTACTTGCTCGTCAGAAAAGATGACGTAACGCGCGAACAGCTTGTTGGAACAGATGCTGAAACGGCAGCATAATCGCCTTCAAAACGATGACCGGTGAATTTCCTGTTTCCTACACATTTATAGGGAAAGCTAGGTACAGTCATACAAAGAGCAAAGAGAAAGCGTCGAAGCCGGGTACAGGATTCCTTCCAGCTGTTGCTAGAAGCACAACGTCGACTGCTGTGGCGCGTAACTTTCCCCACAGACTTACTAAAAACGATAGGAATGAATCGGCTCTCGGTTAATTACTTCGGCATAGCCTTAGTCCTCCTAAACTCAGAGAAACCACGGCCGATCCAGAATAACTGTAGTTCAAGGTAAAAGTAGAACCAAAGGAAATGGTGATCGCCTGTATTAAAGTGCGCACGTAGAGCAGCTGATACAGCATGCCGTACATGTTTAATATAGGCTCACCTTTTAAACGGTAGCTTTCGGTGAACCACCTTGAAAAACAGAGAGTTAATTCCGACAAGATCCTTTTCTAACATAAATTTTAAAAAATTGAGACCTTCCGCAATATTATCAGGCATCAACCCTTCAGATCCACACTCTACTGCGCATTCAGACTTAAACAGCTAATTAAATTAGAAAAGAAACGAGCTAAAAAATTTCGTTAACATGAGTCCCTTTTTCGAAGCCCGAGAAAAATAAAAATTCAGATGTTTCTATTCAAGAAAAAACAATGAATGAATTTTTGTATTCACTAGCTAACTTCCTCATATTTGGAAAGCTTGCATGGGAAATGGCAAAACATCAATCCGTGAAATCTATGTCAGTCTCAATCTCCCACTCTCCCCCATTCTACCAGCGGTGAAATTGCATCCTACCATATCCCGCAAGTGCACATTGCAGTGAAACATCAACGGCTATCGCATGGATGCAGTATACAGCAATGGATCGCCAGACTGATTTTCCTTACAATGTACATCTCCCTTCCTCTTCCCTTCCACTTTCACATAGCCCATGCTAATAGAAATCTGCTACCTTCTCTCCATTATCTTATAAAGAGGAAGCCAGTAGAAGTGCGAGAAAAGTGATTTGTCAAAGATTTTCGTGCTCAAACCCCGTTCCTCCACCGCGTAGATACAATATACGGCAACAGATTGCCAGACTGACTTCCCTGATAAAATAACAAAACAACTTATGTCTTGTCCAGGAAAAAAACCTGTGCAACTTATTCGTCCAAAACGAAAATGGATGGATACCGATACATAAAGCTGGACTTAGGCAATGATGAAGTGATGTCAATGAGCCCTATTATAGATAGGAAATGAACACACCTTTGACGTCATTAAGCATCAACAGCTACTGTTAATTCCTTTCCCATACAAAGGTGCTTTCAACGCCTCACATACCTAATCACTCATCTGCCATAGAGATTCATTGAATACGGGCAACTTCCACGAATTAATAACGGCAGTGTTCCCAAAAAATGGATGCTTAAAGAGTTATACAGAAAAAAGTACCCATACAACGGCAAATGTGCGCCATAAGAGAAAAAAATCAGCATGAAAGTGGTGTATTAGGAAAAGCGAAATTAACCAGAGCAAATACAAATCGACATCCATAACTCAATCTTCATTTCAATTTTTTCATTCAAAAACTTGCACTTCACTCATGTACAACTCAATCGACTGTGACTGTCGTGACGCCAAAGACTGACAATTACAACCTCTTCAGAAAAAAGTCTTTACAAATACAAGTCTTCTTTAAAACTTGAAGCGTAGACTTTACAAGAAGAAGCTAAACGTCATGTCGGGAGCTTCGCCTTAAGACGACACTTTTGAAGCGTTGCCCGGTAGATGAACTGCTTCCTGGACAGCTGACGAACCTCTTTTAGATAATTAGGCAACGTCATCTTACCCTGCTTTAGAGCCTGTCCTAAGAAGTAGATCGTGTCGTCGATGGCACAGTCGTACACGTAACATCGTAGAAGCTGAAAACAATCCATCCACTAAAAGGCAAACATTTACTCGCCATCAAAAAGGTACAGCTTTGTTGTGTAGCCGAATACATAGAGGACCATTCTACGCACGTGATATCCGAGTTCGACTTCTCCCGTCTACCATCCATGTCACGGCATAATCTAGAAACTGACTTCAGTAAAGGGAGTCAAATGATTTAAAAACATATCTCACTACAGGACTCATCAGCAATTTTAGGATGACAGTTTTTAAAAAAATCTGGCGAACGAAATAGGCAAATATGGATGCAGTCAAGTTAATTACATACGTAAGCGTACAAGATATGGGCAAAACCGATTAAGAAAACGACCATTTGAAACAGCATTGCTTCAAATAATGAAACAAGGCACTCAGATATCCAGAAGCAGACCTGACATCAAAGTGCCTGAGCGGTAGAGAGTTGCCGCAAAAGCACATCGTCTTAAAAAAAACAATATTATTACAAACTTCATGGAAAATAAAACCTTTAAAAATCAGGTAGCAATCGCTTTTTCACTACCTTCATTCACTGTTCACTTTCCACGATAGCAATCCACATGACACGTAAATATCCAAACGCCTCTCTAAAGTCCACATGAGCTCGGAGGAAGGAAGCACCTTATTTAGTCTCCAAACACTCTCCTCAATAGTTTAACCCCTTTTCTCTAAGAAAAGCATCGTTTAAGTTCGCGTACCCACATCCTGCTCATAAGTTAAATGAATGTCTGCGTCTCTTCAAACCATGTTTTTGATGTCCAGCGACAAACTTGCTCGCAGCTAGGGACAAACCCGAGACATTCCGCATGCCGTAGGGGCGCTCTACCAATGACCTATCACTTACGTTCTCGCTATTCGTCACACTCGTATTAGTGAAAAAAAAAAAAAACCAGGAAGTGTTTGGCACAATAATGCATTTGCACTTCCTCTACTCCAAAAAGAACGTGCTGTTATTCTGGTTTTGCACTTTGCTTTGCGTTCTACTGTACTTTGGCATTCTAAACCGATACAACATGCACCCCCGCGAGCAAAAATATTGCAGTTTTTTGAAATAAACAACATTTAAAAGACTTTATAACAAACACGTTGAAGGCAGTAGGCAATCATTAGTTTTACTGGTGATATCTGTTTACTACTCAAGTAGTTGATGTCACCTCTGCAACCTCTGAGCAAACGAATAAGAAGTGTACAACCATCTCTGACTGTGCGCACGCCACTCATCATAAAACCGCATGAAATAAATAAGGCCTCATTTTGAACACATACCGCAGACATCTTTAACTCTTCGATCAAAGAAATAGTCTGAGGGCACAAGTTTTTGGTTCCAATATTTGAGCAGTATTTCTGGACAGACGGACAAACAGACAGACACACATACGCACAGTCACGACTTCGCTGCAACCTCCTTTTGCAAGCGCAAATCATGATAAAATGAGCATCAAGTGAAGAAAATGTTTAGCTGAAACGCTCCATATGTTTCCGATAATTCATGCACGACATATATTTGAAACCTCGAAGTAAAAGTGGGAAACATTCCAAAATAATTTCTTGTGCAAAAGATGGTAAATTTTGTGGGACAACGGCATAATTCATGACTGCGAATCACATTTGCTAACTCCAACTCGTGATCTTCGTATTCCTACTCAATTTCGAAGAAATCGGTCCTAATGCATCAAAAATCTCGGGAAATTGCTACCACTTATCTTTTTCTAAAGGACTCAATGCACATCTAGTCCGTTTAAAAACGCTCAAAGAGATAAAGGCATTGGTACTTGCAGAAAGAAGCAAACAAATAAACAAAAAAAGAGAAACCTGTTTATGTAGAGGCGTGCATGCGTCAATGAGCGAATCGATGTCCACACTCACATCCTCGGGATGCGCCGAGATTATGGATGAAATCTCGGCTTTCTTCTCCTAATTAGATTATTTCAATATCCGATTCAAAACTATTCAACTTTACAAAAAAATCGCTCGTTCTCGAATAGCTTACTCTGCTGCAAAGGAACTAAAGCATTGCTTCTTGAACATTTCTTGAAACCAAGTTTCCCTAACATATAACAATCTTTCTATACTTCTTTGAAGCTAAAATTCCTCGCTACGTCCAACATGTTTGCGCTTCGACGAATCCAACTGAACAAATAAATACAGTGCCATTATAATTTCATATTTTTTAGGCCCGCAGTAAGCTAACAGAGGTATAAACGTGGGGCCGTCTTTATCTCTTGCGTGTCAAAAAAAGGACCTGTCCGCGGACACTAAGATGAAATATGTACAAAGACATTTCAGCGGTCAAATCAGAATCCGGCAAGTGAATACGCTATATTTGCAGCTATTGAATTAATACTTTAAAGGTGAGAAAATAGTTCCCTAGCGCTGCGACAAAAAACACCACATTCAGCATAACAGTTTATTCGGAATTAAAAATAGAAGTTAGCTCCCAAATATTTTTCAGTGATGATAAAATAAGTGCAGATAAGATACTTATATTGTTAATGATCTGCAGAGCACTAAAATACACCTCCTATCATATTTCACATAAAAAAGTAAACTTTCCAAAAAAAGCAAACAACGAACTACTTTTCAAGTAATAAGTCAGTGACGTGGTTGTCTAAATCGCAGATAATTATATTAAACGCATTGAAAATTATCAGCGAAAATATTTATTAGGACAACAGGTAATTAGAGCAACCTGATAAATGAGTAATGATTCCTCCATTTGTTTTTGTTCGCTAGCAAGTCCATCGCAAATACTTTTCAGCCTTTGTTGACCGGCACGCAATTCAGCATGTGTTTGCCTGATAGACGCAAGTTCCGCATGCACCGTACCTGAACAATTCATCGTCAACGACAGCAGTAAGTAATGCTCTTCGGAGTAACTAAGAAGATTCGCTTACAATCACCGAGTGAACATTTCTACAATGATCCTTCAAAGGACCTTCACAACCCCAGTCTTAAGAGCTAACGTGAATTTAGATAACATATCAAGATCGATCCTATCTAAATGTCATGTTTTTCCACAACTTCTACCGAAGCTGCTTGGAAAATCAGTGCCCGTTATTCAAACCAATGCAGATATCCGGAGGTATATCATATGCAGAGTCAGAAAAACAATTTCATCCTAGCCGTCTACTATATAAACATAACAACTTAACAACGTTGCCGGAACATAATATATCGAAATTAAACACCAATTTCACGTTGAGAAGATTAAACTGCCGCAAACACTGTCTCTCAATAAATTTGACTGCATATTAACACGAGAAAGAAGAGCTCACCTAGTTTTTCTCGAAGCCTTTGCTTGATTTTATCTTCAACAGCGCTCAGTATTGAGGCTTTTAAATGTTCCGGCTGTATAGTGCCAATGGCGTGCGGCGGTGGCTGTACGACGGGAATGCTGGGAAACGCATTTGGATACGGCGGCTGGTAAGCGGGATACTGCGGCGTTTGTGGGGAATTGATAGGATAAGGAGGCATGCCAACTGAAGCTGACATCGGATACGGAGTATAAGATGGCTGAGTCTGCGGCGTCGATGAAGCACTTGCGCTTGTCGTCCGCTGTGGAGTGCTCGTCGGCTTGGCAAAAACTGGGCACGAATCTCGAAAGCATAAAGCCATTACCTAAATAACAACATGTGCAACATATCACTGGACAGAAAGGCAAGCTGGAAATTATTACACGCGGCAAGGCACAATACATTTTTTTCCGGGTAGTTCAGTGCTCATAAAAAAAGAAGCTCAGAAGCAAAGTGGGTGCTAAAAACTGGTTTTACCTTGCCACTACAAGCGACAGTCCTTCCTTGCCTACCTCCTGGTAATATGCAAAGTTGCATGACCCCGTAAACGAAAGCGTAAGACTACCTACTTCCAAGCAGTAAGTTAAGCGATTATTACTGCATTTCAACTAAAGTTATGAACATTCGGGACTTTTGACAATGTTGCAAAGGCAGTGAAACAGACAACGGGATTTCATAGATAATCTCATAGTATTGAGTTTCGTGGAAACGAATGGATTATGGCAGAAATTATGCAGTTTTGTACTGAAGTTTTTTGTGACATCATGGCAGCGTCAGCAGCCAATAGGCCGATTCATAGGAAGTAAGGTTTACAGGAAAAGATGGCTTCTTAAACCATAAAGCTTGCTTTATCTGTTGCAACAAATATGCTTTGCAAAAGCTTTCATTTCTGCTTAGATTTCAACCTAGGAAAACAAAGCCTGAAGGTCACAAAACGTCTGCATCGAGTGGTTAAGGTGATTTTAGGAATTGAAGCCCAGGATGGACCCCAGGGCATCCAGCTAGTGAATTCCGTCAAATCAGTGCACTAGGTCTCGAGACTGTAATAGTCGCGTAGACAGACAGAGCTTCGACGAATTTTTAGCTGGCCAGAAAACGCATAAAAGGCGTAAAATTTCGCCGAAGTATTGCAACACTGACGTTCAAGTTCTCATCGGACGTTAAAAATCTAGTCAACCTCTACTCCCCGTCTATATACGAAAGTTGATTCTACTGCTCCGCGCTTAAACAACTAACCAACCTGAAGCAAACCGCTAAGATCATATCCGGGGTAACGCCAGTCGGTTAGGTATGGCAGATAGATTCTTCCCTGCTTATCCACGTTTTCGACTCTTTCACCACCATGTTGGGCGTTGGACATACGTAACATATTGGCGCATAATACGGATGTGTGTCCCATAGGTATAGCGCTACCGGAATATTGTAAGTATTGCCCTGAAACATTGCGTTGCAGTGTTGTGCACTGATCTTCTTTGCAACGATGATGGAGATCAAAGGAAAGGAGAAATATAACAAAAGATAAATAAGGCGGTCGAAATATTAAAATTCAACAGAAACAATGGAAAAGAGAACATCAAAATCCTCAGTTGTAACATAAATTTCACAAAGAAAAATTATGTGTGGGGTTCAGCGGAAATTAAATCGTTTGGGGGTAAGCTGATGGCGTTACATCTCTAAAAACCTAACTAAGCGAGAGGAGAGTCATTACGACCTCTCCTCTTATAATAAACGTAATTCCTTGATATATGTACAAATTGCCAGACATCGCATATAATTTACATCCCACACAGAACACTATTACCGAATCGAGGATGCTTATACTCATTCAGTAATCTGCACTGGGAATTTAACTACTACTCCTGTTTATAACAACTTAAGTTGCTGTATTAGCAACAGAGCACTATAAGAAAGAAGAAGCCCATACTATAATGCGGGTAAAATCGCTTCGCAACGGCGCTCATACCGTATGCGGCTAATTGACAGATCACGTTAGATGAATAACTAATTTTTCACTTTGAGCACTCAGCTGATCACGTTTCACAGTGACAGATCGCGAAGTTTTCACGTTAGCCTTATTCTATTTAGTAAGTTTAAGAAACTATGTGAAGCTGCTAAAAAAACGAGCATATGGCGTTGATGAACGCTAAGCGGAAAAGCGAAGGTGATTGCGCAAGAACGAAACATTCGAACGTCATGCAAACAAAGACATTTGTTACATCTTTCTTACGAAAATGATGTGCCCAAAATCATCTTCAGAATCCCTTATCCACCTTTCTGAACAACAAAAATTGCAAGAAAGAATTAAAGTGCTGCCTGAAAAATCAATACTCAAACAACCAGTCAAATCGCATTTCAAATATTTCCAATGTCTTTTTTTTTGTTTCAGAAAGAAAGTGCTTCAACAAAAATTTTAAATGAGTCCACCTGCGGAAAAATCCTTTGCATTTTATCGAATTAAAAACTATAAAGCTCAGCTCACCTCACAGCTTAAGGAAATATCGAATCGAATGAACGTGAATCTTGAGCCTGTTTGCTCGTTGATCATTGCTTTTAAAAGCGCTTCAGCAACGTGAATTTTTGCAACAAGAAAAACTCTAAGTATGGCGCTGCTCTCAAGTCATTTTTTATATGCATAATCAGGGATGAGGAATCCCATAAAATTAGCATCTACCTATTATTAGTAACTTTTTCGATATGCAAGTTTAACATCATAAAACCTGCGCCCAATTCCCCGACTCTCCTCTCAAGGAATATGCGATAATACCGCAATGTGCAAAACGCGCTAGACCGACCTTGTAAAGAACAGGTATTGTTCCCTTAAGACGAAAAGTCAGACTTCTAGTGCCATCCGGAAACGTGAAATTCTCTGCGTCAGGAGAGAGATCCGGAAAAAAGTTGAGCGCTGTCAAAATATCAGATTTAGCCGAGTCCACATATTTAGCCCTTGTTCGATTTAGAACAGCGACAACTTGAGATGCATTGTTCATCTGAAAATTTAGGCATTTAAAGTACAATAACACAGGTGTTCATGTGAGTTGACGAATACAAGCACATTGGAGTTATGCTCACTAAGCTAACGCTCTTGAAAGCCGATAAAGAGAAGCACACATAGCTCCTGTACAGAAAGTGTGCACGCTTTAGTGCGCTATTTGGATGACACATCGACATCACTGTGTACCAACGCTATTACGAAACATTTGCCACCAATTAAAGTGCAGCGGTTAAAAAGAACCGGACAAGAAGGAAGCAATCATTTGGGTTGGACAACGTAATAAGGTAAACGTAGCCGAGCTGTGCTCGATGAGAGAACGTCACCAAAGTCACGTGTAAAGAAAAACAATGAAGGTTTGGGCGAAAAGTATCAAAAGACTGAAAAATGAGAATTGCAGAAACACTGGACCCCGATCATCGAACTAGAACGGAGTGGGGAAAAGTGTCAGACATCAGACCGGAGCTGTACATCAGACACAATCCAGTGAATGAAAGCAGCGATAAAATAATATCTTTTTTTGCAGCGGTGTTAGCTGTTGCAAAAGTGAGTTGAGAAAAACTGAAAACTGATGAAAAAAGATGGACAAAAAATTCATTCATTAGATCGTGCCCCTATGTACCAACCCGGTGCTGCCACAGCATGGCTTCGTATTTTCTGTTCCGAGCCAGGACTGACTTTTTTGCAGTCTCCGGGGTGAGATTTTCTGCAAGAGATGAGACTAAGTCTTGGGGAATAGACTTTTTGGGTGGATGAAAAATAGGCATATCTTTTATGGCCATCCCGTTGTGGGTGCTAACAAAGAAGGTGAGCTTAAAACGTCCCAGCAAAAACCTTCTGAAGAAAAAAATTTCCTAATGGCCAGACTCTCAAAAAATACATTTCCCGCTTCCCGATAGCCTGACGTTATAAGACTGTGAGAAGGGAAAGCAAAGGTCCAGCCATGCAAGTGAAAACGTGGCCAAGCCATACCTTCGCATGCGTAGGCAGGTTGATGTCAAGATAGGCCATGTCTGTCGGTCTCGGACATCAAGGTGGCCACATATATCCCCCCCCCCCCCCCCACACACACACACACATACACACACACACTCTAAGCTGTTCATGCCGCTTGAACTTCTTTAAAAGATGGGGTACTAGTTCAGATCGAAGGACGCAGTCGAATAAAGACTTGAGGGCGCTTAAGTACAGTGAAAATTGCTAGCTAATGTTTTACAGGATGCTGATTTCAAAATTAACAAAATTTCTCCCGACCAAAACTTGTATTCCTTTACAGCTCCTTCCTTCCTATTTAGTTATATCGAACGCCGATCGTAAGTGCACCTGGAATGAACACACAGTTGCGTGAAGGGTCAGATGGGAGCCATAATATACCACCGTTATTTCTGAGCACAAAATTGTTTGCTGCTTGGTGTGAGAACTACTCAGAACTACGACTACTCAAGAGTCAGAGGCATCTCTAAAGCGGAGGAAATGAAGGATGGGGGAGGCAAACTACGATTCATAAAAAATGTTGATAAATTTTAACTCAGTGCTCAAGACAACCCTAAAAAATTTTGATTTATTCAGACCATTTATAGCCATTCTTGGGAAAAACAGCGCATGGATGGGGCGAGAGAAGGAAGCATTTTCCGATAAAACCATTGCCACATTTAAATTCAGCATCTACAAACGACCAGCCTTGCTAATGTATCACTTCTCGCTGCATTAGGGCACTTTTCATTTCTAATCCGTCTGCATTCTTTAGAAGAAAATAGTACGATGAGTGGTGTCTCCTACCGTCATACTCGAAGATAAGCCTCTTAGGGTTCGCTAGACGTATATTTGAAACCGGAGAGGGAGGCACCTGAATTCCCGAAAGGGAAAGGGCAAGAGAAGCAAGCATACCAAGCGATAAATATCTGCACTTGTCTAAGCTCAATGGCATGTTGCTACTTTCTCGACGATAGGCAAATAAAACCTGCATTTCGCATCGACTACAAACTAAAATCATTGGAATTAACTCTCCTACAAACGCTGAATACATGCTCATTAACAAAAGAAAGTAGACCGATTAGAGAAATTCAACGCACTACGGAACGTGAAAAATAGCGTCCCTTCGTATTGGGCATCGTCACCTTTCGAACCAAGGAGCAGGTATAAAACAAAACAACACAAAGCTCTTTTGAAGCATGTTGCACGATCAATGCACGAATTTCAAGAACAGCAATCCGAAAAAGATTTTTTTGGATGCCACCGGAAATATCTTTCATACCTCTTCATTAGAAGAACACCACCTCTCCCGCAACACCACCTCATCCACCTACCTACTTAGCCTCGTCTTCTTGACTCTAATCAACACAGCAAAAAAATTGCTTGCTGGTCAGCGTATGAACGAGTACGAATAGTCTCTTCGACGAAATTTAGCGTTCGACAGTACCTTATTGGCAAGGAAGCCTCGTTGCGTAGCAGTGCTGATTTTTAACATCTCTGGTCGCCATTAATTTTTAAATTATTGTGGCTTGTGTGAAGAGTGTTTTCTACTTCTCTGTAACTGTACTTCTTGACTTTAGAACCTACTTAGTTGCATAACCAAAGTTTAACGCAGTTCTCTCCTGAATCTCCCTCTCGTGTGTTGTTCCAGTTCGCGTTTTAAACATACAGTCATAGCTGTGAAGAGCCGCAAGATGCTAGCATTCTTTCGCCACCAAAAACATAGAGTGCAAGGTCATGCGTAGAAAACATGCTTATAAAGAAGAAGCGGGATGGGCTACAACGCATAAACGACAAGCGAAACTGGTTCGATATAGCTGTGACGGAATTTTTGAACCGTCAAATACGACATAACAGGGGACACGAAAGAGTTCCGGCAGACTTCGTTATGTCAGGGCAGATAGAGGATACAGGCACAGCGCATTTTATAAAAATCGCTGCGAGTTATGCAGCAAAGGATGAGATGCGATTTAAAGATCTGGTAGCTCACTGGTAGCTGGCGCGTTCGAAAGCGACCTGATTAGACACTTTACACATCACTCCTGCACTTGTATGGGGACGTTGGTGCCACAGCCACTTGAGTCGGGACCGTAATCACCTTGAATTTATAGCAGTGGAGTTTAGTTCGATGGTTTGAACGCATTCGTGGAGGCATTTTGGTATTTGCGGTCTTACGGCCGCTGCTTTCCAATTGCACGTCGACGAGTTCTCAGTCATCATACAAAGCTTCTCCTGTTCGGCTAGTCGAAGAACGTTGAGAATTTTGTCGGTTAGATTTTGGATCCACAAGAAAAACGTTTAAAAATTCCCGCCGACGGCCTTAAGAAGTTTTATAAAGTGAGGCAGAGAGCGGCGAGTTGAAACGTGAAATGCGAGCTGCTGGCGACTTATTAGGTAACGTCAGAGGTGGTAAGCAGTAGGCTGTTTTGTGGGAGGTCGTAAGCTGGTTGCGGCGTTAACTGTAAAGTGATAAACAGTAGGCTGTGGAGATAAGTACATGCTGGTAAATAGTGAGTTGCGAGTTTTATGCATAAGCTAATAAATAATAGGTTGCGGGGTCGGGGTTGTTAAGGGAAACGGGAAATGGTTAAGTGTGGGCTGTGGAACGGTGGTCAAGCAGTTTTTCTGGTTAAATGTGAGGTGGTAAACAGTAGGCGGTATGGATGAGTTGCTGTTGTTGGTAAACAGTAAATGACGAATGGTGGACAGTGGGTTGGGAATTCTGTGGTGAGCAATGGGTTGTGAGTTGAAGTATGAGTTGGTAGGCGACTGGAGACGGATATGAGTTTGTAGATGGATGGGTTGTACGACTGAGCATGAACGTGCGGCGTCATATATGCTCTGGCCCTTTCCTCATTTCCCCTCCCTGCCACTTTCGCCTTGGTCATTCGCTGTCCCGCTGCCTGCGCCCTAATTACTTACATATTACATCGTTTAACTACTTGTTAGGAGTTTTCAGACGGAGAACACGATATCTATGAAGGCTTGGTTAATCGACTAATAATTATTAGGAAAGTTTTTGGAGAGGTAGACTGAACTAAAAAGCGGAAGCTTGAGTTAGTCATGAGTGAGCTCGTCACTTTGCTAGCTAGCGTCGTTTGTATAGTAAGCGACTCTTCTTTCAAGCGATTTTTCTCAAGAAAGTTGGATGCCCATAAAACCTCACTGCCCGTTCAAGCATTCTTTTCCATTTTAAGGCTTTCCAGCACTGTTGCCTGCCTAATCGAGCATTTTTATTTCACTCGAGCTCACTTGCTTTTTAGATTCGCCCGCTTGTTTGCTTCCTTGTCTGCACAGTTTTATCGGCCTAAAATTCTCACTAATTTCAGTGGTTCGTGCCCTTTTCAGACTAAGAGTTGGCACCAATCATCCTGTGACGTCACGTTTGTTCTCTCGAGAGCACATTCCTCATTTGAATCCCCTAAATTTAACAAGGACGCATTTTGGACAGAAAAGAACCCAAAAATAGCATAGATTCGATAACCCAAAAATGTGTAAAACACAAACGCAAATCTTGCAAAGAAAGGAGTTTTAGAAACTGCATTGATTAGGACATTTATCTGTTTAGGAAATTACACTTGAATTGTAAACTAGCGTAGAGTAGGGACCCCCATAGACGAGTCCACTGCAGTACGATATGATGGATCATTTCCCTCCAAGGGAGATGGAGAGTTAAAGAACGCTTTATTTTATCCGAAAACCGTCTTCACATTGTTCATGCTAGTATCATTTGCCCATATAGCTGCGATCAGTTATCAGGTCTTAGAAAGTTGTGGTTTCGGCATGCCGGAATGGAGCTGGTTTCTTACAAAGCTGCCGCTGACGTCCGAAAGGCATATTTGGCCGGGCACAGTGGAGTGCCGAACACAGTGTAACTACTGCTACACGGTTTTTAAAGGATGGTTATTAATAAACAGGGTTCAGTTTAGCGATGATGCGAGACGTGACCATGGTAGGCTGCGGTGATGAGTAACAAAGGTACGGAGGGTACAGGGTACTCGCGGAGCCCATTTTTTAGCTATAGAAAATGATGCAAAGTGAACATCTGGAAGGTAATAGTTCAAAATATTACATCACAGTTCTTCAAAATATTACATCACTACCTATGTTTCATCGCAGTGAAGGAGGGTACAACTTACGACTTTTTCGTGATGTTAGGACATAATATAACACACGCAAAGAAATTTTTCTAACTGTAAAATATAATATAATAGAAGTTGCGAAAATTTAGACTCGATAAACTATATTGCTCATGGTTTATGGGGTTTTCGTTCTAAAGTATAGTTTAATATAGCTTAGGGAACTTCCGAGATAGTAGAGCATGACGTATATTTATCGAAATCTCAAACGAAGCAAGGTAAACCGCGGCGTTGTGAAAAGTCTTTGCAATTGGCAGCACTCTTTTGCAAAGTTTCTGCTAATTGTTGTTTCTCAAATATTAACCAAACGTTGTTTCTCTTATTGTTTTTTCTTGCCCCCAACTTTTGAAACCGAAAATAAGTTGGGCGTCGCATGCGTGCAAGAGTGCATTTTCAGCAAGTTGCAGTTTTTCGAAGTCGAAAAAATGAAAAGCCAACAGAGAGGGAGGGGAGAACAATAGGACTGCAACTTGTGACTCTCCGGCAGCTGTGGCTTTCCCTTGACTTTATAAGAGATTTTTTGAGTCATATAGTTATGCGGGTTTCTCGTCAGATAAGTTCTCAATAAGTTGGAGGAATTTTCTTTCATTCGAAGCGTGTTTTTCATTAGTTGAAGAAGTCTGTGCAGCATGACGCTGTTGTATGCTTTCTCGATATCAGACTCAGTGACCTTTTTCTCCTTTACAAGATTCACTTCGTCCATGATTCCGATTAAAAGAGTTTGTTTTGAATGGCTGTTCCAAAAATGACATTTTCGGCTCCACTACAGTATAAAGTTATGCTCAAACACAAAGTTCAGAGAATTTCGACACGCAAGACAATTGCGATATGGACCCATAACTTGACGCATTCTTCGCATCGTCACTCTCGTTATTTGTAAGGTTACATTTACAGGTTCCCATTCTTCAGAGCGTTCTTCCGTTGAAACGATGCAATTAAAAAAGGAGCACAGTTTGGCCTGGTTTTTCAACTTCAGTGTTTTATTTATTGTTCTGTCAGACTATGATACTTTCTTTGACTGCATGTAGGCGAATGTCTTTATTAAATATCGAAGTTGAGCACTCCAGCCTGTCCAATTCCCCGTTATATTTTCCGTTTATGCCCACTATATCTGAGTATCCTCTTTTGCAATGCAGTTTTTATTTCTATACTAGCACCTGCGCGTCAGGTTTCCCTTCAATAATATCTCGTTCGAAAACACGGGCTTTCGGAGTTCCCTCGTGCTCCTGTGACTCTGTGAAGAATTTTTATCACCTGGTGAAGGCAAGACAGCTTGATTAACATCCACCACAGAGAGAGGAAATCGCCAGGTTCGCCGGTAGGTCGTTTCTTTCGGAGGCTGCGCCATAGAGAGGCGAGGGGGGGGGGGGAGAGAATTTTTGAGCGTAGAGGTCTCCGGAGCTCAAAATCGATGGGTCATCTTATGTGGGCTTTCCGCAGGAGGGTGAAGGAGAACTGCGAACACCAGTGTACACGAGTGAATGAATAAGCTCGAAATGAATGCCGGGAAAGACTTCGTGTTTAAAGTGGTTGTTTCTTGGTAGAGATGTTTTGTTGTTCGCTGGCGAATCCGAGTGTTGTGGAAACGTAAAATCAGGCTCCATCGGTTAGATTGACATCTCATTTTTTCAGAAATTTCGTTCTAAGATCAGTTAGCGACAACCTGACGCCTCCCAAGAACCTAAGTCTCAAATTTTTAGCGGAAGCAGCTTTCGGGTTGCTTTAGTTCCCACTTTCGAAATCTTTGCTTTACTTCTCTGCCGCCAAGGACGCCTGATGACGAAGTCTGACGACAGCCACCGATCAGAAATGCTTGTAAAGTTTTTGGAGACAAATTCTCGTGTACAATCGTTCGTTTATCAACGACACATGCTCTCAAGTAGGAGCGGGATGAACGCATATGTACAGCTTCACTTTCTAAAAACCGAAGTTAAAGAGCTTCTTTTCTTTAGAGAACGCTCATCCTTTTTCCTAACAGTTCGAACAAGCGTTACGCAACCTTTTATGTCACTCTCCTGATGTGTGCAGGCGGTAGCTAGCAGTTCAGCGGAATATCGCAGTGAGTAGTGAATAAGTAAATTTAATGTTGTAACAATTGAATACATTACTGAGTAAACATTAGTATGGATGAAATTGTTACAAAGGTATCGAACTACCGTCCTGATGAGACAACAATACGGAACTGCGGAGGGGTTTTAAAATATGACCTAAAGTGTTGTATGTAAAAATCAGTAACCGGACTTAATTATTTTATTACAGCTAAAAACTACAATACTCTACGATATGTTAAGCGCTGAACTATAAATGCAATTGAAACTTTCAAGTGTGAGAGCGTGTTATGCGTTAGAGCATTGCAAATTGTTGTTGCAACGAAAAAAACTCATTAGATCGCTTAGAAAATTTTTTGAAATATTCATATGGATTTATTATCAAGAACAATAAAAAGTTACAACAATGTAAGAGCAATATGGGGGTCAGTATAAATTTTTCACATTTCCATTTCCAAGTCGAAGAACGGTCGGTCACAGCGAGAAGGGATTGCACATTGATAGTTTGCAAAATTCTCCTTACCCATATAATTATTCTTGTTAATCACTTCTTAAACATAACATAGCGCCTATATCATTAAACTATATATATTCATATAATCAGTCGTGCGACTGATTATATGTTCATATCATTATACATATTCTTGTTAATCATATATTATATATATTCATATCATTAAACTATATTCTTGCAATCGTACGACTACAATGCTTGCTGAAGAGAGTGAAATAATATGCACACAGCAGCGGCAGTGAGTCATTGTCAGCATTCATTTTTGAAATGCAATTTTATTTCAGTGAATTGTAAGGAGGTGGGGGCAGGTGGGAGGAGCAGAGCGGTGGGCAGAGGAGGAGGGAGGTGTTATTTTCGTGATGCAGAATTATTCAAACAGCCCATCTCGCACATGCTACCATGTATTGAAAACTGCACCGTTTTTGAATTCCTACGAAGTTTAAGCGAAGAAAGTGTATGCGAGGGATTGCTATCTTAACAAAGAATGCAATAGCGCTATCGTTGTTGACAAAGTTTTCCTCTTGAATTGACTCTCATTAAAGTAATGAAACACCTAGTCAACGTAGGTGTGCACATTCTATAATTGCATGATTTCCAGAGTACCCTACAATTTTAGAGGGTCCTAATGCCCAAACAGCGATGGGCCACTCATAGGAGCACCAGTACCTAACTTCGTGAGGTGAGGTAATAAGGTCATCCCATAAAATGACGTGAGTATTACAAAGCTCAAGTTTACATTTTTCTTTAAGTCCCTGACTCATGCACTGTGTTATCGGAGGAAAAATTACTTGAATGAATAACAGTACAGAAATTGTCACATTGCAATAAAAACTTTCATAAAGTGCACTTCGCTAACTACTTTACCTATAAAAAAGTTTCGGAAAGACAGTAAAAATGAAATAAAAAGGAAACGAGTAGGTGCTGAATGGCAGCGATATATGAATGAAAGTAAAGCAAACGCATTTTCGAGCATTCCTCACTCATGCGCATAAGTGATTCCACGTGACGATGCACACACAACGACAAAGTCTCGTCGGTTAACTTTGACGGGAAGTCGAAGCAGTGTTGCGGGTTCTTGCCTAAGATAAGAAGCCTGTCAAAGTGCTGCTTTTTTTCAAAGGTGCTACCAGCGTAAAGATTGAGATAAGCGTTAGGTAGAAAATATCTTTTTTAGGGAATCATCGCTTATTTACTATCCACAACGCCACATCACTAAAGGATATTATACCTATTCCTTCCATCTATCTCACTTAACCACCTAAAAACCCGTTATATTTCGTACACAAACCGCTACCAGTTTCATGTAGGGCAGCAGTCTCTTGTCCTATACACAAGTGCAATAGGGAACCAATTTACAAATTTGAATACCTCAGCAGCTAACACAAGTCCTTTAAGTTCAAAACATGGAGCGAACAATGGTTTTTTTCGACACAACTGCACGCTGAATATTGTGATGCAGTGCATGGTGGGAAACAGTTTGCTTTAAGTGTCTGCTATAAAACAAAGTAAGATTAATTGGTGATAGTGAATCAAGAGTCAAAACGAGAACAATACACACACCTAACGACGTGGTTGCCGGATTGCATGCGCACGCAACAATAGCTTTTCCAACTCGCCCGACTTATCTTTCTCCTTCGTCTCCTCGTGACCGCCGATGAACTTACCTTTTATATAGAGCTGAGGTACAGTTCGACTGCCGGAAACATATTTCAAGTGGTCCTACAAATAATTCGGTTTAACTCTGCAGCATAATGCACTGCGCATAGCGGATTCGCCGCAGTAGATCTCACTTATCCTTCTTCATCCGCATACTCCGCATTTATTCACCAGGGCAGCGTCAACCAGCACTAGCTTCAGCTTTCAAATGATTCTAAATGAGCGGAGCCCGCTAATGACTGCCCGATGAGCAGCTCTCTCAACTAATAAACTTCGATCACTTGTCTCAACATTTTTTCTGACGTTAATTAGTTGATCTGTCACAATAGAGGCACCGATCGGTCCACCAAACGGAGTTCAGCGACCGGCCATCTCGCCCTTTACGTCCCTATACGTCGATATAGAAAATAATGGCAGTCCGCATTATAAGGTATGGAAATTCTCGGGAACAAACTGCACACGGCTGTTTCCCTAGCCTAGGTTTAGAGAATTCATGAGACGCTAAAAACGAGTGTCCTCATAGCAAAACATATATGAGACGCCTCATAAGAACCTTGCTTCTACAGTATGCGCTGTAGATATCTCTACTTATGCTACAACTATCGAAGTGACGATGATCATTCATTCTCAGACTGAAGCATCAAAATTTCCCCATAATCAAACGCTGCTCAGTCGAAGAAATCGTTAAAAAGTAGGTGCCCTTCTAAATGCTTCTGTGCATGTGAACGAAAAAAGGTCGTAAGGCAATAAATCGAGAGTGACTTGAATGACTGCACAGAACCACAGCCTCTGTATTGAGAGAAACGCTTTAGTTAAAGCAAAAATTAAAGTAGGTGTTGCTTAGACAACTTTTCGCACATGTTGCGAGGAGTTGCAAAAGTGCCTACCGAATACATATACGAGAAAAGTGTAATATGTAAAGTGCAATATGTAAATGTTCTTAGTAAATGTTTTTATAGTTTAGTGGTGTTGGGAGTGAGGAAGGCCATACATACAATACATCTGCAGTACTATGGAATATCAGAATAGAGGCTGCTAGTTAATTATCCACCCCTCTCCAGCCCCTCTCCTCCAATCACTACACCGCAGAACTCCGCATACTCTCTACATAAGTTTCACCTGACCATCTTACAAATGCCAACTCGAGAGAACGCTGGATAATGCAAATAATAGCAGCTGTAATGTGAATATAAAATGCGATTGGAACATACCTGCATTTCCTCCATGTAAGGCTCAAGGTCGAGTTCAACAGTCTTCATATCGTCGATAGTGTATTTCGCTAGAATTTGTTTGATACCTTTGCTATACTTGCAATAAGTCTTCGAATACAGCATTACTTTGTATCGACGAATATCGTAATCCATTCTCCGCTCCATATCGCGAATACGTCGTTGCTCATACCAAGACGATAAAGAAGAAGCCTTCAATAAGTTTACATTCTCAACGTTCACAAATTAATCTAGCTTGGGCTGCAATAACTGCAAAAACATTTTTTCGATTTCGTTATCTTTGCCTTATTTTTAAGTGCAATAAAATGCAAAGCTGAAACAAAAGCTTAGATAAGCATAACTACAGAACTATTTTTAATCCTGCCGGTGTCCTAGGTATTTGACATTTCCTAATCACCGGTCGAAGATCGAGAAACGAGGCAAACTGAATCGCTTAACTTGAACGAGGCCAAAAATTCGTCTCGAAATACTAAAGTATACAGTTCAGTTTTTTTTTTTCAATTTTTCTGCAACAAAATGGAGTTCTACTACATCCAAAAACTAGAAGCTAGGTCCTAATTAAAACTCCGTGCCTACTGAAGCACAGCTGATATCCTAAAGAGGCTGTGGCAACACTCGTTGATATATAGCAGGTAGCAGATATACAGCAGGTAGCAGATATATAGCAGAAAATGTCGCACGATATCGATAACATTTGGCTATCGATATCGTGCGACATTTTCCGTCAATAGTGACGAACAAGCCATTGATGTCCATAAATGGTGAGATTCGTCTATAAGTTTCGGCACCAGAAATTTTGTGCCAAAGTAAGTCAAAATTTGATTCAGACGCCAAAAAATTTTAAAGTGAGTCAAAATGTTGGATTTTTTTTGTTGAAAACAGTCTAAAGTTCTGTAGCAGTTCCGTAGGCTAACACCTGAGGATCTCTGATCTAATGAGAAAAACGAAAGTAATGAAAGAAATCAAGAAAACAGCAACCGTTGCAGTGTATTTGTTGAGACTAAAATAGATAAAACAATTCATATGACAATGATGCTTCACCATAGAGTCTGAACTTATTACAGCATTATTTTCTAAGAAACGTTGAGCGCACCATATTTAGCTGTACTTTAAACGAACGAACCGTTGTTGCGATTATCAAGCAACATAGCAAAAGTGACTGCTTAATCATCTCCGTAAAATGCTCGCCTCACAGCAGTTGACACCTGAAGAAACAATTGTCAAGAGAATATAACATGAGAAGATAGGAGAATTCGTATAAAATACATAGATTAGCCGATAATTCGATGCTGATCTATGCATCCTTTATCTTTGGAAATTTTGGCCTAGGTTTATAACAAACTTTACGCTTTCAAGCACTCATTAAATTTAATATTGGAAATGAAATAAAATATAAAGTTGTCATAAAGGAGAGGAAGGGAGGAGTGGGGATGATTGGAGTGAAACAAGTGCAACATGCTTCTTCATAAAGGAGAGGAAGGGAGGAGTGGGGATGATTGGAGTGAAACAGGTGCAACATGCTTCTTCTCGAATTTTTCGCATTTTATTGCCTTTTTATGTTCAAGTGTGCAAATTCGCAAACTACTATAAAAATGATCGAGAAACTTGCACTTTAAAAAATTTGAAACGAAATTTCGCCTAAAACTATTCGCCACAATAATTTAAGTTCCGAAATTTAACCAGTTAATGAAGAAATAATTACGCCTAGATGCAATTATCTAGGTGCATCTTCGCATGAGCAAAGTGCTGATCATAGAGAAAAAAAGCGACAGAGCCAAAAAATACACATTAAATCTGCAATAATGTGAAGCTGTACATATTTTTGCAAAAACAAACATTAGCACAAAAAACACCTGAACGATTCATCACAAGTAGGAGTAGTTAGAACAGGTATTGAGCGAAAACTCTTGCATAAAAAACTTTTACGAATTGAAGCAAATTCACTGAAATCGTATAGCTAGTTTTTGAATTGTTTATGAGATAGCTTGACGCAAGGCAAGTTTCCACATCGTCATCAATGAGGAATGGTTAGATGATCCTAGCATACAATCTCGAGTATAAATCAATGAAATGAAATTGGTGCCAGATGAGTTTTAAGAGAACGAAAAACGTGACTTCACATAGTGGCTAGACGATTGATATTAGAAGTAAACATAGAGTTGTAACAAACGACACAAATAAATGCACAGAAAGAAACGAAAGAGGAATTCGACCCCGCACTGCTAACTTAGGAATATAGGTGACAGCATATGAAGTTTACTCTGTCCGAGTGGCTACTGTGTCTGATCAAATAGCACACTGAAACCGTTCTAATTTTAAAAACAGATCTCTTCGTGGTCGAATTTTGATGATGCTTTAACAAACGTCAACCAACAACCAATATTCCAACTTATCAACGAATGACGTTTTGAGAAATTCTTTTCTAGGATGTACTGCATTTTCATCCTTGAGGATGGACAACTACAACGATATGACTGATTAAAAAGTCCTATCAAACATTATATGATAATCAGAGCAGTGGGTTGTGCTTGAAACAAACAATTTCCAAGTAATCCAGCCTATGAAGTGATTGTTAAGCATATCAGCATGAGTGATGGATAAGGACACGAAGCAGGCGGTGTGAAAAATTCGCCTGATCAAAAACAAAAAAGACACAAAAACAATGCTGTGAAACGGGTGAAAACTGGAAAAACGATGACGCTACTGTTGGCAACATGAGAAGACGTATCGGCTAACCGGGAATTACTCTCAAAAAAAAGAAACAAATAAACCTAACCAAACAAATAAATAAAGCATCACTATGCTGCAAAACATTAGAAAGTAACAGAAAATCAGCTCGATAAATAAACACTATAGCATATACTATCACTGAGCTTATCGACCCTTCACCTGCAAAATTTTATGGAACGGATGGCGCCTCATTCGAGTCGACGCCATGAGAGATAATGTCCCGAAAAAGCAAAGAAAAAGTCTCATTTTCACTAAAGAGAATGATTGCTGAAAAACGATTAATGAAGTATGCGAAATTAAAACTAAAAATTGCATTGAATTTCAGCTTTAGCAGCTTATTTTTGCAAATTCATACCTGCCATTGTCGAAAAGTTTAGAGGTTTTTTCAATAATAATGTCTGATGTCTTTATCGGTAAGTGAGCATAAAAATTCCATCAAAAAAATTCAACTTCAGCTTATATGACTTTGACATTTTTTTATTCATCTACAATTTTTCTTATGGCGTATGGCAAACCTAAGGTGTATCATTCTCAACGTAACTCATTCACTTAGATGAGCTTAATTCATGTGTGTTTTAAATGTTGGAAACCATAAAAAACATCGTTTTAAAAAAACATTACGGCAATCGGTGATCGATGAATGGAATTTAATTTTAGAAATAAGAACATTCCAAAGCAGGTTAGCAACTCGAATCAGGTTTGCAGTTCAGAAATGTATGTTTTGATTACTAACATTTCACTTGCAATGATGTGTATGGTTGTTGTTTATAAGTTGAGTGCATTCTATTTAAAGCAGCAAAGTTCATCTGATCTCGACTATTTACAAACTTTTTGAAATGATCCCATTGAAATTAGAGTTTTAGTTCTCAAATATGATCTTGGTGCGAACGTAAGATTTGATCATAGTCAAACTTATTAACAAAACTGTATTTTTAATGGCAGGTACAAGTTGCGGTGAAGTACAATAGTCAATTCAACGTTTTCATCTTTATTTATAGCTGATAAAATGCAATAGACTGTCATTAACACTCCAAAATACAATAGCTATTTTTTCGCTTCGGTGACAGTTTTTCATTGCTGAGCAACAACAGAAGGTACCCGAGTTGGAGCTGCGGCTCCATCTGATATTTGTTGTGTACAGTGACGTCACTGAGCCCTCTCAGAGCAGCATACGTAATATGCCCTTCTGCAATCCGCTCACCTGGCTAACGATTTTAAGTGTTTAGCAACAAATAATAAATGCACGAAATAATATATCCACGTTTTAATTGACCTGACCTCTCAAATGACCCTCCTATAAATCATTCGTTTTTTGGAAGTAACACTCTTAAGTAATTTCTAGCACTCTTAACTGCCAATGATTTTGTTCCAAGCTAGCGGGTAAATGTGAAGAACGCTTTCAGGGGCATCTTACGTGGAATATTGTATTCACCAAATCTAACAGTTATAACAGTAGCTCTTAAACCGAAACTACTGATCGAGCGAGTAAAGAAAGGCACATTTGTGTGCGAAGCGCTGATGATTTGCCCATATCGTTTTTTTTCTAATTAAAAAACAAATTTGCACAGGCGTGTAGAAAGGGAACGTACTGAGGGGAGGGGAGGGGACTCATTGGGGTGCAAAGATAGTTGAGGGATGGCAGAACAACTCTACCTCTGCTAGATGTGAAAGTACTGCAGCATCTAGTTCTGGAAGTGTGCTTTTATTTATAGCCACATGCTAGAGGCGAAATGACGTCATATAAATACCAGTTAATCGAGCCGTCAATGAATAAAACGAACGCACAAGGCGCTCACTGTGCCCGAGTGAACTGTGCCCTTCGCTTTGATTAATTGGGGAATTTGTTGTATTAGATGTGATCAGAATTTATAAACCAAACATGCCCATAATCATTGTTAATAATTTATCCTTTTCTTGCCCGAATGAAAATACGTTTTAAGGTGTACGTCATCGATCAGTGCAACATCAAGTAAAAGCGCTGAAGAAGATACATCACCAACGGAGTTGTGACAAGATGGCTGATGGGAGAATGAGCGCACGTTTCCGGCAACGACCTCCTCATGCACACCTTATGAATGTGCACACGGAAGGATGCCAAGCAAACAACGACATCTAACGATGTAATTGGATTTTTTTGCTCGATTACCTGTCCCAAACAAATATCGATAAAGCGGAAGAGCGATATTTTGTTTTTCGTTGAGAAGCACTTTACGGTTGACTCAAGCAGTGTCTTCGGTGAATCTTTTAGAAACACTGCACGGATCTTTTTCGGTTATTGAACTCGATGAGTGAAAAGTGGAGAGGAGCAAATTTTGTGCAGCCGTTCGTTTATTATACACCGGATTAGGTTTATCTCTGAATGTCCCGCAGGCCGATCTTCATCTAATCTATCGTTCGATTTATACTGAAATCTATTTATGGATTCCTTACGTGATAACAACAAAAATTTAAATAATTTGCACATTTTCAATGTCATGCACATTTCATAAAATCCATCGACCCTTCGGAACAGATGCAATGGAAGCGTCATCGAAAATCTACATTCTCATCACTACAAAAACAGATTTCAGGCTGATCCAAATGCAAGTATACTTGAATAAACAAATGTTTCTTAAAGCTGGGTTGCATAAATCATTTTTCCGTAGAAGAAACACACCAAACGGATCAACACGTGCTGAGCTAACCATCCACTATTGAAAGAGCTTGCAACAGTTTGCTTAGCCAAATAATATCATATAGATTATTCCAGAGTTACCGTTGCCGTGCTCGATGTTGCGCTATCACCTACTGGATGAACACTTTTGAGCGCATGATTGCTGCAATTCGCTTAAAAGACGGCTTAACAATGCATTATTTATAATGATAGAACGAGAAAGCAGCACAAGAAGATGAACGTTTTATGGAAAACGCCACCGGAAGTGACTCAGACGGACATCAAGAATTCGGTGTTTCACTTTTGACATTAAGGCCATATTGCTGATGTCACAGCTTCATAACTCTACTGCTCATTGAAACGCCGCAAGCAAATTCTCTAATAGTATAGTATAAACTGAGAGATATGGTCCAGAAACAAACGAAAAATGGACTAAAAACAGAATAAAAACATTGCAAGTGTTGAGCAGCACTGTTAAATCTTTTGCTGATTAGCTTCCACTTCATAGACATGGTTACAGTGGTTACCGTAAAATATAACGTGAAGTTACTAAACGATACATGGCGACATCATCAGATCAAAAACTATAATTAAGAGAAAAACCTATCCGATCCCAAATATTCAAAGATAATGTGAAATTATTAAAATGCAACCAGATATAAGCTTAGAGTAATCTGGCAGCATAAATAAAAGCAAACAGCTGAAAAAAATAGCTAGAATCATAAAAAGATGCATGAAAACGATGTATTCGACGATGGGCATTCATGATACTGATATATTATATATCTGTGCTAAAGGATTGCTTTTTTTGGCTCGACATCCGAACGACTGGAATAGAAAAGAGTAGTAATATGTGATATCATGTGATCGCAAATGAATAACACCAAGATGTTCGACAAATTTGAACCTCATCTTTTCGAATTCGCATTTTTCTGACTTCTTGTGTGATCTCATCATCGCAATAAAGGAGAAAAAAAATGAGAAGTAGATGTTTTTCATGTTACGTTAATCACCATCGCCTCATTTCTAGCACTGTGAATAATATTTCTTAACTAAGTTTTACACTGTAAACAAAAAGTGCTTCGAAGTATTTCAACTACGTGGCCATAAATCATCAACATTCCTATTATAGAATTCACTATAAAATTAAATTCGGACTATAAAGCCGAGAAGTTCAAGATTCTTTGTTCAAATTACTGGTGTAATTAAAAACGACTAGAAGATAGAGATGAGAAAAGGACACGTTACTTACACTTCCCCACAGCGAGACGGTTTTTTGTTCGTCGAATAATAGATTTCTGAATGTTTTCGTTTTCTAAGCGAGAAAGATGATTTATTTTGTTGTGCCATTGTTTATCTCCGTTCTATGTTTGTTCCATTCTATTAAGATTTATGAATCTTTTCAATGTGTTCTGTGCCTCTGTGCTCCTGTGTTCCTAATATGTTCATTTTGTATTCCCAGCGCCTTTTCTTACAACTAAAAGTGAGTTTGTGTTCGTCGGTTACCTCGAAGTCATACTTAACAACTGATAACAGTTCAAGATTTTTCGCAGAATAATAAGGAAGATCGCATCGCTTTAACTCTCCCATCGATTTTCCTTACAAGGTCAGCTGAACTGAAATCGTGGCTCAAATAAGCAATTCTGAGCGCAAGAGAAAAAAAAAAGAATTCCATTATCCAATTACTGAAAACATGCCGCAGCACAACTTAGACACAACAACAGACGTATTGCTTTAAAAAAAAAAAAAGATGCTTTTGCAACTATTGAAGATTCGGGAAGCAAAAGAACTATAAGGGAAATGTCAAGCAGGCTAAGAGGGAGAGAAAGAGAGAGAGTGTGTGAGTGGGGTAGCGAATAGCAGTTAACCACTAAAAAGCACCGATGAGTGAAGGAAGAGTGTGCATCGTTTATTGGATGCGTTTTGGTGTAACGTTGCCGAGCTCTTCCGGTACGTCTCACGATGTTCGTCTGACATGCGCAATTTTTGTTGTCGTTCCTGTACTCTGAAACTGAACACCTTTTGCAGTTGCATTCACTTTTGTGCAGTTTTTACGCTCAATAGGTTATCGCTAAAGAACTATTAAAACGTTCGTTGCCCCGCGTTTCTCAATGAGCACTTCCGTCTACGAGGCGGCCTCTCAACAAGTACACTTTTCTAGACGAAAAAGGTCATTGAAATGAATTAAGTATGCACTTCATTCTTATGATGATGAATATCGCAATTATTGCGTGAATCTAAGTCATCGTTTACACTCTCCCTAAGTGTTGTCACATTTCCGGTCTGTTGCAGTCATGATCAACAAGAGAGCGGAATTATGGCTTCTGTGTTTTTTCAACTGCAATGTTAGAAACATTGGTCAGGAGGCTGAATTTTGTCTGGCTGCATCTCCACTGGAGCTTCTTGCAGCATTTCAGAAGTACTACTGTGATGTAGTGGATCCCTGTAAAATTCAAACAGCCGAGCAAGACTGATCCTCCTTCCCCGTCCATTAACCTTTGACTATCGACTGGTCAAACTTTTTATCGTTAAGCTTTTTAACCATTACTCGCCCACTGCCGGTTGAATCAACAGATGGAGTAGTCGACCCAGACCGACCGGCTACATTTCACGCTGGCTAACTCGGTCATCTTTTTTTCGGTTCATATACTGGCTCAGGTGATTTTTCAAAATTTAGTCGATGTGACCTAAAACTTACCATAGGCTTGAAGAGACCTGATAATCAAACGCGCATCGGTCAAAACAATTGCAACTGACTGGACGTTCGTAAAGTTTGACCAGTTCGATCGAACCGATCAGTCAGTTTTTCATCGTCAAACTTCACTTATGTCTAGCTCTATATCAATTACCGGCGTAATTTTGGACGATCATCCATTCAACATCTTCCGATTGAAACAACTGATGGACAAATTTTATGGAATACCTGCTCAACGATTCGGCCGAACTTCACATGTTATGTGAAATCAAGCAAGATGGGCTCGGTACAGCTTCCAAGGAGTAACAACGCATCTTGCAGGACAAGATTGAAAGGAGGATTCCTGCTGCTAGATGGATAGAATTTTTGCAAAGCTTAGTCAGGAAACTTATTTCATCGCTTTATGTTTTCTCGCAGCATTTCACTACTTGGTCAGCTCAGTAGAATGACACGAAGATTTGTGGAGGTAGTCATTTGTAGTGAAGACATTTTGTTAAACGATGAAATAAAAAAAGAAAGGAGAAAATGAAGAAGTAGCTTTCGTTCAGTTTAGATCACGAGGAGTGTCGATGTCTTTCAGTGATGAACCCGTTAACATCTTTAAATTCGGGCAGTCTGAAAATAAAGGCGAACTCAGTCCGACGATTTAGTCGTGCTCGGATCCTCCAAAAGATAAAACGGTCTGAAAGCTAAGATCATGCGTCAGGAACTCTTCTGGGTACAGATTCTTCTTAACATGCGCCAATCTTTCTCCGTTGCTCCAAACTTCATCGACGAAGGAACTCCATAACATTCCAGAAAGGCAGGACATTACTGGCTCATTTCTCGAGACCAGGCGACCTTTCGTGATTGTTTCTTGGCTAAAGTATTGAAAGCGCGCAATCTAACATTTCAGTAATCGCAGTTGTTACTCTAGGCATTGAAGAGCATTCATTTAAGACATCATTTGTTTGCAAAAACTTGCAACCATTAGCGGAAGATCGTGTGTCTAATCAAGCAAAAACCGCCTGAACGGTCAAAATAGCTCTGAATAAATAACAGTCTAGATAGTAAAAAGAAACCTCTCAGAAATTAGTCTGCAGATATCAAAAAAAACTTATTTAAACGTCGAGTATTTTGTGCGCGCACTGGTAAAAAGACGATTATGGTGCTCATTTAAGATTCAGAAGACATCATCACGATCGACTGTAACTGCTGAGTATGATGCACGCATGTGTGTTGCCTAAATGTGCACGCCACTTCTGGAATAATCAGTACCCGAACAACATCTGTTCCATGCTAGCACGATATGTGCGTACTTGACGCATGGATGCCACTCATCGATAGTTTGAAGTGATGAGTACACCAGCTATGCAGCACGAGACAATTAAGGTATGCTGTTCGCGACCTCAGAACTGTGCGTCTAAGGTTTCCGCACAAATATCAACGTGCTGTTTTTTCGTACTCAGCGGTCATGTTGAGCGAGGTGCAGTTCCAGATCCCGTAACTGCCTGGCTACCTCTTCAGAATCAAATTCCCTTTAATAAATGCAAGTTCATTAAGAAATAAGCTTAATGACTTCAGTTATTTTGCTGACAGCAAGAAACAGGATAGTTGGTGTCGTTGAAGCATGAATCAGTTAAGATTCAGATCTTGAATCGCTTCGAGTAGTACTCTGTCTATCGCCTAGATCGAGCATCGAGAATATGTGGAGCTAGTGGCAACTATATTGATTGTCTACCACTCTCATTCGTGTAATATTAAATCGTTATCGTTGTTGATATATACTCAGAACGTTGCAGTCACTCTGATTTCTTGTAGACATGACAAATTCACCCTTGTATATGGCTGTCGAGTCTCCTTTTTTTCTTTCTTTGATATCTGGTTATCCTGACTCAATTCCAATCGTACGCCGTGAAGCAGTAGCTGCTGTTGAGTTCAACTATATAGATATTGACTGCAGCAACCTTTCTTATGATAGCTGAGGTATTCATACACACCTTTATCAACTGAATGGCTAGCAACAATATTTGTCAACTGCGTGCACACCAGCAAGGGCCATTTCACTGAATACCTTAATTTTAGGCTTGATTTTTATATGCTGTCAAGTCATTGCGCTAAACTGCAACGTTGAGGAGCCATTTTCTGCATCTGATCACTGCTCAGTTCTTTCTGAACTTTGCAGTGCCCGCAAACGAAACAAGTCTGCTCATTGAAGTGTCTTAATTTTGTCAAGGGCAGTTACGGTCAGGCTAATTCAACGAACATCTCTCTAGATTGGTGTTGTTCTCGAGCGGCTAGTTGACCGATCGATGTAATAACACCTTGCCTGACATCACTCACTAAAACTTCTCACAAACGAATCTTTACAGTGGAAGTATACCACAAGGCTTGAAGAACATGCCAAAGGAAGAAGTTTTGCTGAGACGCAAAAATCTCGTGTGTCTAGCAGCATTTAGTTTATATTTCCCAATGCTAAAGGAAGATATACTTCATAATATTACCCATAAAGAGGTCTATACCTGAGGATAGGAACAATCATTTTTCGGTTACTGAACCTGAGCCGAGGTAAACCGAGGCAAAATGAAATTCTGATAATATTCGACCACTCTCTATAATCGGTATTTGCATGCAACTAGAAGCATTCTTATAACCATTAATTTTCAGTTAATTCCTTTCTCTTAATGCTGCATTCAAATGAAATTTTAGTCTTACACGTACTTGCAAGGAATAAACTGATAGTTTTGCTTTTTTGCTTTGCGCGGTCGGTTTTAAGAGGGCTCCGAGCAAAGCAAACTCTTTGGCTTTGTCCTACCGAGTCATTCCGACCAGTGGTCTCATCGGGGCGCGGGTGGTGGAGCAAGTCGCATGGAATAACGATGAATCGAATCGTCAGTATCCGATGGGCAGGAGACGAGCCTAAGCCCTCATCTTCACACTACCTCACAACTTCAGCTAAACGGAAGTGGTGGTGATATGAAGAGACATTTATTCGTAATGAATGCTTTGTCGATTCAAGTAAAAGTATATATATATATATATATATATATATATATATATATATATATATATATATATATATATATATATATATATATATATATATTGCTAGTTTTTTTTCACGCCCTTCAAGTTTGTTTTTCCTGTCTCTAGCAGTACTATGAAGTTGTATAGTCATCGCCTCTTAGAACACCTATGTACTTTTATGAATGGTTCGTAAAACAGATATTCATTGATTGATAAAACGTCTCAAAGGTTCATTTTACAAAAAAAAAAAAACAATGTTATGGGACTGCTAGCGGAAGAATAAAGTCCGCTCTAAAGTCAAGGTTAAAACGAAATTCTTGCAGAATTCTGACCTTCAAAACTTCTAGGGCAGACAAGTCTGCTATAGATCAAGCGGGAATAGTGCGCCGTGCAAAGTAAATCAAAGAAGGTCAAAAACAGAGGCAGATCAAAGGACTGCCCAGCATGTCGTGATGGTGGTTATAAATGTTGCGCTAATGTGTTCGTTGATTTTGGTCAGGTGAGGCTAGCCTGAGGCAGAATCGGGACGCTATAAAAGACCTTGATGTACTCATATATTCATTCCAGTTGCTGGAGTGTTCAAGGGACTGAGTGGGCGTGCGGTGGCTATGGTCGTTTTTTGCGCGACATGACCGGCTGCAGCGTGAAGTTCGCTGAGGTCGGGCCATGGGGTCGTTTCGACGATCGAACCCATCATTCTGAATGAGTCCCTACTTGTTTGTTACCTTCTTGTATAATTGTGGCCAAGTGTCCACCCTTATACCTGTGCCGCCTCGCGGTTAACTCGACTCGCATCTCGACAGATGCTGCAGATCCTCAAGGACATCTGGACGACTAGACAAGCCAAGGAGCGCTGACCTCTGCAAACTTACTTTCAAAATCTTACCACCTGAAACTGAGTTAAGTTTTAAAATGCAGTCGTCAAATTTCGATCTTTCGAAGTGGACTACTAGCTATTACAGGAGTGAGTGAAGAAATAATTATTTTGGTAGTGCCCAAAACCCATACTTCTTTCTCATTTTCCTTTAACGTCCAAACATTCTCCACGACTTGAAGCGATAAAGGTGGACAATCGTTTGCAAAGAAATAGAATGTGAATTGCACAGACTTAAAACAAAACCACTGAAGAAGACGTAGCTATAGGGCTGGCCGTCCTCACCAGATAGGAAAACAGGTCGCGCAACCGGTACGACAAAGAGGAGTGACAGAAAGCATGAGCTAAAGACGCATCCCCTTTATGGCACCGTAAACGGCCCCAAATAAGGAAATCAAACTCATCAATGACCGACGCATATTTCATTTTGCTGCAACGAACCCGGCCCTCTTCCCCTGCGGCTAGTATCAAACCAGATGGCGTTGCGAAGTGAGAGTTTTTTTTAGTGGTCGGCCTATACTTCTCCAACTAGTGTTTTCGGAACGGTGATCAAAGTGTATGAAAAATAGCGAAAAGAAATACGTTCCACTTTACTTAGGAAGCATTTGTATGCCAATCTCAATCATGAATCATGTCACGAATGTCGACTACCATGATCATCCATACACATAAATGAGCCATAAAAATTGGTGAGCACTCAACTTTACAACGCACACGTACTACTTCACTTTCAGCCGCTCATCTCATCGAGACATTTTGTCTTTCACCGTTTCGACACATCCTCAAACACCTGGAAAATTTTTGCAGCCTTTTCGCAGTTTCCTTTAATTTCCGTTCTTCCCATAGGTTTGCAAACATGAAAAACCTGCTATTCAACACTTCTCAACATAGACCATATAGCCGCTGATTTAGACGACCAACTGCTTTCAGCACAATCTCTCGCCATTACAGATTCGAAAATGAGTTTGGTGATGCCTTACCCTGAAAATAAATGGGTGGTAGAGTACTCACTCCATTTCCTGATCCACGTTCACATTTTATCATTTCGGCTTGCATAATGTTAAATCCCCTCGACGGTGAACTAAACCGACCCAGATCCACAAGCGAAAAGGTAGCATTTTTTAATAAATTTTTCAAAAGGGTTTCCGAATTCACACACAGATATCTCAATGACAGTAAACCTTGGTCCTGAAAAAATTCACATTTGCAGGACGACTGCTACTTTTCAGTTCTTCCCTAGAATTAAAAATTGAGAACTCTCAGAATCTTCATCGTCCGATTAATTCGAAAAAAGCGTCACTATAACGAACCCAATACTACATTATTTTGCATAACCACCGGTGAATTCTCGAGAAATAAAACAGACAAATACGTATGCGACAAGAACAAACTGGGCAAACAGCTTCTTTGAATAAACATCAAGAGGAAACTGCAATATCGAAGCATAAAACTCTTTTCAACATTTCCAAGTAACTTCATGCACACTCGACAAGCACAGCTACGAAACCTTTCTCAGCGAAATAAATTTCATACACTCACTTCCTTAAACCACTCTTCGTCTCCCCATACAGCTTAAATCTACCTGTGATATACACAGCGTGATATGCCAAGGTTGATTTCCAATCACAGACTAAAATAAATACGAAGAAAGTTTTCGCTTCATGGCCGGAGGGCATTTGCAACAAAGTATGAAAATGAACGCTATGAAAATAAAGAATAAAAATATAAATCTGTACATCATCAGGAAGAAATATATGCAAGGAATATTAACAGATTTATAAAAAGCAACTCATGTTAAAAAGTACCGAAGAGAGCACAATAGTGCAGAAAAAACGGGATTTAAAAAATATGCAGTCAAATTAACAATCTACAGCGTATTTTCCAAAAAAAAGTCGAAATTATTACGTAAACATATAAAGAGATGACGAGGCATTAAACGATTACTCATAGCAAAACATAGCAAACATTATCAAATTCAACCTTCCGGCAAATCGATAGCATTTCTCGGAATCAAATTCCCCTCAGATGTGCTTATTATCGTCATTTTGTGGTGACTCTGTGCTCGGTGGCTCTTCTAACTCTTCCAGAATACACAACGATTTTGACTATTTGAGCGTATCAACAACGACGGTGCCAACTCTACCATTTCAAACAGCCACCGCGAAATTTCAATTATAATTTCCTCCTTTACTTGACTCTTCTCTTAATCAAGAAAACTGTATAATCATGGAAGTTTCACACACCTCAGTCATCAAATGTTAGTGCAAATATGCAACACGCAAACAGCACCGACAAGCATGTACCTCAAACGCGAGTCAACCTCATGAACTATCTCGCAGATCATATAACTCTTTTAAGAACGACAAAACATACCTAAATGTAAGCAACCATGAAAGCCCATGCTTACCTGTTACGCGGAACAACGCAGCGTCCGTAATGTTCTCAGCTAGCCAATAAAAATTGGGAAGCGTTGAAAGCTTTCAGCCGCATATGGCAACCAACTTTTATTATTCTATTAGACTAATAAAAAAGCGACTGATTCTTTGAAGACTTGAAAAACCGCCATAATATGTTAGTACATGCCT
The DNA here is from genome assembly GCA_013433145.1 of Ascaris suum. NCBI lineage: Eukaryota > Metazoa > Nematoda > Chromadorea > Rhabditida > Ascarididae > Ascaris > Ascaris suum. The sequence continues at coordinate 13,350,613 of CM024187.1, read as the reverse complement.
ATGGGAAACGAACCAAACAACTGTAGAATGTTGAGTAAACATTTTCTTCGTCATAATAATGCTGAGGTTGAATTCAGAACTGACCTAGATTTAGTTAGTATGCGATTATGAAAAAGCTACGAAAACTCACCACACCGAGTTACCTCAACTCTTTAAGAACGATAATACATTATATCTCAAGTGTTAACTACCTCTCGATCAATGCAGCATACATGAAAGCTGCAAACCAAAAGAGTTAACAATGCAAGGATCCTTTTGTAAGTTCTTCCATAAAGCGGAGCACCTAAGGGATAGAGATGCACGACGGCATACCGCAGCAAGTAAGCGAATAATGTACCAACACACAGTTTAACATGGGCTCTTTAACAAGTATGAGAATTCATAACGAAAAGAAAAAATCTTTAAGACACGAGTTAAAGAGTACCGTTAGACATAAGGCAAAGTGGAGGGCCGCCAAAACCGTGCTGCAAGTTGACTGTCGCATGGTATATGGTACTCTTCCCTGGAAGGTTTTTAGCACTTTCTTGAAACATCGTAATCGGGTACTCCAGATACAAACCCCTAAACAGAACTTCCTAACACTAATCAGGGAGGGGAAGGGGAAGGGAGAGGGAGGAGGAGTAAGGACAAGGGCGCCCAGAAAACGACCGCGATTTCAAGTTATAAGCGTCCTCATAGAAACAATGCAACGCCACTAACTTTGGAATATCCAGGTCGGCAAAATCTCTTCTTTCAAAATATCAGTGCCCAAGCTTTTTGGAAGCATTTTTACGCATTCGGTGCATCGCTGCCTTTACTATCCGTATCGCAGTATCGGTCGTTAAAACTTAAACAATGATGGGAATGAGCGACCATTAGATTATTACGATACGAAAATGACTGTCTCAGATGAAGGAATCCGTAAAAGTGGGCGATTTTTGGGGTAAAGCACAACTTTACTTCCAATTGTTCCCGTTTCCCACCAGGTTCCTTCTTGGGGACATTCAAGTCAATAACTCCCTTCCCTTCACAAGCAACACTGTTCATAAGAAACACAGAAGTGCACACATGAAATCAAACAACAAAACGCGCCTAGTCAAGAAATCAACGATTCCTCACCCACGATTTCTTAAAGTCACCCATAAATTCCACTTCCTCTACAATATGCAAGCAATGCATAACTAAGTAAACACATTTCTACTCCTCCAATTCTTCGAATATGCGCATAAAAAATGAAACTTTGAGAGATAAAGCGGTACTCCACAAACTTTTATTTTGCTCAGCCGACACCATAATTGTGGAATTTTCGAAGAGGGAAATAAAACACCCCCCCCCCCTTCTCCATTCATGAAATCTGAGAAAAGCAAGAGAAGTTTAACGAACTTACCAACCTCTTAGTTATTTTGCGTTTAAGATAGGATTTCAAGCACACGACAGTGGTGATGATGCAGTGGACTAGAAACAAGCATGTTAAAAGTGCTCTCCTATTCTGAAAAAAATTCACGCGTATCGAGCCGCTTGATTGCATGTGCACAGCAAAATGTTCACTGAAAGGCGGCCGGCTGATTAGTGGGCACCGTCTGATGGTGCTGTTGGGGATGTTGCATGAAAGCGTTCGGAAAGAGCACCGATGTCGGATTGGTCGCATTTGCCACTGTGCCTTTTGTCGTCGTACCGGTTGCATTTGCCGGTGCACGGCTGTGGTGCGAGGACGCATTGCCGATCGCCAAACAGACCGACGATGAGTTCGCGCCAATGATCGGACCATCGAAACTGAGGTTTCGACTCTGCGGCAACAAAGCACTCTGCAAACACCCAACATAATACAAATCGGTCGAGCATAACGAATGCAATCGAAATCGAGCACAGCTAAAGCACCCAGCACAAAGATAGTCATTAATTTCGCCACACCGATATTGAAGGACAATTTAAACGCCTATTCTCTCATACTATACGATAATCAGTGCCCATAGGGGCAGCAATCAAGGATGAGTCAGCACAGAAACTGCCCATGCATGTAACGCTATAACCGCCAATCAAAATTACGCACCTGCTCACGCTAGGTGCAGTTGTATCCTAATTTAGCAACTAAATAGCGCCAACGCCAAGACCATGCTCGTTTTTCATAGGTTGTTCCCATAGGTGTGATGGCGATAATCTTCTTGCCACCCAAAACAGTCGACTCACCTTCTGCACCGGCTGCAAATTTGCAGCCGAATGTGAATGATGCCCATATCTGTTGGCCTCAGATGAGACTTCCGATGGGGGCCAAATCGAAGTCGACTGCTGTTGCTGAGAATGTGTGCCCGCGAACTGACTTGCCACAGGAAAGGAGTGCTGCACCGTTGCCATAGCGTTTCCCGACGGCTGCTGGCTCGTAAACTGAGTGGGCCCCAAAGGCTGCTGATTCGAATACTGGGCCTGCTGGAGCTGTTGTTGTTGTTGTTGCTGCTGCGACTGCTGGGGCATCGATCCAAACGATGCTGACATTCTGAATATGATCAAAGCAATACCTGCATGTCGGCAACATTTGATGAACTCACCTAAGCAAAAATAAACATGATGCCAAGCAACACAACAGTGAGCGCACAGCAGCGAATAAGTATATATGAAATTTCAAAAAGCGGTTATAAGAAGCTCAATTCCCCGAGTGTCAAAATTCGGCACAAACGCGTTGATATATCTGCCGCACAGCCAGAAGTGCTGTTTTTTTCACCTCAAAAATGATATAGCCAAAACAACGCATAGCCAAAACAATGCGAACACATCATATCCAATGATGAATTCATTTGAAAAAACGTGTTTAAAAAAATAAGGAAAGAAACTTACTGATATAAGTTATGCTGATTTGAATGCATCATCTGCTGGTGAAAATTGTTCGGCGGACCAGCACTACTCTAAAACAGGTGAATCTCATTTATTCAGCTACGATCCTGTCATCGTCAATTTTACGGCAATAATAATAATAATCAGCAATAAGCAACTGTCGCTTTTAAGGGACACATCGTCACACGACAACGCAATTTCATTAAAAAGGAAAAACAATGCTGACAGATGCAGAACGAAAGATGTGAATGAGCAGAAATTTTACATGTCACAACTGAGAGCGACGACTACAACAACACTTTTGGAGAAAATGGTTTTTAGACAACAAAAATAAAACTCGAAACGCAACTACATTCAGCACATTCATTTTGTGCCCTCGAACGAATGTGACGTGTGAGGGCACAAAATCCAACAGCTTCTTGAACCACTACTTCAACGAAGTAGTAATCGAATTATACCACAGCATAAATCAGCACCTCAACAAAGACCGACCTGTGGGATCTCTCAGTTGTTTGGTTTGCGCAATTTTCTTGACGAGGAGCAGTAAGTGTACCAAAAACTTCAATCACCAGCCAAACAAAACAACCATCAAATGAAGAGCCATGGAAGTAAATTTAATTTGAACTCAAACTCTGAACGTCTCAAGAATGATGCCATAAGCGTTGTTTTGTGAGAATATTATGCATCGAACAGAGGTCAAATTTTCCTCTCCTAAATTGGTGAATTAGGAAACTGAGGTGGGAGTAATGAAAAATTTCGTCCGATCTGTATAAAGTCCTCAGTCGAAATGACAACGTAAAACCATATCAAAACAGAACCAGACGACGAACCTGAGTAAGCGGTTGCATCTGTACGTTCTGCGAAAGTATCCCCGAAGAATCCGTGCAGTCCATCTGATTCGTTGACGCATCTTCCAAATAAAGTGGCTGCTGTACTATTTGGAATGGCTGCAATGCAACCTAAATGAGCCAAAAAACTCAAAATTATTTCAGTTCATCAAGCTGCGGGAACAACTCTACTACTTCCTATTGCTCGTCAATTTGGTCACAGGTGGTCCAAACCCTCATCCTCCCAAACGACCCCCTCTTCAGGCGACACCGAAACCTGTTTCATCGATTTAGTATTCTCCATTTCAGTGGATACACGAAGGAATCAGAAGGTAGCAAAACAAATTTAAACGAGGACGAACCACAGGAGGCTGATTCGATTGCGGCGGTGCAGCAGGCTGCTGCATATGTGTCTGAGAAGACCTTTGATGTGAACCGTGACCCGATGCGGAGGCACCTTCATCAGGACGTTTGAAAAATGGATGCCTAACCGCGTAGAATGGGCTGATTCGTTCACGCGGGTCAAATATTAGCATCTTTTCCACCAAATCCTTAAAATGCATCTCATTTCATAGTCGAGTTATGTAAATATCTACGCTTCCGATAATTTAACGACAAAATAAAAACAGCTTGAATGAAGAACAATAATTTCAATCGTATCTGTGTAGCGGTAGCGCAGAGTGGTAAAACCATCACAAATATCTGCCGAGGAAAATTGTTCAACTTGCTAATGCATTTCAAATGACGCATCGAGTGAAAGGCTAGAACTTGACTTTTTCTTCGAGAATAAACACCAACATCCCCTCCCACTCCTCCCCAATCATCACAGCGTTTAAATCATTCGGCACGTGCCGAAGAGCCAACTCAGGATTAGTATATGGAAAAAATGTTGTATCTCGCATTCATTACCTTATTGTTTTCACAGTGCTTGTTATACCATTTCACGCGATAATCACACCAAGTGAAGTTGATAGCTAGCAGTGCTCGTCGGTTCCATAACTGAGCACCTAATATTACTAAAATTTAAGCACCGATGGAGGTACCACATTTTCGGCGGGAAATAATCCCAAAACAATGCGAAAACTTCCGGTGCTCAATAGCACTCTCCATTCAACATTGTCCAGGCTTACAAATCCGACTGACAAATGTCCGAAAGCTACTAAAGATCATATTCCTATTAAGTGAAAGACTATGAGACAGCCCAAAGACCAAAGAAACGGTTTTCTACTAGGAAGACAGGAAAACTGCCCGTGCTCGAAATGGTTAAAGAACGCAATACGTGCTATTCTGCAGATGCTCAATAGATTACTTCAAAAACAAAAATCTCACAGCATTCGAGGCTGAACTTGTAAGGTGTCACAGTGAGTAATCGCATCATGCTACGATGCAAGATCCAAATCTCTGCACAAATGATCCAAAAGAGCGTAGCTGATTTGCCACTGGACGCTGTCCCATACCGTCGAAAGCATTTCCCACAACAATCACATATCCTTTTTTTCATTCCACGTTGCGATGTAGAAGACTTGTAGCTCCGTGGACCGTCATTTCAGATTACGCATCATAATAACTAAGAAGGTGGTAAAACCATGGCAATGTGCTGGAGGAAAGCTGGTGAATCATTGTTCACCTTCCACAACCATGCTGAGCATTCCATTGAAGCAAGTTAAATGGTAAAAATTTCGAAAAATGAAGAAAGACAGCGACACTGTTCGAGAAAAAATAAGAAAGTGAAAACCGAACCTTGAACTTGTTGTATTCGTCCGGTGTATGCCCATTCTCGCCCAGTCTTCGACCACCAGGTCCTCCTGTATTTACACCAATAATATCTGCCAAGCGTCTCTGTCCCGGAGCACGATAATGTTTACCATCTCGAGATCGTCGACATACATAGTTACCATCTGCAACAGCATGCTTTTACACAGCTTTCGACGTTTGAAACATAAAACGGCGTCACTTATGTAAAACAGTACTTGAAGCTCATAGTGCTTTGATCCACATTACATTTTCCGGTTCCAGTGAGGAGCTACATCTATAATTTACATACTCTGATAACTTTGCCGCGCTTAAGGAAATCACATGCCATTCAAAAAAGCGAATTAAGTAGCTCAACGCCACAACCTGTACTGACACCAAGCCACGTTAGACCAAATTTCGCAGAACTCTGTAACACAATACACAGCTTTCATACTAATAGAGAACAAAAGATGAAAAACGCTTCTGCCAAGCCGCTTCGCAAGAACTTACAAAGTCTGTACCATCGTGGTACAAAGCGTAAGACAGGATATGTTCTCTGCTCTCTGAAGAAGCAAGGACGTACAATTTACATTTCTAATCATCAAGCAAGTCATAGACAAAATACTATCGCTACATTTTTCACAGACAACACTTCTCATATGCTTTCAAAAATTGCTTTAAGTGAAGAATCTTGTAAGTTACGGAAAATTTTCAAGGGCAAATTCCTCACCCTCTGTTTTGTCGAAGAACTTCTTCGTTTTTGGAGCCGACTCTAGCATATGCTTTGGTGGCATACCCAATACCTCAACAATACGCATCATCTGATCGTGCTCGCAAGTACCCGCAAACAGTGCCTCGCCCGTATGCATCTCAACTAAGATGCATCCTGAAACACCAACATGCGATACCTCCAATACTAAGGACGCATCGGAAGCAATTTTCAAATTTAACTCCGGCACGTCAATGTAACTAAAGCGATCATGTGACTGATTAGAAAATATTGGACTCGACAACACATCTGTTAGAAATTCAACACGAGCGACGCACTTACGAACTCTAAAAAACAAAAACGTGATTTAAAAAAATGTTTCTTGGCGATTGAAAACACTCTACAGTTGATAAAAAATGGAGAAATATGGCAAATGCAATAACTAGAGGTGACGAAAACCAGAATTACCACTAAAGATGAGCCTTCAAAAAACATTCGTTGACACAACGAGAAAAACAACTAAGGCACACATAAGCCATTACCCAGTGACCACATATCAATGGCAGTATCATATGCCACTCCAAGCAGTATCTCGGGAGAGCGATAAAACCTCGACTGAATATACTGATAGATGCGATGACCGATCTGACATGACGAGCCGAAATCGATTATTTTGATGGCACTCCTCTTTGGGTTGCACAATAACACATTTTCCGGCTTCAAGTCACAATGGATGATATTGAGCTCCGGCGAAGAGAGGAACATCAGAGTCGTTGCCAACTACAAAAAAAGTTAAAAGACGCTTCAACGGCGGGCTTTTTTGATCTACGAACATATGATCGAAAGGAACGATAAGCACCGAAACACTATCGAGGTTTCCCAGCAACCAACCATTTTAACACACAAGTGAATGAAGATGAAATGGTATCTAGGGTCGATTAGAAGATACCCTACAGTTACAGCAGTCATGAAAATCCAGAACGATAACTGTCCATTGATAGAACTCCTTCTTAATAAAAGTCAGAAAATGCAAAATTACAAAAGAGAAGATAGTAGACCGATTCATTTTTGGCAGTGTGTCAGCTCGAACTACTACATGCGCCATTAAAAAAAAACGTTAGATTGACCACCAATACTTTATACAAGAGCGTAGCAAGAAAAAACTGTTAAGAATAAGGGTGGATAGGGGGGGGGGGGGGGGTGCGGGTAGGTGGACTCATGCCATTTTCAAAGATTTCCCTTCCTCATTTTCTAACCGTCACCACTCTCAACTTTCTATAAGATGTATGAAAACTTTGAGAGGGGATGTGGCCATCTCTTCGACCTTCCTCCAATGTCCTCATGTGGAGGTCGCTCTTATTTCTCTTTGCCATAATTTTTTATCCCCTTTATTCCATCACAGTGCTTTTCTTTATCAACGTACACCTGTCGTTCTGGAAAAAATTCAAACAATTACTTCGCCGAATTCAGCAACGAAAAATTTAATGTGAAATTACCTGCTGGCCGAATTTTCGCGTCAAGTTGAGCGAAACGCCACGAAAATTCGTATTCCGCAGAAGATCATACAAATTGTAGGATAAGAGCTCAAATACCAGACACAAGTGATTTCGCCACATAAAGTGAGATTTGAGTTTAACTGCAAATTAAACAGTGAAATCTTAGATACCAAACGAACTTGTCCGCTATCGCACAGAAAGAAGCCGAAGAAAAATCAAAAACAGTTTTTGTACAGCATATCACCTAACAACTTTACAAAACGAGTAACAAGGCCTTGTTGCGATAAATGGTCAAATATGTTTAATTTTCCACAACAGCCACTTACTTTTTAAAAACGTGAAGTTGTTAAAGAGTATCAGTTTTAGCGTTCTGACGCAGAGGCATATCACAAAAACGATTTGATTTTGAAAAAACCGATCGAGCAAACACAAGATATGCTGAGAGTTGTGTCTGAGTAAGATGCCTTGAAAACGTGATAATCAAGTCACGTGGATTCTACCCAGCTCTCAGGATCCGTTTCTCGCCTCTTCCCCTCTTTTCAGTCTTCACGACTGCATAATATGACACCAATCATGTGGTCAACACGCTCTTCACTTTATTTCGCAAACTGCGTAAGCGGAAAGGAAATAATGCGTAATCGATTAGGCCAATTTCTTGCGGCCTTATTTCTAATGATGACAAAATAATAAAGCAATGAACGAAATACTTAATGCCTCTGAAATGCTCGCATCCCCACCAAATCCAATTCTCATTCAAATGATTTCAAGAAGTGCGTCTCCATCGGTGTCAAAAACAACTCGATGCCCATACTTTATCATCAAAAGATCTATTTCAGATTCATATATAATGCAATAGTTTATATAAATAAAGAGCTCTCCATCAACCCTAATAACTATGAGCGAAATGCAGTAAGCACTAACCGACGTAATACTTGCATTCCGAATCATGTTTGTTCATCATTTCGAGCAGTTTTATTTCGATCTGTGCCTGGTCATGGAAGGGCTTCTTGTTTTTGATAATCTTTATCGCGACATCCTGCTGCTCGACGCTATCATACGCCTTCGCCACTTGTCCAAATGACCCTTTGCCAATATGGCACTCTATCTGATACCTGCAACATAAAACATCACTTTTGATAAGTGACATTTAGCCAACAATCCACCAGCGCTAAATCCTATCACAACCAACCGCACCTCATCTTCCAGGAAAGATAAGGAAAGAGAGCCGATTTGCAAACGCAATAAAAATGAACCCATCCAAGAGATGTAACGGCACCTGCAATATCTCTCTTCGCCTCCCTCATCCTCCAATGTCACAAAAATGTAAGCACCTAAAACAAATACTACACCGTCACTGAGAACGATCATTCCCCTCGACTCCCTAACTTGCAGGACGCTTCCTCATAGACAAAGAACATTGCAATGACAAATGCTATTGAGCGTCATCGGTACATCCGTAATTACACCATCCTAGATGATGAAACGTACAACTGAAAACAAATCTGGCGTCATGCGTAGGGCAGTCCCACACGTTGAGACCCGATAAGTTCTTTCCTCGAAAGATCATCTAGCCATACTCACGATTCATATCGAGGGTAGAATTAGTCTCCCGTTATTTAATTTTCTGCTATTCATATCATAGCCTTCCCGATCACATTATCGCATTCACAGAAAATTATGAACACTGATATCCACTAAACGATTAAATGAACGCCGCGCAAGAGCGACGAGGATTTTAGCAAATGAAACTGTTGGCGCGCATAACGGCTGCAACAAAATATGAGAGGAATATCAAACCTGTTATTAAAAATTTCACCCGGCTGAAGAATATAGTCATGGTTTTCGTCGTCATACCCGTTGTTGTGCATGCCCATACGCGGATTTGCTATTTCTCGTTCGGCAATCTGCAGACCACAAGTATCAGAACTCCTCCACCAAATGCTTTCAGATCCGTCTACAGCTCTTCCCAGAGATAAGAGGAGTGAAAGAGTGTGGGGGAGAGGTTGTTCTTTAAATTCACCATAGCCTGGGAACTACACGTAGTAAGGTGGACAGTTTTGAGTGCTTCACGAGAAATCTGACTGCACGAGCACAGCCTTGACGAAAAAATCAAAAACACAAAAAAATTCACTTCTGTCATGGTCACACGTGATCGTAACTTAAGAGCTGCTCGACATAAAGATAAAAAATAAGAAGCGTTTAAGATTTATTCAGATTCAAACGCTTAAATTTCTGCGAATTTGCATTGCCTTCGTTTAGCTTTTGAATCCCTACCATTATAAGTTCACAACAGTAACGCATGAATTCGTTGCATCTCTTCGTTCCTTCTTAAAATAAAACATGAAGACACTTTCTATATATGGACTGCTACAGCATTCCCTACAGTCAAGTTCCATGTATGAAGCTGACTGCTTCTGGGAATTCAACTTGCAACATCATACAGCCATGGGTCTTATTCAACATAACATTTATGTGCAGAATAATAACGTCACAACAAATAAGGGTATAGAATTTGCAGCTATTAGGTCTTGAGACACATGGAAGACAACACGTCTGCCCTTCGCGCCCAACCTTCCTTCGTTATGGTGAGTTGTTCAAGACTGGCAGGGATGCGCAAACTGCAAGTGTCTCAGCGTTGGGGAGGCGGACGAGGGGAAGGGGAATGACGGATACAATTCCATCCGTACCCAACCTTGGGCACAGACTTTGTTGGTTTCATTCCCCAATGTCGACTGTGCAAAATGACAACGACATTTAAGAAAGCAACGCCATAAGTGGCAGGTCCTTTCAGTTCACAGCTGTAACTGTGATCAAGAGAATGGAAGCATGTCACCCCAACCCAAACGATCTTAAAATATATCCAGGTTCATTTCGCTCTTTTTCTTCTCCCATACTAGAAAAACGCTGCGCATTCCAAGCTCGAATCACTATTCCTGCCAAGGACGTGCAAAATAGTAAAGCCAGTCGAGCACCACCATTTCATACAACAGTACTTCGATTCAGGGTTACAAAAAACAAGCAAACCTGAAGCTGAAGCTGCGTTACTGCGAGCGAAGCAACGGACTGCTGCGGTTGAAAAGCGGCTTGAAGCTGTTCGCATTGGGAAGATTGCTGCAGCGTTACCTTAACAAGAAAAACCTCCTTAAAACTGTAATTTGAATGGGAAACTTCTTTACTAATTTATGATATGAGTAAAGAGAACGCGATCGATTCATTACCTTCGAAATGGATTTGCAAGGAAGCTGATGACAAAGACTCTACGACGAACACAACTGAGAGGAAGCAGCCCGTAGTGCATGAGGTGGATTAGAGAATGCTTTCCGGTTCGATTCATGCGCAAAGCTAGAATTACCGAATGACATAACGGAAAGAGCAAAGCCACGGAAAATTCCACCCTTATTTGTCGCCTACGAAAAGAAAACATCCTTTTAACCAACGTATCTTTTAACGAATCTATAAAAAACTATTATAAAAAGTGGATGAAACAGTGCTCTAAAGAAGAGTTGCCGGCGATTAAAAAGAATGACGTGAAAAAAATTTTGTTTACAAACACAAGCACACGATCACACTCAGACATTTCACATATTGTTCATCAAAGCTGCAAAATGCATCTTTTTCATTCCGTCCCCAAAACCTCTAACTTCGAATAGGTGAGAGCGATGGAAGGTCATTCTACTTTTCTTACTACCAATTCGCATTGAATGAAATGCGTCCCTCTGGGCCCGCCCGCGTACAACAGAACTTCTATCCTTAATCACCGTATGGTTCTTCAAATACTCTTAATCTGCGTTTTCTCTTACTTTTTAAGTGCGTCAGATGCATTGGTTCTTTATCATAAGACACTAATAAAGATCACATTGTACTCTTATTCATTTTCGATAGTTCTTTTCACATTTCGGACATTTCTAATTTTCGTCCACGACGACGTCTAAATACTTCTTGAATACCTTGCATAGAGAAGTGATACGTTTTCTCAGACATCATTCTGAAACGCGTCAACGAACGCGATATCACATTTATCAGTCGACATGCTGACTCTGGTTCACAGTCCGCTCCCAAAGGCCCTATAAGGCCCTTATTGGTCACACTCACAGCTGCCACAAGTCCATTAAATTTTAATTACTGCTTCAAAATTGAAACACAACTACTATGCTCCCATGACTTCTTAAACACGCTTCATAGGCACAACTCCATGCATCACAGCAACGCTATTAGCCCAAAGTATGCCACATTTTGCAAAACTCTCAGAAGCAGTAGAGGCAGCAAAGTGGAGAACTTGATGTAAACAATACCTGCTGACTGAGGGGCGCAGCCTGTTTCATTGGTGGTGCCATCTGCTGTTGTTGTTCTTGTGCCATCGGCTGTTGATGTTGCACTCCTTGGCCATGATCGTGTCGCCTTTTCGCCTTCCGCGCATAATAGCTCTTGAAAACGAATATTTCAATACCTACCCACAACCTGCCGAAAATATACGAACAAATGCGAAACTTAGCTTAAAGTTAACAATAGCGCAAAAAAGGCGGTATACTGCTACCCTCTGTCTGTTTCAAATACAGCGGTTTAATACCTCATACTATACATCATAGAATTACTGTGCCTCTGTTCCTCTCCTCCTTCCAACTACACTAACTGTCGACTGCAGAACTAGAGGAGAAAAAAAAGCGCTACTTTAAACAAATTCAATAAGCGCTTTCTACACACCACTGGAAGACGTCAAACCTCACGCAAGTCATGTTATATTATTTCCCGCTCATATTTCGCCATAAATCCCTCGATTTTCTCTATTTATACGAAACACATAATCCTCCCTACGTGAACATGCCACTTTATGACTGCAATAACAAACCTTTTTTTAAATGACAAAAGTGACAGGAAATAACCTCGTTAATGCCCTTGTAAGTTTTAATTAAATCGACGCTCAATTTCCTAAGTGGCGTATAGGCAGGATCTCGGTACGTGCGTCCCTGCTGAGTTGACAAATTGCTCGCATTTGGCGTACCCATAGGACCCGAATTGGAATGCGGCTGAGCTAGTATTGGTGCAGCACCGGCGCCCACCATGTGTGCGCCTTGAGTCGACGTAGAAGGCACATGGCCTGCCATGTGGAAACCCATATGAGTGCGAGAGGGTATCGCCATCCCTCCACTGAAAATGCTTAACGCCTACTATAAAAACACAACGGTTCCCGTTACAAAAAAGCTCTCACAAATCCAAAAATTAGGAAGAAATTTGTGGAAATATAGAGAGTGGTCCTTCTGCATCACAGATATCTAAATGCCATCCCTGGAGCTCTTTAAAACTGCGACAAAAATTACAAGCGGAAAAATGCGTGGTTCTGACGACCTTGTCGTTTCCGTCAACCACAAGCTGAAATTAGTGAAATCATTGCAACTTGTTACCGGTCACTATCCTCACTGCAAAATGCTTCTGGCTATACTATGTTAATAACAATGCTTCTGTCTATGACATCGATAGCAATAACACATTAGCTGCAACACAGACCGAAATGCGAAGGAAGGAAATATATCGAGCAAATTTAACAGCATGACCGAATCTTGTCGACATCGAAACACAATCGCCGCATTATTTTCGTCACCTTTCTGCTTCATTAATTTTGCGAATAAAATACAAAACCAACTGGCGTACTTGTTACTAAAAGAGGCGTTATTGGGCGAATAAGCGTTATGGCTATGACTGGCACTGAGATAAGCACCCGAATCCACATTGGATGAGTGAGTAACGCCTGGGATGGCGATCTGCGAGCTACTCTGCGGAGGCCACAACGACGATGACGCGTACTGAAAACATAGCAAGCGTTCGAAATCATTGCCTAGTCAAAAACAGCTAAAGCAAGGTTCGTGCAGAAACTTACAAACCAAAGATTGAAAGTTCAAGGATTGCTGCACAGGTAAAACATTACACTCAAATCCGAGAACTACGCGGATTTTAAACAGGCCAAAAATTCTAGGCCATTTCTCAATCGTTTACAAGATACAGAATGAAAATCTCGGCTGTTACGTACAACATTCTTTGAGGAAGCGTCAGGGAAGAATAAAAAAACATCTCCCGAACGTATACTTGTAACATGCAATAGGTAAATATCATACAACTCACATTTGGATGGGGTTGGCTGAACATGCTAGCCCTTCGTACAGATTCAACTTTTGTATCTTGAGCGACCATGCCTTCCCGGCTGGATGCTGCAGTTCATCGAGTGTCTCCGAACTTAGTGAACGACGGCTGCAGTTCGAGCAGAAACACTTCACCAAAGACACAACACAGCGTGCCAATAATGCTTCTCAGATCAAAAGTGAATCCGACGAATTGTAATTTTATCGACTCTACTATCAATTAATATCTGCACAATATATAGCCAACGCAAATACGCTTCTAGAGCATTTTCAGCAGACAGTTGCAGCGCTGTCGTTCAATTTTGCGTTGAGCAGATAGCTTCCAGTCACTGTCCGGAAATGCCCTTTAATCAGTTCAGCGCACAAACAACAACGACGATGACGACGTCGACCGAGACCGTAAAATGTGAAGAAATGGAAAACAAGTTGCACACGTTCGATTCCGCAGCGTCTCTACTACCGTTAAGCACCCATCGTTTAACGACAAAGCTGTGGCTGAGGTGCCATAGCACAACACCTGAAAAGCACCAGTTATTACTATTTTTTTAACGTTGCTAATGACAAAGAAGCGTCACAGCACCGAAATTTAAAAGAGAACTCCGTCCCGAACAAATTATCTAATAAGTAAAACAAAATATTTTTTAAAATCACAGACGAATCACCAAATTAATCAGCACTTTTGAAATTAAAAATCACACAGAAAACAAGCAAGTAATTAGAACCAGAAGCATATGATATGGAACTAAAATAAAAAATTCATCAAAAAACACCACAATATACAAAGGAAAATAGCAAAAAACCATCAACAAATTTGCCCTCACGTTACAATCCAGTTTCTTCACGATATTAAAAATTACTTGCTCTGGAACGTAAATAAAGTCAAGAATTTTTGCTAAAACTTATTAGTACCTGAATTTGCAGTGAAATAGTGCTACTAACAGCTTTCCATCCAAATAAAACTTCATAAACTACCGTGATAGAACAAATCAAGAGCACTGCATCGCTGATATTAGCACATCAAATACATGCACTACAAATCACCTGAACCGTAAGAAAAAGCTGAGAAATGCAAAACGTTTTTGAATACTTTAACGCACGTAAACTAAACACTATTGAGAAGCCCCGTAATAAATTAATGTTCCATAAAAATCAGCGGAACAGACAACAAAATAAGCAAATCAGAAACATGGACGGAAAATGTGCTAGAATCATCTCTTACATAAAAAGAAAAACGGAGGTCCCACTTTTTAACGATTTTTTTTTTTTTTTTTTGGATGAAAAAGAAATATTTCCCTTGCCGACACATCAACACTATGAACATTTCAGTGCTAAAGATTTCAAGTGTGAATTCAAAGTTGGCTTTCGCTAGGGACTCAAACTCTCTCATCGCCCAAAGCAAACTCAACATACATACAACCGCATCCACATGTAAGTATTAAACCTTTCAAATGGTACAATTTTTGAATACCTGTACACAAATACTAAATTCAGTTTTATTACGGGTCCGTGTTTCTCATTTTGTCAGCCAAAATTTTCCTCAACGTTTGAGAACTTAAGCACTATTTAAATTTCCAAATAACTATCGCTTTTTCCAACTAAGTTCTAGCCAAACAATAACTTTTACAACCGAACCTCCTTCTCACTGTCCTCGCATTTCAATCGTCCCCATTGCGGTGGTCGAGGTACGCGGTGCAGGAATGCGCTGAATACACTTATCTGTAGCCTTTACGGTGACAGATATCTCCTAAGAACTAACAACTGTACATCGCAAGTTACACTGTGCCGCTGATAAGAAATACTTCTGAGTAGAATTGATTACAGAAATGAACTGCAAGTGATGAATGTGCTCAGCTGGCGAATAAGCTTGTGCATATATGCCAGGTGTGCACATGCTAAGGAGACGTTCTTCACTAGGAACATCAATGTCTCAATCCTAATTACTGAAAATATCCCCTGCCCCCTTACCTACTTCCAAAACAAACCTTCATCGCAACACACAGCAAACACAATGATTACAGCCTTTTTTCAATAAGGAAGATCGCACCGCGAGGTCACCAACAGATGAAAGGTTGCTGGACAAAAACGGTTGGAAAGTTCTTAGCCAGAGATAACAATACAAGCGCCTACTCTCATTTCAAGCATTTATGCATTCACTTTTGCAAAACTACTGTCACTGCAAATGATCAAAAATATGCTGGCCGACGTTGTGGCCTCATCAAGAATTTGGATCAAGCAACATGGTGGCAAAGACGGATCTCTGGAATTGTCTTCTAATATGCTAACAGCCATAATCGAAAAAATCTACGTAACGATAAATGGATCTGAAAGAGTGCAATGAAAGAGTGTGCAATGAGAGAGAGCGGAAACTTAATAGACTATAAAAGAACAAACTTAATAAATTACTGCAAACTTCAGCTTCAAAGAAAAAAACAAGGTAAAACAACGGCTCCTCCACCCGATACATGAAAATAACCTCACAGTATGCCATAGCTGACTCAAATCCTCAATAACCTCATAATTCAATTATTTGTTCATGATAAGGCTCAACGTTGCATCATTCAACAATATATCGAGGAGCGTATCAAACGAGGTGACGTGTGTTACATAATGTTATCAACGAATAATGGAACACTGAATGTAATTCCTTCACACTTCTGACCGATAACAATCGCCCGCATAAATCTTTTAGAAAGGATCCGCTTTTTGCAACACTGCAGTAAAATGGTTGCTAGACGACAGAGTTTAAGCCTTTCAGCTTCAGTGGCTATTGAATCGAATCTGCCAGAGAGACAGACATTATTTACATGAGATCAGTAGCTTTTAACGATATATCTATATTTCTATAGAGACTTCATAAAGTGCCTTCTCGTGTGCGTTTCTTCGAAGCTATTGCATTTAACACGAAATCTTCTTCGTAATACCTGCAGCTTTTTGACTTCTCAGCTTTTGGATAATAACAAAGAAACTGCTAGAAGAGCACACAATTAACGTTCCATGAGGCATTCATTCACAAAGAAAATTCTGAAAAATGGAACCATCTCTAATGTATTGCACGCAAGACAGCCACAAATGAAACTTAGCACACGATTTGCTGCAGTAGCAGATATGGATTTTCGAATCGTAATTCAAAACAGCAAGTTTCTGCACCTCCGAACACTTTCTTTCTGTTGTGTCACTTTAAGCTATTTTTGTTGTGACAATGAAAAGAAAGTTGGGAAGAATGAAAAATAATGACCAGATGTGTTGTATACTAAAACCTAGGGCAACGGGATTCAGTTAAATTTTCTACAAGAATGCCTCCCAACAATACCAAACGCTGCATGAAAACTTTCTAATATGATAGCAGTGGTTTTAAAACGTTATTCAAAGGTACTACTTTTCGGACTAAAAAGACGGGCAATATTTCAGTGGATGACATCCATAAACTTTCTCAAACCTACACACCTCATTATGTGAATGCAATGTGCGCATTATGTGGTTGTTATACTGCAGCTCTCCGCCGTTGGTAGCATTTGCACTCGGAATAACCAACGGAGATTTCGCTTCAACCACTAAATGCTTTCAAATTTTAGTGACAAACCTGAAAAATTCCAATGCATACACCATCGACCTTCTACCAAAACTACTAGCGATAACAGTGAAAAAGTACCAAAAAGATGATGGAACTGTAGAATCATACCCAAGCAATAAGTAGTGCGGGAACACATTTTACCATATGAAAGAAGAGCACATCCTAATTATGCAACGATCTATAAAATTTATCCACTTAAAAACTCATCTAAAACGTCGAAAAATGAAGGTTTCAAATAATGAAGCATCCTCATGTGCAGAACTGAACAAACGCGTTGAGAGATCATTCAACGAGAACTCCAGCCGCGATAGCAACTAACGGAAGTTGGGAGAAGAGTTGCGAAACAAAAAAAAAAAAAAACAACCGCCATGAAAAAGCACACGTCGCGTCACACGACAGACAGGTGGCATTTCGTCACCGGTTAGGAGGCGAGCCACTCACTCGTTCGTCCATCGTAGCGAACGCCGACGAGTTGCTGCCCTTCTAACGATCAGATGTGCATTATAACACATTGCAGCAATAAACGTGTAACAGCCACTATCTTTGATATCAAGCTTGCGTTTTCAGGATGAAATTCAACTTTCAGAAGACTTCAGATAACCATCACACAATCAGCACTCCGTGATATCCCTCTCGCCTTTGTTCAAAAGGCAAGCAACTCAATCTAGGCACAGGCTCATAAATAAAAATGCTTTAAGCATTTCCATTATAACGCTTAGCAATAAGGTTCACATTAATGGATTGCCAAGCTAGAGTGCAAACAGTCGCACTAAACTGACACCGCATTCACTGAATAGAGCGTAACACATCTGCAAGAGAACGCTAAGCGGAAGCTGCGAGGAAGAGGCGCATCGGTTGAAGAGGGTCACTGAAAATTTATTCGTGGAAACCAAGTGAGAGAGAGGTTGGAGTACACGACGGCAAGACAGCAAGCATACACATGCCTGTGACAACTGCACTGCGATGATGATTCATTATAGGCGCCAAAAAGAACGACACCACGGTTGCCCTCACGCAACCAATGAAGAGTGCGTCCAGGTTCACAACCTCGCTGCTGATTCACATACTGCACCGCGCATCAGAAGGCCGCACAACCCGAATACATCATGAGAGAATAACTCTGCCCAATTTATGCGAGAAATCGAAGTCGAATTACTACCGTCCAGGTGCTTCCTCAACTCCATTCTGAGGAAATCGAACCGTTTGCTGGAGGTCAGATAAAAGCAGGCACCTTCAGAATATTTATATGCTCCAATGACATAGAAAAACCTGGTCGCCTATTTCTCTTGAAACGGTGAGTGGACCTACCATGAACCCCTCTACCTCACCACCTCGATTTACTCAGGCAGTCATCTGTGCTGCTCCATTCAATTTGGGTCCGCAACTTAATATAAATATTGATATCATCTCGCTTACATAACAAAAATGCCCCTCCTGACAGTTTTTCGACGAATCGAAAGCCTGACGTTAGCAATCCGATTCGAGAAGGAAGCCGTGCGCACGATGAAGGCGTAATAAAGGAATATAGGTAAGCTGTGCACGCATCTCGGGATGACACACTCCCTCTCACCTGCAATGAACTAAAACCATGGACGTGAATTTGTTTAAAATTTTTTGCTGATGCAATTACACTGAGGTTATAGTTCTGAAACAAAACTTCAACGTGACCTGAAGAAAGACTTCATATTAGAAGAGTAGACGATAACTGCACTAAAAAGAAAAAACATAAAAACGATTTTGTGAAACTTTATAAGTACTACCTTTAAAAATACTGGAAAATATTATTTAAAAACATTAGTTTTATGGAGACCTGTCGTTAATGGACGTTTGATCCGATCCAATGTATGACAAGCATCCAGAGCATTCAGATGTAACGAACTTACAGCATTTCATTTGTCATCCACTATGCATCGACAATAAATTCTCACTTAATGAAACAAATGGAACAACTCGACGGACCACCAGCTATGGCAGCTTTAATACTACCACCTCGCCTTGTTATATTCTGTGGTCTGATGCACTCAACAGTTACGAAGGAAAACAACTGAAAGAGTGAAAATTAAAAGAAAATAAGTAAAGATTGAGAAAAAATACTATCTACCGGGTTGATATATAATATTTTACTGGGAAATTCGAACGTCACATCATTCATTCATTTAAGTATATTCGAAGTGTTACTGACCACCACCTTTCGCTGAGATTTGGCAAAGCTGAATATCGGCAACTAGCGGTGCTGCAGTCAGGTCACATAGGTGGTCCTCAGCATCACCATAATCAAAGGAGAAACACAAGTTGAAGACACGCGTGAATTGCGCCAAAATAACAATAAACCTAACGCTTTGACAGATGAACTGAAACTTTTTGTAAAACAAACAAACCGGAAGAAACACCCAATGACCATGTTCAGCAGCAATAAAATGAGAAATCCCACATAATATTAACGGTCAATCAAATTACCTGTCTTAAAAATGAAACAGCAACTAACAGATGAACATTACCTATTAAGATACAAAAAGTTAGCTGAAGACACGGGTGGATACTCACCTCAACACAATTGTGTCGCTGTTATATACGCCAATAAAGCAGCTGAATCCAAGACGTCATCGAGCGACGAATAACATGCCGAGTCTTGTCCAATCATCAAACGACCACCAGAACGACTGTTCAATAAAATTTTCAGGAGTATGCTTCTGCAGAAGTTTTTTTATTAACGACAACCAATTAAAGCTATTTATCCACCAATAAAGTAATCTCTCTAAATGATCAAAAATCCATACAATCACCAATGAAAAAACAACTTATAATTGCAATTCACGTTTAAGAACAGTGCGTAAAGGTTAATATAAGCCATAAAAACGTTCATATTGTCAGACTAAAAAACCCTATTAACCATAAGAAGAGTAAGGAAAAAATACGCTCTTTGATCTAGCTATAACTTGCAAACGTGTGGCATACGGGGTTTCACTTGTACACTTAACGAATTATGTTATCGACTGGAATGTGCTCACGTTACATAATTTGTTGTA
Organism: Ascaris suum; assembly: GCA_013433145.1. Classification (NCBI taxonomy): domain Eukaryota; kingdom Metazoa; phylum Nematoda; class Chromadorea; order Rhabditida; family Ascarididae; genus Ascaris; species Ascaris suum. The sequence continues at coordinate 13,330,314 of CM024187.1, read as the reverse complement.
TAGGCGTTGTGGCTGCACTTCACGACGGCCTACACGTAGCAAAATATCATTCAATAAAAGCTGAATCATGAACAAATCATCACTTCCTTTTTTTTTCTGCATTTTTCTAGTGCTCCTTTTTCAATTATTTGTTCTTTTCAGATATCCTTCAGCAAGTATGCATACGGTTCTGAGATAACTGTGTCCAGATCACAGCGAGAAAAAGCGCAACACTGCGTGCTAACTACTTTTAATCGCTCGCAAATTACGACGTTAAAAAAAGAAACGAGAGAGGAAATGAAAAAATGGGCAAAACAGGATAAAAATGCGATGGAGAAAGTAGATAAAGAAAAAATAATTAATGAAATGCCTGCGAGGTTCAAACATAAATTCCGAAGGAAAAAACTTTGGGCTAAAAAATACTGACAAGGAAAAAACTTGCATTTCAAACCGCCTACTAACTGACCAAAGGAGAAACGAGTGAATCCGATTGATTAAATCACCGAAAAAGTTCAAATTCAGAAATCATACAGCATCTTCCAAGAAAAGCCGACAGGAAATTATAAAGTCACTGCAGCACAACGCCCACATCCTCACCACAACCAATGAAGTTAAGTGGAAAAGCTGTACGCGATGTGCTTACACCATGCAGCATACAACTTTTTTAAACCTTCTTTACCGCCCACTATAACCTCATTGATGCGTACCGTTTTGTGTGCATCGCAGCACGCTCTCAGTTTACGCTTTCAATTATATATCATCGTTTTTCCATCACAGCTGCATTACGTGACGTCGATAAGCAAAGCTCGCCTTGCTTCATTCGAAATAATAAGAAAAGTCAAGCCACATAAGTAATCACTTCCCACAATTTAACTCCTCTTCCTGTACACTACTCCTACATTATTCTCTTATTAATATTATTATTACGGCTATTACTGTCAATGTTACCTATTTTTTCCCATCCTATCTGTTTGAATATAAACCTCTGGAACCCGTTTTTTCGAGGCCCACGAATAAGCCGCTTACATTTTAAAGAGATGTCTATCGCTGAGGTTTTTCACTTTTCAACTAGGCAAATATTTAAATGGACGTGAGATTATAGTGCATCTTACTGCGCGAAAACTATACGGAGTTGCGATGCTCCGAAGCGCATTTAACTACATTCCCTCCAAGGGAGAAAGGTTTATACTTATGGAAGGAGGGGGATTATTTATGACGTTCCGCGAGGAAGCCTTCGTCTGATGAAATTTCTTATCCAACAGAAGATCAACATGCAAACAAATTTTTAGATGGACGAAAAAAAAAACAACGACACCACAAGCGCGAAATAACGAAATGACAGGTGGTAAAGAGCAATAAACCACAAAATTGCGATAGCTGTCGAGTAATGCTTGGCCAAAGAGAAGCTCTGTGATGTTTAAACTTTTGTCTGGGTATTTTGTTGAATCGAACTCAAAGATTTGAAAAGAAAACGACAGAACTCGAGGAACTGAAAGAAACTAAAGCCTTCGCTCCTTCAGACAAATAAAGGCTCGAACCGAGTATATATACACTTCCGAAAAATACCTCGTCTCCAGCCCCCTCAAAGATTTCGGTTCGAGAACAAAGTACTTATAAAAGTTTTATGCAAGAGAAGCGGAAAAACGCAAAACCCCCTACACGGAGGCCAGATGGACGTTGACAGACATAAGTCAAACAATAGGCGAGCAGAGAAGCGCTCCGGTGCAAGCACCTGTTTTGCGATCACGCGCACGCAACTCCTGCTTAGTTGTTATGCTGCGATCGATTGAACCGTTTCCGGGTACACTCAGTTTGACGCAATGGCGCAGCATCTGATAGAATGATAATAGCAATCTTTCATAATCACTGTTCTGAGGGCACAATGCAGAAACAAAAAGTTCGACACATTTGTAGACTTTTATGTCGGTGAAGGAGGAGGGAGGGGGGAGGATTGGGGTGGCATTCATGGCACCAACACTTCGACGAAGATGCACCCCTTTCGTCAATTATGTCAACGACTCCACATACTGCCATTTGATACCAATCTTTAAATAACAAAAAAAAACCTGAAACATGCTCTCGATGCCCGCTAGGTATGACGGCTCTCTAAACCACATCTAAAGCCCTCCTAGGAATAAAACAACTATCCTATAATATGGTACTAGCAATAGTGTGAACTGTTCTATGGTTCACTGTTTGCTGGCTCACCTAAGACGTTTCCGCGCCCATTCTTTGAGCAATTAACATAGGACTTGCACAAGTGCAACATTCATTCATTAAATGCATAGTTTTCTGTAATTCGTCAACAAAGCTTTTGCAGGTTCGGATCAGTCTCCTGTGTGCAAGCAACCATCGAAAAGTTCGCACCTCTGAATAAATGCTTGGGACACCGCCTCCAAAAAAAGCGAAAATGAACGGCAGATAGATCACGTGAACACTTCCTGAACAGCACGTGCTGTTATCGAAAACAACGTGACCCCAACGAAGACACTCCACCAACAACCAACGGTTACTTCCTCCCTTCTCCACTGTAGGTAACCATTAAGCATAACTGGCGTCTAAAATCGCAATATACCAATTCAAAAGACTGTAAGTAGAGCTGTACTGAATATTTCAACCGTGAATTTCTCCTCATAAAACGCTAAAAAATGTGATTAAACGAAATCTGGCTCTAACGAAACAGTTATATATATATATATATAATATATATATATATATATAATATATATATATATATATATATATATATATATATATATATATATATATATATATATATATATATAATATATATATATATATATCCATTAGGGATGAGGAACATTATTCTACAACGACCTATAACGTTTACTACTATTTCCATGAGAATTTTTCAGCTGAGTGTTTAAAAACACACAAACACAAATAAAAATGATGCGAGGATCTGAAAAAAAGAAACAACGAAGAATGAACGAGAAAAAAATGAATGATAAATGAAAACAGACCTCTGAAAAAACAAAATAAACGAAAAATTCACACTTGCAGATCAAAACGACCCATTTGAACATTAGGAAACATTTCATGAATGAACACTGCCGATGACTTCTTGGCAGATGATTCGTATTTCACAAAACTCGCCATCGACATGCAATAAATAATGAATGGAACGACTCAGCTTCCTCAGAAGGTTTATCGATCAATGAAAGCTAGCAAATTTCGGGAAGAAATATTAAAATACCTGCCAGGAATGAATTACTAAAATAATGAATTTGTCTCTTCCAAGATAGACAGATGAACTCTTACGAAGCACGAGGACTATTAGGCTTCTAAAACAAAGCTATTACAAAGCAATGGTGGGCTGAACAGATGAAAGCTATAGTGAATCGGCAATGAAGTAAAAGGAATATTACTGAACACACTATGAAGCACAGAGCAAAAACATTAGTAAACGTTGATCAAAAGCAGTTGGACGTCTGATGAGCACTCAGTGATGCAGCAAGACAGTTCATGCATTTCAAACCAAGCCACCAAAAAGTACAAAGCTTAATAATAATAAAAGCCATAACTTCATGCAAACATCGGTGTTTTATATCTCTTCAACCTCTGCGACAATATCCTCAATATTTTCCCATTCCCTTTTCAACAAAACCAACATGAAGCATTACTTTTGTCGCTTAAAAAAATCTCTCCCCCCCCCCCCCGTCCCTTATTTCCTCTCCCAGTTGAGCCATACAACGTTCTCGGAATAAGAAACAGCTTCTGTAACTGGAATCTGGCTATGGCAAAAAATAGGGCAAATCTTATTTCAAATTACAGCAAGAACCTCGATTGCAGCTCTTTGAAAACAGCACGGATTTCCAAGATCACGTCATTCAACTTCGTGCTTTTCAAGAGCCGAGATTCATTTCGACTTGAATACTATTTCCGATGAATTATATCTGCTGGAGTGAAAAAATTAAAAAATCGAGGTCGCCTCGTTCAGTTTGGCAAGTTCAGTGTAGAGAGGGAAGTGTTCGATTAGCCGAATAAAGAAAGCTGTCCCCATTCGCTCTATCCGGGCAAGACGTGGGAGCGAATATAATTTAACGCCAGAACAATTGCGCAAACATAACTTATTCACCGCATACAAGCAGCTGTGGCAGCGTTAAACAAGACCAACTCGCCACATCACCGTTCAGCAATTCCAGAACAACGCCTGAGCGGAAGTTAGAGATTTGCTTGCGGATTCAGGAAAACACCATTCCTTACTTCGACTATGAAAGCTGATTATCAAAATACAGATTGGGGTACTTTATTATAACGACTCAAAACATGCTGAAAGCATCCATCCGCGCAAACTTCGAATAAGGCGATCAAGATAACACAACAGGTCGGTGCACGTTAACAAGACAGAAACCAGATGACCGCTGGCTGCTAATCAAACGACAAATTTCACTGCGAATGACCAATAGATTCTGAGATTATATTCCGCCAATTCATGCCACAACCGTTCGTGTTTTCATAAGGCCTAAGAAGTCAGTAAATGCAAAACCGACATTTAGCATAAGAATTTACGAAATATTCATTTGACTTAGTTTTGCGCTAATTAAGACTCTAGCCAAAAGATACCACAACGTGCAGAAAAAAATCCTCTTGTGGCAGCCAAACAAAATCTAACTAATCCACGGAGGGTGGATAGATCGCCTCCTTGCCCTTTATCGTTGCTATAATCATAACAGCAAACATAACCTAAACTGGTACTTCTTTAGAATTTCAAGGTTGCTTTTAAAATACAGTTAGCATCAACCCGGTGTCGAAAAAAAGTTCTTTGTTTTACACGTAGATCCGTCATGCGCATATTTTCGAACCAACAAGCAAGAAATTAGCTGTACCGTCACACAACTTAACAGGAACCACTCTCGTACAAGATTTTCACGATAACCTACCCATTTACAAATATTTTTCCCACTTTTCCTTCCACGTTTCACGATTAACGAGCTGAGAGTGTTGCTGCAGAATCCAAGAAAAAAGCACTATGGGATATCAAATTCTGCAACGGAAATGACAAAATTCAGTCATTACGTATCGAAAATTAAACGATTGTGTGCAGCAGCCAAACGATGAGCCACTGAAATGTTTCAGTGTTATTGTTTGCGCGCTAATTTTTCACCGTAAAACTGATACTGATGAGCTCGGAAAAGTTTTACTCTATTTCGTCACAATTTTTTGTGATCGGCGTTCGCACAGAAACAATTCACAGGCCGCGTGGTTCCGGTATGCGATACGCTATAAATAAGCAAGTGTTCTTCTGAAACGCAATAAAAAAGACGAAGAAAGAACCGTTTCGGATTGACATCATAATAAATGTTCGACTTGCCTGACTGCACTTCTTTTTGAAAATCTGTAACGAATAAACAATCCTCACAAATGGTACGCTAAGCGGGTTTTTGAAGAACACAACTCACTATCAGGAGGGATCATTTACTGTTGAAAGAAAGGTTTTAAAAGGCTTAGAGCCTATCGAGTAGAACAAGTCTGGATGCTGGTGACAGATACTGCAGTATTTCTTTAAGGAGGCAACGCTAGGCCCATAAGCGGAAAATTCGTAGTTCACTTGCATTAACAAAGAAATGAGAGCAAAAAACGCTACTGATGTTCAACCTAATGCCCAACGCTTGGAAGGTGACAGCCAGATTCACCTTAACAAGTGAAAAAGTTCACTGCCATTATGAATCGCCTAGATGGTCATCAAATCAGATCGCTGCTATCATCAAGCTTCTTTCATGCGGAAGTGACGTTCCGGTGTGAAACTGAGTAAGCATAGTAGCTAAGCTGCTATAATGAAGTAATGCTTCAATGATATGAGCAAAATTCGGTCATAATGTAAAATGAAACGCTGAAATGTTAAATAATGTTGAAAGTTTACGAGAAATGCTAGAGAGCAGTCTGCAACCTAAGCCCAGAACTGGTCGCTACGTGCTATGAGCGAAATTGACGTCGCACCCAGTAATATAACACAGAAAAATTGCTCTGCTATTTCAATTAGAAACACATTTACATCTTGTAACTGCAGTCATGTTTTCCTCGTAAAATGTGGTACCGAAGGTAAAGAGTTGGAAAATTGGATGGATGCAAGCAGTAATCATCAATAAATCTATCACTCAACCATCTACATGGTGCTATATTCCACAAACTTGAGAGCATATTGAAACTCGGTCGATTAATTGCAACAACAAAGACAACAACGCCGACACATCGACAGCAACCACAACAAACTCCGACACAAACAGACGCCAACATAAAAAGAAAAAAACGCAGCAAAATGCAGCAACGATAGAAGTACTCACGTTTATTGCTAGTCGACTGCTTGTGGAAGCGACGCGTGTTCGCGAACGCGTGCCGCGCGTTCGATTCGCTTAGTAGACGAGAGAGAGAGGACAGCCACCAATAGCCGCAACAGCGTCTTAGATCATTGCAGGAGACGCGTCGCGTGCTGTGCACTACACAGCGTCAGCGCTCGACGACACGTTTCGAAGCAAAAATTTCTAGCGAATCGCTCGAGTGTCGATCGCTACTATCTACCAAATCATTCATATCTCTCTAATCGTACGCTGCTCGTCTCATCACTATTATGACGCACTATTCTATTGAGCGCCTTGCATTCGTGCATTATTCTCTCTCCACAATGATGTATTGTTTCATTATTTGCAGTGATGTCTGCCGAGCGTCCCTCGATGCGGCTGTTGTTGCGTTGATTGCGCGCACACCCCGTTGTAACAAGTTCGGCGTCGATATTGCAGTTGTAGCAGAGCTCGTCTAGACTCTGCGTCTGCGTCTCCAATAGTCGGCGCTTTGCTGCCAGCCTTGATCTGCTTTGTTCCGTCGATCCTTATGTCTCACAAAACACATATAGGGAACAAGTAATACTTCCGAGCAAAGAAATACACATAGTGAAAAATATGACGCACGAAGCGTGCAAAGAATGCACACCATAGACTAGAGCAAAGGAGCAAGAGGAAGTGCAGAATATAGCCAAATCGAACGAACGAATGAAATAGCAATGCGTACGCACGTGCAGTTTGCGCGCGCAACTCCTCTGCACCCCGTGTCGTCGAGTGACTACGTGCATCTATTGAAAGGGTGCACAGACAGACACCTAAAAAATGCGTGCAATGGCACGCATCGTGCGAAGGGCGACGATTAGCGACCACGAGATCAATTGTGCTAGAAGCAGTACGCGTTGAAACAATACCAACAAAACAAATTAGAATTCCATGACCTGAGGGGGCAAATCCCCTAGGAATACTCAGCTGGACTAGAGGCCGATCAACTGGTATCCTCAAATTTTTCAACGAAATTCCTTGTCCCATCTCTCTCCCTTCAGTTGGTTCCCTCAGAAGTTCTGCATCTGTCCAAAAAGAGTCCTCCCCTTCCCCCTTCCCCAGGGTTTCTGCTCTCCAATCGATAGAGATCACTTAGTTTGATCTCACTCGACTCTAAATGAATGTAAGAAGTGACTGTGGAATTTACGAAAATGTTTGGGACTTATCACAGCGTAGGCGATAAATTGAAACTTGCCAAATCCAAATAAGGGGTTGGTGAAGTGACTGAAAGATGTGTGGTGAAATATAGGCGCTGGCAACAGCATGCTCAGCTGTTTTCTTTCATAAGCTATAGTCCACAACTTACAACACCTGGATGCCCGCTTCCTTTCTTCTCGCCCTCAAAAAACACAGCACCTTTCCCCTTAATTCAATAATAGAATCAGAAAATTTTTCTGGAGGAAGTAAGGATTCATCGGAAATGGCAGGTAGCGTGTTATTTCTTCAGTTTCTTTTCTTTGTTTCTAAAATTTTCATTCTCTATTCTCCGTATTTTTCTGTGTACTAATTCAAATTTCGAAGGAATGATGGTCGATATTCTCGTGCTTCTGGATAATCCTCTCTCCTCATCTCTCCTCGTTTGAGCGTTAGAAAGTAAATGTATAATGCGGTTACATTCATATATTGTGCGCACATCACCGATGAAATTATTGGCTTTTCATGCACTCAGATATAAGAAAGCAACGAATAGTAGGTTAAAGGTTAATTTACGTACTACATGCAGAGAGGGATTAGATAGGATTCCATGTGAATAGAATATGATACGATTTTTCGAAGAATGAAAGAAGATGCTAAAAAATCCACATTTTATAAAAGGATTTTGCGTGTAAAACATCGACGCAAAATTCCATCGTTTTTTTTGGTCTCTGACCGTTTAATTTGTTACAGTTTATTAACGCATACAAAAAATAATACACTTTCTTTACAAAAGCTTTTATTGGTATATCTTTGAATATTGCTTATGATTTGCCATCAAAATGAATCTGTATGAAATGTGAGATAAGGTTTATAATTATTTGAATGAAGGGGCTACATTAGAGAGTACGGCAATCGAACAATTTGATTTAGCGTATTATGATCGGTAGTCTTAAAACTCCATAAAAATGCACATCGGAGTCTTAAACTTCGGGAAGTGTTCCTTTTCTTCCCGTATTTATTTTTGGATTCAAAAATAAAGCACGCTTTAATTTCCACATCTGTCTGAGCAAAGAACTGCATGCTTTGCAGCTCGCCTGCCAATGACGAGAACGGAAACGGAAGCGAGTCTTTTAATGAGCATTACTTAGGCTTCGCAACAATGCAACTCATCACCTAATGAACTGCGGAACACGTTACTCTGTTTACATTATATTTAATCGTGCGACTGTATCCCTCAGTTAACTGCTTTCACAAATGCGACATCCTGGACACTCGATTTATTCAAGCTGTTGTCCTAGATTAGTAGGAAGTACAGGATTTCGTCTTTGAACACTCACTTTGAAATGCCAAAAAGTTCTACGAACATTCCGTTTTTGCGCTGTCATGTTCGAATTTGCGGCACTCCCCAAAACCCTTGTGTCAATTTACTCAACGGCATTCCTTCAAATAAGAGAATTTTTAATGCAACTTTCGACGTGCATCTTGTGGCTCATTTTGTACTTATTGCATAAAGTTCCCTTAGACGATTCTGTATACCAGTGAGGTAGTAAAATGGCGTGGACTTGAAATTATTGCAGTCGGCTGGGGATGTTTACTTATTATCATTTGTGACAAGGTTTATTGCAGTATCATTGAGTTATTGTCCCTTATATACTAGGTTAATTCGATGGATGATACAAGTGTTGTTGAGGCCACAATCCATATTTTCAAGCACATGCGAACTGTCCTCATTATAGGCCTGCTGAGGTTCATCCAGTCGCAACCGTCCACTGGCGATGACAACAGCCTTTAGCTACGAGAAGGTAGGAAAGGAGCCGTAATCTGTACATATTGTTCTGAAGATGCCTTTGGAAGTGCTTCGGCATTACAGACTAATCATTTCGAAACCACTTCCATGCACAGTGAAGAAAGCTTATTGCAAAAGCGTGATATTTCCAGGCTCTCTTAATTCCATGAACATAGCTGTGCATGCTTCACGATGCAACGCATACATGAGAACGTTCCTCGAATACGTAGATGAAATATGCTTCTCCATAAGGATACAGATCATGATAGAATAGTTGAAATTCATCAAATCGCCTGCGAAATAATGAAATGCAGCCGAATGAACTCTCTTCTCTTCTCCTTGCCCCTCATATCGCCTACACAGAGAATCCCATGGAAGACTCCAGCTTTTTGCATTTAAATTCAGTTTTCAATGTTGTTGAAGATTTTATTCAACTTTGATCTTTCACAGACCTCCAAGTCTCTTCCACTCTCGAAAAGGAGACGTGACTACCACGCGTCTTAGGAAGAAAAATATGGAGCACCTCGTGAAGATCGTTTCTCGACACGCTTATAAAATTTTGGAATTCTCTTCTCGCTTCTAACAAATCTTCAGCAAATTGCCGCATACGTTTTTCATAATATATTGTTACTATGTATCGCATCAAAGGGTTTATGGCCGATGTTTGTCATAATATCTTTTACACTTTGCATGACTTTTTTTCTCAAACTTCGTAGTACATATTTATTTTCATTTGCTGTTTTTCTTTTCCACTTTATTCTTCCTTCGCATGCTCCTTCCAAGATTTTATCCAAAATTTCGCGTATTTTTCGCCTCATTTGTTAGAAGATTTAAAAGCGCCGAAGTCAATTTTTCAGCAATTTATTACAGCTGTCGATTTTTATCGCCCTGCAGTACTTTTCGAAAACAAAATTTCCCGAAAATGTGAATTGCTGTGACAACTTAAAGCGCCGGTTGATAGTTATCCGAAAGCGTTCGCCTGAAGTGTGGTGATTGGCGGAAAAGCAATGTTTTTATCTCGTTACGAAATTGAACTATGCTGGAGTATTTAGTAGCATATGCACTCAACAGTGCCTACACCTGTAGTGCCTACACCTGTAGCACTATGCTCTGCTATTAAGCTTCACCCTTTATGATTGGCCATAAACAATTAGAGCAACAGCAAAGCTCCTATATCGAAATAATAAATGACACTTTAAGAGAGCATATGCAAACCTGGCACACAGTCTGTGGCTTATTGCTTGATACGTGATTCCGTTTGGTTGTGGAGTTGATCACACTTTATATGATTAGCAAGCTTATCATGTATGAGGAAGTGATCTCATTTGATGATAAAGTAGTACTACCTCTTTGCTTACGGTTTCACATTTTTGCATTCTTTCAACGTTACGGATTCTGGTTCAACGTAATAGTGGCAAAGGAAATTTTGCTAGTCGACGGTTTAAGTGCTCCCGACTCCATCCACGAATTAAAAAAATGCTCGCTTGGTGTGGGGTCATCATTTATTCCCAGATTTAAACTTGTTCACAAATTTTTCCACAATAAATTCGATTCCTAGAAGTGTGTTTTTTTTAATTCTGATAATTTTGATATCTACACTTATGCACCGATTCAGCCTCATTTTGCATGACATAATTCTGAAGAGAGCGCAAATTCTTAAAATGATTACCGTGTGGTGCAAAATGGCGCCTACAGATTATATGCACTGAAATACTCTCATAAGAGTCCTATACGGCAAGACTTCAACGACTCGAATGAGGGGAACATGCAAGTTGAGTGCACACCTCTTGAACATTGTTAAGTAAGTAAATATCGTTAATAAGTTGGTTACTTGCAGTGCCAAGGTAGTGTATTTGAATTGCGCAGTTCTTGAGCATCCATATAGTCAAGATGATATTCTCGTAATGGGGTGGTCGGCTCGTCTCATTTCATTTTTTTTTTCATTTCATTAGAGCGTTATAAAATTTTCGAAATCAAGGCCTTGTTTCACGGTGAACGGTGATCAGATCAGCTGAAGCAATCGACAAAAATGAAAGAAGATCTCGGCGATATTGTTAGCCTACAACCCGAATTAGCTCTTGTCTCATCAGAGTAATTGTATATCGAACCTATGCATATTATTCGCTCATATTTATTATTAATTATCTAGCTCAGTGCTTGAGATAAATACTTTATCAATGACAAATATGAGAAATCGTCATATTCAAATTCATACTGAGAAATTTTTTATATATTTCACGTATTTCCTTAGAAATTTTATGAGCTTCTTTGCAAAAAATTTTTTTCCTGGGCATTTTGGCAAAAACTCTCAAAAAACGAATGAAAAGTTCTGCTATCTAGCTGTTGTGTGAAAAATATATATTGGTGTGTTAAGTGCAAGTGTTTTAATAGCGTCCTTTCCTCTGTGACACGGATCCAGCATTTAGGTCGGAGAAACCTACCCACGAATCGAGGTAACCAACTTTTTTTGCAAATTACGTTTAACTATTATTGGGATATGATGAACGCAGCACATACTTTCTCATCAACGAGCTTCCGGTAAGCCTTGCAATGACGCCTCATTGATTTTGCAGTTAAGCACGAATGCAGGTTCCATTTCACCTGCATTGGAAATTTCCTATGGAAAACCGATCGATTAAAGATCATGGCTTATGGCGTTAACGCTAGTCGCAGTGGTGATAGTATGTCTATGAACTTGTTAGCGCTGTTGTAAGGGATGTTCGTTTTCAGTTTCTTCTAAGAAACGATAAACAAACCCCTACAATGAATCACACTGAACGCAGTTGAAAATATCTGAATAAATTACTACAAATAATGTTTTCCTCATTAAAAACTTAGCGAAAAAGCATGCCCAAATAGTAAAACATAAAGTTTCAACATCTAATTACGAGTAGCAAACTTTTGATTGAGCAGAAAGTCATTTATGTTTGGAAGTTTGAAGCCACAGATAAGTTCGAAAGTTTCTAAATGTGAAGAGAGCCAGGCGGACATCTTCAACAAATTCTTACGAACGTTCCCATAGGATATCTTCGACGGATTCTTTTTGGATTTACCCCCCCCCCCCCCCCCGCCATCTCCTTCCCACCTCTTTGCAGTCTGTCCTATTCCTTAGCTTAACATCTTTTTTATATATCAGTATTTGCGCAAATTTTGTGAGTTGGATGCATTATTTGGTCGTATATATATATTATCGCTATTAAATATATAATATTTAGACATATGAAAGCTAAAGTATATATATATATATAGAAGTCATTCATAAAAGTAATGGCCAAGGACATAGATAAAAGTTAATAAATGCACTGAAAAAAAAAAAAAAAAAAAAAACCACGACCACAATCTAAATTCCTTCTGCGTCTTGCTCCGAGAGCTACTCGTATATCACCTATCACCGACAAAGTCTAGGAACTCTGTCTCAACGGAATTGCCAAACTTGGTCGGTCCTTTCCTCGAGTTCAGGATTGTGACAATGCAGTGACCAGCGTCTCTGAACGACAATTGGTTCCAATCAGATGTTTACAAGCAACAAGTGAGAAAGAGATAAAAGGAACGAAAGGGTCTAGAAGAGAAGATGGAGGAGGGGGGGGGGGGGGGGAGGGGGAGTGGGCAGTGAGCATAAAGTAGCTGAATTCTCAAGCAAGCGTCCTCCATCGTAAACATTTGGGGAAAAAATAAGCGGAAAAGCGTGAATTCTCTATGCGAGGTTGAACCAGTCATTGGCCTTGGTTCAGCACCTCTTGATTTGGTTACATGGATAAACCAAGTCAACTCTCAATTCTTCTTAGGTAAGAGCAGAAAAAACGTAAAAAATTCGACATATTGTTTTTTCTTCATTATTCAGTTGTTCAAAATATCACCACCGTTTAGCAATAAAAGAAGAATGGATCATTCTAAAATTTCGTATTTACTTTTCGATGATGTTAGATGTTAGTATGTGTAAAGACGAAACGCATAACTACCACACCTCTCATTGCACATGATAAATGCATTGCTTTGCGCCCAGAGCGCTTGATGCCTTTAGTACCCTTTTCCTTGAATTTTGAAATAATTCTTCGTTTTGTTTTCCGGGGTGAGAGAATATTAAAGCGCCACAAATCGTTCATAATTTCGAAGAGAAGACATTTATTAAGGGAACACTTGTAGATGCTGATGGGATTTATAATTTCAGAGAATGTGTTGTCGAGGATAAATATTGAAGCTCGGTCATAGTGTAAAAGCGATATGTGCCTGTAGTGAATGTATGTTCAACAAGTGGTTACTAGTATCGTCGGCGCGTCCTAGAGGTCAAGGCAAGTTGGAAGACCTGAGTCCTAGTTGCGAAATCCGATTCATCCGACTAGTTTGGAACTAGTCTTGTGAAGTTTGGAGCCGAAGTACCTTAAATCTATGCCCAGAGGCAGTGGAGAATCTTTCTTCGTAGTTTATTACCAGTGGCAATCGTCCGACCGAAAAAGCCCTGATAACGGCAAAGCAAGGCCCTGATCACTTGTTGTTAGAGACAAGGTTGAGCTGTTTCTCGCTCCACTCTCAGATAATGAGTAGCAGTAGTGTAGCGACTGATTGCTAACGAGCTCAATTTCTTATCGGATATAGTTGTTTATTAAAAAACGTGCACCATTAACCTACCTCTTAATACTGTTTAGGAAGAACGCTCTCAGAACCGTTAAGTAAGAATTTATTATATGAAATGATTGATTATAAAGGTTTCCATCCTGAAGTACTGAAAGTTTCCACGAGATAGTTCGAACCGTTTCAAGGTTTCGCACATGAACCGTTTAAAATTGTTGGGTACTTGAAATTTAACACTTACAGTGGTGATAATGCAACACTCGCATCCCTGCGTCCTTTTTCCTATGCTGCTTATATTTCAGTTTCTCCCGGTGCTTTTTAACGACGAGTTGGTGCTTTGGGCCAAACACAACCACGACGGAAAACTGCTTCTGGAAGGAGTGGAAAATTGGGTGCAATACGTTAGAGTAAGGGGACATTTTAAGTACGAAATGAGGAGAATACGACACTCTAAAGAATTTTTTAGATCGATTCCGCGGTTCTTGGTGATCCGAGGATTTTTAAGAAGGTTCTTAATTTCACACGCGCGCACGGCATCAGGACGGCAAAAGGCTCGAGGAAATACTTTCAGAAAAGCTTTGAGGATCCAGTAATTTCAGTGCTCAAAGCGTGCGCCGCGGCAAAGTTCTAGCTTCTTGCAATAATAACGACTGTTACGTTATGGCCGCTAGGGAAATAGAGCTCCTATCCTGAAGTATCTTACCGCTGTCAGACAGAGGTTGTACAACCGACAAAAAATCTGTAATAAATACAATGACACATAACAAAGTCGCACGCTTAGAACTATAGTCAAGTGGGACTTTAACTGACGGTGACTTGCAACTGAGGTCTTATGGTAGACACCTTTCTGCGCCAGCACACCCAGACGCTTTGGAACCGCTCAATCTTCCTCACTTTGCTTGAGAAGCTCGCGAACACTGCTATCAGTTGCGAATCTCATATACCTCATATACTAATTTCTAGATGAGCATTAATTCCAAATGCGACATTTTTATGGAAACATCTGCAGCTTCTTTCCGGGTTTGCCCACGAAGTCATTACACGAGCGCCGTTGTTAGAGCAGATTAGCCAAAGCAAACGGCGCATTGGACCACCCACGAAGGACTCGAACGAGTTGCAGTAGTAGAAGACGTGTACTGCAACATAAGAATGTGGTCCATCTTCAGCGACGCTCGATTAGCCCTTTGTTCGCAAATCGAAGCACTTGATACAAAACCGTTCATTGAGCAACTGTATGATTCGCCTTCCCACCTACATTGTTTGCAGCGTTCCTCTAAGTACGTGAAATAATTCTGAGTATAAATTGCTCCATAAATAAAAAATTAAACACATTAATGAACACTGCAGGTCTTATGTGGCGACAAAAATTTACCTGCTCGGTGGACATTTTATTGTCCTAGTGTATTACTTGAACGTGTCCACGTCATAAAACACTTATGGAATGAATGCTCGGAAGCAGAACGATTCCTGTATGTGAACCTGCTGCTGTTCATGTAGGACAATTGAAACGTTCAACCAATTTTGCATACAACATGGAGATATAAAAATAAATAAATATAATATATATATAATATATATATATTTATATATATATATATATATATATATAATATATATATATATATATTATATATATATATATATATTTATATATATATATATATATATAGTATATATAAATATATATATATATTTAATATAGTATAGTCCAAATCATTCAATTTTGAGTTCGAGTGTATAGATTCGTTAACAATTTGATTGTCTTCGATAGGGTGATCAGGTTTGCAACCCTTTAGTGTTACAACTCGACGTGATATCACATAATGAACAAAACCACAAAAAGAGAAACATTAAATCATGTATAAACGTGCCAAAAACATATATCATCTTTTTTGTCGTCAACCAAAACTGTATACGGTGCTTGCATAAATAAAAATTGTCATATTATTTATTATATATCAACCTTTGCTTTGGAGTGATGGTATGCATAATTAACGATTGCTAACATGCGTTCCTAAAGATTCAAAGGCAAACCATGAACCGGCGGTATGTGTAAATTCAGTGGACAGACAGGTGCAGCCGACATTTTCTCCCAAGATGGTGTCCAAAATTTCGCTCAAAAATCAAAACGACTTATTTATTTAGCATTGCTTTCTTAGAATTTTGTGCCTTTTCGAAGAACGCATTGGCAAATTAGAGCATTAATCGAAACTCAACAGATCTGTGGGACGTCATGTTTTGTTTGGGAGGAGCTCAAGCTGTATAGACGGGCCTTCTGCAGTACCAGTTAAAACGAAGCAATAAATTTACACTCGTGTCCACATATACTTTTGCAAGTGGTGATCCGCAAATGACAGAAATAAATAGCCTACTAGGCCAGTGTTAACCAACGTGCGTGGATTAATTACGTATGAAGCATTTGCCTGGCCTGTTTCCCTTATAGTAGCATTCGCATGTCCCCTTCTTTCCCTCATCGCTCTAAGCTTGAAAACAGGACTTACTTATCTCACCTGGTGCGGTTTTCGCAATCAGTACGCTGTGAAGTGCGAAATGCATTCAACTTTATATGAATGGTTAATAGTGCCCGAAATTATAGTCCGTAAAAATTAATACGTTTCCGTGAGCACATTGCAAATTCAGAGAAGGTTACAAGTTTCAAGCATTCTAGTTGTTCATAACAATTTCAACGATGTGAAATATTTACATTCAAAAAGCTGCCCTAAATTTTCGGAGCAAGGCCTCGATGACTTGCTCAAAATGGTTTCTCACAGAAATTATGCCATCGTGACATTGCTGTTGTGTTGTCTGAAACTCCAAAATAACTTTGAATGTTTCATTTTCTGCCCAATAATGATAATTGTCAAAAATATCTGTTTGAATTTTTGCCCTATTATGCCCGAGAAGTCAATGAAATGTTTTCCTTCCACGGCAAATGCTAAGAAAAAAAACATCGCTTGGAACGTGAAAGCATTCAACGTATTTTAGTTGCAACCTCAAAATATTTTCCAATAATTTTCAAACGCTAATGGTGTCATTGAATTATGCTCTTAGTAAATGCCCGATTCTGCTGTTTCCTCCCCCTCCCCCCCCCCCCCGTCTATCATCTGCAGCCTCCAAAACAGGATATCAAAAACTTATCCTCATCTGCCTTTCCCTCTCTACTAGGAAATCCTGTGCGCTATTCGAAAGCAGCGTAATGTTGTCGTATTATTCCTTCATGCAGAACAGTAACCAATCGAAAATCTTCCTTCACTCTCATTTAATCTTTGTCCATAGTTTGAAAATGGATAGACGAGGTGTAATTTCTTTCCAGTACCTCATTTCCAAGATTTTTGCCTTCTCCCTTTAAAGCACAGTTTTCCTTTAGACCACAGCCCATGTTAAGTGTTGTTTAAAGAGGATTATCTGAGCGTGTTTAATGAAGACGATTCGGTGACGTGCTTGCATAATCTTTACAGAACGATTTCTTTGACTTGAAAATTATTCTAAATGATGCATAAAAACTTCGCCTGATGTTTTAAAACTTGAGGATCCGATATAGAAAAATTTCCTCGTTTGTATGACTGATGATAAAAGCTGTAAAAGTTGACCCCTGTGAAATACTTCCTCAGTGAAAGAGAGAAACGATGAAAGCGGTACGTGTTGTCATTGACTGTTTCTTAGAGTGCGCATGAGACTCGTATGTGTGATGGTGAATGTGTTACGCAATCTTCCATCTCACTTTGAGTGCCGAGCTGACTGTAAACCAATTTGCAAGTTGTAAACGAACACAAAAAGATGAGCTGTGTAATTGTGCAGTTTGCACCAGCGCCATCTAGGTGAACTTCCGCTGTATGAACACCGCACCTGACTGCCCCATCACTGTATCATTTCTTGGCGTCGTCATGCTACTTGCCTGGTTCACTAGTCAGCTTTGTGTAGTACCTAAGACGCAATCGTTTCATTGTCAAGCGCGCACCGTTACATGTTGTCCCTAAGAGATGAAGTGCCGTCGTTGTGTTCGATTTCATGAAGACTTGCAAATCAAAAGAAAATAGGTGAGGTGGGGTTGCGTTGCCTCGTTAGGAGAATCAATCACTTTCGAATGCAAACAAAAGAAGAGGGAACCACAGTGCATTCGGTCTCAAAAACAGGTGCGACTTTCGGTCCGTATGATCGTGTGTGCTCTCATTGGTCGCACGGTCGAGCAGCGCAACCGTCAACTGAACTGGCCAACGTTGAAAAACTCACCTGAGCAACATCGCAGCTGACCAATCTTCGTATCGCGTTGTAACAGTGATCGTCGTCTAGTATCACTGGCTCTAACGATGTATTTTCCGCCGGTCGCGCCCTCAATTTCCTTTTTTTGGTAGTCCCCTCTTTGCTCACCAATCACCTTATCACCCCGCATACTTTCAATCTTCCTCGTCTAGGACTCTCTGAACGTAATCAGACGTTTCAATGAACTCTGCAAACATCGATCCTACTGCATGCCAACATACGCCTGCCTACTGCTCTATTACACTCACACAGTAATCCGCTTCACTTCGTCGCCGTCCACTCACATAGCGCTGCTGCTAACAAGTAGAATGCCTCACAAGGAATTTGATTGGACGAAGGAAACCGATAAGAGGGAAAGACAGACAGGGAGAACAAAGGACAAACAACTAAATCTTTACCCGGAGCATCCTTGATGGTATATATAATATCAAGGTCGTGCCGCTTTTTTGCCTTAACTGATCGCTCCATTCGAAATTCGATGTGCATGTTATCGTTGTTAGGCAGGCGCAGGATATTCGCATTGAGCTTCAAGTTGATATGTAACGCTACAAAATTTTGGCATCGTCTCTGCCATTCCCACTGAGATAGAGAAACGAGGAATGGAGTGGCAGGTGGATTGCATTATTGGGTTGTTGCTTCAACAACATCCGTATGTCCTTGTTAAGTCAATGGTTGTCCTCGTATTGTATGCTCACTTTTTTTGCACCAGCAACGTGCCGAAATATAAATGAGCACATATCGTGTGAATATGTCACGAACTTTGATTATGTATGCGTCAATAAAATCACCTTAGAAAGTATAAATATAGCGTCACATTTCTGTGGCATTATTAGTCGATTTTTTTCCAACATAGAGATTTAGCAATTGAGAAGAGATGCGAAGAACTTCCAATGCGATATTCGTCATCGCAGTGTAACATTTATTTTGATCAGAACTTTTCGCTCCTCTGCGAAATTTTAGTTTCATATCAGTCAATGATAAGAGCGGGAAAATATTAGATTGATTTTGAGTTATTTCTTTAAAGAGAGCAACCTGAGTGAACAAAAAGGCGAAGCATATTTAATTAGCGGCGAACAAAATATGAGGACACACTCATGAAATAGGTGAAGATGTATTTTGTAATGTGCGTCATGCTGGCAAAAGCAATTTGCAAATATTTCTTGAGCAGAAAGGGCGTTAAGAAAAATATTCTTTTGAACTAATGAAACGATCTTTACAAGATCGTTTACAAGTTTTTTTCACTTTGTTTGTTGAAGCCTGCTAATAAAACTACACCTATTTGATGTCGAGGTAAATCATTCAGGTGACAAAAGGCAATAATTAAAGCTGACAGTACTATGGAACATATGAACAGGTGTACCTAAAAGTGATACATCTGGAAATGATGGATTCTGATGGCACCTCGTTCACAGCGAACTAGCAAACTTCAGCGAAAAACCGCTGCAGCGACCGTGTGCCATTGGTTGTCGTGATGTGTTCATCATTATACTTCATTCTCGAGTTGGAGAACGTAATGCTTGACAGAGTCAGAAAGCAGAGTGAAAATCAGCGCATAGCTATCAAAATGGTTTGCCTTTGTCCTGTTTCAATGTGTTACTTTAAAGATACACAACTATCTATCACGTCATATGGAACCACTATTAGTGCTATTTGTTGTTGTTACTAATTCGAAAAACTCGAGGCTTTAGGCTTTAACTTTATGGACTAAAGAATGCAAGCTTGAAGCTACTAATACAGCAATGCGATTGGAATGCGTAACGACGATGCTTGATTTATGGGTACATTGGGGTACTGCAGAAAATGGGAAATTTGTGTGGAATGAACATCCCCGAGATAGCAATATTTTCGATGAACGTGAATGTGTGGAATAATATGCAGTAGTGCAAGTGGCTTTTGTGTCCTATGAGATGAACGGTGCGTCCCTAAAGTGCCCCACGATGAACAGTTGGATGGTGTGTAGGTTGTGCATGAATAATGGTAAATGCCGAAGCATTGTCGAGCCGAGCGGACAAATTGGCCGATGAGGTTTGCGTGACGCAATAAAACTCGATCGAGAAACTCGTAGGTCCCTCTATGTCGGGAACGTTATTCATGGTCGACATGTATATGCCGTGCATGATGATAATCTGCGGTGAGGCGCCTCGGCTGCAGTACGGCGCATAGCCGTCACTCCTCGGCCCGTAGCGTTATACCCACTCACAACACCCATTTACTATACGATCCGACTGTCATATAACATGGCCAGCTCGTAGGTTTCCACAATTCAGGATATTCAATTGTGGTGCAGTGCCTCACAGTTCGTCTTAGTGAAAGCCTTTTACTTCTTCTGAACGTCTTATGTTCTTTGTCAGTTCAAGGCTATAACTGTACATCAATCCTATCGCTTTGTATTGGTGCCGAACTTTGCTCAGATTGCTCCCCCCCCCCCCTCCCATTTATTATATAAGGTAGTTCACATCTTCAATTATAATCAACCCATCCAAGACCCTCCTAAACCTGCGCAAACTGCACTTCATATCGTCGAATCTCTAGTTTATGTTGTTAATCATTCACTTAGGACTTGTGTTTGCATCGATGCGGGGCGTGATCATTCACTTAGGACCATATGCTTTTTCTTCAGTTTTACTCTTCGTTTTTCTTTGGCTAGTTAGTAATAGAGGATCCAGCGGACCGTCTCTGATTTTTTTAAAGCCTTATTTCGTAAGGAAGCTATTTTTGAGTCCATATGTAAAGTTTCCACTCAGGGTGCAAATTTCTGTTGCTTTTAACTTCTTACAAGCTTGGGCATCCTTTTATGTGACATAATATGTTGGGTGATGATAGCTTTTTACAAATCAGGAAAGCAGTCTCCCAATGAACTCTGCTCTTGGGTAATGCCTAAGTATTTACAAAGAAAAACATATTACAAAACCTCTAACAATTTCCCTGTTGCGTTTCATGACATCACTTGTGAGATAGCTCTGATGCTCTGTGAACTTATTATGCAGCGCTTTTCTCCATGAAGCACGTTCTTTTCCGTTTCCAACTTATCGTCGTATCTCAGTCTACGGTGATCGTTGCGAAACCCTCATAGATAGCATTCTATTTGATTTCAAAGACAGATGCCTTTGAGGGGAAGTATTCGGCACATCCCAAAGTTTTGTGGCTTTTCGGAATGTTAGCAAAAGGTGGCATGAAGGGGAATATTGAAAAGCGGTTGTGAAAGCTACAAACGTCGAGAGGAGAAGCCGTAAAAACGTTGCACCGATTTATGGGCGCTTGAATAGCGCGCTCAATGAGGCGCTCGCGTGAATTAATTTCGATGCGTTTCAGCGCGTCCCTCGACGCATCCCTACAGTACTGACTCATTCACCATTCAGCAGCACCTTTGCATTATTCTCCACCCCACCTGGAGAATAACAGCAAATCGAGCCAGCCGAGCATCGAAACACCATTCAGCACCACAATCAACAGACACTTCCCTCAACCAACTTTCTTCGTTTCTTCAACAACTCTCTCTCTCTCTCTCTCTCTCTCTCTCTCTCTCTCTCTCACGCACTTACGTATCACTGTTGGACTTCGCCATTTACAGTTTCTCGGATACAAATTAGCAAGTACGACCGGCTGCAAAGAGAGCTATGTCGCTTCATAACTTTCTGCATAATTTAATAAAAACTTTTCATTTTCCATTAAATTATGCAAATTTTCCATGCGGTGTGCATATTTTTTTCCCCTAAGTGACCTTCGGATAGCATAGTGTGATGGTGATACTTTATGTATACCAAGGTTGTGAGTTCATAACATCACCTTGTATAATGACTTTTGCCAACCTCATCAAAAAATGAAGCTTAGGTATTCTAAAGACGAACGCTCAGTTTACCTTGTTTGCTCCAGGCAGCACGAATGACGGACATGCATGATGGTTTTTTTCTTTTGAATAAGTGGCATACAACCGTCCGCATTCAAAGAAGCAGGCGTGATCAATAGAGGACAGCACAAAATCCTCACTATGATGCGTGGTACGTTTGTCATTCAGCACAACAAAGGTGAATGCCAATCCTTGCCTACAACGCAGCTTAACATTTGAACGCAACTTCCATTCGAAACGTGCTTTCCAAATGTTTTCAGATCGCGTCTAACAATGGGTGCAAAGAATGCAACTTAATCAACGCAATACTTTAGACGATGATATAAAATGACAGCCATAAGCTATGTTAATTGCCCAAAGCCAGCAAGTATGATTTCGGCTTAAAAATACATGCAAATTAGTGCTTAAATTTTTTATTCAGGTGATTTCAATTAATTCGACAAACAATAGCAAATAGGGCAGGAAATAATCGCATGCTTAGTAAGACGGTCACTGTTTCGGTGGCACAGTCTATCGAATTGTAGTTCCCATTCGGCACACAATGTACCTTGAAAATGTTTGAGCACAATTGTTTTTATGAGTCAAAATGTGCACAGAAGGCCGTGAAAAAAAACAATGGATGGATACACGACGAGTATCCTCATCGACATCGCTACACCGATATGTCAACGCAATACAAATATTTTACCTCCAGTAGCGGATTGTTTTAGAGGGCGCCACATACGGATTGCATCATCATCAATAGGTTTTTCTTTCGTTCCGTCTCTTGCAATAGAATCATGCTGTATATTTCGCAATTTTTAAGTGGGTCAGCAATCCAGTTAAAAACTAGGTTCAGGTCCCTTTGCTCTAACTGTTTTACTGCTAAACAAATAAAATTGCTCTATCTTTGACAGGTGGACGGGGCTTGTTAGGTAGAATTTCTTTGCACCCAGAAATTAGCCGCGAGAAAATGTAGTTGTAAATCAAAGAAAACCTCTTCCTATCAACCGTTGTTATTTGGCCTGTGATCCGAATGCTTTAATTTTTCGAACTCTGGTTATGGAGTTTGAACGATTCTACGTCCATCTGTTGTTAAAATTTCTTCGACCATGTCAACTATCAGATGCATGGCGTCTTAACAAAAATTGCGAACCTGCTAGGACGTGCACGCTGCTCCCTCATGGATGCCCGAGGATGGCCAGAGGTAAAGGCCCTGTGATATCTATATGACATGTGGCTACCGTCAAGAAGAGGAGATGAGCCTTACATATGGGGTAGATCCAACAATTCAAATTCGCAAATTACGAGCTCAAAGAATTAAAACATTTCACTCCCAGCTGTCGAACGATAAAGGCTGCCCTTGTGACGATACGCCAACACTAACGAAATTCGAATTTCATCACGTGCATAGCACATTTAAACCGCAAAAAGTAATATTTTCACTAGCCTTTTTCACGTCTTTATATGTTAATCCCCACTCTAGTTCTCATATTAGAACGGAAAAGAGACGCATCGTTGTGGCGTCGTGGCGAGAATTGAAGTTCAAATATAACGGGAAAGTCCAGTACAGAGTAGGTTCACGTGTGGACCAGGCACATTAACTGAACTGGGTTCAAAAGTTCAAAAGCACCACAAACGTATTGGAAGGAGTGAGCCAAATTTTGATATCTTTAGCCAGTGAAAAGGTGAAGCAACAATAGATCGAAGGAAGAACTGTAGCCAGAGATGGCATCGAGCAGACACTTCAAAGACTACATTTGTAGTACGCGTTAAAAAACCTTTTCTTAAAAACTCTAGATTATGGTACTTCTGCCTAAATTACCTGCGTGCAATGAAAGGATCTTTCGTAATGACATAGTAGGCGCCGCTTTAATCTTAGTAAATTGCGACTGGCGGTCATCGATGTATTCCTAACATAATTTACGCTTGGAGGTCCAAGTTTGCTTTTCCAGTAAGCAAATGAGATGAATATGTTACGATCGACTTATTTTCTCGACGAGTAATTAAAAATGCAAAGACCAAATAAATGTGTATTTATTAACAGAGAGAATAATTCAACATAAAAATTGATGAGAAACTTGTGGACAAAGTAGATGAATAGAGTTGATAATAAGACACATAGAACTGAAGAAGACATAAAATAACGACTGAAGCGAACAGCATGTTGAGCAGTGAAAAAAAAAAACAAAAGGCCACATTGCCTAACAAGTAAGCAAGCAATGAAAACCTTAGTCCAATAAAATACAAAGCAAAGAATCGAACGAAAAGGCACATCAATTGAATTTGGCACCCGATAGAGCAAAACTGCTCATTTAAATACAACAATCTACCCTCATGGCACTTAAAATTACAACAATTTAATATATGCACGCTACAGTCACTTATAAATACACGCTGTGTTCTACGCTTTAGAATGCTCTGAGCTTTCTCTGTGGAAGTATTGATTTGGCTGTTTTACGCTGTCCTAAAAAGTAAGACAATAACTGTCAACAGACATATATGCGCGAGTGTAGAATAAAATCCATTTCCTGGCGCTACTGAAGGGGAAAGAAATAACGTCCTATGATCTACATTACTTCCTCCGTGAATGTCTGCTAACTCCTAGAGTGAATCTACAAAAAGAACTCAACAGAACGTGAGTCCTTCTTTATGTGCAGTACGGCTAGGCGTAACGTTTGCAGGGACTGACCGATTGGAGATGCGCTAAGGCACAGAACACAGTGCGTGTTTTTACAGGACATTTGATGTAAATTATAGCCACTTCAAGCTGGGACTTTAAAAAAGAAACATTCCCTCCAGCAAAACATTCATTGCTAAGAGTGTAAACATTAGACAGTGCATACGGAACTGACGCAGCGACAGTGACAGTAGGAACCTCAGTAACGACTCATCCCTCATAAGTTCATAACTCATCGACACACTAATGGGTAGGAATTGAAATCGTTCCCCGAACCTTTATGGAGGCACCCAGGATTAAAAAATAATTTGCAATTATACCTCGATGGAAAAAACGCATTCGGACCAACGATCGCCAACAATATGACAACAATCAACAGCTTCTGAAGAGTCATAAGAGAATATGAAGGCGTATTTTTGAAAGGTAACCAGTAGACTTTTCTCCTTATCTGTTAAAGTTTTAGTATCGAATTTGGCGTTCAGTCTCTGTTCTTCAGGCCTTTTCACCTTCCCCCCCCCCCCCCCACCCCTCTCCTCCGTAGAACGGAGTGACACATAAATGCGCAACAGTTAGATGCATCATGCCTGTAGGCAAGAGCAAATGTGTTCCTATGAGATTGATGTCATAGATTGATACACCATCATACAATGGAAATCAGATGTCATAAAAGAATAAGAAGAAGAGCACTTTCGTTTACGGCACCAAAGAGTAAATCGGACTGAGGAATTATTGTCCTTGATATATCTGTAAAATTTCCCTTATGATCACCAAGTAATTTCTTGGCGATTTAGATTATTCAGCAATTCCTACACCATGTAAAAAGCCAAAGAAACATTGATAAACGGGCGGAAATTATACAAGTTTCTTAAAGAGAATGGGCATGTTCAATTAGTATTTCTCGAAATCTGGGAAATAAGCTAGTGCCGTTCCGTTGATTTTTATTTTTTATTCGTAGCAATTCCAAACAAAATATTTACTCTTCCTTAAAAATTTAGCTTACAGACCGATAGAGTCAACCTTTAAATAAAATTATTACTATGTGCATATATGTAAGTTATAAGTTTTATTTTCGTAGACGCATAGCAACTTGCTGGGTTGTCCAATAATTTTGCACACTTTAGCAGAGTTTAACCCTCAGCCGTAGATGAACTTGCTTCCTCCTTGCTATGATTTGCTTTTCTCTATTCAGGACAGATTGCAATTTTTAAATTTGTTCATAAGAGACGAATGACATGAACAGAAGTGCGCCTATGTAATTGTTATATTTCATAAATATTGGGTACTCAGTAAAATATGTCATAAATATATATGGCGCACTTTATATTCATTTATTCTTCAGCAAGCTCAACGACAGGCATTATATGGTGTCATATAGATCTTTTTCTGCTATATGAGAAACAGACTGCGGTAGATATGTTTATGGGCCCTGCCTATACATTTTTTGAGGGCTTTGATGCACATTACGTTCATTCACTCACCAGAAAATCAAATGAACGCATAAGATGGGCAAAACTTACTGGTTTCCGCTAAAAACGTAACCTTATATGTCATAACGCCGTCGTTTCATGTACTCCATATGTTAGTTACTACACAGAGTTGGTCATCGCGAGTTCTAACTTAGATAGACGTGTTTTCTTTATGGAGCACATTATCCGATTTTGAGGCAAATTTTATGCCGATCCATCAATTTATGAGTTTTGGATCGGACAAATACATGGTGAACATCGCATACTACATATGCCTTCGAAAATATAAAATGCGGACCTTGACAGGAATATAAAAGGGGAGGGGGCTATGGCGCATACAGGTCTCTAGGGCTTCGTCCCACATGCAGTGCCCATTCACAGGCGCTTCCGGAGTGCTCTGGAATCTATGACTTAAGGTGGTAACGATTTGCGTTGACCACTCTATGAAATAGAACACTCCGAGGTGCATGCGTTCTCTGCTGCATTCTCGTTTGCTGGAAGGAAAAAAATGAGGGGAGAGAGTGACTCAGTTTTTCCACACAATGAGAATTGGAATAACGAAAAGCAAGCGTGCAAATAGTTTTGTTCGGGGCAGGCAGAAGTATCACATCTTTCAAGATAATCAATATGAATAATGAAGAAATACACCAAGTATGTTGTCGCCGAAGCTTACAATATTCGTTCATTTTATGATTCGAATGGATCAAGTACAACATACGGGCCCAATGCTGGCGAATATATTCGCCTCGAGATGTTGATATATAAGTGAGAAGTGTTGATTAGAATGTTGATCACAGTTCCTCCTCATCGTCAGGGTCATTCTCGAGCTTTAAGACAGGCTTCTCGACGCTTAGTTGCATAAGAAGTTCTTCGCTGCTCAATGCGTTTGTCACCTCCGTACCCTGCAAAACTCTTTCCCATTCATCCTCTCCCAGCACGGTTTTTAAATGACGAATTAACGAACTATCCCTATTCCCATATACAAACCGTTGTTGAAAAATTGTCATCTGTTCCTTTTCCACCATTTATTTAGGTTAGGTTTAAATACTTCAGGCATTAATATCACATCTGCATACCCTTCGTTTGCTATGCACGAAAGATAAACTGTGCTATTACGATACAAAACATCTGCAGCGTAATCTGGAATAGCGGCATTAGAACTCACAGCATTCTCATCCAAAAGAAAGGGGATGTATTAAGGGAAAAGGGGAGGGAAGGAGTGAGGGTGGTATTGTTGAAAGTTTCACATTATATAAATGCGAGAAAAGGTACTCACCAAAGCGTTCGCCAAATGCGTTTTTTTGTGGCGCAGTAGATTGTCCTTCCTGTTGAATCTGAATGCAATCAATCACTTTGTGAGGTGTTGTGCGCTGCGTTCTATCAAACAATGGTTTCGTTGGCGCAAAATTAAATGTGCATAAAAATGGCCAATATGCATTAAGTTCAATTTGTTTGATAATTAGGCGACTACCAACGTGCATTCACCTCAAATAGCCTTCGAGAGGAATACACTTCCTACAACAAAAAAATTCATGTAAATCGTTTTTGCAGTAATACACTTCTCCTTTGTGAAACATATAATTAACAAATCATTTCCACATCGTATTTCCATCATTGCTTTCTTCCTCCATCATACCTGTGCGACACTTAAAAAGCTAGTACCACGCAAAACCATCGCCCATTGGCGTGTTCGCATAGTGACTATCTTGATGCCTGCTGCACAACTAACGCCCTTGTCCACTCCTCTCTAGCAATTACCCGAACTCCACAATCTCGATGAAAATTGCAGCACTCATATGAAGGCATCAATAGGTGATGAACTTCCTCTTTCTTTGAAGTATTCCATTAGATAATCAGAAAGTTGTCCTCACCGTTTCCCACAGAATGGACAGCAGTGAGGTCGAAGACCAGTATGAATGAATTGGTGCTTCTTTAGAAGGAATTTGTTAGCGAATCGTTTGTGGCAGTTAGCGTGTTCGCATGTGAACGGCTTTTCTGCTGTAATAGCTTATAATTTAAACACCACTGAACAAATAAATAAATAAATAAATGAGTGGGTAAACAACCGGACGAATAAATGAATTGAAGAGAACAACATATTTAAAAAAATACTCATTGCGAAAACATTTTCATGTAATTAACGAATTCTCATAATGTCCAGAAAAAGTTTTTCAAAAATACCTCTGTTCGTAAATCAGTCCTATATATATATATATATATATATATATATATATATATATATATATATATATATATATATATATATATATATATATATATATATATATATATATATATATATATATATATATATATATATATATATATATATATATATATATATATATATATATATAAGGTTATTTATATGCCGGAAGGTTATTTTATCGTTTTCATCAGCAAAGTTAATACTCTTCAATTTATCACATATTTCAAAATGATCGCTTCACGACAGAAGAAGAGTTTTCATCGAAAAACATTATTCAACTTTTTAAAACTCTTTTATGACGGAATAATCAATGAAAATTTTATCGTTGCGCTGAAAAGAGATCTTGCATAACTAATTACCGATTTTTTTCCTCTCATCAATGTCAGTTATCGTAAATTTCCCTCTGACTTGATTACTTGAACACTTGGGCGAATGGAAATGTTTTGTCGGTTAACATTCATTCATCTTACAGGAGGCTAATTTTTATAAAAGTTTTGAGTGGTGATTGCGTTTGTTTTTTTATCTCAAATGAAAACTTGCCAAAATTTACGATTATTCCGAGTTAAATTTTCGAGAATGTTAAAGTACCAACTTCCTTTGTTACGCACATTGGACAAAAAAATTTACCGCTAAGATTAGAATTTTAACACGCACTATAAATTTCTCGTAACGAAAATACAATGTGAGTGGAAATTTCGACGCTTAACTATTCACTCCCATTCGTATATTTCAATATGTATAAGAATTCCTTTGCGAAAAAAATTTGACCACACGATTCAAAAAATGAAATTTCTGAGACTCACTTGTAGCTGTTATCATCTTTTGATTACTGATGCCGTCGTATAAAAAATTAGACTAAGAAAATTCATCGAGAATGGCGATTTTATTCCAAGATTTCATTTTTTTCCAACTCAAATTTCGGCATTTGTTTATGATCTCAAGGTGAAAACTATGAGGCGAAAATGTTTACATGGCATTGAAACACTTTACAACACTATTGTGGAGAAATGTGTTTTGTTAGCGCAACGATAGGGGACGCTTCTGTATGGGATTTGTTGTGTCTTCTGTTGTGATGTACGGCAATCGCTCTCATTTTTCCGATCGCTCTAGTTGTGCACGCAGATACCCCAGCTGCTTATCCATCAGTTTCGATGGAATTTTTGAGTTCCCAGAAAATCCTTGATCACAGTGATATATCCCTCCTTAAACAGCCCTCTCATCCTCTTGGCGAGAGGCAGAGTGGGCAGTTTTCTTTTTGCCTCTTCAAATTGCATTCTTGAATCATTATTTATCGCTAAAACCATTTATCGCTAAAATCATTCTTTCTTGAATCATTTCCGTTATCGCTCTCCTTTCCCCTTTATTACTTAAGGACATGAACACATTACTAAGTATTCCTATGATTTTTTACAGCCCAAAGCGCAGTGCCTAGTCTACAGCGCAAAAAATGCCCGAAAAAACAGTAAACTGCTGAGTAAGATCAACCTAGTCGCTTCTTTTACGAAGGATAAAAGAGGGAGGGGTGAGGAGAAGTGAGGGGAGAGACTGTGCCACCATTCTCTCCTTTATCTATCTTCACCCACTTCTCGTCCTTCCCTCGTCTACTTTTAAGCTTTTATGAGACACTGAATGCAAAACAATAAGTACTCTAACTCGATAACCAAATCGTTCTCCTCAGATCCAAAATAATGCTTAAACTGATCAAAAAATCCTTGCGACACATGCAATTTATTTAGAGGCTCAAATGCTAAAAAGCTATTTTGTGGTATCGCATTGACAGAACACAAAAAAGTTCAAAAACACTTTATAAATGGTTCAGAGTCAGAGGTGGGAATTCACTCGAGAAAAAAAATTCGAACCGAGATCATTGGCGCTACACGAGAATTCATCGACATTATTTGATGAGTCGCTTGGCGATGGGCTTGAATCGTCCGAGTTTTTCCCTATCTCATTGTTGACTTCCTCCATCTTCTCATCGACCTCCACCAATGACTCATTCTTTTGACTGAAATTCTTTCTCCTCGGTTTTTTTTTTTGAGTGGAGGGAAATGTATGCTTCAATTATAAAATAATAAGTGCAGAAGAAAGAATATTTCAATAATTTTTAAAAATTTAGAGAAGCAATTAAACGTGAGAAAACAAGAATTATTTTTGCTTAGGAAAACTCTACTATGAATTTGCTCGTTTAAGCGTAAACTGAACTGCAATAAATGCTTGAAACTATAAATTAGCCATAAATAAATATTCACTACATAAAATTCACTTGGTTTGATGCATTCAAGCACGAACATATTTGAACGAGGGCTCATAAGCACCGAATAAACACTTTGCATTGCCATTCCAATATCAGCAGGTTTCAAAGAGCATTCCAGAAGACGATCTTATTTTTACTAAAAAATTCCGGAAAACGAATGAACTTAAACGGACTAGTTTGACACAATGCATGATTCGGTGACTTGAGGCTAGTAACTAGCAGCCATTACGTAGCAGCTTATTAGGGAGCGAATATCACTAACTCTCGCTCAATAACTCATACACAGAGTGCATACTTGCAAATATGAGTTACCTTGAAAGCCAACTAGGCAGCAGACAGGAAGCAATATTGGCAAAATCAGTTTTAAAGTTTTTGACAGCTTTTAATTCACTAAAAAGATCCTAAACGACTCCAGAGCAATCTCATCGCTCGAAACTGACGCGTAGCCCATGGAATAGTCCGCGAACAAAAAAGTCGGTTTGGAGCCCAGTCGGATCTCAAACCCAATTCACCATTCAACCAAAAAAAAAAGAAATGTTATGTCTTCCCTGCAAAATCCGCGAAGTCCGCGCAAATATTCATCTTTCCGTTGCTTAAGCTGCAGACGATCACTTTCTGCGGAACATACAAAATCTATGGCAGAAAATAATTACGATATAAATGCCGTCTCGAAATTACTTGCGAAGCATCAATTCCGTTAGCTATGCTGTTGTGAATTGTTCCGACGTTGGCTTAACTGTGCCGTTATGAATTCAAACAACTACGTTGAAGCGTAATATGCAATGCAGATAATGACTATTGAAACGGGAGAGTGCAGATGTCAATTGCAGCGAAAGTTAGCTAGTGATGTAGTGAGCTAGACAATACGATATACGACTGTAAAGAACTGCTGAAAGATTTCACTTCAAGAACATAAAAGCCAATAACCGAAGAAACACCTATTTCGTCTTACAATTGTCGAAACGCGTTTCTGTAAGCTACTGACGCAAAATGACACTGTAAAATAGTTTCAGCCGGTTTAAAAATGCGATTTAGCACTTAAGGCATATTTTTTCATGCTCAGGTAAGAAGTAAGCTTATGAGTATCATCATCTAAAATAGGTGATCTATTCTCAAAAAAGCCAAAATTCTACGAGACTCCTGCAAGTATATCGCAAAAACTGAGACAAACATGAAACTGAACTATGAAATAAGAGAAATTCAAGAAAGATTCTACAGCAGAAAAGGAAATGCTTTTGTTAAAAAACTTGGCTCAATATTTGCAATTTGGTTCGAAATATATAAATATTGGGCCAATACCCAGAATAAGACAAACTTCTCAGCACTGATTATTTATAAAATTTGATAACGCCTTCCTTACAAGTAAAGATGACCACGCGAGTGATGAGCATAAATGTACATCTTGAAATT
Source organism: Ascaris suum (assembly GCA_013433145.1). NCBI lineage: Eukaryota > Metazoa > Nematoda > Chromadorea > Rhabditida > Ascarididae > Ascaris > Ascaris suum. The sequence goes on along the minus strand of CM024187.1, from coordinate 13,298,397 downwards.
TAAAAAACAAAGAAACAGACGGTGAAGTCAAAGTACAATAGTTTAGAAATGAGTCAGCTGCGCGTTGATCTACAGCGATAATGCAAAGTACATTTGAAAGCCTCATAAACAACGAAATAATCGAATATTCTTTGCATTTTAAAAGTGATCATTTCCCATCGAAGTCATTGCAAGTCTATTTTGTACGACAGTTCGACTCGCCATCACCGATACATCGTCGTTTCGATAAGAAAAGCGGAATATTCGGCGGTACAATCAAAAACTGCGAACACTCATCAACGGAAGGTAATCGTTACGTCGCATCGCTACAAAATCACTTGCTTAATGATTCATTATATCTCTCAATCGGTCGTAAGCAGTTCTAAATCTAAGCCATCCACAGTCTCTTCTCATGTTGTTATTGCAACATTTTATTGCGATATCATAAATTACTGCAATCAAATAGAAGATAACGTTCCATTCTCAAAATAAACGAAGCATATAAGAAATAATGTAAGATGAGAGAAAGAACCGTTCAACCTTGGTTACATGGCTGCCATCATCGACGAGCTTACTCCCTCCCAATAAGCAGATTTGGATGTGACGTCAGCTGGAACCAAAATTGCGAGGACTTCCGAAAAAATTATCTCGCTCATTTTTTCAATTTTCGTTCTTTTCCCTTTTCTTATCTATATTCTTGAGAAAGAATAAGTGCACCGTTGCATGTCATGAGAAGCATCCATTGCAGACGGATGCAAGTGTAAAATCAAAAAAAGAAACTGCTCCAAAACATCAGGTTCTTCAAATGAGATGTTTGTAACATTAGAAATTTCACAAAAGCAAAACTTTGGTTACTATATTCTTCACTTGGACAGAGGTCTATGACTGCCTTCTAAACGAAAGAGAATTCCTTTACAGGGTAGATGAATGTCTAACAATTATGGGGAGTAAAAAAATGGAAGAGGGAGGTCAGGAAGGACTTTTCTTATGAATAATTGAGAGCGTGAGTCATAGTTTCCGATTCTGGAAAGTTACGCGTTCTTTATGCAACATAACTAGGGGATCTAAGTCCTGTCCAAAATGAACAGCTCCTGAAAAGTTCTGGAGTCAATAATTGATATCCTAAATGTTTTGTTAATCAGGAAAAATGAAATAACATAGAAGAAAGCCTGTAAATAATAACCGACGGTAATCGAAATAATTTCAACAAAAATTCCTTCAAACCATTTTCGCACTTTTTTTCTTAAAATAGTCTCTGAAAATATTGAAACTCAAAAGTTTTGTAGAACAAAGTCATCGTAAAATAGAGAAAAAATTAGACGTATGCTAAAAATAAGCGTCGTGATGTAAAGTGCAATCAGAAATAAGGAAATGTAAATAAATTTTAAAAAAGCTGCTAGCGAAACGAAGCAAATAAAAAAAAACGCCGCCAAGAGAGGTGGAGCTCATATCATGGAACGAGTCTTTTACAGGAGTTACCGCCGCACATAACCGCTTAGGTGAGTTATCGAACGCCATACAAAAAAAAGAACGATTAGGTCGTCGTTTGATAGCAACCGCGACCGCATTAGATCCACAAACGCAAACTCCAGGTCATCACAAAAATTACACTCATCCTTTCGTTGACGTTTCAATTTCGGCAAAAGCAAAAAAAGGGAAGAAAAATATGAGCAGTTCTCCTCGCACTCTCACAATCTCTCATAATAGCGTCAAACAGTAAACGCCGCCTTTTTTTCAACTGATTTCGAGTAATGCAATGCAACTGCTTTACGGCATTCAATAAATGATATGTGCACTGAAATTAGAAAAAAGAAAGAAGCACATAGATAGTGTAATGTAACACTGTTGGTATGAATACAAAAGTTGAAAGTGGCTTTGACCACCCAATTAGGAAAAAAAAATGCATTCATGCGTAAAAGTGCTCCGCTAATACTATCAAGTTGAACGTTAAGGAGCAGTGAACAAAAACAACGAACAAAATCTTGGGCAACAAGTGACCCACGTGCCTGCAAACATCGCTGTCAATATTCTAGCACGTTTAGGAAGCAGTTTATGTTCTATTTTTGGATGTAAGAACTTCACAAAAAATAAGCAGAAATGATAATAACTGCCGGTAAGTTTACATCAAACAACGCAAAATCTAAAACGCAACAACAAATTATATAAATCGTACGAATACCAGTAAGTTGGATTATTCATTTTTCAACTTGAATAAAGTGCTTATCGAAACCGCGTCGAGAACATTTGTTTTAAGCAAACCGAATTATTCCACTGAATACTTTCATCTAAGCGATATGCTTAACAAATTACGACTACTGATCGCTGACGTAATTTTCTACATTCACCTTTTAAAGGTGCTAATTGACTAATGAGGTTATTGCGCAAATACTGAGTTCATAGTTCGATGCGAAAGCGTTTTAAAGGTTGTCTTAGCGGTCGATTTCAACTTGAATTGCGGGCAGCCGAATGCGGCATATTTTAATTGAGATGTAATGATGTGTAATATAACGCCTCAACGAGTCACTAATCACTCGATGAAGAAAAGATTTTTTTCATTGATAAACTCGAAACGAAATTTTCGGCCACTCGCATACGGTAGTTGCGCGTTTTAATGTGGCCGCATTGTTCTCGTCGCTCTCTCGTTGGCGATGGATTGCTCAATTCAAGTGTACGAAAGAGAGAAACATTTAAAGAGAGAGCGTATTTGAGGAGGTGCGGACATTTCGACAAACGGTGAAATAATGCGATATGGAGAGGTGAATTCATCATCATTCTTTAAATTGGAAAATAATGAGAATTAAGCGTTCAACCCACCTAGGGCCCGATCAATTTCGACTTCATCGACGTTTTGACACCCCCAAATCAACGACATTCACTCGTAGGAATCGCAGACCCTTTGACGGGCGCTCGACTGCTCTCGCCCCAACTGTGAACTTATCTGATTCGATACGGCATCAACTTTATAGCGCGCCTCTTAGAAGCATTATAGGCAGCAACACTCGGGAGACCATCGCTTCACCCACCAAACCTTTTTTGTCTTATTTCGAAAACTAATCTCTCTAGTCGTCCTCTTAATACCTAGCACTTTTGATAAACGCTATCGACTTTCTCTTATACCCGTTCTAATTTATCCTTTTTTCTCGTACAGCTTCTCTAAATCTCACTTCGGAGAGGCAGGGGGAGGATGGGTGATCTCACCGAAGCAAATCTCATCAATAATCTAAATTCTATGAACACTCTTCACCATAAATGCACACTTCGAGTTAAGTAAAAGAAAGCGGTCAAATTCACGTCCAACAAACGAAGAATTGCAGAGAAATGGGGTGATATCCGAGAGGAAAAAGCAGACTATCATGGAGAGGAATATTGTCGATTGATGGCCTATCGCTGGCAACGTGGCGCGTGCGTCGAGAATTCTATTGATTCGAAAATGCTAAGCGTACACAACGCTAAATACATTATGGTCGACAAGCATAAATTTTTGTGCAGTATTACTCTATGCTGATTTACCTCGCTGGCATGACTTCATAGAGCAATACCAACCTTACATGACGAATGCTAACCGCCACCTGTTCCAAGTTTAATTTCCGACGGGAAGTTCCAATGGCGGAAATATCATTGGCTAAAATTATTTGGCTTGAAAATAGAACGTGTCGAGAAATTATTTTATTTTGCAGCATTAGTGAATGTTGTAGGGTCTTATTTTAAATGTTGGAGATTTGCACTCGATGAGGATTGCGTCTCAGCACAACGAGGGAATTTATTGTTAGGAAAATGTAGAGAGAGTGGTTTATAGAGTTCAAACAGGCACGTGGCATACGTTTGTACGCACATAAACCTTATCAGAGGGCACATCTGAGGACACATAAGGTGAGGCAAGGCTATGCGACGTCACTTGCTGTAACGTCGTGAAACACCTCACCTATACGCATACCGCAATCGCCTAGTCATACTTTGCAACTAACTTCGACCTCACTAATAAACACATTAAATTGTGCTTATGTTCACAGCTCCTCCTTCAATAAACGTTGAGGTAAAAAAAAGTGCAATGACGTTTAGACGATTCGATAATTTCAATTACAATATCGCATCAGAACAACCGTTCAAATACTTCAACCGCACTTATTAGAAGAAAGAACATGGGTATTAAGAGATTTCAGATTTTTAAAGCAACTTTCCAGCGGAAAGCCATGGAAATGTTTTCCACTTTTGATGCTCATAATAAAGGTTGCTGAATTCTGAAAAAAAAAACGAGATAGATTCTGAAATTTTAAGGTAAGGGAACTTACCACATAGAACTTTCGGCGAGTACACCTTTGGTGACAGATGGGAAAATGGAAGAAGAATGAGATGCAACAGAAGCTGTTATTGTCATGGTCCTTAGCATATTCATATATGCAACCGGATCGACCATCTGTGTTGGCCAAACGCTATGCGCTGATGACTCGAGTGTTTCCCTTTCATTCTGCTTATCGGCCAACTTGCGCAGTTTACGTACCGTCGCATCGAGCCGATCACCACAACCATGCGCACGTTTCTTTATCGAATGATTATTTTTGTTCACATTACAACTATTGGTGTTGCCGCTGTTGCTGTTGTGTGTGTTGGACGAAGTGTCTGAGCAATGGTTTGGTCTCGAATAAGGCAAAGTGGGTGTGCATTGCACGTTCCCTGAAGAGGTTGCAGTAAGCGCCAATGCCGATGAGCAAGGGCCATTGAAGAGTGCCACCGAAGCCGGTGATTCAGGAGATGAAGCTGATATATTCGATTGCTGCTGATGTGGGTGTTGCTTACAAGACAACTTTGGTGTTGAAAAATTGTCTTTCCGTTGGCGGTGTGCGACTGAAATTTGATTATCGTTTGCCGCCATCTGAACAAACCTCAAACGACGTCCCTTCACCATTCATAGAGAGCACATTGTAGTCATCTCTGAGGGAAAAAAAGTCGTTCCCATAAAACGAATTTCTCTTTTTTTCCCGAGGAAACGGATTGTTTTCATCTTTAAGCTGCTCGAATTCTTTGTTTTTACAAGCACCATTTATGTTCTTACGCTCAAATATTCGGATATGCAAAAAAAAAAACTTTTAATGGGATTCCGCTTTTTTTTTCGCCAGCTCAACTAAACAGCTTTTCAAATACAACAGATTACATAACAAACATTGCTGAGGAAAATATTCACAACGTGAAGTAGTATCAACGATATGACCGAAATCAATTACATAAAGAAGGATAACATACATTTTAGGTAAATCAACAGCAAACGCGTATATAATCAAACGAATCAATTGTGTAGTTGACGAAGTTTACGAAAAGGCAAAAAGTCGACTGACCTGTTAGAGTTGGGTGTTGGTTCTTCGAGGCGACCATTTAGCGCATCTTGGATGAAACGCTTTAATTGGCGAATCTCACGCAAGAGCTCATTTTTCGAGTCATCCTCATTAGTAATCAACCTCAGAGGCAAGATAGTGAGGTCAGCAGCGGCAAAAACCGGTGATTGCTCCGACTTGCAGATACGGTCGAAAAGGAAGAGGATATCTGAAGGTGGATTTGCAGCAGGTGCGGTGGTAGCAACTCGACAAGTGTAGCATGAGCCACCGAGATCACACTCTTGGGGAAGTAATTGTTGACAAGTGCACTCAACTCGTGCGGTTAAAACACTCTCGCGGTAATTGTGAATAAAACAGAGCAGCGAATTGACAACAATTGGTCGATCCATTTAGGGGGCCCGAGTGGTGAGAAAGAGGGAGCACCCAGCGAGGCAAGCAAGTGTGTAATGTCTGTGCCGACCGAGATAGGCAGAACTCTCTCTTATCGCCACCCCCCAACCTAAACTCGTTATCAGACGAGGGAGAGCGTGCAGTGCTGGGCCTGTGTGTGCACCCGGCACGTTATCACTCCGAGGTGCGCGTCCGCTTTGCACCCTCTTGTGCTACCACGTCAGTGCCCCACGGGCAGCCACCTCGAGGTTGTGCCTCCAGCGGTATCTTGCTGCTGCACCTCCAGCTGCTTATCACTGCTAGCCACCACCAAGAGCGTGTGCGTGTGTGTGCCGCGACGAGGTTGCATGCATATAAGCAGCGCACACCGTCTTGCCCACGTCCCTCTTTCTCTCTTTCTCTCGGCTCTCTCGCCCGCCCTCTGCGCGCAAGCAGCAGTCCTCCCGCACTGTTTACTAGCACCTCACGCCCAATTTGCATAGCTGTCCCACCTCTTGCCTACCGTAATCGCCAGCCGCATTCCCTTAATGCGCGCATTCATGCTGTGCCACGTGGGGACACTCTTCCCGCATGTGTTACTCACTCTGTCCTCCCTTGTACTTTACCGCCCCTCAAATTGTATCCCTATATACACATCCGAGCACAACCTGACAAACGGGCATGATGGTCGTCGTAAAGCCTCAGAAGGCTTGCTAGTGCATACGCAGTTGCCATTTGCATTTGTTGAAAAGGTTTGATGGAGTTGAGAGAGAGCGGAACAAAGAGGACCCGAGAAGAGAGAGTGCGCCAGAGAAACGAACAGCGCATGACGCCTCAATAATCTGTGCGGCGAGCTGCATCGGTGGATGAACCGTTATTTGGTGGGTGTGACGTCGTTGCGCTCTGTATCTGTGCACAGGTCAACCCCTTTCGGAAAGTGCTAGACTCTCGCACAACACAAGAATCGTGTCGAGGTCTACTTTGCTTAATACCTATGCTAACTATGAGTAGATTTGTTTTATGTGGATAAGCTGGTGCTAATTTTTATAGAATGAGGTTACAAAAGATCACTTGTTTTTTCAGAGTTGTTCACCTGCAAAGAGACACGTTCCAATTATGGTAGAACAACATCCATACCATACTCAACTACAGTTGCCTACACAAGAACGAGTGGAAAATAGGCTTGGAAGCTTGGTGCGCAATGCAGTTAACAAAGAAACCAACACACGCGAAGATGGAAACTGACGATCCTCGAAGCATAAATCAAACTCATTCCTTTATTTCAAAGGGAGGAGGGGGGGGGGGAAAAGGAGGGGGTGGCGAACAATCTAATAACTTAATAGTAACTTCTAAAAATGACTGCAAGAAGACCGTATATGAAACCGATTAATTTAGAGGTTGCGAACAATGTAAATGTAACAGGAAGGTGACCTGTTCGAGCAAATATGAAAGTTTCATATCGGCCTCAAATGTACGCTATCGCCTTTATGCATAAATTCGAGCTGTCATTAGTAACTAAAAGAAATCCTATAGTATCGGTTGCCACTGAAAATCACATCCGAATTTTCTTTGCGTTCCTTAAAAGTGATAATTTGTGCATTTCAGTCATGATTTCATAATAATTAGTCGCCTTGATACAAAAATTTTCTAAAGTTTTTTCATGTTTGCGAGCGAATTTGGCGATTTCATTTATCAAACAGTAAGAGATTAACAACGTTTGCATGCAGCAAAATTCCTCATCGGTGTGGCCGTTACTGTACCTTTATCATATGACAACAAATGAACTAGTGAAATATCAATGCACGCACAACTTCACAACAAATTTCTAGTATATATTCATGCAGTAAATGAGTTGGAAGAACATGCGGATGCAAACAAGACGTAAACGGCGAATAAACATTCAAAACGGGGATATATGAAAGAAAAAAAACTCTGAGTGTGGAATGAAAGAAACATGATCATAGATGCTTGTCTCTACTTTTAAAAGGTTATCGATAGCACTGCATTTATTAACAATCGAGATGATTTCTGCGCTTCTTCGCTGTTCTTTGTAAATGGAGTAATGCAAATTGGAGGAGCTGATTGTTGATAAAATGAACTGAATTAATTGCGACATTTATTGCACCCTTCGAGTTCACTTAAACAAATATCTCCGCATGTGGCCATACAGTGTGGTGATGTTCAAAACAAAAGCAGTTAAAATCCCCTCACAAATGCTGATCGTTAAGAAAGAGGTTTATTCAATGTATTTTATTCATTGTTCTTGTCCTATTGGAAAATGTTGCCATCATGTTGACGATGAGATTATGAAGTAATAGTTATGAAAATGTGGCGCCGCTCGATGAATTATTGTCTTTCGATACTCAAATTTCTTAGACGTGACTTATTTATGTGAGAAGCGGTGATATGAGTGTTGAAGCGGGTCGCGACGCATAAATGGGTGTCGAACTGGTTTCGTTGGGTGGTTGTGGCGCTCGAGGCGAGGGTTGCAGCGTTACACCGTGTAGAGAGTCTCGTCGCAACCAACATAACAAATGAGCGACGAATACGCGTTCGCAAAGAAATTCACCCAAAATGCGGCTTCCGCACCGACTGACCGCATCGACTCTGCCGACGGCGACGGCCTGTCGTCCCCCACCACCGAAACGCGTTTCGATGAGGGCGCACCCACCATACACATCAATTATTAACTCGTCCAAATTACTGATCCTCGCACGAAGAGGCGGTAGGAAAGTTGCATATTTATGTTGCATTTTGAAATTCTACGTAAAGGACCGCTGACTTGAGGTAGTGGATGATGAGCGCTCTGCAAGGGAGGATCGAAGCAATAAAAAAATGAGGTTACCGCCTCAACAGCGAAGTCGCTTCCAGACGATGTCGATGAGCAACAAGAGGAAATAAAACAAATCGAATATTCAGTACAGTGAGAAAATAAAATTAAAAAGGTGCATATTTCACTTCACAAGTAAAATTGAAATGCAAGTTTTCGACTACAAATAATGAATCCTCGCAGGTTTCCAAGGATGCATCAATGAGTTACTTTCATTTTTGCATATCACGCGTCTACCTATTGCAACTTCAACTTGTGACTACAAATGAACTTCACTCTTTGCCCCTTCGAATCGAGTAATAAAAACCGGTAACTCGAGTAATATGCGAATGGTGATTCCGATAATATGTAGATTATAACACTGAGGAAAAACAGTTGGGTTTGAAAGCACTATAAATTATGATCCCTTAGTTCATCGCTTCATCATAGTCATTGCCTATGTTGTTCAAGCGCCGAGCTGCAAGAAAATTCCATATATGCAAGGTTCTTTAAAGGTTTGCTGTCGTAGGCTAAATATGTGCGCAAGTGATGGCAATTTGAATGAAGAGTGCAGAGACGAGGGCGAAAAAAAAAGTGATTTTTGAAACGTATAATGTGATAATGACAAAGGAAGCGCTTCAAAAGTTTCATCAAATAACAGACACCGTCATAGAGTCATTGTAGATGAAGTGAAATAAACAATCTGTAGTAGTCAAAAACATAATTAGCATATGATGAATATTTGCTGCGATTTATAAAGAGATATTTATTATCAGTGCGAAACGAAATGACCTGATAATGACTAATATAGGGGGCTTAACAGTTTTGAAATCGTAGTTATATGCTGCGAATTTTTCGCAATTCGTGCTATAAAAATTAAATCCCTCGGAAACTTTGGAAAGCTCAACTCTTAGAAATGACAGATTTAAAATGCCTTCAACTTTTTGGAAATATTTTGAGGAGATTTATAAAGTGCTTTCTAAGTCGCGAAAGAAAATCCAGCAGGGTCCTTCTCATCTGTTCGCTGACTGCATAATTCAATCTTGAAAATCGTTATGATAAATCGAACAAAACTTACAAGAGAGAGGGAGACGATGCATTTTGGTTAAGCAATACAAAAAAGCACACACTAGTATGGTTGGTGAAATCGAGTTCGGGTCGACAACAAATGTGGCATTCTTGAAGTCCCAGACAATTGGGTGCTTCTACCGAGGTTCAGGTTCCGCATACGGAAGTAGGACGTGAGACTCGGAGAACAAAGACAGGTATGCGGCTCGGGAGAAGTGTAATCCTCAGACATCCGCGAATAGTACGATGCTGTCGCAGAAGTTTGGAGCCATCTAACAATAACAGCAGGACCGAAGTTCTTCGAGACATAAGTCGTCTTAGCCGGCGCCCTAAAATATTCGCATTCTACTAACAACATCATCGAAGAATTTTCGCAGACTAATAACAAAAGCCGGCAAGTATACCAACTTTCTTCGGTACATTAATACCAACACTACAACATGAACAATAAACGAAGAGTCAATTTCATAGCTGTATTTATATTGGAGCCGAATCATCTCGGTCGTTCGGGGCGGCATCACCATTTGCAAAATACAAAAGTACTAGCAGAAAAATACGGTGAACACATTGAAGCCTGTGAGCAAAGGAAAGGTTGTAAATTATAGAAGGAGCATTAGTAAAAAATTTAACAGAGCTAATGAAGTAAATGAAGTATTGTCGATAAAAAAAGAATATTTTATTCTTGTGAGCCGACAAAATAAGCTAAACAGCGGCGCAAGAAAACAATAACCACGATTCTACTCCCATGTGGCTACTGAAATCCGCCCACCCACGCAGATCCTCGTATTAACCATATTCTACGAGATGAGCATTCTATAGAAAGGATTGAATGTGTGATATCAGATTATCACTAGCATGAAGTATGCTTATTTTGGTGATCGTACTTGGATGGCAGCAAGCTCCTGTTATAATGTTAATGCTTGAATAATGTTGCTTGCACCCCCTTGCTAATACCCTCAACACTATAATGTGCTATAGAGGGCGGAGAAGGTAGTTATTACTCTAAACGCATTGTAAATACATGCGTTGCCTGATTTAAAAAAAAAAAAAACCATTTTTCTATGCGATACCATTTCGCCGTCAAACTTGATTGAAAGGATTGCACGGGTTAATAAATAACTAAGGTGGTCAAATGTACGATTTGGTGGTCAATTGTTAAATAGGCAATTGCTGAGTATTCGGCTCGGAATTGCCTCAATGTCTGCTTAAATCGTAGTGAGTCATGTGTGTTGAACAAACACATAGACTGCATGGTAATGTTTGCGAACGCTGGAAAAATATCATGCAAACGATGTGCACTAAAGCATGGATTGCTCGCTCTTACTTCGATACGAGACAAAATCACTTAGCTACGAAAACTTTTATAAACCTCAAAAAAAGAACAGCAGCGCTACAATAGAGTGAATATAATCGAACACTTTGAAAATGTCGAATTCTCTATTTTGTATTGAATATTCCAAGATGAACTAAACGTGGAAGGCATGATATGCTTTTTTAATTTCTCTACAAATCAACCACAGAAATGCGCAACAAAATAAGAGAACATGGGAAATTTTTTGCCGTCATAATAGAATGTAGCGTCACTGCTGGGAATGTACTCAGTAGGTGATTTCTGGCGCTTTTGTCATGGCAACACTCATGCACATTTTGTCCTTACTTAGCTATACCACTGGTGAAATGATTATCTAGATTATGCCACGAGCTCGACATCCTCAACTCTTCCCCGTCCCCACAAGCTTCGACTATGGAATATCAGAGACGAATGAAGTAAGGCACTGATATCGATAGCGAGGTATATAGAATGACCGTAGTTAAAAATAAAATCATGAGAGGTTGCAAATTCAATATTTCGCACGTGTCACTAGAAAAAGTCGGATCTCGCTTCACGTCAGTGTAAGGACAACATGTGGCGAGATCACTCTACAGAAGATGAATGAGTTGGATGTATTAACCTTGCCTTATCTGCTCTACATTTTGGATCTTTCCTCAACAGTTCTGCATTCGTTCCACAATCTTGGCTACTTTCTTCCAGAGAAATAGTTTGGCAATCATTACGAGAATGCTGAAGTTAGCTTCAGGGAATTCATTCTGTCTAGGAAAGCAGACTTTTCGGTAAAGCGTTGGCAACTCTGCGTTGCATCGAATAGTGCCCATTTTAAACAAAAACGTCTTGCCTAAATTGAAGTATGCATCAGCACCATTAAAACTTAATGGATCGAACTGCATTACTTAAGATAACCTGTTACCTGCTTGCATTTTATACCTTAAAGTACTTCACCCCTTTGTACTGCTTATACTTCCAACTTTCACCATTAAGAAGAACTGACACTGTGCATCGAATCGTCTTATGCGAGGTCAAACACATCTCGACGCTTTCGCTTTCCTAGCAACAGATAAATGCAGCAGTGGCGCGATTTTTAAATGGTACTGTTAAAAATAAATGAACAGCTTCCATGGAAAAGCAATTTTTTTAGACAGCAAATCGCATATCGTTCTTTGTGGGGTTAATAGATTTTAAGACTTTTTCGAAAGGTGCATCAGCCCTCTTGGCTTCCTGATAACAGTTTCATAATCGAACATGAGAGTGCAATCACAAAGCAAAAAAGGACACTGCAAGCCAAAACGTATAATAAATGTATGGCTTGTAATAATACAAGATAATGTGTAATATGCAAAAGCTGAGCAACGGTGACTGTTCCTTTGAATATGTAGACGGACTGGCGGACAGCTCATTACCCACTCCAACATTTCTAACTCCTTTCGCACAATACCTATATCTTCAGTGATAACACAAGGCAGGAATATTCATCTTAGTATAGATGCTGTAAACAGCATAGAGGTACGATGAGCAAAAACCTCAAAACAAGCTTCTAATCATCGAGTATACTTAAGCGATTTTAGATGTCTCATTTTCTCTCTCTCTCTCTCTCTCTCTCTCTCTCTATATTATATATATATATATATATATATATATATTTATATATATATATATATATATATATATATATATTTATTTATATATATATATATTTATAATATATATAATATATATATATATAATATATATATATATAATATATATAATGTAGAATATAAGGATGCTGCCACAATACGCGCCTTTCCATTTCAGCTATTAGACCGACCGCTGCAAAAATAGTCAAAACAGAGTGACACAACGCTAACGTGCTTATTAATGAAGGTGATTTTGTTCTCAGCATAGCCCAATCCAGAATTTCGTCGTTTTTTAACGCTTACGGTTGTCCTGTAAAAATGTACACACCACACTGCGGGACTGCGCTCAGATGATCTTTGTCCACTCAGGCTATTGAGGGAAAACCGAGAAAGAGTGCCAAAATTCGATTAGGATGGCAGAATGTCTATTTCACGAGTTTAGCTTTCAGAATTAACGCTCGCTGAGTCAATAAGAATGAAGAGTGTATGCACATAGAAAAAACACGCAACATGGCCACAAACGTGATTTCCAAAAACTGGTGGAAAGAACGCGATAGAAATGTCCTAAAATGTGAAGGAGCTCGATAAATAGGATTTTTGGAATGGTCTTTTGAACGTTCGGTCTTGTCATTAAAAATGCTCAGTTTTTAACTTCCGCTGGAAGATTTTCAGTGGCCACTTCTTTTCCCAAGCTTCTACATCTGGTCCAAGATCTCCTTTTGTAGCGCTGCTCTCGAAGTTGGTGCCGATGATCTGCTTCCATTTGCAGCATACAAGTTGTTGCGTCAAATCATTACTGCGTTTCACCGTCAGAGCTAACTAGTCAGCATTATCTCAACTAGACTAGGTCACTGTGTTATTTCTCAACAAACCACGGGAATGATAGCTTCCTCTCCCATCCCTCATCCCCTCCCTCCCACACATTCGTCCAATTCTGACAGGGAAGTAACTGGCACTAGTCCGGTAACTAAGGAAATTTTGAGCACTGAATTCGTTGCTATCGATAGCCAGCGATAAAAGATTGCTTGGTTATCAACATATGAGACAACGCGACCGCTTCTGCGAATGACTCAAAGAAGGAGAATGCAACATGAAAACGTTTACAAACTGGCTACTCCTCAGAGATGCGCCATCAAATGAGAAAAAAAGACAGAAAAAGCACTGTTGCAAGAAATCAGTAAAAAAACCAGAAAATGGGAGCGTTGTCGCAAAATGTGATCTATTTAAGGCCGAAAAACTCTCCTCAGCCAGTAGTAGAATGCCATTTCATTTTCAAGAAGCGCCTTGCATCCATTTTATTAAAGAGTAAGCATTACTGAGCTCAGATGCGATAATTTTCTATGAATACGCTTAGCACTATCTTCTTCAACTGCTTTGTGCGCTTTCATTTTTCAGTAAGTCGTGACTATTATACTGCGATTTTCTTTGTTCTTTTGTGGATAAACACTTAACAAATAAAGAAACAAGCAAACAAAGTTTTTTACCATATTGCAACTAGTGAAATATAAGAGAGAATTTGAAAAATCAATTTGCTAACAAAGTTTTTAGCTTCTCTCACAAACGGGGAAATGAACCTCTAAATTTCGCACGACGAAATCTCGCTGAGCACTAACGGTCACTTAATATAGAAATGTATACCTATCCCAGCGATAAATATGGGGAACAAAGTAACCAAATTGCGTAGCGGAAGAAAAAGGCTTTCTAAACGATAAATTCGCAACGCCCTCAAATTTGTTTTCTGTCGAAAGATCACGAAGAAGTTAACAAGTTTATAGCATTTAGAAATTCGAAAATGGCCGTACTATCGAAGAGGGTGCGGGTTATACCGCAATAGTTCGTAAATTTCAGTACTATTTAGAGAAGGCGTTTAATAGAAACTTTTTGGCTCCACCTTCCACTGCTTACAGTCGTAGTCCACAAAAAACTATTTGAAGAGATGGACCTAGATTTCGTGCAGGAAATTTATTACTCTGCATATCTCGCAGAAAGATGTATTATAGAAAAGAAGGCAGCGACTAAGTATATTGAAAGGGGCTTGCCTTCGAGGTTTTACAACCACAATGCAATTTCATTCTCCCCAGTCACTCTTGAAGCGCTCCCTACATGGCGATTTGCTTCACTCCGTAACTCGCTTCGTGAAACAGAGAAATCACGTATCACAGAGTAGTCATCCTTCAAAGTTGCAAAATTTTTTGCATTCTCGGTCGTCTTTTTTCGGCAGCAAAGGTGGGGACTCCCCGAGCCTCGGAGCCTGTTCTCATGAAGTTTTTGGCCATCCGACAACATCGAAATGTGGGTTTTTCGTGCTAGTGCAAATCAGCCTAAAGGGCTAGTCCCTTTGTGTTGCAAACTTCCGCTTTTTCAGAAATAGCATTTTAGTTTCAGACCTCGAAATACACCCTCACGAAACTTAGTGCGACCTAACAACTGTGAGGGTGGAGGTGGGAACACCTGCAGGAAAACTTTGACGTCCTTTTCCGTTTTGATTACCCTCATGGAAAGATTCTTTGATGTAGTGAAGTTGTACATGAGCGAAGTAATCCCTCAGAATTCGTTGCGTCATAAAACAAAGAACCCAAAAGCGCTGATACATGAGTCCATATAGTCTCTAACATGCCTACACGAATGAGACCAATTATGTCTGGAGAAGCTCTATTATCAGGATGTGCGTGTTGCTCTCACCATTCCAACCGCGTCAGCAACATCGCTAAGCTATAATACTTTCCACTGTGCGTTATGTTCCTCGTTTGAGATTGAAATGAAAAATGCGCATTGCTTGCATCATTTTTCACTGGTACACAAAACTGCGTGCGGCCGTGTGTATAATTACATAGCCACATGGAAAATGCGACCAAAAAGTGTCACCGGAAACTTGAATAACTTGCGAAATAAAGCGTCCTTTCAGAATGGTCGCTCCAGATGAGAAAAAATCTCAAGATGTCTACATCACTGTAATCCAACGTTTGCATATTAGTTCGTACAGAACCATTCAACGAGTTCGGCGCATGTTTCACCTTCCACTGTATAAAGTCCTCTATGCGTGAATGAGATAGCAGACAAGTCGGACTGGCAGATCCCTCCATGAAAGGCCTTTGCAGCATCGCCGCCATCGAAAACCAATGGTGCCACAGCACTGGTCTGTAAAAATTACGTGTCCACGCACACTCGATAATTACTGTCAGGCGGAAAAAACCTAATCGTTTAAGGTAAAGGTAAGCAAAAACAGTAATTTCCACCCGAACGGCGCTAACTGTCAAAATTACGGGTTTTCCGTCATTCTGTATGCTATGGGATTTAAAGAAAATCGATCACTGTACTGCATGATGTTCCTGGGCAAGAAGGCCGCTGAGCACCACATATAAGTGAGAACTATGATAGTGCGTATTTCAATGCTTCATTGCTCAGAAAACATCGCCGATATGAACACGACTAGCCATGAGGATTCAATCACTGACGATTGCCGCACTATACAAATTGCTGTGAATAACTGTAGGTCTGAATGTGGCCGATTAGTAAGAAACCTACTATGTATTGTACAATTTGCTTTCATCGAATCGCACTAACTAAAAAAATCTGCTTGAAAACCTGGGCAACGCTGTCTGCAAAATCATAAGGAAGGTTTCGTCTATATTTAAAATTTAATGAGGTTCGACACCGTCGTCTAAAAACGTCCACAGTGTTTTCGTCAACTACCTGTATGCAGATGCATATATCCACACAGAATTGGAAATCCCAGATGACAAAATACTGCGACACAAAATTTCGTAATGTTAGGAGTTGGAACAGTAGTCTGCGAGTTCCAAGATGATGCTGCTATATTTGCATGTTAAGATTAAAGTTTTGTCTGCTCTGGTGTTACAACAAAATAAATACCTTCCACAGCCCATAATGTGTGCTTTCGCCCTTATACTTCTTCTCGGTGCACCAGCTGCTGTGCCTCAGGCACCATCAACTGCATTCTTTTGCGAAAATACCTTGCTGATTGATGTTCTGAAAACCTAGTTGCCCTCCGATTCTTCATGTATTCATGGACGCCCAATTGATGGATTCCTGCGTTATTTCCAACTGAAGATCCACCTCCACATGATGCATCTACTTTCAGCTCCCCAACTACTTCCAGTTTCACCTTTTAATTACAGCCACGACAGCTGAGAACTTTAAATGGTGGTGTTGCCGAACTGGGTAAGTGGAGCGAATACAAATTGCGGGGGAACTCGAAAATATAGACAACCGCAAAACTGGTGGAAGACAGCTACACGTTGCCTGCCGCTCCTGAAAATATGGAGGCTTTCGTATAGTACAGCAAAACGCTATGTGCAGTTCTTTACACGCTTTGCATGTAAAATGTGCCTCCTGTATCAGCGTCGACACTTAACTGTCTCTTAACAACTTGGCCTGCCGCATCATCACGCAGTACTATCGTTTGGATGATTTCATGATCTGCGATCTCTTGGCAAAAATAAGAGATCTGGTTTTTTCCGAGAGAATGTGCAGCTGTTCCCGGAATAGATGAACATCCTATTTACCGCAAACTCGTTACCTTCTATCTAGTCAACAGAAACCTCTGATCAAGCCATGTTTCCCATACAGCTGCGCAATTTTCTATGGACTGCATCTAACGGTCATCAGGTCAGCATTGTGACTATAATGAGATAAGCGTGCCAAATGTTATCCAGGAGACTCATCGGTACTCCGTCTTCTCGATTTAGGAAGTGCCGAGTATAGTGACACTGACGACATCAACTGCAGTAACTTTCTAAATCCCCTCAATCAGCAGTAACATGCCGTCGACTGATTTTCATACCCACGTTAGAACGCTTTATACCAGGATGTGGATTATCTGAAAAAGCAGGCTTAACTCACACCCAGGACAAAGAATACTGCACCGCCATCGTACTTCAACTATGACAACAAACAATCAGCGAAATCCAATGTTACAACATGGACAGAATGCCATTCATTTCTCTTCGTCGGTTCAGTGGTTCAAGAAAGAAAAAAAACACAATCGCAGACGCAATGCGGAAAAGTCATAAGAAAACGCGACAAATCGTCCGGAATGGGAGCAACATAAAGAAAGAGAAAATCAAATCGGAAATCAACACATGGAACGCAGACACACACGCGGGCTTATTGCCATACGAGTAAACTGCTTGCGATCGTCATCGCTTCTTATTGAATTTGCCGCTGTTACTGCTTGAAAATGTATGCGACTGCAAATGAAAACACTGGCAGTTGCGTTATGGATTCTTCTCCCATTTGCAACCAATCGTTTGAAATATGCAGCCAGACTGCGACGTGCAAATGAAAAGAAAAATCTGCAACAGCTTTCATCAAATTAACAACATCACCTGGAGATCCCCTCCCCGTTTCTTGCGTCGCACTCGAAGTCAATTGCCAAACAATGTGACGGTTGATTGAAACCTTATCAATATGCTACTCTAATTTATTTCACTCTATTCGCTGCAATGCCCCATTGCGCAGTGGATAAACCGGAAACCTCTCAAGGAGTACTTGCTTCAGTTTGTACAATGTATAAGAATTCCCTCTTCTTGTATTTCATCTCGAATTCAGATGAGTTGTCATAAGGAAACGAAGCAAAGAGACCTCTGTTCGCAGGCGACGAAGAAGCAAACATTAACACCCACACCGAGAGGCCATGCAAGAGGTTTTATCGGTAATTGAGTGAGAGGACAGCCCCTTAGGCATCGCTATGCTCAATCAAGCTATCTTCTTGTAATAAAACAAATAAAACTATTGAGGCCGCCCATCGGTCAGTAAGCAACCTCACCTTACACCTTATTTTAAAGTCCTAATTCTCTCCGTCCCCTCCTTTTTCCCACCTCTTCATTCCCGCAAACAGCTGTGTTCAAGATAAATAAACGATAAAATTCTTCAAAAAATCAAACGGACAGGCACGAAAGCAAGAAACACAACTGAACACGACGGCAATGGGCGACACCGACTTGGAAATATATTTCGGTCGATGAAGTTCCACATCATGTTGCAAAAACTGATGTCTGCTAACCGTTTGTCGTTTATTTCCTATTGTGTGCAATAAGAGAAGTGGATGGATATGACATATGCACGAAATTGCAAAAAAAAAAAATTTTAGCAAGAAAAACTTGAACTTTTTCATAGTTTCCTATTTGCAGGAAAAGAAGCTGCCTGCCACCTCCCACCTGTAAATAAGGCCCTACAATCCGAACAGTACTTTCATGCTCGTTGCTTCTGCATCAGCATTAAACCCGCAACTTGTCAACCTCAACCACCTGAAGCTGATCCTAGGTATCAGCCTACACGACAATCTCATTCGATGAAGACAACAGTATGAAGTCCATTAAATGAAAAAAAAAACGCCCAGATTAAAGTCGAAACTTTATACACGGTTTCTTCTTATACTCCTTAACTGCTAAAAGTTTATTTTCATAACGCATCGCTTACCACATACACATGCCCGAAGAAAAAAAAACAAAACAGATAAGTAAGCAACAGACAACTTGTGATAGCCTATTTGTGCAAACGCCAACTATAACAGTTTTTTAAATGAAGCAGACAACGGCGTATCACAGCGCTGAGAATTTGCGAGGAGCACGGCAGCGAGTGCCAAGCGAAATGTGCCAAGCTCATGCGTTTCGAAAAAGTGCAATTCGCTAACCGAAAGTTCGGATAAATACACCGCATAAAAAGTAAGTAATCCATCAAGATATGCAATAATAAGCTCTGAGAAACAATTGGGAGCTAATGAAGGCTTTTTTTGGAGAAAGAAAAAGCGCGGTGGTTTGCCGCTCACTTATGAGGATCATTAGCAAAATTAAAGCCCGCCTGTCGATGTGGATGCGAACTCGCGTAATCATATGCGTATGCATAGCCGTTCGTGTTGCCATAACCGCCACCACCTGCGCGTCCACCACCGTTGCGGTTCGTGTACGCACCAGCACCGCCACGGAACCCTGAGCCTTTACCGCCTCTACCCGTATAACGCCCTCCTGCATTTTGGTCACGAATCCCCTTGTTGGCTCGTATCTGCTGCTGCTGCTGCTCACCAACTTCCCTCGGAGGCGCATTCCGAGGCCTCGCCCCCCCCACGCCCGCGACCATTTCTCTTGAAACGCATCGACCTTCTAGCCTGATCACTAGCCCGGTCGCCATTCTCCTGGATGGTCTTCTGCGATGCCGTTTCAGCCTTGACCTCTGCAAAACATTCCCCTATTATTCATGTATATATTACACAGAACTGGAAATTCAGTGCTGTCAATCTGCTGCCTTTTGCAAACTCATAGTGCTTTAACTCCATTAGTCTTGTTATCCACGAAAAAAATACCCACAATATAAATCCTGCCCTAAGGCTTCAACCAATGAATTCATCCGAACATTTCATTTCACTATTCTACGGTCGCAGTCCACTTTATTGCGAAATGCTCTAGCATTTTTATTCATCATGATTTTTCCACATCTCTCGTTTGCTCCACGCTACTTCACTGTCCGTTCGTCAATACAGCTTGACTTTTACGCATTATTCAACTTACACCTCATTCGTTCTGTGAATAAATGTTGCGCTGCAGCAAAAATCATAAATGTGACGAGCTCATTTCCCTTCTAGTGTGCCTGCATGTCGTCAAATACAGAACACTATGAACCTCATATCTATAAAAGACGAATACATTTGACACTAGAGTGACAAAGGCGACGCACTACTGAACACAAACTGTGAACCTTGCCCAAGGAACTGCCACAATATGCGCTTCCGCATATTCCACAACTGATCAACCACTTCCAGAAAACACCAACGAGACGCAAACGTGCAACAAGGAAAATGCCCCCATGTTTCAAACGACTCAATCGTTCGTATGAACCTTCTTCGAAAGACGTTTTCTTCAACATCAGCATAATATGGAAACCCGATGTGGCTAAGATGAATGCAAGTTCCGCGCATGTTTAAATGCCTGAAACTCCTTCCAAGGTTGACGCGTCAACGGTATTGCGAATAAGGAAGAGGCCGTCTTACGGTGCACATTTTCCCCAACAAATTAAACGGCGTCGAGTTTAAACTACCGAACAGATAGACATAAATCTGCAAAGCGCACAAAAATACGCAACAAAATGTTGCTGCATTTCTAACAAATCAGTGACTGAAGATACATTTGTTCTGCAACAAAATTAAAAAAAAAAAAAAAAACTACCACGATTGCCTAATAGATGCGCTTGTTAGGTATGTTTTAAATCGTGACTATCCACGACTGGTCCCAATCCACAAGATGGAAGATTCCAAAAGTAGACAAAGACAGATAAAAGTGTGGTAACAGTGGAATAGCCCTACTCCGCCAATAATCACTCACTTAATTAGTGACGGGTTAGATAACTGAGATCTCAATTTCCTTTACCAGCTCTTCTTCTGATCAAGTATTATATTAGGTGATCATCATCATAAACAGTATAGAATAACTTTAAAAGTACCTACCGTTTTCACCACTGGGTGCCCATACAGCTCGTTGGGCAGCATCTCCGGATTGTATGTGGTCCCGTTGACCGTGGGTTGAGGAACAGTGTCATCAGAACGCACCTCCGTCGGAGAGGGATTGGCGGAGGAGGATCGCGGACTACAGTCACCACCTGCGCATGCACTACGTAGTTCTCGAATCCAAATTCAGTGTCTGCTGTCTCAGATATATCACCCGCCGATAGCTGCTCCGACGGATCAGGCTCCCCGTGCACGAATATAACCTTAACTCACGCATAAGCCTTATAATATATTAGGATGCATCAAGTCACCTGCTAAATCAAAAGAAAAACAATGCAACATTATCAAGATATTCAAACAGAAGTACTCTGGCAAAACAAGTGAACAGAAGAACCACAAAGGGAAGCAGAAAATCATAAAATATTTGAAAACAAGAAAACTGCATTCTTAAACAAACAATAAGTTTCGTGAGGAGGGCAAAGAACTGAAAGTTTCCTACGCGCTGCCATGTACGTACGAAAAAAAAAGCTCTAACTTTCCGTTTACTCAAAAGCATGCAAGCAAAAACTGCGCATATCTGCCTCTAGTTTTCCTTCCCTCTCCCTTCCCCCCCCCCCCCACCTTAACTGTATTATCATCAGAATAATCGATCTTCACCTTTGGATCCTTCTTGACGGGCTCCGGCTCGGGTTCTTCTTGCTCCTCCTGCATCTCCGTTTCCTCGCTTTGCTGCTCCTCCTCCGTATCCGATGAAATGTTCAGGACAAACTTGAGGTCCTGCACGCAATCACATACGGCTGCCTTTTCTAACAATTCCTTGGCCTTAGCCCCTTAAAAATACTGGTGGCAAAAATTAAAGAGAAAAATATAACACGAAGAAATATAGCAGAATCGAATCAATGCCAGAAAGATTCGAGGCCGCACCAAGTGGACGACAATGTAAAGTTGAAGTTCCACTTAGAAAGGGAATGCTCCCACGCGATTATTTAGTGGAAGAAGCTAAACTTGATAATAACGCTCATCAGAAGCCTCGACTCAGTGAAAACTGCACGAAATTGTAAGTAAGCTAACAATAGATAACTCATGAGAGTACTCCCCCTTTCTAATTACCAGACCTAAGCCCACAGTCGCCTCAACACTTGCATTACTACTGGCGTTGGCACATGGATTTCTTAACTGCAGATAGTTTCCCGGCGAACTTCAAGATGCCCGAGAGAAATTTTCTTCCCGTATGTGCAGCAGCTCTGTGATGCTTCAGAAATTCATCACTAAAGATGAGAACGTTTCTTATACGTAAATGTCGTACAAACCGTACACATACAGGTGCCTCAAACCGTTTACTTGCAAAAACCAGAGAGAAACAACTTATAAAGCACATTCAATACGACATTTCTCGGCATCAATGCGTTTCTCACCTCCTTTCATCAAATCAATGAAAAAGAACATATTATCACGTGGTAAACTAAAATAAACCTCTACAGCCGATTTCATTCCTTCACCGCTTTCGTATCGTTTTCTCCGAAGATGACATTTCAAAAACGAAATAAACGAAGGATGACGGGTATGAACTGTACAGTGGCCAGGGAAGTTCGGTGAAGAGGCAACCTTGAGTTGCGCGGATCGAAAATTATGAGGCGTGTGCGAGCAAAAGGTAGATTTCTTGGGTCATAATGTCTCTTTTATCTTCTTTAATATTCCCATGAAGCCCTCGACGCAAATTGGCGCAGCACCTGTCAGTATTTATTTTCTTTCTCTCCAGATTAGATAGTCGGTCAAAAGGATTGCACCTTCAGCCCAAAAAACTGACGCCAGAGCCTTCTTAGCTAAAGGCCCCAAGGAAGGGCTGACGTTCTTCGGAGAGCCAATATGCCTCCATTCCCTGCAGGTTTCTTTTGTTTGCGGCAAACGTCCCATCACTTGTTAGAAATCTACCAAGGAAATCTTCCTCATCTTCTGCAAACATCTGCGAGATCTTTTGAAAGCGTACCATCCAATCTTCCTATAAGGTGAAAACGGCACAAACTTTTTGATAGTTACTTTACTGGCGTAGAAAAGTTACTGATGAAACGCCTGTAGCCTTGTTTCTTCTTTCACTTCTTGGTAAAAAACCTGTTACTTGCGATCCATCATTTCTTTCATATGATCAATCATTTCGGGCTGATCGCCTCCGCAGGCCACTCTAGACAGGCTGATCTTGAACGATTATCCACCTGTTGTCCAAAAGTAGAGTTGCACTGCGGGAGGACATTTTTACACTAGAACTGCTGCATCGATCGCAGATTTCCATTGCTGAACTCCTTCATCGACCAAAAAAATCAAAGACGCTGCGCTGTTTGAACCGCAATTTTTGCGATCAATCCTTATTCCCTCGGCAGAAAAACTTCCATAACTCTTCACATTAACCAGAAATAATACTATAAGCGCATGACGCGGAAATACGTTAACGATATGATTCGCTAAGCAGTTCAGACAATCGCACAAAGCATATGAATGTGGGAACTTTTTGAGATCCCTTTATATATGAGCATATACACAAATATATATATATATATATATATATATATATATATATATATATATATATATATATATATATATATATATATATATATATATATATATATATATATATATAAACCTATGTAATATATAAATAAACAAACGAATAAATAAAATGTACACATGCATATGACAACATATTTTTTAGGAAACATGGGTTGCGACCAGACTCAGCAAAGAAATGCTAGATAAGTAAGGAGGTTGCACATAGGTGACGAAACCGCAGAATGTAGCCAAGCGCGGCAAGAAATCAAATACGCAACAGAGATTTGGTAAGAAATCAGGAAGTGCCGGCGATAACACTTCACTGAAGACGTCATTTTGCGTTTAACTGCATCGTGATATTTTTACTATAAAATGAGCGTTCAATTTACTGTCAACTGGCAAACCTTCATACTCACGTCATTTACATCACTTAAGAGCCATCGCTGAGCTAGAAGTATCTTCACACAATTCTCCTAGGAGATAAATGACCACAAAAACCTTTGAGATGCGGAAAAAAAAGGGTGTGGAAGGAAAGAAACTAGGGATGACAAAAAAAACTGACCAGTAAGTTTGTCAACAACTCTGTCCCTTGAGCTGGAAAGAACGATATTAGCCATCTGGGCACTCTTCTCACACGTTGGCAGCCACATATCGGCCCTGTCGAATGGCGGCAACTGGGGATTGAAAGCAGTGCTGAAGTCCTGCAGCTGCATCCATTCTTCTTCGGTCAGCTTCTGAAAAATAAACAAATACGAAAGTACTTCAGAAAGTAAGAGCAAACAGAAAGGATATCGGGAAAAGAATACTCCCAGATGTTCCAAAGTCCTGACTAAAGCAGAGATCTATATAGTACAGAAGTATTCTTAGAGAATGTGCTGACAAAGCTCAGCTGATGGCATGGCGAATATACTCGAAGAGGAATGCTATACATCACGGCAGCACCCTTAGTTGCTTGCACAACGAGTCATAGAGCAGCTATCACATTTCTGTACTTGGGATTGTTAGGGCTCGTAAAATTCATAGTAGAATGCTGCAGCAATAAGAAGCCCGTAGTGGTTGAATAAAGACGTTTAAAAGTAGATCAATATCGCTCCAATCACCCTAGCACGACGCCAACGATGCCATGTGGGTCGCGATGACGGCATTATTCAAAGCTAAAGGTGCACTTCTTTGTGATTCCTAGTCACGGAATTGGCTGCCAATGTCAGAGTCGCCCCCCTCACTGTCACGGAGGTTCACATGTACTGTAGGATGTGTGCACAATGATCGCCTAAGATGGTGAGTGACGAGCACAGCATGATTTGTGTAGCCTTTTTAGAGAGGTGTCACGTCGAAGAAGAACTGTTTGGCACGCATCGTCAAGGAGGACGAAACCTGACTATATCACTACGAGCCCGAAAGCTACAACCGATTTTCGGAATGGAAAAGAGCATCGCCTTTCTTCAAATGTTCCATCGGAAAGGTCACGTCCGCTCTATTCCATGAAAACAACAATATCCAGGTTGTTGCATACGATTTATGTTTACAGGGATTCTTCTCTTACGCGAAGCCGCTCATCCTCACAACATTTCTACAAGTTTTGCCACCACTTGGGGACTACAAATCCAGATAATACATCATCCTGCACACAGTCGTGACCTCGCATTCTCCGACCACCATCTGCTTGGACTAATGAAGGTCACTTTGGAAGGACGCACTTTTGAAAGTGATCAAGAGATCAAAGAAAGAGGTGCATTCGAGGCCGACAGCACAATCGAAAACACTTTTTCCGATGGAATAAAGAACTCGATGCAATATTGTGAGAAATTCACTGAAAAGGAGAGTGACTAGTAGAAAGAAACGACCCACTATTTGCCTTCTTAAGTGAACTACATAGGCTAAAGCTGACAACTTGGCGTTATTTCTGACATACTTTCCTATCTATGAAAACAATAGCAGGTATCCTCTTTAAACCTTTTAATAAATAGAGGAATGAAGCTGATCGAGCTTTACTTGAACTAACCTTGTTCTTGACTTAAACATTCGATTGTGGCAATGCAGCAAACATCGGACGGAACTAAACTAGTGCCACTTCAACAGCTGTTTCCATGCACCTCGCGCATATCTTAATTCTTGCTAACAACGATCAGCGCAATCTAGACGACAGAAGCGCAGCGAGGCGGAAATGTACCAATCGCGTTCCCACCTTCCCCCCCCCCCCCCCTCCTCCTCCTTCTCCATCATCCTCAACCGACAGGTCAGTCTTGCGCACGAAACAACGGCTGAAATGAGTTTCCGAATAAAGCGTGCCAGTCTCATCCGATTAATCTGCGCTTAGTGTACTCTAGAGCAGTTTGCCAAACGTCCACTTTTTTGTGCACATTTCGCTTTGCATGCATGGACTTGTTCAGCAGAATTCGCAGTTCCTTCGAGATCAGTACAAACGCGATCGCTATGAAAGCATTTTAAGTGGACGTATTGTTTGGAATGTAAATTCAAAATTTATTATTAAGAAGTATTCTCTATATCGCTAATGAGGACAGTCGACGATACTGTTCTCTGAAATGAAATATTTAACACGACCACTCCAACATGAAAACAAAACGCAAGAATGATGTTCAAGAAATCACTCAGTAACGGCTAGCATCGTTTTTTTCTTTCAGTGAGACTATTGGTTGAAGCAATAATCTTCTGGTCGCCTGATTAATTTTATACAGGGAACTTATCTCACTTTGGAAGATTTTTTCGTTTTCCACGTATCGTCTCTTATGCTCAAACTGGGCAGTCTCTTTTCTGCATTTCATGACAGTCACAAGCTTGTTGCATAGCGAAGCGGAAGAGGGGAGAGAGCCCAGAAGGTAGAAGAAACCGCAGATGAGCGCCAACACATTCCCGGTCTGTTTCATTTGATCCAGCATTAAATTCTTGGCTCGTTTCTTCCGCTTCACTTGAAATTAAAGTTTTCAGCATCCTTCGACAACTAGCACAAGCATCTCGATTAAGAAATGGTCAGCTAATGCATACAACCAACCCTTCGAGGTATATGCCGCAAAGATATAACTTACTGGTGCGCCCTCGCTCGCATCGACCAATGCGCCCGCTACGTGCTCCTTCGAGAGAATTCTGAAGATGTTCTGATAATAAATAAACTCAGCGAGGCGACCGCGTTCCATTTCCATTTGCTGAAACTACGCAAAATGCGCATTCAACTAATCGGCCGCTAAAAGCCGACACTTGGTTCAGATATAAAAAAGAAATTTTTGATTGGATTCCGACAAAGTGTTAGATTTTCCGATGAAAATTCCAAATCATACTCATGTGCTGTCAACTGTCATTAGTTATTACTTTTAGAGTTCCAGACTTTTTTTTGAAGTTCACGTACCGAAACTACTTAATAGGACTTCATCACTGCACATAGCTTGATTCACGACAAAACGATACGAAATCAAGGACGACTGCGGATAATGCAGTACATCCATCCAATCCTTAGCAAGGATCACAGCAAAGAAGCACTTCGGTTTTACTTTTATGAGCTCTTCTTTTATCAACTACCTTTGATTAATTTCTAACACGAGGATCAGCAGACGGTGAATGTGAGGCTCAGCTTCAAAACTTCCACGAACAAGGTCATAAGATGTAATTAATCAAACTTCAAGCTCCCACAATATTATCACCTTTTTTCTATTGGCTTCGTCGCGCTGTTTCGCTGAACGATGGTACTCCTTCTGGAGACCGGTGAGCAACTTCATGAGATCCTTCATGAACTCGAGCTGCGTCTCCACCTCACCGATGCGTGACCTCGCCTCTTGCTGCTCCTCGCTCAACTTCTTCCATTGCGCAGGTCTTCCTCGTATTGTTGCAGGCGTATCTAGAGAAATGAACGTCAAGCACATGTTGCCGCTGCGAACAAAAATTTAGAGTCCACTAAATTTCACTGAAGGATAAAAGGAGGCATGAACTTCTTGAAACCATGCTCGATGGCTCGATCCTCTCCTTTACAAAAACGATCACTGGTCGGCATGTGTGTCGCTACATACAAGGAACGCAACTCAGACTCAGAATATCTTTCTTTTCAGTACAAATTTACTCTTACTCAGAATATCTTTCTTTTCAGTACAAATTTACTCTTTAGTCATTACAGTCATCACTGGCTAACTCCACACCAACACAGCATAAGTTCAGGGGCTAAAAAGCAATCAACACTGTCCGATAAACTAGTATAATAGACGCTAGTCCAAATATTCTCTATTTAGCCTGTTTACGCTCACGATAATATTCTGGAAGCAAAATAAAAGTGAAAAACATCCATTTCTGAACACTAACTCATTACTTCTGACATTCACGAATTATACTGCCCAATAATGGCGGTTATACCTATCCAAAACTCACTTCCACATCGACTTCTATTCTCCTTTTCAGGTTCGATTTGTCTATTCTCTAATATCCAGTACTCTTGACCGTCAAGTGAACAAACAATTAGACCCTTTTCATTGAATTCCATTATCAGAGCTGAAACGAATACTGCTTCAACGGCCACTCACTTAAATGGCCACTCACTTAAATTCTGATCACCTTATCACCACCCTCCACAACTGCCGATGCAAAATAACTTATTACACTGAATCGAAACACAATTATACTTTAGTCGCAATCGCAACGGATGACTCTCCACAATTCACAATATTTTATAGTACTGTAAGGCTTCAAAGTCGATATAGTAAAGCAAGTAAGTAAGCATGGGATTCGCGTTTAGAGGGGTAAAGAAGAGGAGAGGAATGCGCATAGACACAACACCTCCCGTGCAACTCCCACGCTTGTCTGCCAAGCTACAGTGCCGAATGCAAAAAAATCTGAAAAGATTCGACTGTTTGTAAAGAAGAAATTTTCCGCCTACGATAAATAGATAAGAATCCATAGATTTACGATAAGAATAGATAAGAAATTTACGATAAAGCAACCTTCTAATTATAGATAAGAATCCATCAAGATTAAGAAATGAACAAGGATTTTAAAAAAGGAGATTACCTTTCGCTTCTCGAGATTGCGTCGTTTTCTCTCAATGGTATCCTCAATGCGAGAGTACGGGTTGGCGACCAGACCCTCATCGCTCGCAGCATGAACACCATCCACTGGCCCCTTCATCGTCTACGAGAAATTCGCACCAAGCTTCAACATTTATCTTTGCATCACTGCGTAGAGGTGGGGAGGGAGGAGGGTCTGACGACGCGTGTGGCCACGAGGGGACATGCTTAAGTACAAAGCACCTGCATCAACCTGGGCTCGCATGACGCATGCGCGCAGACATCATGCGATCCACTTGCAATCAAAGGAACATCATACCTCAAGATTTACTTAAACCACTCTAAAAGAATCAAACAAAACTGCGTTGTTCCACCTTTTTCTAACACAAGTAGACCTGGTCCAACTACTATCGTCGATCTGAATAAGTTCACAAAAAATTCAACAGCTAGGATAACCGCAAACCGAACCGCTATGCTTTTCCTTAGAATAACGGCAGGAAAGAGTTCTATCAGATGCTAGCAAGCAGCCAAAGGACACAGCTTGCAAAGTTGTATGTTTTGGAGTATGTCAGTGAACGCGGCAATCTCTGAGACCAAAATTTTTTGGCATTATCGAGAATCAGCGTAAGGCGTTACTAAAAAATAAACGTTCTTTGATGTAAGTGGAAAGTGGCTATATCTGAACACATCAGAAAGTGCAGCTCTACCATAAAATAGCTTATTCCATGCAAACAAATCGCACATAAAAATTGAAATATAAGGAATGACAAAAAATCTTGGTTGGATATTAATAAGAAACAAGTGAAGTACAATAAAAGAGTGAAAAAAAGGCGACCTCTTTCTTGATTCGACATATGCACCTAACGCTCACACACCGGTCAATGACAAAAAAAGAGATCGGTGAGCTGGTGCTGCTGCTTTCAGAGAACAGATGCAAGCAATGCTGAGCACTAAATACCCGCTGAAGTGGTTTTGACAATCGATTGATATTCGTTACTTGGAGAAGTTATAGGGAGGAAAATAAAACCGTCGGGACGTCCGTAGTATAGACAACAGAGCTGCACAGCATACTGTTACATAAAGACACAGCAGCAAACTTGTCGTTCAGCGCGATTATCAAAGTTTTCCGAATTCATTGCATCAGCAAACTTTAAAAAATGACTCACAACGAATAAATAACTTCAATAAGAAAGGACTTTTAACGAAGTTCATGCAGCTACTGTCACATGCCAACGATCTGCAATGCAGTTCCACCGAACAAGGTGTCATGTGCGGTTTCGCACAGTGAAATATGTAGTCGATACCACTGACAGTAAAATTAACACATCAAAGTGTCGAAACGGTTTAAATTTTCCCCCAATTTTACAAACGAAAACTGAATGCGAAAGTGGTTTTCAAAATAAGAAAAAAAAAACACAATGATCTAAGCAATTTTATTATTAAGAGCAGACACTTATCTTTTAAAGTGAAGCGCATTAAAGCGCATCCAACACATTTGTCGTCCAGCTTTTCACTGCAAATCATTCATAAACGGCCTCGTGAATAAAGTGCACACCTAGTTTCAACTGCCGTAGGATTCAGTCCGTGACAATATGGAGATGCGAGATGGTTGCTGAAGTGCAACCTGAGAGCGATTCAACTAACATTCATAAATGATGCAAGTGCGAAAATTTGCAGATATAAATTCATATAACAGGGATCAAATAAAACGACAGCCTAAAAACGGATGCTACTGCATACTCAGAGTTACGACGCGACCCAAGGAAGTGGGAGGTGCAAGTGCGTCTGAGCGCATGCTATGTACCTAGATGAAGGCGAATTAAATCGCACTAACACTTGCGAGTAAATGCGTTTATAAGCAGACTGACACCTTTACAAACGTTTAAAAACCTTTAAAGATGATACTGAAAGAAAATATGCGTCCAATAACGTTGCCATTGCCATGTTGAGGCATTAATTTGCGAAGTGATTAAGCAGCATGGTTTTCGAGTGCGATTTCAAATTCGCATTCAAGGAAAATATAGAAGCGACAAATTTTACGTGGGCTAGTGCATGTCGTGGTGAGTGCAGATGGGCTGCTCACGCATACCACGCCCATGCATCGCGACCCTTCACCTGCAAATATGCCCAAGTTTCGCCGAAAGTTCTTGGAGACGAAAGTGTTACGGATGTGACCCTCCTCCAAGGAAGAGAGTGAAGGGCGTGAGAAGAGGGGCTACCTCCAATGCCACCTGAGCGTCTCCGACCAGACAGTATGCCTATGCCGCTGAGATCAAAAACTTCGAAGTTTGTCATCTGCACGTCCAAAAACCCTCAGTAGCAAATTTCCTTTGCGGTCCGAGCACTTCCGTCCGCTCCAACATTTGAATCTTAAGCACACAAGTGCCGGAAAAAAAGTCAAAAATGAGTCCACTCGGCACATGTTTCTTTTGACAGAACATACGGTGACGACGCGACCAAAAAGCGATTCAGCAAAAGTTCTATTGTTTCCCTCTTGTCTCTCTTATCCAACACTCTTTCAACGTCGTCTTCGTCCTCTGTTTGTAAGCACGTAGTAAACAAGCACGATCACCGTAAAATGTAGATGATTGCAGAACAGATGCTCTGGCAATAAGTCGATGTTTGTGGTGTGGTATGTGAAGGCGATTACGCCGATTAAAATTTCCGAACTTTCAAGACGGAGATTTTTGAACCCTACCACTATTAAACAGCACATATTCACAATATCAAACCGCAATTCAAGCGGCCAAGGTTTTTAAGTACCACAATGTCTAAGTGCATCAAGTCATGGCTGTAAACGTTATGGCTGCGTTGAGTTTAGAATTTCACGTACAAAGCGATCCTTGTGGGAACAATGTGCTCTATGGTCTTGTTCGGCCACCTCCGATCTTTTCGATTCCTCCTCCGCCAACGTGCAAGTGGGAGTGCTAACGCAGCACTAGAGAAGTTGCGGTGAACGTAGGTGAATACCTGAATTCATCAGCATATAAATCCGACGAACTAATTCATTACTTCAGATGAAGGTACGCGAGTTTCTTACTGAAAGCGCTTTTAAAAGAATACTGTATCAATAATAGCAAGGAAGTTGGAAACTATGCAGCATATTTGTATAGCACGTCTCTCTCGACACCGAGTGCAGGTCTCAATTTTGTTCCCTTCTCTGCTAGCCTATGAGTACGTGATTCTACACAAAATTGCATACTGCAACTCTCGCATAACTCAAATTTAGCTACACAAACGCTTACTGAATATGTTTTTGCAGCACTTATTGCGACGGAAATGTCGTCCTGCATCATGCAACCTCAACACTAGTCATCGTTTCTAGTACACTGCTAGATGATATAGTAACGCTTTCAAGTGCTACACAATTCTAAATGGCACATTTTACTATCACGAAATACGCCATTTTTCACTAAGTAAAAGTTTCGACACTAAGGGTCTCTTAAAATGCAATACCGCAATCACCCCCCCCCTCCCCTATTTGCTGCCGCAATCGCAACCTGTGGCAACAATCTTCAATGCCCTAATCACCTTTATCGTAATAATTTTAATCCGATGAAAGTAACAGAAAACAGATTATTCGTTTAAAGAAAGTTTAAACATGAAAGAATCGTAGAACGTTAAGTTTAGTACTATAAATAACAGTGTGAAAACCTTCGCAAGAACACCAGGTTTCGTAGACTCGTGCGGTGATTTTGATCGTCGGGACTTTCGTTCTACTAGCGTACTGGCGGAAGCTGAGGTGCTTCGCTCTGGATTCTACACGCGCAATCCATCCGCTCCTCATCCTCCACTTGCCGCAAGATCGAGTAAAGGTCCGCACAGACTTCAAGACCGATGAGCAGGCACAACAGCGCAGAATGAACCTAACACGCATCCTCTCCGACGACCATCGTCTTCTTCCTCTGCCTCGTCGTCTGCAATGTGTGCGCGTTCGTAGATTTCCAGCCAATACGCATAGCACTATATCAAATTGAACTTGTGCCGTTTCCTTCGTGGACCGAGGGCGAGGGAACGTGCAAACCATAAAACAAACTAACCACGAAGTCAAGTTGTCCAGCAAATTTGCATTTCTTGTACAAAGCGGATTGCGAATGAGCTTTCAAATGTTGCAATGAGTCATCGTTCTATGTTATTTTATCAAAACAGGTATCAACAAACTCTACACGCGGGTAGAGACTGCAATGGGCCTCATGCATTGTCCATTAATAAATCACGTGACTTTATAGACTAGTAGGCTTCAGAAGGAAAAATAGTCGGGAAATCCTTTGTCGAGAAAGCCCATCTCGCAAAGAAACAGCACAGTTTCCCCTAGGTCAGTAAGCTGAATTTGGTCTGCATGTGTGTCGGTATCTAGAGTCCGTACCTGCCGCAACTGCTCTCAAGATAAATGGCAAAAAAAGCACACTTGATGCAAAGTACGTGAGGCTGAAGAAACGAATATGAAGCGAAGAAAAATGAAATAGGACGTCAGTTCAACTCAATATCGTCCGACCACTCATTCAAGCTAGAAGAACTTGAACCTCACATCCTACGCTCCGCCACAATTCCCCCACCCGTCCAACACCACAACAAAACCAGAAACATCGGAGCTGCGCGCTGCGATACCGACCGAGGAACACACAACACAGCACGCAAGGCCCTGCTTCATTGACCAGCCTGTTCAAAATACAGACTCTTAATGAAGTTCGTCTCAGGATCGCTTTGAGATAAACGTCATGGGAACTTTTTTTAAATTGTACAGAACAGGAGCCATAAATTAAAACTCGAAGGCATTCAGCTGCATGAAGATTGAGAGCTGTACAGCCTCGAGTACTTTATTTTGCCGTTGAAGTGGCATCATCAGCGATTATGGAATGAGCTTATGAGGAACTCCGATGTCCCTATGAAGACCAGATTACAAACTGCGAGGGGGTCGGTGGAGTATTTCAACTTCAAAAATATTTCAAAACATGGGCGGACGAGGGTGGGAAGAGAAGGACAAACATAAAGGAGAGGAAAAGTTAGTATCGACAGCAGCGAAAGGAATTGTGCAAACTGTATGCATACATATGTATGCACTCATCGACCAAGAGTCCCATAATTCAACTTTTATTCACTCTTGAAGTGAAAGCAAGGTAAGGAACTGTACAGTGTGCTTTTTTGACTTCCTCCAGGTAATTTCCACACTGCTCAAAAGACCCGCTATCTAGCATGGCTCGCTTATTCTTAGTCGTTCTTGGCTTTTCCGTTGCTGTGTTTTTGCTCTACGTGTGCATCACTTCAAAAGCACAATATCAATAAGTCGTTGTTTATGGCTGCTGGGCGAGGAAATTATATGTTTCGAGGCAAAGTTGGCGTCGCTATAGCTAGGATGGATAGAAGAGCTTTGTGACACTAGACGTCTTATAGGAATGTTTGTAGAACAAGGCGGTTCGACTCTTCAAATACACACGAGGTGTTCTACGAACAAAGTAGTTTGCCTTGTTCCTTCCGTCAATGAATCTTTCTTCATTCGCATTCTTCGTCCATTTGAAAAAAAGAACTAAAGTGTGCTAAAATATTACTGAAGTATAATGAAAGTAAACATTGCTTAGATGAATAGATGACTGATATTAGACAACATTTACACGTAGGGTTATTGTTATTATCAGTATTATTAGTACTGGCATGCAATGAACGAGTATCGCCAATTATTAGTGTTACTTTTATTGTTGGTATTACTAGTACTGCTCACAGAGAATGAAGAATGGCTGTTGATGAGATGAACAAAGCGGAACAAAGAAAAGTGCGAAAAAAACATGGGCGAGGAAATGAGCGTATAAAATATGCATTTCTCAACATACGTAAGAGATACAGCTTAATGAATGATCACTTTGCAAATGCAGACATAGGGAGAATGGAAAAACGGTTATTTGCAATGATGACTGAAGAATTTTAACTCGGAATAATGCAATTCAACAGCGCTGTGTGAATCGAAGTTCTAAGATCGCTAAATAAATAAAATTAAGTCCATTATTGCTGCAATAATTTTTGGCTGAGTGTTCCATAAATTAACGATTCTTTACTTAGAACAGTTTAAAGGGTCTCATCGCGAAGGCTTGACCACACGCTCACAGATGACACACATCTAAAACTGTATTTGAAAAGAATATCCGGGAAACTCTCAACAATTCCAAAAAGCTAAGCACAACTCTATGATATTCTAATCCCTCAGGGATGAATATGCTCTGATGACTTCCGCTCTGCAGAGCACTGTCAAGTCCTTTGGGAAAGTTATGCGTGGAACATTTTGGATGTCTGACCTCGAATATGTCGGCCAAAGGGAACATGTACTCCAGAACTGAACTGCAATAATGATGTAGGCCATCTTCGATGCACCGATCGTTGCAAGCGCATTTAAAACGTTTTTTAAATTTAAGAGTATTTGCAGGTAAGTCGGAACACCTGAACTGATGAAGATAAGGAGTCATGATTATACTGAAATCTCGAGTTGATTCATCAACAAATGAAGAAGATATTCCACGTAGCCGATGAATACATCGGTGCTGAAACTTACTTTGGAACACTCGACATGTTTCAAGCAAGGCGCCTAAATGTTAATCGGTGTTTAACCATTTAGAAAATGTTGTAGGTCGGTTTTTCTTTATTTGGCGGAAATCAGTAGGAAGTTTGTTTAAGAAGGATAAAATTTGAATTTGTCTGCAGGCAGCTTGCCCACACTCAACAGGCCTCCGATAGATAATTTGCATGAATGATGAATGGCAGTGCTCAAGGAAGTTAACTTGAGGTAAATTACGTAGGATTACCCGGTTGTGCGATAAAGATTCACCAAATTTGAACTGAAGTTTCTAGTATCATTCGTAGTCCTATCATTAGCACTGACGCCACTGTTAGTACCAGTCAGTTTTGGTGCAGCGTTACTACCACTTACCACTCCTTTCAGGAACCCTCCTTAGAGGCTAGGCCAAGAGCTTGTCAAGGTGCCCTCGCAGTATCTGGAGCCCGCGATCGGGCTTAGGCCGAGGAATTACCGGACACATCAAGTCGAAACAGCCAACCAGTCCTAGTAGACGTAGTTCCCGATTGGACTGCTGTTTCTGATAATTAGCAAGAAAAGTTAAGGAGTGAAGTAAAAGAAAAAAAGACTGCGATTGCTGGAAGATGGGGTCAATGGCAGGTGATTACAACTGTGAAAAAGAGCAGCCACTTCCATGGTTCCGATTTCTTCCATTTAGATATATAGTCTGTAGAGAGTTAGGCTCAATTCATGAGCGGTGAAATTAGACTGATATGATATGAATTTATAGGCTCTTTCCCGGATAAACTGTAAGAATTTGAAAGATGGGCGAACTTTGCTCACCAAAATTCTGCCATCGTTAGCGAATCGTCTATTTTTTTGCAGCAGTTGCCATCATAGGAGAGATTGTTTTCATATATCATTTGTGTTGCCTAGCAATTGCATCGGTGAAATTGAACGATACCACATCGTGCAAGGCTACCCGAGTGCGATTAATCGTTGGTCTTATAAAGTGAAGTGCTTCTTCGCAAGAATAGCGGAAATTTCTGTGAAGTGCTTGCCATGCGATTACCTGAAGAATGTTTCATGTTAGTGAGAGTCCTTTTTGAAATGATATCATTTGTGTTGTTGCTTCGGCTGGAGGAATAATAGGATACTTGATGCTGTCTGATATCGAACCATCAGTTTTGCATCTTTACGTGTTACAGATTGGAAGGACAACGATCCGAATATTACAAAAATCAAGAGCATTAGGTGTGTGCGAACTGAGTGACATTGATGGCAATCGTTTCGAAGGAGTTTGAAGCGGACGATAAACAAGCAAGCGGCACGTATTATTGGTTATATATTTTATAAGTAAGGTTTTTAATATTTGCTTATTCGTATGGTAATGACGTTTGTTGGATGACCTGTCATGAGCTTGTTAGCGATAGCTGGTAAGTCCACGGCAATGGAAAGTCTATTTGTTGGCTTTCCATATGAAGCAGTAGCACGCATTACTCATGGCCTCGGGAATGTGGAGTGGGGAGGGGGGAAAGGGGCGGAGGCGGGGAGTAAGGGAGTACATGCATGAAGGTAACGAGTGCACACCTCTCTGGATTTATTGTCTTTGCAATAAAGTTTCCGTTTGTATAGTACTTTGCCTCTGTGAAAAAGCCTTTAGTTGAATGTGATCCATCAAATTTGTCTCGATCCCTAAAGCTTACACCAAATTTTCTTTCATTTTTCTTTTCGCTTTCCCTACGAAGTCGTTAATCAAACTCTTGCTTCCAATTCTTCCACCCAAAGTTCTGAGTGGACTCATGATTATGGCATATCAGTTGCTTCGTTTTTCTGTTAGGAAGGCGGCGGGAAAGAGGAAGGAAACGGCGTTGGAGGGAGAGGCAAACAGCAAAATATGTGGAAAAACTGGCAACTAGATATGATGGAGATTTTTCAGTTTTATTCACTGGCATTTTAAATTTGCACTAATTTCGTTGCCTAAGGCCGTTGCTTCCTATTATTTAGCCCTAATGAGCCCAATTTCTTTATTACACTGTTAAACATTCGTAGAAACATACGTGAATTAGAATGAATAATTTCCCAAGTCATTTGGTGATTATCGAGCAAAGAAAGCCATTAATAGAATCGCCGTGGCATATAACGCGCGTAGCATAAGACGTCAAATGCATTTGCGTTGTGGCTCGCGTAGTGGTTTGCAGATGCAATGGGCACTGCGAGAGGGAAAGTGGAAGCCATCTCGCTCGAAGCATCACAGTGCCAGCTGCTGTTTCGAGCGACGGGAAAAAGCTCTATCATTTAATTTTGATCACATATAATGGGAGAAACCGTTTAAAGTACGTGGTATTTTATCATTTTTTTCCTGACAACAAATGGACGTCATGCCTCCATGATATTGTTGATTGATACAATATGAGCGACCATCTGAGTAAAGAAAACTGCGAGGAAGCGATAAACACAAATACCAGACGTATTTATAGGTAACGATGAAATTGACAAAACGAAAGGAAACAAAGGTAAATATTAATCACATTCTATCTAATAGTCACATTCGCAAATCGAATTAGAACATAAAGTTGAAGAATGCGCATAAAGCACGCTAGGCTATCACTCTCTCCAAAGAGTCTCTCAGATTTTCGTCACCATTTTCTACAATTTTCAGTTGCAGTGGAAAGCTTTTCGTCGGAATTTTGGGCAGGAATTTCTTGGAAGGGAACGTTAAATCTTTTAAGCTTTCGCGCTCGAAAATTTTGAGTTTTGGTGTTTTCGTCACTCTAAAAGGTTATTTATTTGTTTTAATATCTCATATTTTATATGCATTTCTTAACTAATCGATGCTCATTCTTTAGCAACTCTAAATTTCATTTTTACTGGTCATCCGTTTTTGCTTCACGTGAGCTTAGATGGTTGGTTCAATGCCACCGGATTGTAGAGAAGACTGCCCATGTGTGATTCATGCCTAACGTCATTTCATTCTGCAAGTACACAATTTGACATGAAAATAGAAAGGTGGAGAAACGTTTTCAGGATTGGAAATCGATTGGGTGAAGGGAAATGAGCTTACTGGGGTCTAGTTGGGTGAAGGGTTCGTTGAGTCGCTCTTTATAGTTTCTGAAGAGAAAATGGCTTTCTGTGAGACGTTCAGAGAATGGCATTGAGTTCCACCTCTTAAAGTTCGCTTCATTCTCCTGAGGAACTGCGCACAGGCGTACACAAAGTGGGTTCAGTGCATGCAGTTATCATTGGCAAACGCATGGCTAACAGTGCCTGAATTTAAAAAAATCTGAGCATTATTCCAGTTATGTTCATAAAGGACGGGCCGTTGAGGGAAGAATTCAAATCAGAATATGATTATGCAGTTGAGCAATCAGAATACGATTATCATGATTATGCATTCAGAATATGATTATCATTTTGGGCAGCTGTAAGCTTCGTAAGATCTGTCCTTAGAGGTCTCATCTATCCAGGAATCATAAACGTAGCCCATCATTCGCCCCTTCAAACAAAATCTGGACGAATGTAAGCGCTTTGTTGGTTGTGATGATTCAGTCTCGTGTGACGATTCGTAATGATGAATAATTTGGTAATCATAGATTGAGGATTAAATGGTGAATAATTATAAGGAAAACTTTGGGACCAAAATGAAACTCAGATTTTGTTCTCTTAGCAATAATACATTTTGCGTGGACTCATAATTATTGTTTTTATTTCACGACAAATCATTTTCTTCTTGGCTTATACATTGCTAAGCAAATGCACAGAATGATGAGAGATATGTGGCAGGAGCACTAGAGTTCGGAAACTGAATCTTGCGGAAAAGGTATGATCGAGAAGAGAGCACTGCATGAGGGCATTTCGTTGAAACGTCGTCTACGTTTATATAAGGAAACGAGACGATCTCAGAAGTTCTCATCTACTGCGTCATCTGTGCTAATCTTATTCTATAGTAAGGCAAGTTTATAAATGAGCTCACAAGGTCACTATCAAAATTGGCAATGATATCAAAAACGTCTGGCAAACCGATGCGCACAATATAAATGTTTTTAGCAAGTTTTTACGGCAGTCGTACCGTTAGCTCAAAGAGTGATGAAACATAGTAGTGATTTTGCGGGCAGAGCAAGTTGCCCATTGGCGTGAAAAGAAAAGCGAAAACTGAAATTGTTGAGACCAAAAATATGAAAATTGTTGTGCATATAGTTGACTGGAAATGACCACTGGAAACTTATTGCTGCCAGTGAGTAGTGCATTCGTTTTTCGGGAGCGGGAAGGAGAGAGGGGGAACACCATTCACTGCATGAGGCATCAAACGATAAGAAAATGAAATAAGAGACAACTTTCATTACTTATACTTGAATTTAGCTTAATTGTTGGCGACCCTTAATAAATATATCTGACTTCTCTAATTTATTTTCGTTGCTTTAATTTAGAAGACATTTTTTCGATGAAGCTATAAAAAGGAGCAATGAACATTGAAAGGGAATGCAACAAGCCCGAAATACATAAAATCTGAAACCAAGAAAGCTTAAAATGTTTTGAAATTTCATTGAAAACTATTACTTATTGCAATTTAAAAAAAAAAAAAGTTGTCTCATGATCTCAAAATTGACGCCAATTTCTCATCTCAACGACGAATGCGATCGTGTCAAAGGGTGCGTGCAGCTATAAGTGCTGCTGACGAGATGTTTTACCTCTATACATAATGAAGATGTGATTGCTTCCACGGAATAGGCGTTTGATCGCTTCGATATGCTGGATGTGCGATAGCTGCAATGATTTCACGCTACATTTATTAAAACGTGAGAGGGCCATTGAGCACCTCGCGTCTTTCCGCTTTCCAGCTGAACGCGTTACTGCTGAGCCACCACACACTGCTCGCTGAGCCAACTTGTCAGTTAATAGAACTTGGTAACCACGTTGTTCCATTTGTAAAATGTTCTATGATGAATGTGATTACGTTCAATGCCCTTTTTTCCTTTCGTGTCGAAATACTGCCTGAAAAAAGGCAAATTTTATACGGTAAGTTTTTTCATTAGAATTAACAATAGCTGGTTCACTTCGTTTGAGGTTCTCACATTCGTTTGCACTACTATCGACCCGGGATTCAGCGCATTTGTGCTGAATTTGATCTTTCATCGATGCTGTTATTTACTTCTTCCAGTAAAAATACTATTTTCAAGTAAATATCACTCATACACGTGAAATCATTTCAATATACATTATTAGTGCAATTCATATCTTATTTCTTTACTTCACATTCCTTACAGTCTTGTTCAACAGTAAGGTAAACACTGTTGTACATTTTTGTTGGATACGTGGGAATATCGATGAATGGGATGTGGCAATAGCGCTTACTGATGCGGCAGTTGCATCGGAGAGTAATTAGCAATGGTTGTGTGCTCGCTAATCCGACTAGAATGTGTCAACTGCAAAACTTGAAAGTGCATTTCATTCTCCGTCCCCCACGAGATACATTTGTCTTTGTCGATTCCTACATCTTGCATCGACCTTCTTCACTAGATTACTTCATACTCGTGGCAAAAATAAGGGGACGCGATTCCGTTTATTCTTACCTAATGACGCAGCAATATAACAGATACGGTCAGCGACATCACTGGCAACCACTATAAGACATGACGCACGGCACTCAACTGTCTACAGCATCACATGAATCTAGGGACTAGACGGGTGGGATTATGGGCATCGCTAGCGTGGGTGGTCGTGGGCTTGAGCTGGCGCATGCATGTTCAGGCAGTGTTTATACGTTGTAAGGTTCGATGGTGGATAACACTAGTGAATATGCGTTTGCTGGATGATCAGAAGAGGCTTATGCTTTGTAGCATACTGGAACGTCCCTTGTACACACCTCATAGATTTCTATGAGCAGGTAAGGGGAAGTGCAGACGAATGCCATGTCAAATTTCGAAGCCAAGGCTTGCGAAATTTCTGACCGGTCCCGGTCGGATATCTATATCAGCCATTTTCTTGTATCTAAGATGGTTTTACCGCTAGCAGCCTTTAGCTGTTCTGGGCAAAAAAGATTTCAGAAATTGTCCAGCTAAAGGTATGGATCCCATCCGCAGCTTTCCCCTCCCCTCGCACCTGGATATGCCTGTGATAGAGACGGAGGGGCTTAGAACAGCAAACATATAGCAGCACATTGTAAAGCTTCTCCTAGCTTCTTTCAGCTAAGTGAAAATACCGAATATCTGAGTGAACCGTTTGAGTTTTTAAATTCTAAGGCAAGACAAGCGGTCCTGACTCGTAGGTGTCTGCTCAGTCATCCGGACCTAGGAAGCATTAAGTAGTGAAACCTGACAGGAGAAGTCATTGCAAGGTTTATTTCGAGACCTCCTTTTAAAAACCCCGAAGCTTATTATTTTCCTGAATTCATTTTGTGGGACACATAACCTTAAGAGAACTTGGAATTCCTCCTTGTTGTGGGGTGACGATTTGGAGACATGAGGAGTTAGGGGCGAAAATTTCGCCTACAAAAGGATGCAGGGCGGGAGTGTAGTCTTACAATTTACAGTGTGGCAAGCCGTAATTGGTATGTAACTGTCAGGAAGTAGTGGGATAGTGGGATCTGCCACCCCCCAACTGTACTTTTTTTGGTCGAACGGGGACATACGACCACGAGAGGGCGGGTTGTTTCCTGTAATTTCCAATTTTTTAAAGCGCAGAGTTGTCTCGACAATACCGACTGCTTTATTGCTTATTTCTAATCCTGAAACGAATACTTGCGCACTCCCGGAAGTTCATTAAAACCGTATCCATTCCAGATTCGACATCGGGAACGTTGCAGCGATATTGTAGACGGTCAGGGTTGACCTTACTGCTGCAGCCAGTACGGTTGAGGCATTCAGTGTCCGTTTACAGTTGTTCATTAGAAGGAGTTGTGTGGGTCTTTATTGTGCGGGGCTTCACCAGGTGTGTGTTTGTTATACTGCACCAGGTCTTTGCTAATTATACTTCAGTCATTTGTTGGAACTCGAAACTTAAAACTGAAATTTCTTCAAGTTACGGCGATGCGATGTCGACTATTAATGTATGCCAAAGGTAGAAGTTGTAAATCTTTTCCTGTTTTCCTTAATTTCAAACATTCCATCGGTTTTTTCTCTTCCCTCAGACAAACCCAGCGCTTCGTTCCGTCACTGGCGTAGCTGTATGTTCCCATCGTTTACTTTTCACTTCTAACATAGGTGGGGACTTTTCAAATACTTTATTGTTGGTTCTCGAAGTTGGTATGAGTGGAGCCTTCTTCTAAAGGGACAGTCATAAAACACTATTGCCGACAAGGCCTCACCATTGTTGCTAAAGCTTTGTGTTGCAAGCAGTGAAATTTGCTGTGCAAAATAGCTTTTTACTATACTCTGTTTTACCGTCATTTGAGCACTACTTTTTGTTTGAAGGGAGCTTCGCATTAAAAGCTTGACTTCTTTTGAAACTTGGCTTAAAAGTTGCTTGAGGAGCGAGGCCGGATTATCCACTGTAGTTAGGTCGTAGATAAGGCTAGGCTGGAAGCTCGTTTTTCTAATTTCTGTATGGCTGAAGTCAAACTCGTTTTCGCTGCATGGGAAGTTTTGTGCTGTACGACAAGGTTTTTAGAAATTGTCTCCGCTTAGTCCCTTTCCGGTGCCTTGAATATTTTCGAAAGTTTTCTTCATCCTGAGGGGTTGATGCTTGCCGTGGTCTTCGTAGGTTACCTTGATGTGGCGGAGATATTCGATGAGCGTGTTTTCGCTCCCCTCATTTTTGGGATGAGCTTCACGGTCGGATCTCATCACGCCTATTCTTTTTCCGCGCTTGCGGCATGCAACGGAATTTTCTTTTTTTTGGTTCTGCGCCGTCCTTTGGTTACCGTCTAGGATTTCCTGTGGAGAAATTCGTAGTTTTTGTTGCGATCTCCCGGTTTTTTTTTTTTTTTTTGACCAGCGACATTTCAAAACATGAAAGGACATTTGCCAAAATCCCACTGATCATTGGTATCGTGGTTGGTTTCACTGTGGATCTTTTCGCCGCGATCGTTTTCTTCATTGACGTTTGCGTCGCTCGCTGTTTCAAAGGAAACTCTGCGTCGTATTGCTTCGACTGTGATTTTTAAATCGCAAAACTTCTAGATTTCCGATCTTTTCAGGCAAACTCACTTATGCTCGAGTGAGACTTGATAATCAGTCTTTTCGAAGGAATGCTTTCTCAGATGCCTCATAATTTGCGCAATTTCAGGTAGGATTTATAATTGAGAAAAGTAAGCTGGCTGTCCTTGAGGCAGTACTTGTTCACTTTTATGGCTGAGGTTTAGGGCTTGTTGCATCTTTTGAATTTGACTGCATACTATCGATTGGGTAGTCTAATATAACACAGACAGACATAGCATTATCTGTCTTATTTGGGAAATGTGGAATCGAAGGGGCGAAGAGAGGGGAGGGAGGTGAGGTGAATCAAACTGTTTTCAGTAGAACAGGTTTTCGCGACATCACTGCTGCCATGCATTCTTGTTTTGGTTGCGTATTTCAATTTCCATTCACTATTTGGACGTGAAATCATCTCAGAATGGTTTTTGAAACGGCAAATGACACGGATGTTCAGGATGCAAATGTCACAATTCATTTTACAGACGGATGGCCCACGTTTTTTTCCCACCGCATGATCTCTGTCCGCAAAAGGAATACTTTGCATTTCTTTTAAACATTGGACAAGCG
This sequence comes from Ascaris suum, assembly GCA_013433145.1. Taxonomy (NCBI): domain Eukaryota; kingdom Metazoa; phylum Nematoda; class Chromadorea; order Rhabditida; family Ascarididae; genus Ascaris; species Ascaris suum. The sequence goes on along the minus strand of CM024187.1, from coordinate 13,254,693 downwards.
TTAAGCGTTGTTGCACATCTAATTGTATAGAAGCCAATTTTTGAAGTCGCTGATCTGTGACGTGAATGGAAAAATTCTGCAGGAGGAAGGGGAAGCGGAAGGGATGATGTCACAAGTTCTTCCAGAAGTTTGAAGCCTGGCAGCCTAAGTTTTTGTTCCTCATTTTTTCCAGCATCGATTTCCTACTTGTGCAGAAACTAAACGGTGACAAAATTTTTCCACGCAAAAATGATTTTGCCTCGTTTTTTTTTTTCTTTTGCAGAAACGGCAGGAAGATGAATTTATTGCTGCTACAACAAGTATTATTTATTCCTAAGTGCAGTTTTTCTTGTCGGTGACCTTTGACACTACTACTTATATCACTTGCTGCCAGTTTACCTCTTACAATTTTACTTCTACTTACGCTACTCACCATTTTTTCAGTTGTACCGTTACCAAACTCTTAATTAGTTGCGTCGAGTAGTACCTAGCATAGCAACGGGTGCCGCTTAATTTTTCATTCGGAATTGATTACTACCTTGACATGAATTACTTCCTGTTACTGAGTGGAGAGTGCTACTTTAGCGGTTATTATTATTGCTTCTATCACTATCTGTACGATGTTTATATCCAATGGTTTCTCTGCTATCGCTGGTAGTGTTGTCTAACACTACTATTAATTGGTATCGCCAGTACCAATGTTAGCTTATCTAGTTATTTGCTGTCGCCCCTGTACTGCTAAATGCTATTATTTTTTGTTTAGGAATAGAGCTACTTAATTCATTATCGATGAGTACAGCTAATCTTGAGATGAGGAGTTCCCTACAACTTTATATCGTCGCAAGGGAAGTGAGGAGAGAGTAGCATGTCGAGTTTGGGAAGATGGACGCTGTTGGGATTATAGTTATTGAAAAAGGTCGGTGACGGGAATTTTCTGGAATTGTTCATCAAGGAATTCCAAAAGGGTAGGGAGGCATTTTTCTGGTGCACTTGAGATGAACGAGTTATCGAGGTGAAATCGCGAATTTCGAGTTTGCTGAGATCACTGCTAACTTCACCATTGTGTTTTTAACTGCAAGACGCTGAAAATAATAATTTTTTCTACACTGTTGCTCCAGCCGATAGCGTCAACAATTTAGACATTAAAAGCAGCATTGTTTTCGACATCGCCTTATCGAAAATACGCTGCGTGAAGTCTGACGGTGACATTTTCGAAATCTTTGATTTTACCTCGACGTTCGAGTAATTCAGGTATATACTTGTCGAATTGGGGGGGGGGGGGAGGGGAAGGTCACTCAGCGGATAGCCCCAGTTGCATCTGTCTTTTCCGCCAGCTTTACCGCTATTTCTGGAAGTGGTATTTGTTGCACTTGCATATTTCACTTTAGTCTTCTGATTGTCTGAGGTGTTGTTGATGAAGATCACTGATCGTTATTGCTGCTAGCTAGCTTTCTTTTTTGCACTGATGCAATCTTTACTCCATGAAAAGTTCAGTTCGTATCTTTTCAGGTCACTAAGGGGCGGCGATTGGATTGAGTGGTGGTTTAGCAGTCTTTGTTGATGCTGATCGGACGGGACGGTTCTTCGAGGGAGAAGAAACTACCAAGACCTGAAATGATATCACCTACTTTCACGTCGACTGGTTCGTATTTTCGAGTTTGAAGCTATTATATGAGAATATGGGAGGGGAGGGGACGCGAGGTCTCGCAGTTCTTGCCGATACTCTCCAGTACGAACAACATTTAAACTATGTACATATTCAGTTGCATTGTCTATACACTGAGCAGTTTCTGCGTGCGTAAATTTATGCTTTTCTTGTAACAGCTCGACGCATTGAGAAAGACGTTGCATTTAGAGTTTTGGCGTTCGGCTGTTTGATTTATTGTAGACCGGCTGAGTGACACTCCCTCTCACCCTCCATCCCCCTTCTCCTTTAAATATCTGCTCGAGTCCGTTCTTGGCTAACTGCTACACAGTGGTAATTAGCCAAAAAATGCTTATCGGTGTCAGTGAAATGCGAGGGCAGAATAAGATTCCCCGTAATGGTTTGTAATTACTACTTCGGCTTAGCGTTCAATCTTTACTACACTCTTTACTGCTATCAAGGTGAGAGTGTAGAGGATAGCCGAACTTCACTGCGTGGAGCGTCAATCTGTTTCACTTCATTTTGAACATTTTCGTTGTTTGTTGGCGTCTGATGGTGCATGTCTGATAGGAATGGAATTCGAACCGATTGGAGATATTGCTTGAAGTTGAAGGGAGAAATGGCGAGCTGCACAGGTCATACGGTGATCTTATTGTAACGTGCGTGTTACTAAACTGCATTATCGAAGAAGGCGCATGATTCGAATCGAAGCAATTTTTGCTTCACCCTGTGACGGAGCGTCAAGAATGAAGATTATAAGAGCTATCTTTAATCCGACCTACCTAGTTGACCTTTCAGGATGGGCATTAAGTTTTTTAACTGGCCAGTTCGTCGAACGTGGCACACCACATATTGTATAGCTCATTTCCGATTGGCAGCTGTAAATAAGTGAGAGGCACCGATCCAAAAAAAAGGTCACTCAAAAGTGGAGTGATGCGGGAAACGTTAAGGATTGTTTTGATGAGGGACAGAAGAAAGAGATTCTTCTGTTAAAAAGGTTTGTTCTTTTCGTAGGGCAGTCATAATTCGCAGTGTTTTGATGTGATGGTGGACGCGACTCATACGTACCGTCGAAGTAAACACGGGTACTTATATATGTGTGAGCAGCACATGCCACAAACTGGCTTACGCGTACGTACATTTGTGTTGTTTGCTTGTGGGCGTCTGCAAACATTTGCGGGCATAGGTATGCCTGTTCATTAATTTCAGGTGCCTCATCGGTACGCGGACCATTCCAGTGTGCGGATTGTTCGGCAGATGACCCGCAGTGGGCATCACTCAACAAAGGCGTGCTTATTTGTTCAGAATGCTGCTCTGTGCACAGGAATTTAGGTAATAAAATTACGGGAAGGTCGCGTAAGAAATCTTTGACTATTTTCACTATTATGCTGCGCCATGAAACCTGAGACGTCCTGCACCGCAGCAGGCTGTTACCTTTTTCCGCATTGGTAATGAAATGTTCGTGGGGTCTATCTGTGTACCGGAAGAATGTTTATCGTTACCCTCCATTATTCATCCCTTTTAAGAGCTGTGTTACTGTTCCTGCAACGATGGTACGTTTCATTTTCCTTGCAGATCTGTTGGTAATTTGAAGTCAGATTTAGATGATTGTTGCATATATAACCACTTTGTCGGGATATGATTTACACTTGCAAGCTAAGTACGCAAATAACGGTGAACAGGCTGGTTATGGGTGATGCATATGGTGGATTGTAACAGAGGGCAGTGCTCGTTGTATTGCTAAATAAGGAGAGTAATGCGAGGTGCACGTCAGTCAACACGCCATTTCCTCTAGATTGCAATATTAGCAACGGCCGTGTTCTCTTTGTCTTTGACAAGAGTTGATTCTGCAGGCAGTTAAATAGAGCCGAGGTCAAAGTGCAGTAGGCGATGTTCATCGATCACCAAGTATTGCATTAAAGAGTGGTATGCTGAGAACTACTTATTCAACGTCAAAGATCGGTATAAATGTTTGAGTAAGTGCAGAGAAAATAATTTTGAGGTGGTCCTTTTCTTTGGTCCTCGTATTCTAAGAACTAAATCGGCCAAGGAAAAGATGTTGCATTCTTTCCTGGGATGTCAGTAATGGAACATGTATCGCGCATTCTGTATTGCGGCCGTCTTATGATGAGGAGGTTGGCAACTGAAATCTCTGTATAAAACCATGCCCAAAGTCAATGGCGCATATTTCCAGGTCGTCATATAAGTCAGGTGCGCTCGCTGAAGAAGGGTGTGTGGGACAGCAATCAGCTGGAGTTGATGTATGTGCTATATTCAAATGGATCGAATAACATATGGGAGCATTCGCTATTGGATCCGCAGTGTTCGAGCAAGATCAAAAAGAAACCGTCACCTCAGTAAGTATTTATTTAGATTGCTTTAGTGGAAGCAATTTTTGTAAGATTTAGTAGTATTGCTTTGGTGGAAGTGAAGGGAGACAGATTGGCATTGGGGTTCTAGGAAGCTCAAAGCTCATTCTTTATTTCTTTGCGTCCCTTCTTCCACTAATACTTTTTGTTTATTAGATGATTAAACGATACGCTATCTATCTAAAGTGGCAGCAGCACGAATCGAATTGCTACGTTATGCCCACCGTAGTTTCGGATCGGTGTGTTTGAGCTTTTAGAATTTTATCGTTTTTGTCTTATTTTCGTTCTCAAAAATTGCAAATGTTACGGCAAAGTGTATTGTAGAAGAGATGTCTCAACTGTGAATGTTTTTCTGAGAATAAGAAATAATTGAAAGACGCTTATTGCGCTTAGCAGCCACTGCTCGCATGAAGTTGCCTCGCAGAAGGTTGGGGTGAAAATGAAAAACACATGTGCATTTTAGCTTCAAGTTGAGTGAATTATGCGGTAACTTCATTGGTGGTCAGATTTAGAGTCCCACAGATTACCGCCTAATAAATTTTTGGACATTAGTAGTTCGATGCTGTATGGCAAGAGTGCTTCATATATTGTTATTTGAATGGATGTCTCTACTTGAACACTTTGAATTTTTTTTTCAGCGACCCGGTGTTGCCAACAAAGGAAAATTTTATAAAGGCGAAATACGCGGATATGGCGTTCATGTTGCGCCCTGCGAAGGATGACGCACCGATCACTCAAGAGGATTTGAACAGACAGTTGTGGTCATGCGTTCGAACGGCTCACGTTGAGACAACTCTCCGGTAGGATGATTGGCAGTCGCTGAGTTAGCAGTGACCTGATTCAGTTTCATATGTCTCGCCGTATTTGATAGGAAATCAGCCTAAGTTGAGCTGAAGCTATGTCAAGTTTTCTTCATTACCGCTCGTGCCGGTTTAGTTTATTTTTGAGTTTATTCCCAGTTCGCTGTTATTGCTCACGAAAATAGTTGCCGTCATTATTTCATTTATTCAGCTTTGGCTAATTTAACGTTTTTCCACTGTGCCACCTAGTCGATGTTTACTGTCGGATTAATTGAATAATTAGCAATTTTGGTATCATAGATATTATGGAATACAAGAGATTGAGGTATTTTTTAAAGAAGGTAAAAACTATTTTTAACTGTTCGATGACGTGACTGCTGAAGACTTTCACATCCGGCTGTTGCACACTGTTCATACAGCCTCGTTTTAGCTTGCTAGTGTTGGGCGCTGACCCGAATTATATGGACCCCGACAAGCATTGCACTCCGTTGCATGTCGCTGCAAAGGAAGGACAGGCGCTTCAGGTTGGAACATTTGCTATATGAAGCTAGTAATTTGTAGAAATGAAATTGGCTACAGGGAATGTTTATAAAAGAGTATTTGATCAACTATGTGCTGTAATATTTTTCGCTTTTATTTAGCAGGAACGAGGCTGCATTTCGGCGTCACATACCGTTAACCAGCCGATACGCGTAGCATTTGGTTTACTGGCGATCCGCTTGGTTTTTTTTCGAGCATTGGGTTGAGACGTTTTTTGAAGTATGTCTGAAATGTTTGTTTTTTTTAACGTTACGCGTTGGGTTTTTGTTATCAATTCGTTTTTCTTTTCAGGTGGAGCTTCTGTGGATATATGGTGGTGATGTTGGACAGTTGAATGCTGGCGACCTGACTCCTTCGCAAGTTGCGCGTCTTGAAAACCACGTATGCTTCTTTCGTTAAACCTTGCTGTTGCTGAATAAACGTGAAATTATTTTGCCTTCTTAGTATTTAGATTGTTTGTGAGCAACCACTCTCAGTCCCGCTTCTCCCACTAAGGTCCTCTTAATTGAGGAGTGGTGGAGATTGGCCACAAGTTTTAGGGGTTTTGAGGAAATGGTAGCGATCGAAGGACAAGTGGGCATCATAACGACATGAAAAATTTGCAGATTAACACAGGAAAGAATTGAGATTTGGAAGGGATATCACTTGGAAGCGTGATATTAATACCTCCGGTGTCCTTGGGTCGAATTTGTTACCGCTGAAATGAAGTTCGTTTCTAGCCATTTTGACGTTTAAACTCCGCGTCCGCTGCATAAAGAGTTTTTCTTTATAGTTTATCAGTTGTTGCGCTGCAGTTTTTAGCCAAGAAATACATCGCAAGTTTTTGATTAACAATGATGAGCTGCAAAATTCCCCAATATCCAGAAGAATGCACGTTTATAAAGAATTCGAATCTACAAACTTCATTATATTCATTATTTTCTGAGGTTCTTAGGTTCCCACCTCGCTCTCCACCTTCCTTTCGCTTAAAACTCTTCAAGTCTCAAATATTCAGATTCTTTCGTGTTACTCTCTCACTAGAGGCTTACGCTATGGTTTCAGAATGGAAAAGCTTTGTTGTTTTTACCCATTTTTATTTTCAATTTTTTTTCACTACGACCTTTATTCCTCTTTTTTGCATATCATCTGATTCTTTCTGAAGTTTCTGCATTAACCTGAAGGAAGTTTACGCTCTCACTATCGCGACGGAATGAGGTTATCTTTGAAAGGTTCGTATTGAGTAGGATGGAGGGAGTTAATTGTTTACGTGTTTATCGTTGGGCTAAGAAAGATCGTCAGTATAAGGAGAGGAATTTATCTCATTTTCGCAGCCGTGTGGGAAAATTTCTTAAATCACTTTGTCAAAGTTCTACATATGAAGCGTAATTGGTTGTTGTAGGTGGAATTGGCTGCGAGGTTAGAAGAGCTGCAGTTTGAAGTGACAAATCGCCTGACTATGTACTTGTGCGGGAGGCGCCCTGATCACTCAAAGCAGCAGCATTTCCTGATTCCGGAATTGCTTGGACAGGGCTCGGACGCAGTCAACCTGAAGGTGATCAGGAAGCAGCTTCGTACTGTACCAGCGCCCTGTTTCGAGCGTATCATGCAGGATGTTTATGACGAGGTTTGAGCTCCCGATTGTTTAATTTCGATCACTACGCCTTGGCCATTCTAGAAGCAACATTTGTGATCCTTGGCTAAAATCAGTGGAATAATCAAGCTTTGATTTCTTGCAATTTTCTTTTGAAGATATCCTTTAGCGGCTTGTTATAATGTTTTCCTATGGTGCAGTCATGTAATTGAGTTCCTCATGGATCTATATTAATTTGAAAAGTATCGTCCTAATGGATATTTGCTGGGTGGTACTTTCTGCGATCAACGCTGATTTCCTTATTGATCGAACAACAATATCAATTGATTGTATTGTAGAATGCCTAGGAGGGATGACGTTCACTCATAATTTGTTGCTTAGCAGCATTATTGATTTTAAATGGACCGGAGCTTTGCTTGGTAACTGGTCTTTGAAGGTGGACAGAAGGGAAACAGTGGCTGCTTGGTTTGCCACTACGCAAGGCACACAACCGAGTCATTTGGGCAGCGATCAGTGCGTCGCCGCATTCTTGCCGGTATGCGTTCCTTTATTTTCGTTTTATGGGAAGGAGATGAGGCACACAGGTAAGTCGTTTCAGGGAACAGTTCATGTATCCGAACACCTATAAGCATTTATTACAAAACCTGAACTAATAGGTACTAAAACATATCGCTGCTGAACAAATTTAATTCATTCATTAGAAATTAAAAAATGGGATCTCTGAGCTACACACCTGAGCACCCAAATTTGGCATTTTCATGCTTCAAATGTATCAGGTGGTAAGGGCGAGTCTTTGTTTTCGCCGCAACAATAACCAACAGGGCGCACGGTGTTTTACTTCACTAATGCTTCATCCTTGCTCGACCTATTTTGAAAGATCCTTGAGCGAAAGGCTGTTGAAATGTTGCAAGGGAATAGTGATATAGGAGGAACGAACTTAAGAGGAGTCGGGATGTACTTGCGCAAAAAGCAAACCTCGTGTGACATAATAATGCCTCAGGAGGCCATATCAACCGTAAGTGAATAAAAGCGTTTTTCCCTGGTTTCCATTAACAACCTTCTGGGATGTCGGAAATGGCGTGTGGGACGTTCATGCACAAATATTTGTGGCGGTAGTGTCGCATGACGTAGGTGGTTGTGCTGTACGTCCATTGTAATGGTACTTTTCATAGTTGTGCTATTTCATTTCTTGCTTGCTTCTGTGGGGCTCCTCTTCTGCTTACTTTATTTCTGACTAGAACTTATAAGTAGTCCTAAAAGGTAATTCAACCTCCATAGAAGCACAAATAGACTAGTGTTTTCAGCCGAACCCACAGCTTTCTGCTATTCGCAATCAGCTGCGGCAGAAATTGGCAGTTTGTGATGCAAGGGAACTTGCAACCCTTATAATCGACGCTCTCTGTGAAGCGAAGAGGCGGTATGTTTGCGCAAAATTATTGTTTATTATCTTTACTGAAAAATTTCAACTTTAGAAAAAACCATATTACATTTCAGTAGAGCGATATTAAATGGTGGTTTTATTTGTATGGTATACAATCGATAATCGCTGGCGTTCATTATCATCACTAAAGTCTAGTTGATAGTCGCTGATTTCTCAAGTTTATCGCCATTGACAGCATTGTTCTGATATGGAATCCTCGTCTGCAAAAGGCATTTGGGCTTAAACCTCAGGACAGCTCGAGGCATCGCTTCGATCAGATAATGGACTTTGATCTCGATACGGAGCCTGTGATTCATCTTTTGATAGGCCTTACCTGGAAATTGAAAATTATTCGGTAGATTTGATGGGGAAGGAGAGGAGGGGGGGGGGGGCAAATTAAGCTTTCATTCATGTAATATTACTTCATTCTGTATTTCTTTCTATAATTTGCATTTCTTCTCGTGAGGAAAGGAACTCGTGTACTAGCATCAACTCGGCAAATAATCGACTGACATTTTTGAAGTGTATTCTGTTTCAGTAGCCTTTGGGTTAGAGTTAACACATTTTTTCGATTACCAGCTGAAGGAATTAGCGATCGAGCACCATCGCCAATCCAAAACTGCTATATTCTTCGTCTGTTTATCGATCATTGCATTTTCATTACCAAATAACGCATGCTCGACGCAGAGTTTATGCCCTAAATATATAGGCGGTTGTTAGTTGTTGAATGAATGGGTTTCAGCTATCTTGGTCTGCCAGTAGAAGAAGATTTGGATGATTCAGTGGAAGACTCTCCAAAGAAGTCAAGTCTTACGGTTGACCCGATAAACCTCAGCTCGGTGACTGCGTCTGAGTGAGTTGCTTACTTATTTCTGATTGTTAGACGCCGCTGCTTTGGTTCGGTTTTCCAATTCTTTAATTCGATCGGCTCGGTCTCGGATGAATGCGATCCGGGGGGGGGGGGGGGGGGCGGGAGAGGGTCGACCACTTCGATTGAATTACTCATGATCTTAGGGTTTAGATTAAACTTGTTTAAATGCTGCCGCATTCATCATTTACCATCTCTATGTTTAACGGTTATGACTGACTAAATGCCATGGAAATTATTCATTAAAATATCGTTCATTTTATGTCGACCACTTGTCATTAGTATTGTTCGGCAATATAGAACGATGATGTTTTTTAGTTGTCAAACATTGATCGTCAAAATTCGATCATTCCTAATTAAGCTATACCTGCGAAGAAATTGCAGTATTTGAGTTTGTAACGTTAACTGCTATTTCAGTCGTGTGACGTGTCCAAGCGATAACCGCGATTATGATGAGGTGGCTGAAAGCCCTCAGAACAAATCTAGAACATCAGGCAGCACGAAGTAAGTTCTGTACTAGTGTATCATAAGGGAACGGATAGATACGGAAACAATCAGCTATATCATTCCATTATATGATTTGTTAGGCGAAGATGGTGTCGTATTTACTCTTCCGAGTCACAGCTTCATCGAACCGTTGCTGCATTGTTTGAATTTCAACAGAGGTATTCCTCACATTGGAAGTGGTAACGGTGACTGTCATACACCTGGGGATGAAAGGTAGTGGGCAAAACAACATCAAGAGCTTAGGTGTTAGAGGGCATTTTCATTGAGTTTATTCAGCCGACACAAACTGTGGTGATTCAGTCTTTCCCATGTAGGTTTTGACTGAGAACGTTTTCAAAAGCTTCAACGAGGACACCAAAGCTGACTCTGCGATGTGGATTATTCTGTTCAAAACAGCACGTGGGAAAGACTTTTCTAATACTCAAATAGGGAAAGATTATAACGTTTTGAGGCGTTTCGTCACTCGCATGTTGCCTTCAGCAGAACTCCTCTATGAACACATCGAAATAAAGAGGTAGTGGGTGAACTATTCTAGCATCATGGATGGAGTTGAAGAGTGCGGGGTTTAGTGAATAATTTCTCTCTCTCCTCCCTCGACCCTGTTGTCTCCAACTCACCCTTTTTAACGACTTGTAATTCTGCACTCACGGATATCATATGAGTAGAGAGATGAAACTTATGTTCGTAATTCAAATCGACTTAAAATTTGATTAATTTCATCTTTTTTTTTTCTACGCTGAAATAGATGAAGTACAGTCTTCATCTAAGATATTTCTTAGCAAAATCGAATAAGGCTTAGCTAGTTTGCTTCCGACCGAATGCCGAGAAAGAACGAGTTGTAGCGCTATCAGTTATACCCTCATCTCCCATGCACATTAGCACTGTATATGATTTATTCTAACAAAGTTGACGTGGTGAGCCGCTTGAACTTCCCGAGTTGCTGAAATAATACCATCGATAAATTTAATTAGGTGGCATATGGGGAGAACTGCGTTACATGCTTAACAGCATCGGATTTTCCGATAAAGCTTTCGCATGCTGTTTTGGCGAGGAATATTTCAATTGTATTTTAAGGCGCTCGTCGGATCGTAAGAGCGATGACAGCGGGAATGTTCTCCAGGAGAACGTAATCGTCTCGGTCGACGACTTCCTTGAATTGAAGGAGAAGGTATTCGACTCGGAGACCAAGCTCAACAATGTGCAGCAGACGAACACACACATGTTAAGGTTTGCTTCTGCTTCTTACCTAGTACTCAATTTAATTTTTGCAATACGGTATTAAAGGAATTGCAGACACAGTCTCATCAATAGTGTCGGCCCTCCAAAAAACCGTTCGCAGGGCCTTGAACTTTGAAGCCTAGGGGGGAATTGTTTGATGCCTCTGATAGTTCCAGTGAAAGCAATATGGAGCACTCAAGGGATTTCCAAGGGGAGCCGAGGTCCTTATGAGGTCGACGTAGCAGCCTACAAGTAAGTGACACTGCAAGGAAGTGGCATCTCGACGAGGTGAACCGGGAGTAGAATATTTGCGATGGATGATGTATACTTGAGTAATTTACATGATGTAGGAATTGCTTATATGTGATCTAATTCGAGTGCTGCAAACTGCTTGCCACCATCGAGAACCCATCTTGCTCCTTCATGATGTCCATTTAGCACCATATCATCTTTTTTGTCTCTTCCTCAGGATTGTCTCGTTTTTCGTTTTTCCTTTTTATCTCAGTTTTTGGAATATCGATTTTCAGTACATATGCGATTACAAATTGCAATTGCCAGCTTGTAGAGCATGACAGCTATGGCGTCATTTAAAGTGTTATCCGTCTTTTGACGTCTTAGTTCCACTGAATGCAGCTGGTGGCAGTCTTGAAGTTTTTCTGTTCAATTTTACGTCATTTAAAATGGTTTTTTTTTTTCGCAGTGAAATCTCTACAAAGGTGGTTGGTTGTAAGGAATGAAGCACTTTTGATAGTTTTCCTACACTGTTGGTGGATGTGTTGTGATGGCTGTTTTCTCGACCACTATCATTAAACATATTTGAGAGGGCAGGGTGTGGAAGGAAGGAGGCTTCTAGAATGGATTTCTCGCTAAAGGTAGAGTAACAATTAAGGCACCGATATTGAAATGATTATAGGATGCTTACCGGAATGCAAGCGAAAATTGATCGCATTAGCGAGGAAAACCGCGGTATGCACCGCGAAATAAGGAAATTGAAGGATTCGCATAGCATGGTTGGTTGCTTATACGTTAAACGTTTGGCACCGTTCGCTTTGGAGAAGTAGTCCTTGTGAGATTTTGATATTAGCATCTTTTTTTTCCAAGTACAGAAAGAATGTTTGCTGAAAAGGATGCACGCCACCTTGTTCCAATATACTTTCCGCTCAATTTTCAAAATATACACAATGCACATTCACTGATGTATGTAATATCCTCCAATCTAAAAGTTTATGTCGGCGTGAGAGAGCCGTGTAGCGCGTTAAGAAAACTGATTGACGACCTCGTAGATACTCAGCGGTTAAGTTGTCCAGTGCTATGAATTGCATATTTCTGTTGTCGTTGACTGTGTTTTGCTGAACGATATATTGGCTTGCCTCATATGTGAGACTAACTGAATTCTCTATTAGTGATTTTGAGGGTGCTGAACTTGTTATGATCGAACTAATGTAATCTGTTTACTGTGCGGTCGTTTTTATCGCCATTTGGTCATCGTTTAATGGACATCGACCGCATTTGTTCATAAAGGGAACTAATAGTCATATCACAGTGTTTCGTTCAATATGCTATGATCCTCACGTGTGCGAAATTCGGAAAAGTTATCTGATGAGGAGAGTTAAGTTTTTCCATCATGGCCGACCTGGGAGGTAAACTTAGCACTAGGCAGGGAAAGTAAATTTAGGGGCCAGGAATCCCTTTTGAAAGAGCGATCTGACTAATTGGCTCGTCGGCTTGTTGTTACATGGAATGGTACAATAACCGGCTATTATTTGCTTTGTTGTGCAGGCTTTGGCGAAGCGCCAGCCGTCACCAAAGACGGTGCTGGCATCCGGTGCTTCGGCGAGCAACATTCCATCGTCTCTTGGCTTTGATCGTCAGTCAGTGTCATCTTCAAAACCACCGCATGGTGCGCTATTATTTCTTACTCATCTAATGCTGAAAACTGTCTGGACATAATGGGTGATTGCTTTGTCTGAGAATAAGGACTATGACTGATAAGTCAGCTGTAAGCTATATTTTTTTACATTTGCTTAAAGCAGATAGATGGCTCTGGGATGTTACGTGATCCCGGAATCATTCAGCTCTTACCTTGAAGCATATCACGTGTGTTGGTTGTTAATTACATCATTTAGCTGTAGGGAAAAGAATTGTCGTAGTTGGTAGAAGAGACACATCAAGTTAAGAGGGGCCGAATCAAAACTCAGTCGAGCAATCTAATGAGACTGGATCGTCGATTTGATTTATTTGTGATGTAGACAACATAGGCGTATTTTAGTATGCTGACAAGTCTTTAATATATTTCGAACAAAATCTGACGGAACGTGCCACAAAGATTGGTGAGTCTTGCCAGTCGAAAGCCACTCATCTGAGTATTCAGCAGCTCACTATGCTAGCAGGGAACCTAGGTGAGAACAAGGGGGAGGGAAGGAGGGGAGGAGGAGGCTATGGAAGTTCGTAGTCCCACGCAAAAGCCCTTTCAGACCACCTTCTGTAGAGATCATCATAGTATCTTCAATCAATACTGATTTGTAAAAGCACTTTCCATCTCTTTACTCTTGCTAAGCATTGCATATTGACCTTCACTGACTAATGGAAGCAGAAAGGGAATTGCAGAACCGTCGCACATTGGCTGTGGATATATGAGCGGTAGGGCAGCATCGCGAGGTGGATGTCGTCACTGTGGACTCACCTCTCCCCCAGGTTACCGCACTTCCTGCTCCACTATTCGTTTTTTTTTTGTAATTTTTTTCTTAGCGTTGTTGAAAGTAAATTTCATGAAATTATCTTCAAAATGAGAACGAAGGAAGTAAGGATGAGGTCGTTAGTTGGCACTTCTTTCATTGCTACCCAGCCAACCTGTGCGGGTTTCTGGCGAAGGTGGCGTGTTTGCTTCTGCATTTCCTGCTATGATTTTGCTTCCATTTTTTAAATCATTAGCATTAAGGAATGCAAAGCTCAAAGAGAGGATAGATGTCATGTGCCGTAATCAATACGCTATCTAACGTAGTCATCCTTTTGCAGGAGGTTATGCGTCATCGGTGCCGCGTGCCACATCAGGTTTGCCACCATCAACACGCGGGCCTGGAGCCATGCACCGCAATGGCAGTGCGCCGCCTCTTGACCATACTGGAAGAGGTGACAGCGTGGAGCACATTGTCAAAATTGAACGTGACTGGGCGCACGACCGAAGCAATGAAAGGGGCGAGCATCTACACAGAGCTCTTACCCAACATATTCCTACAAGTAAGCACTATGCGGAACTGTCTTCATATAGAAAGAAAGAGAAGTGCTGGGAAGGAGGAAATTTGGTCATTGTTGCTGTTGCATTTCTGCGTTGATTCACATCTCCGTTTTCACCATCATAGGCTTCTTATTTTTATTTTTGTTCGGTGTGGGAAGTTGTAAATTTCAATATCTGCAGCCTTCCCGGATAATCTCATTGCTGTAACAGAGCTGCTCACACAAGCAATAAGGGAGTTGCTGTTGGATGCACAGAATGGTGTCTTGCCAAGTCATGCTGCCAACCATGCCCAAGCAGTAAGTTTGATCTCAAAAATTTATGCTATGCATTTTCTTGTTTTGTTAAATTCATCGTGGCAATTCTGAGCCTACTACTAGACATTTGACGTCATTTTTGAGTGCTTATACAAGCAGTTAGTGCGATGAGTTCGCCTTTGACTTAGACCTAAAACTACGCACTTTTTGCGTCTACTTAGGTTCATACTATGGTATACAGTATTTTAGCTAGCAAATTCAGTTGTGTGTCACTGATGTGCGCTTATTTTTTGCAGTCATTCTTTATTGGCTTGTTGCTTCGAATTACAAAATAAGTTAAGTTGAGATCAGAAATTTGGAAAATTTAATTCGAGTATTTCATGTTTTGTTATTTGAGGTTGCTCACATAGGGCATCTTGTGGAACTACTATCTCTGGCTCAACAGCGTTTTTGAACATTTCCCAGCCTTAATTGGCTAGAAATCACATGGAAATTTGTAGTGTTCCCCAATTCGCTTGGGGAATAAAAATTTTAGCTCAAAAGATTGATTTATTTTGCTGTATCAGTGGCAAATAATAACACTGAAATCCATTCGAATACTCAGGAAAAGTTTTGATCAATTTTTCAGTTTTATTCTATCGAATCACTAAAAATTATGTCATTTTCTTTAAAGACAGAGTTTTATAATATAAATAACCTTACGTAGCATGGATGAGCACCTCGACAAAAATTTCGGTTTTGAGAAATGTCGTATGATTAGCTGAAGGGCATCAAAGGTACACACGTGCGCCGCAGCAATCGCCTAGTCTTTCAGATTATAACATTGAGCAATCGAATCTGGAAGACAGTGCCAGAGGACCGTCTCACGTCGCAGATTGAGTGGTGTCTGACGAGAATGTCGGATGCCACTGTTGTCCTGTCGGCCAAGTGCAATGCACCGCTGCTAAGCGTCGATGAAACGTGCAATGCGGCCTATGCAGTTGCCAAGGCAGCCAAACAGCTTCTTGTTACAGTTCACTGGGTCTTTTAAATCGACGGATATAGTGAGGAGCCTACCGCAAATCAGAGCACCGCCGTCCTTGACCTCATATCTTTGGGAGGGGGAATTTCCGAGATGGTGAAGGGGATGCGTTTTCGCCTTCAGCTGAGCTTGAAAACAAGATGTGCAGTAGCACGAATGAGTTTACAGAGCAGCACTAAGATAGCAGCGTGGTGTAGGCGAGTGAATACGTAACTTATTGTTAAGATTGGAAAAGGCTGCTAGGTAAGAGAAAGGGAGACAAGAGCTTTGCGTGTAGGGGAATAAATGTGGTAAAAGTCGATACGAGGTAGATAAATTTTTTGTGTACAAACTCTCATCTTTCATGGTGAAATATAGAGGAGGAAGGGATTCGTTTCTGAAACAAGGGATTAGTCTTCGCTGTTATGACCGGGAAAATTGCAGATTCGAGGGTTGGGCGAAGGGGAATATTTGCTGTACGACGAAGGCGTCCGTTAAAAGTTTCCTGCCTGTTTCCGTTTTATTTTTTGCCTTCCGTTTAGTGTCATTTTACCTTTAGATATTGCTTAACGTTGATCAGTGATTGAGAGTTAGCAGATATCTGTTAATTTTAAGTGCCTCTCTTTGCACATAATGAATGCCTGCTAACTATTGTTATTGATGAATTTCAATTTATGAGTATTGGCAGTGCACATTGAATTTATGCAGAAGCGTCCCGCACTTAGTTAAGTATTACATCGGACGAAATTTCAGTAAAGCGCCACCTGTGCTTACAAATGATTCGGCGTCTTCTCAATTACGGAATACTGTTTAAATATTTGTTTGTTTCCGCTTAATTATTAGAACTTTGCTTCAAGGTAACGTCACGTTTATGCTGCTCAAATGACAATATTTCATTCGTAAATATCGCTTTTCTCACAATGAAGTGCTTATGCTTCTTCCCGTTTTGGCGTTCCTCTTGTATAAAATTGTTTTCATTCGATGAATAATACTGATGAGTATATCGTATTTCAAGTTTCGATGTGCAGCATGTTTGTGAAATAGTTATTGCAGTGAGGCATCATGTTTATTGTTGCACAACGTTGCGATGTATTAAATGCAAGTGCGTATGTGATGCTTTTATTGAGTGTGGAGGATAGAATTTTATAGGGACATACTCGAGGAGGGAATGATTTCTAAGCGATAAAATGCTAGCAGTAAGTATCCTACTAAATTTAAAGTCGAGTCGAATCAAATGATGCATTGTTTTCCCTCGCTAGAGGAAAATACTTTCACCATATTTTTTGAAAGATTGCAACGCATTTCGGAGCGTTCATCCTCCTAGCATCCTACCCTGATTTTAGACCTGTTGGCGTATAGACGACGAGCTCATTTCCGCAATGTTGTCGCTCCATTACCATCAATAGGGAATGCATTTTTCATTCGTTATGTCCTTCTATTGCGACATGGCAGCTGTTTGGCGAACTTTTATCACTTGTCTTCTCTGTGTGTGAGATCAGTGGCCAAGATATGCACGTATGTGGTGTGTGTATGTGTGTATATGTATGTTTGCATGTGTGAGTGTGCGTATGTGTGTTCAAAATGTTTTCTTCCCATGTGTATGGAAACTTTGACGCAGCTGTCTTTGGTGTGTGTCTAATTCCTGAAGTTTATGGAGCAGTGCTAATTTCCATGAGATGGATCGACGTGTTGCGAGTTTCTGGAAACTGACTGACTGAAAAGATTGTTGAAATTTCGGTGAACTTTCCAGGCAAGCTGGATATTTTTTGCGGAGGTGAACTAGAAGATTTAGATTCTACTCTTTTTTCTGCTAAACTTCGCATTTTTTCGTAAAATTTGCGTTTTCGCTTCGTTTTTCTCCAAACTGCGCTCATTCCTAATGAACCTCACCTCACAGGTACCTCATTCCAGTTTCCGGAACATTACCGGGCACATTAGTGGACATTTGCGTAGATCTTTTTTCTTATCTTCGCTAAAATGAGCGCAGACAGGCTCGCTTTTGACTTCTTTCAACTTTATTTGCGGTGTGCATTAGGCAGCAAGCGTTTCGCTTAAACGCGGCTTTGCTGCGAAACTGTTATGTATACACTTGTTCTCAAAGAAGTTTAATTGCTGTTTTTGGAGCGGAGAGATTGTTTAATTGCTGGTTGCCGTTGATGTTGGTGCCCGGATGGATGCGGTCGTTGACGAGAGATCTTCATGAAACGGAGGAGAGTGTGCGTGCGCGAAAATTGCAGAAGAACGAAGCAGGAGACGGTAATCTATGACGTCGGAAAAGTACTTTCGATTCTCCTTCAACTTTTTTTTCTCCATTGTTCGAAGCAAGCACATCAGGAAGTCGGTCCTTTAACATACTTCTGCAAAAACTGACTGAATTGTTTCTATATGTGTCAAATTTTTTGTCGAAAGTTGCGATTATGAAGGAGACCACCACTATTCTCGCACCTTTTTGCTACTTGTAATTTGCAGGTGGATTTAGCCGTTCGCAAGCTGCTGCGGTTCGGCAATCTCGTTGTGTGATGGCGAGTAAGGTATTTTATTACTTTGTTCGCCTAGAATTTGTTCTACTGATGTTCGAAATTGTATATTGGTAGCTGAAATGTTTCCGGTCGTTTCATCAGTTATTGAAATATCGTGCAGTTTCAAATTCGCCTCTAATTAATTGTTTTTGTTTCCTTGTACGACGTTGCAAATGTCCTCTCATTCCGATGCTCACGTCATATTTACTGCATTTTGAAGTTTTTTGTGTGGCATAGTAATTAAGAGGATTTCATTGAATTTACTATAAATATTGCCTTATCATGAGTACATGTGCGGTCAAAAGTTTTCAGAACATTGTAACGATACAATCGAATGATGACTGAGATTTTTTCGATTGCATGTTGCCGAAATTGTTTTCCTACACCGCTGTTCACAAACAATACCGTAGAGGTAAGTCAGAAGGTAAAATGAGCTTCAGCGATAGCATGCTATTAATTGATGCGAACACACACTAGTGGCTTTATTTGACAGAACAAGTTTTGCGTTTGGTTTCAGTTGGCTGAACTTTTTTCCTTGCAAAGTAAACAAGGAAACCGATTGCGTTGATAGTAAACGGGAATATGCGATATGCGTAATCAATTTTGCAATCGCATCGGAGGATGCTTTGCATGAACGATGAATTATGTGGCGCTTAGTGATGCACACCCACCATGACTGGCGCTCGTAACGTGGCATCGAATCCAGGGGGGATTTTGAGCATGATGCGGCGTCATGGAAGAATAAGATACGCTCTCGGACAAGTCAATCTTTTCGGTTTCTTTCATGGAAGCATCGCTTAAGCGCATCATTGAAACCTCTTCAAAACATTTTGCTCATCACTATTCAGTCGCGTTGCGATGCAATTCTTAGGTTCTCTTTCATTGTTTTTTTTCGTTCACTTATTTTTTATTTCCTCTTTAAATTCACTCACATCTAATCATTGCATCTGTTTTGAGATTAGGAATATTCCAGTAAAATCCTGATTTGGTTTGTACGCTTATACATTAGTAATCAAGCGTTGAGCAGGTATACTGTAGACATCATCAACTCATCAGAAAATTGTGGAAAAGATTATCTTGAGAAAGACATCAAGGAGTGCGATCGCATCTCTCATATAGAACAAGAAACAGTTTTGCTTAGATTCGTACGCAACTTGGCAACTTTTTTTGTTCATAGTAAGGCTAAGCGTCCTGTAGTTGTAACCTGCTCCTGTAGTCGCCTATTCCCAAGCAAGGCTAAACGTTCGTACGTTTGTGTTTACCTGTTCGTAGTGTATCGTAAATCGGGTATTGACTGCTATATGCTTTTGCTTCTTTGCTCTTTATTTTTTTCCGTTCATGTGTATTTATTAACGTCGCATCGTTTCTAGACCGTGGGGTTCGGACTGAATTCAAACATACGCGTACTATGCCAGCAACCTTCAAACTTTTCCATGAAGAAATCTGATTAAGGAGATAAATTGTTGGAGGGGAGCGGAATATATTTGTGAAACTGAGTTAGGCGAAATATATGTACTCGTCGTAAAACGATGTTATATATCAGGTCACTAATGATTTTCGAACTCTTAACCAGGCCAGTCAACTCTGGATTACTGCTTAAGTGGACTTCTCGGTGTTTTATATTTTAGTATCTGTTTTATTGGTGCTAGAAAAAAGAGCATGCTCCAAGCGCCTGTCAAATGTTTCTCCTGATGCATCCTTCCTTCGCCTTTGTCAGCCCTCTGCTTTGTCTGATACTGTTTGAAATGTGCAGCTTACTGTGCTTCGAGGAGGATCATGAATTTCCCTTCTTTTGCATCTTCGAGTCATATTATTGCAAACGTTTTTGACTTGGGAGCGATTAGAATAGATCATTCATCAGGTGCCTTGTAATTTCCTCAATTCCACGTTGTGTCTTAATCGAGAAAGTAATAAAAACTTCAGCAGGTCGAATTTTTTCAACAATTCTAGAAAATGCTTAGCTAATTCATGTTTATTTTCATAAGATGTTAGCCTAGAATTTGCTTCTTTCTTTATTACTGTTTTTAAAAGAATATGCAAATTTAATGCCTACGCCATTTTTTGAGGCCAATTTTGCTTATCATTTTTGATGTAATGATAAGTAATAAATTGAGTTCTGCACTTTCGATGGACACTGTTTTCGAGCGACAAAATTTCGGGATAACAGCTCGAAGAGTAAAGAAACAAAAAGGAATTTAACGCGAATAGGCTTTTTCTCGATCGATGAACACGGGACGTTTGATGGTTTTATTATTGGTTATATGGGATTAGCACGGAACGCACGCTGCTTCCCTCACTTCAAAGGTCTTCTATCTCACTTGGATCATGCATTTATTCACATATTTGTAATTGTTCATGCAACAGTCATTGACCACTTGTTTTGCTCAGTAATAAAATAGCGTAAGTGTTTTTTCCGGAAGGATTTTTCTCGAGTTTTCTTAAAAACGCCTCCTACTTTTCCTCGATAACACTCTAGAAATTTTTGAGCAGTGTAATTTTTTTCAACCATGAAAGTTTATTTCAAAACGTGCACTTATCTTCTTTTGCTCTCTTTCCTCCGCTATTATTGCTTCCGAGCGTCCTTTTCTTGTTTAGGAGCTTTGTTTTCATTAATTGCTGCTGTTAAAACATTGATCATTTTCGGATTGTGACGTAATTGCTTGGGAAGCATTGCTTTTGTTTGGAAACGAGGAACTATGCGAATGAAGTGTTATCTCACGAAGAACGAACTTAAATATTGCTGATTTACATATTTTAGTTAATTATATCTTAACTGTTCATCTTTATTGATCGTGGCCTATCACATAAATTTGCATATCGTGGCCTCTGATCTGATTTACTATACATCCCGTTTTGAAGAACATTTAGTTTTGTCACAATTTCCGGCATTAACGGAAAAGAAATACTACCATACTGTATAAATATGAGTAAGGGAATGATTTGCAGTGAATAATCTTTCAGCGTATCTCAACGAGGGTTTTTTCTTCGTGCTCGTTAATACACCCGAGGGGATTCGAGTTGATTTATGTTGTCAAGCGTAGGAAATGTTTGTACAACACCTTTTCGTAAATCAATAAGTTCTTGTTTAAATCACTGCACATTTCATATGTAACTTCGATTGTTATAGTGCGTTTCCATTTCTAAAACAACTTCAAATTACTAGTACCCATTCTTCAACGAAAACTATTCCTATTTGCAAGAGTATTTACAATGAAGCGTCTATACAATCAGTATGCAAAATTTGAATCAATGCATTTATCGTAAATTATTCATTAAATCACTATAGGCATTGATGGGCGATCTTCTAGTGAGGATATTGTTGTGTCTGTATGTTTATTTACGATGGTTCACATTAGCGAGTGAGGAGGAATATCGACTATTAAGGGATTTGCGGCAGAATTATGACCCACTGGAGAGACCCGTTTCGAATAGTTCACTACCGCTTAATGTCAGTATGAAGCTATATCTACAGCAAATCCTCGATGTGGTTCGTTAACTTAATCGCTTTTCCGGTTTTTCGACGTAAACCTCTATTAGGAAAATACGAACATGCACAGTCTTATACAGAATCATCGAAGAGTGCAAGGAATTGTATTAAATTGTTTTGCAGTATTAAGAACTCTTGGATTATTTTGATTCATTGAAATAAGTTAAGATTACCTTTTGTTATAGAAGAAAATTGGAGATATGATACGACCTTAGCTGGAGTCGAGAACATCTTATTTTGGCTGTTGAAAGGTGGAGTCATTGACCGACAGCCCATATGAAAAGATTTGAGAAAAACATAGGCGGTCTGTAAAATGAAAATGTTTATTTGCAGGATGAAAAGAACCAGGTGGTAACACTAGTGGCATGGATAGAATACGTAAGCGTTGTTTCTGTTGCTGTTTTCAAGGAATGCCTTGTTCTTAGATGGTTCTCTTTGAAGAGTTACAACTTGGAAGGCAATGAAAATGATTCTAAAGCGACTCACCACTTTTAGAACTTCGTTCTCGCTCTCATTATTCTCATATAACTTTTCCTTCTACTAGTATACATACAAACTGTTGCCATCTTTATTGCGTAAATTCTTTTTCATCGATCGTCTTTTACTGAAACTTTGTGGTGTGGTTCAGTGCGTGTTTGATCAGACGAATTTTTTCTGTGTGGAAGTTCGTTCTATTAATCTCATTTGCTCACTTCCTTGAATGTGAAATAATCAGGTTTGGAATGACTATAAACTGCGTTGGGATCCTCAAGAGTACGGTAACATTAAGGACATTCGTATCCCAGGTACAGCAGACGCCATCTGGAAGCCTGACGTCCTTCTGTATAACAGGTGAACGATACGTACACTTCATACTATTGCATACGCTTTGTACCGAATTTGAAACTATTAATCGAATTGCGAAACGTTTTGAAACGATCAGAGATCGCAGTGGTATTTTGGAATGCGATCAACGTCTTGGCAGAAATAGTACTTCATCCTGAGGGTCTTTCACATTCAACTTAAATGGCTAATCTAAGAATTAAAAAAAATAAAATTCAGTGCCGATGAAAATTTCGATTCAACTTATCCAGTCAACTATATCGTCAATTATAATGGCGATGTGATGCAAGTGCCACCTGGAATAATGAAACTCTCATGTAAAATCGATATCACTTGGTTTCCGTTCGACGATCAAATGTGCCATTTAAAAGTGAGTTACGTTTTCTGCAAACGTTTGTCTACCAAAATTCGTAGGAAGTGAAATATTGACTAATAATTCTTTACGATTGTTTTCCTTGTTGATATTATTAGTTGACACTTCCGCTACGTTTATTTTTTCATGCGATTTATTTGAAAGAGGGGTCTACTGGCTTCTTTTCGATTTCTCAACCCATCCTTTAAAAGATTATTTCCAGCATATTACTGGTGAAAAAATCACGTTAGATATGATGAATTGGTTTCTAATTCGTTACGTGTGCAACAATAAAATTGATCATAGCTATCGTGAATGATACTCAGATGTGATGGTACTGTCTGTGAGTTACGAATCTGTCACGCATCAACGATGGGAAATGATTGCAGTTTGGATCGTGGACGTATAGTGGTAATTTTATTGATCTGCAAATTTCGAGAAGCAGTGAAACCGATGATCATACAAGCATGGATATACAGTACTATGTGCCGAATGGCGAATGGAATTTGCTTGGTGTGTTATTGTGGTAGAGTTGTGGTTTAATACGAGCGCTTAGTATCATATCCTTAGTTGAGTGCTGTTGGCAACGACGGAGACAATAGATTTCTCTTTAAGAGTCAACAAAATATGACCTTATTATTGGTCACTTTCGTGCTCAATAAACAGAATGATTTACTCTTCGCTTAGACTATCCATCCTCACATGAATTAATGACTACTTCACTGCGATAGATTTAAAATCGATGAGGATATCTGTTGAGAAACAGACAGGATTAGGAGTGAAGTGAACGGTAGAAAGAAAGCGGTATGCACAGAACTTTGCAGTACAGATTAGATAGCGTCACATTTGCTTTCACAACTCTCGTTCATCGTGGATGTATTTCCGGAGAGGATTTTTAAAGATTTCCGAAAATGAGTTCACCTTTGAAGTCTAATCTTGTGTAACGTCACGCAAACTTTTCAAATTCTGCAACATTTAAAGAGACAAGTGGAAAACCCTAAATGGATTTTGCACATTTCACGGCTTGCTTCCAATTTTTTTCTTTTTCAGGCAAAATAAATTTTTATTCATTAGAAAGATGGAATATCGTTTTTTTAAAGTAGTGCAGACGTCTCATCTCCTCATATTGCTTTTTTTCGATCTCATGTTACTTATATCACAAATGCAGCGATGTAATCTGTCAGTGGTCGCTCTCAAAAGATCTACAGTCATTTTGGTGGTCGTGTCGTCCTTCTCATGTGTTCTTGCAAACTATTCTTTGAAAAGCTTTTTGTTGCGGCATTGCATCTGCGCATATCTATTTGCATTTGTCTCTGCATCCGCCTACCTTTTTATATTTACGGTAATATCAACTTGGAAACCACTGAAACTAGAGTTATGATATTCAGTTACTGCCGATGAGGAATGTAACATTTAATTTCTTCAACGGGAAAGGTCTGAATTCGAAATGGGACTGAAATAAGGAGGGGAAGGGGGTATGTGAAATGTTATCCCCTAATGGGAGTGATTGAACTCGAAGAGAGCTGAATTTGAAGAGAATTCGAGGAAAAGGATGCCCTCGATGGGGTTGTATCTGAGGGTATTCTGCATTTGAAGCATGAAGGATTACGTGTGAACCACTCCTTTAGACACGCAGCCTACATTGAAGAGGGAAGAGTCTGAATCCGGAGTTTTACAGGATACTGCTTTTTTTCCACAGTAAAGTCTTGCTTTGAGGTGCAGATGTCGGAGTGCGCTGCTGGAGCTTGCTCCGACGTTGTAAACATGAAGTGTGATGCTGGAAAAACTGTTACTAATTAAGAAAAGCCACTGGTAGATTGAACACCATTGGCGCTTCGAAGAGGGGAAGAGAAGTGGAGAAGAGTGGTAGGGTGAACGGGGAATTGTCAAAATGGGGCGCCGGCTGGAGAGGCCTGGTAGATGAAACTGTTCGAAGTTTTGGCCAATAAATTTTCCAGAAATTTGTCTTTGTTTTTCGTTGGAAAACTGCAGAAACTCTTTTATTTCTACTTGTGCAAAATGAGATCCCGTTGGGTTTTTTCATGCTTTGAAAATCTCCCGAACTTTCTACGGGGTTACGGTGGTCACTACGGAGCAAAAAGTTGCTCCAACCAGCGTTCAGCCTCTCCCCCTTAATCCCCTATGTCCATTAATGCAAGGCGGTCATATTTGACTGAGGACGCAAACTCGGCAAGGCAACTGAGAAAATGGAGCAAAATGTTCATAAATCTTTGAAATTCACGCTCCAATATGAAGAGTGAGCAAGGGTTTCTACTAGAACTGAAGCAGGTCATACATTATAAAATAACTGGTGTTTTTTTGTTGTTACGTTAGTAAGGTAAGTCTGAACATAGCATATGCGATGACTTTCTCATTAAAAGAGATTAGAGGCACCTTTCATCCACTTCGTTAGGGTTTTTCTTGTATTGATAAATCAAGGATTATGTGGTCGAGGAATCTATTTTCAGCGACGCCTGCTTTTGCGGAGCGAACTGAATTCGGGAATGAACCTTACTGTGCAATTTTCTTTTTCTTCATCATCCAGCGACGTACTTTATACTACGGATTGAATTTGATAATACCATCGCTATTAATTTCACTTATGACTGTTCTTGGTTTTACTTTACCACCAGACGCCGGCGAGAAGATCACACTTGGTTAGTTTCGTTTTCATTTCTATAGTTACGTGTGTTCACTGCAGGTGTATAATATTGTTGAGTAGCCGGCGGTTTCATATTGTTCATTTCTATTCATTCGTTCAATATATGTCGCTTCACCAGTGGCTAACTTCTCCGCCATTTTTTGCATTTATGGCGTTACATTATTTCAAATGATGAGTTGATGCTTTCAGAAATAACAATACTACTCTCCGTATGCTTCTTCCTGAGTATGGTTGCTGAAATGACTCCACCAACATCCGAAGCCGTCCCTCTCATCGGTTTGTTATCACACATCAACGTTACAGCCAAAATAATCTTGTCGCTGATGTAAACAAATTGATGAGTCCTAGTGGCTAAATTGTCCTCAGTAGGGTGCTACAAAAGAAATATTATTCACCGTATTACCATGAATGAATCATTTGGAGTCAATTTATAAATTTCCCAAGGTTTTAATTGCAGGGAATATTTGAAAGAAGGGGGCTTAATTGAGGGGGAGCCTGCTTTTGTTACGAGTGGAAGCTAGCTGCTTTGATCCTGCTGATGAACAAAGCTTTATGGCTTATTAGTTGAAGCATTCAAACAACGAAAAAAATTCTGAATTTTTAATGAAAATCTTGCCAATATTTGCATATCTTAGTTGAAATTAATGTTTCGACAGTGAAGACAAGGAAGATTCACTGAATTTAGGGATAGTTTATGCAGTTGGCAATAAACAATAAAGATTTTACGTCTGTACTAGCTAATCAAAAATGTTAACTTGTTGTCATCTCAACAGACGACGTCATTATACAAGTGTTCTTGTGTTCACAGCTTCGAATCGCTCTTAATAATCGAAGAGGAAGCGTCGAAGTAGGGCGAAAAGAAAATCATATGGAAGTGAAGAATTGCAGGTGCATTCTTTTCATGTTGTATGCTGGTCGTATCGGCGAGCGTTGTCTTCACTGTGCTCGTTCTAAATCTACATAACAGGAAACCGGAAACGCATGAAATGAGCCCATTCGTATGTTGTTGGCGTTATTCTTTCATAGCTTCTTTCTTCTTCTTTATGTTGTGTTCCGCAACAGGAAATTTCCTCTTTAGAGTTCGTGCAAATAGGATTATAAATATAAATAAATACATATAGCGAACGTTACAAGACATCCACTGTGTTAATGCCAAATTAGCAAAAGGAAGCCGATATACTCCCTCTTTCTCTCTCTCTCTTTCGAACTCTTCCTCTATTCCTCCTCCTCCTCTCTCTGTATATACGGGTATACGTAGTGTAAAATGATGCGACAGTAAAGAATATTTTTCAGTTGCGGAAGTGCCTCTTAAATTGGTTGCCGTGGTTATTAATGATGAGAAGACCAGGCGTGACAGCATTTTCATGTGGTACACTGAAACGATTAAGCGATACACTCAATGGTGATATGGATTTGCACGTTGCTAGCATGGAGGCTTCCGACAGCCTTTCTTTGATCAGGTGGATTTCTTCGTAGTTACTTGTTTTTATCATTGAGCATATGCAGTGCTTGCCCCATGTGCGTTGGCATATGAGTAATTTATAAGTTTTTCGAAGTTCACTGTGAGAGCCATCGTTCGTTGTTTAAATTAAATTGGAGCACTTTTTTCTGCACGCTACTCATCGACCGTTTTTATGAAAACAGTGAGTGGCAGCTTGGATTCATTGATGCCAAGAGGTAGGTCACGACCACAAATATAGCACTAGGGATGGTGATTATGCTAACCCTTCCCCGTCCACTATTACTTTTTCAACTTCGGTCATATCTGATTGTCAGTGCGACGGAACAGCTATGAAATGTTGCCGTGCTCTCTATTCTAGGATCACCACCGCTTCTGCATTACTCGAAATCTTGTAACTGCATGTGAAGTGTACGAAAATTTCAGAAGTCTGAAGGCAGGGAAGCCTGTGCAGCATCTCATCGAACCGGATGGCCGTGGGGTAACAGCAACCCCCATTTCACTTTCGTCGACCGAACAGCTCCTCATGGGTGGGTCGCTGCCTGTCAATCAAAGCAGCAACCACGTTAACGAGGTGTGTTTATTATACGTATAAGTTAATTTTGGTTGGAGGAAGCAGAGCTTGTAGATCTGAGCCGAAAGAAGGCAGACACCTACAGAATAGTGTATAGGCTTTGTGTACATACTAGCTATCACCATCAAGAAGCAACAGTTGAGAAAGTCTTACAACAGGCGTCGGTCTTGCTAACGATTGGTGGTGATATATGAGTGAGTCTGTTTCAGCTCTTCAACTAGTTTGCTTGACTGGGAAAATCGTTGGAGTATACAGTCTACTCAAATTTTGCTTTGAAAATAGATTTTCAGAGAAATTTGGTTTTTAGAAACGAAAAGAAGGCTCTTTTGAAGAGAACGGCTTTCAGCTACATTTTCAGTGAGCGAAATGAAATCCGACAATGAAATGCACATTTTATGTTATTTGTAATCCTAATCAAAAATACTTTGCAGGTAATGTCGCAATCGGTAAATGTGCCTCATTATACTAGCCATATGTCCCATCGACAGCACTCATTGCTTGGGCAGAAAGTCTCTTTCGACCTTTCGCCAAAACACTGTCAGTTTAATTTTCATGGAATAATTTCGTTTTATAAAGTGATTTAATAATGGGATGCTAATGTGAACTTTATAAGCTGAGTATTGTAACAAATGTCTTTTCAGATGACTACGCGAGCAGTGGTTTGTGAAAGTTTTCTAAGGCAGTCGAAAGGAAAAGAATTATGTCAGGGATGTAACTTACTTGGTCGCTAGCAGATAAACCTGAAGGTCCCTGATTCTGTCGTTTTAAACTTCAAAAACAATGGGAAGAATTTTCCACTCATACTTTATTACTAAATGAACAGTTAACTGTTAATCCATCAATCTCTTTCAAAATTGACTGATCAAAGTGAAATAAGGCATATGGGGTCGCTATACGGCATATATCATGTCGATTAAATTTTTCTACCTCAGACTGCAACCATTCGCGAGCGAAAATATGAGGCATGCAGCGATAAACTCACACATACACATGCAGGTGTGACCGCAGTGGGCTTTTCCGAATAAAATTTGTAAAGCGCATTAAAACCTCAAAACTATCATCTATATGTTATTCGGAATAGTGGTTGTAACGGATCGAAGTTTCTCTCGGACGATAGCCAGCCAAAGGTGTCCGCTCATCATCGAAAGACAACCAAAACAGAATGCATTTCAGAAGTTTGATTCGGCCGGGGCTTTCAATGAAAATCAAACTTCGAGTGCAACCAAGTGCATTTAAAAAATTTTGGTGGATAACCCACTGACGGAATTCACTGAAAGCTAGAAATCGGTTGCAATAGAAAATGCCAGTCGACCGATATTTTTCGCTCGGCAAAAAGGACCAAATTCTCGTTTCCATACTAAATCCCGTTCAAAGATTTTTATCACAAGCGTAGTAGGAATCTAATTCAATCAGTGCAGTCAGTCTTCATCGAAATTTATTCCAATAACGAAACCAAATGAGTAACAATTCAGAACAAGTCGCGTGGAGAGATCAAAATAAAATATACAACGTCAACTCGACTAAGCGGGATATTGGCAAAACTTTAATTGAAGGGAAAATGGGGACATTTTTTAGCACAGAAATTAAATCCATGAGATTGTGAGGAATGGAGAGGTCATTGATTATTTAGTTCAACAGTTTGCACATGATGAAAAGTACGACGTAAATTCTAGCAAATGAATCCAAAATAGGCGCAGAAGTATATCAAGAAATTGACCAAATAATGCACCAAAACTCAAAGAGCTGCAAATGTGATTGCGCACCTCCAGAACGATGCTAGGTGCTAAGTAAATGTTTCAAAGACATGCGAAGAAGAAGGAGGTCGATCCTTAAGGAAAATTTGAAATCCAAGAGAGAAAACTTTGTAGGAATAATTATAAAAACACTGGGCTCTTTATGGATGAATATTCAACGTTTCAGCAAGCTTTTGCACTCTCCGGAATTATTTTTTCTCCTTCCGGCAACGAGTTTCATTATTCCCCGTTTCGTTTTTCCTTTAACGACATTTTTTTTCTGTTCGTCCGCTACGGTCGGTCTTTTCCATTCCGTCAGTTATTTCTTCTGGTGTAAGATCCTTATGAACATTTGCGTACCATGGGTGCAACATGGCAAAGACTTCACTTTGTTCATCTTCAAAAGCATTATGCTTGCGATTCAACTAACTGTCTTCCAGATATAACTTGAGAGATCGGGTTTGCCCATTACTGTGGGCTCTATGACGAACACTTTGCCAATTATTATTTCCGAGATGCCGGTTGCTTTACGCAGTTCAACCACCACAGCGCCGCCTTCCCGTGTTGTTGCATCATCCGTAGGTTCTTCAGGGTCGAGGAGTGTAGTGAAGTTCCAGTTGCCTTTTTCTCTTGAGCTCGATCTCTGCATCTCATGTTCCAGTTCCTCTTGGGAGATCGCCTGTGGATTTGTCACGTCGTTAACTTGACCAGTTTCTTCTGTTAGAGCGGTTGCTGAGCTGAAGTAACATCGGTTGAAAGGCTATGAACGACTCCTTTGCCAGTACGCGCTTCTCTCCGATGAGCAAATTTGACAATAACACGGCTTCTTGATCGATGAAAAAGGAGCACTGCTTGCAGGGCGGAAAATGAATGCAACAGCTCGCTGGCCGAACAAAGAAACGGCTCATTAGCAGAAAGGCAACCATTCTTATGCGATTTTAGCGTCACATCTTTCCTGCAAATAACAGTGGAAAGGAAAATGAAATGGCGGCGTTTAGCATTCGCGGTTCTCATCTCGTGTTATATAAGCTATCATCACCGTATTTTATCGTTCCATCTTGGCCATAGAATAATTCAACGACATTTGGTAATAAGAGCCAGTTAGCTTGCCCATCTGTGCTAAACGAATTTGGAATAGTTCTCATGAGTGCAGGTTTCTAACTGTCAACTGCAGTGGAAAGAAAAGAAAAGAAATTGAAAGACTAGTATGCTTAGTTGCGTAAAAAATTATATAACTCTAACTTTCATGCATCAGTCAGTCCAACAGAAAACCTCATCAACTTTGTCATAACGGAAATAATATGTGAAGAAAGCTTATAGTGAATAATATGAGTACGAGAAGGGTTTCACTATGAACGAAAACACAAATTACTCAACTCGGACAAAGGAACGCACCAAGTATTAATTTGCCACTGACATTTTCAAACTTGTCATTATAATTTGAAGACAAATAAATATTACCACATTCCATCCATATGAGTGAACTGCTTTGAGGCACGATTTTATCCGTATATTTTATACCTATATTTTCGATATACGTGAGCATCTCTTTCTGTCTAAATCTTCTCCATGCAACGTTCTTCACCATTTCAACAAAGTGCGTTTATTCCCGCCTACGTAGCAACTATTTTCGTGTTACGCTCTCAATTTCAAATATTGCAACATAATGCACCCTACTCTGCTGCGTGAAGGAATTTGATACGTTTGCAGTTCTTGAGACTTCCGACTCTTCACTAAGGAATCCTGTTCAGATGTAAAGGTGACAACCTATAACGGACAGAAAGCATTCGGTTGCAACCGAAATTAGGTTGGTGCCACACGGGCTTGTAAAATGTCAGTCGGTTACCCGACGGAGGATTTTCAGCGAAAGCGGAATTTCGCTTGCGAGAGAATGAATTTCGAAGACGTTAGTCGCTGAGCGAACCGGAATTATTCGGTAAAAATCGCTTTTCTATTATTAACAAAGAAAAGCGAAGACAGTCAATAGCGAATTTCGACCTCTAGGAACGGATCATTTCTCAGCAGGAATTCGGTCCACCTACCTCAAAAAGTGATGATTGCTAAAAAGTGAAGTGACAAAGTGCCCGAACTATCAAACTAAATAATTTCAGCTTATTGTTGTTTCATCACAAATAGCTACCCACAGAGAGCCTTTTTTTTGATAGCAGTAATGTCACTGCGGTCGTATCATTTCTACAAAAGATCGTTGCAGCTGGATTAATCTCTGATTTGCACAAAGGTGTTCAAAAGGCCTGCGTTGAGTTACGCGATATTGCTGGTCACATGAAGGCAATGCGCAAAAGGATGGAGGAAGAAGAGAGGGTTCGTGGCAAATGAATTTTCGCTTTGATTTACTTTCGAACTTTTCTACCTTGCCTGTAACCTGAACTGCTTATATTATATTATATTATATTACATTATTATATTATATTATATGTATTATATTTATATTATATTATGTAATGTTATATTATATTATATTATATTATATTATATTATATTACATCAATTTTTTCATTACGCACATTGCTTTGAGACATAATCGCTGGGCAGACGCAAGCTCATTGACAATATGAGATAAATAAGAAGCCAACTCGGAAATCGTTGAAGGAAAGCGAGCACTCCTTTATTTGAATGTACGCTGAGCTGACCCTTTTGGTCATGTTCATACCGGCTTTTTTCCTCTTCCTCCTAAACCGTCTCATATCAACTGAAACATTTCTTTCCATCTTCTTCGTCGTTTGGCCTCATCGACATCAACGAACGGGGCTGCAACTTTCTTCGTGGAACATGGAATGCCATATTTTTTTACGACTGTTTATTAGGAGGAACGAACTCTAGTAGGAAAGAAGCATGAGGAAAAATCACTTTTAAGCGCATCTGGCAATATCAATTTCTGTACTTGAGACTGCTTTACCTGACACGTCAAGGAATTAATTTCAGGATGAACAAGCCGAGAACGATTGGAAATTCGCAGCGATGGTCGTCGATCGGATGTGTCTTCTAATGTTCACGATTTTCATTGTAGCTTCAACGTGTGGGATAATGTTCAGTTCACCGCATCTTATTGCTTAATGGTTCACCAAAATCGAACAATGAAGAAATAAATATTCGATTTAGTGCACTATTGAAGTGAAAGTATTCCCAGTCCACTGAGTTTATGAATGAATGCCGCAGTGATTTCGTGGGAAACTCGAACACTCTTGGGTACTTGAAACTCGACGTTTGTATCTTTAACGTTTTCACAAGAACGAGAGATTTCACTTGTTATAAATACACCCTTCAAAATTCTGCTTTCCTAACATCCCACTGCCTCCCTCTTCCCTCTCCCACCCCGCCTCTCCCATCTCGCTCAAATATCCAGTGTGTAAATGCCGAGGCTAGTAAATAACGACGACTTCTTGTTGCTCTTAATGTTCATAACACAGCAAGATAGCTGGATATGCAGTTATTGGTCAGTGGTCCTCGCTGAATATTACGAAGATAAAGGGGCATGGTTGTTATTATTAGGTTGCTAGAAATGCTTTTCGATCAAAATAAGCATTTTCGCACCCAGTATACCTCGCTCGATAGCGCATGTACTTTTGATTAATAGCATATTGCAACTAGAATATTAGGTCTATCTAATTTACTTCCTTTTCACTTATTGCGGTTGTTGGTCATAGTGAAGCGATGAAAAACAGTAAGTTTTCTCGTTGTTGCTCACATGCATTGTCTATGCACGTATTTTGCTTACTGGCATCTGAGACTAGCTAGATTTTCAGTTTTCTAAATCCAGTACCTAAACTACTAATATTCCTTTTTATTGACGAGAATTTCTATGTGCAACCATCTATTTCATAACTATGCACGAATAAGCGCTAAATGTGCTCTCTTGAAAAGCATTCACAAAAAGACTGCAAAAAATTCCGCGACCACCAGAGGAGAGAAAATCAGTTGTTAGCGATTGCGTTATCCTTAGTAAATCTCTTGTATGCAGCATTTCCTTTAATATCACGTGCTGTGCGATTAGTGCAACCGTTAAATTTCCCGAGTAGTTTATTTATTCCAAAAACTTTGTGCGTTAATTTTCCAATGAAGTGATAAGCGATATTGAGCTGTCATAGCTGTTCTCAATGGTGGACGTTGTTTAACAGTGCAGAGGGGAATTTAATGAGCTGGGAAAAATACTTTTTCTGCGGCAAAAATGAGAAAACTCAGTGGTCAAAATCTTGTTGATGAAATCATAAAGACAGAAGGGCAAAATCTGATGATTCCGAATCCCCGTTATTAGTCCCGTTTTATTCAACTCAGATTTGTTACTACATAAATGATATATAGACTGAATGGTTGATCTATCTGCTCTTCCATTCTTTGTTGTTCCACTTTGCAACTGCAATTTTTTTCATAACAATGCCCGTTCATAGAAGAACAAAAATTACCTCGCACTGGCTGGTTTTGCCCAATAAACGACATGGGAAAAAGGACTGATTTCGTGATGTGGAGAGATATTTCTGCTTTTTCATAGGAATTTGAAATGTGCTGTTTCAGTTCTCTCCTAATGAAACCATGAAAACTTTCTTAGAAAAACTTATTCAAAATAGAGGACGCATTATGTTATTATTTGAAAGGCTTAATTTTCTTGTCCAATCAATTTCTATGAGAGCTTTTTTTGTTTCAGCTTTCGATCAAGTTTCTTTTGAATCGAGAAAGTAAGCTGATCGCATTTCGGAAGACTTTATCTAAAATGCAGCAGCTAAAAAGCTTTTTAAAAATCCTTAACGGACGACTATATGAAGCTTATGATATAATAGTTGTCACGCCCGTCTAAAGCAGAGAACGTGGGAGGTCTAAGCTCGTTCGAGATTAAAGTTTACTATGAAAAAGCTCATCTGCGAGCTTTGTTCATCGGTCAAAAGTTCGAAGTAAGGCGTTTTTTCAGGTTAGTTTTTAGTTGTGAGTTAATATTTTGTGGGAGATATTTTTTGGTGTAATGATAGCGTAATTTTCGAGGCTGTAAAAACGGTTGTGTTTGAAGGTCTAATCCATCAGATTTTTTTGCATAAATTTAAGCCGCTCATTCAAAATACTATTGAAAAAGTGATCTTTTATGATCGATTTTCGTAAGAGGTTCGTTGTGCTTCTAATATATTCAAGTGTGATTTTAGCAAAAGGTTCTGATCTAATTTCATAGGCGTCTATAAGATTCATTTTCAGTTCTCTCATCAACATTTCAATGCTTCGGTTCCCTTCTGTGCAATCGCTCATATTCTAATAATTATCATTTTTACACTGTTTTTTAACCAACTTTCGTACATTGGCAGCAGCATAATTTTAATGAGTTCCATCTCATCAGCCGAACTAGACCGCTTGACCGAATTCTCAAAAACTCATTGTCTGATGAATATTTAAATTGCGCTTATTTATCAGCAGAAAGAGAATTTTAGATAGGTGAGAGCATGCCGACACTTCAATGTTTTCATATAATTCTGTAAAACTTTCTCTCAGCAAGCCATCAACAGACAGTCCCGAAGTTCTCTCTTCTAAAACGACAATACTCTTCTGAGAGGTGCATAAGAAGAACCTGAGCCGCAGGATTTCCCTTGTAACCTAGGGCACCTTTGAATGTCTCAGACCGACTTTGCCTCTGCGCAGCTGGTCACTCTACTTCAAGTGGGATCTAAACTATCCTTCCCCCTCCCCTCCCCTCCCCTCCCAGCTCTCCAGCCTTATGAAATTCTCGCCAAATTGCATTCTATTTTTCAATCTTCCAGAGTGGCTTATTTGTTGAGGATCACTCTATAAAAATAAAAGGCCTTCTTTTACATGACACACAACGATTCATGCAGTATTTTGGATTTCAGCTTCATGTGCGCTAACTGCGCTAATTGTCGAATTATGAGGAAAGTTTAGCATATTATATCGTCTTGCGTTGCAACACCCATAAAATTTTTCTTTGCATTCTTATAGACGTTGCAATTTTCATCGAACTTATAGAGCATTAATTGATGGTCATACAATATTTGAAACTTCGATTCCGCGACAAAGAGTCTGCAATTTCGATTCCCATCACAAAGTCTCAGGCCGTTTTATAACGAATGAGGATTTCTAACAAAAAAGAAAAATGATAAGAGAACCTCCTTAAATTATGCATTTTAAGTAGTTTGATTTCAAAGAGTTTTTTTTCTTTGAGGAGGACATTGCAGTGAGAGCTATGATGATGGCTAATTTTAGCACCGTATCGTATGTCAGTGAGCGAATATACGTCACTTCCTCTTTGTCTTTCATTTAAGAGTATCAAGGAAGCCGTAAAAAACGCACAAACTATGGACCCTCTAGTTCATTTTCGCACTCATCGAGTCGCTCGCTTCAAATGAGGCAAGTTTTATATTGAAAAGATTTGCAAAATTTCTGGTCGGAAAATTTTCACAAAAGTAGCACTCGTGGAAGAAACCGCTTAGAGATATAATTAGAACAAAGTGAAAACATAAGCCATTTAACGAGACAGTCAAATAAGCTCCACACGTTGGAAATAAATGCAGCGAAGTGAATGTGATGAATGAGCAGACTAGCAAGCCAAGCTATGTTGTCATAGATGCACGTCGAAGTCGGATTATTTACATACAGCCAACACGTTTCTCAAGCTGGTGGTCAGCTATTGGCGAGATTGTCCATAAAGTGTTGAATGACGGATGTCTCAACGCTTCAGATCTGATATATTCAACAAAATGCTTCAATATTAAAGCATTCCGACTTTAATAGGCTCATCGAATGACGTTACGTTTTTTAATGTGGCAACAAGTGGTCGCAGTCACCGTCTCGCTAGGCATTTCTGCTATGAGATGATGGTCGGACCAACCGTTGCATACCATCAATGACGAATTTAGAAAAAAAAAAGCTTTTTGCGACTCCGCCCTTCTTCCGAGATGGTCGATTTAAAAAGTGAAACAATTCGTCTACGGTGGATATAAAGCCTTCCATCGGCATCTAACCAGCTGCTTGTTCATCTTCCTTCACAACGTCCAAATCATCTTCAACTAAGAATCCCTTAGGTTCGAGCTTGAACTTTCGGCTTCATCCGAAATTTCAGTTGTTTTCAAGTTCAGGTATTCCACTGCAATGTGCAATGTGTATTCAATGTCATCATAAAACCGCAATGACAGTCAAGTTTTTATGTTAGTTATATGAAGCATTTTTGGTCACGGCATCTGCATTAGTGCACAGTCCAATGATTGGTTCATTGAGGATAACCCTACATTTTTCTCATTTTGTTGTGTTTTACTTATCAAACGATGTCAGTTGTGCGTTTTTTCTATTGGTTGGTCGACTCATTGATCATTGTTGTTGTAGAAGATTTGCAACACTCTTCTTTTTTAATATAAGTTCAGCGTTTTTTGTGGAAAATAAAACTGTTCAATAAATTTTTATCCATTTCGCAAGTATCCATATCGTTAAATTTGCAATAAAATGCAGAATATCCAAAGAAAGGATTTAGTTTCGGACTGATGCATTACTCAATGGGATCATTTTCCTAAAAGAGCCAGAAAAATTTTGCTGTTATATTAAATCAGAAAGTTTGCGGACTATGAGCCGACGAAATTCTGTAATAGCTTTTTGTGGCTTCATTTAATTCTACATGGCTAATAAAGTTCTATGCAAAGATCAACATGGATTTTGTCATAAGAGGCTCACTGTTACTTAGTTTTAGAGAGAATACACTTACAGATTATTGCATGTGACAACAAACACTTCGCCAATGCGATTTGCCTTCATTTGCAAAAAGTGATTAATATAGTGTTCAGTCCTAAACTGCGGATTTCTCTGCGCAAAAAAAGGTATCGATGGTTTCTTAACTTGGTTGCAAGCGGTAGAAAACCCACTCTCAAATCAACTGCTATACCTTCTCAAAGTCGGGCTAGTTAAACGGGTTATATGCTTTAAATGTGTGTACTAGGGCCGTTGCTTCCCGATATTTTCATCGATGAAGTTGTTAAAATTTCACACCATTGTCGTATTTTCCTGTTTGTTGCTGATTGTAAGCTATTCATATCCGCTTAGAGATATGTCAGCGGTCCGATGAATCATTAACCAATCTTAACAATCCATCGAATTCGCGCAAAGGGTGCACTGAAGCTGTCCTGATTACAAGTTTACTAATTACGCTCACTAGTTAATTTTTTTGTTCAAAGCGAAGAGCGGAAACATTAAGATTGTCATCCACACAAATCTATCTGCATATGAATTCGCATTGCATTTGGAAAGGAAAATAAGGTGCTCAGTTTGAAATTGCAGTGTTTCAAAACTTGAAATGTTGCATCCTGCATCTAAATTTATTCTATCTTTGTAACCTCTGTGGTAAAAATGAGAACGCTTCTTGAATTCTTTCAACGTAATTTTCTAAAAGGCTTCACTGCCGGAAGCAAAAAATGCCTTATGTGTTGAAACAATTACAGTTTCCTCCTAAGTTATTAGAACTTAAACGATTCAGGCAATAGCAATGGTTTCTTAATGACATGAATTAGGAGCACTCAAATATCGATTTTGAGGACTTTTCTTTTGAGTTCTCGTCAAATCACTTGTTGGTGCGACTAAAGATTTGCGCGTTTTACTTTGAAAATTTCGTGAGGAAAGCTTTTTGCAGCGATAGGGTTGACAGTTGTTCCATACCAGTAGTATATCGGTATGGAACAACCTTTCAACCACATAACAAAGTAATCTTCAAATATTTCTTGGGATGCTGTAAGAATGCTCTCAATAAGCACTTAAAACTTAATAAAATTTGATCAAGTTCGGCTTATTTTCTGTTCTGTTTTCGTCCATGAAATACGTTCTTGTGTTTTATTTATCACTTTCTCAAATACTTCATTGTGCATTCTATATACTACTTATTCACACTGCATTATTTATGGCCATGAGCCGTATTTTATCTCTTGTGTAACAAATCTCTTTCTCTCTTTCTGTGTCTCTCTATCTTCACCCATGGGATAACACACTTTTGATGAGTCGTCGTATTCACTACGAACAATTTTAAGGAGCTTTACCTTTTCTGCTAGAAGCGAACTAAGCTGCACAAAATATAGAAAATCAGATGTTCAAAGATAGAAAATCAATTTTTAGACGTTTTTCAACATTTACAAATCACGAGAGTGTATTATTTGCCATGATGAAATAGTTACGTAGTAATAGGCATTTATTGCGTCGGCAAAATTCATTTTCACTTCGTTGATAATTTTGCTGACAAATGTTCATGGGAAATTTTTCTCACAGCAAGTTCTATTAAGGTAAAATACTGTCATCATGCTGGTGATGATGCATTCAAATATTCAATACACATTCCTTCTACTATTTTTCTTGATGAGTTCGGCATTTCCGACTGTAAAGTAAGTTCTCTTATATTCATACGAATATCTGCCAAGATAGTCAATAAATCCAACTTTCCAACTGGAAGAAAGCTCCGCAATATTGCATTCAGTGCGCCGATTTTACTCGTAACGAATAAGAAATAAATGGATAGCGCATTCTAGTTTTGAATGCTTTCAGCACTCAAATAGAAGATCAGACAGAGATTCAAACAGATTCTGTGTTTTGTTATATCTTGCATTCCAATAACGAACCTCAGGAATATGCTAAAAGTTATGCGGTCTTTTTGCTTTGCTTCATATTTATGAGTTGGACTAGCGAAAGCAATTTGCATTGTAACGTGCTTCAAAAACTCACTAATCAATGTGTCACAAAACTCATATAAAGCTCCAAGGACTAAAGTCCTAAAAATTTGAAAGATGAGGCTCTTTTTCAAAGACTGATTCGTTGAGGCGGAATTCATCTTTCTTCCTGAAACTTCTACAAAGTATAACAATGCATCATTATCATGTTGCAGATATTGGTAACGAGCCCTTTTTTTTGAATATCTTGATGAAATGTTGTCAAAATAGAAAAAAGGGTCTCCTCAGTGAGCATGGTACTTTGCCTTGAAAATTTCATGGGTTTATTTGGCTGTGAGTCAAAAGGTTTCCTCGAAGTCTTGCAGTACGTTTGTAACAGATATCCAGCATGTTATCAACACATATCCAACATCTGAGACGCTCAAAGGAACAAAAAAAAACAAAATGAAAATCTTGAATGGATCATAGAAGCAGGAAAATGTGCCGAGAAGGCCACCCAAAATTGCCTCGAGACATCGTTAAAACTCTTAAAGGCCGCTGTGCAATTTCTCGCTTATTAGATAGACGCTCGACTGTTAAAACGTCGTTCGATGTTTCACTTTACTTCAGCGACATCGCAATCTAAAATTGTGTGATACTTAACTGTTGCTAAAATGCGATGTGAATATTTTTCTGAAATCTCACTGTCGCCGATTTGATTGATCCTAACTGCAAAACTGATGGCAACTCAAAAGGAACATTCCTTGTTTGCACTACTGAAGAGCTTGTTAATTCGCATTCGAACAGATGAAATCGGAAAATCAATTAAAAAAATTCTAATTTTACTCAATTCACGTGCGTTTAAAAGCTTCCAACGGGTGGTAGTAAGAAAAACGACAGTTCAGACAAGTTTTGGAACCGTTGGCCACATGCTTAGTCTAAATTTAGTAAATATTAAGCATCTGAACATGAGCGATATTTCTTGCTTGAAGTTGAAGCAAAATTAAAGCGGCATGTTCGGCAACGAGATTTCAGATTCAAACGCTCAACAGCGCTCAGCGAGCAACATCTTGCTGCAGTTGCCGCACCCGAAGATGATATGGCCGAGTCGTTTTTCGCTGTCGTCTCTCCTGAGTAAGCATCCAATTTCAGACTACTGTTAAGATTTGCTGGCTGAAAGTATGAACTTAGTAGGAGCTGGAAAAACTATTCATCGTAAGTTTCAACTGAAACGCTTTTAAAAAAGTCTCTCAAGTGTGCCTGTTTTGTTCAACACTCCTTAACAGAAGTGAAAAGTGGGAGGCGGTAAGAAGAGATGTCGATAGGAAGGCAGCTTTTATATGGAAGAGACGTGAATCGTGGTCGTTTTCACATAGGGTTATCGTCTAAGGGCCAGTGCTCTGAGGCATTAACAAAAGCAATACTTTTCTTGTGCTTTTACAATGAAGACAGCTTTCCTCTTAGAAGATCGATTTGCAGACTTCGTCCGAATTAATAGCTGACATCGAAAGTGGTATGCAGCGATATGTAAACAGTCTATGACATATATGCATGAAGGCAACTCTGCAAAATGCTTTGCATAACGATGAGCCACTTGATCTCTGGTCACCTTGGGCTGTTACTCCCTTGTAATCTTTGTTGTTATTTGCCATCTTGTCATATTCATTAGATTTGTGCTCATAAACCTAATGCGACAAATTCTTTAATTAATATACGCTAAAGTTTATAATGAATTCGTTTGCATATAAAATATCCAATAGTTCGATGAAGTGGTTGCAGTATGTGGGCAAAAAAGTAAGAGAAGAGGTCCGGCAAGAGCTTGTAGGATAAATTAGGCCAACCGATTTCATAATTTATCAACAATTGGAGAAATACGAGGAATTAGGATGTTTTAGCTCATCCGATTACCCGTGCGAATCTCCTAACGAAAAATCGCATTTCAGTGACCTGACTGATGGGAAATGAATACCCCACCGTAAAATATATGCGAATTTTTGAGAACCTTTAAATGAATATGCCGTTTTTCGCGATTGATGGATCAACTTGAATTGCAGTGCTCGAGGTCATTCTATGATATGTGACACATTCTATTATATGCAACACCTATGATATGTAACACATAGTTATTAGCAGAAAGTGCAGAAGAGATGTTTAGGAACGAATATTTATCATCATAAAGATATCATATGATGTCTTAAAAAAAGCAAATCGGAAGAATATCGTAAAGAGAATTTATCGTCAATCAAAGTGCTTTTCGACTGTCGTTCTCTTTCTCACCGCTGTTTTTTGAAAGTTTTGCAGTTTTAAATTTTTCTGCAATTTTTTGAAGGAAGCAGTTTGAAATCTGTCAGTAGTTTTGAGCTGTAATTTCCTTTTTAAAAGCAACACTCACAATAATCAAGAAGTTATGTATTTGAGAATAGAGGTTTCCTAACTTATATAATAGCGCTGCTCTCCTTCAAAGGCAAAATAATTTCTTTAGTTGCAATCGAGAAGCTGTTTCTTTAAAACAGATCAGAGACATTTTTAATTTTGTCGTAAAACATCTATACTTCTAATGCGATAGACGTTGAACTTCACTCTTCGTTTTTAAACTGTTACTTTGACTATGATATTTTGTTGACCTTTGGTGCCGCTAAACAAAGATCGTACTTTTTATCAGTCCACCTTCAAAGCGGATTACTAAAATACAATTCTGAAGAAAAAGCTTCACAAAATATTAACGGCGAAAAATATTTGACAGCTTTTCTTAGAAAATTTAGTAATTTTCTTTGCTTGAAATATTTTTTCTACAGTAATTGTGTCTCTTACCTTGTCGTACCTTAAAAATTAAACCATACCTTGAATCACACCTAAAAAACTTAATCATACCTTAAATCGCACCTCAAACCATCGTACCTTAAATAGAAATTTATGCTGATATGCGTCCCACACAGGAACTCTCTCACATATGTTTAAGCGTGAAATTGTCGCTATCGATCTATAATGGGTTCGGTAATAATAGTAAAATAAAATGCAATAGAAGAAGGCGGAAAGGTGAACTCGTTCTTTTTCGTGAGCGCTTTGCATTTCAGCCAATAAAGTCATAAAAGTATCTTATAGAGGCGAAGTACTCGATGCTTTTAGACCTCTCAAATTACGTGTTTTTGAGCGTTTCTTGCACGGCATTTTGACGAACGAAACCTTGCATAAGATTGCAATAAAAGAGCATTTTCTTAAATGATTTTTACACTCGTGTGCTAATTGTTTCGATGAAAAAATGCAGCCCAATATGTAAATGTTTTATACCATTACTCCTATCCTTTCATCCCCGCATCATTTCCTTCTGCATTCCGTCATCCATTCCTATCTATGTGCAGCTGAGTTACTTAACTGCATCACAATCAATTTCACCTAAAGTCATTGTAGAAATCTTTCGTGGATATTTTGGTCACGCATGATGGAAACTATTTTGTTCACGAGATTGCTGTGAATTTCGCACATATCAAGAAGTGACAGTCCGGAGGGATACATTCAGAGTTCTTTCAAAATGGAGAGTATTTTTCTTTCAAATTATTGGAATAAGTGCTGCAAAACACTTCTAGCTTTTACATATTTCAAAACAGGGAACCTTCTGTATAATCAAAAATTACCGTTGACGGTTTTTTGTTGTCCGAAAAGGGTGATCCTTCAAATTCATCCAGTTGTGAAACTTTTAAATTTGCAAAATCTCATGGATACGTTTCACGTGAATTTAAGCTGCATTACCGGCATGGAACAAATTACTGACGCTACCCAACCAAAATTTATTTCGAGCGATAACATTCGGTAAAAAGCGAATCTCGGTCGCAAGCGAAAAAACCAACCGGCTAACGTTCTCCGGCCGATGGAAAAGACTGAAATTCTGGGTTCCATACTAAGTCCCGTTCAAAGATTTTTATCACAAGCGTAGTAGGAATCTAATTCAATCAGTGCAGTCAGTCTTCATCGAAATTTATTCCAGTAACGAAACCAAATGAGTAACAATTCAGAACAAGTCGCGTGGAGAGATCAAAATAAAATAAACAACGTCAACTCGACTAAGCGGGATATTGGCAAAACTTTAATTGAAGGGAAAATAAGGACATTTTTTAGCACAGAAATTAAATCCATGAAATTGTGAGGAATGGAGAGGTCATTGATTATTTAGTAACAGTTTGCACATGATGAAAAGTACGACGTAAATTCTCGCAAATGAATCCAAAATAGGCGCAGAAGTATATCAAGAAATTGACCAAATAATGCACCAAAACTCAAAGAGCTGCAAATGTGATTGCGCACCTCCAGAACGATGGCTGCGAATGTGATTGCGCATCTCCAGAACGATGCTAGATGCTAAGTAAATGTTTCAAAGACATGCGAAGGAGAAAGGTCGATCCTTAAGGAAAATTTGAAATCCAAGAGAGAAAACTTTGAAGGAATAATTATAAAAACACTGGGCTCTTTATGGATAAATATTCAGCATTTCAGCAGTGTCTGCCCCCTCTTTAGAGGTCGCGTTTCACAGTTCTATGCCACATCCGAGCAATTCTGCATCCCATCAGAATAGAGTTTACTGATTGAGAGTTTCATCATGTCAAAAATTACAAACGTTTCTGCGCATAATGTAATTACAAGAGAAACTGATCACAAGATTCTTCAAAAAATTATTAATCACTGTCTGAGAATTATTCACTGTTGGCAAAGACTTGCCCATATAGGTAATAACGCCAACAGTATATGTAAGATAAACTCAGTGCACCAATGTTAATCAAGTGGGCGAAATTCGATGAATCGATAACCTCAGGTAGGTCGAGCTAATTCCTAAGCCAGCTTCTCGAATTATCTCAGCACATCGAGGCAAAAAGATAGTTGTATGTGAAAAGGCCATAAAAGACAAATTCAGGGTCAAGAATAGCCGACTGTCCTGCGACAGTTCACCTGAGCTCGGAGGCTATGCTTATCTGCATAACAACGGAGAGTACAAAGTTTGCTCTTGCTTAGCTGCCGATGAGCAAAAAGAGAACAACCAACACAAAAAGCCAACCTTTCTGTAGACGCTTTTTTGCCCTCTTCGTACCGCTCTCTCTATTGAAGCTTAAGTTTTCTGCGTATGCTTTTCGAAGACATTTCATCAAACCGCTGGTTGAAGCTTCGCGTGAGTTTGTGAACGTCAACCTCTTTCCACGTTTCTCGATGCGACCGTCTTTTTCCAATCTTTACCTTTTGAGGTTCCACAAGCTTCGTAAACATTCGAATGATTCCATATTTTGTTCCTCCCCCGTGCGTCTTTTTTAGCCGTGACAAGACAGTCATGCCTTTCTGTTTTGCTGTTTAACCACTTTGGAAATGTTTGCAGTCTGCTGCGCTGTTCTGTAAGCCCTCTTTTTTCATCGCAAATAACAGTCACCGAGATCGTCACTACTTCCGCAAAATTTACTCCTCTCGCAAGCACGTGGATTCCCAACATCTTCATCTTCCTCGAAATCGATGTCATGGCGAGACCGGAGTTTAGTGAGAACGTGGGCTACATTCCAGACACGCTGCCTATTTAGTACCATCATTCA
Source organism: Ascaris suum (assembly GCA_013433145.1). Classification (NCBI taxonomy): domain Eukaryota; kingdom Metazoa; phylum Nematoda; class Chromadorea; order Rhabditida; family Ascarididae; genus Ascaris; species Ascaris suum. Next base: position 13,210,496 of record CM024187.1, on the reverse strand, counting down.
ATTTTTTTCTCGAGATTTCGCACATTTTGCGCTTTTGATTCTGGCAGCTCTTGCCCATTTAGCACCACAAGTTCTCAATTGCTGTATGCACCTTCCCGTAACATTTGAATTACTCATCCATCTATTCGTTTTCATCTTCTTTTAACAGATTTGTGACGAAATTCGTGGCTCTATGAAGGTCTTTGTTTAGGAATGGGACCTATATTATTGAAAACTTTTACGGCCTCTCCACAGATGCCGCTCTCTTCGTTTACACTACTTGCAGAATGTTGACGAGAAATCTGACCCCAATTTGTTTTATCGACTCGATGTTGCACTTTCCGAAGAGGAGTTTCTTCCAATCCCACATGAGTCTGAAAAAACAAGGTGTTCCTTTGATTGCAGGTTTGCTTCAGTTATATGTAAATTGAAATGCAGGTCGCCTTGACACTGATGTTGAGTGATTAAACTTTGTCTAGGATATGCAAGCAGCGATTCATCGCAAGATCATTACTAGTATTTTCTTAATTTGAGAGGTTCTGTAGCAATGTTTTTTAAACTAATATTTTCTGACGCTAAGCGGTGAAGTGTTAGTATCGCCGATGAAAATCGGCGTTTTGACGCCAGATATTCGTTAACGAGGGCATATAACAATGCTTTTGTACCGCAATAATGCTTATAGGTGACGGATTATGGAGTGCAATCCTTTTCAACGAGCAAATTTTAAAAACAAGTTCCTCGCATTCGCGTCAAAGCGCATTAGCGGCATAATCCAGCAAATTTGCCGTTTCATTTTTTTTCCCTAAACGGGGAATACCTTCACCATAAGCGCCTCCTCTGTAGTGAAAGAACGCGTCATCAACTTCAATTCGAATAGGTGGAAGGCAGCTTAGGCCACGTTTCACGAACTCGGAAGAGGTCTAAGTTGTTCTCTAAGTTATAACATTTCTTCTATTCCGGTATCATTCCTTCTCTTTCTGGTATGACGCCTTCTTATTCGTTGCATTCCTGGTTTTTTGATCGAAGACATGTTATTTCATCCTCTATAGGTAGCCTTTTGGATTGCGTTGGTTGTTTCTTCGCTGTAATCTTGAGATCATCATTCACGTAATATGTCATTTGTTTTACCTATTCATAGGACGATACTGCCATCGCATTTTCTTGTGTAAGATCCCTGTGAACCTTTGCCTATAATGACAGCAACTTGGCAAAGACTTCACTTTGTTCATCTTCAAAACCATTATGCTTGCGATTCAAGTAACTGTCTTCCTGACATAACTTGAGGGATCGGGTTTGCCCGTTACTGTGGGGTCCATGACGAACACTTTGACAATTATCATTTCCGAGATGCCGGTTGCTTTACGCAGTTCAACCACAGCAGCGCCGCCTTCCCGTGTTATTGCATCATCCGTAGGTTCTTCAGGGTCCAGGAGTGTAGTGAAGCTGAACTCTTCTTTTTTTGTTGCTCGACTACTCCAATCTCGCGCAGCAGTCCTCTTGAAAGATTGCATGTGGATTTGTCATGTCGTTGCTCTGACCGGCTCTTCTGTTATAGCGACTGCTGAGCTAATGTATTCTACATCCTTTGAAAAACTACAGATTACTCCTCTGTGAGCAAGCGCTTCTCTCGAACGAGCAAGTTTGACATAAAGCTGCATAATTTTTTTTCAGCCGTTCTGATAATGCTGCTTTGCGACATTCACAATCATAGACTAAAAGCGGTTGTTGGTTGATTAGGAAGGTGGGCGCCGCTGACTGAGTGGAAGGCGAATACGGTGCCAACTTGCTGACAGAACGAATCAACTGCTGAGTAAAAGAAAACCGGCCAATCTTATCGACTTCAACACAAAAGAAGCACTCGATAGGATTTGCCGCGGACGTGGACTCATCGGACTCAACCTAGTTGGGTGGGCGTGATGAAGGAAACTTCTGACAACATCAGTTATCACACCTTTCATGAGAATGATAGTAGGAAGTAAAATTGAATCTGGATGGTTAACATCTGAGGCTTTCATCGTAAGCATCACTTTGCGTTCGTTTTTCTACTTCTGCGCCAAAAATGACAATCTTCGACGGGAAGCGGTGCTAATGCAACCTACCTAGGGTAAATATATTCAGAAAAATCTTGCCCCATTTCTATTGAAAAATTCACATCGAAAAACAGCAAAATCCGAAATTTTGCATATTACAAGAAAAACTCTCAACTCTTTTATAGTGGAAACAGAGGAAGCATTACTTAGTGCGTTTGTGGACACGTGGCAAACATCTGTGAACCTGGCTGAGGAGTCATGGAATAACCGTAGCCTAACTCTTTTAGAGGCTTTTCAGGTAAACAGGGGAGATATTGCAGAAGAACTGAAAACTGCTCTGACAGCAAGCTTTACTCTAATAAGCTATCTTCCATGGTTCGCCTTTCCGGAAACCCTCTAATAAGTAAACAGTTACACATACCATAACAGAAACGAAAAAATGTCCTCCTTTCCTCGTTTAGTCAAAACTCTGATGCAGTAATCGTTTCTTCGGATAATCCTGAAAAAATTTTGTTCGTAGATCTATACTGTAAGGGAAGAAAGGAAGCCGTGGACGCAACAAACCGAATGGTGATGAAATATTCCGTGGATTGTGTTATTTGAAGATTATCGATGTCTATGCTCAACACCTTGTTCGATATAGCAACGGCGAATTTCGATATAGTAACAATGAATTGAAGACGATTGTTCGAATTAGCACGACTAAAGATAGAATGCGACATCTCAACCTGTGAGAACTAGTAACAGAACTGACAGAGTCAGTCATTAAAAAGAGAGTAGAGAACATGCTAAAAGAATTGATGCTAAAGGATGCTAAAGAAGGAGTCCAGAGAAATGAATAATTGTAGCTACTGAAGGAAATTTAAACCGCAAGGTGTGATAAGTTTCTCATGCTAAGAATGCCTATGCTGACTACGAATATGCCGCTTATTTATCTCGAGATGTATACTCAAAGAGCTGGCAAAATACAATGTGAGCAAAATCACGATCCACTGCAACCTGTGCTGAACAGGTGGAAAGTACGGCAAAAAGGCGGCAGTATTAGGAGAGTAATTATTAGAACATTGAAAGCGAAATTGTGATTTCATGGCTGTAAGTATGTTCATCGCTTAGTGAAACTGAAGTGTATATAATGACTTGTATAAGACTAATTCCTTTTCTAAACATGGCTGCTTCCTGAAAAAGCGTATAAAATGTCCCTCGTTCTCCCCTTCTCCCTATCTCATAGTAGTGGGCACTGGCAGCCCAATACGGCACGATATTTTGTGAGCCGAGCGTAAGAACCTCTCCACCTCTGAAATTCTTCGATTTCAAGCAGCTAATATACTCTTCAAACACTTTCATATTTTTTTGAGGCAGATCACGTCGTGGCTTTAAAATCTGCGTTTTCCCTCAATACAAGCGTATTCCTGAAAAATGTAATATTCTTCCGAAAAGTACTCTTCACTACATTTAACACTGTCACTGAGCTAAGAAGTCTTAAGACGTGAAAAGTTTCGAGAATCCTCTTCCTTGCTTTTCAACTCAACTCCTCCTCTTCGAAATGGAAACATTCTAGGTTCAGTGCCTAAACTGCCAACTTGCAAGATACACAAAACGACAGAGGGTATCATAAAAGTCTATCTTACGTGCAAATTACCATCAAGTTTATCTTCAAGGTAATTTTTCAAAAATGGCGACCCCAAGAGAATTTTCTCCTCAACATGTGGTCAATGTTGGTCATACGCATTGTAGTCATGTGAAGAGTGTACGAGAAATTTAACACTGCTAAGATAGATGGGCGCTTAAAGAAAAGAGTATTTTCATACTTTGTCATTCACGTTTAGCAATACTGTAAACACATCAAAAGCCTAGCAATGTCGATAAGTTTTTATTTTTTCAATAGGCCGTTTTCTAAATCGCTAGCTATTCATCAAAATTTCGCAACTTTTTACGATTGCTTCATATCAGAACGATGACATCATTATTCTCTAATCAACACGATCGACGTCAGCACTATAAGTGGAAATACAGTCATTTCCGCTATTTTACATAGATCATATTACAGTGCCGATGAAAATAATGATAAAAGATTTACTGCGGAAACTGAGGAACATTCAATCTGTACTTTTGAAGACAAGTTTGAAAAAAAAAAATAGTCGAATGTCTTCTGTGATTGGGTTTCAGTGAAATGAGAATTTAAATATATTTCGTTTCTCGAGCATCATCAAATCCGAGCAGCTCACTAAAATCAGTCCATCACCGAATCGAGGAGAATTTTCCAGAGAAATGATCCTTCTTCAGATGCGATTTTTGAATGTTTCTTTGAAATTCACAACAAGTCAAGAAATCGTTTTTATGGCAAATTTCGATTTTTCCTCTATGAGTTTCAGAAAAAAAGCCCACTCTTAGTAGACATTTTAATCGCATGTCTTTTCTTTAACGCTCTAAAGTTACTGAAAGTTGATCATTTTCATTTTTCCAAACATCGATTACTACAATATGAAGTAATTCTTTATTTCTCACATCTTGCTCACTTCACAAAGGCTTCTGTGAGAATAGTGAGGTCTTTCCAGCTCCTTAGCAGAACTCTTTTACTCAAATGATTTGATCTTTACGCGTAAAAATTCAATCTAGAGCAGATCGCGTGTACCCGTCGGTTGTGAGCTATGATGACCTGCCTCTTAACCCTTCTAAATTCTTATAAAAGTGCATTATGAGAAAATCATCCCAGTGTCTACATTCATCTGTTTGTCTGTTCGTGTATGCGTCTGTTTGTCTGATAGATGAAATTCGTTATGCGCGGAAGGAACGATGGTGGTGGTTAATTTTGCATCACTTACTTACACTTAAGACGTAATAAAGTTTACAAATCAACCACCTTCTACAGCCGATTGGGTAACACAGGAAAGAATATGTGCTATATTGACGCACGTTTGAATGTTCGTTGGACTAGTTTGCTTAATGCAAGAATTCCCAAAAAGCGCATGTCGTGCGCATTTTCTGAATACTCAATGGCGAAAATAAATTATGGTAATTTTTTTCAGATTATTGAAGGAGAGCAACAGCAAGATTCTACTGGTTCCGTTTGACGATCTTCTATTGTAGTTCGCAGCTCACTTATGGTGATACATTGATTTGACGCTTCAGTCTAACGTTTCGTTGAAAAAAAAACTGAAGTGAGTTGGAATTATGCAAAAGAAATCTATAGAATAGCTTCGAAAAAAATTTTTTTCAAAGCAACGGAGCGTTATTGAAGCGGAATTACGCGGTCGGTGGATGGCGACCAATGAAACGAAAATGCATTTATTATGACGATCTCATTGCAGAAATGCTTAATAAAAAAATCACGCTGGTTGTTGATAGTGTTTTTCACAGGTTTTCTACGGTGCAAATGAACAGTATATAATGCATAATAATTGTTTTCAAAGTATTCGGAGGTTCGAAAACATGTAGGCACTAAAGTATGCATAAACACTCCATAAAGGGAATCGTGCAATCGTTGTTTAGCCTCCGCCGCCCTCATTCCTCTCCCTCTCCCTGACGTCCCCATCTCTCTCCTCGCATATATCATCATCTAGAAGAAGAAAGTCTCTAATCCCTGTACTAAATTCCTTTCCTTTTTCATTGGTTGTGACGAAGGTAAGAGTATCTCTACTTGTCGTCACAAAACGTAGGGTATTTCTAGGTTCATTCGGTAAGATGGGATTTTCGAATAGCAAATCTTACGAAGACGATAGAAGAAAGCGCGCAGTACATCAGATGACCTGACGATTTAAACGGCGGTTTCCAACGACCGCCACATCGTGTTTGCAGGTTTTCATGGAAAAGGCTAAAACTTGCAGCCTGACGAAATAGCTATTTGCGCATCACTTCTAGACCCCAAAGATGCTAATTTGTGGTCTATTTCAAAGGAAGTTTGAAATGAACAGATGAAACACACCTTTTAAAATTTGTTTGAACTGGGCATTTACGAATCGTAGGGCTTATTTGCCTGTAGCTTGTCTAATTTTCTGAAGTGCTTATCACTCTCCATTAAAATCGCAGCGAGGTCAATGCGTTGCCCTTATTATCATTGCTGGAAGAAACGAACGCCACAGCAAGAAGGATGCAAAAGCTAACGAGGGTGCTAAGGTACGCAACACCTATTGACCGCTGGGCGAGTTTGTTTGAAAATTTATAAGAACCCACTGTTTAATCACGACAAGTCACAAAAACATGTCAGGAAGCAAAATTAGGGTGGTCATCACACATACACTCCTATACACATATGAACACACACACCAGGGCTGTGAAGAAGTGCATACACGTGCGCTGCATACACATACGTACACAGAGACATAAGGAATTTGCGTATTCAAGATATTTCACTTAAGGTTTAAGAAACTGGCATGAATATTTAAATGGTTAAACAAGTCGCGAAATGCCCTGAAGAGAAGGTCACAACCTCCTTTTGTGGTTGCATAATGGGAGGGGGGGGGGGAAGCTTAGAGAGACATGGGGACGAAGGAAAAAAAGCCACATAAGATGCATGCTTACCCATGAACAATAGCTCCATTGCATAGTAGCAATCCAGTGGTGTGTCCAATTCACTAACCGCGCAACTTGCCAGGATCAAGTCTCGCGATCGCTGTTACATTGGAGAGACTATAAGATCTTCAAGGAATAGGCAGCACTGAACGCAAAGCTTTTTGGGTGCTACTGTAATACTCATACAAATTAAAGCCGATTAAGATGACTAGAACGTCTAAAGAAACAAATCTCTCTTTAACAAGTTAGAAAATACAAAGTCCTGGAAACTTAAGAAAATCGGCCGCATGACAAAGGTGGTAGTAGAGGGTGATTTTTGGAACATCTCCAAGAACGAGCAGGGTACATCCTGTAAACTTCCTATGATCAGTATATGCTGAAAGAGGAAGAGATGTATAAACGGTCGGCAAAAGCTTCCACGTTCTACGTCTTTTTGCATGGTTAAAATCGTTCATAGCAAATAAAAAGAGATCGTTTAAGCGTGTTAATGGGAAATGGCGGCGGACACAACAACGGGGCTGCGGAATTATGTGAAAAATACAAAATCTAAATATCAAACAAAGAACAGCAAATTTTCTATAAATAAAGAGAGCATATTTGTGTCGTTCGGCTCAAATTGTAATACTATGTAGATTCTGATGATCGATGAAGACTTTGTCCGCAAACGGGGACGTACCACAAGCCTCTCACTAACCCTGACCAGTGTTCTACCACTGAGGTATAAATATATACTTAAAGGACACAATCATACAAAATTTTCGTGAAAAAATTAAATTTTGCTCAAACTTAGTAAATCAATCAAGTTACTCATTTAACGATTCACAAGCGCAGAATCATAATTTTACATGATACAACAAGCAATGGTCGCCACTTCCTACATCCGTCGCAAGTTTGTCCTCAGTGAAAATGTCATTTGTCGGCTGATGAGACATAGTTCGGCAAGTTTTAACACACCTGATTTTTTCTGCGCAGCGATTTATCGAAGAGTGCCATCTCCGAAGATTGCATTCTCAGATCCTCTGCGCACCACTTGCGATCAGCTTCAATCGTCAATCGATTGCCTTAGTGCAGTCATGCAGTCAGCCGGTCGTAAGCAAGCTGCTGTAGTGATGTCTTAAGACTTCATTTCATTGCTCGAATTTTCACCCGTGTTCGTTAATACTGATAATATTTATCTATTATTTTATAAATGAGTATTTCGCGATTTTCAATAAAATCCATTTTTTGGTGTAAAAAAGTGAAACGTTCCCTTTGTGTCAACGTTAAACCTTGAATGAGTTTTTTACTGGAATCAGGTTTTATTTGCAATGGAGGATTCGTGTTGAGGCGACTTGTTTCCGGTTGTAGAAGCGGCTCATTATCGCAGTCCCTCGAGAAGATTTCAACTTTGATGCTAGCAATAATAAAGCAGATGTCCTCATGTGAATCGAAACAGGTTTTTCGTGTATGCATAGGCCTTTCAAATGTTTCTTTCAGGTTCTAAATAAACACATTTTGCTGAGATCCTTTCTATGCGTTTTTTCGTCATGCTTCACTTCGAGATCCATTCCGCTGTTTCTCAAGAAATTTGTGTGCTGTTTACCTCGGCCCTTTTGTACCCAGATTCCTAAAAACGTTGATCTTACCCCTTTACAGCTTCTCAAGTTCCCTACACAATCGATGGTGCCCAGACCGAGCCCCATCAGAGGCTAAATAGTTTTGCAGAACACGTTCACGTAATAAAAATCCTAACAACTCATTGCAATAACACCTTTGAGTGGCGAAGTCATAGAGGGATGAGACAGTTTGAAGCCGTCACGGAGGTAGCCCAGAATTTCCTGAATCGTTGCAGTTTTGATGGATGAGACTGCTCATAAGCATGGGCATGCGGAAGTGATACTATTTTGAAGAGAATCTGAAAATTTTTGATATCACGAGCAGTCTCGATGCACTTACGTGTTCAAAAATAGTTCCGAAATTAATCGGCAAAGCACATTATGCCGTGCCGTGCATAATTCATTGCAATTTTTCTGATCTTTGCGCCTTACGAAACTTCAGCTAGCAAGCGAGTCTTTTTTCATCGGAAGGAAAAGTAAAGTTGAAGAGTGGCTTCGCTGCAAACTTTGAACGAATGTTTGCTTCCTTTATAGAGTCATGGGATTTATGGAGTCATGAAAATTTTGTTAATTTTGACACTTGATGTCATTGGCAAATAATTTCTTGTTTTTGCTGTTGCAAGTTTCTAATTCATGGGAAACAAAGAAAACTGCAATATTGCGGCGAAAAAAAAGTTCACAATGCTGTATGAACGATCGCAGTTAATGCTCTATACTCAGCCGATTGGTTGACGATTGTGAGGTATACGCCCATTTTAGCGATTGCCGCAGTTTTTGTGAAGCGGCTGGTTGTAGTCGACGCTGGTGCGTGTATACAAACCCTGTTGTTGTACGCCCACTGCAATGCAGACAACCGACTAAAAAAGTGTTTTTCCCGTTCACCCAATCAATTCCACCTTCTTACTAGTCTCTCACCTTCGAACGACGCGTGACCATATATATATTATCATCTCTACCATCTCTCCACTTGCTCTATTCCTTCGTCCCTTTCTTTCTATTTTATTGGTAGTATTTTCCCATCATCATTCATTGGGATGGGGGGGGGGGGGAATGTCTGACTAAAATATGTGCGTCTTTTTTTACGCAGTGGGTAATCATTCATTAAACTCATTTGTTCATCCTATTTTTCCACTACAGGTTTTTAGGTCGTTTATGAGAGAAAGAGATGTGAAAGGAATAATGAAAAGTCGTCGCAGGTTCCGCGGAGCCCTATACACGTTACTGACGCACCCGGTCTTGTAACTAAAATCTGAACCAAGCACGAGCAACCATCAGCGCCGCTTAAATGATGCTATTCCTTCAGACATTCGCTGCGCCAAGCGATGCATATTTATCACTGTACTCTTCTCTTTTGCATCGTAATATTTGAGCAGTATTCTCCTTTGCGGATAAGCGTTTCATCCCCTTGCGACGGTTTTGTCGTCTGCTTTTTAATCTTTAAGAAAAAACGAATTCGTCGGAGATAATGCTATCTAGAGCAATTATCTTTTTTCTTCATTATGGACCGCAGTTTGTCGCTCAGATTCATTACGCATAACAAATTCTTACAAATAACCGATAATTGCTGTTCGTGTTAGTGGGCATTCATTCAATTTTTTAGGTCTTTTTTTCTCAAAATATCCGGCTTTTTTCCGTAGGTGCTGAGGACGAATGCTATGAAGGCTGAAAAGCCACGTGGGCGTATGATGAGATACCATCGAAAAGCAAAGCGGCTACTTCCGCAAGTGCCGTGGTCTGAGGCCTCATTGCTAATCTGTTTGTTTATCGATCGATCTGTGAGCACCTGCGATCAGGAATCGATGCGCGCAGTTGTGGTTGCTCTGTTACCCGAAGTGTTTCATTGCGTCTGGCGATCCCGTTCTTTTCTTCTCACTAAAATGTCTTCCGTCCCGCGTTTTCAGTTTTTTTTGTTTTTGCAAAAAGTTCATAGAGTATGTCCACTGAAGCAGGCAGAACTATCCACTGAAGCAGCCAGAATCCATTATTATTATTTATGTTTTTTTGAAAAACATCGGTCATTCTACCGTCACTGTGCGAGTAAAATTTCTCCGAGCGATTTATCGGAACTCATTTGAATAGAATATTTTGTGGCGGTGAAGTAATACATGTGCATAGACAAAGCGTGACTAAGGTCATTCTTAGATTTAGGTCTTCGAAGGTTCCCATCGTTTTTATGAGTAGCCGTGAAAAAAAGACTTTTTACATTGCTGGATGCATGAAAGAACATCATAGCAATCTATCATCGGTTATAGTGTCGATTCAACTCTGATTGCATTGCGATTCGGCGCACATACGTTTCGACACATCGACAATTCGTAAGCGGAATGTTGCTGAAAATGTCAGCACATGCACTCAGCAGCGTCAAAAAGCACTGTGTGCAGGTGAGCATGGAAGCGTTCAGGTGAATGCTTCATTGGTGTTTGCTGCGCGAATACACCTGACTCCCTGCACATCATTGAGTTGAACGTCATTGATAATATTTTGTACGCATGCAGTTCTATACCACCTATTGTGGTCACTCATTCGCCATTTAAAATACTTCTCTTCCTTGCGTCGTTTGCCCATAGTATTTTACTTAGTTTATAGTGCAACCAACGACTGTCTGCTTATAATACAACACCATGAGATGCGCCAGAAGAAGGGTGTTACGAAGCCAGCCCGTTTAGGTACAAAGTTTCGACTGCTTAAGTCTTCGTTAAAACAGGAAACCTCAAACTGGGTAATATCATCTCTTAAGCAGACAGTCGGTGTACTGAAATATGCTCCGTAAGCCATGTGGCCATCATTTCTGTTACGATCTCTTTCTCATACCCCCTCCGCCCCTCAAAAAGCACAAATCTTTTGAATATAAATCTAGTGCAGATCAACCAAGAAAGTGATTAATGTGCTTTTTATTTCCTAATTGATAGAGTTATAGTGCAGTAATAAATGATTCATTCTAATAGTATATTTTCATACATTAACCGCGAAGAAATTTTCGTAGCGCATTTCTACGAGAAACTTTCATAACAGCTTGTATCGATACGTTCTGAAACAATAACGCATATTAAGCTAGAAGTATAGCGTGGAATCTTGTTCCGCTTGCTTCTTTAATAACATGTCAAAGCTTAGAAAGTCCACTTCCTTAACTCCAGAGATATTTCTGTGACAGTAATTTCCTTAGGGCTATGATAACCAGCTTAATACATCTCTCGTACGAGAAATACTTCAATTGTACTGTGAAATTATTGACGCCAAACATGTTAAGCGATAATCAATTTATTAAAAATCTGCTTTCCTACTTAAATTTCAGTTATCATATGGGTAAATTTGTCAATTTATGGAATTCTCTTTGAAACGTGTTTGGTGATATCAACGAGAGATAGATGGTTTTTGCTTAATTTTTTGCTAAAGAGGTGAAGGTATCGATGTGGCTAAAGTAACACCGATGATTAGATATTAGATAGATCGAAAATAATAGCTGCAGCAAACAGGCAATTGGAGTGGAAAGGGCAGTGTTGTCTGGAAGAACGTTGCGCATCAAAATTATGCACCTGCTTGTATTTGCAATGCTTGTAATCTTATTTATTACTTCACATAGTGATGGTAATGTCTCCGTTTGTGTGTTTCTATATATCCGTCAGGTGTTTCACCTTGAAAGATAGTTACGGAGTGCAGTGCAGATAATGTATGTCATTAAGTGACCACTCATGTCGGCATTCAAAATGACCGCTCAAGTCGAAAAAAGCTAAGAACTCTTAATGCGCCCAAGAATTCATTTTACAAAACGTTTGATCGGAGAAACAACTTTTCGAAGAAGACTTGCTGAAATTGCTGTTAGAATAAAATACAAATGCATTGCTGTGCGTATAAAATTATCTGTTGATTATATTTGAAACCATTTGTTTTGAACTGTAAGTGCTCAAATCAACTTTGATACGCAGTTCTGCTTTTTGTGCAATTTTTGAAAATATTTTCAGTTTTAAGTGAGTTTACAGTTTATTTCACGTTCACTGTTTTTTGAGACAAATTGGATGATGCAGTAACTTTCGAGAAATGGGATTGCCAAATTTCATCAATTCCTTCTTTCTTTTGCATTTCTGGTCATATCCATGCCATTCACTTGTGGGGATTAACCACTGTCGACGAGTTAAGATTGTTACATATGCTAGACATTTGATGGAGGTATTGCTGCATTGTCAGTATTATAGCTTGCTCAGTTTCGCCGTGAACTGCCGTTGGTTCGATAAGTACTAACCTTTCTTTTCAGATTTGAACGGCGATGGGATATACCTGACGCAGACAAATGCGCTGTGTGCCCTTGGTGACACAGTTTGTACGCTTGTCAATTTGGGCACTCTGCTCAATATGTACTAGTGTGGCTGCACCTGGTCTACCACCAGATGGCTTACAACAGAACGCAGTCCAAGATGATTCAATGAGTTCATTCTCGGATCATCCTGTTGAGAGTTCAACCAGGAATACACTGCTCGACTTTGGTGTTGCCACAGTCACTGGGATTGCCTCATGGCGGAATATGCTAGCCGTCTTAACGACAGATTCGATCATCTGGTTCGAGCTCGCAAGCGACGCTCTAAGTTCAAGGATGCCACCACGCGAAGTGGGTCGTGTTCAGCTTTCGGCGCCGCTTGATCTCGAATTGCTCGAATTCAAATTTCTCAGTCAGTCGTCGATCTTCGTTTGTGATTCATTTACATGCAGGTCCGTTGCTGAGAATCATTAAGTTTCGAAAATGAGAAATTTGTGACGTCATACTCTTTCGACACCTGTTGAAGAAGCGACAGATATAAGTTCTACACTAAAAACATATTTTTTCTCGATATGTTTTTGCAAACTTTGCATTTATAATTGCTGCATTTCGTTCTAAAAGAAGTGTTTCTACGAGAGAGATTTGGATATCGGCAAGAGAGCACCCTTTTATCCTTATTCGAATGCTAGGAGACGATTCTAGCCATTTGCTGTGTTAAATTTTGATTCATATGCAAAATTTGCGTTTTCGTTGAAAATAAGCCGTTCGCAGCAATAATGCTTCTTAAATTAAATGGCCGTTGAGCAGTGTGCACTTTCATAGAAAATTGAAGGCTATGTTGGATGAATCGCGGTCAGACGTGTGCGTATTATTCGCTGGAAACAAAAGGTCGTACAAACGATCATATATCGCAAGTGTCTGTTACGAGCACAACTAATGGAGGCATTGCTTTGCGTTACGTTAATGAAGACGGCGATGCTGCAGTACTCAAATACGGCTCTACCGATAATTCGCACAAGTATCTTTCAGTCTTTATCGCTTTTTCCAATATGTTCACTTTATTCAATCTTCACTGAATACCTTTTTGTTGGAGAGTTTATCGGTTGTCAACTTCCGTCTGTTTTATGCTCTATTGTTGACAGTCTCCTCTTCAGGGAAACATCGTGGGCACAGTCGTGTTCCTATACGACTTTCAGACTGCTTCGTGGGTGGTGGACTGATAGGGATGGAAAGACACAAAGCACCGGCTGTCAAAACCTCAGCAGCCAAAATACCAATAACCAAAACGCTGCCTAGGCATCTCTTCTACTGCACCGTTCTAATTGAATGCGTGCTAGTTAATTAAGTTGACAATTAAGTTAAGACAATGAAATTTACAATCAAATTAGTTAATTAAGCAAAGACAAAGTCCCCAAATTCAAATACTTATAATTCTGGTTACATTGTGACATTTTTTGATGAACACTATACGGCTATCAATGAATGGATTGTGCGGGCAGGTTGCCACGTGTACTCGTTATTTCTGTGTTCATTTTGCGTAAACAAGATTGCACCATAAATCGCCGATTGATTGGCGCAGTGATCACAAACAGACTACACATGCCATTCGTAACATTGAAGGAATGGTTTAGAGAAAGGTCGTGTGGAATGGAATGTAGCTTGTGGCATCAAGTGAACATTAGTGGAGTTCAAATTTTCACATTTATGTTTGATTTTCTGTTTGATTTTCGCAGTCGACCAAAACAAAACTATGTGAATGTCCCATAATTTTTTAGTAAGTCATTTTTATGCCAGATTCTTTGTTTTATTTTCCATTCTTAATTTTTATCTGGTCAGTGCTGTTTTTCCTGATGTGTTTTAAGGGCTCAACTACTCGCATGAGGAAAGAATCTTTATCAATTATTAATATGGGAATATTTTACGAGCAGTTGAATAAAACCCATCATTACTGTAGAAATGTTCTTCAGTTTCTGCCTCTCTTCAAAGTTTGCAAGTCGCGCCTTCTCCTAAGGTTGTTAAATGGTGTCACAGATGAAGTATCGAGGGAGCAAATCAGGATTTAACGTTTTCACTACCTGACGCTTTGTCCGTTTGGTGTTTCGATTAATTGACATTGCGGTAGCCAGCGTTTTAGCAGTCGGTTTTGACTTGTCGCTAGTTTGCTAGTTTGCTGCACTAGGAAGCAATTGGGTGTCGAATAACCAAGGCTTATTTTATGCAATAATTGGCATGGGGAACGCCAAACAGGCTCCCCTTGAATTCAGAACGTCTTTTCCTTCTTCATGTTTACGCATCACTTTCACATTACTAAATTCCTCCCGTCGTGTCACAGTGTCGGAATGGGATTTGCCACGGACCCCGATCAACAGCATCAGTAAATCTACTGAAAATTGTCTCCAAATGAGGAAGAGAAACTTATACAATTGGTCGATGGCACAGTGGTAGACATGTTAGCATAATTCCTCAACACGTGCTACAAGGCTGTCCAAAATTGCAGGTGGAGCGGGTCCACATCTTTGAACAAGTAAGCCGGCGTTCAAGAGGGCACATTTAGGGTACATTGCAGGCGAGTGGAACCGACACAGTATGCCGATGACGTTTCAATCGTGACTGACCACCGAGTGGTCGGCGCATTCAACAGACAAGGATTTTCTTATTTCGTTGGCAGTGCGCGACGACCATTCGAACCTCTCATTAACTCGAAAATCGATCTAGAGGCGACCCTAACATCAGTTCGAATAACGCGAATTTGCGACAAAGATGCGACCAAAAACGTGGAATCTAGAATTGAGCTTGCACTAGGATGCCCTCATCTCGGTAAATCGCTCTATCCATCGCGACTATTTTAATTCACTTGCCATCAATTCCTGATTCGATGCCATGAAGAATAGTTAAAAGCGCAATCACTTTGAAATATTATATTTTTTAAGCTTTTTTTTCATCGTTGGCGTTCTAGTTGCTGGTTGATAAGCGTTAGATTCTCACCAGAAATTTCCTAAGTGTTGAAGCATTTTTATCTGGCTATACGTTCCACTGTGCAGTGATAATTCTTCGTTAGTTTTCTCGGAATAGTGAATTCTTCTGATTACAAAAATGATGAAGACGAAGCTGATATTGTTTTCAGGTCTTTATGAGAATGTGTATGCCACAGCAGCCGAATATGACGAGAAAAGTGACCGATTAACGGTTGCATTCCATTCGTCAAACGATGTATTAACGAGCTCCGGTAGTCTCTGCTTATTCCAGATGGGGGACATCAATAATGCCTTCGAAAACGTTTGGAACAACTGTCAAAATACAACTTTCGTCGAATCTACAGATGTAAGCACATCATGCGGCCCGCAATCATGTTTAATAGAATTTCCCACACTCATGCAATCATCTGAAAACGGGCGCATATGGCAGATAGTTAGAAGAATGTGACAAATTCACATTTCTTTGGAAAATGTCGTCATCTTTAAGATCGGTGAACGTTTCATTGCTCTAAAAATATTCACATTTCGATCTGCAACAATATGCAAAGCTAAGGATGAGCAATAACTCTCATAATTTTGACTAAAAAATTTAAGATTTAGGAGAAAATAAAACCCATAAAGGTTGCAACGGACTGAGCCATCGTTTTGTCGATCGTTCACTGCTGCTTAAATCTACGAATCATATTTTTCGACTCGAACTCAAGAACAATTCAAAGTCCCACACATTAAAAAAATCAGTACCATCCTGTTAAAATATGAGTGCCCTTTTCCTTTTCTTGCTCAAAGTGATTCAACCTCTTCCCGCCCCTCCCCCCTCCCTCCCCCCTGTCCTCTCCCCACCTCCTCGAAAAAATTGACTTTTCGGCGGCAGATTTTATTCGTAGAATGTAGCAGTACACATTTGTGCACAAGTTTTTTGATCTGTCGATAATCAGTTTGTTGGATCTCGTATTTAATAGTGGATTGCAGGAGTGTTACAATGCCGATGATGTTGAACACCTTCCCAAACACTGTTTTATTTTCACTCGATTGGCTGATGGACATGAAATGACGCCTTGTTCGAGGTTTGGAGGTGTGAGTAGTACTTCGTTATAAGCCTTAATTTATTTGGTCCATTTCATGTACTTAAATTAAAACGCAGCAAAGCGCATAGCCATTTACAGTGACATTATTGCTAAATAAACGAATAATCATATTGATTTTGTTCGAAACTAGCATTATGTTCTAATTTTCAGTGATGAATTTCCTAAGGCTTCGATAATTGCAATTCGAAGTTGTTGCAGTGTTGATCGCACAACTAGATCAATCATTCAAGAGGGCACCTGTTTGTCGAGTTGATTCATACAAGAAGAAATAGCAGGAAAAAAAATCACTCACGATGACTATTGTTCAAAGCTATTCGGTCGTAGGTTTTGAATCATCACCACCGGAAG
The DNA here is from genome assembly GCA_013433145.1 of Ascaris suum. Classification (NCBI taxonomy): domain Eukaryota; kingdom Metazoa; phylum Nematoda; class Chromadorea; order Rhabditida; family Ascarididae; genus Ascaris; species Ascaris suum. The sequence goes on along the minus strand of CM024187.1, from coordinate 13,193,726 downwards.
TAACTAAAAGTGGTTAATGCTAGGTATTGAGTCATTGAATCATCTCCACCGGAAGTAACTGAAAAGGGCGAGTACTTCGTACTAAAGTTGCAAGTGACTAATGTACAGTTGTATTTTTAAATAAGTTTCCCAATCGATTCTCTAAGGATGGTTTGCGCCCTGTGGGACGAAAAATAGATACGCTGAGAAATGTTATAAAATGAAAAGACTTTTGCATTATGCGGTTTTATGCGTTTGCACAAGAATGCCATTAAATACCTCGGCAGTGTTCTGAAATTCAGAATTATAAGGCGCCACAACCAAAAAATTGTGAATTGGATCAGCTGAAATCGTTGGCTTATCGATATGGCTGGTTGGAACAGTTTAATCCATTCAGTGGAAGCCTTTATGCAATGTAAGTTTTTCTCATTGAGATTTTCTATAGAATTGCTCAAAAGTTAAATGAAGTTAAAAAACTGATGAAAAATGCATCCAAATATTGTTGAAGGTGTTTGAGTAAAATTTAATATGATATAGGTCGGTTCGGTTTTTAGATGATTTACAAGCAGCTGGTTTATTTACAAAATGAAAGATTTCTTCTCATGGAATTTATGGATTAATACCGACTTTTATTAATTAGTGTGAATACTCGTTTCTCTTACTTCTTTATTTTTTGATTTCTCTTTACTTTATTTCTCACAAGCGGCACGTTCAATTGTGCTTCCATTATTACTGCTTTTACAGGTTTGAGATAGAATGTGACTGTTCAGCGGATAAACAAATTTTCAGCTTACCGGACAGCTCTGGAGAGATTTTATCACTTGGCCATATTCAAGAAGATAACGCAGTTTTTGCACTAAGTACGAATGGGAAATTGCAACGGGTACTGTTTATAGAAATTGAAATTAAAAAATGCTGTTTGCATTTACATTCGCTTCCTTCAGCGAATTCTATCGAATAAGCTAATAAAGAACAGTGTCGAGGAACATGATCACCTGAATAAATGCGACAGAGGATGAAGAAGTTGTCATTACTGCGTAATATGAAAGCCTGAGACGAGAAGGTTTGAGGCCTTTTACATAAAATATTTCCCATTGGTAATCTGAGGATAGTTGGCGTCACTCAGTAATGGGCATCAATGTTTCCATGAGGAAAGGGCCACCATATGGCGAAGAAGTCATTCATCCTGGGCTTTTATGGCTGCAGAAAATTTTAAACTGTGAGTGGTCGTTCTTGGTCAACGCACAACTATACTGCTGCTTAATTTAAGCTGCGTAATTTGTTGCATAAGTTAACAGCCAGTTTTCTAAAGACGTGAGTTGTGCCATACCTTGTGGAGCTTTTTCTGAAACCGTGGGCAGTTTTCTTCTTGAACATGAGGTTTTTTCTTGAAAGAAGTTGCGAAGAACTTCTGAATACTGTGAAAGTTTAAGCAACCTTTGTGAACTTTGGATGTGTTGAACAGAGCCTCACGTTTGTGAATGGAATAGGATGTTCGCCTTCCGTTCACTGAAGCATGCGCCTGCCAGAAAAAATTTTTCCCGACCTAGAATTATGAAAATTAGCGCCCTTCTACACATCTCCAGATTCGAATGTAGGCCTTGATCAGCGATTGAAATTGTAGTATAACTTTCCGAGGGAGCTACCGACATAGACTAGAATTTTCAGTAGCTATAGTTTTCCAGTCCCCATATCTGTTTTCCTGACTTCTATGTGAAATTTTGTTTTTTCCACATTTTTAGTCTCTTTTCTATAATTTCACAATCTCTGTTATATTGTAATGTTGGTCGGGATGATTTCCCAAGAAATTTGATGGGCTGATCACCTGAACAGAACGTTTCTCTGGATTCGCAAATCTTATGTGAAGTACGGAGTGCTCGCCTTTGCTGTAATTTGGAGACATTTTTGTGAGCGATAAAGTTCCGAAAAACTCCGGGAATGCATTCCTTCTAGGAATATATTGCAAATAGTTACGGCTTCTTCTTCATGGATATATTGGAAAATAAATTTTCCAATTCTTCTCGCAAATTTAGAATCATCAGACATGCTAGAGCAAAGCAAAATGGAAATTGGCAGTTCACACTGAAACGTCGCCGAGTAAATTGCATTTTTCAATCTCGATGAATTCGTTAAGCATTACTCACCACCACTATATAAAGCAAAGCACATTTCCACCATTCAGAGGAGAATTCCGGACCACAAAGATCTGCCCGGATAAGCAATATTTTTTCGGTTTACCTATGTAAACAATCCCTAGGTTTGCGACTCTGAACAGAATCCGACAATCCATCGGAAAGTTATGGCTTGTCATCTGAAATATTGCAATGTTGGTCGGGATGATTTCCAAAGAAATTTGATGGGCTGATCACCTGAACAGAACGGTTCTTTGGATTCGCAAATCTTCTGTGAAGTACTGATGATTTCCAAGAAAACAAACCATCTGAAAACGTTTCCACGAATGTGACGGTAAAAGCTTTCTCCACAGTAAATTCAAAAAAATTGTCGAAATCAGCACATCAAATTGAGGCAGCAAACTTGTACTTCACCACCCAGAAAAAAAGTTCGTTTTTGCCAACGGTCATTATTCATGCTTTTGCACATTGAAAGGCAAGTGTGCATTGTTTTGATTCAATGAAAAATCTGCGTAAGCAACTCACTACCTTGAACAATGCTTAGATAGGCCACGATCCGCCGACGAAGCCAAATTCGCATTTGTGGTCGACGTCGCTATCGTTGAAATCAAAGTTTTCATTTGCAACCGATTCGATAGGCAATAAGGTCTATTATGTGGAAAATAACCGCGTATGTTATTTTCTTTCATTACAGTCATTACTGGATCACTGGATTTTGGTCTAGTTGTCATCAACCACTTTGAACGCTAATATTCACCAGCATCGAGAAAGATATCAGCGAAGAGAGCAAGGAACAAGCGAACTCGAATTAGTGCTGTTTGATTCGAATAAATGCTCAAAGTGCATGCGTCCAAATAACATGAAAACAGAAGTTTTTCATTCGAGAAGTAGAAGTCAAACTTCGAATCTTCCTTACTTCATTTTCTGTATTTTTTCTTTTCGATGCTTTATCTCTAAGTTGCAAAACCGTGTGTATCACTTGAAATTCAGTTATATTTATGCAAACATATCCAGCAGCTGTTTTGTGATTATTCACATTGTCAGACCTTGGATTTTATCGTGAGAGTTAATTGGGATCTTTATGTGCGGCGGTGGATAAATATAAATATAAATATAAATATAAATATAAATATAAATAAATAAATATAAATAAATAAATAAATAAATAAATAAATAAATATATAATATATAATATAAATATATATATATATATATATATATATATATATATATATATATATATATATATATATATATATATATATATATATATATATATATATATATATATATATATATGCATTTTAGTATCTTTTTGCATATATATCACAGACCAAAAATACAACGCTTCATTTGGATTGTTTCAGAACTCTTCACGATTTTGTTCACTTCATTAAAAAAATTTGGCAATTAAGGTGAAATATGTGGAAGTGAATTGTGCTGGTCTCTATGAAAACTGTGATGCGCTTGAAAGCGCATCATGGTCCGATCCGTTGGAATGTCGATGGTGCGCGAAAGCGACGGGAGGCGGCAAAACAGTATCTCCAACCGATCAGTGCCCTGATGCTCTAGTCTTTGATATATGCCCTCCGTACATCGAACACGTATGTAATTCAACCAATAAGCAATAAAATTTTAAAAAAAAATTTAGAAAGAAGTGAAATTGTTTCACTGAAATTTGAGCCTAAATACATCAAACTCACTATTGTTAAACATTTTGCTGAACCAAGTTTGCACTGTGACAGTCGTACGAAATTGAATGGTCGGTAGCACCTGTTCCTCATGTCATAGCTGTCCACTGAAGGTTCCGCAAATTTAGGTGCAGGAAGATTGTCTTTTTTCCGATCGAAGAACTCTTCAAATAAGAATTCATTGCACTTAAACGTTTCTCATTGAATATCAGTGTTATCTGCTGAAGAACGACTGTAGAATGTCGAATTTGTAATGTTGGCACTTCATTAAGCTTTATTCATATCGAGCTTGAAACGAACTGACAAGCATTCTGACTGAGCTTATAAGAAGGTTCTTATGTGTATTGATGCAATATTCATCATTTGCTTGTGAAACAATTATCGGAATCTGTTCTAATTTTCATACAATGCTTTTACAGGTGAACCCATTGCCAATTTCACATGATTCCACTCGTTTCGAAATATACGGCGACAAGTTCGATAGAATGCACAATCTCTCCATACGTGCGTGCAACCAGACGTGCGCGGTCAGAATTGTTGAGCATAACAAGTTAGTATTTGGCATCCACATGAATGCTGGCAGACCACTGGCTTGAGGGACTATGCTGTTCTGCCAACGCATTTGGCGACTACGCATTTATCCATCTGGGGCGCTTCGTTCATACTCCACATCCAGTCTCCTCTGAATTCCATTGAATTATTTCGATGCGGTGCTTTTTTTTGAAAAAAAGTTGCACATAAGGCAAGTGGAATGAGCAGATCGTTTAATGTGGAAAATGCTTATTATGAATTAATTGCGCTAAATTCTGGAAGGTATTCGCTGTTGTTGACTATTTGGTGTGGCTGGATTGCTAGCAATACTATCGTAACACTGATGACGACTGATATGGTATTCAGACTCACATGCACCTTGTCGATGCAATTCGAACATGCTCGCGGCTGTACCGTTTCCGCTGAAGGACAACTAGGTACGCATGGACCTTTGAGGATTTTTTACATCCATTCGACAACTGACAAGGCGATCGATAGCGCATCAACTCACGGTGCTCGTAGCCGCTCCACAAGGTAAGCGTTTTTTGTGCTAAGTTATCCACACCTTCCATAATCCGTGACGATGCTTGCATCGAATTGTTGTAGCTTAGTCCCCTTTCCCTAACCCCTATCACTCGTTCTCCCCTCTAAACTTCAGCCAACGATACTGACGGGTTGCGTCGTTATGACCAGTTTCAAAAACCACAGAACTTCAAATAATACTTATTTAGGAGTCGCGTGACATTTTTCAGCACCTGCCAATGCATGCATCTCAGATGTAGTACTCCGATGTAATTGAAAGAGCCGATATGTTTTCCTCAATTTCACAGTGTTGCATTCAACAGCAAAATCCTAAACAAGCTTGGATATAGTAATATGCGACCTAAGTAACAATTTTGTTGTTGCTGTTTTGGGTTGCAGTCCTTCATTTTCTTATGTCTTTTACAGATTTGTCTAGAAGTAATGAGTTTTCGCTGCTTTGAAGAAAGGTAAGTGCGGCATTTTAATGTTTGCCATAAACCCCTCAAAGAAGATATTTGTTCAAAAATATTTTTGTCTTATAATATTCTAAGATATAATATGAAACCACTGTTCCTTTTTCATAATTACCTTTGAAAACGCATAGAGTTTAGATATGTTCCCGATTTTAGCAAAAATCCTTCTAGGTGCTTTAGTTGGAAACGAGGCGGGGAAGAGGAAATCGAAAAAGATCATTGATAAAGGATTGCATTGAAGCAATTTTTACGATATCGCCATCCGCTAGCTGCCTTCATTATTTCCCCTCATAAATTTAAACGGAATCCTTCTCCAGCTTATCGTAACTGGAATAGTTTCATATTTGGAAATCACTGGGAGAATTGTTTCATATCGAGAACCATATGTGAAGGTATTTGAAGGTAGATAAACACATCTCTTTCAGAACATTGAAGGCGATCGCTTCTGTGATTGCGGTGGTGATTCTTGTTGTGCTTATCGCTCTCATAATTTTGCTCGTTCGAAGGTATCAAGCGGTTCGTTTTCCTATATTATTGGCTCGGAAATCAAGTTTCGCCTATAGACATCGTCACACAATTATGTTCATAGCAATAGCCCCGTTTGACTGTTTGATTGGCCTTCTTAAATGATCGAATGTAACATAATGATTAAGCATTTCGATCTGTTAAATTTCATTTAAGAAATTTGAACTGTTCAACCTATGCTCGTCATATATGGGCTCCATGAGATGAAGTTTTGAGCTGACAAAGTCCTGGTATGAGCTCTCATAAAACTGTGAAGTGCAGAGAAGAGATTTGTGCTGGGAGAATTTTAAATAAGAATCGAACGTTTGGAATAGCAAGCTTAACTTGGAAAGCCATATTACCAGAAACAAAAAAGGCGGTAAGCGCACTGGCGCCACTTTTTATCACTGCCCATATTCTTCATCAACATCTGAATTAGTCGTTTAGGTAGCATATTTGTTCAGTTTCAAAACTTTCTGCATTTTGAGAGAGCGGGAAAGTAGGAAGGGAAGAGAGAGGGGAATAAATGTACACCTTTTATAACGGGTTGCCTGCTTTACGGTTGATGGTTTGAATATTCGATTACCATTTTGCATCACTTCAATAATTTGCAGCGTCAAAGACTTAGAAGGAAGCATACAGACGCCACAGGTTCCCAAGTTCCTTTTGATACAGTCAACGGAAGCATTTTCGGCCACGGTGAGTTAAAAGAGTCTTCGTATTGGACTGTTGTTTATTCTTTCAACGCAAGACAACGTCCGCATGCGGACTTGCCATTTTCAAAATTAAGAATCAGCTTCCAGCCGAATCGTTGATAGCTCAGTAATAGCTGCAAATGAGTTGAAATGATGCTTCGCCTTTCTTTATCACTGCTGAAGCTCTCGAAAACTAGTCCCCCCCCCCCCCCCCCTTATAGCTAAACCTTTATCGTTCTCTATTAAAAATCGTTCTGTGTTTTCTGCATGTGTGAAAGCGCAACAGTGCAAAAATCAGCTTAAGGCAATATTCCGCTATGCGCATAGAATTTGAAAAATTTCGCACTGTTGTATATCGCTATTGTAGCGTCAGCCGAAAGCAATGCCTACATAGGTCACAACGGGAGTGGATATCAATTGCGACGATTTAATCCATATGAGAGGCTCTTCCTTGAGATCGATCCAAAACTGAAAATTCCTCTAAACGAGTTGAATATTGGCGACGAAATTGGCAAAGGTTGTTTCATTTGATTTATAACTAGCATTTTCTTTGTTTTGTTTCCCTTTGCTTGATCTCTTATCTAGCCGCTACGCAGTAAGCGATATTGGTTATTCCTCATTTTCATATATCAGGAGTGACAATGAAAACAGTCTGAATGTTGTGGAATTTAATTTTGACAATGTGTAAGTCGTTGTGTCGATTGTTAGAAACTTCCAAAATTCAATATGCTTTTGCAAAGGATAGCGGTCACCAATACGTATTTTTAAGAGACTCTTTGAGAAACTGTACGATTGCTGTAAAAAGAACGAATGTCACCCTTCCAAATTTTCTCTTCGCACCAAAACCCGCTTGTCTATGTTACTGTTCGAAGGAAAACTTTTCTCTGCCATGCTTTCTTAATAAATTCAGTTGCAAGTTATTAATGAGTCAGTAGGTAAACGCTGAAGATGGGAAATTTTCGAAGTGAATTTGACTGGCGTTTTAGCAGAGACCCGCTTTGCACTGAATGGATCATATAGCCTATGGAAAAGGCCGATGGCTGATGCTCAAAACTTGCCAATCAAATTTTTAGTAATTAGCATTTTAAATATTCAGGTAACTTTGGTATCGTATACAAAGGGACTCTACGTGATAGTTCGGGTGCGATACGTGAGGTGGCGTGTAAAACGATCGACTCGCATAACGATGGAGTTGTAAGTGGTGTGAGCGAGTTTCTACGCGAAGGCCTTATTATGGCAAATTTCAATCATCCGAATGTCGCGCAACTTATCGGCATTTCACTCACCAATAACAATTGCCCTCTCATTATCACCGATTACCTTGCTAACGGAGACCTTCGGCATTATATAATTAATCCTAATAATGTGAGCTTTGTGCTGGTTAGCTTTTGCGATGTGATATAAACTGAGGTATTACTTGTTTTAGATTAGGTGGTGTTAAAATTGCGTCTGTAAAAATTGGCTCGTTTCTGTTGATTCGTTTCTTGAATTGGTTTTCTTGTGTCATCATTCAACAAGATTCTTGTCACACTCTGGATGTATTCCAGAAATCTATTTTGCGTTGTACATTCATCTCATTATTAAAAAAAGTCTGTTAGTGGTAGAATACCTAGGTTATTTGTTGAAATGAATGAAAAGAGAGCTGACTGATCGATAACATTCTTACTTTTTTTGCTCGCCCAAATTTATTTACTTTTAGTCTCACGTATGACATGGGACACCTTGCAAAGTAATACAAGTTCATCAATACGAATTGATTACATTTCTTACGCTCATGTGTCACCTTATTTTCACCTTTTCACTACTGAGAAAGTTCTCTTATCTAGAACTTATTCATCGATTGTGTTTACAATTTTGAAACGTTTTTTAAAGGATGCGTATCGATAACATATGAGAGATGCGCATGATAAAAGTACCACTGAAATATCAAAGAAGGTGTTTTCTTGAAATGTGTTTATTTCTTCCACTTGTTGCAGAAATGTCGCAGGTTGTTATCGGTGCATTGGAAATGTTAGAAGAGATAAAGTCAAAGTAATATTTTCAGAGACTAACTTTTGGAAATCTACTCGATTTTGGGATTCAAATAGCCGAAGGAATGACGTACCTCCATGAGAAGAAATTCATCCATCGTGATCTCGCCGCGAGGAATTGCATGTTAGTATTTCACTATTATTCTCAACTTCTCTTTCGCCTTTCTGTCGATCACGGTCTTGTGCCGCCGATCCTAATAATGTTTTGAAGTTGCGTGAAGCTTTGAGTAAAATCTGCTTATCTTGGCGTTCCTCGAAAGCGCAAAGCATTTTGCTTCCCGGCAACGTCTCCTCTGTAGCGGTAACATGTCTTCACTGGGTTCACAGTTTCGTCACCCCTTATTCTAGAAGTCGTCGTTTCTCAGTGCGTCATTGATGTTTAAAGCATTTCGGAATCAGTGAATTCACAACTGGAATACGATAAAATGGCTTTCAGGTTAGATGCGAATCTAAGAGTAAAAATAGCAGACTTTGGTCTTAGTCGGGACGTCTCCCGTTGCGGTATGTATGAGGCTGTGAACAAGGATCGTGGGATCCCTATCCGGTGGATGCCGATTGAATCGCTTGAGGATCAGCAGGTGACTTAGAACGAATCCACTGAATTTGCACAAACTCGGTGATAATCATTTTTCTGGTGAAGCACTTTCATTCACTACTATCATTTATCGAAATTACTGCCCTAACTTATTTACAGCATTTTCATGTTAAATTTCGATGCCTTATCTATGCGTAATTTGCCTGTGCATGCATGTGCTTGTCCATCTGGTAATTTCAACCCGGAAGCAACTGAAACCAGAACCACGAAACTTGACTGCTATAATCTACGCTGTAGATTGGCTTCCTGTAACAAAAATCGAATTGATGGATAAAACTGCAAGAAAGTCACGAATGTTTCAAAATGCAAAAGATTTCCTATGCATTTTGCAAGAGATCGTTGAAGTGGCAATTGAATTGAAGTGTAGGCAGTTGAATCAGTTAAGTGCACTTTTTTTATAAATTGGTGGTTGATGATATCAAATTGCCCATTGAGCGGAATTACGAAAGCACATATTGTAATCTAGTTCATCTAGCACCCTTTAGCATTTGTTTCCGCGTTGTATTCAATGAAATGAAGCTGTGCAGAACACAATAAACGCTAAACAGTTTGCGTCAAACTTATTTGAAAACGTTTATTGCAATAGAGGATCGCTGCTTTTTTTTACAACTAAACACGCAACTTTGCCTTAACTCTAGGAAATCAGCGTTAAAAGACCACTTCCAAATTTTGCAAACGCATATTCAGTTAGATATTGAAAAAAGGCCAAAAAAGTGAAATTAGAATTAGTCGAACTGTGAAAAAAAAACTTTATTTTCCTTGAATACAGATATCTCACCGTTATGAAATTGATTTATCGCTTCGAAACGCATTCAACGAATTAACAGTTGAGACATGAAAACTTTCAGTATACATTCAAAGGAGACGTCTGGGCGTATGGCGTTGTTTTATGGGAATTGGCAACACGTGGATTAATACCGTACGCTGATCTCGAAATGTTCGAAATCTTACGATTGCTTAAGAATGGACATCGTTTAAGCAAGCCGAAAGGATGTCCAGATATACTGTAAGACTGCTTTCTATTCCTCACTTCATGAGGCATTTCATGGGCCCACACAACTCTTTCCTTTCGATGAACCGCTTGCCATGCTTTTTCTTGGCTTTTTAAAGGATGCTTTCAGGAAAAATTGACTTCTTTTGTTTGACTTAGTTTGCGGACGGATTGGCTGTACTTACCACCCTCTACTGCAGCTAAACGTCAGCTTTAGTCGCGACTTCTTTGGAAAAGATCTGTTCCGCGAAGGGAAGGGGAGGGGGAGGAATGGGAGGAAGGGACCAGTTGTCAACCTGAGCTGGATATTGACGTGAATGGGTCTTGTTGTTATTAAGTTACTGGAGCTGACTTCTATTGTTCACGTAAAACTTTGATATGGGTTCATTTTATTTAAAGACAGTTTGCTATGACTTTTGTAGCAGGGAGCAGGGGGAACGCTGAAACACCAGAGATTTATATGAACAATCAATTCCGCCTCTAATTTTTTGGCACCGCAGTTTAGAGAACGAACAAAGAAGCTTCGATTGTAAATTAAAGGTGTGAAGTTTTAGATACGAAAGAGTGATGCTGGTTTGCTGGATGGAAGATCCTCAAAGGAGGCCGACATTTTACGAGTTGAAGGAGATGATGCAGGATGTAGTTTGTCAACTTCGTCAAGGCATCTCTGGGAGCAGTCTTCTGAACAATCACTATGAACGTGTTTCACCTCGATCAGCGGCCACTACGCCTATTGCCTATACTAAGCCAATTGCGGGTCCTATAATCACCGATTTGTGACCCTTTGGACGCATTTGTTTTTGTCTTTCAAATGACCGGGAGGAAAATGTAAAAGTGAAGAAAATAGAAATATGTTTTAAGTAGAAACTACAAATAACTGTTGCACAAACACATAGGCGATGAAAAGATAACTACTTTGGTTAGCTTGCCGTTTTATTAGTTAACAATTTTCAAAAGCTTGAAAAATTCCATGTTCCATTTTCTAAGAAAAATTTTCCAGTTGAAGTCGGCAAATTAAGGGTAGAATGAAGCTGTGGTATAATATGCTGCTGTTTCAAAATTTTCTGCCGTGTTCATAATTGATGAAAGCAGTCGTGTGAAATAAAAACGTGATTTTTTTAAATTTTATTGTATAGAAATTGTGTGCCAACTGCTTGATACCTACTGTGTACAAATGACGAAAATAATATTAAAGATGAAAGAAACGTTTGTCTTTACAAATCTAATCGTGATAGTGGTTTGCGAATGTCCATTCGTTCGTGAAGTTGACTGCAGACAGAAGCGCAAGCAATAAGCACGTTGGTATCTCTGTCTCTTTCCATGAATTGTTGCGGATCGTTTTATATTTCTTCTAATTTTTATTACTCACTTTGTCGGCGATCAGCATGGATCCTCAGACCTTAGGTGCACTGATGTCCGTGTCGCTTTCTTTTCTTGAAAAATATAATTTGTGTTTACAGTTTGCATATTTCTATCCTCTTACAAAGAAGTAAATTGCACAGAAAATTTATTTCTTTCGGGAAATGCTACAGCATATATTTATGATCACATGAAACAGCATGAAGATTGGTCATTCACTGGATACCATCTTTTTTCGTTGTGCTTCGACAACATAACACTTTCTTCACTCCTTATCTGCTTGATGATATCCTCAAAGATCTGAAAAGAATGTGGTGTTCAAGACAGGGATTGTTTATGCAGTGGTACAGGAAATTCGTTCTTGTAAACGCCTGAGCAGATATGATATCCGCAGGCAGCAAAACAAATCTATTAGGAGGAAAAAACCTCTACATTTTTCGATTTTGTCGACATGATACTTCCCACCGCAGTATATTATTTAATAACTTACTTCGAACACATGAATATTCGCTTTTGCGGATGCTTCGCAGAATGTCGAATTGAAATGCGCGGCCACTTGCTCACCTTCCCAGAGCAAAACCTGGCGATTCTCACTATCATCGCACTTGTTCCCAACAAGAATCAGCGGAAACTACAACAAAGAAAAACTAAATGAGCAGATCTCAATAGAGCACTAAAAAGCAGTAGACAATACAAACGCTTCACGCCGTAGACAGAAGGACAGACATCATAAATTCGATGTCTAATCTCATATACTTTTCACTTCTTTATGGTGGCAGCAATGATGGTTTGATTCTTCGAATAAACAAAATGCATAGTAAACTAGCACGCCGAACTTTGAAAGCTTGAAGCGATAAAAAAAGTTATGACAGATCGTGAATAAATTTCCAGGCGCAGACACAAGCGAACCACTTTAACTTATGCCGTGACTACGCCTAGGAGGACTGCAGGATGAGCAGAGGATCACGCAATGGGCGAACGAAATATTTCGTTCGGCCAGTAGTCCCATGCTCGAAACGTCGTATTTAATGGCGCAACACAAAATCCTTGTCCGTTACAATTTGACCATTGAACCAGAAGTGTTACCGTTGTTAACGAGACATTTTTTCAGGTTGACAGTAATGTTGACTGTTACAGGCTGAAAGAGAACTTCCGGATTCCAGTGTTGAAAGGTTGGCGAGCAAAAGCCTCATCACATACATGATATCGCTGTCGGATCCTTATGAGATTCTGGAATATGTTAGTCGTTCCGGCAAGACTTTTTGCATCGGTGACCGAATAAACGATAACGAATCCATCACCATGCTTCATATATAAATCTCGCATCGCAGCGAATTGCTCCTGAAAAGAGATGATCAGCCAGTCATCACCGCTCAAAAAATATCGTCAAAAACGTGGAAAATCTTTAAAAAGGATGTCTCGTTTGCAACGTCATAACAAGACGTAGAGATAAAACAGATTCATTGCCATAACACTGACATCCTTTTTTTTCACAAGATTCGCTCATTGTACAGCAACTTCAAAAAAAAAAACTTCAGATCTTCTGCAAAAAACCGCTTATGATTCATGAGTGAATTGGATTCGACCTCATGGTTGCTGAAGACATCTAATGCTTTGCTATTTCTAATTCTGTGGTGTGTCGAAGGAGTCAGAAAACCTACTGTTCCGGCTGTGTCGAGTATTTCTAGAGCAGCTGATCTTCCCTCCACTTCGATCTGCTTTCTGAAGCTATCCTCAATCGTTGGATCGTAGCGTCCCAAATAAGCACCCCTTACCAACTGCGCCGTCTGAAAACCTTCAACAAAGTGACACAGCAATAAGAAGGCATAAACAGTTGGTCGATAGTGTTGTGGGCCCGACTCACTTCGCTTCGCTCCTGATTTTTCTCTTCATTGAAAACAAAGGAAATGCTGCTTATATACAGCGTCCTGTAAGGGAATATTTTCTTGTTAAACTAGCTACTGTCAGCCTCAAAAATCATTAGCATAAGCGTTGAAATAAATTGAATCCCACTCATTACCTCTCTTGCTCCTTCCATTTCTGCTCAGCTTCACTGCCGACAATGACTATCGATAAATGAGACAAAAGTTGTGATTTCTTCACATATAAGCGCCACATGCTGACTGATATATGTTTTCAATCACTGGATTTTTGGTATCTGATTCCAAACTGCTTTTGCTACAGCGGATTTTTGTTGTTCGTTTTTACGTTTCCTCACACATTTGGCATTCGTAAGACTAAACGACATACGAGAGCACTTTTGCCGACTCCTCCATCTCCTAAAACGACAATCTTGTAATGGCGCATGCGTTGCCAACAAAGTTTCGTTTTCGGTGAAATTCTTTATTGTTGCATCCTCTGCGGCTGAAAACTCATCCACATCCCTCTTCAGCCGATATTTTTCCTGAAAGTACCATCTTTTAAGAGTGGTGCAATGAATGAGATGAAAACATTAAACACATGTCAATCAACAACAGTTCACATGGTAACTACGATGTTTTTTATTGAAGGTGAGGAGAACAGGCTTTCTGAGGATATCGTTGAATATCTTTGCTGAAAACATGTGAGCTTAGAAAAATAGAAATGCAAGCATGCATGGCAAACTGATGTAAGCTGGTTCAGACGGTGAAAAAAATTCCTGCAACATCTAACATGAAATGAAGTGTTCTCTGATCGCAATACAGTATTCATCGACGTAAGATATTCTTCAATTCCCTTAAAAAAGCCTTAATGAGAAAATTTAATGAAGCTTGTTATTAGTTCAAACAACACAACAATTTTTTCTTCTAATAAAGTCCTCTATCTTTGAATTTCTTCACAGTCTCGAGTGGATGATTTTCCTAATTATTTTGGCCTTCCCATCAAGCAGCGTTAATGCGGTACTGGAGTTTGCCTAAAAATTTTCACCTTTATAACCTGAATTAATTTGCTAGAATGCATGATGATATTTTTGAAAAATTGGTTAATCGGGGATTGAATTTTCACCTCAGAGCGTGAAAAGAGTTGCGATAAGTAAAAGTACACTAGATAATTTAAGGAAGTTCTGCGAAAGCGAACTGCTTAAATTGAGAAAATTTGCCGGAGAATGCAGATCTCAGTTAGCAATTTTATTACGAGCAATGCGAACGCTCAAATATTCTATTTACGATATTTAAATATTTTCTGTTTGAACTGCTTACTTTATTATGTCGTTTTTAAACCGTTTATTTATCATTTTATCGTGCTTTCTTAAGTGGGACCGTCAATTCAAGACGACTTTACGCTGTGGAATATAATATCAATGCATGAATCCTGTGTGCTCAGAAGACATTCTAATAAAGCTCATTCAACTGCAATTGCGGGCCGATTTATCATCCGTTACAATAAAAGCAGCAATAATATTATTGAAAAATGAAAATTCCAACGAACTTATAAACGAAATAAAGAGCATTGAAGGACGTCAACACGTGAACGTCGTGCTGACTGTAGTGAACTGCTGGTGCGTGTGTTACAATTGTATCCCGAGGGACGACACAGATATAATTGAGTTGCCGCACTAAAGAACCTGTTTAATTGAAGTCACGAATAAACCTTTCTAAATGAAAATGCGCATTTCTCAGACAATGGGGCAGTGAGAAAGTGACACTGTTTATAAATCGACACATTCCGTGACAAATCCAGTGAAGGATTAGGTGACATTTTACACCTTCCAATGATTCCATTCTTTTCACACCTCACCTTAGAGAATGTTTCCTGATTTCAACTGGCTCTCTCAAGAAGTGAAAACGTAGTTCAGGACGCTTCCACTTTATTCATTTAATACTAACTTTTAATAATTATTCGCTGATCTGGTGTCAGTTTCAGTGATCTCCGAAGAAGTTCGCTCATTGAACAGTCTTGATTAGTGTGGATCATTATTCGTATGACATCGCTTGCCAGAATTTAGCTAAAAGCTTTCATCCTGCGGTCTATTAAGAGTTGTGAGAGAGATTTGTTGTGGTTTTGAAACATAACGATTTCTTAGCTTTTTTTGCCTAATTTTTAATAAGTTCCTTTACTTAAGGATCAATAAACACCAATTATGGTGCAAAAAGCAATAAAACGGCCACCAATATTTAACAAATGGAACAGCAAGTTAAGGCAGCAGTAAGCGAAATATGTGCCCTTTTACTAATAAATTCCACTTGTGCTGTTTTTTGTTGTCTTCCATGCAGATTTCAAACATGATCCGATGAGAAGGAAATAACAAATCATCATCACATCAACCCGTGGCGAATAGCGAACGATAGTCCGATGCAAACTAGTAGAGAAGCGTATCAGAAACGCTGATGCGATACGAGTTTTGCATTCCCGATTATCGATAAACGACCAACCATCAGGGTCGATAAGTCAAAATCGAATCAGAGAAAAGTTTCCTGACTTATCATCTTGCAAGGTGATAAGGAATGTTGTGTGCCTCAAAAGGTTACCAGTAACAAACTTTGCCCCCCTCCCCCTCCCCTCGTAGGTCAAATTTTTTGCTTATTTCGCTGAGTCTTTATGCTGTTAACCCTGTTAACCTGAAAATACAGCTGCTAAATTCTATGATTCTATGCTCCAGTATTTCGATTTCTGAATTATCACTTGATAGGCCGGTGAAGACCATAATGCATTTATTCGCAGGTGAAGTCGTTTCGCACATGGCAGTGTTATAAAAATGGCGAGTTCCTGCACGTCTAGTGATAAGCAGATAAATATTGATATGGTAGAATTTGTAAACAGCACTAAGTGTTTTGGATAGGGTGGGGTGATTTTAAGCTGGAGAGTTCTCAAAGATCTAAGTTTGCGTTCCCTGTTTGCAATTTCCTTTCGTTGGCAGGAGGTTGATGCAACTCATGAACTAGTAGGTTATTGGACAGAAATTCAGACGCTGTGCACCACTAGTTCGGAGGCCATGCCTAGCTTCCTTCAAAACATCTGGAAAAAATAACGAACGTATGCACACACAGTTCTTCACGTGCGCGAAAAGCAAACAGGTAAACCTCACCACATACTGACGTTTTTTCTTTGAGTCAAACGTATGCAAATAGGTGCTTTAAACGTTTCACATTTAGGTCTGTGCACATAATTTCATTTACTCTACGCAGTTTTCTTTGTTTATTTGCACAAAAAGACCCTTCCTCGAGAACAAGTGAAAAACTGCAGCACAGTTTGCGATACACGAAAGAAGCAGTAGTGGGAGATGAAACAAATGTAATTTCAGAGTTCAAATTTGTTTCCTTTCTTGCAACTCTTCTTCATGTAGCAGCGAGATGATCACCTGATGCCTTATCTATAATATTTCACTGACCGTCTCATGCCAATACGCATACTATGAGCACTATTCGTCAACTGCTTTCTGAGTTTTCGCAATTTCCTCCCCTCTCTCTGACCCCTCTACCGTGCAGCCCTTTCGCAATAGCCCCATGCAGCCCTTCCCTTTCTTCCTTCAGGTCACTCCTCTTCACCTCCGATTTCTTCAGTAAAGTATGCATTTTATTTCTTCACGCTTAGTTGGGTATGGAGGGGATAGAGAGTGCGCTATGTATGCATTACTGGGGTTGTCTGTCACTAAAGGGCTGCATGGGGCTATCTAAAGTTGGACGGCATGAAATAAGAAGTTTGCATGTTGTGGAAAGCTGAAAGGAATTTTGAGAGGAAATTTGGATGGAGCAGGAAAAGAAAAATCCTCATAAGACTGCCAAAAGTGCACCTTTTCCATGGTCTTAATGCCTTAGTATCGCCGTTTTCAAACTTGTATTCTTGCTCACTTTAAGCGAAACCATCTCTTGAACAAGGCAAGGAGGCGCATTTGGAGGAGTTTTCATTTTTTTTTCGAGCGGTCGGAGAGAGAAGTGCTCATAATTAAAGAAGCTTTATTGGATCCCCACAGAGGCAATGATTGGTTTATGGCGGCCATCAGTGATAAGTTGTTGCCAATATTTTGAGAAAATAGCGACTTACCAGAAGAGGAGAACGAAGACCATCAGTGACTGGTGGGAGATGTGGAATGAGTACGAGAGAGATTTGTAGAGAAGGAGGGGAGGAATGCAAAGTGCCGAGGTGAGAGAAGAAGCATTTGGCAGGAGAAAATATCAAATTGCAGCTGAACTCGCAACTGTTGTAGTGAAGAAAGGAGATAGCTCTCTGCATAGAGGAGCTTGTCAACTTGCCAAGTCACGCTTCTTTATGCTTGATTTTTTAATGCAGTTGGTCATCTTTAATTAAGCAGTATGTGAAAATAATCGTGGAATTAGATGAAACATCTTCATACCACGCTCTCTAATATTCAAAGAAGTAGTAGAAAGGTAGACGTTTATCTTTCTGGATAGATTCGAATCGTTTAATCTCTTTCGCAACCGACTCTCGATTTCGGATAATTTTGATTCGGCTAAGTTTAGAAGTATTTCATGGCTATAATCTGACGACTTTAAACGTCTCGAAGCAACTCTCGAGAAGCACGTTCTCTTTTCGTTGCGTTCACGATGGTAACAGATCTCTTTTTTTTGACCGCGTTGTTTTGAATAACGGATAGGTGCCTTTCAATGTTTCGCGCTTAATTCATTAGCATATACAAAAAGTATTTAGAAAAATAATGCACAAAATCATATTTAATATGCAAAAATAAAAATTACACAAAAAACAAAAAATCATGGATAATAAATTTGTTCAAAATAGATGAATCATAATTGGGAAAGAAATCCTTCATAAACATTACGGATAGATGGAAAAGTTTTGCATTCACAGCATATAGCCAGTTATTTATTGGCACATCTATAGGCATTCGCATTCATCTTTTCTCGTTGAACTCTCGTCGATTTGAAAATAACGTTGCATTTAATCAACGTCTTTGCCTATGGTCATTCATTTTCTCATAGTACTGCTTGAAAATCTTTGAACGAAAAAACATCCTCTGATGTTCCTCTTCACTATTTATTCATATATCATTGATGCTCTCCGCCATTGTTCTAATATGGGTAGCGAACGAACGCCAAGAAATAGACGTTTAATTTCTTATCACTAAGTATGCTTGAAATGGCACATAACTTCCTAAGGGAATGAGCAATGAAAACACAAAATATCTTTGTTGCTTGCGACTGGTTTCTTCTTTTGTGCTGCATCGAGATTTCACGCTTTCTTGAAATTTCCCCATCAAGTGCGGTAAGAATGGCCTTTTGAATCTCTTGATATTTTCCGACAAATTCCTTGCTTGTTCACATGGTAGCCATCGCCGGAGACCTTCGTTGCGAATTCCGCGATACCTGTTGAAATAGAATCATGTAAGTATACTTCCTTCATTATCACAGATATTTTATTTTGCCTTTCCCCACAACCGGCGTATGTATCAGTTTCAGCTCGCCAAAGCATGCTGCAGCACAAACATCTTTCTGCACACTTTCCTGTTTCCTGTTCTGTGAATCTGGAATCTGCAACCTCCGATATCGTTAAGGCGCCCACTCATTCAGCTTTTAAATGGCGGCTGAAACGTCTCGATCCACACAATTTATGTATTAAATGGCTATTCTCCTGGATTGTTGCTCTGTGAACGTTTCTGTCTTTCTTGCTATGCATGATCATATGCTTTTTTTGTATATTCCCAACTTTTGGGTGTTGAAATAAATGGGCAAATTAATGAATAAATAAATACATAAATAAACGCATGAATGAATAAATGAACTAAAAAATAAACAGATAAACAAATGAATGAATGAGGGAATGAATGAGCAAACGAATAAATAAATAGATAAACAGTTAAATAAAAGGATAAATAAATGAATAAATGAATAAATAAATAAGTAAGCAAACAAACAAAAAAGTCCACAAAATGAAATAATGTAATCATTTAACTTTGAATAAGATCGCAGTGGTAATAAATCAAGCACTGTTTTGAGTGGTGATTTATTGCGGAAAAGAAGCGAGAAATATTATTGAGATGGGGCTGTTTCTGCTCTGAAATTATCACAACGAGCAGTGGCGTAGGAAAGCAAATCATTTTTGTACTTCGTACTTTCTCCAAATGCATGATTAAAGTTATTTTTTGACGTTTCGTATATGTTGCGGAAGAAGGAGGAAAGGGAGATAAGAGAGGTTAGAGGATGCAGTTTTTCAGAGGCTAAAATTTGAGAAGAGTTCGCTGAGAGGAAGAAATTTCTTTAAATTTGCGCATAGCATTTAATAAAATATTAAGAAACAACAATGTAATATACTATGTTATAATACAACATGAATTAATCTCGAGCAACACATCACAATCTCGTTTTATTATCGTATTAGTAATAAAATGACGAATCGCAATGTAGTATGCCTATTTCGAATAGAGCTGCTACGAGGTCTACTGCAGTTCTAATTCGACGGGATGGCCACTTGTACTGGCATATACTGCATAATTTCTCACTTAAACGAGCGATTTATATTGTCACAGTGGAAAAGGAACAACTGCCTGGCAAAATACACCCCGGCAGTAATATATGCACTTATTTTTCGTACCAACTCTTGCTATATCTCTTATTGCCAGCTGTTTCTTCGAGACACATTAGCATCAGCCATTTCCAGGCGAGGTATTAAAGAATGGGAATTACCAAAGGCGTCTTTCAATAAGATGAGTCCATTCAGTTCGAGATAGGATATTGTTTTGTGTTTTTTTTTTTTTTGCTTCTGTTTTTTGATGGCGAATTATATTGCTTCTGTTTTTTGATGGCAACACATTCTTCATTTCTGCTGTGAAGATGAAAGACGTAGTGAAATGAATTCTCACATTCAGTTTTTTATTGCCATTAAATTAGAGATATGCAAAAGAATAGCGCACATACAGTGTTAAAAAAAAGAAGTCGAATCGCTGAGCTGAATGCCCTTTTGGAAATCGCCACCAGAGGTGATTATTTGAGCACCCTCAAAACGCAACTTGTTTAAATCGGTTATTCTTCATTTGCACCAAATGTTACAAGATCTCATTGGTTCCAATAAAAAATTCGACTGAAGAACAGTTCGATTCGAATTTGGCAAAAAGCGGATGATTTTGAAGAAGTGAGTTGTGGCCTTCAGCTATATCCACTTTATTTAGCTCAAAAGTTGACATGTTGATGGGCGTAGCGCCTCCAGAGAATTCATCGTTCGCTGCGTTGATTCCCCTAAGTCAGTTGATTTTCGTATTTGTTGAGGTTTCATTCGCTATTCTTTCATGGTCACAAGTCATCTTCCCTCGAATTGCCACTCGAAATTGAATTCTCCGATGAGCGCTCTCCGACACTCCTTTTTCGTCTGCGAACAGAATAAATCCGAACAAAAAAGTGCACCAAAATTTTGTCAACTTCGAGAATTTTTTTTTTTTTATATTCTTCTGGGAGTGTTGGGGAAAAATAATTTGTGCACTTCGTTATCAACTTGCTATCTATTTTGCATTGCTACGGTTCATTTCATGCATCGAAGTTTTCCTATAGCTGCCATTTCTTCCCAGTCTTGACGTCCCTCCTCCTTTCTCTTTACCCCTTCCCCTTACCATTCTCCACTGCAAAAAATTGACTAATTCTGCCATGACCTCTAGAAGGAACGTATGCAAATCGGTTCAGTGTGCTAGATTTCAGAACACTGGGCCTTATCTCAGAATAACTTAACATGTTGAGGGCATAACCTCAAATTAATTTACTGAGAGTCTAAATATACATTCGTGTGAATGAAATGACCTTTAACAATTCAAGAGACACCATGTTTAAATTTCGATGCGCAAAAAAGTTTTTGTCTGTATGCTCAAACTGCAAACATTTTGGCATAGCATTGAATTTTATCTATCGAACAGAAAGGTGCAATTTCCTTTTTTGAAAAAAAAAAAACCGTTGTTTCGTTGTGAATATTCATGAGGAACACTTTTGGCCATTGCCTTTTAATCGGGCGCAATTCGGTTAGGGCGTTGTCAGTAGCGACGGCTGCACGAAATTATGCAAGTCGAATGCGCCTAATCGTTCGAATAAAACAGACTGTTTACACAAAATGTGGTGTTGAATTACTTTATTGACAGCCCCATGAATTGTTGCCAGTAAACGTTGAAATTCTAGAGTCGTTCATTGTGCCACACTATTAAATGTCAGTCGCACTAACGAGATAACTCCAGCCAAATGATAATACAAGGAATAGCGACAGGAACTTCGACCATCTTTTCTTACGGAATTAAAAGTTAGGGAATTAAAGAAAAACATATGAGACGGGCGGAAGTAGATCGAAATGCGCTGTTTTTTGTGCCAACTTGAGCAAACTTATGATAATTCGAATAGTGATTACAAAAGAATCAATAAGTACCTTACAATGAGGGCGAGGAGAGGTGATCAGGAATTTCAGACAATGATTGAACAGTTATCATCTACCTTGAAAGTGCATGCCTAAATTCGACAGTGCTAGATATATTTTCGAAGTCAAGCGTAATCTTTCTCTTGAATAGCTTTGGTTCACTACTCTCGCATATATTGAAAAGTGCACCATATCTTCTAAGAAACAATTTCCTGTCGCTGAATGATGCTCACTGTTGCTTAGGAAGTAGCAGACAAAGAGTCTCTTTTCAAATGCACGTCGCAGTGCACTCATAACCTTTTCATTTGTTCAGCCAGCCGACTGACACATGAGAATATTGGCCGTTCGATGAGTGGTGCACGTCACAGTAAAATAGCAACTTTACGACTCGGATCCGTAAAAATAGACTTAGTATTACGTCTTCGCAACACACTGTTTATTTCATTCAAACGGAAAATTCGTGTGTTTGTTGCACCCTTCAAATTTAAGTAACACCGATCATCGTACTATGACCGACAATTCTTCTTCTTACATGCTGTCGAAAATGCTCACCACTCTCATACCGGACTTGATTGATTTCCACGGATGATTAATTATTTTGTGGATTAAATTTTTACGCCGGCCGGCAAAACATTGACGGAATAATCTGAGAGAAATTATAAAAGTGCACTGTTTTGAAGGAGAAGCACCTTGTGCGGTTTATCGTATAGGTTGGCTGAGTTGCGCTCAAGTTGTAAACGACCGAGAAATCTCGTCGACTGCTGCAGCAGGTATAAGCCTTTCTCGCCCTCGTTTACAACGCCATCAGCACATCATTGGTTCTAACGTACGCCTTCTTCGATTGTTCAACTCGATGCTGCGCTGTGCCACTTTTTGCAGCTTATCTGTTGAATCTGCTAGTATAATCTTTAAAATTTCACTCGAACTTTCAAAGCTCAAAATTTCAAATTTCACACGGATATTGCTCCACTGTTTTTTTCGTTATGGAATAGAACTGACTCGTGCTTCAGGGATGTTCCTCTTTGTCATTGTCGTCCTCTCTGCGTCGGTATTATGAATGCCGCGTTGTTTGGACGATGTGGTGACGCAGTCATGTTGATGACATAATTTCAAAAATCGAGTGAAAGAGGAAGGATATTGCATATCAATAATAGAATATTGGAGGTGTGCAACACTAATTTTTCCCTCAAGAAAACTATGTAAGAAGCAATTCCTTATGCCTTTGTGAGTTGCGAGTAGTCACTATTATTATTTTAAGGAGAGGTGCAAAAATGACAGAAATAATCATTTGACTAACAATTATTACTGCCACGCTTTATTATGCCACTGGTAGAACTCGTATTTCAGCTATAAACTAGATCGTTTCGTTGGAATAACTGGATCTGTGAACTCCGCAAGAAAGATTTCGACTTGACTTGCCGACATGCTTGCATAGCTCGAGAGTTCTTTGCTAACCTTTTCTCAGCTCAATAAGATTCTTTGTGAAAAAAGCTTTTCTAATGCTATTTACATAATTTCATTACAGTTCCGGCCCTTGCAAATGAATAAATGCAAGTTTCTCATCGAAACTTGCATATTTTGAAATAAGAGAATCGCTGAATTTGAGTGGCTCATTCGATTAGTTTTATTTTCGAGATGAATTCCTCGCTTTTTATTGGCTATTTTAACACAGCCAATCTTGTTTGTGCACAAGAATCTCTTACATCAATCACTGCTGTCGTTTCTGTTTGCGAAATTTCCGCTGTTTTTTTTCTTTTTCTACAAGCGCTAAATTCGCTTTACTTCTTAGAACGACTAGTGCGGGTTTTTTTTCTCTTAAAACACTGTGCTTTGAAAGTTTCCTTTGTTTCCTTGGTGAATTTGTTCGTCCAAGCCTGTTATGAATGAAGGTGAATCATACTGAAGCCTACTTTTCTTCTTTCATTCCCAACACCCACACCTCCTTGGGTTTCCAGAAAATTTTACGGCCTAGATTTGTCGGCTATAATTTGTAATCAGTATATTAGCCATTCACTTGACTCAAAAGACCTGTGCAATAAACACACTTTCAGCCTATGTACCAGCTGCCTGACGGGGGAAAGAAATATACAACTTTGGTAGCAAATATGGAAGAGAGGAGAGCCTCGCATCTTTTTTTGCTTTCGTAGCCGGCTATCCTCCCCTCGTAATCGCCTACGCGCTAGCCATTTATGGAAGTTAAGCGGATTTTAGGGCATTTAAAATGCAAAGAACATAACGAAAAATTAGGTTCGATTTGTAGTTTCAATATATGATTCCATGCCAATGCGATAAGATGAATGAAATGCACTGTGGGATATTAATCGGTCAGGCTGAATTTACATTATATGGATTAATACTTAGAAGAGCTTTGAACATACTACAACCTTAAGTAAGCGGTGCCTTTCTCTCTCTCGCATTCCCCTCCCCCAATGGTTTTCTCACATTTTGTAGTACACTGTTCCTAACTTTATCCATCTAGAATTGTAACGTTCAGTCGCGTTGATCGCCGATTCCTGAAAAGTTTGTTTCCAGGAACAGTTTTGTCATAAACTTTATTCCTGTCATAGTGAACTTCTAAATTCAGCTTGTTGAGGTATTTATTGGCAACTTTGCTCGCCTTTTGCTCATGACAACTTCCTTTCAAGGACGCGGTATGGTGAGCCCGCTCGGTGAATTTTTTCAAGCCACTGATCTGGTGGTGTTTTTTCTTCAGACAAACAATCCTTACGATAGGCCGGAGTCATCAGCTCATTGTAAACTTTCTTCGCTTTCGCATTTGCTATCACCGTGATCGCCGAAGCAAAGTGATCGTTAAAAACACCAGTGAGTACAGTAGCTGTGGCAAATAGGCCTCATACGGGTCAGCGAGTTGTTAAGAATGCCACAAATTTCCCCGAGACCGGAATAAAATGCTCCTTCAAAACCCCACTTTAACTCATTGAAACAAAACACACCTAGGTAGAGTAACGGCTTGCAAGTAGATCTGTTTACTTTGAAAATCGCGCACTTAACTCCTGTGACAATGCCCACTTTTTCAAGTTGTCTCCTTATTCCAAACCTCGTCACCACGATCTTCTCAGTTTTTAGCATAAAGCTAACAATGTCTTTGAATTCTCCGGATCAAAACGGTCCATTATTTGCAGATCATCCATACAAACAGTCAGTTAATCGCAACAATTAACCGTAATGATTTCAGCAGCAAGGACACTAGAAAGCTTGTTGAGGAGCATAACGCTTGTGACAGCCCGACATTCGAAGTCAAAAATTGCGAAATTCATTCTGAAGAAAATGTTTTGCTCTTTCTTCCCATTAATTACGATGCGAATTTATCTCTGCTGAGAATTTCTATCATCATCGCCAATAGCAATTTCCTGCTGATGCCATTGTAAGCTTTGTCGAAGTCAAGTATTGTTAGTGTTACATTTGGTTTACCTATCGCACACACAGTACTTATCAGGTGACTCGGCCAGTGCTGTAACCATTGATTGGCTTTCTTCCTGAAAGCCGCTGATCACCTGAAAACACTTTTTTAATTTGTTGAATTAATTACTTTTCAGCGCACCTTCTGGTTAGTTTTCCAATACTTAATAGTAAACACTTAGTCTATAGTTTTTTGATTTAGGGTTTTCCCGCTTACTGCTGTAAGTTGGCCTTATATGTTGGCTGCCTTTCAAATTTGTACCTGCGGTTGTCATTTCAATTAACCTGTTGAACACGGTATGCCATCACAACTAAGGCACTCGGTTGCACTAAAAAACAAAAGACGAAATCTGTGGCTCTGGCTGTTCCCAAATATTTCTTCATTTCAGTAACCTCGTTTGCGAATGAAAAAAATTAATTCATCTCAACAAAATTGATCCGCCTCATTAGCGTTTAATTTAAGTTTTTGATGCTTTTCTTTTTCTGATATCTACCAGCTTGTTTAATGCCTGTGTTTTTCTCAGCATTTCCCCCTTATTTCCTAGTGTCTTGGTTTTTCCCGTAGCAGAGTTTCAGGATATTTCTCATTCGTCTATATTCTTGAAGCAACTGTGTATTATAGATATGATTTCACAGTAAACTGACGCAATTATTTGTTTATATACATGCCTTAACGCCGACTGATTAGCTACCGAATATTATTTTTTGCCCTAACGAATTAAAAATTGAGCCGTTAAATCCTTTTTTTCAGCGATTGATAATCTTTAGTGGCCTGCAGTTCGACTTTTGAAAGCCTCGAAAATTTCATATTTTCGAATAATTCCCTTCCAACACTGTTGAAATTTCGAACCCCTCTTAGTGCTCTTCCACAATATTTTCATCAATTTCCATGGTTACTCATCACTCTCTGAAATTTTCGACCATCTTCGATCCTCTCGCGACCACCATTCTAAATAAGAACGCGTTTCATCTATGTGGCGAACGCCATTAATAAATGTGGGGAACTTGCATGATGCGATGAAATATTCGCTTATTCGAATCGAATGTGTT
Source organism: Ascaris suum (assembly GCA_013433145.1). Lineage (NCBI taxonomy): Eukaryota > Metazoa > Nematoda > Chromadorea > Rhabditida > Ascarididae > Ascaris > Ascaris suum. Next base: position 13,167,479 of record CM024187.1, on the reverse strand, counting down.
GATCAGTTATTTACGAAGAGTTGTCCAATAAATAATGCCGTTGACGAGTGATGTTTGAAGGTAAGCGACACCGAATGAAGTCGGGTGAAACGATTGCAAACATATCGCTCATCAATCAAATCATAGATATAGATATGTAGGCACAATAGCACAATAGATATCCTTATTTATTTGCTTTCTGAAGGTGCTTATGCGCAAATGATAGGACGGGTAGCACGGCTTCAAACTCAGGTGTTGACCGGAAGACGAGCTTTATTACATCGTGGTGACGATACATGTTGCTCGTCTCTTTTGGGAAGCATCATGCCATCGGGCATCAGATTCAAGAGATAAGAGAAATAAAGACGTTTATTTTGGTTAACTTAGGCGAGTGAAATTAAAGACGACTCATATTTTCTCGTTTCCACATTCACTCAGCGGTTTCGTATTAAAAGCACAGCATATTATGACAGCCAACGATGTGTAAGCGAATTGTCTCAAAAATATTAGTTTTTAAGCGGTTTTTTAACGCCTTCATAGAAGATCCTCGATCCCTTCGGAGAGGTGCAGGCGTAAACTGACTTCATAAATTGGTTTACATGCACAAAAACAAAATGAGCCGAACAGTTTGGTGAACAAAAAAAAAAAAAACGATTTTTTAAAGCAGTATGCCACATAGATCAGAAGCTATGTCATACCCTTGAGGTGGTGTAGAGAACTGAAATTTATTGAAACTAATAATTTACTGCACACTTTAACTGCCAAAACATCGCTTGCAGTTGTAAGAAAAAGTGTTTTTGAAAATACACCTGCAAATGCAACGATAACAGCAAGAAATTCACATGTAGCTGCAATGAAAACAAGTCTTTCCTAGATTGTGTTCTCGTTTTCTATTCGCAGTCGAATGAAAATCATGCACAATTTGCTATGCGTTGGCTTTATATCCTCTACATTTGATTCGTTAGCACTGAAAAGTTTTAAGCATGCATACTGCTATTATCATCTTTGTATGGACCGCTTCAACAATAGTTTTGCGTGGTATGCTTTGTGTGTACTATGGATAATGCGACACATTACACATGATACTAGATGAAAGTAAGACGTCGAACGCGTGTCATATAGCTCAGTCAATGCATTTATAGGATTAACTTAGTCCGTAAGCGTTTGGCATTTCTTTTATGCCTCATCTTGGACATGCAAGTCTCTTATTCGCAAATAATTTGAATCGCTCGCAATTCAAAAGTCAAACCAGTAGTTATTATTAGCAAACACTACTCAACTAATGTTATTACTCAAACACTATTGAACTCACTTGGCCTCTGAGCCTAGGCGTTTGATGTGCTATTGATGGAACACCTCGCCAGCATTATATTTCCAAATTTAAAAGAAACGGCACACTGAGGCGCACTGTGCTTTTTCAGATTCACCAGTGATTGCATACAACCCTAGCATACGTTTTGAAAACAGGGTTTATTATATAAAAATTTCGATTAGCACTTTCTTTGGTGTTTTCCTTTGTTTTTTTCGCCATTCGGCAATTTCGGTATTATGCTGGTTATGGACTGAAGCTTATGTCATGAACTTTTCTACATGATATCTCACTAATACGTCCAATAGAGTGCTGCAACAGCCGACTGCCGGCTGTGAGCTGCAAATGCACCACATGAACTTCTGGAACCTGTTTTGTATGTATGCTGTTGCTAAAGTGATTTTTTCGTTGAATGTTTGCTGTCATGATCGCATAGAGTTGGCAGCTGAACACTTCACCTGTGCTTTCTCTATCACTGAAGCTCTAAGCGCCACTTTAGTAGATTGATGTACAGGCATAAGGGACACAAACTTCAACGCAGATGTGCTGTTTGTAACGGTGTGGTGGTCTTTCTTTGAAAAAAAAAAATTTGCTTCCTCTATAAAATGTCTTTATATTGGTAGAAGCAGCCGTTAGCTAAATCTAAAGGTAAAGAAATTCTTGCAGGGTTTTACTGGTGTTTTAAGGAAGAGTGTGACTATGTTAAGGACGCGGAAAAAAAACGCTGAAAGAGCGAGGTGCTGATCGCAAGATATGTGTGTGGTGGCATGCATGGTCGCTGATGATAGCTCGTGCTATCGGCACAGTAGAAGCACCTGTTTGTGTCCGTAGGGAGATTAATTTAGGCATGACCGCGATCGTTATGAAAAGACAATTGTGCCTTCCTTCGAAGGAGTCGTTAACCAGCGAAGCGTAACTCTGCCTCCCGAGACGTGTGTCGGGCCATGCGCATCGCATGCACACCAAATTGATACACTCATTGTCGTAGCCTCCTTCCAATATCCTATCCTTATCAGCGTTTCCGCAGCCGCTAGATGTCGCATAGTAGGAAGAAAAAGGTCGGAGGATAATCTGCAAATACCGATGATACATATTGCGCAGTTCATCGTAAGCTTAGTGATGAACAATCAAAATAGCTGCACCATCACAATTGCAGAAAGAGGTTTTTCTTCCTGAACCTCATACTTAGACAAGCATCGAATGTTGCGACGCCGAACACTGCATGAACTCGTCTCTGAAACACATGTGACTGATGTTTCTGCTCCGGGAGGTTTCTGTCGGTGCGCAGATTGCGTAATTTGAGCACGGCGGCTCACGCACAGCTGATTGAATCGTTTCCGACGCAGAGTGCCACCGAATGTCTGTCGTCGTCTCTGTGGCAGCACATGCATACATCCAGGGGCGTGGCCAAGTGCTGTGGCCACAGCATTAGTGCAGTGCTGTGCTGCTCCGTCTACGCGCTGCGTACCGCGGCGAGTCGCAGTCGACTGCACGCAAACGCCTGGCAGCATTGGCCTTAGCTGTTTGTTGCGTGCGCAGCTACCGGTTGCGGCAGCTAGCTGAAACTAACGAACGATAATAATCAGTCATGTTGGCTTAAGCGAGGGAGGTGCGCCCTCGGTGAGCTGGTGGAGCAGTGTGTCTCTTCTCAAGGTAGGTATGCAAATCCTCTCAGCTTTCAACTTTATAGCCTTGATCTGGAATTACTTTTTGGGCTCTTGGTTGCAAATACAACATTCCACTGTTGGTGTCATGTTTATCTGTGAAACAACTTTTCTCGAGGAACATGTACAGACGGAGCTCCTTCGAGTCTCTTAGACTCATCCGATTTCGCATAGGCAGAAGCTGAGGTAACTAGCGAACGCCGCTCTGGGCTCATGTAAGACTGCTCGCTGGCAGTCACCGCAGTCCACAGGAACATTTGGCATTTGCGCAACCAAAAATCATTTGTGCAACCACAAGCGAAAACAAAGCATCTGAGCATTAAACAGTCGAACAAAGAGCAAAGAAGTTGGTGACTGAGTTGCATCTCACGGACGAATGGGCTGCTGGGAGCATGTGATTGCCTGTCTGTTGATGATTTCCCAAGAGCAAATGCGGTGAGCCAACGAAAGGAATCGAAAGATGTTCATTTTGAATATCTTTCGTGGTTGTAAAGAAGTTATTTGTGAGGGTGACACACCTTTACCGCAAGGTAACATCAGTCAGATAACTACCAACTGACAGTAGCGTTTAGTGCAGTGTTGTACTGTCGTGGGATAGAGGGCAGCAAATGTAAACAAATGATTTTTTTCTTGAGACGGTAGCGTTGAATGCTCATTCGACACGCTTATTCGCGATGTGATTAGTTAAATATATTAAAGACTTGACAAATAGATATGGCAGTTGTTTTTATTCTGTGAATTAAATTCGTTCCTTGACGCTATTCGGTCATCAAGCTGTGTTATGAGCGTTGGCTAGCCGAGATGATGAATCTGCCCAAGTGTTGCTCTTCGTTTCGTTCATTTTTATGAAATCATCGCCAGCATATCTTTGAAGTTGCAGATTGCGCGTGAAAAATGGCTTCGTTATGTGCACTAAGTGTGTTGTCGATGGAACGCTTCATCTTCTATCGCTATCGCTATGTTTTACTGCCACTCATCATGTTATTTCGTTTCACGAGCGCTGTAACGTGTCCATTCGAAGCGATCGCCGGTACGAAGTCTTCCAGCAGTACTAAACGAAAAGTTTGTCCCGATTTTAAGGACGATATTAGCGAGAAATTTTGTTGTCCTTCACATGTCGTGCCGGGCAGCTACTATTGTTGCTCGGAGGAACATCTTTCCGTTATGGAAGCTGAAGAGGCAGCCGAACTACGGAGGCAATTCATCAAAAAGTTAGTCATCGATTACCACACAGTTTAGCTTTTAATTGCCACTTCTTGCGGTGTTTTGATCTTCCACTGTAGTGAATGTTCGTAGGAACACCTAGAATTGAAAAAGCGAAGCAACAACTAATAATCGTCTTTTTTTACATCACATGTTCTATGCTATGATGGGCACAACTTAGAGAGCACGGGATTATGTTCATTCTTCGTTTAAATGTCGTGAAGTGCGCTGTGATTACGTCGTGAACGTCGTGATTCGTTTCATCAAAAGCTGCACTACTCTCCTTCTCTCGAACAATTTCATTGTTTTAATTTCATTTCGTTCATTTGAATCGTTGCTTCTCATAATGAGCAGTAAAGCCTTTATTTAATAAGGTGGCGAGAGGGCAACGCGCTTTAGGTATAACGCAACGTCTAACGTGACAATGCATTTCGCTAAATGTTTGCATAGAGCACTTTATAGGCATTGTTCTATGCGATGATTGGATTATTTGAAACCAATAATGTCGCACACTTTTTTTTGCCGCTTTCAAATATTAAAACATCACATGCCATGCAAAGAAAAGGCATGAGACAAGAATCGAACGGAAACTTCGCACTTTTATGAGATTCATCTTGCTTTCCCAGTCAATGCAATTTGACCAGCTTATCAAGAAGCCGATTTCACTTGCATACTTATGGTGCCGACTAGAGGCAACTCGCCATCGGTCGTGAAGCTTCACACATTGCGATATGAAAATGAATTTCCTGAAATATCTACGATGTTGTAGGAGCTTCAAGGTGCTATGATTCATAGGACATATGCTGCAATCAGAATCTACTTTCATTTTTTTATAGTATGATTAACAATGCTTCCCTTAGTTTTGTCGCTTTTTTTGCAAAGGCATTGTAGCTCATCAAAGATTACTGCATTTGTTTCCACCGTCGTTCAAATGTTTGAAAAAAAAACAAAACATTGTTCTCATAGAAGAATCGTTCGCAGTCTTTTTCTTTGAATATGCTGTTCCTTACGCTTGCGTTACGTCCATCCGCAGCATCTCTTGGTCACCAGGGAGAACAATGCACACTTTTTTATCTCTTGCTAATACAATCGGTTGCTCGGGCGGTACTTTGCAATATCGGAAGTGAGGACCGGAAAGAACAGAAAAAAGGGGAATAGCAGATGAGAATTAGTTGTTCGCTGTGCTACCAATTAGTAGACAATTTGCTTTCTAGTTGTTCCCAAACGGCTAAAACAAATTTTAAAACACACTTTCGTAGCTTTCTTTTTTCTGCCAAGTCATATTTCATGGATTATTAGTATCATATGGCACTTTCGAAATATTATTTAATGTTAAGAGTAGCGAGAGTGTTTCCTGTTATATGCTGTCTGTTATTATTCTCAGCCGATATCAATATCATTATCCACTTAGCATCCATCGGAAGATTTTCATTTGAATGAACATGTTACTGAAACAAATGAGCTAGTAATGAGATATACTGATCTGTGTTGCTTCTTAGCAACTCTGAAATGCTTACACTTCCGCTTTCGAAGAAAATAAGACGTGTTTTCAGCCGTAAAAAGAATTTGGTTTAGTTTGAGATAGGTGTTAATCTATTTTAACTTGTTAAGCTACTGCGATTGTCCACTGTTAAGCGCAGTAAATAAATGAACATGTTAATGAATAAAATTGGGAGGATCTGTCTCAAGTCTATTCTTGGCGGAAGAAACGCCGCAGCGATTTTCCCCATTTCCCATCTCATTTTTCATCCCCTCTTTCGAAGCCTTAAAATCGAGATCAACTGAACGAATATAAAATATCGTGCAATACGGAATTTCCAGTAGTAGTACGATAATGCTTTCATCGTTTATTTTTAATGAACGTTTTTGACAAATGATCAAGGCGTTTCTTCGAGAGCGAATTTCGCACTTGGATTTTTGAGTTTTGGTGCACCCAAATCGGCCCATAAGCAAACATTCACATAGCTCTCATTTGCATATGCACCGACGTTTCTTTTTCCTTTCGCTCTTTGCTTTTATGGGCCTTCATCGATGCATATCTCCCTCCTCATCAATTTTTATCATTCTGATGCGTGATCTAGATCCGCTACTTCAAATGCTGTCAGGTACAATTACCTTTTATCGAAAGCATGCGAGAAGGATGCTCTCATGTTTTTTTCTTGCAAAACATCCTTCTATTTACATGTGCCTCAGGCATTGTTATGAGTGGTAAACACCGTGAATCAGCATGTGCAAAATGCATTAGCATATAATTAGCCCTCTTTAAAAGTAATCTTCAAAGTAGAGAATATGTATGCAAATTTGAAAGCGCTTTATTGCCTTCATCTGACTTTTAAGGATAAATAAAAGCGCATGTAACAATAAAGCGCTTAAATTAAAAGTTACATCAGGCTCAAGCTCAAGAGTTAGTTATTTCGAAAAATAAAATAAAGAATACGAAAGCAGCCATTTTCATGGTTGTCAGTGTTTCCACCTTGGTGAGTTGAAGAATAGCATAGTTTGCAAGCCGGTCGCTGCTCACTTTTTATATAAGTTGACCATATCTAATCCTGCAGCATTTGAGTGCTCTTTGTTTACGCGCTTAATTTATTTTGTCAGTTTGTATAATCGTTACCTGGAGTCATGAGTTGCCTGGGAGAATACCCCCAGTAGTGTCTTCGTTGATCGTGTGGCATGTTGAATAGATCCTTTGTTAGGAGATGAATACCAAGGAGTTTTTTTCTTCTTTGCTTGCCACAGATGAAAGAGAAGTGATTGCTTGCATTGGTGTAGTTTGCATTATTTGTAATTGCGTCTGTGAGCGTGTCAGTCAAAGCTATGACAGCTAAGTAAACCAACAGCAGTCGTCCACTCACCTACCGACCAGTAATTTGCCCATTTTTATGTACTCCATCATAAACAACAACTAACTTCCTTTGAGAATGCGACGATATATCGAATTCTATTTCTTTCTAAATAATGCTTCTCGTTTATAATATTGAGACTTTATTCGGCGATCGTTATTTTTCCACAATCCCTTTCATGGACACATGTGAACTTTCACAAAAAATTCTGGAGCTTTGCTTCTAAAGAAGAATTCTCTACAAGAAAGTTTCCTTTGCGGTAGTATATTGCATCTTTTTCTAAGAGGGATGGTGTTAAAACGAGAAGCATTATGTGATTTTTGAGCACCTTGAGTTATTAAACTTCTTAGAACACTTCTTTGTCTTTGATTAATATTGCACGAACGAACTTTTCGTAGATCCGGTCTGCTCCCCACATTTTTGGAGGTCCCTGATGAAATGACTATTTGGCTCGTTCGTTTTCATCGTATGTCATCAGAGTACGATCGTCCCCTTGGTATGGCCCTCAGGGACAACACAAACGGTGCCGTTTGCCGTCATTTTATCCGATAGCATAGAGATTAAAAATCGAGGAGAAAAAGCTCTTTAATACGTTCAAAAGTAGTATGCTTGATGGAAAAGCTCAGAAGACAAGAACATCGCTCGCGTGTTGCCGCTCATAAATCATTTCAGTGAGGAAGCTCGAAAGATTTCTTGAAGAAGCAAAAGTTTTCGTTCGTTTCCGGTGATCCTATGTGCACGGCAACAAATTGCCTCTAAGTATGGCATCCACCTAGACGAAGGAAAAAAAAAGCTCTAATTCACTGGGAGGTGTCATTGTAGTACCGCCAAATTCGCTATGAAGTGCTGCTCATTGATGAGTGCAGTCAATAATATAGCCTACATGATGAGTTCGCTAATTAATATCAGCGACGCCAGAAAGTTTTTTCTCGTAGAAAAGTAGTAATTCTCACAACCGACTCCATCAATGGGAGCTACGTTTTGTGCTCTTTTTGGTGATGGCGGTAAACCTTTTTTATTTCTTTGTTTTTTCGCCAGTGATTTTCTATCGAAATTCATCATAAAGATTTTTCAAGTATTTCCCTAGCAGAATCACTCTGGCGCACACGATCAACGCAGTCCCTGTTTGTATGAAACAAATTTTTCAGCAAAAGCTGAATTGTTCGAAGAGGCTTGTTGAAATCGCTCGCAATTCATCACCCATATTTTTATAGTAGTGTATTAAAATTCTTCGTATGTAGAAAAATGTGCGAAAAAAGAGGCTAAAAGCGGCTATACCAGTCAAGTTTTTACAGGAAGACCGACGAGAAAGAGACTGACTGTGTGCTACGAATAACTTGATAAAATTTTATGGTTTCGTCTAATTATCATTGTTTAGAAGACTTTGATAGCTGTGCTTTCTGGAGGCTGAGAGGAAACTGAACTAAACTTTTTTAATATTAGGAGTGAAATGATCGGAAATTACCGAGAATATCAAAACCAGAAGCCGGAAGGAAGGAAAACTAGAACGAAGAGGCTGAGCAGTTGGCCCACTTGAATTATACCAGAGTATCGCAGCGCTGTTATACTCGCTTAGCCGCGACAAGCTTTTTAGTTAAAGCCTCAGCACGTTGTTGCTTCGCTGCTGTGATTTGTATAAAAGGTTTGGGTTTCGTACCTATATTTCCTTCTTTGCATTTCACATTTGTTTACTTTACTTAATATGCAATCAGTCTCAGTTAAGGAAGGATGGGAATCATTTTCCGTACACTGTCACCTCATGTTGCCACTTCTTTGTCAGACTTATTTGCTGTTCTGTTAAGTGACGAGGAAAGGTACAAATGAGTGCGAAGCGCCTTTTTGAAGCCTTGACGATAACGTCGAGCTGCCTGTTTTTGAAGACGATTGCATTTGGTTGTGTATTCAGCCGCTATGTACTTTCGTTAACGCTCGATTTTAATGAGGCGACATTTTAATTTTAATGATTTTGAGCCAATTGTACTGTTGTTGTCTGGTAGGTAGCTTGTGACCGCCGCAAATTTTGGAGTTCTTCCTACTTGCCTTCAGTTTATGATGGTTCTGGAAGCAAAGCTCACGTTGACGCCAATGTGCTTGTATCACTAAGCGTGCAGGTCAATATTCTTTTTTAGTTTTTTCTTGATGATAATAACTGACGTTCTGCAGATATATGTAATGAACATGGACTGCTTCATTTAATTTCATTTCATTGAATTTCAAAGATCAGCAAGTGATTACCACTGTTCTTCGATTTGAGAAATTCAGGCATTTCAGCAGTCGAGTGATGTTGACTTATTGACAGTCCACTCATGCAAAAGCTCTTTCACAGCGGAATTCTGCACGGCATTCGTTTATAAAAAATATAAAGTTGAAGGCCCGGGTAATCAAATACGTCCTTCGCAAGGAAGTTCACGTTCTAAAAACTTACAGCATCACGATTCACATAAGAGGCATCTAAAGAGTTGCAAGTGATCGTCGTTTCGTAATGAGGCTCCGTTCAACATTCAGTGAAATTAAAAATGCACTTTAGTGGTGTAATCGTATTTTAACTTATTAAGAGGTATCCAGGAAGTGTCCGGATTATTGGCGATCATTCGTGCATTTCGTATTTGATGAAATACAGCTAATAACAAAGTGTATTTCAGCTATCTTGCAGTCATTGTGATTGGTGTTATCGGAGCTGTTATATTAATCGTTGTTCTAACGATGTGCCTTTGCAAGAATCTCTCCTTCTGCCCACTGAATACAAACAAATCTGGTGGGTGAAGTTTGTCATTTAGTGGATCGTAATAGAGCTGATTTTATAATTTCAGTGCTTCACGCTAATGCATCTTATAGGTATTACACCAATTATAGATTTCTTGATTTACTGAGTGCAGAGGCTAAGTTACTTTTGTGACTACAATTTGATCATTGAGGGTCTACTTGTTAGGGAATAAATTCAGGGCAGTTAAGTGAAGTGCAAAAATATATTGGAAAATATTATAAATTAACTTGTGTGCAAAATTGCAGTTCATAAGTTGTGAGAGCGTTGGTGTTTACATGGAGGATTTCCAATCAACTTGAATAGACGAACGCGAGTACGGAATTCCGTCCATCTATGGCATGCGGCTATGCTTTTCAGCAGTGATCTATTTTTAATGATACGCAAAGTGATTAGCGATCTCATATAGTGACCACTCATTCCCAACGCATCCAATTAGCTAGAGCGAAGCGCTGAAATAAGCATGTTTGCCGTATTTATGAATTTCTTGTGCTTTTCTCGGTATTTGTTCGATTTTTCAGCATGTCCAACAATGCAAGCCACTCAAAGGTATCGCCCCGTTGATACATTACCTACGAAGCCGATTGTTTATGAAGGTTAGTTGTGATTGGTCATAAGGGATTTAGTTCCGGATTTGTGAGCACTGACAGCTCAAATGGTCATGCACTTTGTCCTCTGCAGTACTTGCTCAAAAATATTTTTGTTTAAACGGCCTTGCTGAGAAAAAAGTAAACAAAAACAGTTGTGAGGATGAAGACATGAAATATATTAATAGTTTTAACGCTGATATTCATAAACGTCTAAAATTTCTAAGCAAATGTGGTAAAGCATCGGAATAAGAACATCATGTGAATTAAACGCAATTTGTAGGAATGGTTGGAAACTTGTAAATATCAATTTCAGAGTTTATTTCTTATCCTCAGTTTTTGAAGAACACTTCACCAGACGCAGTGAGCATGAGCATATTGTTTATTGCTCTAGGTGATGCTTACTATTCAATCAGGATTATAAAGGAACTTTGGGGTCTCGCTGTCGATCAACTTGGAACTATTGCTAGTGATCTAGGGATCGTTCAGTAATTTCTTTTGTCGTCTATATGGATTGAGCGTCCTTCTTCTCGCTTTACATTTATTGCTCGGGGTTTGCATCAAAATGAAATCGAAGTCTTTTTTTAATATAAGCAAACAATGCACCACACGATGCGAGAATTTTTGCGATTGCATGCAACACAAGTGAAAGCTATACTTGTGAATCGTTTGCTTTTATTTTATGGCAGCACATTTTGCGCATTTATTCGGTCGTAGAGAACAACTCAGCGAGAGTTGGTTTTCACATTTTGGGCGAACATTAAAGAACTGAGTGTATTGCATAGGCGGCTTAGGGGGGTAGGCAAAAGTTGAGCGCATTCGTGGCAATTTATCAATGCGCATTTTGGGTTTGTGCCGCCTCGCTATGGGAATCGTCAGAATTTGATTTATTTGCATTCTTTTCAACGCAGTTTCATTAAAGAATTTCGGGCCTGCTTTGTCACTCTGTTGTAATGAAATTTGCTCATCGTGGGGGGTGGCTTAAAGAAACGGGCCGTTTGCCTCATCAACAGAATCGCTCTTTTGCCTTTCTTCAACCTCGCTCATATGAGCGATATGCTATTGCACAAATGTAAACATGACATTGTGTAATCGTTGTGAATTGTCTTATTCGCATTATTTGTTATGAATGTAGTTCGAGCTCGATAACGTGTCCATCAAGAAAAGAGACCACTTATCATAAGAAATTTTCATCAGAAGGGGGAACACCCTAGCAAGCTAGCGCGTTGTTCGGACTCAACCAGACAGGTAGAGAGCGGTTTCATTTTGGAACAAAAGATAATTGACTTTGAGAGAAAGTGCAACGCATTTTAGAGAAGCCAATTGCTGAAATATGCCAGAAAAACTGTAAGATGCGCCTGCGTGCTTTTTGTAACTCAACCTGCCAGGTCAGTCTTTCACACAAATATTCGAGGCACCATTCTGTGAAATAGTTGTTTGTGTGGACCCGAATCCAGAGATTCATTTTTGTCTGTCAGAAGATCGGCTCGAAATCAAAGTTGCATGACCAAGTTTTATGACATCAGTGCATGAGATGAATAAGATAATGATAGTCGCTGATAAGGAATTGAACCTTTGGAAATCGGTATGCGGTATCGATTCCTTTATATCTGCAGTTTGACGAATTCGAAGTGCAGAAGAGAGGTGCACATAAACTTGCACACATATGTATAAGCTAGACGACATCATCGTTGCAGTGCGGCTTATGCAGCAATTTTTTTTTTTTAAACCATCGACGAATGCACTTAACGGTGGGAGTAAGTTATACAATAAAGTACACTTAATGGAATTTGTATTACCCCCTCCCTCGCCTCTAAAGGTCGTTCACTTCTTATCTGCACCCCTCCTTCGTTCACGCTCACCGTTAAGCCGGAGTAAGTCAGATGTTATGAGTGCTGATAAATCTTTCATGTTGACGTGTCGAATGGAAGTATCCTCGTATGTGCTGCTGACTTGGTATTGACCTACGTTAGGCAAAGTGGTCTGTGTCCCCGAGATGCAGTTCACCTTGTCATGAGTTGTTTTGGTGAAACGAGTGATAACAAAGGTTCAGAAACCCGAATTTTGAAGCACACAAGTTTTCATTCTCTTGTTGTGCATCTGTGCAAGTTTGCATTTACGTTGTGCATTATGGGTTTTATAAGTCATATGTCTGTTTGTCAGCCTTATAGTTGCAACTCGAGAGCCAATAAGACCGACGTTGCGAAATGTGATGGCCTTTATATACCATACGGGGAGAAAACTCAAATTCCAGGTCGGTTCTCCAAATTAGAACTAAGTTAGAATCAACTAGAAGCGACTAGAAATATGGGCGCGTTTTGCAGCCTGTTCGATTTCAAAAAATATGAGATTTTTGTGAAAGATTTGTGCGAGCGATAGGGCCATTTAAGTTATGGACGCGTTATTGCGCCTGTTCCGTCATCTGTTGGCAATTTATTAAACTGGTTGGCTTGGTTGGATTGCAAAAGGTTTGTCATGCCAGAATCGTTTAGTATTTCTCATCATCAGTTCCAGCATTTTATATATCGTTGGCTGAGGTGATACTCTGCGATATTTCGGAGGAGGTGGCAACTGAAAGTTTCACTTTAAAAGAGGTGGGGGGGGGATGTAGAAAAAGAGGCTGATAAACCCGGCAGCTTTTTTCACTTCGATCGATCCAGAACATGGAAGTGATGCAAAGAAGTGTGAGTTCTGCTGTATCGCTTAGAATAGCACATGATGCGCACTGAAGCGACTATGATTATTTCGTAGAAGCAAAACGTGGATTACCTTACAATGGGCTAGATCGCGAACTTCATGCTTGTTGAGCATCGTGGACCCAGAATGCGATGCGCTTGTGGCAACAAATTCAATGAACTTGTCGATAAATGGTCGTGATTGGCCTACACGTTCATAATGAAATTGAAAATAAGCACGCGATGGGTCTTGATGTGCTTATTGGCTGACCCTCTTGAGGCGCATTCCGAAAGCTAAACGCAATCAACTTTATGCTTCACTAACTTCTGCCATCTTCCAAACGCGCAACAGCGGCCGCTGAATGCCTCATCCCCGCAAAAATGCGCCTCTATCGCTTCAGTCTTGTTGAGTTCCAAGTTTTTTTCCACTAGGCGATATTTTTAAACGACTTCCAGTCATTCGCTCATGCGCAAAATGTATTTATTTGTAAGGATGGAACGCAATCGTCTAAATCATGCTTCTCTGAAACTTGAAGGAACCAGCGAATTTACAGCAAAGTTGCGCTTGTATTTCATTTCTGCTGATCAGACTGTCCATAACGATGAAGTGACATTCGAAGTTGATTGTCTTGCTGTCGAATCAAAAATTAATAGAGAGTTGCTAGTTGAAATGGGAGCAGTAGCGATGACCTTAATGCCGAGTAAAATGACATCAAAAATATACGCCAACGTACACTTGTCATTTTATCATCTTCTAAAGAAACCCACCTTAACTGAAATATTTTTCTGCTATGTGCGCAAAGTGAAATTCCACCTCAGAGTGTCACATTTCTTGCATAGAGGGAGGGCTACGCGCCGTTTGTGAACCGAGATGAGAAGGAATCTGAAGATTTCGCTTTAGTTGCACTCTATCAGAAAGGCATTCTTATTTGTGGTTTCCTGTGCCATGGGTTCGAAAATACTGTTCGAAGAATAGATTAGCCGGTAAGACGGCTAATTAGAGTGCAGTGATAAGTGCTATTGAAATCTCCACAGTTGAAAGAAGTAACAAAGGGAATTTAATAACTTCGTCCTATATTTCATATTTGCTTAACGGTTTCCCACTCGAGATAGCTAAGGGCGGAAGAAGTAGGATCACAATCACATAATATATGTAACAAACCCTTTACTTAATTCAATTCCTCAAGAGGACTGTCCATCTCATGTTTTCGGTCACTACGGCTACCAAATTGGCCATCGCAGACAACACAGACCCAATAATGGAAGCTAAAGGCGGTCGGCCTTTCCCTTGAAGTATTTCAAAGACAGAAGCCAAAAAAAGAGCTCAAATGCCAGAGTTGCATGATTCAAGACCATTCAGATTGTCGCAACTCGTTTTCCAGTTTAAAAACAGAGGGAGATTGATTGCTGAAAACATGTCAAAATGCTTTTCTTTGATGTCCGATCACACTGCTTGTTAATGGGCGCGTGCAGTGCTCGGAAATGGAAACAGCTTGACGGCATGAAGCTGGAAGAACAGCGATAAGCGATAAGCGTATGGTGAAGAGGCATCTGCTACCCTCCCCCAGTTGTCTTCACATAGGAAGATGCTGGTGGGTTGGTCCGTTCAATCTTATGCCTGAAGGCGAAGCGAATTTCCTTCACGCACATCGAGTTTTGCATGAATTTTCGCGTATACCATTAATGCATTGCAAGGAACTAATGAAACTCGTAAAATGCTATACTCGCTCACCTGGATGGGCCTTCTTAACAGTTGTAAAATTACAGTTAGCGCTGAATATTAGGAAAGCTTACTGAATACAAGCTGCAGGAAGCATTATTCAATTGCCGAGGACTTGTCCAGTTGGCGAGGCGTAACGTTGTATACGATGTGGTTGAGCATGTAAAGCAATTAGGAGAGTGTTTATTGAGGTATTCTGATGTTAATTTTTTTGTTATTCCCTTGTTTTCAATCATGCACCGAAGGGATGAGAGAAGAGCAAAACCATACGGGGTAGTATTTTTTAAAATTTTTATTAATAAGCTTTTTGAGATTAAATGTGGAAGAAGAGTTCATCGTTCTGCACCATCTTCCATAGGGGGAAAGGCTGATGGGGGGGAGAGGGGGGGAGACTAGAGTTAGCAGCACTACTTGAGACATTCCGGCCATTGATTATAATCGCCTCTTCGTTGGCATTTCCATTGCACATTCGAGAGAGTCATATTTGATATCGACATTGAGGTCTTCGAATGCAACTCTATCGGGTGCGGTGATGATTTCATTAAAAAGAAACATTATGGGCAAGTTGTGTTTGAGTCGTTGCATTTGCAGACAGACTTCTGTCTTATTGTGGACACGAGGAGATTTAAAGGTGAATAATTAATGGCTACCCCGAATTTGTTAATATTGAGATGCTCGCAGCAAATGTGTACATGCTCATTTGTTATGCATTAAAATACGACCTCGCCTTGACGCACAGATCGCTAGCGAAGTCCCATTGACTCCAAAACAACGACCGAATGAGTGACTGAGCAACAGATCACATGAGGGCGTTTATTTGACAAAGGTTTTTGGCTGTGCTAATTAAGTTTCGCTCACTAAGTTATCTTGCCACTTAAAAGTCCCATAGGTAGTATTCAGTCGCTTATAGATAGATGAGAATAAAATTTGGTGGAGGAAGCTTTTCCGCTTGGCATTTAAGTGGTTATATGTTCATTTATTTTCTGGGTCATGTGGCAGTAAAAATTCGTTTGATGTATGCTTGCTACTGGCAGCTCGAAAGTAATGCACAATATGAGAAGTCTCGTTGTGATCGAAGTCAGCTTTATAGATGCTTGTACGCTTTAAAAACCCTTCTGGTGCATTTTTGCGTCACAGTGCAAAGCACTTTGTGATCCCTTCGAAACGTCTTGCCTGCTCGCTGTACGCATGCATATCAGTTGATGTCTGTGCAGATATGTCACTGTGTATGTGTATTAACTGTTAGCTGTACTTTTACAAAATGAACCAAAAAACCTATAGATGTGGGATTTGTTAATAATAGTCCTTGAATCGGAACGTTAATAAACTCACCAGTTCAGTCTTAGCCGGCGATTACTTGTTAGCTTTCGAAAGCTTCGGTTTTGAAGTCACTCGTGGCTTTCAGATGCTCATCGCGATCGTGGCTCATTTCAGTAGTAAATTCTGAGGCACTGAACAGGTATTACCGAGGAACTGTACCGGCTGTAGGTCACTGTAGATATGACTTTGCAGTAGTCATTTGCAGCTTTATTAGTCAAAGTGTATGGCTCACTTTTCAGTCACCTTAGGAGCCATGCTGCTTGATAATCGCATATATAGGTAATGACCCGTTTTCTAATTGTAATGTCTCAGTATTTGCGAATGCAAGAGTGCTTGCATTGCAAGTCTTCGTGATGCACCTTAACAACAGGCATTCATGTTGCATTTTATGCCGATATTATTGGAGTCATTGCATTTTGGCATATTGCAATGAACGTTATCTGCAATTTGTATTTCAGTGTAAACAATTTTCGCGTGGTTACCACATTTCCTGAAATACTAGTATTTTTTGGCATGTGGTCTTGACCAGAGCAATTTTTTTTGAAACAGCTTATAAAAATTGAGAATGTTGATGTTTGAGTGGAACAGTTCCTATTTTTGAGTGCGTTAAGAAGATCTCTTTGTCTAAGGTTGATTTCGCTAGAACAAAAAACGCTTCTGCTCATAAACTGCAGTGAACGATAAAGGTTCGTTGTCTTGCGTGCAATCAAAGCAACGGCTTTTTCGCAACTCTTCAATGCCGCAATGGGCCTCTTGGCCCTTTCATTGTGCATTTGAAATGACACATTTGCTCAGTCAGAATGCAACAGGGTGAACTCTGAAGTCCACGAAGGGAAGCGGAACGTTTTAATATTAGAACTCTTTTCTCTTATTCATTCAGAATGTGCTGGTTTAACTAGCAAAACTTCTTTTTTAGTTTATTCCCTCTTCCCGAAATATTATAAAAAAAAGCACGCTACATAGTGCTGGCCACCTAATTATTCTCAATGAAGACATATAAAGAAATTCGCCAAGCAAAAATGTGCGTTAGGACTATGTTCTTTAAGGTGATACCTAACAGGCTTATCAATGGAATTGATACGTAACAATATTCCGTCTGAACACAATGCATCCCTTTATGAACGAATTCTTCACTTAGGGTGATGTGTTGAGCTTAGATAGAGTATACCGAGGATTCAGATTCAGCTCTGAGCGCTTTTTTCTGTGACCAAATTTAAACATAGGGCTGGGAGTTCCTCGTCGGAAGGTGAGGGTTTCTTGCAAAAACGGTATGTTACAAGCAAATATATTACCAAGTATATCAGGCAAGCGAGTGAGCGTATTAATATTTATTCAGAAGTTGTGTGAGAGAGTTGTATATATAAGTTTGTGGATCAGAAGGCACTTTTCCCCATTCCTTCCTATTCATATCACATTGGAACTATTCACGAATTACTGTTTGAAAAAAGGATCTCTAGAAAGAAACTTTGCCATGGATGTTATGAAGTGACTTTGTCACCATTCCGGCTTTCCATCCCTTCTTAAGAAAGTATTGCAAGCTGAGTGGGTGCTGTTGCAGCTCCACCGCCGTATGAATGCTCGTTCACAGAGGATCCTCAACGCCGCAACGATTGGCGATGTCTTCTAGAAAACGAGGTGAATGACACGAGGCAAGAGGGCGCTTCGTTTCGATGAGCCGTCTCATCGCAGTCGCGTCACTTCTCATTCAAAATTTCCGCTTCTTCGTTAGGCTATGGTCATCTTTTAAACAAAGCTGTGCTGCCTACACATTTGCACATCATGTTCTTGTGCGAAAAAATGTGGTGAACTGTTCGTAGCTCTTGTGCTGATTTTGATATTCGGTTTTTTCAAACACTTTTATTGACTTTCTAAGCCACTGAGTCATCAAAATGAAGAAATAATGTGTTTTCGTTAAACGTTTGGAAACAACGTTTAATGAATCAACTGGGATGTTTCATGATTTAAGGGTAATCAAATTTTAAAGTTGAAGGGTAGATTTATAGGCGGTGAATAGCGGAACAGTTTGGTTAACATTTCTAAGTAGGTTATATGTTTGTTTGTTCCCGAAAGTCGTTTTTGATGAGGCAATGAAGTAAAGCGCTCATATTGTTCTATAGAGGTTCAGCATTTCGATTCGATTTTTACTTTTGTATTTCGTGATTTTCAGCATTCGAACAACTTTTAATTCGTTGCATTGATTGTTTTATCTGCTCATTAATTTCATTTTCGCATCATGTGGTTATTCTCCTCTTCATTGTTTTTTTTCTAATTTCTGCTAGCTTTTTATGCCTTCAGAAGAAACAAATAACTTCACTCCTCCTTTCCCTCGATCTCAACGAGTTAATCGATGAAAACTGCATAGCCTTTCATACTTTACCTTTTTTCATCTGAGATCATTTAATGAAATGTTCTGACGGGATAACTGTCGTCAAATCCTCTCCCATATTGCGGAGTTTGTAATTAAGAAAGTTGCATTTTTTAAAATCAAACTTTGCTAATAATAAATAATGCTTAATGGATAGTCTTTTGTTAAACTAAAATAATCGCTGAAAGTAGACGAATGTTGCCGAGTATTTTGATGAGCTGAAAATTCATTGAGCAACAATAGCGAAGTTGTTTCATATTGTTTAGTTTCTATTTTATTAAAGGTGGTCAGTACGGCGCTGCGACAGTGGCGAATTTCTCGGATAACATTGTTGATGGATGCCGTTTACGGAAGTACGAATGCCAAATACATGTTTCTATCTAAGGTTTTCGATTGATGATACACTGAGCAAGCTTTCATTGAGTGGCAATTTCTCAGCAGGATCTGTGGGACAAAACGGAAATTTCGTGGAAGTGCTTCGCGTCGCCCGTGATTATTCCCAGAGGAGGACGTAGAGAGTGTATAGCCGGATGCGTTTTGCTTTTGCTTTCTTTATTAGGTGGTTCTTTCAGATGCTTTAAGAGTGGAGTTTCCCTAACCAAACGTAGGCAATTCAAATAAGGCGTTCATTTGGGCAAAACAACAATAAATTTGGACGGCGTCGTTTTATTTAGTCGTAATTTTGCGATCGGCGCACCAAGACGTTTAGCCCAACTGGACATACCAAAACATCAAGCAGCCATTTGAATTAGAGTCAGAGCAATTTAGTAACGGAGTCACAGCGCGTAACGCAACACTATACTACAGCCCAAATGAGCTATAAAAATAAGCACGGCATCGAGTATGTGCTTATTTGAAGTCATTGCTCTCGGCCAAACATTGCCTCTCCAGTGCTACATACCCTTCTATTCTATCCAATAAGCAACTGCAACTTAGTGATTATTGCTGTCACATTGTTCGGTGACAGCTATCAGCTGAGCGCGTTATGCGGTATATTAATGGTCTCCGGAGTGGTTTCGTAATGTGCCAAGTTATATGATGGCCATAAATAAAAAGTGGGAATGCATTATCAGAGAAACGCTAGGGGAGGTCGCTGTCGTTGTCTCGAGCAATGAAACCTGTCAGTGCGCCAGAAAATGCTGCATTAAATGCAGCAAATGTTCTAAAATCGCGGGCAATGGTTGCAACAGAATCAGAGCTGTGAATGAAATGTGCAATATTAAGATGGGAAAGTTCGCCAGATGGGAGGCACGAATGTGTTTTAGATAGTCGCATTTATCAGATAAGCTGGGTAACTGAATTTTTCGGAGTTTAAAGAGTATGAACAGAGGCGGTTATTAACGTTTCTTTGCAAACTTGAAAGGTCGTCGTGTGCATATGTTTATGTTTACTAAGTGACATTTTGTGTGTGCGTGTATGCATATCTGTATTTGTTTGCATGTGTGCATGTTCGGTAGTTTCAGCTGTGAAACCATTGAAGGTAAAGTTACGATCTCCTCCTGGCATTCGCAACTTCGGTGCTCCGCAAGCCTTAGAGGGAAGAAGGCTGTGGTCGCCGTGGCCTTTGAAAATACTTTGAGGGCAACACGAGCCTTGGGATTCCTGACTTGAGCACTTGATCAGGCCACTCGAATGCTTGAGGTGCCTGGTGCTTCGAGGTCAGGACTTTTGGGATCAGACTCGCCTCGAGCTCCTAGGACAGTCAGCACCAACGTGTGCCAAAAATGACTTCCCATACAGTTTTCATTTTGGTCATCCAACCCGGAATGAACTTACATAAATGTAACTGCTATCGAATCGATGCCATTTCATACCGAATCGTTTTTCATTTTACAGTGGTAGACTGGAAAAAAGCATTCTTTTCTAAAAGGTTTTTATGAGGGATTGGGTTATTTGAACTATAAAAGCGCTACCGCGCATTTTTTTCTTGTTTGTCGTTAGCTTGTGGAATCTGCTGGTTCAGCAAATTGGATGTATATGCGTATTCGTACCTCTGGCATGCTTCCCTAATTGGATGTATAAGAGGTGAGGCAAGTCGGACCAAAAAGAAATGTAAAATCTAATATTGTGCTATTTCACAGCAGGCGTTTAGCTGGACCGAGCCAGTAGGATGCAAAATGTTGCAAGCGATATATTAAGAGGACCGCGAAGTTTGTCAAGAAAGTCTCGTATTTCTGAAAGGAGAAATATGGGGTCATGGAATTTCGGAGAGATGGTTAGCATCCTGTATTAATGAAGTCATGAAAAGTGCCTAGCAATTATTCAGTTTTTTTTTAAAAACTTTTCGAAACACAAGTAAATTGCAAGCGGAGTAAAAGCAGTCGCCGCTATATTCGTTTTGGGTATTCATAACCGCAAGAATGATGCCAGATGAAAATTGAATTCGTCTTTGTATATTTTGAAACAATATTGGTCAAAAGGACAACAATAGCAGGGACAGTGAATCTTTATTTTGCAAAGAAGAAAGCATATGACTATAGGTTTAAGAGCCCAACAAAACCGGAAATAGAAGATTGTAGAGAACGTGTTCATGAGGAGTGTAATAAACTTGCGACGTACAACTCATTAGAACTGTTGTATAATGGACTCATTAGACAGATCACATTACTGACGACGTTTAAAACAAGCTAGCTAATGGGCTGTGACCAAACCACATGGCACAAAATGCCAAACTGGGACGACATGTGGGAAGTTACGAATTATAATCTATAATAATCTTCCCTTCAATTTGATGCCAGTATTGCTTCGAAGGCAGTATAAAAGAAAAGATACCGTCCTACTGGATTCCAGAGACATTTTAGCGATCGTGAGGCATAAATGTAAAGCGAACTGGGCTGTACGATATCACGGAGGTTTAAGTTAAAAATAAAGGTCTGTATTCATCTGTCGTAGTACTTTTTCAATTGCTTCAATTTTTTCCACAGGTAGCGATCATACTTGAGTATGATGTATAGCAAGCCGAAGCCTTCCGGTAATTTTCTACGGGACTATATAATTCATGAGGCGGAGAATATAATTTGCAATTTGAGTATCCGTTCGTGAAATCCCAGCACAATGATCATACTACTTGACGCCAAAACCCACGTAAGTTTTTTGAGCTTTCATCACCAGGTCGTTAGAGAGATCTGTACCGCTTAAACGCAGAAATGGCGAGCCGAAAATTTTACTTACGGAACTGCATGCAACCATTCATGCATGCTTCTCAACGAATATTTCAATATGTCACATGTGTCGGTTGAAGGGAGAAAAGAATGCTATTATCCATTCCGAACAACTCCAAAGAACGAAGCAAACCCCTCAGACTTTCACTGTCCCTATGAAATGACTGAGCGTCATAAGTGGTGAAGATATCTTGCACAACCATAAAGCCCATTTTCGCTGTTTATATACTGAAAGAAAGCACTACACTTGGCAGAGAAAATCAGGCATTCAAAAATTTTCGGATACTTATTGCATCTTTTGCGGCAATTCTTAGAGTGTTTTTCCAAGAGTGACATTTTCTCAGCTTTCATCTAATTTTCCCTGAAATCACTTCCAACCTGTGTGATGAAAATAGTAAGTGATTCGAATAGGAGGTGCCACATTTCTCCGTAAGAGAGCGGTAATGAAAGTAACACAATTCATCCAAATTAAAAAGGGTGAATATATCTCTTAAATAGAAAACTAGCCAGGATCGAAATCTGCAATCGTATCCTCAAATCATCGGTCAGATTTCTAAACAATTTCAAAACCAAAATATTCCTTGAGCACTTTTTCCATTTGTGCAATGATGCGGCGATTATTTGTAACACAATATTCATGATGTTGTAGAACAAGCATAGCAAACTATTTTCATGTGCGGATTCACCGATAGAGCTAAGAAGAAAAATTTAATGATAAACTCATCACCACAGTCACAATGCAGTGTTTCATACTACAATACTGAATGTTACAGTGACCAAAGATTACTAGAATATGCACAACAAAACATTTTAATCAAGGAACAGAAAAATTTCCAAGTCTCTCGAACGTTTAACTCGGTCTCCGATGTGTCATCTTGGAGCGAGTCGATAAGCTAGAATCGACACCCACTGGTTGACATTCATAATTCGAGGACAACTTTTCATTTCCATTAAACAAAAGATAACTTCCGGTTAAAGCGGTCATACGGACTCTTTTCATGGCACAAGACCTATTTGAGCGGAACGCAGTATACATAGGACACAGAGATAATAGTGAACCAGGTACTTCATGGATAAGTTTGTTCACGCGGTCAGGTTGAGAGCACCAAACCGTTGAAGTGACTTCAGCAGCGTGAACCTACTCATAGCATAGTAGAACTGAAAAACACGACTGTAATATGAGATCAGCTTGTCCTCGTTGATTCGATTCGTATGTTCGAGGAGTCATTGGTCTTGAACAGTCAGATTTTGAGAATTTGAACGTTGTGATTGCGCGAAATTTTCGCCGGGACCCTTTTTTTTCTCTCACCTCTTCGAAGTAGCGAGATGATGGTTTGCTAACTCTTTCAAAATTCTCGATGCTCTTTCCACTGCTTCCGTCTCTCTTCTGCAGTTTAAAGAAGGAAAAAGGCAAATTCGTCAAAGCACCGCCCCTTCTGTCCCGTTTGTGGAGAAGCTGCACTACAAAAGAGTTTGCAAAAATGAGTTTCATCAGTTTCTTTCTGTTTCCTTCTTAGGATCTCATTCTAAACATCTACCAGAAGACTGCGTTAGAAATGGTTATAAGTAAAAGCAAATTGACCTAGCCTTTCTTGTGGACTGCTGCAAGCCGAAAAACAGTGTGTATTATAGAACGACTGAATAATATGGATAAGTGTGTAGATGGTGAGTATTCGCTAGCAAACTTCTTTTCGGTTTATCGCACAGGCTTTATCATCCAGGCACGGTGGTGGTGTCGCCGTACTTGACAGTCACGCCTTGCACCCATCTCCCATAAGTTTACCTGTCCATGCAAACGCAACTTTTCTTTGCTTCGATTTCTTTAGTTGCTATTATTCCGACGCGCTGAAGGTGCGATTGTTTTATTGTTGTTGTCAAAAAAGAAGTGCCAAAGACGCGAAGGTGACCTGCGTTACTTCGACTGCTGATATTCTCAGTGCCAAAGACGAGAATCTGTGCCATTTTCTTCAATCGCTGTTATACAGAAGCGCCGAAGGCGCAGTGTCGGCTGCCTGCTTTTACGCCAAATAAAAAACGCTGCTTCGTATATCTTGGCTGCTTTTATTCAGAAGTGCTGAGAGCGCGAGGCTTGTTTGCTTTTTTTTCTGCCCGCTGCTATCACCGAGCGCTGAAGATGCGAATCCGGTTTTCGTTTCTTTATCTGCTGATATTGAGAAGCGATGAACTGAAGCGCAAGAGATTGGCTTTCATTTCTATGCGTGCTTTTTTGCAAAAGCAACAAAACGCCAAATGAAGAATAGACGTAGCGATGTCCTGCAGCACAGGATACCACTACGTCTATTTATAATTTTTACTTAGTTTTTTGTTCGTTGTAGCTACTTTCCTGCTCTAGGAAAATTGGAGACGACTCTTCCTCCTCATCTTCGGCCTACTTCAGCTGAACATCCACTGCATTAACTTAAACGAAATTCACTGTTAACATGAAGGTGATTCCCAGAAATCAACCATCAGTTCCTCGATTTTGCAGCTTTATGACAGTTCAGAATTTCCTTATGGGAAAGTTCCGAGTTCGGATCTCGACAGTGACGGTGACTTAACTTCGGAGTTAGAGAGTTGACTCCTTGCAGCGTTTTACTTAGTACCTCGAGTAGCATTTGGCCGCATGAAAGTTTCTTTTCTATTGATTTACTAGCTCAACTTGAAAATAAAAAGTTTTTACCTCATCTTCTCGCAAACCATGGGCACTTCAATTTTTGTTCTTTGCTGGAAGTCAGCTGTCACTGAATATGATAACTTTGTGGTTTGACAACTTTGTAGTTATTTTCCTTATCCTTGAATTTATTCACAAGCTTCAATCTAAGCCCTTATAATTCGCTGTCTGTTATTGGTTACAGGTAGAAAATCACTTTCTTCTAATCATTAAGCACTTTTGACATGTTTGAGACATTTGGTGATAGGATTCTATATCGGTGGATTATTGCCCAAGTTTAGAGACAAGTTCTTATATCTGGCGAGGTGTTGGAAATAAACGTTTTCTGAATAAACTTTAGTGAGTGCCTTCAGGACTATGTGATGGCTTTGTTGTTATGCTCTTTACTCGCTCCTCTTGATAGAAAATCTTCTAAGCGAGTGATTTCTTTCGAGAGGAGGTACGACTCTCGGAACATTCCATTCATGATTCCTGTCCTTAATCACTATAGCAATTTTCAACATCTGATTGCTTTTTGTGTTGTTAGCACTGTATGGAGCATGTCCTATGAGGTAATCAAGCGAAGTCAGAGAGCATTTCAGTTTCTAGGCATTGCCAGAAAGTTCTTATGCTCGGAACTTTGGAGGTGGAACCATGAGATCAGACTCACGAGCTATTGAACGGAAGATGGCTTCGCGGACGAGACGATACCTCGCCCTTTTCATGCTGCTAGGAATTTCATAACTCCATAACTTTGGTTTTAATACAGCAGTGCTCACGAAATTCGGCCTCAAGTAAGCTAGGAAGAACTTCCGCTCGCAAGATCAAATGAACCCCCATTTTAGTAACACCCATTCGGGATGGTTACAAGCGGTAGTTCTGCACATATCAAGCTAACTTCCAGAAGAAAACACATTATGTCTTATTGTTTAGAGCACTTTCCAGTGTGTGATAACCTTCTCGAGCACAGTTTTGCGTCATGTTGACGCTGGATTCAGTGACAGCATTCGCAGCTTGTAGAAGTATTGCCACGCCAAATATCGCACTATTTGCGTGCCAAGTTTAGTACATATAAACGTTAGCTTCCATTTGTGAGGAACAGCAGCAATATCAAATGGTAAGTGGCATTGATGAGACCTCATATATAACAGCGTTGACATTCATTAGAATCACAAGACACTTAAGGCACACTGGAATACAAAAGTGAAGCAGATAACCGCTGGGAGCCAGCAACCGGCTAAAAGTAGAACACAAAATTTCAGCGTTGACGATAACGATCTATTCAACATTATCGCTATCCTAGCAGTTAATATTCCGTATGGTGATGCGCATATTCTAACCATCTGCTAACACCGAATCGGCGTCTATCCGCTCGCACAATTAATACTCGTCGACGTCACAACTTATGCGGTTTTTAAGCAATTAGCGATTTTCGTCAGCAAAACTTAATTTAGAAGAAAAAATTTGCATAGTTCGTGGAATGAATATATTATGAAAACAAATGATTATGTTGCGAGTGACTTTTTCTCTGCACTGCAGTACCACTTAGTGAATTCCACAAAGGCGAAAGAAGGAATTTTGAATATTAAACTGGAATGAATTGAATGACGATGATTAATGTGAACTAATTGTAGCCCTAATCAGATTTATTCTAAGTGAGGACCGTTTGTCTCACAGGCAGTCAAATGTACTCCTTTCTAACATGGGCTCTTTCTTTCCTTATAAGCTTGTTTTCTATTAAAGGAGGCTAGCAGAGGTTATTTTGGAACTATGTGTTATCTTGTTTATCGTCCTCTTTAACACAAGAGCGGATTTTGGGTTCGAGGTAGACGTAAGTCCAGATAGCAAGGAGAGCACCCAAAGAGATTGGTATGGCCACGATTCCCGCACTGACCATACCAGCTTGTAGAGTCAACCATGCGCCACCAACTGCTGCCGAGGCCGCAGAGCCCAAACCAACACCTAAATGAGTAAAAATTTTCAGGTATGCCACGAGATTCTTCTACTGAATCGACTTTTCATTTAGCTATAGTGAGAAGCTTGAACGACCATTAGGTGGTTACTAAAATCTTTTACTGCACAAGTATTTGAAGCCGTACTAAGTTCGCAACACTGAAATAAAGTAACGTGTTAAAACGGTCAGCGTAATAATTCTACTCTGTGCTTCAAAATTCTCAATGGCTTTAAAGGGCAAATTTGTGAAATGTTGGCGTTTGGTGGAAACATTTCATATTTAAATCGTTGAAAGCTTTAATTGGAGAGATTCAAAAGGGAATTGTTTTTTTCCGACTAAAAAAACAGTTTGGGACACTAAAAGTGTTTCATATTTTCTTGTTTCTCTCCGTGAACGTCAAAGAGCAGCATCCTTTCGCAGTATGTGCAGAATCACCGAAACTACTCGAGCTTCATAATAGCTGAGAGGAAACATGACAACACTCTTTAGAAGAAGAGATATTCCTCACCCAAAAGAACAGAATCGCCGCATGCAATCATCGCCGAGGTGCAGCCAGTGACACGCTTGTCTTCGTTCAGCCTTTTATATCGCTCCAATTCATGCTTCAACAATGCACGTAAAGACGATGAATATGTTCATCATGCTGTTTTACAACAACGTGTTCCACTTTATTTCCGCTGATTTATTTGTGCTTGGCAATTTATTTATGCTAGTGAAATTTACGCTAATTTATTTCCCGGCTGCGAGTGTAATGTTCAGCTGGCAACAAATCTAGCACTTTACCAAAAAAGCGTGTGGAATTTCTAAGCAATATTGTTCCAAAGCTTTGGATTTCATAACAGAAGCAGAGATCAGCATACTCTTAGAAAATAAGCTTCACAGCTGTCAGCAATTTTAAAATTTGTGCTAATTCAAGATAAAAAACAACTTCTAAACTCTCATAACCATGCCGTAGCGTCAAGCTGTTGGAAGAGTTGCCGCTTATTCATCACACAGGATGAAAGGAAGTCAGCAAAATCCTGAATTACGGCTTACATTCAGCTCCTCTTGCAAACCCGCGAGAATCTTCGATCGAACTTCTCCACTTCCAATTTTTGGATACTTCTCGAAAACATTCAAAGCGGTGATGCCATGCTTTATATGGATTTCGTAGAGTCGTTTCTCAGGCATCATACGTGAAGTTGAGCACGCCTGCAAAAGGCTCACTCCATAAATGCATTCTGTGCTATTGCTCACGCATGCTTCCTCATATGAAGAGATCCCGTAAATATAATGAAATCGACAATACTTTCGCCTAAAATTCATTGCTGATCGTCACATATTCTATAACTATTTTCTGTTTAGTACTTATCGCCGACTAGTATCAAGTGATCAAACGTTGAAACGCTGTCAACTGGATGAAACTGCATCTACTATCGCCGTATGAAAATGATACGGAAAAATAAAAATTTCGCAAGCGACTTCGCGCTCTAAAATCGATTGAAGTTGGTGCTCCGCTTTGTCAAAATCATTATCATAATAAATTACACATTTCCGCGCCTAATATAGCTAGAAGACGGTGTTTAACTGTCGATTACAGTCACTAACAGTTGGGTTCTTCCTGATGTCGAGCTTTCTCTTTTTATTTATATTCTTTTGCGATATGGATCCCCATATAGGTACTGACCTTAATTAGAGTGGAATTTCAAGAACTTGAAAGCTTCACAGATGCTCAAGTTTACGCTTAAACATTCACCCACGCGTTCATCCCTCAAACTGCTTCTGCTCAAGCAAAAGATATTGTTGGGGAAAAATATGGAATTCATGTTTTGTCCATTTGGCATTCTGTTCGCTCGTATTTTGCGATCTAGGTTTTGTCGATAAGCGTTTTATCCAATATATTCAACTGCATGCGCGGGGGGGGGGGGGAAGGGGGAGCAAATAAACTCGAATTGAACTGCAAATTTTAACGACATTAATTTACTTTCATTGGTTTTAAACGTAGCTAATAATTCATTCCTTCGTAAGCTATACTGTTTCACAGGTGTTGAATGAATCCCATTGATGATTCCATAAAAATTCAGTAGGAGTTTGTACATAACTGACCCACTAAATCGCTTAACCTCATCAAGTTGTTGACCTCTCCGAAAATTCTAATGCGTTTAAAGTACTGCTAATAACAATGTACAAACCCTTCTGCGCTTCTTATCAAATGTGCTGTCTCTACGCCTCTTTTTCAATAAGTGCTAGGTGAACGATGAAAATGATGCCAACTAACCCTATCCATTCCTCTTATATAAGCAGTTTTTGCTTCGCCGGCTGCTTCCATGAAGAACAACTGGGCGTTCGCGTTTAGTATGTTCCTTGGTTCAGGTAGCGTACTGCCTCCGAATACGCGAGCATATTCCTGTAATGTTCTCCATTAATGTCAGTCGACTATGCAGGCCTAATACTCAAAAAAACCATTGCAATGAATTCAGTAAAACATAGAAATGCAACCGTGAAATGGTGAAGGGAAAACACTACATTCAGTATGGATTTTTGTGAACTTGTCATCTTCAAATCCATAAAACTCTCTTTCAATTCTTCAGCATGTCGCAACATCACTTCAGTTTACTTCAAAACGAGAACACAATGCGAGAAAAAAATCTTCTCAAAGCTTTCTGATGAAGAGAATATTTCACCACCAATATCTTCTATAGTGACGAGGAGTTCATAAGCGATATTTTATGTATAGAAGACTTTCGCATAGATTCGCAATGCACAGGCAACGCTACTTCTACAATGTAAAAAATACAAGTTTTTATCTGCGAAAAGAAAAGTTGAATGGAATACTTTGCGAAAATGTCAAAAGGGTCGTGATTAACACAACGGAGGTATATTTGTAAAAGAAACTGCAACTTACTCGAAAGAAATCAGCCATTTTTCGACAATTTATGGCCTTTCCGTTCACCACTTCGGTTGCAAAGTGTGTGGATTCAGCAAAGATGAGGTCATTTTTTTGACCTCTTCTCTGAAGATAGGTCGAAGCTCTGAAACATTCAAAATCTCTTCGCCAAAAACGCGTCTAAAGGATCGTTTATAAAATCAAAACTAAAACTTAATTCATGGAAGAGAAATAAAGCTGCAACGATGGAGTTGTAAAAATGCTTTCGTTCGATACATGCAACGGGATTGAATAAATATCAACAGAGCAGTATGCAAATGAATGAATGGTGAGAACGTCAGGGACATTGATGTTGGAGTGAGAACGTCGGCCAACGAGTCTGGTGTACAATCACATAAGAAAATCAATCACGCATGTCGCTTTCTGCAAAACAACGCAATACCGTCTTCGTTATGAAGCTGCTGTGAAATCACAACACCTTTCCTCTTCCTTCCTCACTCTCCACCCAGCCTCCTCCAGCCATTCGGCTTCACAAAAAGCAACCAGGTTACAGCTGACTAATCACAGAACGGGAAAGTTAGAGTTTATTATTATTGCATATAGCTATCCTTGAGGTATGAATACATATATGCATCTTTGAGCAAAGGAATTTTCTATATTTTAACTTGTCTTTCTTCGAGTTAACTTATCGGTACATGGCACTGATAATAAGCATTTGAAAAGGTCGGGCTAACCTCGGACATGACCTTTGAATGAATTTCTCTCGGCGGCCCTATGCCCAGGATGTGGTAACAAATAACAGAGTATTTGTTGGAAACATGAGTGAATCTGATCGCGAACAAACCGTAGCTCTTCTGGCTGCAAAAAGGCGTCTTAATATGTATGATAGAATGATATACACATTATGGCACTTTTTTAATCGTTCTGGTTTCATGTTTTTTCTACGCTTTCTGATCACTTCCAGTAACCTTCAGGCCTGTTGACAGCAATACATCCTCGTTCATTCTTCCACAAATTATTCCTTTGAAGGGTAAAAAATTCGACGTATTAGTTGGTAAAGCACTAAACTTTTGTTTTCATGATTTTCGCTCAGTTTACTTCTCACACTCAGAGTTTTTGCGGGAAACAAATTGAAAATTTTTTGAAAGGTTGCCCTCACCCTCTCCCACATTTCTATGTGCGCTTGAAATTTAAATGCGAGTAAGGCCTTTTGCAGTACAGTGTTTTCTTTTCTACATAACAAAGAAACTCTATGAAAAACATGAGAAGAAACGTTTGAGAGGATTTGGTTGGCACTATATGCGCTCCTGCATTCCTTGATCAGACGACTTCTAGTTTGCGAACAAAGGGTGAAATATGCAGGATAGAGCGCTTTATTTTACTTGGACTTTCCGTCCATACAAACTGTCCGCAGAAGGTCGTTATCTTAGTGAACCCACTAGTGTAAAAGCAAATCTTTTGGCACCACCATAATTCTTTTCGAAATCGGTGGACCAGCATGGAAGATAGTATATAAGTCAGCTGGTAGCTTATGTTATGCTCAACAAATTTCATGAGCTTCTGTGATTTTCAGTGAATAGGTAAAACGTTTGCTTTCATACATACGTATGAAAAGACACAGCGTCATAAAAATACATGAAAGCAACTTCAAACGAAGCTTTCATTCCGGTCGCTCTAGTAAGGCGCAACTGCTTCATTTGATTACGTCCAGCTGTAACGACGTGAGTCCAAGGCAGCATAACATTTTTATCCGTTCTTATTTCACAGCAACGCGTAACTTTTCAAATCGCAGTTCCATCCGCCTCCCTAATTAATATCCGCAACAAGCACAGCTTTGTGCTTCCAGAAGTACCGAACAAAAAAGACGGGTTCTTATTCAAAACTCTGTTTTGGGTAAGCTAAGAGTAGTTTCACCAGTACGAAGATTGAAAACAACAGGAATAAGACCTGATCCGGAGTACTTTTAATCACCGAATCCAGGTACTGCTGCCCACCTTCGGCACCAAATGAAAATTCATCGGGCGATTTGAAATCCCGGACAACAAACACTAAACGCTGAAAATCGATCATTTTTATAGTGACGGCCTGTAGAAAGATTCGTACATACTTGACGTCTTGCTTTTCCTTGTGTTCATAGCATGCGAGTTGCAGTGTACTTTTGAATCAAGCGTAGCTTGAAATGTAACCGGAACAGCAAAACCGCGGAAAATAATCAACAACGTTGAGGTCTTTCTCTCCTAGAAGGTTCCCGAGGAGCAACAGTGCTGAGCAAGAAGCACATTAGGCTTTCGTCTAATTTGATATTTTTCTTATAAAACTACATCACGTAAATCTCATTCTACTGAAAGTGTTATTCGCATAAAGACCAGTTGGATTGTTTTTGTCACTTTATGTAATTTTTTCTCAGTTGAAGACGTTTAAGGAATGTAACAGATGTAATGCAGCAACAAAAAAGCCCTCTAAAAATACCTGGAAAGGCGGTCCAAACTGATCGGTTTCACTGAGCGCCATTCGTCCATATTCGACAAATAATGACAGATTGTTTAACGAGTCCTCTTGGATAATGTCGGCTAAATTGTAAAGCTGCATCGAGCTGAGCATCGTGGAGAGAGCGAACACTGTTGTGGATAGTTGATAAGTCGACGCGCTATCAAACGTTCCCTGAGTGTCCATCTGTGTATAGCGAAATTCCAATTCAAAAGAAATCGCCCATTTACTTGAGCACGATTTTATGATATTAAGGCAGTCCACTGCACAAATAAATTCTTTGACGCAATCCTTTTATGGGTTCTAACGTGATGAAGTCGTAGAAAAGAACGATAATAAATATCGCTGAAATGGTACTAAAAGATATAAAATTGCACTAGTGGCTTAAACCAAGTTCAAATTACTCTAGCAGGCACGGAGGTAAAACCACAGATTCTTTTATAAATACATCTTCTCCCACCCACTAACATTTCTTATATTTTGATTGCTTTCAAAAACGCTCAAATGCATATTTATAATTCAGATGTTGCCGAATGTCACTAAATGTGATCACGGCGCGGAAGTTTTCTCGCCTAATACCTAGCGCAGTAGGTATCGCAAAGCTCATTTGAAAGTCAGGGAGATGTCTGTGACGCCCGAGCACATTCACAAAATGAGTATTCGAACCATGAGGCGTTTAAAATTTATAGGCAGTTGTGCCGATGTAGACGGATTTTTACGCAGTGAGACAGACAATCTGCGGCGGTGCAAAATCAACTTAGATGATCGTCGTTATACCTACACGTTTCACATCCAAACGCAAACTGAGAATTATGTTTCTGAGGAGACTTTAGAAGTGGTTGTTGTTGCTGCCAGCTATTACGTATCATTTTCTTTGAACAACATTTAACTGCTACAACTCCTTTCGCTGGATATTAACTCGACCGGGCGCTGCTTGAGTTCCCCGCACCTCAGTTGTTCCACAACACAAGGTAGCCGACACAAGCACCGCAGGCAGTTCTTTCTTCGCGATGGGCGGCTACACATTCTCATATCACTTTTTAAAAATTTGCTCTTTACACTAAGCTGCCACATATGATTGCTTTGATCTAGCACGTACTCATATGTGCGCCTTACCCGGAATCACGATTTTCTGACCTGAGGCACAAGACTGATGAGCAGCAAATTTTGGTAACTACTCCCAAAAAGACAATCTACCCTTTCTCTGAATCTTAGGCCTTTCGAAATTTCCCTAAGAATCTTTGCATAACTTTGAGAAAGTTCACAAATGAAAGTCACAGATTTTGTTGGCTTTTCGACATTACTGAAAACTGGGTGCAAAGCTGAGTGCTTCTACGGTCATGTGACGTAGCACTCGTTTTTCTTTCTAGCTCACGCATTTCCTCGAGGGTGAAGGAAACTGCGAATTTTATACAACAGTGGAAGGCACAGCGTAATGAGCTCAGGTGGAAGCACAACTTTTCCACACCAGCTAGCGACAGGGATTATGCATTTTCAGTTGCACTAATTCAGCTCGTCTATTTCTCGAAAAAAATTTTCCAAAGCCCTGAAAAATCGCATTTCAATGGACCTATAAGGAAAAGGCAGAAGCTTCTGGTGGATTGTTCGATTCCGTAAAGAACTGAAAGCCGAGGGAACGCCTGAGCTAGGGATGTGAGAACTGAACATTTAACCCTAGAAGTTTGTCCAGGTGCATAAAGTTCGTATTTCTCGCAGAACAACCGACGAGTAAGCAATGTTCAAGAATAGAAGAAAAAAGCAAAAAGGGTTATGAACTTGTCCTTGCGAAAGAATCTAAAAGCAATTTTTTTTCAAAGCTTCTCATTTAAATTTGAAGGAGATTAAGGGCGCCAGAGGGAAGCGGATTAAAAACTAGCAGTCCACATGAAAATCTGACTGACATAAAAAGCTGTCACTCAGTTCTGATGAGTCGAATCAAGCACAATTTCTGCTCGTGCACGAAACAACGGAAGTCTTTACCATCTGTAGGAATTTCCTGAGCGGAGAACATTTTGGAGAAAGCAGAAGCTCTCGTTTGATTCTTTGGAAGCATCTTTCAGAATTGAAACTTTTCAGAAACTAAACAGTTTGAAACTTTCCCAAAATTTTTTCAAGCAACCACGGAAAAATCTGGCGCGAGGAAAAAATGGATAACATGTTGGGGACCATCACAGTGTCTGCTTAGAAAAGCTGTACTTCAACCTAAATGAAGAAAGCTCATTTTTCTAGGTTGTTCAGTTAGCGCTACAAGGAAGTTATTACTTCGTGGTCAGATACAAAAACAAACATTGATATCGTCACTGTCTGCGTGCACACCATGTTATCAAGTGAAGATGTGAATTTCTTTAAGCTAGAAATATTGCATCAGCTGTAATCCTCAATGGTCAATAACTTATGCGCTTATATTCCGTCTCCTACGACCAACACTGAGGAAAAACTAACTGAGAAAATAGCTTAGTGATTTCAGAGAAATATGAACACCTATTATTTCTTCTTTATCAAGAACACTTATTACAAATGGATTGAGAAAGTGGTTAACCTTGTTATGTTTTCATATGCTTCACGCAAACCTAAATCAAAAGAGGTAAAACTAGCGTCTTCGCACCACCGCAACGAGGAACTTTCGTCCATCAACGGATATCCTCGCTGCTCTTACAATTTCACATTCCCGCTTTCGTTAATAATACAAGCAGTACACAAATAAAGTTTATGTTGATGTATGAGAAAAGTGCGTCTATAATTCAAGTTTGAAATAGTATCGAAAAAGCTTATGATAAAGTCATTGCGCATCGAGCGTTGCACACCCTTAGGCTCTCATCAATACAGCTCAGGACTGTTTTGTGCATAATTTTGCTGAAGTTGAAGCATTTAATTGAATAGCCTCAACCACCGTATTTATACATTTATAAGCCCCCAGACCTATAGCATTAACCATTTTCAAAAACGATCGTGTGTTGGAGTGGGGAAAAAGGGAATGGGGGGGGGGCCTCAACTTCTGGATAAACATATATTCGATTTGATAGCAGCATCGGCGCATACGATCGAGAAAAATTAAACAGCAAGGCGCATATTGGAAGAAATCTTCATATCTACGATATTTGTGTAGTCCTGTGCTTTGAGTTCTCTGGTATTTTCTCATACGAAGGGCGCAGTTATGGCGGATAAGGTGCTGAGCGCATCACAAATCACAGTGAGAGCTAATATTAGGAGGGACTTATAAGATTCACAACTTCGAAAAGAGGACATATGTTTTGCTGAGGCTTATGAAGGAAGGAGTATGCATGTAACAGTGATGGTGGAAGAGAAAAGTTAGAGTAAGGAGTTGGATAAAGTAAGAATAATACTCACATAAATCCTTGGCTTTGGAAACCGTGTCTATAAAGTAATATTTGCAAATAAGAGAAACGGAATGCTGAATGATGCAGTTATTTGTGCTTCAGCGCAAGAAGGTGCGTGAAAGGCAAAACGGCAGAGCATCGTCAAAGTTAGGTTATCGTAGCAGCATAGAGATACTGCGTGAACAGCGTGGCATCTTACAAAAGAGAGAACTACGACGGCTATACGTCCTCCGTTCTTCCACATTGTGGGATGGGAGAACCGTTGCTTAAAACGCTATCAAAGCATGCGTATTTGCTTAGTCGGCTGAAGTTCGTCTCTTGGAACAGGGGATGCGGTAGCAATTATGCTCGTCCCTTCCTTCTTAATTATACCTACCACTATCGCTTACATTCTTGCCTATCAGCATTAACTGCTTAATGCATCATATTAACGACACATGCTATGACATCAGTATTAATCTGCACCGCTGTCTGCTGCAGCCGGTTCAGTTAGCCGTTTTGTCAATTCTCCATTATATGCGTATTCATTGAATGCAATACTTACATTCCAGAAGCAACAACTTTTCTAGGCGCACGTTCTGCCAATATTATATTAAGCTAAAAATACAGCACACCGGCCTCTCTTCCTATCTGTATAACTATTTCTTACTTACAAAAGTTTTAATGTTCTCAACTCTACTTCATGTTCGAGCATAGCTAGAACTCATTTACTCAGACGATGCACATTACCACCCCCCCCCCCCCCTTCGCGCTCCTCTCATTCCCTTGATCATATGGAAAGATAGCCCATGTATCTCTTTGAACAAATTCGCTAATAACGCTGGTTTACTATCTACAACTTGACTTAGATCATCGCATTCATTGACAGTTTCCCAAAAATCGTAACGCCTTACGACATGCTAATAGTGGGTAGATTGGGAAAACCGACCAGTACAACAGCATAGGTTTCTCCATTTGCCGATTCAATCATGATAGCTCTCCCCACATCCATATACCCGTTGTGTCTCGCTTAGCACCGCTACGCCAATGGAAACCTTGAAGTTGGGTGTCATCTGTTAGCCAGTCGAGCAAAATGTCGTTCTGAAATTAATCAAGCCATGTGGTGTGACGCTTGTTGTTTATCGTTTCATCATCTTAAATGGTGTATCCGTTCTCCAAAACATACTGTGGAATCCTCATATCAACCGGAAACAGCACTACAAATGCTCACTCACTGTTTAGTGAATTTCATCACAATGCATTATCCAATAAAGTCTTTTATGTTAATAGCCTAAAACGAATGTGTCGTATTCACATTGTGCGTATTTTAGCAGTGCAAAATTTGGATAATCGAGAAACAATAAATCATATAAATTCGGATATTTCGAATAGTAAAATCAGTGAATGAATTCGATGCAACGATGAACTGGATTACATTTCACTAAATATTAATGCTCTACAAAAGGTTAAGCTCCCCCTTCCCATCATTTATGAGACGTGATGAAATTCGTTGCTGCAGCCTTGCAACATATTTCACAACGGAAAAGAAACTAAATAAGCTTTGCCACTGTTTTGTTTTTCTGATGCCCATACAAAAGATATGCGTGATTTTTGCTTTGGCGAATGCGGTCTAGTTGAACTACTGGATATGTCCAGAAAAACTGACTGAAATAATTAAATCATGTCCAAAAATTGTTCCAGAAATTCGAGGTTTTAAAGTTCCCTTTACTACAAAAAAATCAAATAAACAGTCTGCTACGCCAAAAGCAACCGAATTTTTCTCACCTGTCCTCCTATTCAGAGGTGCTATCGCATTCGTCGTACTCATCTCTGTACCACAAATAAGTCTAAGGGGAGAAGAGAAGCAGCAAAAACAAAAGCTTCAAAGCTGCTTCCTGCTCGCGCTTAAACATTTTCTACCAATGCAAAATGGACCGTTTTTAGGCAAAAAAATATCAGCGCATATCTTATGGTCCAAAAAATTTTTAGGGGAGACCATTAGTGGAAGCATATTTAAAATCCTCTCACAACGTTTCTCACCAGGCCACCTTTGATTCGATATGCAATAAAAGTTTTTCTGAAAACTAAGGCCGTTTTATGATGTGATGCATCTATAAGATCTTTGAAAGATATGGTCAAAGTTCCTCGTCGAGAATATAGCGTAAGAACTCTCTTTCATATCATGATTTGCGCATAAAAACGCAAGAAATCTCGTGAAATAATATAAAACGAAATTAAATTGAAGTGAAATTATAATTCATAAGGAAGTGCGACTTCTAAATTTGTTCATGAAGCTGCCGTTCCGCAGCATTTACCAAGAAGTGCAGTGAATTGTCGTTAGTACATAGACAAAATGAAACGCAATTGCTGTCAAGTAATAACCCCAAATTTGAAATTAATTGTACTGTTAACTTGTTAAT
This sequence comes from Ascaris suum, assembly GCA_013433145.1. Lineage (NCBI taxonomy): Eukaryota > Metazoa > Nematoda > Chromadorea > Rhabditida > Ascarididae > Ascaris > Ascaris suum. The sequence goes on along the minus strand of CM024187.1, from coordinate 13,130,198 downwards.
CAAGTTATCTACGCACTGAGTAATTAAATCTGCTCGGTCAATTACTTGCCCACCATTCGAATTAATTGAATGAAACAGGAATGCAAAAATAAGAAATTTTCTAAAATGACGTACATTACAAAGGACGAATTATGCAAACTTATATCTGAGTATCCGAAGTTTGTGTATTCTTCTTTCATGCAAGGAGGTTGAAAATTTGTGGTCAAAAAGGGCAAGCTAATGTGCTACAATTATGGAGGAGTCGCCATAATGGCAAGTTGGAAAAAATTCTGAACAATTGAACTCGAACGATAAAGTGTTGAAATTTCACAGTGGAAATATTTGGAAATGTGCAACGTTGAGTTTTCTTTCGTAGAAAATGCCTCTAGGCGGGTTCATTATATTCATGAAAGCTGGTTAGGTAATGCGTAGCAGCTGGTTTATTGTTGCAACGATGCGGTATCTGTGCTCCAATGTTTGTTAAACTCATGGATTAAAATCAGTAGATAAGATTTTAATCTGTGAAATTATTACGAGTTTATACATATGCTTTATCGCTGCCCCCAGCATACTTGTATCGAATCATTTCGCAGAAACGGAGAAAACATCCGCTAATCAAATTACGTCAACGAAGAATCGATCAACACCGGAATCAAATAGAGTGGCGCTGAGAGTTTCGACCTGCCTCTCAGATGTAATGATAAACTCTGAATAAACTCAACATCGCTCTTCAATACAGTTTACTGGTGCCAAAAATTATGTAATTAGTTACTGGTTTAGTTATTAAATGCTTGCCTGTTGTGCTTTCTGTAAACTGTATAAATATTCGAGAAAGAAGTTCAATAAGAAGCTCTTTCCCTTTCGAAATACTCCTGCAACGCTGATGATAACCACCTGAAGAGGGATTATTGAGAGAACAAACTTCACTACAACCTATCGAGTGCTCTTTTACGCCTTAAGCTACGCACGATTATGCAGCTCATAAGTATAAAGTTTCTACGAATTCACCTCGTCATTATCAGATCCACTTTCTATAATTATTTAGCACTTGAGTCAATCAATAGCACTTATAACCTGGTTAGAGTCCCCTACCTTCACTACACAGTCGAAAAAATCCTGTGCCAAAACGCATGACTTTCTTGAAATAAGACCCATCCTTTATCTGATCGTACGTATCGTACTGCAATATGGAAGACCAATTCGAAATGCCGGGTATTTTCACTTTCAGGGAAGGTCTTTCTACAAAAAAGTGGTTCTTACGACGATGCCTTAGCCTTTACGGCATAGTATCATGCAACCTCTCCACAACACTTCATGAAAGAAGATCGGTTCTTTCGTGGAATTAGAAAAGAAAATCCTCGGTCGTTTGAATTGGGCATCGCAACTGCATGAGTTGCCGAACATTTTCTATTTATGACTATAAAAAGCTCTAAGTTTAAACGCTGAATTTCAAAGCTCACACTCTTGATGACGGTGTAAGATTTGTCAAAGAACGCTACTACTGTATTAAGTAAATAAGCAACGCCATAATTAATCGAGACACGGAGTTCAATTTTAAATCCCTTAATGAACTGGAACAACGATCGGTCTCAAAAGGTGATATAGGTAAAGTTTATGAAAGGAACCTTTTTATTGGCAATTGCGACATGCCCAAGCACTGAGTGAAGAGCATTTTCGCTGAATTTCAACCTATTGGGGTCTGATGAATGTGGCGCGAAGATTTGTACTGGATGCACTTTGTGTCGATGGTCCATTTGATCGCGGGTGCTGAATTCGGCTTGAAAGGGAGCGGTTAAATCGAAAGACATCCTGAATGAGTTAAACTTCAATGAAACACTCAACAAAAGTGAACATTTCAAATATGGATCGATATGTGCCAATATGAGATTCACCACGCCCTTGGGTTACATTTTGCTATAAGTCGTCAAACATCAGTAATAAACGGAAGAAGGGATAATATCCTTGTCTGCGGAATTCACTCATATAATGAATCCAACATTTGAGTGGAGCATGAACGGATGCTTGAAATTCCACTTCAACGAGCAATTTCCTGAAGTTTGCATCGCTTAAAGTTTAATATAGACGTCGATTATGAAACTCATTTTAGTGCAGCTCATATTTTTGACTGCATACGAGAAACTGAGAAACTGCGTAGACTTGCCCTGATGTTATGATTTCTGAGATCTCACCGTTTCAGTCTGTCGGCTATGAAAAACCCTTTTTGTCACGCAAAGGCATCGTTCGTACATTTGAATGAAAAACTAGGTGAGGTGATAAATGTGCAGTTTTCTGCTAAGCTACGTGTTGTTCGGACGCTTAGATTATCTGGATAAACGTTTTCGAGATGGCGCAGAGTTTTTGCCTAAACTACGGTCCCGACCCATCAAGTAGAGTAGAATCTAGCGGCATGACTGAATGAGATGTCTTACCCTCGATTCCGAAACTAAACAAACAGATGTTAACAGCGCAAACACAACGGAAACGTCCGTAGTCGAGAACAGTGTGCAACTGGAGGAAGACTCATGGGAGTACCTTCACAAATCGCCACAGTGTCGGTAAAATGCAAACGCACTTGGAATACAATCGAACCCACACACCACTGCAAAAAGCTCGATGAGTCGGAAGTAGAGAGCATTTTGAGTGCCTGCCATCCGAGCGCTTCGTGCTCATTGTAGAAGCTCCGTCCCACAAGTCGAATACAGTCAAAATATGCTCCTTGTTAGCACGCAAAGACTTTTTTGCACTAAAAGACTAGTTCCTTTTTGACCAGTAGCCTTAAAATTTCCGATCACATGGTTTGAATCAAATGCTCTTAAGATTGCTAGCGTTCCCCATAATTTGCATATATATAAAAAGGAAAAATTACTCATTTTTTGGTGCAATGATGCATCATCACTTCTCTGTTATAGCACCTTCAGATACTCAAGCTTCTATGCAAATGATGATATGTCTCTCTAACCACCAATTACTTCTGTGAGCGATTATACAATCGGAAAGGGAACTAATGTAAAATGGGGTTTAAAGATATTCTTGCCTCACTTTTTTTTCAAAGCAAAGATGAACCACAACAAGAAAGTGCACGAAAATAGTGAAGAATCAAACAAGCATCGATCACGACGACTGGTGTGGAATTCATTGTATATAAATAATGCGAACTATGGAAACCGATACTAACATGTGAACTACGGAAACCGATGTCGATCAGGTGAAAGAAAGGTGAAATCTAATTTTTATTGTTTATTAAGAAAAAATTTGTCGCAAACATTTTAAACTGACAGCTGAGCATAAATCAAACTCCTGCTTCAGTTTTTGGGCATTCTCGGTTTGAAGCATTACGATCGTTACTGCTCTTAATGAAAAACCTAATTTCTGCTTGAAGAAGCGCCGCTCTTTCATTACGTGACTAATATTTGACATTGATTCAAAACTAGCACACAAGTGGGAATCCTTTCCGCATTCATTACATCCGTTTGTGAGCGCAGCACATTATAGTCACTGCTGCATGACTGCTTTTTCCACAACACTTTTCAAATGGACCTAGTTGTAGAGAGGAGGAAAGCACAGCACACACCTAATTTTGACTGAGATTTTCAAGGTAGCTAAGAATAGGCAAAGTTATGAGAGATAAAATTCTGTCACGTTGCGGTCTATGCAAGTGTAGTAGAATGAAGCAGGTGTGACGAAAGTGCTGAACTAAGAAAAACGGTGATTGCTCGATTTGGAGTCAACCTTGCACTGGTACAGTTGACGTTGACTGCGACATGGAATGCAAGACCGACTTTTCGAGGGAAAAACAAGAGCTATTTGCAGCAGGTTGCGAAAAGATGGAATAGGCGTGGCGCGTGGTGATCAGTAAAGGAGGTTCCAGATTTGTAATTCTGCGCATTACCCCACTTTCTAATGAACTGGAAGGTAGGTTTTTTTCTCAAGATGCAGCCGCACCCCATGAGAACTGCCTGAGCCAGAGTGTACGCAAGGAGAGTGGAGCACCACTAGGAGTCAGGGTCAGAAGAGTCAGAAGCTCCAAAATGTGAAACGAACATCGTAGAACAAATTTTTGTGTGTGGTGTGGAGTAAGCTGGATGAAAGTACAGGAAAAAAATTTTGCGCGCAAATTTGACAAAACCTATCGATAAGAAAACCTAAAGGAAAAACCGTATATTGGAAAACATTCGACCTGAAAGTTTCATTCCCAAGGATTTTCCGCTCCTCTATAGTGCCATCGCCCCAATGCACGTATTGCAGTTATCCGAACTAAAGAAGAAAAAAACAAACCAAAAATAAAAATAGAGCAAATGCCAATCGTTTTCATGAAATTTGCCGTTGAATAAGCCGCATATTATAATTAAAAAGAAAAAAGAAAAATATCTTGTTCTTAGACAAGGCTTATCTTCTCAACTTCAACTGTAGGATCGCTCTAGCGAAATTCGCAGTGCTCCACGAATCTAAATGAAGCAAACGATTACGCTAATTACGCGCATCTTGTTGTAATCAGCATTGTAATTTCATTAACACATTTCTGCTCTATTGTTAACAACAATGTTTTAAAGCGAGCATAGATTGCTCTCTTCATGGGAAAGCTCGATGCTTGTTTCAGAAAGGTTTCATCGATGTAATCAATGCATTAAATTATGGGCTTATGTCTGCGCATTCGGTCAGCATTCCTCATGGCGACCGCTTTTTCCGTGCCGAACACTCTTCCGGCTCCTCTAAGGGAAAACACGTTTTGAATAGGATCTAGCGCTAGCTTCCTTGGAATGTTGCAGGTTTGGCTGTACAAAACTGCCATCATAAAGACTATGTGTGATGATGCTGATTCTGTAAGTTGGCTCATCTGGAAACCCATAACGATTTCTGCATGCCTTCAATCGCTGTCAACAATATAGCAAGAACAGACGTTCAATTACAAGTTAAGAAATCGAAATTAAACAATGTCTCATAAAAGTGAGAATTTATTTCATAAAAAGAGAGATTGTTAAAAGTGCATCCAGGCAGAAATCCGTGAACACTTCACTTGCGGCAGACCAAAGGAGCGTGTTGAACATTCTCTATTATAGGTGTTAGCGTATAGCTTAACCTTAACCTAAGCGCATGGTGCTTTTAAGCACTTGAGGAGGTTTTAACGATGTTATTTCTTTGCTCATCGACATCACTGCTGAAAAAGTGATCACGGAAGGTTTGATGCAACATTTACAGGTACAACTTAAGCCGATCACCGAAGAAATTTCATACGTGACAATTCTATCCTTTTCTTTGGAAAAGTTTCGTTAAAGACATATCTGTTTCATTAGAAACAACTTAAGGTTGATTGGCGATCACCTTTTCGCGGTTTTACCCGCTCGCGATATCAATCTATTGAGGTACGAAAGATGGAGATAATATTCTCTAAACGACGACATGGGTGAAAGTGAACTGGCATAAAGTTAGCTATTAAGAATGAAAGTGAAACACTGATTAAACAGTAGTGCTCAAAATACCTCGAATAAAAAAAGAATTCTCAACGTTTAATTTCTCATTATCACTCATTAAAATTTCAGAGTGTCAGCTAGATGGCAAACGTTCCAGGCTATCATTTGCTAAAACGAGAAGGAATATTAGAGAGCAATTAGCACAACAGTGACTGCTGAATAAAACTTGCCATCTTATCATAAAGGATTGCTTTAAAGAGACAGTACGAGCGAATGCAGTGAAACTGAATTTTTCTCTTCAAATGAGAGTAAATAGAACGGCAGTATTGGCAACTTCTAAGAAACCTTGTTTATTTAAGGGCCTCTATGAAATCTAAAGTGACAGAATGCGACAGCTGTGAAGCGAATCTGTAAGAGTATTTCAGCGCTATTGTGGCTCGTCTTTTGCACTGAAACAGTTTTGTTTGCGGAGTGATGCACGTCACCGAAGAGCCCCTCGAAAGCACATGAGCGGAATGTTCTTCTTGCGCATATCTCTTATGTGAGGCAACTTTATTCTTGTTTAGCCTGCTTCACTACGACAAGTATGTGTTTTCCGTTGGTACGCTAACATTGTCGAGCTAATTGTTAAACAATTTCACACGCAAAAGTCCAGCAGTCGTATAGCCTCTATCATATATTTTAGTTCTTGCGAATTCTACGACGAGAACTTAACTCACTTTTCTTTTTAACTATAAAATCTATGTCAATAAATTTAATATGATAGTCTAAAATGAAATAAAAACAAATCGGCGAATCTCAGATATGTGGAAAAATTTCTCTATGAGTCGTTCGTCGATTGATTTAGAGGACTGACAAATATGGCGGGTATAGATAATTCTTCCTATATGCACACTCTGTGCTCTTTTCACTGTCGCATTTATCATTTGTATCATATTAAAAGCAGAGGATTGTCTTCAAATATCACAATTCTCCGACAAGTTTTGCTTGAATAAGATGTGATCACTTCTCTCGTTGTTCCGTTGGCGCTCGGCCCATGCCGACCAATTATAATCTCAGAGTATGTGACAGATTTGAAATAGACATATGAAAATGGACCAGAGATATACTTCATGCTGAAAAACGCGATGCGTTACACATTCAAAAGTTGTGTTCTAAAGCGTTAATGACTTCTGTATAACTTATGAATCAAAGCAAACGATATTTCGTCGAGACACAGTCAGTTTTTCGTTTCGATTCATTAATAATTCGAGAATTTATAAATCGAGTGAAATTTTTTTTCTGTGTAAATTCAAAATATCGAATGTGAAAGTCATCACGGAAAAACTTCAGTATTTACTTCAGCATTGTGAAGCGATTAGTTGGTTTAGACATCCTATGTTATGAAGAGAAGTAGTCATACATACTTTACGTAGAGAGATTTAAAAATTTCGATAATGCACACTCTCAAAGAGATTCACAGCAAAAGAAACTCTGCAAGTTCGCATATCGGTTATTGCACTCGATCGAACATTGTCTTAAGCATCTTTCAGATCAGAAGCCCGATTTTTGTTTCGGCACACAGATTTAACTAATTGAAGGGAAGTGAACCAACAAATATGGTCATTTTCCCGCTTATGATACTTTTTTGAAAATCGCTCCTTCGCAAAGAGCAATGTAAATCTGTTGCACGGAATCACGTGTGCAATTAAGTGTGGTTACTTCAACAGCGACGATAAATAGTTTTAGTTTTCCCCATTTTTGGCCTACCCCACCAATAACCACTCATGTAGTTTATTAGAGTTCGCAACAGCCAAAATTTTTTGGCTCTCACTTTCTTCTAGAAAATATACGAAAGAAGGAACATATGCCGTATGAGGCGATGATGGCAACCTTTGGCGAACGGAAATGCCGAACTTTTCACAGCGAAATCGAAGTGAAATGTGTCCAAGCAGTTTGAAGGATAGCTAGAAACACTTTTTTTGTAGCCAAGACGTTTCCATCCGCTCACGTTTGAAGTGGCATTTGGAGTGCGCACACGCTATTCTAATGCTCTTATTCGGCATCATCTGAACCACATGTTTACCACCGCATTTGTTTATAGCTTACTGACTTTATCTGCATTCTGATTGTTAAATGAACTCTTGATCTTCTATAACTGGAATGCATTGTCATCTTCTTCTCGAAGTTGCACAATCATAATAAAAAACGCCCCTCATTTCCATTAGCGGAACTTCATCAAAAGTGAAGTTTTATGATTTCTTTACAAACTCATCAAATACGCAAGATCAGCCGATAGCTATTAGTTTAGGATGTGCCGTAATGACCAACACTGCTAAACATTGCAAACATCTGCAAAAGCGCTCAACTGATGTGCGCATTAATTTCCCAGAGGGTTGTGATAGCAATCATCGTTGCATTTTGCTAATGCAACAAACTTCATCGACTGTTTGCATGGCTCTCATGCTAAGAAGTTTTTATTGAGTATCGATTCGGTAATTCTGAAATTTGTCATTGTTCTACAGAGAGGAAACAATCGGATTCATTTAGCAGTGGATTTAGCTTCACGTAAAAGGTATGACATTCGAAGAGTTATCTTGAATTCATCTGCAGTTGACTCAAAAGTTCAATCGATATGCCAGTGTTATATACCTTCTTTTGCTATTCATGGTGCCTCATTGATTATATTAACAGTAATTTGCTTATGGGTAATAAATAATGGCTTCTTTCCGGCTTGTCATTTTTTTTTCGTTGCAAAACTAAAATTGTGCATAGATATTTTACCACATATGTGCTCTGTTTGCTTGACAATTTTGTTTTTTTTAACAAGCTTCTGTGTGCAACCAATCATCCGAAAGCAGTTTGCTATTTCAAACGCGAGGATGCCATGAAATGAATTCGTTAATGAGAACAATTTTACATAAAACTATTATTGGGAATTGAACCGGGTTTTCTTTTTCGATGCGGGAAAAAATCGGAGAATCTTTCAGGGAATATTTCATAAAACGAAAGCATCAAGTCTCCACCTGTGGCAGAGGGGGGGCGGGGGAAAGGAAAAAAGCGAAAAAAAGGGAAGAGAAGAAAGGAAGAAAGGTGGATTTTTTTTATGACTCAACTTGTCAGAAGCAATTTTCAAAATTCTCTAGCAGATGTCGATTTGAGCACGATGCGAATAAGTCTATCGTTTCCAACATGTAGTCTAGCCGCACGTTTGCTCAAGCCATGTGATTTACTGGCTGTGTGCATTGTTGTAGCTTTTGAATATTGTCTTATAGGTGATTCTCTTCTTCCCTTTGAAAAACTCTCCGCTTGTCCTTTCATTTCTAGGTTTGCCCTCGGACATTTTTTTTTCTCTATCGACGAGCAATTCCCTTCTTACGCTATTATGAATTTTCCATGCAAGTGACATTCAATAATTTGTTGGCGCAGAGTGCTTCGCATTTATAGGTGCACTAAGACCAAATGTTTGTAAATTTCAGTGTTTCTAACACGCAGGTTAAGATGCAGTCAAGAGCAGTTTTATCTAGTTTGACACTATATTCCGGTAGAGAAATAGGTGACTAGATTTTGAACGACACACTTGATAACCTCATATTACAAAGAGACAGCAATTTGAAATAAAATTGCTACTGCCACACCGATCCCAGCATTGCTGTGCAATAGTTCCGAGATTCCTTCAATAAATGAAAAGTGCCTCACTTCTATGTATAAGCTCATATTGGCTCCCAAAGAATTTCGCTGGTTCCTCCACCTCCCTGGGTCCTCAGCACTCCCGCCAAAAAAAAACCTTTCGGCGATCCCAGATACTCGACGGTTATCGAAGTTTGCATTGCCGAAAGCAAATACGATTATGCACTTTTCCTTGTTTTCATGCGAGGCATGACTCTTTCAAGGGGACAGTTTTTGACTACTGTCTCTTCCCGAAAAATTTCAACCAAATATTAAAAGTGAGCGATAGTTGTTCATCCCACATCTCTGCTAATTTAACGTTATTAATTCTCAAAAACTTCCGATGACTGTTGCAAAAACTCTCGGAACGTTTTTTCCCCATCTGCGACTTATCCAAGTGTTTAATTATATTAACACTTTTCATCGATCAATCTGCGCACTTGCCTGGTTTACCTGCCTGTAGTGCAAAATGTTTTTTCACCTACCAGACTGTTTTTTTCAACTCGTCATTTGCATACTGAATTAGCATTTAAGCGACCGTTCGAAGGTAAGTCTTCAATCAACCACTTATATTCTACTATTTTTGTTGCACGTATCTGTAAAGGCCAGCCAAAAAGCGCCAACCATTTTCGAGACGAGGTCGTTTGCGCATCCCGTTAGAGGCCACACCTCTCCGTCGCTCGCCGTTTTATGGGGACAAGTCAGAAAATATAAATTTATCCCAGTTGTTGACTCGAAATTTTGTTTACACCGATTATTTTGATTGCTTCCAACTAATTTAAATGTGAAATTGTTGCGCTGCTTCTAGATTTGCCCTCTGCTTGAAAACTTGCACAAGTTTTTTTTATAATTCACTACAGTTCACTTCGCCGATCTCTCACTTAGTCGGAGGCTGTACGGTGAACGGTCCAGAGAATTTCTTATCCCTCTTAACTTCTTATATTATTAATGAGTCCCTATGAACAGTCCAGAGAATGAGAAAGAACCTTGTAAGTTCAGAAAAAAATAAATCTATTGAAGCATAGCTAGAAAATGCAAAACTTTCGGTCTCTTTTCCCGGTACAAGGAAAACAAGTGCTGAAGTTTTAAATTGTAAAAGAAAGCAGCGGTGACACTTTTACGGTGATTGTTTGCTAAACGAAATCCAGTCACATAGTCATTCATCATTGATCGTTCAATGAAAGAAATTCCTAAAATAGACGATGAAGCCTTCGATGCCAACTGTCGAACAAAAAATGTACAATGAATAGAATTCGCTCTTAATTGCTGTTTTTTTATTCACTGAGTTCATCGGTGCGATGTGCCCTCCGAGAGAGACTATATCGACTAACGAGAAAATTCGCAAATTGCATAATGAAAAGTGATTTCATTAATGCGAAAAGTTCATTCATCACCTCATCTGTTATTTTTGTTTGTGCATTAGAGCGGCTAGGGGACCATAATTGTTTACGCGAAAAATATTGACTATTCTAAATGTATTTTAAAAAACATTACCAAATTAGCATGTATTTCTAAGACACTTAGAACTGATATTGACAAACGTTGCTCACTGAAAAAAAAAGACAAAGGATGGCAGTAAAATATGAGAAAAGTTAATGCCACCAGGTATTGCAACATCTATGAACAGAAGTTCTCAAAAAGCAAATCTTTGCATGGTTAAGGAAGTTCATCTCTTCAAGGGAACACATGACGAAAATAAAAGTCCGACTGAAATGACTGCGTCATTTTCTATGAATACTGCACGATGTGAACCTTTATTGCTAGTTTGCATGACTTGTACGTATGTTTACTGCATTGCATTACAAAGCATCAGCCAATTCATTTCCGGCCATTTATGTGATGTCACTGAAATGGCCTCTCAACGACATTTACGACGCTAAAGTGGAACTGGATGCTTCAATGACCTTTAGAAGTGAATGCACAAAGTAATACAGATGTATTTGAAGAATCTCGATAGAATGCGAACTGGATTATCAGATTTTGGTTCTTCTCTACTCAATTGAACACTCAATCTTAGTGAAAGTTGAAAACATAAATTCAGATGACCAAACAGTGGATTTTGATAATAATGACAGAAAGAAGAGGATGGTCACCCAAGACGAAAGGAAAAGTGCTGCAATGGACCTCACTGAACTAAGTGAATTCTGTCTGCGTTCGTCACTCAGCGGCAAAGTGAAATTAGCACGACTAATATGTCAAATAACATACGTCGAGTGTACGAAAAATTCGACATGATCGCATGGGCAATGCGCAATGAGATACTGTGCGAAACTTTTTTTTCGTCCATTATTCGAAATTCCATAGAATGGCCCCAAAAAATTTCAACATTTTTCAGGCTCGAAATCTGAAAATTTGGCACTTATTTCGATATAAAATGACACAGCAGGTGTTATCACTGATGTGCCCATTGTGAATATTGCTGATTCCGTTATATATCAGTGTACTGCCAAATGTAGCGCATTGCCAAGCGCGCCTTGAATGATGAAAAAACTGACAAAATGTTACGAATTTGTTAAAGAACGCTCCGAATTTTCTAATGAGTTTCAAGGTCGATTTGGATTTATTCGACAGCCAAATGTCTCTGAGAAACACGTCTCACACAAAACTTTCTAAAGTTGGGAAGTCCTGTGCAGCAATTAGAAAAATTGAATTGGTTTTATAATCTCAAACTTTGGCTACAATGAACTCATTTACGACTGAAGTCCATAAAAGTGTCCATTCAAAATGGCGAAATGGAAGGGCCAAATTTAATGAGGAAAATGGACTCGACATGCCGTTTGCACAAGCATAGTTTAGAAGTGGATCAAAGAAAGGCTTCAGAGAGAGTGCTGCAATGGTTTACATATTCTTGCCAATGACAGCATCTCCTATGCAATAATCGGATGTAGTTTGTTTGGAAAAAGTTCGTGAAAATTCGTAAACAAGTGCATTTATAACCCCCAGCTGCACTAGGCACACAAGAGTGTGTGCTTTACGCAGCGATTCCAAATAACATCGGAGACCTGAGTGGATTATAGTGATGACTCAAGCACAGCAATGTTATAAAGCTTCAAACTGAAGTGGGGTGGATAAAACCGGAACGAGAAACGGTACAACATCAAGACAAACCGTTTAATTCAGCGTGCTGGCGTTAATAGTAGGTTATGACATGCCTCAAGAGAAGTACATCGCATATACCGTTGCTTTTACGAGGAAGTTGCAAAGGATAATCGTCTATACCACTTGTAAATTTCCTTGTTTTGCGGGTACTTTTGCAAGCATCCCTTACTCACATTCTCTTATTCCGCAAGCATACAAAAACCAATATCGTAAGTGTAGAAGGAAGCAAATTATGAAATATGCACACCCATGAAAACTTCATCGTGAAGAACAGCTGTGGGTGTAATCTAATCAGAAAGTGGAAGAGACAAAAGAGGCTCGAGCACTTGAGGAGCAAAAAGTAGAGCATGAAACTTCGGAATCCATAAGGCGTGAAAACAACGATGGAGAAATGGCAGAGAAATCTCGCATCTGGCCCAAATAAAGTTTATGGCATTTGGGTGACCGGATGCACTGCCACTCTTGAATGGCTCAGTGGCGGCGACGCCCTCTCATTGACCGCTGCCAAGGTGCCGAAAAACCAAATGGATCTGCAAGACTCCAGCATAAAGAGTATATTAGCTTGGAGCCATTGCTTTAAAACAAAAAAAATTGTACATATACGAAATCACACCTACGATGCATCAATAGACGCTTACTGCAAACGATCAAACGTCGTTCATTCAGCTGCATAACTAGAATGCAACTAGAATCCTAAAATCTCCAACGTTTCTTCTAACTGTCCAGAAACTGTTCCAGCATTTCGAACTTCCACTGTTTGGGAAACTCGAAGCTTCTGTTGCAATCTCCAGGGCGTGGACTATTGCGTAACATGCCCCATATGGGCGAATGATCTCAGTCGTCGACACAGGCCCCACACGTCGTTTGGAATTTCTACCCCAGAGTCTTCACCTCCCAAGTCTTGAAAGACGAGAGTGAGTTGGGTAGGCCGATGGTGGTAATAGAAAATTTGTTCGATCCTATGTGGGCGGAAGTTATTGAAGTAATATTCATGGCTGTGAGCAAATTTAGGTAAAATAAGGTTGATTCTATTAGAAACAAAGGTGCATTCACCACGTACAGCTAGTTATACGGTCAAGTAAGAAAGAACATTTCGAATTCAGTTGCTTCAAACCCAACAATAGCGAATATTCTGCATAGATGATGTACATCACACAAAAATACTCGTCTCAGTTTGTCGATGGAGGAGTTGCTTCAAGATTTCCTCAGTCAACTAGTTAATCAATCAATCCGTCGTTTTATTCACAAATGAATAAAAGAAACGTATAAAGTGAAAGTGAGTGATAAAGAATACATAGATGAACATGTGATTGATAATCATCAACGTTCAATAACTATGATTCGATAACATAGAGATCATGCATAACCGCGCATATATAACCTAAAAGGATAAAGGGAATTAATATTAAAGGGAATTAATATTCTTCAGTCTATAAGTGGAAGTAAATATGTTTTTAGCACTGAAAGCACTTCCACCTAACGTTTCCCACATGTTCACATTTCTGAAATGTGCATGGCTTTGGCTGGAGTTCCCTGGGTATGGTTCGCGCGCCTTACGTAAGCAAACTCGAAAAGATCACTGAAACTAATACAGCTGGATAATCATTTAATCAATCTGAAGCACAAATTTAAGTCAAAAAAGAAGTGTTCGCGCTCGCACGCTTTTCATGTTAAGAGTTTTTGAAAGAAAACTTTTAATGAGAACTAGACGCCTATTTAAGTCTCTATCCGAAGTACCCACCTACTGAAATACTTCATCAACATTGATTTCCAAGTGTTCATGAAGTTATCAAACATGTGTGCAATTGTCAAAAGTGGACTAATAGGAGGCGAAAACGCCTTGCTCAAATGTTCGACAAATGCTATTTTCATCAGACATAGGAATTGGAGCACCTTCACCAAAATCATGGCTTAGATTCGAGTCGTATATTCTCTTAATGTCAAGGTCCTCAGCACCATCATCAGTGACAAATAACACCTCTTCTTTTTAATCCGACAGGTATCATCTCGTTCCGCACTTTCAGCTGCAAGGTCTGCCATATTTCAGCTGAAATTTGATGCTGCCATTTATTTGCGTAGTAAGCGATCCTATCCAAATGTGCTCGTAAAGCTTTGTAATCGATAGCCGCAATGATAGTGCAAAGTTTGCAAATGTTTAGGATCCATTTGGAATGTCGTTTCCTCAACCAAAAACAATAGTGCCCCACGAACGCTGTCTTTTGCTATACTGCCGAAGGCTTTGCTAGTTACCCCAACGATCCTCACCTTCATACTTCAATCATTAAGGAAGCTTTCAACCAATTTAACTAGGTGACCATCAACACCATATCTCTGAACGTTCCCAAGGTTTCTGTGGCCGATTTATTATATCAATCGTCTTGGTGTAGTACTTGGACTATTTTCATTTAACGTTGATATCTAGTGGTTTTTGAAAGATGATGAGTGGATAACTGTTGAGCGGCCATGCAAACAACCATAACAAGCAAGGCTAAGAAACATGTGAGCCAAGAAATGATTAAGAACAGAAATTCTTAACAATGCTTTCTAGGAGTTCATGTTTGATTTTATTTTGCCAAATGCGACGGTGATTTTCTCAGCGATGGGGTCACAAACATTTACTTCCACTGGGGAATAAACCCGACATAGAACACGCTTCTTTCAAATTGCATAGTCAAAATTTGTGACAGCAAGCGGGAGTTTTTTCAATACAACCTGACGAAACGTCATCGGCGATAGTCACCTTATTATTCAATTTCCAATCGCATTATGACAGATTCTGCACTAACGAAGATTGCTTCAAATTTATAAAACATGCGAGCTCGGAAGTCTATTTTTACACTGTCATCTCTCGTAGATACACAACAAAAATCATTATCGAGAATTTCACTTTTTTTTTTTACTACTTACCACCGCATGAGCATTATTCCTCGACTCCAAAATACCTCCAGCTTATGAAATTCATATATTGCGTTTAGGAATAAGAAAATAACACATGACAAATGCGAAACTTTTCCACAATTTTCGAAGAGGTTGCTGCAGCTTTTTAAGCACTTCTCCGCTCAATTCAGGAAGGTGCGCTATCAGGTTTAGACAGCTGAAGTTAACGAAAATATTCCTTTATCCCAATTCGCTACAGGTAAGTAGGAGTTTCTAGTCTCTCACTTTTAACCCTTTCCTTACTTACGGAGCGATACAGCACTCCATCGTACAGCACAAAAACACTCGTACATTTCCTTGCAGTACCGCGAAGCATAAAGTCCGCTAAATACAGACTCATATCGTATTTGCACTTCTTTTCCTCCACTCCTTCCCTTCCTTCCACTTCCTCTTCACTACAGAACAAATCTCTTAACAATCGCTCTTGTCTTTTTCAGTCGCACTTCTATGTGAAAATTAATTGCATTTATGATGGTTGTTGGAAAGCTTTCAAACACAGTTACCACCCCAATGAGGAAGCGTGGAAGTGCCAAGAATCATGATTTTACGGCGACTCAGTCTTCCAATCAAGCTAATCAATGTTACTCGAAAAACACTGTTCACTAGAGTTAAGGTATTAGCATTGAGAACGGCTTAGTGAGACGAGTTGAAGCATTAAACTCTAACAATAGCATTCGCAATAAATTCAGACGCATGACCGAATTGCTGTGAATACATCCCCATGCCCAAGTAAACGTTGATCACATCTCGACATTGTCATTGCTGATGAGGTGGATTACTTGATCCCCAATACTTCACTCTACAGAAACTGAATACAAATGCATTTTACCTGGAGAGAATAGGCTTTTCGGGCTTCGAGACTCGCGAAACTACTCTTCGCTAAAAATCCTTTAACTCCACTTCCTGTCAACAACATTGCAATATCTGCATGGTTCAAATTTCAACGCTGTCTTTAACGCTCAAAAGAAGCGCTTCGCTAAAAAAAGACACACACAGACAACCTTTGAAACAAATAAATAATAATCTTCCTGTGACGGAAATACAAGGACACCCCCTGACACACGTAATAAAGTGAATTTTCGCGCATACATAACGGAGAACGGAGAAGGTGTAAAACAAAAATTTCTCTATATCCATCATGCCTATGTTCCTGTGTCGATTTTTCCTTGTGATGTAATACAGGCGTTTCTCAGAATCCGCTTTTTTTCCACAATATTCTTTTATTTGACCGAGTGGATAGTCAAATATGGCATGAAATTTTAAATCTGCGATCGCAGAATGATGACCGCCTTTTTCTCACGTGAATTGGTTACGGAGATCATTAATCGCACATTTGAAAATGTCAATATTATGAAATATACCGCTTCCCAGGACTGGTATTGTGCTGTTTCGCGATAGATATCTTCGTTGCGCTTTCGCGTTTTGTCGTTTGTTAAAATCTAGCAGCCTAAAAAATTCTCAATTTTTAGGATCGGATGAGCTTTATCAGACGCTTACCGAAAGAACGCATTGTGCTTGTGAATGCTTGTTACAGATATATTAGAACTTCGGCGAAGTTGCTACACATTGTGCTGAGCACTTCTCGTCACCGCTGGACTCCAGAGTGATCAAGATTGCTGCCACCAATTTTGAAGAAACGATACTGTCGGGATGCACCTCACAGCGGAGGGCAGCGGTCCTGCGAACCAGAAGAAAGAAAATCCCAAATTTTAGGTTGAAAAATTGCATTGACTCCACGGCGCTAAGACGGAATTGCTGATCACTGTTTATTTTAACGTTTAATTACTATGACCACCTTCAAATGAAATTTTTTGATGACAGATTTTTCGTCCATCACAGTATAATACATTATTTGCACCGAGTGACTTTTAATCAAGCACCGAGTGACTTTTAATCACTATGAACACAGCATCACAGCACCAATCAGCTGTTACCTAACATCAGACCAAGCGAGATCGTCTCTTAGTTCTGCAATCATATAATCAATATAACTAGGAGAATTAAGGACTCTTAAGTTTATACCGCTCTCAGCAAAGAACTTCAAGTTTGGTCTCACAAACGGCAATGTTTACAGAACGCAAAAAGTGGGAACTGAACCTCAGGGCTGTAGGCAGTAAACACGTTTTGGGTTTGGCTCCATTATACTCTAGGAGCTATAGACACGCTGGCAAGACACGTGTCGCTTGTTCGTCTATGAAACCGATCAGCGGTACAAATACCAAACCACAAAAACTTGTTACCAGGTTGCACTATGTCAGATAATGAATTGCAATTTTTCCAGCAGCTTGAAAGGATGGTGTCAATTGTGACGAAATTGCGGGTGTGGGTTACACCCTATTTAGCGTTCAATGTATTCGCTCGAATTTCACTTTGCTTTTTCATACTTCTACTACGATTATTTTAACAAAACACTTCCTATATGCATTATTCGGGTCTAATGCCTGTTTTTGCCTTTCACTTACATATTTATACGCTATCGTATTTATTCGTCTGTGGGTTTATTTATTTATTTGTTTAATTGATTACTTACTATGCACTTTTCAAAAAGCTCTTCATACAGAGTATATCGGTTTTAGTGTACTCTTTCTTTAATCCGGTTATTCTCATTCTTCTGTCAGTTTGTACATCTGTGTATTGATTTATGCATATGTTTATTTCCTTAACAAGTTAAAAACAACGCCATTCTTTTCGATCTATTTATCTACTTTTCTATTAGTTAAGATGTTTATCTGTACAACCTAAAGGAACTTTGATGAATACAGTTTGGAAGGAATGGACACACGGGAATATAATACATTTCATGCCAGTTTCATACGCCCACGATTTTACTCTCGATTGTGTTGCGGATTCTAGGATCACCTTTCCTAGTTCTCTATACGGGAATTACTCCTTGTCTGAGTGCTAGACAGGATCTTGCCGTCCAAAACACCTTGGCCGTGAACATACTTTATGAGGCCGCGAATAACAGTTTCGTCGTGATCGGGATTTCTGAGTGAGAAAATCGGTTGCGGCGTGACGCTGAATTACTGAACATACTCGCCCTATGATTAAATTTTCGCTATTGAGCTAAGTAACTCTTCTTGTAGTCTACAATTTGCAAATTTGCATACGTCTAATTGTCAGCTGTGATTTGAAATACTGTTAGTTCAATGAGTTCATTGGTTCCCAAGTTAACAATTGCTATCCGAAAGCAAGCAGAGAATCCTTTTCGAGAAACTGAAAGATATACGACTTTGGGTCCCACTCACATGCCCCAGTTACACAATTTCTCAATGAAGAATGAAGTGTGCCTCAATGTTACAAGTGTTTCGTGTGTCTGCAAAAATTTCCTATAAGAGTCCTTTTCTTCGTCTAGGCCGGTAGAAAGCGACAATGCAATATTAAGATATGGAGATTTTTCGTCACCTTTGAGTTTGCTTAAATTCAGTCCGAATTGATGGAGCATTCTGTATTATGGTACAGGAGGTCATCCGCATGATGTACATTACACTCATGAAATCGAGCTTCGATGACAGACAGACGCAGGCAGACACCGCATCACCATAGCAAACTTTATGAAGCAAATTTGTAGGAGCGGTGAAAAAGGCTATGAAAAGCATAACTCGTCAATTTTCTTCACTGAACTTCACATTTGGAAAGGATCACGACATCGAGCAACCGCTAAGTGATGCCCACGCATTCATAGTTTTGCTGAGGCAGGTATTTCAGTGCTTGCATCTGCAGTATCGAAAGCAAAACTGAATTTTGTTGACATGACTGCAGCCGTTATAACTGGTGTGAATGCAGTTGGTGTAATTTGCGTGACTGCTCGACTTTTGACGATCTTAAGTTTCGGAATAGAACTACTGCAGCTCAATGGTGTGATTTCTCGCCATCCGTGATATCTGTCTTACCGGATGGGTCAGCCGATGGGCTGAAGTTAAAGTTGTCATAATGCTTCACTTTTACGAGAGATGCATTTTTTTACAATTATTTGCTGAAAAGCTAGTCGAGGTGTTGATTTTCGCAAACCGATTTACCTAATCTCTAAAATAATACTTTTAATTTCATCCCTATCCCTTCCCCCTCTCTCCGCCCTCCTCACTTCTGTGTGTCCTTTTTTTCCCACTTGAAACATGGTATGATTTATATAGAGCGGTTGTATCCGAGAGACCTTGAACACATAATCACTGATCACAGCAAGCTAATAAATTCTGCGTCAGCTTCACTCTCTCTTGCTCTTTTTGTGACCAACAAACATGGAAAATCGCGACGCATATCTTAAAAACGGTTTATGTCGGAACTATCGTAATTGTGTCAAATGCCCGTTGCATATGTCTGTGTTTCATTCGTCTGACATTTATAGCTCAGGTTTCACAAAAACTAAGGCGACGGAATTCCGAATGAGATGGCTCGTTATCCATCTGAGTGATTGCCTTTTTATTGAGTTGTTGGCATCTATAAAAGGTAGACCAATCGTGTATAGATCACGCGTGGCAGCTGATCCTTACACCTAAACGTCCATCAAAATTGTTGAGTCGATTCAATCCTGCGACCAACGATTACGATGTAGAGGAGAATTCTTAGCTGGCATTCTGCCCAATTGATCATTTTGCTAAAAAGACATACTGTCATGTATTTTCTTCCACTGCTTTCGATTATTTCTACAACCTGTCGGTCTAATGAAATTAGGTGCAAAAACATTTACTCTGCGCACCATGCTACCCTTAAGTGAATTATCCCACATCCCTAGGATTCACGCATTATACTGATCTGGTAGGCTGAAATTTAGAAATTGCAAATTCTATTAGTCCACGCGATCTTTCCTGTTTCATTCTGAATAAACGAGGATCCAGCATACAGATCGGGCTTGTATTAAGCATATTTAATGATAGTTTTTCAAGAGTCCTAGAATCGAGGGTTTATGCATAGTTCTCCTGTTTTCCTTTTACACTTCATATGGAATCTAAATGCTAAAATTGAGGAACAAATGGCCACAACAATGCCATTAAATAATGTTAGAACAAAAGCCGCGCTCACGACTAATGCAGAAACGAATCACTAATCAGAAGCTTGTTTAGGGTTGAGTTCATTGGAGTGATAGGTTTTATGAGCGAAGGTTCACTGCGGTATCACAGTGGAACTATGAAGTGGAAAAACAAATCCACGTACATTCATGGGCGCAAATCCATCTAACATAGAACATACTTCTTCGACTCTTTCTTGCCCTACTGAAATACCACCAACGCATGAAGCTTCGCGTAGAAATCGGCTGACTTGGATAGTACGGCAATGTGGTGTGACACAGGTGTTTTATGCAGTAATGGCATTAAGAACGTCGAATTAGGTAATTTATTCAAAAATGTTAGGAAGATAAATGTTTGAAGAGCGTCGTCAGCAGGAAGTCCGATGAAATTATCCACTCTGCAATTTTGAATCACTTGTGAGCAATGTCATCACGCTGAATTTTCGATATTTTGATGAATACTGGCCACCATGCATCGCAATGTTTTTAACGTCGTTCTGAGGTGTCAAAAAATTCGCATCGCTTAGTTTGCTTGTCTATTCAACATTCGATTGTGCACTGAATTCACTATTCAACTGCACACATCAGCACCCTTTCTGATGTAACAGTGAACCAATGCAAAAGTACTGATAAGCAGAATTTTTTTCCATGTCAGCTCGAATCACTTGCCAACTTGAAAGGCGTCGTTAGCAGAAGTCCAATGAAATCATCCACTTCGCAACTTTGAATCACTTGTGAGCAAAATCATCACTCTGAAATATCGTTTATTTGATGATTACGACAGGACACATAAAAGCATTTCAGACTGTGTCAAAATCATTCTGGGTCGCATTCCTTAGTTGGTCTTCTTCAAACTCATTTAAACGAATTTTGAAAATTCCTATATAACATATGCTAGGGTGTTTTTGTTTTAAAATTCATCGTTGCTCACCGCATAAAACCTGTTTCAAGCACCATTGATGTACCGCCATAAGTCCCATGTCATTCGTATATTTCAATAACAGATCTGAAGCAAATCTGTGATTGCAAAAAACATTACGCTTTATACCTACTGCTTATCGAATTTTATGATATTGTTGCAGAGAGACGAAATCTGACAGATTAGTAAGCGTGCAGTTATTATCGCCGATACTTTTAGCTTTAGCAAATTTCTATTCTATACCATACCTATAATCTATACCATACCGAGACTTCGAATAGTATTCGCCACGTTTATCTCAGCTTTTATTTTCATTGTTGCATCAGATAGACCACAGAAAAGGACTCTTCGGTGACATGCTTTAAACAGGCAATTGAGTTGTTTGAATTTGAGGGTATATTTCAAATTCGTTATTGTTGCTGATATATATGACGTTGCCAGTTTGTCAGGAAACGATATTGCTGGAAACAAAAAATATCGTCTGAGGCGCGTATGCATGGTTCTTATTTGTGTGAAACGGCAACAAGAAAAATAGATGGAAGTCTCGGAAAAATCGTCTACTTACAAAAGAATGAATGATTAAACAACTCGGATTCTTCGTATATCACTGGTGCCACTTAGCAAACTATGAAGCTGTAAGCCCATATTCTTATACGCCCTAAATTTGCGGTAATCTTTAGGCTAACAGCGAGGGATTTTGCATCGTTGTCCGTTCCCTACTCTCCCTAAACCTTCCTCCTAATTCCTTTAATCGACCCTCCTCTAATTTCTTGATGCACGGGGTATTGTTTGAAACCCTTTCGCTCTTTCATGTAGGACCAGAGCAAGGCGATCTTTGATAAGACTTGATGGGGATCCTTCGAATTCCTTTAAATCGAACCTCCTCTATTTCTTGATGTCACCGGCATTTCCAGAGAATCGTTTCTTCACGCTGATTCTTGAGCAGTTCGCCTTCATGAATTCGGAACGCAAATAATCAATTATTGGCATCGCGTCATTCCTAATAATGAAGCCCATCAAAGGTAAACTTCATGTGCCAATTTGACAGTGAGAGAGAGTAGCGAAGCAGAAACTATATGTAGCCGCTTCTCCCACACTTCTGTTTACGATTGGCTGGGAATTTTTTTTTTTTTTTTTTGGGTGGGGAGAAGACGGAAACTGTTGCCTCCGTTGCTTTATCCATTGACTTTCTGGTTTTCCATCTCAGCGTTATTTGAGAAACCAAAATCTTAGGGAATGTTTTTTCAGCCCGTTAATTAGTTTTCTCTGACGCGGTTTTTGCGTGGTGAAAGCTTATAAAAGTCAGCTTTTACTGAACGTCCAAGGTCGTGAAATTTGACTTATACTGTTATTTAAAGGTACAGGCAGCAATAACCAATCAGCTCAAGAAACACTGTTCCTCAAATTATTTTGGATCCAAATCCACAGAGGTTTGTTTTAGTTGCTTAGCCACATTTAACTTTTCTACATGTTAGCATTTTGCAGTAATGCATCAGGAAAGGATGATCGGAAGTTCCATTCTGATGAATATTTAGCAACCGGTTCGTTCAAAAAAAAGGTTGCATACTACCTTAACTACTTTGCACAAAAACAATACATTTAATGCTTGTAAAGAGTTTGTTAAAGTGAACAATCAATCGCAGTCAACACTTTGAACCACGTTTTCTGGACTTTTGAGTAATTTTTATTCCCTCTAGCTTGTTATATTGCAGAGATCAATATAGTGCGACGTGTTTATGCGATATGGAAAGCCACAATCATTTGCGTCGATTATATCGGGATTGAGAATAAAGAAAATGAATCACCACGATGGCGTTTAATATGTGTTTCGCAACGTTTATGACATTCACAATTTTTTCAAATAAGTGACCCTGTTGCGATGTCAGTATATTTTATACCTCTTGCAATTTATCCAGCAGCTGAAAGGATGGTGTCAAATTGTGACGAAATTGAGGGTGTGGGTTACACCCTATTTAGCGTTCAATGTATTCGCTCGAATTTCACTTTGCGTTTTCATACTTCTACTACGATTATTTTAACAAAACACATCCTATATGCTTTATTCGGTCTAATGCCTGTTTTTGCCTTTCACTTACATATTTATTACGCTATCGTATTTATTCGTCTGTGGGTTTATTTATTTATTTGTTTAATTGATTACTTACTATGCACTTTTCAAAAGCTCTTCATACAGAGTATATCGGTTTTAGTGTACTCTTTCTTTAATCCGGTTATTCTCATTCTTCTGTCAGTTTGTACATCTGTGTATTGATTTATGCATATGTTTATTTCCTTAACAAGTTAAAACAAAACGCCATTCCTTTTCGATTATTTATCTACTTTTCTATTAGTTAAGATGTTTATCTGTACAACCTAAAGGAACTTTGATGAATACAGTTTGGAAGGAATGGACACACGGGAATATAATACATTTCATGCCAGTTTCATACGCCCACGATTTTACTCTCGATTGTGGTTGCGGATTTAGGATCACCCTTTCCTAGTTCTCTATACGGGAATTACTCCTTGTCTGAGTGCTAGACAGGATCTTGCCGTCCAAAAACACCTTGGCCGGAAACATACGTTATGAGGCCGCGAATAACAGTTTCGTCGTGATCGGGATTTCTGAGTGAGAAAATCGGTTGCGGCGTGGACGCTTGAATTACTGAACATACTCGCCCTATGATTAAATTTTCGCTATTGAGCTAAGTAACTCTTCTTGTAGTCTACAATTTGCAAATTTGCATACGTCTAAATTGTCAGCTGTGATTTGAAATACTGTTAGTTCAATGAGTTCATTGGTTCCCAAGTTAACAATTGCTATCCGAAAGCAAGCAGAGAATCCTTTTCGAAAACTGAAAGATATACGACTTTGGGTCCCACTCACATGCCCCATTTACACAATTTCTCAATGAAGAATGAAGTGTGCCTCAATGTTACAAGGTTTCGTGTCGTCTGCAAAAATTTCCTAATAAGAGTCCTTTTCTTCGTCTAGGCCGGTAGAAAGCGACAATGCAATATTAAGATATGGAGATTTTCGTCACCTTTGAGTTTGCTAAAATTCAGTCCGAATTGATGGAGCATTCTGTATTATGGTACAGGAGGTCATCCGCATGATGTACATTACACTCATGAAATCGAGCTTCGATGGACAGACAGACGCAGGCAGACACCGCATCACCATAGCAAACTTTTTATGAAGCAAATTTGTAGGGCGGTGAAAAAGGCTATGAAAAGCATAACTCGTCAATTTTCTTCACTGAACTTCACATTTGGAAAGGATCACGACATCGAGCAACCGCTAAGTGATGCCCACGCATTCATAGTTTTGCTGAGGCAGGTATTTCAGTGCTTGCATCTGCAGTATCGAAAGCCAAAACTGAATTTTGTTGACATGACTGCAGCCGTTATAAAACTGGTGTTGAATGCAGTAGTTGTGTGTAATTTGCGTGACTGCTCGACTTTTGACGATCTTAAGTTTCGGAATAGAACTACTGCAGCTCAATGGTGTGATTTCTCGCCATCCGTGATATCTGTCTTACCGGATGGGTCAGCCGATGGGCTGAAGTTAAAGGTTGTCATAATGCTTCACTTTTACGAGATGCATTTTTTTACAATTATTTGCTGAAAAGCTAGTCGAGGTGTTGATTTTCGCAAAACCGATTTACCTAATCTCTAAAATAATACTTTTAATTTCATCCCTATCCCTTCCCCTCTCTCGCCCCTCCTCACTTCTGTGTGTCCTTTTTTTCCCACTTGAAACATGGTATGATTTATATAGAGCGGTTGTATCCGAGAGACCTTGAACACATAATCACTGATCACAGCAAGCTAATAAATTCTGCGTCAGCTTCACTCTCTCTTGCTCTTTTTGTGACCAACAAAACATGGAAAATCGCGACGCATATCTTAAAAACGGTTATGTCGGAACTATCGTAATTGTGTCAAATGCCCGTTGCATATGTCTGTGTTCTTCGTCTGACAATTTTAGCTCAGGTTTCACAAAAACTAAGGCGACGGAATTCCGATGAGATGGCTCGTTATCCATCTGAGTGATTGCCTTTTTTATTGAGTGTTGCATCTATAAAAGGTAGACCAATCGTGTATAGATCACGCGTGGCAGCTGATCCTTACACCTAACGTCCATCAAAATATTGTTGAGTCGATTCATCCTGCGACCAACGATTACGATGTAGAAGGAGAATTCTTAGCTGGCATTCTGCCCAATTGATCATTTTGCTAAAAAGACATACTGTCATGTATTTTCTTCCACTGCTTTCGATTATTTCTACAACCTGTCGGTCTAATGAAATTAGGTGCAAAAACATTTACTCTGCGCACCATGCTACCCTTAAGTGAATTATCCCACATCCCTAGGGATTCACGCATTATACTGATCTGGTAGGCTGAAATTTAGAAATTGCAAATTCTATTAGTCCACGCGATCTTTCCTGTTTCATTCTGAATAAACGAGGATCCAGCAACAGATCGGGCTTGTATTAAGCATATTTAATGATAGTTTTTCAAGAGGCCTAGAATCGAGGGTTTATGCATAGTTCTCCTGTTTTCCTTTTACACTTCATATGGAATCTAAAATGCTAAAATTGAGGAACAAAATGGCCACAACAATGCCATTAAATAATGTTAGAACAAAAGCCGCGCTCACGACTAATGCAGAAACGAATCACTAATCAGAAGCTTGTTTAGGGTTGAGTTCATTGGAGTGATAGGTTTTATGAGCGAAGGTTCACTGCGGTATCACAGTGGAACTATGAAGTGGAAAAAAACAAATCCACGTACATTCATGGGCGCAAATCCATCTAACATAGAACATACTTCTTCGACTCTTTCTTGCCCTACTGAAATACCACCAACGCATGAAGCTTCGCGTAGAAATCGGCTGACTTGGATAGTACGGCAATGTGGTGTGACACAGGTGTTTATGCAGTAATGGCATTAAGAACGTCGAATTAGGTAATTTATTCAAAAAATGTTAGGAAGATAAATGTTTGAAGAGCGTCGTCAGCAGAAGTCCGATGAAATTATCCACTCTGCAATTTTGAATCACTTGTGAGCAATGTCATCACGCTGAATTTTCGATATTTGATGAATACTGGCACCATGCATCGCAATGTTTTTAACGTCGTTCTGAGGTGTCAAAAAATTGCATCGCTTAGTTTGCTTGTCTATTCAACATTCGATTGTGCACTGAATTCACTATTCAACTGCACACATCAGCACCCTTTCTGATGTAACAGTGAACCAATGCAAAAAGTACTGATAAGCAGAATTTTTTTCCATGTCAGCTCGAATCACTTGCCAACTTGAAAGGCGTCGTTAGCAGAAGTCCAATGAAATCATCCACTTCGCAACTTTGAATCACTTGTGAGCAAAATCATCACTCTGAAATATCGTTATTTGATGATTACGACAGGACACATAAAAGCATTTCAGACTGTGTCAAAATCATTCTGGGTCGCATTCCTTAGTTGGTCTTCTTCAAACTCATTTAAACGAATTTTGAAAATTCCTATATAACATATGCTAGGGTGTTTTTGTTTTAAAATTCATCGTTCGCTCACCGCATAAAACCTGTTTCAAGCACCATTGATGTACCGCCATAAGTCCCATGTCATTCGTATATTTCAATAACAGATCTGAAGCAAATCTGTGATTGCAAAAAACATTACGCTTTATACCTACTGCTTATCGAATTTTATGATATTGTTGCAGACGAGACGAAATCTGACAGATTAGTAAGCGTGCAGTTATTATCGCCGATACTTTTAAGCTTTAGCAAATTTCTATACCATACCTATAATCTATACCATACCGAGACTTCGAATAGTATTCGCCACGTTTATCTCAGCATTTATTTTCATGTTGCATCAGATAGACCACAGAAAAGGACTCTTCGGTGACATGCTTTAACAGGCAATTGAGTTGTTTGAATTATGAGGGTAATATTTCAAATTCGTTATTGTTGCTGATAATATATGAAGTTGGTTTGTCAGGAAAACGATATGCTGGAAAAAATCGTCTGAGCGCGTATAGCATGGTTCTTTATTTGTGTGAAACGGCAAAGAAAAATAGATGGAAGTCTCGGAAAATACTACTTACAAAGAATGAATGATTAAACAACTGGATTTTTCGTATACTCACTGGTGCCACTTTGCAACTATGTAGCTGTAGCCCATATTCTTATACGCCTAATTTGCGGTAATCTTTAGGCTAACAGCGAGAATTTGCATCGTTGTCCGTTCCCCTCTCTCCCTAAACCTTCCTCCTAATTCCTTTAAATCGACACCTCCTCTAATTTCTCTGATGCCACCGGTATTGTTGAACCCTTTCGCAACTTATCATGTAGACCAGAGCAAAGGCGATCTTTGATAGACTTTGATGGGGACTTCGAATTCCTTTAAATCGAACCTCCTCTAATTTCTCTGATGTCACCGGCATTTCCAGAGAATCGTTTTTCACGCCTGATTCTGAGCAGTTCGCCATCATGAATCGGAACGCAAATAATCAATTATTGGATCGCTTCATTCCTAATAATGAAGCCATCAAAGGTAAACATATGTGCCAATTTGACAGTGAGAGTGAGTAGCGAGCAGAAACTATATGTAGCCGCTTCTCCCACACTTCTGTTACGATTGGGTGAATTTTTTTTTTTTTTTTTTTTGGGGGAAGAAGACGGAACTGTTGCCTCCGTGCTTTCTCCATTGACTTTCATGGTTTTCCATCTCAGCGTTTTGAGAAAAAATCTTAGGGAATTTTTTTCAGCCCGTTATTAGTTTTTCTGACGTTTGCAGTGAAAGTTATAAAAGTTCAGCTTTTACTGACGTCCAAGTCGTGAAATTAGACTTTATACTGTTATTTTAAGGTACCAGGCTGCAATAACCTATCAGCTCAAGAACACTGTTCCTCAAATATTGGATCAAATCCACTGAGGTTTGTTTTAGTGCTTTGCCACATTTAACTTTTCTACATGTTAGCATTTTGCAGTAATGCATCAGGAAAAGGATGATCGGAAGTTCCATTCTGATGAATATTAGCAACCGGTTCGTTCAAAAAAAGGTTGCATACTACCTTAACTACTTTGCACAAAAACAACTACATTTAATGCTTGTAAAGAGTTGTTCAAGTGCACAATCAATCGCAGTCAACACTTTGACCCACGTTTCTGGACTTTGAGTAATTTTATTCCCTCTAGCTTGTTATATTGCAGAGATCAATATAGTGCGACCGTGTTTATGCGATATGAAACGCCACAATCATTGCGTCGATTATATCCGGATGAGAATAAAGAAAATGAATCACCACGATGGCGTTAATATGTGTTTCGCAACGTTTATGACATTTCAATTTTTTCAAATAAGTGACCCTGTTGCGATGTCAGTATATTTTATACCTCATTGCAATTTTCCAGCAGCTTGAAAGGATGGTGTCAAATTGTGACGAAATTGCGGGTGTGGGTTACACCCTATTTAGCGTTCAATGTATTCGCTCGAATTTCACTTTGCTTTTTTACTTCTACTACGATTATTTTAACAAAACACTTCCTATATGCATTATTCGGGTCTAATGCCTGTTTTTGCCTTTCACTTACATATTTATACGCTATCGTATTTATTCGTCTGTGGGTTTATTTATTTATTTGTTTAATTGATTACTTACTATGCACTTTTCAAAAAGCTCTTCATACAGAGTATATCGGTTTTAGTGTACTCTTTCTTTAATCCGGTTATTCTCATTCTTCTGTCAGTTTGTACATCTGTGTATTGATTTATGCATATGTTTATTTCCTTAACAAGTTAAAACAACGCCATTCCTTTTCGATCTATTTATCTACTTTTCTATTAGTTAAGATGTTTATCTGTACAACCTAAAGGAACTTTGATGAATACAGTTTGGAAGGAATGGACACACGGGAATATAATACATTTCATGCCAGTTTCATACGCCCACGATTTTACTCTCGATTGTGTTGCGGATTCTAGGATCACCTTTCCTAGTTCTCTATACGGGAATTACTCCTTGTCTGAGTGCTAGACAGGATCTTGCCGTCCAAAAACACCTTGGCCGTGAACATACTTTATGAGGCCGCGAATAACAGTTTCGTCGTGATCGGGATTTCTGAGTGAGAAAATCGGTTGCGGCGTGGACGCTGAATTACTGAACATACTCGCCCTATGATTAAATTTTCGCTATTGAGCTAAGTAACTCTTCTTGTAGTCTACAATTTGCAAATTTGCATACGTCTAATTGTCAGCTGTGATTTGAAATACTGTTAGTTCAATGAGTTCATTGGTTCCCAAGTTAACAATTGCTATCCGAAAGCAAGCAGAGAATCCTTTTCGAGAAACTGAAAGATATACGACTTTGGGTCCCACTCACATGCCCCAGTTACACAATTTCTCAATGAAGAATGAAGTGTGCCTCAATGTTACAAGTGTTTCGTGTGTCTGCAAAAATTTCCTATAAAGAGTCCTTTTCTTCGTCTAGGCCGGTAGAAAGCGACAATGCAATATTAAGATATGGAGATTTTTCGTCACCTTTGAGTTTGCTTAAATTCAGTCCGAATTGATGGAGCATTCTGTATTATGGTACAGGAGGTCATCCGCATGATGTACATTACACTCATGAAATCGAGCTTCGATGACAGACAGACGCAGGCAGACACCGCATCACCATAGCAAACTTTTATGAAGCAAATTTGTAGGAGCGGTGAAAAAGGCTATGAAAAGCATAACTCGTCAATTTTCTTCACTGAACTTCACATTTGGAAAGGATCACGACATCGAGCAACCGCTAAGTGATGCCCACGCATTCATAGTTTTGCTGAGGCAGGTATTTCAGTGCTTGCATCTGCAGTATCGAAAGCAAAACTGAATTTTGTTGACATGACTGCAGCCGTTATAACTGGTGTGAATGCAGTTGGTGTAATTTGCGTGACTGCTCGACTTTTGACGATCTTAAGTTTCGGAATAGAACTACTGCAGCTCAATGGTGTGATTTCTCGCCATCCGTGATATCTGTCTTACCGGATGGGTCAGCCGATGGGCTGAAGTTAAAGTTGTCATAATGCTTCACTTTTACGAGATGCATTTTTTTACAATTATTTGCTGAAAAGCTAGTCGAGGTGTTGATTTTCGCAAACCGATTTACCTAATCTCTAAAATAATACTTTTAATTTCATCCCTATCCCTTCCCCCCTCTCTCCGCCCTCCTCACTTCTGTGTGTCCTTTTTTTCCCACTTGAAACATGGTATGATTTATATAGAGCGGTTGTATCCGAGAGACCTTGAACACATAATCACTGATCACAGCAAGCTAATAAATTCTGCGTCAGCTTCACTCTCTCTTGCTCTTTTTGTGACCAACAAACATGGAAAATCGCGACGCATATCTTAAAAACGGTTATGTCGGAACTATCGTAATTGTGTCAAATGCCCGTTGCATATGTCTGTGTTCATTCGTCTGACATTTATAGCTCAGGTTTCACAAAAACTAAGGCGACGGAATTCCGATGAGATGGCTCGTTATCCATCTGAGTGATTGCCTTTTTATTGAGTTGTTGGCATCTATAAAAGGTAGACCAATCGTGTATAGATCACGCGTGGCAGCTGATCCTTACACCTAAACGTCCATCAAAATTGTTGAGTCGATTCAATCCTGCGACCAACGATTACGATGTAGAAGGAGAATTCTTAGCTGGCATTCTGCCCAATTGATCATTTTGCTAAAAAGACATACTGTCATGTATTTTCTTCCACTGCTTTCGATTATTTCTACAACCTGTCGGTCTAATGAAATTAGGTGCAAAAACATTTACTCTGCGCACCATGCTACCCTTAAGTGAATTATCCCACATCCCTAGGGATTCACGCATTATACTGATCTGGTAGGCTGAAATTTAGAAATTGCAAATTCTATTAGTCCACGCGATCTTTCCTGTTTCATTCTGAATAAACGAGGATCCAGCATACAGATCGGGCTTGTATTAAGCATATTTAATGATAGTTTTTCAAGAGTCCTAGAATCGAGGGTTTATGCATAGTTCTCCTGTTTTCCTTTTACACTTCATATGGAATCTAAATGCTAAAATTGAGGAACAAATGGCCACAACAATGCCATTAAATAATGTTAGAACAAAAGCCGCGCTCACGACTAATGCAGAAACGAATCACTAATCAGAAGCTTGTTTAGGGTTGAGTTCATTGGAGTGATAGGTTTTATGAGCGAAGGTTCACTGCGGTATCACAGTGGAACTATGAAGTGGAAAAACAAATCCACGTACATTCATGGGCGCAAATCCATCTAACATAGAACATACTTCTTCGACTCTTTCTTGCCCTACTGAAATACCACCAACGCATGAAGCTTCGCGTAGAAATCGGCTGACTTGGATAGTACGGCAATGTGGTGTGACACAGGTGTTTATGCAGTAATGGCATTAAGAACGTCGAATTAGGTAATTTATTCAAAAATGTTAGGAAGATAAATGTTTGAAGAGCGTCGTCAGCAGAAGTCCGATGAAATTATCCACTCTGCAATTTTGAATCACTTGTGAGCAATGTCATCACGCTGAATTTTCGATATTTGATGAATACTGGCCACCATGCATCGCAATGTTTTTAACGTCGTTCTGAGGTGTCAAAAAATTCGCATCGCTTAGTTTGCTTGTCTATTCAACATTCGATTGTGCACTGAATTCACTATTCAACTGCACACATCAGCACCCTTTCTGATGTAACAGTGAACCAATGCAAAAGTACTGATAAGCAGAATTTTTTTCCATGTCAGCTCGAATCACTTGCCAACTTGAAAGGCGTCGTTAGCAGAAGTCCAATGAAATCATCCACTTCGCAACTTTGAATCACTTGTGAGCAAAATCATCACTCTGAAATATCGTTATTTGATGATTACGACAGGACACATAAAAGCATTTCAGACTGTGTCAAAATCATTCTGGGTCGCATTCCTTAGTTGGTCTTCTTCAAACTCATTTAAACGAATTTTGAAAATTCCTATATAACATATGCTAGGGTGTTTTTGTTTTAAAATTCATCGTTCGCTCACCGCATAAAACCTGTTTCAAGCACCATTGATGTACCGCCATAAGTCCCATGTCATTCGTATATTTCAATAACAGATCTGAAGCAAATCTGTGATTGCAAAAAACATTACGCTTTATACCTACTGCTTATCGAATTTTATGATATTGTTGCAGACGAGACGAAATCTGACAGATTAGTAAGCGTGCAGTTATTATCGCCGATACTTTTAAGCTTTAGCAAATTTCTATACCATACCTATAATCTATACCATACCGAGACTTCGAATAGTATTCGCCACGTTTATCTCAGCATTTATTTTCATGTTGCATCAGATAGACCACAGAAAAGGACTCTTCGGTGACATGCTTTAACAGGCAATTGAGTTGTTTGAATTATGAGGGTAATATTTCAAATTCGTTATTGTTGCTGATAATATATGAAGTTGGTTTGTCAGGAAAACGATATGCTGGAAAAAAAATCGTCTGAGCGCGTATAGCATGGTTCTTTATTTGTGTGAAACGGCAAAAGAAAAAATAGATGGAAGTCTCGGAAAATACTACTTACAAAAGAATGAATGATTAAACAACTGGATTTTTCGTATACTCACTGGTGCCACTTTGCAACTATGTAGCTGTAGCCCATATTCTTATACGCCCTAATTTGCGGTAATCTTTAGGCTAACAGCGAGAATTTGCATCGTTGTCCGTTTCCCCTCTCTCCCTAAACCTTCCTCCTAATTCCTTTAAATCGACACCTCCTCTAATTTCTCTGATGCCACCGGTATTGTTGAACCCTTTCGCAACTTATCATGTAGACCAGAGCAAAGGCGATCTTTGATAGACTTTGATGGGGACTTCGAATTCCTTTAAATCGAACCTCCTCTAATTTCTCTGATGTCACCGGCATTTCCAGAGAATCGTTTTTCACGCCTGATTCTGAGCAGTTCGCCATCATGAATCGGAACGCAAATAATCAATTATTGGATCGCTTCATTCCTAATAATGAAGCCCATCAAAGGTAAACATATGTGCCAATTTGACAGTGAGAGTGAGTAGCGAGCAGAAACTATATGTAGCCGCTTCTCCCACACTTCTGTTACGATTGGGTGAATTTTTTTTTTTTTTTTTGGGGGGGAAGAAGACGGAACTGTTGCCTCCGTGCTTTCTCCATTGACTTTCATGGTTTTCCATCTCAGCGTTTTGAGAAAAAATCTTAGGGAATTTTTTTCAGCCCGTTATTAGTTTTTCTGACGTTTGCAGTGAAAGTTATAAAAGTTCAGCTTTTACTGACGTCCAAGTCGTGAAATTAGACTTTATACTGTTATTTTAAGGTACCAGGCTGCAATAACCTATCAGCTCAAGAACACTGTTCCTCAAATATTTGGATCAAATCCACTGAGGTTTGTTTTAGTGCTTTGCCACATTTAACTTTTCTACATGTTAGCATTTTGCAGTAATGCATCAGGAAAAGGATGATCGGAAGTTCCATTCTGATGAATATTAGCAACCGGTTCGTTCAAAAAAAGGTTGCATACTACCTTAACTACTTTGCACAAAAACAACTACATTTAATGCTTGTAAAGAGTTGTTCAAGTGCACAATCAATCGCAGTCAACACTTTGACCCACGTTTCTGGACTTTGAGTAATTTTTATTCCCTCTAGCTTGTTATATTGCAGAGATCAATATAGTGCGACCGTGTTTATGCGATATGAAACGCCACAATCATTGCGTCGATTATATCCGGATGAGAATAAAGAAAATGAATCACCACGATGGCGTTAATATGTGTTTCGCAACGTTTATGACATTCAATTTTTTTCAAATAAGTGACCCTGTTGCGATGTCAGTATATTTTATACCTCATTGCAATTTTTCCAGCAGCTTGAAAGGATGGTGTCAAATTGTGACGAAATTGCGGGTGTGGGTTACACCTATTTAGCGTTCAATGTATTCGCTCGAATTTCACTTTGCTTTTTCATACTTCTACTACGATTATTTTAACAAAACACTTCCTATATGCATTATTCGGGTCTAATGCCTGTTTTTGCCTTTCACTCACTATTTATACGCTATCGTATTTATTCGTCTGTGGGTTTATTTATTTATTTGTTTAATTGATTACTTACTATGCACTTTTCAAAAAGCTCTTCATACAGAGTATATCGGTTTTAGTGTACTCTTTCTTTAATCCGGTTATTCTCATTCTTCTGTCAGTTTGTACATCTGTGTATTGATTTATGCATATGTTTATTTCCTTAACAAGTTAAAACAACGCCATTCCTTTTCGATCTATTTATCTACTTTTCTATTAGTTAAGATGTTTATCTGTACAACCTAAAGGAACTTTGATGAATACAGTTTGGAAGGAATGGACACACGGGAATATAATACATTTCATGCCAGTTTCATACGCCCACGATTTTACTCTCGATTGTGTTGCGGATTCTAGGATCACCTTTCCTAGTTCTCTATACGGGAATTACTCCTTGTCTGAGTGCTAGACAGGATCTTGCCGTCCAAAACACCTTGGCCGTGAACATACTTTATGAGGCCGCGAATAACAGTTTCGTCGTGATCGGGATTTCTGAGTGAGAAAATCGGTTGCGGCGTGGACGCTGAATTACTGAACATACTCGCCCTATGATTAAATTTTCGCTATTGAGCTAAGTAACTCTTCTTGTAGTCTACAATTTGCAAATTTGCATACGTCTAATTGTCAGCTGTGATTTGAAATACTGTTAGTTCAATGAGTTCATTGGTTCCCAAGTTAACAATTGCTATCCGAAAGCAAGCAGAGAATCCTTTTCGAGAAACTGAAAGATATACGACTTTGGGTCCCACTCACATGCCCCAGTTACACAATTTCTCAATGAAGAATGAAGTGTGCCTCAATGTTACAAGTGTTTCGTGTGTCTGCAAAAATTTCCTATAAAGAGTCCTTTTCTTCGTCTAGGCCGGTAGAAAGCGACAATGCAATATTAAGATATGGAGATTTTTCGTCACCTTTGAGTTTGCTTAAATTCAGTCCGAATTGATGGAGCATTCTGTATTATGGTACAGGAGGTCATCCGCATGATGTACATTACACTCATGAAATCGAGCTTCGATGACAGACAGACGCAGGCAGACACCGCATCACCATAGCAAACTTTTATGAAGCAAATTTGTAGGAGCGGTGAAAAAGGCTATGAAAAGCATAACTCGTCAATTTTCTTCACTGAACTTCACATTTGGAAAGGATCACGACATCGAGCAACCGCTAAGTGATGCCCACGCATTCATAGTTTTGCTGAGGCAGGTATTTCAGTGCTTGCATCTGCAGTATCGAAAGCAAAACTGAATTTTGTTGACATGACTGCAGCCGTTATAACTGGTGTGAATGCAGTTGGTGTAATTTGCGTGACTGCTCGACTTTTGACGATCTTAAGTTTCGGAATAGAACTACTGCAGCTCAATGGTGTGATTTCTCGCCATCCGTGATATCTGTCTTACCGGATGGGTCAGCCGATGGGCTGAAGTTAAAGTTGTCATAATGCTTCACTTTTACGAGATGCATTTTTTTACAATTATTTGCTGAAAAGCTAGTCGAGGTGTTGATTTTCGCAAACCGATTTACCTAATCTCTAAAATAATACTTTTAATTTCATCCCTATCCCTTCCCTCTCTCTCCGCCCTCCTCACTTCTGTGTGTCCTTTTTTTCCCACTTGAAACATGGTATGATTTATATAGAGCGGTTGTATCCGAGAGACCTTGAACACATAATCACTGATCACAGCAAGCTAATAAATTCTGCGTCAGCTTCACTCTCTCTTGCTCTTTTTGTGACCAACAAACATGGAAAATCGCGACGCATATCTTAAAAACGGTTATGTCGGAACTATCGTAATTGTGTCAAATGCCCGTTGCATATGTCTGTGTTCATTCGTCTGACATTTATAGCTCAGGTTTCACAAAAACTAAGGCGACGGAATTCCGATGAGATGGCTCGTTATCCATCTGAGTGATTGCCTTTTTATTGAGTTGTTGGCATCTATAAAAGGTAGACCAATCGTGTATAGATCACGCGTGGCAGCTGATCCTTACACCTAAACGTCCATCAAAATTGTTGAGTCGATTCAATCCTGCGACCAACGATTACGATGTAGAAGGAGAATTCTTAGCTGGCATTCTGCCCAATTGATCATTTTGCTAAAAAGACATACTGTCATGTATTTTCTTCCACTGCTTTCGATTATTTCTACAACCTGTCGGTCTAATGAAATTAGGTGCAAAAACATTTACTCTGCGCACCATGCTACCCTTAAGTGAATTATCCCACATCCCTAGGATTCACGCATTATACTGATCTGGTAGGCTGAAATTTAGAAATTGCAAATTCTATTAGTCCACGCGATCTTTCCTGTTTCATTCTGAATAAACGAGGATCCAGCATACAGATCGGGCTTGTATTAAGCATATTTAATGATAGTTTTTCAAGAGTCCTAGAATCGAGGGTTTATGCATAGTTCTCCTGTTTTCCTTTTACACTTCATATGGAATCTAAATGCTAAAATTGAGGAACAAATGGCCACAACAATGCCATTAAATAATGTTAGAACAAAAGCCGCGCTCACGACTAATGCAGAAACGAATCACTAATCAGAAGCTTGTTTAGGGTTGAGTTCATTGGAGTGATAGGTTTTA
Source organism: Ascaris suum (assembly GCA_013433145.1). Taxonomy (NCBI): domain Eukaryota; kingdom Metazoa; phylum Nematoda; class Chromadorea; order Rhabditida; family Ascarididae; genus Ascaris; species Ascaris suum. Next base: position 13,093,458 of record CM024187.1, on the reverse strand, counting down.
TGAGCGAAGGTTCACTGCGGTATCACAGTGGAACTATGAAGTGGAAAAAACAAATCCACGTACATTCATGGGCGCAAATCCATCTAACATAGAACATACTTCTTCGACTCTTTCTTGCCCTACTGAAATACCACCAACGCATGAAGCTTCGCGTAGAAATCGGCTGACTTGGATAGTACGGCAATGTGGTGTGACACAGGTGTTTATGCAGTAATGGCATTAAGAACGTCGAATTAGGTAATTTATTCAAAAATGTTAGGAAGATAAATGTTTGAAGAGCGTCGTCAGCAGAAGTCCGATGAAATTATCCACTCTGCAATTTTGAATCACTTGTGAGCAATGTCATCACGCTGAATTTTCGATATTTGATGAATACTGGCCACCATGCATCGCAATGTTTTTAACGTCGTTCTGAGGTGTCAAAAAATTCGCATCGCTTAGTTTGCTTGTCTATTCAACATTCGATTGTGCACTGAATTCACTATTCAACTGCACACATCAGCACCCTTTCTGATGTAACAGTGAACCAATGCAAAAGTACTGATAAGCAGAATTTTTTTCCATGTCAGCTCGAATCACTTGCCAACTTGAAAGGCGTCGTTAGCAGAAGTCCAATGAAATCATCCACTTCGCAACTTTGAATCACTTGTGAGCAAAATCATCACTCTGAAATATCGTTATTTGATGATTACGACAGGACACATAAAAGCATTTCAGACTGTGTCAAAATCATTCTGGGTCGCATTCCTTAGTTGGTCTTCTTCAAACTCATTTAAACGAATTTTGAAAATTCCTATATAACATATGCTAGGGTGTTTTTGTTTTAAAATTCATCGTTCGCTCACCGCATAAAACCTGTTTCAAGCACCATTGATGCACCGCCATAAGTCCCATGTCATTCGTATATTTCAATAACAGATCTGAAGCAAATCTGTGATTGCAAAAAACATTACGCTTTATACCTACTGCTTATCGAATTTTATGATATTGTTGCAGACGAGACGAAATCTGACAGATTAGTAAACGTGCAGTTATTATCGCCGATACTTTTAAGCTTTAGCAAATTTCTATAGCATACCTATAATCTATACCATACCGAGACTTCGAATAGTATTCGCCACGTTTATCTCAGCATTTATTTTCATGTTGCATCAGATAGACCACAGAAAAGGACTCTTCGGTGACATGCTTTAACAGGCAATTGAGTTGTTTGAATTATGAGGGTAATATTTCAAATTCGTTATTGTTGCTGATAATATATGAAGTTGGTTTGTCAGGAAAACGATATGCTGGAAAAAAAAATCGTCTGAGCGCGTATAGCATGGTTCTTTATTTGTGTGAAACGGCAAAAGAAAAATAGATGGAAGTCTCGGAAAATACTACTTACAAAAGAATGAATGATTAAACAACTGGATTTTTCGTATACTCACTGGTGCCACTTTGCAACTATGTAGCTGTAGCCCATATTCTTATACGCCCTAATTTGCGGTAATCTTTAGGCTAACAGCGAGAATTTGCATCGTTGTCCGTTCCCTCTCTCCCTAAACCTTCCTCCTAATTCCTTTAAATCGACACCTCCTCTAATTTCTCTGATGCCACCGGTATTGTTGAACCCTTTCGCAACTTATCATGTAGACCAGAGCAAAGGCGATCTTTGATAGACTTTGATGGGGACTTCGAATTCCTTTAAATCGAACCTCCTCTAATTTCTCTGATGTCACCGGCATTTCCAGAGAATCGTTTTTCACGCCTGATTCTGAGCAGTTCGCCATCATGAATCGGAACGCAAATAATCAATTATTGGATCGCTTCATTCCTAATAATGAAGCCCATCAAAGGTAAACATATGTGCCAATTTGACAGTGAGAGTGAGTAGCGAGCAGAAACTATATGTAGCCGCTTCTCCCACACTTCTGTTACGATTGGGTGAATTTTTTTTTTTTTTTGGGGGGGGAAGAAGACGGAACTGTTGCCTCCATGCTTTCTCCATTGACTTCATGGTTTTCCATCTCAGCGTTTTGAGAAAAAAACTTAGGGAATTTTTTTCAGCCCGTTATTAGTTTTTCTGACGTTTGCAGTGAAAGTTATAAAAGTTCAGCTTTTACTGACGTCCAGTCGTGAAATTAGACTTTATACTGTTATTTTAAGGTACCAGGCTGCAATAACCTACCAGCTCAAGAACACTGTTCCTCAAATATTTGGATCAAATCCACTGAGGTTTGTTTTAGTGCTTTGCTACATTTAACTTTTCTACATGTTAGCATTTTGCAGTAATGCATCAGGAAAAGGATGATCGGAAGTTCCATTCTGATGAATATTAGCAACCGGTTCGTTCAAAAAAGGTTGCATACAGGTTGCATACTACCTTAACTACTTTGCACAAAACAACTACATTTAATGCTTGTAAAGAGTTGTTCAAGTGCACAATCAATCGCAGTCAACACTTTGACCACGTTTCTGGACTTTGAGTAATTTTTATTCCCTCTAGCTTGTTATATTGCAGAGATCAATATAGTGCGACCGTGTTTATGCGATATGAAACGCCACAATCATTGCGTCGATTATATCCGGATGAGAATAAAGAAAATGAACCACCACGATGGCGTTAATATGTGTTTCGCAACGTTTATGACATTTCAATTTTTTTAAATAAGTGACCCTGTTGCGATGTCAGTATATTTTATACCTCATTGCAATTTTTCCAGCAGCTTGAAAGGATGGTGTCAAATTGTGACGAAATTGCGGGTGTGGGTTACACCCTATTTAGCGTTGAATGTATTCGCTCGAATTTCACTTTGCTTTTTCATACTTCTACTACGATTATTTTAACAAAACACTTCCTATATGCATTATTCGGGTCTAATGCCTGTTTTTGCCTTTCACTTACTTATTTATACGCTATCGTATTTATTCGTCTGTGGGTTTATTTATTTATTTGTTTAATTGATTACTTACTATGCACTTTTCAAAAAGCTTTTCATACTGTATTGACCATTCACAATTTCTTCAATTATTTCTCCCCTTCTGCTTCAATTATTTCTCCCTTTCTGGGATGTTGATTGTATTTTTTGTGAAGGTGTGAAGATGGTCAACAATTTTTTGAATGTATGATAGGATAGTTTGTCCCCAAAGTTTCGTGAACAAACAATAGAAGTGAAGAAAAAAAACACGAAAAAATATGATTAGTGTTAAAAATTAGGCCTACGTCCCTGTTGCTGATCGATGTCGCCTGAGCCACCGATCGGTTTCCGCTATCTACCTTTGTCAGTTCTGTGTTGACGCGTGGCGTCTCTGATCCACCGTCGAGTTATCTCTTTGTCCACTGGCGTCGATCCAACCGCGATCACAGCTGGTGTCGACGTTCGCGATCAATGAGCTCCTTTCAATTGCGACCAGCCTAGTTGTCGCACCGTACCAAATATTGACGCCTTTCGCTCGTCAATGATCACCTTGGCTTGCCTCTACCAGTTACCCAAGAATATACACTTGCGCTGAGGTGGTTCGTCCTTTTAATACCACTATCAGATTCTGCTGTGCAACGACCCGTGTGCACCTAGGCACTGCTTTGTGAACCACACCTCAAACTTGGGTAATTAAACCTTTATTATCGTATATAGACAATAAAAACGTGACGAAGAACATTTGATTATCAGAGACGTATATGATGACGATAGATTAACGTATGGCTAAGAAAATTCACGTATAATGATGGGAGATTGCATGATATGCTAATAGATTATAACTTGATTAAACAATTCGCATACATGTCCGATATGTACAAAGCATATCAGTGCTTAGATTAAAACGTGACAAAGAAAGCTCATATATAATTATCGGGGATGTCCGTGATATTCTTATACTTCTAACCCGAAAGAACAACTCGCATATTTATCAGACACTGTCATAGCACAACTCTACAGTATGACAAGGAACACATCACACGCTTATCTTATTAAACACGGTCATAGCACAACACTACAGTAAGACAGGGAACACGTCACATATACATAAGTGAAAAACGCTGGAGTCGCAAAGCCAATCCAAATTTGGTACTCAACAATTGCCGAAACTTTGGGTTTGCTTATATAGCCTTCTTGTTGACACCTACTTATGGCTGCCCCGCCTCTTCCTTGTGTTTTTGTTTAACTCCAAAAAGGGTTGTTTTTCCGTTAACTTGAGGCATATGACTTTTATGATGTGTTTATAGCGGCTTCGCCCCTTTCTGCGGTTTGGAGACAAAGGCCTCTTTGTGCCACTGGTACCGCTCGCTCATGCATTTTTGTGCACATCATATTTGAGTGCCTGTCAACAACTTCACTCCCTTGTTTGCTAATTTTCTCATTTCTTCTGCAAAAACTAATTCTGCAGCTTTATTCGACTCCACTCGTTTTATTCCTTCGCGCGCAGCCGCGACACATATAGAGTATATCGGTTTTAGTGTACTCTTTCTTTAATCCGGTTATTCTCATTCTTCTGTCAGTTTGTACATCTGTGTATTGATTTATGCATATGTTTATTTCCTTAACAAGTTAAAACAACGCCATTCCTTTTCGATCTATTTATCTACTTTTCTATTAGTTAAGATGTTTATCTGTACAACCTAAAGGAACTTTGATGAATACAGTTTGGAAGGAATGGACACACGGGAATATAATACATTTCATGCCAGTTTCATACGCCCACGATTTTACTCTCGATTGTGTTGCGGATTCTAGGATCACCTTTCCTAGTTCTCTATACGGGAATTACTCCTTGTCTGAGTGCTAGACAGGACCTTGCCGTCCAAAACACCTTGGCCGTGAACATACTTTATGAGGCCGCGAATAACAGTTTCGTCGTGATCGGGATTTCTGAGTGAGAAAATCGGTTGCGGCGTGGACGCTGAATTACTGAACATACTCGCCCTATGATTAAATTTTCGCTATTGAGCTAAGTAACTCTTCTTGTAGTCTACAATTTGCAAATTTGCATACGTCTAATTGTCAGCTGTGATTTGAAATACTGTTAGTTCAATGAGTTCATTGGTTCCCAAGTTAACAATTGCTATCCGAAAGCAAGCAGAGAATCCTTTTCGAGAAACTGAAAGATATACGACTTTGGGTCCCACTCATATGCCCCAGTTACACAATTTCTCAATGAAGAATGAAGTGTGCCTCAATGTTACAAGTGTTTCGTGTGTCTGCAAAAATTTCCTATAAAGAGTCCTTTTCTTCGTCTAGGCCGGTAGAAAGCGACAATGCAATATTAAGATCTGGAGATTTTTCGTCACCTTTGAGTTTGCTTAAATTCAGTCCGAATTGATGGAGCATTCTGTATTATGGTACAGGAGGTCATCCGCATGATGTACATTACACTCATGAAATCGAGCTTCGATGACAGACAGACGCAGGCAGACACCGCATCACCATAGCAAACTTTTATGAAGCAAATTTGTAGGAGCGGTGAAAAAGGCTATGAAAAGCATAACTCGTCAATTTTCTTCACTGAACTTCACATTTGGAAAGGATCACGACATCGAGCAACCGCTAAGTGATGCCCACGCATTCATAGTTTTGCTGAGGCAGGTATTTCAGTGCTTGCATCTGCAGTATCGAAAGCAAAACTGAATTTTGTTGACATGACTGCAGCCGTTATAACTGGTGTGAATGCAGTTGGTGTAATTTGCGTGACTGCTCGACTTTTGACGATCTTAAGTTTCGGAATAGAACTACTGCAGCTCAATGGTGTGATTTCTCGCCATCCGTGATATCTGTCTTACCGGATGGGTCAGCCGATGGGCTGAAGTTAAAGTTGTCATAATGCTTCACTTTTACGAGATGCATTTTTTTACAATTATTTGCTGAAAAGCTAGTCGAGGTGTTGATTTTCGCAAACCGATTTACCTAATCTCTAAAATAATACTTTTAATTTCATCCCTATCCCTTCCCCCTCTCTCCGCCCTCCTCACTTCTGTGTGTCCTTTTTTTCCCACTTGAAACATGGTATGATTTATATAGAGCGGTTGTATCCGAGAGACCTTAAACACATAATCACTGATCACAGCAAGCTAATAAATTCTGCGTCAGCTTCACTCTCTCTTGCTCTTTTTGTGACCAACAAACATGGAAAATCGCGACGCATATCTTAAAAACGGTTATGTCGGAACTATCGTAATTGTGTCAAATGCCCGTTGCATATGTCTGTGTTCATTCGTCTGACATTTATAGCTCAGGTTTCACAAAAACTAAGGCGACGGAATTCCGATGAGATGGCTCGTTATCCATCTGAGTGATTGCCTTTTTATTGAGTTATTGGCATCTATAAAAGGTAGACCAATCGTGTATAGATCACGCGTGGCAGCTGATCCTTACACCTAAACGTCCATCAAAATTGTTGAGTCGATTCAATCCTGCGACCAACGATTACGATGTAGAAGGAGAATTCTTAGCTGACATTCTGCCCAATTGATCATTTTGCTAAAAAGACATACTGTCATGTATTTTCTTCCACTGCTTTCGATTATTTCTACAACCTGTCGGTCTAATGAAATTAGGTGCAAAAACATTTACTCTGCGCACCATGCTACCCTTAAGTGAATTATCCCACATCCCTAGGGATTCACGCATTATACTGATCTGGTAGGCTGAAATTTAGAAATTGCAAATTCTATTAGTCCACGCGATCTTTCCTGTTTCATTCTGAATAAACGAGGATCCAGCATACAGATCGGGCTTGTATTAAGCATATTTAATGATAGTTTTTCAAGAGTCCTAGAATCGAGGGTTTATGCATAGTTCTCCTGTTTTCCTTTTACACTTCATATGGAATCTAAATGCTAAAATTGAGGAACAAATGGCCACAACAATGCCATTAAATAATGTTAGAACAAAAGCCGCGCTCACGACTAATGCAGAAACGAATCACTAATCAGAAGCTTGTTTAGGGTTGAGTTCATTGGAGTGATAGGTTTTATGAGCGAACGTTCACTGCGGTATCACGGTGGAACTATGAAGTGGAAAAACAAATCCACGTACATTCATGGGCGCAAATCCATCTAACATAGAACATACTTCTTCGACTCTTTCTTGCCCTACTGAAATACCACCAACGCATGAAGCTTCGCGTAGAAATCGGCTGACTTGGATAGTACGGCAATCTGGTGTGACACAGGTGTTTATGCAGTAATGGCATTAAGAACGTCGAATTAGGTAATTTATTCAAAAATGTTAGGAAGATAAATGTTTGAAGAGCGTCGTCAGCAGAAGTCCGATGAAATTATCCACTCTGCAATTTTGAATCACTTGTGAGCAATGTCATCACGCTGAATTTTCGATATTTGATGAATACTGGCCACCATGCATCGCAATGTTTTTAACGTCGTTCTGAGGTGTCAAAAAATTCGCATCGCTTAGTTTGCTTGTCTATTCAACATTCGATTGTGCACTGAATTCACTATTCAACTGCACACATCAGCACCCTTTCTGATGTAACAGTGAACCAATGCAAAAGTACTGATAAGCAGAATTTTTTTCCATGTCAGCTCGAATCACTTGCCAACTTGAAAGGCGTCGTTAGCAGAAGTCCAATGAAATCATCCACTTCGCAACTTTGAATCACTTGTGAGCAAAATCATCACTCTGAAATATCGTTATTTGATGATTACGACAGGACACATAAAAGCATTTCAGACTGTGTCAAAATCATTCTGGGTCGCATTCCTTAGTTGGTCTTCTTCAAACTCATTTCAACGAATTTTGAAAATTCCTATATAACATATGCTAGGGTGTTTTTGTTTTAAAATTCATCGTTCGCTCACCGCATAAAACCTGTTTCAAGCACCATTGATGTACCGCCATAAGTCCCATGTCATTCGTATATTTCAATAACAGATCTGAAGCAAATCTGTGATTGCAAAAAACATTACGCTTTATACCTACTGCTTATCGAATTTTATGATATTGTTGCAGACGAGACGAAATCTGACAGATTAGTAAAGCGTGCAGTTATTATCGCCGATACTTTTAAGCTTTAGCAAATTTCTATACCATACCTATAATCTATACCATACCGAGACTTCGAATAGTATTCGCCACGTTTATCTCAGCATTTATTTTCATGTTGCATCAGATAGACCACAGAAAAGGACTCTTCGGTGACATGCTTTAACAGGCAATTGAGTTGTTTGAATTATGAGGGTAATATTTCAAATTCGTTATTGTTGCTGATAATATATGAAGTTGGTTTGTCAGGAAAACGATATGCTGGAAAAAAAATCGTCTGAGCGCGTATAGCATGGTTCCTTTATTTGTGTGAAACGGCAAAAGAAAAATAGATGGAAGTCTCGGAAAATACTACTTACAAAAGAATGAATGATTAAACAACTGGATTTTTCGTATACTCACTGGTGCCACTTTGCAACTATGTAGCTGTAGCCCATATTCTTATACGCCCTAATTTGCGGTAATCTTTAGGCTAACAGCGAGAATTTGCATCGTTGTCCGTTTCCCTCTCTCCCTAAACCTTCCTCCTAATTCCTTTAAATCGACACCTCCTCTAATTTCTCTGATGTCACCGGTATTGTTGAACCCTTTCGCAACTTATCATGTAGACCAGAGCAAAGGCGATCTTTGATAGACTTTGATGGGGACTTCGAATTCCTTTAAATCGAACCTCCTCTAATTTCTCTGATGTCACCGGCATTTCCAGAGAATCGTTTTTCACGCCTGATTCTGAGCAGTTCGCCATCATGAATCGGAACGCAAATAATCAATTATTGGATCGCTTCATTCCTAATAATGAAGCCCATCAAAGGTAAACATATGTGCCAATTTGACAGTGAGAGTGAGTAGCGAGCAGAAACTATATGTAGCCGCTTCTCCCACACTTCTGTTACGATTGGGTGAATTTTTTTTTTTTTTTTGGGGGGAAGAAGACGGAACTGTTGCCTCCGTGCTTTCTCCATTGACTTTCATGGTTTTCCATCTCAGCGTTTTGAGAAAAAATCTTAGGGAATTTTTTTCAGCCCGTTATTAGTTTTTCTGACGTTTGCAGTGAAAGTTATAAAAGTTCAGCTTTTACTGACGTCCAAGTCGTGAAATTAGACTTTATACTGTTATTTTAAGGTACCAGGCTGCAATAACCTATCAGCTCAAGAACACTGTTCCTCAAATATTTGGATCAAATCCACTGAGGTTTGTTTTAGTGCTTTGCCACATTTAACTTTTCTACATGTTAGCATTTTGCAGTAATGCATCAGGAAAAGGATGATCGGAAGTTCCATTCTGATGAATATTAGCAACCGGTTCGTTCAAAAAAAGGTTGCATACAGGTTGCATACTACCTTAACTACTTTGCACAAAAACAACTACATTTAATGCTTGTAAAGAGTTGTTCAAGTGCACAATCAATCGCAGTCAACACTTTGACCCACGTTTCTGGACTTTGAGTAATTTTTATTCCCTCTAGCTTGTTATATTGCAGAGATCAATATAGTGCGACCGTGTTTATGCGATATGAAACGCCACAATCATTGCGTCGATTATATCCGGATGAGAATAAAGAAAATGAATCACCACGATGGCGTTAATATGTGTTTCGCAACGTTTATGACATTTCAATTTTTTTTAAATAAGTGACCCTGTTGCGATGTCAGTATATTTTATACGCCATTATGTCTCATTGCTTTTCTTTGGCGAAGTTTTTATCGCACCTCATTGCAACTAACTCTTTTTCTCTTTCGATTTTTTAATATATATAATTTCTCTTCACTCGTCAATTTACTATTGTTATCCACTGTACCTAATTTTATATCTCCGCCAACTGTTGTACCTCATTATGCCGGATTCTGCTTTCTCGACGATGTTTTTTGTGCTCATTTCTTTTTCTTTTCATTTCTTGCGAGTGATTGTGCCTAACTCTCTTCTGTTAAGAGTAATGTTTCTTTTGGATATAGCTTAAGGAGTCCCCTAGCATCTAATATGGAGATTTGAAACTCTGGAATTCATACACTAATGATTTTAAGGGTTACATGTTTTGCAAGGATACGAGCTCTCAGAGAGTACATTCCGTGTGCAGCTTTTCGCGTTGTTCTTGCAGTATGTGTACTTGTAGGAAAGTACGACCGACAAAAGCCCGGAAGTAACTGCTGTACTGGAAAAAAATCACCTGATGCTACCGTCTACCTGCAACTCATCATATCGAAGTTGCGGTTAACGTCTACCATATTCGCCTTGAGGAGAACACCTCCTTTTTTTGCCAATCAGATCGACTTCCGCTCCTGTGATCAGGTGTTGTCCTCAAGTGATTCTGATAAACGCTAATTACACACTCAATACGGGGGGAAGACGTTATTTTCTTGCAACGTTCTTTCGGTACTTATAATACCATAACTTGTATAAATTATTCTATAATGTTGCACTGACTCCTGAATTACTGCACCGCCTTGAGAGGTGACGTTTAATCTACCTAGCCTTTCATCAGGTTTGTGTAATATTATTCTCTACATATCAGAATTTTTTAGTCTATGTAAAGTTGTAGAAATAACTTCCACTCTCAGTCTCGAGAACTGATCCTGTTGTGTCACATCCTGTGCTGTTGCAGGTAGGGAGCAACTGCCTGTTATGGTATTAGCTGTGTCAGCAATTTCCGTGTAGTACTCCTTACCATTTCTTTTCTCCACATTTTTCAAAGTAGTTCAAATAGCAATAAAAGTGACAAGTTATATTGTGGATTTAAGTTCACTGCGTGCCATGTCAGTTTTCGTTTCGACTGTTTTGCAGTTAATTTTTCAGTGCTGAGGGAAGTTGTGCGGTGCATGTTTTGAAGGCATGAAAGAGGTGGTAAAGTGTTCCACTGTTAGTCATAAAACGCGAACAGGCGAAGCATATGCTGTTGAGTGTTGCATGATAGGAATGATGGTGCGATTCGTGCAAGCGTGTGCGCATTCGCGCCCTGAAGAGATCAGAATCAATGAAACATCCCACTGCAAAGCGGTCCAGGCATGTGCATATATAGAGGTTATTTCTCCAAAAAAAATCATCGAAATAAAACATACTCAATGTGTGCTTCACATTTAAGCTATGCTTCCAACGGTGAATAAACATTGGATGGGTCAACAAAGTTTTGCTGCAAAAATCCTGCTTTTTTTTTACTAAGTGTGCTGGAGGCATCGTCAGTGCTTTTACAGCGAAAGTATGCAGTGTTTTAGTGACCACAACATGCGAGGAACTGATGGAAGATTGGTGGCATAAATAAACAAATAGATTGTGTAGCTTCGAGTTAGCACATAAGCCCCCATTGTGATGAAATTTTAAAAGCCTAATTTCAGCCGGTATTTGTCAGTCTGCATACTTGCTGAAGCAACTCACATGCTTGCCTCAATAGCTCATTATTTTTCAAAGCTGTGTTCATCAGATTCTGCTGCAATCCCTAAAAAATCATTTTCTGTGCAAGTATATCCATAGCCTTCGATATGTTGGATGCAGTGGACACTCAATCTTCTGCACTATTATTTACAATATCCGTAAATGACAACGATGAGTGGGATATCCAATTCATTTGAGAAAAAACGCTGAAGTTATCAACTACTCATTGATGATGAAATAAATTTAACGATCTAAGAAATTGTTACATGACAGTTATAGACGCGCTACAGGTTGGATAACTATTAAAACCTAAAATCATGATAGATGTGCTAGCCTTGGAACTCATTTTCCTTTCAATCTCCAAGTGGAAAATGTAGTAGTCGTTGGCGCTATGGTGTAATGTAGTAGTGGTGTAAAAGTACTCAAGAGAATCGAGCTGGTGCAGATTGCTGGGGACAGTGAAACAAGGCGGAGAATGGAGAAGCGAAGAGGACTTGAGTGAGAAAGGTAAAGAGTGCCTTAATCCATACAAGTTTGTGTCACTCTCCAACGGCCTGCGGTTGCCGTTAAGTACTGCGTAAGGCTTATCCAATAGTGAAATCTTCCTGCTTCGCTTTCTGGCTCAGCACTATCATCTTCGACTGTTTGCGACACTGATAGCGTATCATTCCAGCAAAATATAAGGCTGGAAAAAGCTCTGGCTTTTGCTGAACCTTGATTCGTAGGTTGCAACTGTAGCCCTTAGCCTAAAGGCGCTTCCAGTTGAATTCTGTTAACAGATGATTATTTTGCTAGTGAACTGTACAGATTAAAATAATCAATTAAATGATTATTAAATATTATTAAAATAAATGATTATTAAGTGTTGTTTATTAAGTAATAATTAAAAATATTAAAAAATAAAGTAATGATTAAGTATTAAGTAATAAAAAAAATAAAGTAATAATTTTAAAAAATTAAAATAAGTTATTAAGTGCTTACTACTTGAATAAATAATTATTAAAATAATCGTTTATTCAAGAAGTGTTGTTTATTAATGTGTGCGTCTGATTCGCCTGGCACGAAACACGTCATTCGCTTGAAATGTGAGGCGCTTCGACGTCGTTGTCAACAGTGTTAGCTTTTACGTATAATGCTTCTCTTAGTTCTTGTGTTGTTCTAATTCACATCGCCATTTAACGTGAGTGAATTCTGCACAGTTGGTGTCGCGTGAGCGATTTACTTCCTCTCATCAATTTACCGGGTTTTTTTAATGTGCTGTATCATATTAACGCACAAACAGAACCGTTGGTGTTGTTAAAAGTGAAATCATTTGAGAGGAGCTGCTAGCAGTGTTATTTAAAGTTAGCCGAAAAGAGGGATTCACGAAACATGCCTTGCTTGAGAAGAGCCGACCACAAAAACGGAAGACGACCTTTAGCCGGTAAGTTGGTTGCCGATATTTTTCTTCGGTTCACACCTCCATTCAAGGGTTTTTCTGAAAAAAATTATTTGTTGAAGGAGATACACTTTACGAAATTAGTGAATGTCATGACCTCTGTCGACGAAACCGTTTTATGGAAAAGCAAACCAGCGAACTTGGATGGAAGAATAACATAAAACTTAAGCCATCTTTTATAAATCCTGTGGAATAGAACCAAGTTCATTCTTCACATTCGTGATTTAATGCATCTAATGGATGCATCAAGCACAACGAGTTACCGGGAGTGTTTAACAATTCTGTGCAAAACCTAGTTTCGAGAGGAAAAACCGTTTGAGCGTCATATATACACTTCATATATCTGGTAGCCATTTGCTTTTTCATTTCACCGTTTTCATGATTTGTAATGGAAATGCTGGAAGAACGGCTTGGTAAAATTCACATGCTTACAAACAATGAAATGCTTTCATCCTTTCACATGTATTTAACTTTACTTCTCACACTTCAATCCCTACAATATTGCAGTCTCGAGATTCACATTTCTTGGTTGGTTGTCCATTAAACACATATCTGCACTAGTTATACTTTTTCTTCATATTCATTAGCAATATATCGCGCTTACGTGCTTTCTGTTGTGTGCATTTTAAATGAACAAATAAACAAGAGTTTTGACAATTTCTCCCTCGATCCTCATGGCGGCGTAACAGTTAATAAATTTTTATGATGAATTTTGCTCATTTCCCGTCTATTTAAAATCCTTTGAAATGGTAAGTTTTTGTCTCCGGTATATTTAAACCAATTGGGAAACTCTCCAAGGAAAGGATAGAGTTTGCTTTTTTTGCAAAGCACCTTGAAACGTGTGAAAAACCAATACTGTCGACGTGGAAGTACCAATGATCAATTCATCTACCATCCTGCTGTTATTTTACGATGAAGTTTCAACAATTCTAGAACTGTTCAAAGAACGGTTTTGTTGTTTGACATTACAAGTGAGCCATGTGGAATCTAGCCTGCACATTTGAACTGCGCATATTACCCAACGGCCGCTTAACACAGCCACTTGGCACTCTTGTTTATTCAGGTACAAGGAACAGTAGGGTAGACTGCACTGGGGATTATTATATGCACGCAGTTGCGATGAGGCAATTTTTTCCGACATGAACGGTGATGCGATACTGTGACCCATATCACATGATATCGGCAGTTATGCTATGAATAGATCTGTGTCAATTATGCTGTATTAAGATAAACTTATGAGGGAGCGATTGTGCTGTGAGCAGTACAGTACCGTATAAACGATGATTTGATACTTCTGCGGACGGGCCAATTCGCTGTGAATGCGCAGTACTTAAAGCAAGCCTCTTCAGTGCCGTTAAAAAACGCATGTACACATACCTTCAGCGCATAGATCCATACATTAGTGCCTTATGCGGCTAATGACCGCAGCTTGAATGCATGATCGTGGTGGTAAATGAAGTACACTGTGGAGCAAAATGCGGGCCAAATTGCGCTCAGCTCGAATATGCGCTGTGCAGTTGTAATAGAGCCGTTGTTTGAGGCTGTTGACGAATGAATGCTCATGCTACCACCCTTAAACCTTGCGAATCCTTACAATATCTGTGAGGTGTTTTGTTGGTTGACGAGTTCTTCTTTATAAATATACCCTCACAACACATCTGTGAGGTTTTTGAAATGGTTTGCAATTTTCTAGATATGGGAAATACTTCTAACTTTGTAAGTGACAGTAAAATTTACAAGCTCTAAAATCCCATGCGAATTTCGAGTAGTGTGCGTTGAGTAACACTGGAGATTTGCTAAACTTGAAGGACCAAGGATCCACCAGGGTGTGGGACACTCAGAGGAAAATGCGACTTCTGTGTATGAGGTGTGCTTGATATCCTTCAAAAACCATCATCTCTTGAAGCATTTGGTCTAGGGCTTCAGTTAGAGGATAATTCAAAAGATTATTTCAAAGTTGGACTAAAGGAAAAGACTGTGATTTTTGAAACTGGAGCTCGTGTTCAACCTCAGCACCTGCAACTATATTCTTCGATTCGAAGTGGTAGATGTTACGGTTGATAACACGGATGGGCGCACAGGGGGACAACCAGACTTTTAAAATGTGCGTTTTTAAGCGAAATAGTCTTTCAAATCGGCGTGGCACTGCCTACAGCTACTTGACGGAACTAGGTTAGGATCGATAGTTTGTCTGAATAATGCAGCAGCATGTAAAGATATAGAAAATGGGACCTATTCCTAGCTAAGCAAAGCATCTTTAGTGAGGATGTGACAGATTAAACACATAAGCATCTTTGATCCGTTCTTTTTTACTCTGCAGTTGTAATTTGCATTTTCCATTGTTTCCGCGTTTATGTAAGCTTTTCCTGAAAAAAGCCCATAGTTTTGAATTTTTTCGGCATTGTCTATTTCCCGACTTTTCGCTTTCTGGAAGGACTCTGTATTCTATTCTTCCTTGAAGAAATTTTGCACAATTTCATTATGCGGCCGGCTGATGACTGGGTAGCAAAGGCAGCGTGGCGTCAAAACATTTCAATAAGACGCATGCCTCATAACATCGAGGCGGTAATTAGGCGTGGTTGCTAACGTTGTTGGCGTGAAAGAACAGCTGAAGCAAATGAGCTGAGGCGTAAGGAGGTCATGAAAGGGTCAGTGAATTGCAAAACTACCGCAACAAGTTTCCAGTTGCATCCTCCAGACGTCGAAATAATCCGACTTCCTCTTTTAAAGTAGGCTTTTTGCAGCATTCTCTGTTTCATTTCTTGCTCTACCTTTATTCGTCCTCAACTCCAGCACGACAAAATCACTGCCGAGATGCTTTCTGTAAGATTCTGTAAATAAATTAGCTGGATTAGAGAATTAAGCAAACAACGACAACTTCTCAAGGCAGCTTGCTTCAATTTTTGTCATTATCACCGAACTTTCTTGATCCTTTGATGCAGTGCTGGTTCAAATGTTTCTATACCTCGCTGTGGATGCTATGAATGAAGTTTCGCTGCTGTTGTTTAAGATTTTTAGATCATTGTTCGGCTTTGTGAGTTCTTTCAAGTGTTCAAAGAATTTGTAAATTCGATCGATTACCGTTGGCAGCGATGACAGGATAGAAGAGGAGGAGAGAGGAGGGGAGGGACGGGCGAAGGGGAAAATGACCTTAGAGGCCAATGTCCATAGCGAATGTTATGCAGTTTGAAACATTTGGAAGATAAAGCAAAATGTATTTTCGCATCCATTTAAGTCTCTAAGAGCAGAAACCTTGTTTGCAAGACAAATGCTAGAAATTGCCATACTAGTGGAATCCTCATCTTAATTTCAATATTTTCTCCTCCCACCACGTGAATCACTGCTGAATGGTGAATTTAAACTGACCTATCGCCTGCTCCCTTCCCAACTCAGCACGTTCAGATTTTCCAACGTTCAAGGCCACAAAATCGCAACTCAAGATAGCCCTATATACTCTTAGCACAAACTTCACCCTTCTATAACAGACGGGGGAAGGGGGGGGGTGCTATTTATTTCGCATATCCTAATTGTGTCACCTGCCGTCACATAACAGCACTGCCACAACATCACAAACCCACATTGCACAACGCCATTGACTATCATTGATGAATCTAATCTAATAAAATTGCCCGCAATAATTCAACATGTAATAGAGGTCATTCAAGCGCGTCAATAAATTTTGTTCGAATATGTTCTAGTTTCAATTAATGTAACAATGGAGTGAACAATGGCTTAACTGCCAACAATCATTCCTTCTGAATAAATTTTCAATCTTTATTTCTTGCTTCAGTTTTTTCTACCAACAACACGAGTGGGAAATAATCCAACGCTAAGGAAGATGTGTTCAGTGAGCATAAAATTTAACTTCATTATTGAACAAAGCACTGTCGTTATCACCCACCTAGAAAGATGATCGTGGTTCTCATGCACAAATCTCTCTTATGTTAGTTTCGATCGTCGTTTCAGAGTTGGCTGCTTAAAACGTTGATTAAGAGCATGTCATTCTTTGGGTGTTTGAATTCTGGCAAAATATACAGCATTTCACCTAAAAACTCGAGAACATGAAGTGCTAGAAGAGTATGGAGAATTTCTTTTCAGTCGTTCCTTCCGAATAAGTTTTCAATCTTTGTTTCTTGCTATTCAGTTTTTTTTTCTATAAACATTTCTTTCGAAGATGCATATTATCGTAACGAATAAATGAAGCGCGAGAACACTTTCGTCACTGAATTATTCTGCATGGGTTCAAATATGATTTAAAATCACTAGATCATCAAAGATCGCCAAAGAAGAAAGATCGTCACACGGACCAACTCAATCGGCTATCAAACGCCTATCATCACTATGCTATTAAGGTGTTTGTTCTAGAATACGAAATAGGTGATACGATATGCAGTGGTTTATTTTTGTTATAGCAGCGTTGGATGAGATAGAACCCTTTTATATGACGATAACGTCCTAACAGAAACGTGTGTCGCATAGTATGCTCCGCTTCTTAGTTACACTCATAACTCGTGCATTCTGAAGTACAATTTGATGTGAATTGCTCATTATTAGCCATACAAGATTGTGAAATTGGGAATTCTAAAGAACAGCCGCAACTTGCTGATATCAGTACCCTCCATGCTGGCAGTGAATAATGAAGCTGCCAAGAGCATGAACTGATCGCCTGAAAGCACTCCGAATCAGTTTTATGATACATTAGAAGCGGTGCCGTCATCGTTTAATGCAGAAGAATTACTCCACCAAAAGCAAGTGATTGAGACTGGTTGCGAAAGATTGAAAAGAAATATTTTCGCGAGTTTCGTAAGAAATTTCAACCAGTTCGTTTTAAGAAATTTTCGAGGTTTCAAGGAAAGAAATTTTCGCGAAAAATATTTCATAAGGCTTTTTTTTTCACATAGAGCGGGCAAGTTTCGTAATTTGCAAGAACGGCTCTTTGGTTTGCGGTATTTTCTGCAGAGCGTTTGCCAGCTTCTCACAAACAAGCACAGTTTTCGTTTTAAACGGAACAGCATACGTTTGTCATTCTAGCTTTTGCATTTCTGAAGGCAGTTTTGATATAAAACACCACTGCTGCATAGTGTCTACGAAAGCAGCATTTCCAGACTGATTGAATCAAATGTTTACGCATATCAGAGCTGAGTGCTTCAGCGTCAACGCATGATTTATGAATGAGTCTATTTAGCGCTGAGTCTACCTACAAGGCAGTTAGCAATCCTGCTTTTATATTCACTTAATCGAGCACAGTTTGAGGAGAAATCTGGAAAATTGAGGATGAGTCTGTAGCTTCAACGACGATAGATTGTATGTGAGATCCATTCGCTGTAAAAATATTAATGTCGGTAATGCATAAAACGTCTTGCCATTGGGATCTGTGCGAAATCTAGCAGTTGTGCACAACTAAACGAGGCATAATACTTAAATAAACGAAAGTGGAACACACTGCAATCACATTACAGTGTCGAATGAGGTAGAAAACTTTTCTCGTTAGTTCACTGAGTTTAGCATAACAACGGTTGAAAGCTATCTGAGGATCGTTTTGCTAGCGTAATGAAGCAAATTATACGGTTCAGTTCCTGCACTTGAGAGTTGGATACAGTCTGTAGCGCATCGAAGAGGATTGCTCGTTTTGGCGAGCAGCATAACGATTATCTTTGCTGTACTGCTCGCAGAACATACTGCACCACCTCGTCGTTCCAGCTATCTGCATTTCGAACATTACGAATTTTTCAAAGCTTCGCGGAAATGTTTGCAGTTATCTTCTATACAGCCGGCTTCAGTAAAGTTTGGCTCTTCTTGAAAAAATCACTGTAGCCAACACCATCTTCCAGCATTCGCGCTGAACAGTTCCATAATCGACTTAACTGTCATGCAACATTTGATTCCAATCGCTTCACGGTAACAGGATTGCCGTTTGATGCGAATGAACATAGTAATAGCTCTTCTTTAACAGTTAACAGGAAAAAAAAGAATAGAAAATAATACTGAAGGTATTCTGCTTCGAACGTGAGGCAAGGTAACGCGATCTGTCATATTCGGTCACCTACATGAACTGGAGGAACTTCTTGGGAAAGGCCGACTCGGTATACGGTCCTTAGCACGTGTTACCGTCTAGTGACTAAGCGTCCACACTCGAACGGCCTTGAATTTGCTGCAGCCAAAACCTGCCACGCAAGGGGCAAGCAGTGAACACCGGTCAATCGTGGAGCAGAAAATTTAAATTTCCAACCGAAAATTTTCTGATTTGGATATCGATGTATAATATATGCGAAATATTTTTCACATTTTGCATGCGAACTATTCGTAGGACTGGCTATTATAAGCGCCGCTTAACGTCTGATATCTAATGGTTACCTTAGGGTGGGCACTCGGGAGATTGCATTCGTCTACGCAGATTCTATAAATGCCCAAAACTTTTCACCATTTTTTGGACTGAACTCAGAAATTGCTTTTCTTGCCGTTCTTAGGAGAAGAAGTAGCATATAACTTATTCCGTAAACGACTGAAAGGGCGCCCTATGAACTCGAAATTTTTCAGAGACATTTTAAAACTCGCTGGTAAAGTGATTTCTTTTGAATTTGTGTGGTACGAGAGTGGTAGAGATTAGGAGGATGAGAGATGATGCTGGTGGTCTAGTGAGCCTGGTAGACCTTTCTCAGCAAACTATGTTTCGTATGTTCGTAAACACGAGCCTTACTATGTCTTACTGTATCTGAGTTTTCAAATATTTGAAAATCTAACCGACAAACATGGCTTTCAGTTTTCTACGCTGAGGCTAAGGTTTTGTGACATTTCTCTTCGCTTTTGCTCCAGCAGCAAAGGCAAATTCAAAAATGCTCTCAATGGGCGCTCGCTCGGTTGCGCATAAATGAATGTGGACGCGTGTCTCTTTTAGCGTGCATGCGATGCGCTTATAATTCACACCCTAACACAGCTGTGTGCATTCCTGAAATTTGCTGCTAAAAGCAAACTAGATGGGCAGTTTGGAAGGACGACGATTTTTCGTGTGCACAGAAATTGGCAGCACAAGAAACTCTATGGTTTGGAACAGCATTGTGCCTTTTGGATTGCTAGCGAAGCGCATCCGCCTTCTTCTCGTTCTCTTCTGACTATTTTAATTGATGAACAGGATCTATTCAAGGGGCACGACGACTAGACGGGGAACTTGCAAATAGAGGACAGCAGTTTTCGAGGTAGATATGGTGTTCGCCAAATTTTTAGTTCGCCCCAAAATAAGCGTCAGCTCTAATTCATCACCTCTTAGTATCTTTCCTGCCTCGCGCAGACACAGCGATCAGAAAAGTAAGCCCGAAATTTTTAATTTTGAATGATTCTTTTCAGAGACGAAATTGCTTTTGCATTCACCCGGCTCATATGAGATATAAGATTTTTCTAAAGAATTCGGTATTTATTTCACCAGAATTATCAAAGAATTGATTTATCTAGAAATTGAGCTTTGTCTAGAAATTTATCTAGAAACGAGGAAGAAACACACTGCTATTCGAAATTTTTTAGTGTATTATTTATGCCTTTAAAAGCACAATTGCCAATGAACAAAACTTCTTACGCAGTTCAATCTTTCAGGTATAAACCTGAAATAGTGGTTTCCGTTTCCCATGCCGACATTTCTATCATTTGTAGAATTTTATTTCAAATGTATTCTGAGCATGGTGTAAAACACATATGTTCGGGTGGAGAAAAAAAATTGAGGAAACGAGTAGTCAGGTAAGTTTTCAACATTTCTTTGCGTGTGTTCTCAGCTTGTGGCGATTTACATGCTCGAAATCATCGCTCGTTTCGCGCGTTCGAATACTGAAATTACAAAAGCGCATGGTTATCGCCGTTTTTGTAGAAACTTGCTGCTGTGAAGGATGTTGTGCGATGAATTCGCTGGCACAACCGGAACCTCAAGTCACATATTTATTAAATGAGTGAGGAAACAGTTGCTTTACTGTCGGCCTAAAGTAATATGCAGTTTTCGCCTGACACTCTCTAGACACCGAAGTAGTGGCTAGCAAATAGCGAGTTCTTCAGCTGCTTATTTGCTGCACCCTTCTTTCACGTCGATGGCGGTATGACGTAAAATGGAGCGCTCACTTTAGTGATGTCATTTCTTCCGAGTTTTCTTCAAGGACATTTCACCGCTACCCTAAGGCTGTTATCACAAGCGAAAGAATGCACATCCTCGTGTATTCCTCATCTACCTACCAATTATGTTGCCAACAAGCTCTGAAATTCGGTCGTATAAGAGAATAAAGCAAGGCCAATTAGCACCGGGAGCGTTGCCTACAGGTGGGTTTCAATTGAAAGCAAAAAATCTGAGGGTGCAAGCGAGCGTAATTCAAACAATATTTCAAGCAGTGATGTTGATGATGGAAATCTTCCTCCATATTTCTCATATAACGTCAAAAGCATCGTTCATCGATGATATATTCTTCGGCATAAATCTGCAGAAATGAATATTTTCTCTCTTTTATATTCGTCGGTCCATGGTAGGTGTACACGTCTATATACCACTAAAAATTCTTCAAACCCATTCGATATTAACCGCGTTTATATTCAGTAAGTCGGCTTCTCACTTGAGCGACCCTTTATTTTATGAGGGACTCACAGAACTCCTAAATCATTCGCAGGACACCTTCACTGTTCTTGGCTTTGGTTTAGCCTTCTACCTGCACATGACATATGCACTGTCCGTTGTTCATCACTGTATGAAACGTGCACGCTATATGCGTTGCACTAAATCACCTTATTTTGGCGAAATGATGTGTTTTTCTCGCACTTAGGTTTGAGAGTCGTGCAAGAAATTTTGATGTAAATACTAGCAACTTGCTCCCAAGAATATACTTAAAT